>OU830594.1:55851651-57257767 GCA_917563855.2 Limnephilus lunatus
ATTATAGCACTTTGCATCCTTCAATCTACAATTACGCGTGTCATGATTTAATTTCCCGCAAATACTGCATTTCTTTTGAGATGAAACGGTATTAAACTGTTTAAACGATCCGCGCCCGTCGCTACTGTATGAACGTTTATTCGGCGTACGAGCTGGTGAAGGTGATCTTGCACACTTTCTCACAGTATTTACTTCCAATTTAAGTTTAGTTGACTCGATTTCAGGACCTTTCGCGGTAACTGCCAGTTCAACTAACTGATTAAAATTTAACTTAGGGCCTTCAATAAACAATTTTACACGCACTGGACCCGGAAGTAAACCAATCGCAAAAACATCTACCAGATTAGCTTCTAATCTAGCCCCAAATTGACAATAAGTACTTAACCCTCTAAGTCTTGCTGCAAACTCCTTAATCGACTCGTTTTGATCCTGTTTAGCAAGAAAAAACAATTCGCGCTCCCGAAAGATAGATCTGCATTTTACACAATGTTTTTCGAGCAACTCAATTAATTTATCAAAAGTAACATCAGTGATTTTAGATGGAAAACATAAATTAGTCAGAAGGGTCAAGGATTCTGCTTCAAGCGAGTTTATCAGATAAGCCTTTTTCTTAATCTCCGTGATATCATCATGCAATAAGAGGAACTGTTCTAATCTGAGCCGAAATACATCCCAATCTCCATTTATGTGAGAATTCTCCCGGATTCCATTCTCACGAGAGGAAAAAAAATTGACACTATACGTACAAGTACACGAACGACAACAATAACTTAACAAACAAACAAAAAAATACACAATTCGATAAATCCTCTACAAGAAAGAATCAAAAAACCTTAACTTCTGATATTGCGGCTGTTGACTTCCTTCTCGTATGTGAGAGCCCTTCCTCGGCTTCTCTCGGACTTCAACTTCCGTGGACAGGCTCGACTGGTCAATCTGCCAAGCCCCAAAAACGACCACTGCCTCCTTGTGTTTTTTCCGGGTGCCCTTTCCTCGACAACCTAACAACCCAGACTGTGGCTCCAGGGATAGTATAGCTAGAACTTCCTTCCTCGGCTGTAGGTAGCCTTAAAAATCGGGATGACTTAGCCCTCATTGCTTCGTGTAACAAAAAAAAAAATTTTTTTGTGTATGCTCCCACAATCCAATTAATTTTTATCCTTCGGCTGCGCCAGTTGTAATGTTCTTTAATATACTTTGTTAATTACAACGCAAGTTCGTCTTGTATTCTTATTTATTTAATTGGATGACAGCGGAATTACTATTGTTGGTAACGTGTAATTATTGGAGAGCTCTCAGTTTAGGAATGAATTAGCGATCCAAATAGCGCCGGCACGAGCGCCCAGCAGCTGTAAGTTCGGCAGCATTCGGCTACGCCCGAATGTCTCCGAACGAACGATAGACATATACCACACAATGGGATTTGGTGCTATAGCAAATCTATAGCACCAAATCCCAACGATTGCTATTATATAAGAAATGTATTTTTATCTTATTTATTATGATATTTGATAACAAAACTTTCTTCCCTTATTATATGTTTTCGGAAATATAATTTGGAAGCGTACGAGGGTTGTTCCAGAAGTACCCGACCTGAAATACTTCTGGTGGTTCTTGGTTTAAAAAAAATTATGGTAGAAAGCACCAACCTTATAAGGCTTAAGTTTCAAGTTTTAAGGCGCTACGTTGTTGAGTGTTTTTTTTGGCAGCCATCAATAGTGAACCCTCTCAGTTAATTTGTAAACATGTAAAAATTGGTCATCGTTATGTGATACAAATTTTTCATTTTAAATGTCCAAGTCCAACCAATATCGAAGCCGAGCTTAGATTCTACACTGGGTGAGTCTGTTTCTTCGTTTAACAATAGAATATTGGTGACAGAGTTCAAACGAGGACGTACGAGCTACCGAGACGAACGTCGCAGTAGTCGACCAAATGAGGTGACCATGCCAGAAAAGGCATAGAAAATACACAAAATGGTATTGAATGATCATCGATTGAAAGTGCGCGAGCTAGCAGACACAGTAGGCATTTAAAAAAGTGCTGTATATCGCATATTGACTGAAAATTTGGACATGAGAAAGCTGTGCGCAAGATGGCTGCCGTGTTTGCTCACAATGGCCCAAAACAGCATTTTGAGGATGTTTCAATCGAAGGTTTGGCGTTGTTTCACAGCAATAATGCCAAGTTTTTGCATTGATTCAAAACCATGAGTCATCACATCACATGTGAGACGAAAGAACAGTCAAAACAATGGACGAAAAGGGGAGAATCGACTGAAAAACAGTCAAAGACAGTTTCATTAGCAGGCAAGGTCATGGCATCAGTTTTTTGGGACTCATGGGATAATATTTATTGATTATCTTCAAAAAGAAAAAAACAATCAATGACGAGTATTATACGAACTTCTTGGAGCATTTGAGTGATTCAATCAAGAAAAAACGGCCGCATTTGGCGAAAAAGAAAGTGTTGTTTTATCAAGACAATGCACCAGTTCAAACATTCGTTATCCCGATGGCCAAAATGAATGAATTAAAGTTTGAATTGCTTCCTCACGCACCCTATTCGCCAGATTTAACCCCTTCGCATTGTTTTATTTTTCCAAACTTGAATAAATAGCTCAGTGGTAAAAGATTTGCCAACAATGGAGAGGTGGAATCTGCGGTAGATGGCTATTTTGAGGTGCTCGACGGTTCTCACTATAAACAGGGTATCGAAGCTATTGAACAACGCTGGGAAAAGTGTGTCCAGCTGAAAGGAGACTATTTTCATAAAACACAAAAAAAAAATCCCAAATTTTTTGTGTTTTCTTTGTTAGGTCAGGTACTTTTGGGACAACCCTCGTACCTACCCTAATAAAATAGAACCCTCAAGATATCAAAATATCATGATATCAAATGTCAAGATATCAAAATATCATGATATCAAGATTTCAAAATATCAAGTTATTTATTTATTTATTAATTTACGGACAATAAATAGTCCATTAAAAACATAATAATAACACGAATAAAAAAAGCAGAGGTGACAGTTAAGGTAGAGCACATATAAATGAATAGAAATGAAAATATAAAATGTAAAAAGTACATATATAAGACACTACAAGTCAAAGCATGAAGAAGCATTTAAATATTGCTTATCGACTGCCGAAATTCATTTAGTTTTACATCAAAAAATTCAATGCTTTGACTTGCGTTGACAAGTCTCGACATTCTGGATAAAGGAGAATGGTATCCATAATTAGTAGAATGTTTATTTCGGAGTCTACGGGAAGGGATGTTGAACTGGATGAGTTGTAACAAATCAGCTGTCTATCAGTAATACTGTTGATAATTTTAAATATGCAAATTAGATCAGAGTCCTTTCTACGTTTTTCTAAAGAAGAAATGTTTAAAATTTGTTCAATTTCATCATATGAGTACTCACCTCTTTCAAGACCTTACCTCCAAGCAATTCGTCTCAGGAAGCGATGTTGTACGGATTCGATGTGACAAATGTGGACAGCATAGAAAGTTATCAAAATATCAAGATATGAAAATATCAAGATAGCAAAATATCAAGACATTAAAATATCAAAATGTCAGGATATCAAAATATCATGATATCAAAATATCGAGACATCAAAATATCAACATATCAAAATATCAAGATATCAGAATATCAAGTTATAAAAACATCAAGATATCAAAATATTAGACATCAATATGTCAAAATATCAGGAAATCAAAATATTTAGATATCAAAATAGCAAGACTAATTTTTTCGCTAGAACCTTTTACAACCAGAACAGAAACCGTTTAACATTTTTTTCAGTATTTTTAAAAATATTTTATTTAGCCAATGGGGAAGTACGAAAAGGCTCGCGGGCCACACGAAATGGGCTCGCGGGCCGCGGGTTGCTAATCACTGGGCCGGACGCATGAGTAGAGTGCGGAGCGGGGTGAAGTGAGTGTCAGCCCTCAGGAAAAATATTGGTATTATCGCATGTAAAATGCCTTAAAACTTGTACTCTGCAACCTTGAAAAATTGTTTTCCCTACCCACTTAATCTTCAATAACATCCGCACCAGTAAATAACACCAGGGAAAGCTTCCTCCGGTTTTACATGGCCTCTAACTCTAACCAAATGGAAACTAGTCGATTAATCTTTGGCTCGACCTTCTTCCAGAACTTCTCGAATCTAGGTCCATTTTTTACATATAGCAATTCTGCGATTTCATTTATTCATTGAAAAATACGAGTATACCCAGCACGAAAACAAAAGTCATAATACTACTAAAGAATAACACGATATCGACCCTTTGGAATAACAAAGTTCCATCTGTTACGGTAATGTCATGCGATAATGGGATCTATAGTAAGCCACTTTAGAGTTCATTATCGCATGACATTACCGCGACGGATGGAACCTTGTTATGCCAAAGGGTCGATATGTATTGTACGATTATTCTGTATTCTCTTCTCGTATTCTGTTTTGTTCGAATCTACGCGCTCTACCAGTATTTCACGACTGTTGCTAATTCCTCTGGTGCCAATATACATATTTTTATGATTCTAAAAGTTTTGTCAATAAATAAAGTGTGCAGTTCACACGCGGTAGAAGTGAAATCTCCAGAAAACTAAAGTAGACAAAAGCGGGGAGACTACGAAGCACCGCACAAAGAGGATACCGATTATACTAAAGCCTCTCGCAGGCTAAATCCTATAGACGTATGCATGAGCATAGCCAGCTTTTGATTTAGGATGGGGCCAAAAATAAAAATCTATAGTAGGTACCGAAAAAAGTAGGCTTCTACAACATATTATCCATGCTTTAGGCTCTATGAATACAAAGAATATGAACGAAAGAAGGAAATCCAGTGAAGTACTGTAAATTTAAAAACGCGATTCGGTCGACAATCCCAGAGGTCATGCATCGGACAGCCATGGACGTATGTGTTTGTCTCTTTTTAGTGTCGCTATTTTTTGTTTCATCGAGTTTCAAATCACAACGATGCTAAAGAAGTTTTCACTTTAAAAATTTAAATACTTCATTGAGTAGGTACCTAACTACTACTAAGTTGTACTAATGTTGTTACACTGTATGGTTTGATATTAACTAAAATGCCTATTATTTAAGTGAACACTTCTTTAGCGCGGTTGTGATTTGAAACTCAATGAAACGAAAAAGCGACACTAAAAAGAGATAAACACATGCATTTATAAGATTTGACCTGGGAGAGAATGAGATAGAATAATCGGTCTCCTCTTTGTGCGGTGCTTCGTAGCCTCCCCACTCTTGTCCACTTTAGTTTTCTGAAGGTTTCACCTCTACCGCGTGTAAACTACGTAGTAGTCGAAGAAACGACCCGTTCTCGCGAAGCCAACAACAATCTGTAAACGGGTTTTCCGCTCGTGTCCGTTGAGTTTCGCCTAAGTTTAAGGCTCCATTGAAATACCTCTATAACCAGGGCCGGATCTACGAAATCTGGCGCCCTGTGCAGTAGGTACCGATGGCGCCCCCCCCCCCTACATTTTTATTTTGATTAAAAATTCGTTCAACCCAATTTTTTTAATAAAATTTTTTTTTTTACACTAATTTATCAAATAAAATCAAGACATATATTTTTTATCGGTGCTTGAGAAATTGGAATAAAAAAATTCCCAATGGAAACGAGTTTTTTTTATGTCATTCTGCTCTTTAATTCTACGTTTTAGATTCTGCGAGCCTGAAAGTTTTTTAAAAATCATTATTCTATTCATTGTAATCCACAGTACTTTTATAACCTCTAACAACCAATAGAAATTTAGTTATACATTTAAAAATCTAATTAGAATATAACCTCAAATTTGTACCTTGCATTTCCTCTGTGTTGAGCGAACAAACACCAAATTGAGCGAACAAACACTAGACACTGACGTATGGTATCAACGGCTTACGAAAGACGCCTACACTGACACCGTAAAATAACAAATCCAACTGCCAACAAATCTAATAGATATTAATTATATATTTAACGAACTTCGAATAACTGTCAACACGTTCAACCTGCACATCCTGCAAACCGTGCGATGCTTTTGTTAATGGAATTTACTGAAGATTTCATAAGAAAATGGTCTTTAACTACCTTCTCCTAGAGACTTAAATCGTACAAAATAAAACAATAGCAAGCGTACACACTAACTAAAATTGTCAACATTTTGAAAGGCGCAAGTCGGTTTGTTTGTTTCTCTAGAACAAATATACCGCGCTGTGATTGGTCATTGAATTTGGATCGCACCCATTCGTCGTAAAAGATATATGGAAAAATGAATCTTACGTTTAAACTAAATATATGGAATTTGTAAAAAAAATCTGTAACTGACTATAAATTCGTAAGCCGTTGATACCAACCTAATGCGTGCGCATTCTGTTTCTTTGGAAAGTGTTGCTAGAGCGTAATAATTATTTCGTACTATGGGTAATTTTTAAACGATTCAGGGAATATTATAACTAAATTTTAATACAATATTTATTTTCTCACGGCGCCCCTTCGGAGTTGGCGCCAGGTTTTTGCACGTTTTTGAACGTATGGCAGATCCGGCGCTGTCTATAACAGACGCAGCACACCTACATTGCGTATTTGCATTTGGCAATCGGTCTGTTGACGACGGATTGTCAATCAGACCGATTGTCCTTTAGACAGAATCAAGTTGGTTTATCGAAGGTGGCTCCCAAATTCAATTGTTGGATGTACGGGTTACTTTTATAAATAACTAGCTGACCCGGAGAACTTCGTACCGTCTCAGAATCAATAACGGTTGTGTTAACTTATTAGCTGAGTTAAATTCAATGTTTGTATTCAGTTAAAAATTACATAATGAAGCAATTATCGATGCGCAACTGTCCGTGGTTTGTTTTGTCAGTATCAGAGATGGCGTATTGTACGGATTTATATTTTGTTGTGATTTTTTTACTTTTCCACTTACTTAGGGGAATGGCTTTTCCTTTTTTTTATACGTGTGAGGGAGATTTATTATAATTATTATATTTTCCTTTGGAGGGGTGCAGACATACGTTCACCGTTTGTCTCATTTTCGACGATTGACTTTTAGTGTGTAAGAAAGAGGGGCTGCATTATATGTTTAAGAACAAAAGCGCATTAACATTTGACGTTTTTGAATTTTTGGAATTCACTCACTATTCAATATTATATTTATCACAATATTGCATAAGCTTTTTCAAAAGATGAGAATTCGTTCCATACAAACTGTATGAAGAAAAGAATTTTCTTCATAATTTTTTTTTCGTGAATTTTTTCCGATTATTAATAGATATTCTTCTATTCGGGCGGAGACAAATCGAATTAATCAAATATCATAAAAAATCGGTCCAGCCTTTCTTGAGTTATAAATGGTGTAACTAACCCGACTTTGTTTTATATACATATTAACATTTAATTCTTGTCATTTTCAAAAACTGTTATGGGGCTGTGTATAAAGAAAACATTGTACCTTGTACCTGTCGGGAAGAAACATTGTATTCAAGGTTAATACGAACGCTTTTTATGGTATTATAAATTTGTAATAGATTTTATTGATGTTTTCAGCGAGTTGATAACCTTTTCTTAATAATAATAATATTTTCCAGTGGTTAGTTGTAGCTAACATTAATCACGGCTATCGATTTATCTCCTCAATTATTCACCCAAATAGCATTCGACTACCTCGTGAACATTCAATTTGACTTTGCTTGTGCTATGGTGGCATTTATTATTAATATTACAATTAAATTTTTGCAAATTTTGTGCCCGTTCGACTTAATAAAATTTTTCATTTTCCACACTGGTTTTGTCCCGAATTGGTCTCTTTAACATATACATAATAAGAAAATAGCTCATAAAATTTACAAACGATTCAGACTGTTGAGCGATAACAATAAATTTCAATTGTTAAGAAAGGAGTTTTGTAAAATCTCAAATTTGTGCTATAAAAATCACATAGATAAAATTGAAAGCTTTGGAATACACTAATTCTCAAAAAAATAATAACTTGGGTTTCCAACTTCTATGAATTTCAATGGAAAAATGGGGTGTAATGATGAAAACATTGTAAATTTATTCGCCGATTATTTTAAGTCTGTGTGTAAAGAGGATATACCTAGGAATGAAATTCCCAAAAATTCTCTTCGAATCTTATCTTTGGATATATCTAAAATACGCATAAAATTAATTATATCAAAATGCATGTAAATTTGTTAGATACTAGAAAAAATGCTTGGCCCGATAATGTTCCACCGGTGTTAATCAAAGAAGAATGTTCAAACGGTCTAACTGTTCCTCTTTTTCTAATTTTTAACCTGTCACTGTTTAGAGACTGACTGTTTCCCTGGTACATGGAAACAGTTTTCTTACACCTATTTTTAAAAAAGGGGGAAAAAAGAACATTACAAATTATAGACCAATCCAATCATCGACACCCAAACTTTTTTTTAAATTGTAGGTACTCTCTAAAATATCTAGAAACATAAAAAAAATTATAAACCTCCACCAACATGGATTTTGTTCAAATAAATCTACATTAACTAATATACGAAAACTTTAGCAAACAGACGCCAGGTAGACTATTATACACTGACTTCAGCAAGGCCTTTGACAAAGTGTGTCACAAAATAAAAATAAATTTACCAGCCAGCGCCAGCGGCCGAAAATCCACATTTCCTCGAAAGATTTTCTTACGATCTTACAGGGCGGTTCCAATGAGAAAGATTAATTATTCTCCGTACCAGCTTTTTAAAATTGTAACTCGATTCGATTTTATTTCATTCCAAATTTGATTTAATTTATAAATTATACCTACATCCAAAAATGTTGAAAGGCGTGATTATAAAACTATTAAAATTTTGTACTTTGGTAATTATTTTTTTATCATAAGTATTTATAATTTTTCAATAATGCCTAAGCAAAATATTTTCTGGGGTTGTTTAATTGTTGTTTAACTGTTTTTGTTTAAGAGTGAAGCCTCTGTTGTAAGGTGCGTTCATTCCCATTTATTTAATAGAATAATATGATTTACCTTTGTTCTGTCACGCACCTTATAGTGGATAGGTGGGTCTGTGGCCTTTGGTCTATATTCTGTAGGTGCCTACTCCACGACCAAAACAAGTGAGAATTATTCGCACGGAGTACCTAAGTAATCAACACGATGGACTTTTAAAATACTGCTTGCCAGAACCTGACAGTAGTAGTTTTTTTGCACTGTGCGTTGATCGAACCCACAACTACCACAACTAAAAGACAAATGCAGTCCACATCGTTGATTACGTTTTCTAAAAAAAATATTATTTTTAAAGGAAACGCGGTCGCCGAAAAGTTTGAATTAGCCTGTTATTAAACGACTTCGAAAAGGAGGAGGTTCTCAATTCGACTTTTTTTAAACGGCTTCGAAAAGGAGGAGGTTATCAATTCGACGGTATTTTTTTATTTATTTTTATTTTTATGTTTGATACCTCAGAACTTTCGATTGGGTGAACCGATATTGATGATTCTTTTTTTATTGGAAAGCTGGTGCTTCCCGTGTGGTCCCATTTTAATTTGGTTCAGTTCTGACAATGGGATCCATGAGAAAACCATATATGTCTTAAATTTGCAATAAGTACAAACGGACGAATAACTCAATATTACGCCAACAGATTTCGATGATTCTTTTTTTGTAAAACTTCTTTAAGCACGCTCGTCACAAAAAATAATAAAAAAATAAACAAAATTTTATCAAAACAAAAAACGACTTCAAAAAATGCATTAAAAAGTTAAAAAATAATTTCGTAGGATTGTTATTTTTGGAGTCCGTGTCAGCCAAGATCTCCACATCTCACCTATAACTACCTATGTATGTAGTTACCTTGGCTGACACCGACTCCATAAATAACAATCATACGAAATTATTTTTTTACTTTTTGGTGCATTTTTTTAAGTCGTTTTTTGTTTTGTTAAAATTTTTGTTTATTGAAGTAAAACTTCTTTACGCACGCTCGTCACTAAAAATAAAAAAATAAACAAAAATTTTAACAAAAAAAAACGACTTAAAAAATGCACTAAAAAGTAAAAAAATAATTTCGTATTCTTCTATAAGTTAATAATCAACTTACTTTTTCTACTCATCAATATGTAGGTACGATTGTTATTTTTGGAGTCGGTGTCAGCCAAGGTAGGTTTGTAACTGCATACATAGTTATAGGTGAGATGTGCTTGTGTCGCTCGCGCGAAAAACCTACCATGGCTGACACCGACTCCAAAAATAACAATCGTGCCTACATATTGATGAGTTGAAAAAGCAATTTGATTATTAACTTGTAGAAGAATACGAAATTATTTTTCTACTTTTTAGTGCATTTTTCGAAGTCGTTTTTTTTTTTTTTTTAATTTTTGTTTATATTAAATTAAAACCGAGTGGGGTATAAGGTATACTCAATTCTCGCTATTCAAACCTAAGCAGATTTCGCTTCTGCCATGGGTAGCGAAAGGTTGTTGATATGTGAATAAACACCATATACTATAATGTGCGTGACCAATGAAAAACATCTTACTATCGAAATGGATAGCGATAGCGCCTGTTTTGCAAATCAAGCGAATATATTGTGGAATTGGCGGGGTTCTGGTTTCTCGTGCAAATATCCGGATGAATCCCGCTTGATATTTTTCGGTACTAAGTTAGCTATACCTAAGTAACTTATGAAATGTAGGGACATGCCAGTGGTTGATATCTACATTATATTAAAAAATATTTGCATTGGTGTCAAAATCCATAGGTAATTCGTTTTTATGGACAAAACTGCACCCAGAATGTTTTCCATCACTAGTGACTAGTATAGTGGAAACCGTGAAGGATTTATAATAATAATTACATACCTAATATATGTTTGGGTAGCTACATATTCTTCGCTATATCCAACATTCATATTATCGTAAGGTAATATTCTTGCCTGGTTGTGGGAAAAGCGGGTAGGTGTATAATTGAAATCAAGCACATCCTGAACTTCAAATGTGTAGTTTTTTATACCTTACTCCGGTACATATACAAAGATACGAATAATGTGTTTAGCTGATAGCTATCAAAGGTTGGGGTGCTATTATAATAATAGGTTTTATTTGATAGCCTTGATACGAGTAGGTTCATAACCTTTTTACCTCCCTAGCGGCCATAGCCAGTACGCAGGGCAGGGAAGTATTAGGATTATTCCATATAATAAATCGCTAGAAGTGCTCTATTGCGGATAGAATAATAATATACCTAATAGGTAGGTTTTTTCCTCGGGCAGGATATTCAAAGCATAGGGAATTCTACCTTTCCGCGGCCGTCGACTTTTCAATCGGATGTCCCTATTTATGAAACTGTAATAACCAGCGACAGTTGTCCTATATTGCCCCCAAAATCTTCAACTCACTGAGTATTGATACTAGGAAATCGAAAACTGATAAGCTTTATATCAGTGTACAAGATTGGTTATTTACAAAGGGAAGTAACTATTTTAAAGAATGCCTGAAGTCAACGAATTAAGTAAATATTAACAAAATAACAATTCTTACATTTATATAATTATATATTCATAATTCGACTACCACAATACGGACATGTGCCTAGCATGGTATCACCTGTAAAAACTGTATGTTAAATGATGAATAAAAAAAAATAGTGCAGGGTGTTCGGGAACTGAGGAATTCTACATATACGCGGCCGCCAACCTTTCAGTCGGATTCACCTCTATATGAAACTGTAATAATGCAGGGTGTTCGGGAACTGAGGAATTCTATATATCCGCGGCCGCCGAACTCTCATTCGGATTTACCTATTTATGAAACTGTAATAATGCAGGGTGTTCGGGAACTGAGGAATTCTATATATCCGCGGCCGCCGAACTCTCATTCGGATTTACCTATTTATGAAACTGTAATAATGCAGGGTGTTCGGGAACTGAGGAATTCTATATATCCGCGGCCGCCGAACTCTCATTCGGATTTACCTATTTATGAAACTGTAATAATGCAGGGTGTTCGGGAACTGAGGAATTCTATATATCCGCGGCCGCCGAACTCTCATTCGGATTTACCTATTTATGAAACTGTAATAATGCAGGGTGTTCGAGAACTGAGGAATTCTATATATCCGCGGCCGCAAACCTTTCAGTCGGATTCACCTCTATATGAAACTGTAATAATGCAGGGTGTTCGGGAACTGAGGAATTCTATATATCCGCGGCCGCCGAACTCTCATTCGGATTTACCTATTTATGAAACTGTAATAATGCAGGGTGTTCGGGAACTGAGGAATTCTATATATCCTCGGCCGCTGACCTTTCATTCCGATCTGCCTCTTTATTCTTTATGAAACTGTAATAATGCAGGGTGTTCGGGAACTGAGGATTTCTATATGTATATCCGCGGCCGCCGACCTTTCATTCGGATTTACCGCTTTATTCTTTATATTACTGTAATAAAGTAGGGTGTTCGGGAACTGGGAATTTCTATACTATATCCTCTGCCGCCGAGCTTCCATATGGATTTGTCAATTATTATTACTAGAATAAGGCAGAGTGTTATGAAAATCTTATCTTTATTATTTTTTCAGTCAATCATGAATCATCTCGGAAAAACATTCCACGTTCCTAGTGAACTATTGCTATATGAACAGCTACCTGCTACACTATAAACACAAACGTTGACGCAATCACATCGCTATTGTTCGCTGAAATATTGCGATGATGAGGTCTTTGCTATAAAACTGCAAGGTTTTCTTTTACCGATAAGAATAATAAAAAACAATAATTGTTAGTCTTGAGAATCTTTATTGGTAAGAAGATCGTGATGAATTATTCATCTTAAAATAGCCGAACAATGTTATTCCTTATTCTTACTGCATTTTATTCGTATTTAGAATTTTTTTTTTGTCTTTACAATTTTACTGTTTTTTAGTATTTTAATTTTAATAACATAACATAATATTTCATACATTCTCCTAATAAAGCAGATGCTTGTGCTTAGGAGAGGGCAACTATATATTTTTACATCTATTTAAAATTAGAATATTATTACAACTATTAGTAATTTTATAAGATAATTCATAAAAGTAATAAAAATATAGATGTGTTGTAAATTATACACAGGAATGATAAGCAAAACATAATATCTAAACACAAGTAAAACCTACTACACAATTTTAATTATAAAAAAAATTCTAATTGTCGTAGTTTTCTTCCGGATAGTACCTATTATTATTTTGGGCTTCGTTACATATTCCTATGTAACGAAGCCCAAAATAATAAACTACAGGTTATACAAAATAGGGGGATGAGGATGATTTTAAAATATAATATGTTTACTAGAGTCAAAATTATGTTACAAAATCTAAATATGATGACGACAAAACAACATATAACGTATAATGCATTAACAATGATTTACAAGCTGAAAAATAATATGCTACCAAATTATCTGAAGAGTAACATTATGTTTCACGAAAATGTTCACAACTATCCTACGAGAAGACGCGGAGACTTTAGGCTTCCCAAAACTAAACTTTCGTGCACACAAAATAGCGCGTTTTATAAAGGACAAAAACTTTTTAACAGCCTGCCAAATGCCGTAAAGGAAGCCTCAAGTCTTAGCACTTTTCGTAGGATGTGTGCATTATATGTGAAGAATGTTTTTTGATTCATAAAAATCTTTCAAATATTATTCTCATATCTGTTTCCTCAAAATTTATTTTTATTTTTGTAATCTTTTTTTTTCCACTTAAATTGTATTTGTAAAAATGTAACTGTATCAATTGTATTTGTTTATATTTTTTTTACTAGATGTATGAAAAAATTTTTGCATACATCTAAATAAACATTCAAAAACAAACAAAAAAAAAAAAAAAACAAAAACAAAAAACCTATATCAAGGGGTAATTTATTGAATAATTGTATTCCCTTAAATATATAGTGATGCTGTGCTGTTGTAGTTCGTACTAGTGGTACGGACAGTCCTCCAACAGAACTAATTCTTTTGCTAATATTTAATTGAGGGATATTATTTTTATTAAAGAAAACTTTATGTGATTGAAGTAGTGCAATTTTGTTATAATTTTTTGTAATTGGGGGAACCGGGAAATCTTGGAATACATTTGTTTTTGGGATAAGGCTTTTTTAAGATAATTTTTATTTATATTTTTTTAATAATATGTGATTGTGTACACGTTTAACCCTCCGCATGCCTAGTAGGGTCTGACAGACCCAGGGCATTTTAAAACAGCTGTAACTACGAGTATTTAAAATATTGCGCTCGAATATCATGCGTTTCAGTTGGTGTCGCTAATAATAATAAGTCACGCTAGCATTACTTGAAGAGAATTTAGTTCTAGCCACGCTGCCCTCGGAAGCGTACTTCGGTGGGTGGTTTGGTATATTTATGGTACTTCATCAAAGTCCGCGTGGGTCTCACCTACCCTACCATGCACACGAAGTAGTTACTTTATACGAAGCTGTAATTATTTTATTTGAGAGGTGTTTATTGTTTCTTTAAGTTTTATATTTTTTCAAGATTTGGAGTGTTCACAATTTCGAGAGTTAAGTGGTGCGTGGTTGGGAGAGGTCATGTCTAGAAGTCTCCTGCCTACCCTTTCAAATAACGAGTGATTTGTTTGAGCTACATTGCTGAAAATTGGCACATACACGCATAGCTATTTGCACAACCTGCCACAGTTCGCGAAATAATGTTATAAGTCTCGAAACAGAAGTTATGATAAATTAATGTAAATGAATTAAGCAAATCTAATTTCTTTGGTCTTGGTTTTCGAAGTTCAGTGCAATCTCTAGTGGTTTGAACGTTTTGAAATAATCACACCCAAGTCGTGTTTGGGTTGAACCCCGTCGTAAATGTTCAAGTGTGAAGTGATTTACTATTATAGAATAAACAAAAGGTTCAACCCGAGATGCCCACAAAGAGCAGGATAAGTTTTTTTCATTTCTAAATAACACAATTATGTCAAATTTATTGCTTTTCAGATTTGTCGTATTTTTTCCTTTTAGAATAAATATAACACAACCTTATACCCTATTTTTTGATACCCAAAATATTACTTAGACCCTGTTTAGAAGGAGCGAATCGTTGCGCGCGTATACGCGCCTACGTTTGCGTCCTGAAGAAGTGTGGAACGCGCCGACACCATTACCTTGGTACTACGCGCAAGTTACGCCCGTATTTTAAGGCGGTACACAATCCTAAAATTATAAACTATTACATTGACAGCCCATACCTCTTAGAATGCTAAAAATTGTTCGTACCGAATAACTACTGCCAGGGTCGCTACCACGACTTGCTCTATATCACACATGGCAGAACAGACGTTCTGGGCCAACACAGCATGACAAGAGGTATGGTGCTGCTAAATGATATTTCTAGGTCTCTTGACATTTTCAACATTAGTCTTGAAGGCTTCAAGAATAATTTAGGCATGGACTCTAAAATATGTATTATTGTAATTATTTTTTTTTTCGTTTAAAAAATATGTATTATTGTAAAAAAAAAAATCTCGTTTAAAGTTATCTATATGTTATGTGTATTGTAATAGGATTATATTAATGTGTAATGCACAAAAAAAAAACAAAAAATAAAAATAATAATTTGTCTGCTCAAAACTCACATTTTAATAATTTCTGGCGAATTTGTAACTATATTAACTTTTTTATTCAGATCTTGTCCTGGGGATGTAAGTTCTTTGTATTTAAGATTAATAAAAACAATACCTTACCATTATATATTTTATGTACAACGATTTTAAAACTTTATAACCCGTTTTTCAACTATAAAGTTAGCAGTAAGCACCAGATTTTATTTTTTTAGACGATGAATTAATAACTTCGGGAGTGCGACATTGCGACACATTTTAAATATTTGTAGCACGTTCTTCAGCATTAATTTAAATGAACGCGGTGGGAAGGTCTAATCTCTAGGCCTGCTAGGGTGAATTCCACCGTACGTTCGTCCAATACGGCGTGCAGTGGGCGCATATTTGTTTACACGCTTTCTTCACTTACGTCGTTAAGATTCCCACATTATTTGTCTTCTTTTCTTTGATATGGCAAATTCGACAGTAGGTCCGTGCAATACACGGTTCGCGAGTCGTTATTTGTATACATGGTTTCTTTACTTACGTCGTTAAGATTCTATATTTTAGGGTATATTGTCGTCTTAAACACGTGCGACGCTTCTGGAGGCAATGTATTGCCGCCTTGAACCTCGCCTACGCGTCGTAACCATGAAAAATCAAGTTTATATGTTTTTTCATTGTATTTTGTTGATTATTTGTTGTTATAATAAGTCTGTATTAACCTCAAATAGTTATAAGTTTGATAGAAATTAGTTAGATTTTTTAAAAAGTTTTCTATTAAAAAATATGATTCGAAATTACCAAAAAATGTTCCTTGTTGATTTTCACTTGTAATATTTTTAATATTTCTTTTTATTTCAAAGCAGTCATTATCACCTGACTGTAATCAGTAAAAGTAACATATAAAATGTATGCTATAAAAACAATTTAGTCATATTTATTTTTGGGGTCTAAGTGACCCCGCGCGACACCTTGCGTTACAAAAAATGCGCCACGGGCGGAGGGTTAAGCAGACATCTCCAAATACTAAGTTTTGAGATACTGAGTAATAATGATAACAATAAATCAAATATTATTTACACGTGTCTGCTTTTTACATATTAAATATGCTATAAAATAACATCTGGAAGCATATCGGTCTGGTACATTAGTATGACATTTTGAAATATGTAATCCAGAAAACATCAATATTTAGTTTACTTCACTACAAGTTTTCTGCATTATAATTGATTTGATGGTGATTATGAGTAATTTGAGTATTGTACTGGATAGAGGGGACGCGAGGAGATGTCCGACTAATCAAGTGGATGATGGACATGTGTATAGTAATAAGTTTATTTGTTTCTAGGTATCTCCTCCCTGACGTCGTGTGGCACCCCTGAGGAACTGCCCGAGCTGCCGGCGCATGACGAGCAGCGGCTACGTCGCGCAGCCCGGCTGCTGCAGCAGCGTCTAGTTCTGCGCCAGTGGCTGCTCTCCCACCGCTTGCACCACATCTACACCAGGTCTGTTTGTTTGTCTGTCTCGCAACTGTCCCGCCACACTGTACAGTCGGCTGACTATGTATTCCATTCCAGACTGCTGACTCTGGACGTGACTTCCCTGGAGGATGTGTACTGGCTGGAGGACTCGTCGGCGCGGCAAGTGCTGGGCCCCCGGGACTTGGAGAGCTGGGCCACGGCGCGCCAGGGGCTGCCCACTGACGAGGAGGGGCTGCGCACCCTCAAGGCCGAGCTCTGGAGCACCGTGGTCAAGAACAGCCGCCACCAGGACGCCTGGACTTGGGGTAACCCAACCCGCCCTTTTATTTAATCCATTTATAATACAACCGTTTCTCTTGCAATCCTTATCTGCCGAGTATCGGCTCGGGATTTGCTTGGATGAACATAATCAGTCGGAACGAATTATAGATAAATATTTATCTTTTAAAATTTAACTGCTTTTAAATATTCTTACCAATTTGTGCAAGTCTTCCTAGAAATTCAAACAAAGATAAAACATTATCATTAACATTCTACAGAACAGTGCTAGATTAGTTTTCTAATTCTCTAGAGAAAGCAACATGAAAGAAATGGGGAAAGTGTAACTAGTTCAACCACTGCCAGCAAAGTCAGTATCACTATCAGTAGAGTAGAATCTTTCTTCTTTTGAAAAGGTAGTAACATAATGTATCAGCAGATATCTACTTAAGATTGCATCACAATGAAGTTATTTCATTAGGTTATCGGAATTGTTTGACTTTCTTGTAAAAATAATAATATTATTGTGGTGTTGAAGTGTTTTGGTAAATTGCACGGAAATCGTTTGTAGTGTTGGCGACAGTGGTGTGTATTACTGTGTATGTGTGTAATGTTGTTGATGTTGTTTGCGTAGGTGGAATGCTGGTGGTGTCTGTGTCGGTGGCGGGGCTGGTGACGCTGGCGGCCATGACGCAGCCCTCGCTGGCCCCGGAGGCCAAACACTCGCTGCTGCAATATGTCACCGGGAAGTACCTGCATCCTCCTAACTGCAAGGTACGTTCCTTGCCATTGGCCTGTGTTATTCAGCCAATGCAGTGCACGGTGTAACGAGGTGTAATGGGCTGGTGGGTGGTTGTTTGCAGGTGGAGTGGGAATGGGTGGAGCCGCAGTCTGTGGGCAGTACAGTTTGCTTCACGGTGAAGTTCTTCCAGCGCAACGGGCAGCCCTACCCCATCTGTGACACGGACCAGCTGTGTGTCACCGTTTCACACGGCGCCAGGAAGGTGATTGCACTGTGTTTCTTATATTTCATTCATTAGCGTTTTATGGATATGAAAATATTCATCTTTAAAATTACCGAATTAGATAGACTACAGAAAAACTATACATCAGTATTGACAGTATTTATGAAAATATATTGTAAGCAAAAGCATATAAATATAGTAGTGACAGTTAACCCCTTGGGTAGCAGTAGAGTTTTTTTGTGTACTTGACGGCACAAACTAAGGTGGACTCATTGACGGCCGGCGTGGTTGAGGGGTAAGGCTCTTGACTTGCAATCCGAAGGTCGGGAGATCAAATCCCGGCATGGGCAAATAAATTCTATTTGATTAATTTGTGTTATTTCGCAGTTAATTCAATTAAAATAATTAATGTATAGTATATTTGCGGCACATACCAGAGTGGAAGATACTCTCAGTATCGCCCTGGTGTAAGACCACTATTCAGAATTGAAACGTTGCTTGAAATGGCTTTAGTCGTATTTGGTGACCAGATCTGAATAGCCAGGTTCCCACCTTCCTTTTCCGCATCTCCTTCCCCTCCTCACTACCTTCAGCTGCATAACATTCCCCAATTGGGGATGCCATAGTTCCACTGGCTCCAGAAGGTAGCAGCTGGGACTCTTGATAGGTATTCATATATAAAAAAATGAAACTCGTTTTATATCCTTTTGTACTACCATGAGATTTATGATTTAAGTGTTAGAAATTGGCAACACCACGCTTTGTTTGTGCATCTAAAAGATAATTTTAATATATTCCATAAACTCGTCAACCACCATTGGTTGAATGTTTGGAAAAGATTTGTCATGCTTGTAATTTCTATGAAGCATAAAAAAGTGAAGTGACGTAAACCTTTGTATTGTTTAAATAAATATTATTTTTTTAGTCTCATATAAAGTACCTGGTGTTTTTATAGTTTACACGAGAAAACAATCAATAATCGACAAAAAAATCGTAAAAAAAATTCCCCAACTTTTTTAATAAAAATTTTAATGTTTTTGATTGCATTTTATTTTTGTCTGTTTGCAATATTAAAATGTGAAAGTCTCTCATCTGCTTTCAAAAACAGTATTTAATTTTGTGGTATGTAAAAAAAGAGCAGATTTCATGGAAAATTAATGTCAACCGGGAATAATTCAAAAAAAAATGAATCAGTTTTCTGAAGGTTTCACTTCTATCGCGTGTGGACTGCTCACATGCATTTTTTTCTTTTCAACTTTCTATACTGTTTTTTTTTTTTAAGTGAAATTTTTTAGTACCGTTGTGATTTGAAACTCGATGAAACGGAAACGATACTAAAGAGACAAACACATACATCTACATAGGATTTAGCCTGCGAGAGAAAGAGATGAAACCTTACCACATTGGCCGCTTTGATTATGGGCTCACTTTTCAAGGCTCCTATTGGTTGAAATTGTCTGGGTGAAGGTTTCACTTCTACAGCGTGTGAACCGTACTCGATTTTTTTTTTTACTAAATTTTCCTCTACATTAGTACAAATTAATGATGTATTATGATTTTGTGATAACGTAATTATTAAAGCATGCACTTTAAATATGAATTGTATTGCAGATAAGTACAGTCAGTGAATTAGGCTCCTCCACGGACCCCAATGGAGCCAACATCGCCAAAGTGAAGTTTACCGTCCGCACCTCGGGGACCTACAGCATTTCCGTCATGATCGGTAACACCAGCACTCGCCTCTGAATCTACTATATGTGAGTTATAGCAATATGATGATTGTACTGATGGCGTGTGTGTTGCAGGGAGTGTGGAGATTGCGGGTAGCCCTTTCCAGAAGTCATTTGTGTCGGGCGCGGTAGACCCGCGCAAGAGCGTGGTGGTGCGCCATACGGCCACGCTGGTCTGCACGCAGAACACTCCGCACAACATCCACGTCCAGCCGCGCGATGCGTACAACAACCCCTGCACCTTCCAGTCCACAGACAATCCCACCGAGGTGAGTAGTCCCACCCCGGGACCCCACGCCGATGTACGCTCTATATGCGGTATTTTTTTTTTTTCCCTATTCTCTAACATACATTTTAATGATTGTTACAGTGGTTTACACAGGTAATAAGTTTCAGTAATAAAACAAAATGTTAATGATCCGTAACTATACGTAAATAGGTTATAGTAGTATTTTGTAAACACCTCACTAGGAGAACCTGTGCTGAGGTGTTCCTATGTTTAGGATTGAGTGCTATTCTGTCGACATTAAGTAAAAACACCGTATTATCCTCCTTGCAAGAAGGGCACTGTGGGTCAGTATCGGCGGCAGTATCGTATACAGTTGTAGTATTTATAAGTTGTGTCATTTATTGCCGTATATGTGTAAATAAATAAATAAATTTAAGATTAGTAGCATTTAGACTTATATAAATAATTGTCTTGATAAACAGGTAGGTATATTTTTCTATGGACCCAGTACCGGATTATCCTTTAGGCAGAGTAGGCAACTGCCTAGCATCAGCTGCCTAGCATCAGCTGGGGGCCCCGCGCCCCGGGAAAAAATGACTTGCGTCAATGGTGAGCAAGTACTTACTGTCAATTAGTGAGCAACTCCGGCACCGATTATGGAAAAAGTCAGCTTTCGAGATATTTTAAATTTTTGTTTTTTATTAGGAACATTTACAGGTTAATAACATTACATGCTTTATAGAAAACAACAAATTATAATAATTAGGTTATAACCCAATAACTAATTTTCACATCATGCACAAATAATAAAAAAGTCAATTATTAAAATAAATATTTAAAAGTAGTTGTATTTTACTTACTTTCCTTCTATTCACTAAGCAGCATTACTTAGTATCAATGGGGATGTGATTGAACGTGCCGTGTGTGGTTTGTTTTGGCATTGTTTTGTTTGAGTTTTTTTTTGCTTTTATTTCTAATTATATGTTTAAAATATAAATGTTGAACAAGCTTTAGTGTGCACTACCTATCTGCTTGCTAAAATTCTTTGTTTCTCTTCGTACCAAGGTTGTCTGGAAGAGATCACATTAGTGATAAGACCACTCATTGTATTTTTTTTTTTTATGTATTTTTGTTTTTATGAATGTGTCCTTTTATGTGCAATAAAGAGTTATTGTATTGTATTTTATTCGTTTAATTTTTTTATTGAATGGGGTGATGGCATACCTTCGTGATGTAGTTAAAAAACAGATTTATTATTATTTATTAAGTTTTAATAGAAAAAAAAAATTTTGGAAGTTAGAAACGGGTAAAGTGCAGTGGCGGACTAAGCCCGCCAGAGGCCCGGGGCGGCAAAGTAGAATGAGCCCCCCGCCCCCTAGTTTAAGAAGTTTATGTAATTTTACTAGCTTTTTAGCTTAGCTTTTTATTCAGTTCACACGGGCCTCTGAGTCTGGGGGGTCTCCAAAGGCCTCCATGTTCCCTTAATTAAATCCTAAATAAGGCTTTAAGGCACCAGGACACTGTAAAAAAAAAATTTTTGAATTCATTTTCTGATAGATGCACTTGTTAATAAGCTCTCACCAAATGTTTTAAGGAAATTCGTAAAATTGATGGACATACAGCATTTTATATGAAACAGTTTGTATGTTGAATTATCCTTCAGTAAAACTTTGAACTTGTTTTTCTCGAAATTACGTTTTTCAACCTGGTTCACAACATATTATTAGAAAAACCATACATCCAACTTGCACGCACTAAGTCTTAAACTGTTGGAAAATCCAGTCACTATGGAACCACTTAGGGATTTTTTTATAAAGGGTCCCCCTCTATTTTTCTTTTATGTGAAAATTTTCCATAAAAAATCAAAAATAAAATTCGATGTTCCCAAATTTTTGTTTTTTTTTAGATATCAAAAATCCCCTACATGGTGCCATATACACTAGATTTTCGAATAGTTCAAGACTTGGCGTATGTAAATGGGATGTATAGTTTTTTTAATATGCTGTAATCAGGTTGAAAAGCGTGTTAAAAAAGTTTCGAGAAAAACGCATTCATAGTTTTGCCGAAGGATTATTCAACATACAAACTGTTTCAAACGGTTTCACATAAAATACTCTATCGCCGTCAATATTTTTAATTTCTTTAAAACATTTGGTGAGAGCATTTTTAACAAATGCATCTTTCAGAAAATGAAATTTTAAAAAAATCTTTTTTTTATCGTGTCCTGGTGCCTTAAAGCCTTGTTTAGGATTTGATCAAGGGAACAAGGGGGCGTTTGGAGGCTCCAGGACCAGAGGCCCGGAGCGGGCCGCCCCTTCCACCCCCCCCCCCTCCCCCCCACCATTGTTAGTCCGCCACTGGTAAAGGGGCCCCGAGACGTGCATTGCCTAGGGGCCCCGACATGGTTAATCCGGCCCTGGTCATATTTTCTGTCCCGAAACAAAGTTTTTTTTTTTTTTGTAATTTTTTTTTAAGTGTTTGGGTTGGGTTTTGTTTGGTTTTAGGTATAATAATGTTTTTAGCAAAGTAAATACCTTGTTGTTTGATCCAGTCTGTGATATGTTTTTTGTGAAGAATTGTAGATGTATTTGTAGTTAATATGTAGTAATGTAGTTTGGTTGTGTATTGTGTACCGTGTGAGGTATGGTTATGAGTGTGTATGTAATGATGTTTGTCGGTTGGTTGCAGGGATATTGCATCCAGATCTCTGCGCTGGGATGCCCCGTGGATGAGAAGCTGTCTGCCGCGGCCACCTACAACTACGACACGGTGAACCAGCGGCTGGTGGTGTCGGTTTGCTTTCCGCAGCATGGGATTTATCGTGCCTTATTAAATTTCAATAAAATTACTCTTCATAATGGAGAGTTCGATGTTATTGTACTTACAGGTAATTCCTTCTCCGAGAGTTTCAAACTTATGAGCTCTCTACTTTCTATCTTTTGAATGGTATATTATTAGTTAGGTTACTCAGGGCCTTGGGCTTTTTCAATCAGAAGTTCATAAAATTTCCGCTTTGCAATAAAATCCAAATAAATGGAATATTTCTGAATTTATCCAAAAATAAAAACTGTTTTTGAAAGGTGATGAAATACACTTTAAAATGTTATTATCAAAAATAAACATAATTTTTGAAATATTAAACCATTGAATGCAAACATAGAAAAGTTTTAAAAATGGCTTAGGAAAAATGGTTTTTAAAATGAATTATGTTTTTGTTCTAATCATCATTTTCTTATGGTATCAATTATTTAAGTGTTATTTACAGTTATTACATTTTGCAGCTAGTGACGCGGCGATAGTTCAGAAGAATGTGTCGTCTAAAAGCCATAATATTTGCTACGAGGCTCGCTTGCTCTCGTCCCTCCAAGGGAGCTCCTCCGACAAGCCCCCCAAGCCCCGCAAGGTCCTGTGCCACGTCAGCCCCAAGCAACTAACTCTCAAAGAAATGATTCTTAAGTTTATTCCCAAGAGACTCGCCACTTTCCGACTTTGTCCCTCCACCAAGGTAACTAAAACTATCCATTATTTGTTTTTTATCCACCATATTCTTATTTTTGTTGTATGTATATTTAGTAATTACCGGGTGATGTGCGTAGTGGGTAGGTGTGTGAACATGTGCGTATTGTAATATATCTATTTCGCGAGCAGGTACTGCGTAAAGTAGGTACTGTTTATTGTCTATTAATTTTTTTTTTTTTCTTATTTAACTTTGTGGGTTGGCCAAACTGGAATGAGATCGGAAACGTCATTCTTGGAATCATGGCGGGAGACGTAACTTAGTTTTTGTTTGCGGCGGGGTTTTTTGAGGCAATTGGGCTGGAGAAGTTTTATCCTAGTGCTATGTAGCCCGGAAATATTATTTGTTATGTCACGAGAGTGTGTGATGACCCAAATGGCATTGAAGCCTTTTTATTTTTATTAATCCCTCGCCGGATGCCTTTGGATAAAGTGATTCGCGTGTTGAAGTTAATTTGGACTTGAATCAACGGGTGATGTTCTCCCCTCAAGGATTCTTTTGCTGTCTGTTTGTTTGGCCGGCGAGATTTGCTCACGCCGCCTGATGGGTGACAAATCGCCGTGCCTATTTTGTTGGGTGGATTCCCTTTAATCGAGCGGCCCCCCGAGACGCACTGGACGGCGTTTTGGGGATTGCTGTTTGCGAACTTGATGCGGCGTGATGCAGGAGGAGAATCACGACGACGTGACATATGCGGTATTAAAAATTAACTGAAACTTAATAACTCTCTCTCTCCAAATCTGTTGCTAAATGCTCAAGGTGTTTATGTTTTTGATAACCTTTCCTAATGGTATTATTTCCCCTGCTGAGTGCAATAAAGTTTGTTTTACATTTCACTAGTAAAAGAAGTGCTTTCATTTATATGCATAACCACAAATCCCTGATCTCCACAATCCTGAGAAGGATGTTCTTTTTGCTCTGTGAATATAACCTGTCGGATGACAAATGTATGCTGCATACATGGCCATCTATTACAGTATGTTTGTAGGTGTGAGAAGTGGTCACCTGTGAAGGTATATATGTATGCGTATTGAACAGTTTATATTCTAGACATGACGCTCTTTTTTAAATTTGGGCAGTGAATCGGAGAACATGTCGATATTAGGGTTTAGGCAAATATTATTGAATGTATGAAGAGCATAGTTAATTGGCAAATTAGTTGCTGCATTTGTTTTGTAATTAAGCGTTTGGAATAGTTCTGTATGGCTAGTATGTCTTAAGGGTATGTTAGAATTAATTAGCGAAAGAAGTTCGGTGCAGTCAATGTTATTATTTAAAATTCTGTGTATAAATGTTAAATCAGCTATTGCTTACCATTGTTGGAAAGTTTGAAATGTGCATTCAAAGTTGTTGAATAATAATAATAATATATCTTTAGTAAACAAAATTTGCAAGATTTATAACAACAACAAAAAAAATAAACGTACATATTCAGTGTTAATATTTACAATGGTTTATATAAGTAAAAAAGATTAACAACAGAAAATAATATAAATATGAACAGTAGGTTGAAGAATAGAAAATAGTTATAAATTTAGGTTTTTCGTAATCCGCCTCACTAGGCTTTTTTTTTTTTTTAATTTATTTATTTTATAGCTAGCTAGCTAGCCTGTGTTGAGGCAGTAATTTTTAAGTCAATTTATACCTACACTTATATTAAAATATAATCATACAATAGATTTGTTGCATTAACAATAATTTTGAATAATAACAATCAGTACATTGGTTTAATTTCGAATTTGGGTGAGCGCGCCAGTAAAGTCCCTGTCATTATTTTTTATCCAAATTTTTACGTTATTTTTGAAAAAATTTTGTGAATCACATTTTTTTACTCTATATGGAAGAATGTTATAAAATCTTGTTGCAAGGTATCTGAAATTTCGTTGACCAAAAGTAGTATGCATTATGGGAATTTGTAGTCTCTGTTATTGTTTCGTGTACAGCGAGTATTTAATCTTTTTCATAGTATTTGTGTATAGATGTAGATGTATAGATTTATGTATATTTGTGTATAGATGATTGAGGATTGTTTTTGTGTATATCTGCCGACGTCAAACACATTCATAACATTAAAGATAAAGTTCTAGTCTGTAATTAGAGGTAGTCTAAGGATTATTTTTATAATAGTTTTCTGTGCCTTTATGATTGGGTCTAGTGCTGATGCAGTACCGCCTCCCCATGCTATGATACCATACTCAATAACAGATTGACAGACTGCAAAATTGATAAGATATTTTATAAATTTGCTTTTAATATGTTCTGTGCTATCGATGTACAGTTTTTACTGCGGGTTCCAAATTGGTGAGGCATATTCCAGTGTACTTCTGACTAATGCAAAAAATATAACATTACTACTGTACGCGGGTTACTGAATACTTTACTTATACAAAGAACAAAACCAATCATTTTAAACGACTGAGTCAATTTACTTATTACATACTGGTTTTCTACAGCATATATATTTCATTAGCGTTTTATATATTACAAAATGGGACGAATGTCCTTGCACAAGTTCATTAAACTGCTCAATTAAAAATACTATAATGGAATGGTATTATGTAGTCTGCTTTCACAAGCGATGTAAATCTGTATTGGAAAAGTTGCCTAACAAATACCTAAATGCTTCAATAAAAGTGATATTGTTTTCTTTGTGTTTTTTATTATTTTTATTTATTTATTTATTTGAAGTCTTTGCACCAAGCTCTGGTTTTACACATATTTTTTTTTTCAAAACAAAGAACATCTTAATGTGCACGACAACATAAAACGAAAATATTTTACAATGCCAGATGGAAAAATAGTAGATAAGCGCTCGAGCGATTGCATTAATAATTGAAATCCGAGTTGAGCGGCCACGATTTCTGCGCATTCGAATTGGAAATTTCTCACCCTCATAAACCACTCAGATATTTTGCGAATATGCGAGTTTTTCGTCTTAAATGAAATGTCAGATGTACAAGAAATTTGTGTTATTTCCGATTCACAATTAAAACTCTATAAATGAAACATAGCTGAATACTAAAACTGTTTTTGAAAGTTAATGAAATAAGCTTTCAAATTGTTATATGTACCTATTACAAATAAATATTAACATTTGTAAATATTAAAATTTAGAATGCAAACATAAAAAAAAAGTAAAAATGGCGGATAAAATCTGTACCTACGGTGTCTGACAAAATAGATCTTTTTATATATTTCTATGGACGTGCAGCTTGATTCATTATCGACCTTCTACTTTTGGTTTTAAGGATGTCACTAGAACAATAACGGAGTTATAACGATTTCTGTGGAAACACATGCGTTGACGTGAAAACATGCTTATTTTACTTGACTGCTATCGTTATATATTGTCGTGTAAATTCGCTTACGTATCGGATTGGTTAAACAAATCTTAACTCTGAATTTTAATATGGAGACTTAAAAAACTAATTGTAGTGCCATAGCCAATGAATCCACCTATATTTTACCGTTTATCTGATATTTTTAGGATTTATAAAAAAATTATTAAAACATCGTAATCTTTATAAACCCGCAAATTCTGCTAATTAATTCCTTTGAAATTGTCTTGCGTGGTACTTATTTAGGATAACATTTAATATTTTCTATTTCTGTATGTTGTCAATGGCCTACTTGATAATCATAGATACAGATACGTATTAGAAGCTGCAATTTTTAATTTTATACAGCTGTTCGTAAGTTTTGTATGAAAAATATTTTGGGAGACGGGTACGGATACCGCCGCCCCGGGAACCATTTATTGGATAACCAAGACCCCTGCTGTAGGTCACCCCAAGTGGTTTGCTACATTTGGTGACTTAGCAGGGGTGCCCGGTTTCATTTGATCAGGTGATTTGGTGGCGGATGCGACCCACCTACTGTGTGGCGGGCCGGACCGGGAGAGACCTCTCTAGCCGGACTCTCTCGACCCATGCCTTGCACTGCAGTGTGAGGGTTTTTTTTTTTTTTTTTTACAGTGAATACCGCACAAGAATCTCAACTGCTCCCGTCTGGAGCCAGTGAGACTATGGCATCCCCAATTGGGGTATGTTGTGAGGCTGAAGGTAGTGGGGAGGGGAAGGAGGTGGGGAAGTGGAAGGTTGCGAAGTACCTGGCTATTCAGATCTGGTCACCAAACACGGCTAAAGCAATCCAAACTGGTCTGGTCACCAAACACGGCTAAGCAAGAGGGTGGATTCATACGTCCGTTACTACTGGACACATTGACCCCCAGATTCCTAACCACCCATCACACCTTTTTCCTTCCCAGAGCATCCTCCCCTTCTTTTTCTATAAAAAGATCCTCCACACAGCATTCCCAAATATGACATAGGCCCTGAGGTATTTTTACTCAGGGCCTCCTGTGTAGAGCTAATTAAAAAAAAAAAAGAATTTTGTGTTTGCGAACTGTCTAAATTGAATGCACTAAATTAGGAAATTTAAAACTTTTACCGCAAAAAAACTGGTTTTACATTAGAAATATATGTTCTCTGTCTACAATTATCAATAAGAATCATCTTGATTCTTGCTTTATTTAGTTCAATTAATAATTTTACGCAGACAGCCTATTTCACAATGTAAAAGAAATGACACAGAGAGGGGAAGGGAACCTGGGAGAGGGAGGGGAACTCGGAAGGGGGGAAGTGGAGTGAGGAGAGGGAAGGTGGAGGAGGCGGAGTGGGAACGCGAGAGGGGAAGGGGACGCGGAAGAGGAAGGGGAACGGAACGAATGTGAAAGGACAATTTCTTTATTAAATGGCATAGCAACACATGCCGGGAACCAGCTAGTAAATAATAAATGTATTGTCAGTTTTTCAGGAGATTTGAACTTTGTTGCTTTTTATCATCATCACATCTGGAATCTCCTCATTTGTGTGGTGTGTGACAGTTTGTGTAGAGTATGTATTGTTATTGTTTGTTGCAGCTGATATTCTGTTCAGGAAGTGGGGTGGCCGGGGCCAGCGGGGTCTTCTTGGTGGATGATGGAACACAACCACCGATAGAACTCTCGTCCCCCGACCGCGATGTCATCGCCGCCACCTTCACTCAGTTTCTGCTCAAGAACATAGGGGGATCAGAAACTTTTAAGGTAAAACATAAGGAAGTCTGGTCGTAAAACATTAGTACCTGCATTTGCAAATTTACCATATGTTGTTAACATTCCAGGATAAGCAAGACTTCTTCTATTGCGAAGTTCGGAAGTTCCACAGCCGCCATCAGCATGAGAAATTATCAATGCGGGTTTGCAGAGAAAACTTAGTCCAGAGCAGTCTTAAAGCAACCAAACACTTCAGTGTCGCCGATTGGTGTCGCAACTTCGACATCACCTTTCAAGGAGAACAAGGTATAAGACAAGCTCTTATATTTGGAATATTGTTTGCTTCTTTATATATTAGATACTAGCTGTCGTATGCCCTATGTCAGGGATGGCGAACCTTTACGAATCAACGTGCCATTTTTGTAAAGAAATGTTTAATGAGGTCATAGACGTGCCATCAAATAAATTTAACTGGGGGGGCAAGTGACACGAGTGAAGCCGGGGGCAAAAGCTAGTCTATACTAATATTATAAATGCGAAAGTGCATCAGTTTGTTTGTTACGCTTTCACGCCTAAACCACTGAAACGAATTTAAAAATTCTTTCACCAATAAAAAGCTACATTATCAGCGAGTAATATAGGCTTATTATGAAATTTGTTAATATGTCAAATAAATTTCCTGACAAAAGCGAGTTATTGCCAACGTCAGACGAAAACAAAACAAATCGTTGTCGTGGAAACGATGTTGACCCTCTTGAAAAGGTTTACTATGCCTAGCAATGACATTTGCAGCCGCGTAACTTGCCGCGCTCGTATGACAATTTTTGCCAACATATTTAATCATAGATATTGACTGTTTATTTCTGTCTTTCAATGCACTTGCAATTACTTCTTTTAGCACTAGTTCGCTTTTTTGACTAACGGATTTGTTTCAAATGCCGTTTCACAGACGATGTTCTACATACCACTGTTCCAGAACATAAAACACACACCACTTTGTCTTCACACTTTTTTCATACTTCATAATAAATTTTGTGATCACTGATCAGTGACGTGCCCCAAATATTGTGTCGCTTGCCATTAATGGCACGCGTGCCATAGGTTCCGTCATCCCTGCCCTATGTTGCTGGAGGTTATAAATGGTTTAGAATAATTGTGAGTTCTAGTAAACTGGGTGCAATTGTAAGGCCTGGCTTATTCTACCATTCACTTCCGCATCTATTATATTCTCCCTTACACTCCTTTCGTCTTTCATCCGTTCTGGATCAAAGCGTCCCTTTCTTAACCTTATCCATTTCGCTTACATCAGTCTTGTAAGAATTTTCCGGATCTCCTCATTTTTAACACGGTCATACATGGTTTTACATATGCCTCAGAGGTCTTATTTCTACAGCATTCAGTTTACTTTCATCCTTCCTCTGCCAGTTCCACGTCTAACTGTCTTAGATCTGGGTTGGTATTAGCATTACATTAAGAACTGCTAGCTTCGCTTCTTTGGACTGAAAGTAGGGACCACCTCACCGTCACCTTGGGCTTAATGATCAGACTGTGGGGGGCGCTTAGGTCTGTGCTCCGGTGTAAACGCACCTGGAACGTAAATATAAATTCATTCTAATTCAAGGAAAATAGAGGAATTCGGTAGTTCTACCGTCACCGTTGGTATAAACGCCCAAACACTGACAGTTAATCACTCAGCAACGTAAGCAGATATACACGTTAATATGCCGACATCAGTCAAGTACAATAAGAGTGTTTTCACGTCAACGTGTATGTTTCCACAGAAATCGTTATTACTCCGTTATTGTTCTAGTGACATCCCTAAAACAAAAAGTATAAGCTCCATAATAAATCAAGCTACCCATCACTATTCAAGTTGTTCATAGAAATACATAAAAAAACCTTTTCTGTCAGATACATGATAGACCGCCAAATTGCCTACCCACTGTTAGACATTGTTATTTTTTTATTAAATATTCTTGTATGAAATGATAAAAAAGTGAGGTGACTAAATTGTTTATTATACATTTATACGATAGAATAAGTATTGTTTTTTATATAATCCGTGATTTTAGTACCGTTTTCACATAAAACATCGCGTGAGTCATTTTAACATTTTTTTTATGTTTGCATTATAAATTTTAATATTTACAAATGTTAATATTTATTTGTAATATAACAATTTGAAAGCTTCTTTTATAACCTTTCAAAAGCAGTTTTTCGTATTCGGTTACGTTCAGAAATATTTCATTCATAGAGCTTTAATTGTGAAGCGGAAATAACATAAAGTTTTCGTAAATCTGACATGTCGTTTAAGACGCAAAAAGTGCATATTCGCGATATATCGGAGTGGTTAAGATGACTGGCGATTTGCTTCCAACATATTTTTTTATATTTTGGATTTATATTTATTAAACATAAAATAATTTATTAAGTATAAATAGTATTGGTGGATTGATTGCAGCTGTGGACTGGGGAGGAGTGAGAAGAGAGTGGTTCTCCCTGCTCTGCGGGAAGCTGTTTGACTCTCAGTTTGGCCTTTTTGGTTCTCTCCACGACTCTCCCACCGGCCTGGTGCATCCCAGCCCTCTCCGCCCCCCGCAACTCAAGGTTTGATTCACCCTATCATTACTATACCTAACTGGCCTTACATTAATAACGTGCAGAATAAAAAGACTGAAAAACAATGCCAAACCTAAGAAATTAAAAAAATCAAATGAAAATGTTTTTGTCTATGAATTTGGTAAAGAACTTGTAAAGTTGTCTTAGAGAGAGGTTGTTGTGACATCATCGTTACATTATCTTCTGTTTTTTTCGTTTTCATACAATACAATGTGAGAAGGAAGAGGATGAACGTCGATGATGCATGTACTAAATCTGTACTATGTAAATCTGTCTCCAGAATTTCGACTGAGTTTCGCTAATATTGTCTTTATTTAATTAAATATTATAATTTGAGATTTTACTCATAAAGTTAAAAATAAAAATTAAAATACTATTCATTAATTTAATCAGTTCGCCATAACAATCAGCAACTAACTGGTAACAATAAAATGGGTCATTTTCAAATATTTATTAAACAATCAATACCCGAATTTGAAAGTAGTCACGACCTACCTTTGGACGTAGAGCAATGGACGCCCTGCCATTACGTCCAGGAGGATTACACCCTGTTGTATAATGTGTAATGGTTGATAATGTGTACTGATGATTTCAGCTGAAGCACTTTGAGTTGGCGGGCAAGATAGTGGGCAAGTGTCTGTACGAGAGTGCGTTGGGCGGGACGTACCGCCAGCTGGTGCGAGCGCGGTTCACCCGCAGCTTCCTGGCGCAGATCATCGGCCTGCGCGTCCATTACAAGGTCACTTTCTATTCTTTTATTAGATTCGTAGAGAAACCGGCTAAGGCCAACACCTAATATTGATTACCGCTTCTTATTTTATAGTATTAACTATAGTCTGTCAAATTAAGAGTATAAAATATAAAAAATGTAACTATGTACAAAATTTGTAGGCTGGCAATACCAATTTAACTGTCATATATTCAATCAGCCTTACTCATAATGAAACCCTACCACGACGCTGTAGCGTCGCGGAAGCTACATAGGGGAGGGGGCTTACACTACTCAGGGTAAAAATCTTTACTCACCTTCATAATATTGCTCGACAGCTGGATTATGGGTTATGATTTTTTTACGGTAGCAACACTCTGCTCCAAAGCTGAAAACGCGGTCAATTTGGCATTTCGTGGGGTGTTGCCAACTTCATGTTTATTCATACGTCAAAATATTATTCGACAAGATTGTTTTGTGTTTCGCATTTCAAAAATAACTAAAAATGGACAACATCATAAACAGTCATTCGGATAAGGAAACAAAAATTAGTAGGCGTAATAAGAATTGGGGTGACATTGAAATGAGTGTTATAACAAAAAATATAATCGATTTCGCTGATTTGTTTCACAAGAATGCAATTATAAACACTCATTTCTACCCCATTATCGTATGGCACAAAGAACTTGGAGATCGGTAGATACTTTGCCACCCCGTTTATCGTTCACATCCAAATTCGGCCGTACCAAGGCAATCAAACGTCTCACGTAAACTTTTATAAATCTATAGTTAGACCTGAAATCTCCTTCCGTAAGTGCCGCAAATGGATCTAACCTTTTTTTGTACCTTTTCCGTAGCCGTGGTGCACGAATGCCGCGAATACGGTCAACATTTGCCAAAGCTTCATTCAAAACGTCAAGATTCTCATAAAAGTTCGCCATTTTGAAAGTTACAACGCTGTAGTACTGAGTTAACCCAGGTGAAGTGGTTGATTATTCTGACATCTACTACATCTTCCGTACAGCGACGGGGTAAGAAAACGCGCATGCGCGCGATTGGCCCGCCATGTTGAGTAACAATTTCACCTAACCCGGTCTTGCTCTCGTGGTTGTATCTTATTTTGCGATTATGAGTAAGACTGTTTATGTATAGAACACTGTAAATCACATTTCAAAAAACATTTTTTTTGTTCTTACAGAAAAAAAATTAAAATCTAAGAAGCTCTGTTGTATCTACTTAATGACATAATTGTGTTTTAATGGTATTGATTAAATGGTGTTTTACAAAGTGATTTGGTTTAATTTAATATAAATTTAACAGTAGGTAGAAAGGAAGAATCACTAATGGTGAGTTTAGTTACACTACTTTTAGATCTGAATGAGTTAAATATATTCAGATCTAAAATTAGAGACATGATCTATAGCCCGGGCAGCGCTAGGTACTTAAGCTAGCATTAAATAAATGAGAGCAATTTCTAAATTGTGCTTTATATTTTATTACAATTTCGCTATTCTTCATTATATTAACACAAAATTTCAAAGGTATAATAATAATAATATACCTAAGTGCAATTCTAATTTTGAGATTAGTGGGTGCAATGAAAAAATATTTTTTTCACTTTTATGCCTTTTAAATTTTTAATAAAAAGGTAGGTTACACAGCTTTAGATTACCACCATGGTTATATTTTTAGCATTGCCATTTGAATGACAGTGGCGCCCTCCTATGTTTTCTACTCTTATTTGACAAACTGTAAACCTGCCTGGTTGATATTTACATTTCTCATACATTACTTTGCATTACACCTTGTTGAATTTGCAATAAAATTTGTCGTATCTTTTTTCAGTATTTTGAACAAGACGACCCGGAATTGTATTTATCAAAAGTGAAATATATTTTGGATAACGACTTAGACCAGCAATCCTGCGGCGCAGAATTATATTTTGTAGAGGAGGAGTATGATAAAACCGGCCACCTAGTCTGTAGTGTAGATCTTATCCCCAATGGAAACCATATCAAGGTACCTTGTTTCTTTCATTAGCACAATGTCTATTATACTATGTACACTGAAGTCCAATGCGTAATGTCTGATGTTTTTATGTTTCCAGGTGTGTAATAGCACAAAGCATCGCTACCTGGATGCTTTAGCCCAGTACAAACTAGCTACGAGATGCAAGGAAGAAGTAGATTCTTTTCTTAGAGGACTCAATCAACTGATTCCAGATAATCTTCTTAGTATATTTGATGAAAACGAATTGGAGGTTTGTGACTCACGATTCATTTGTTTATCGAGTATTATGTACTGCGTTTTATGTAATAATCTTGTGTATTAATGTTTTGCAGCTGCTGGTCTGTGGCACGGGCGAAGTGTCGGTGACAGACTGGAAGACGCACGCGATAATCAACGGAAGCGGGCGAGACTTTGAGCGAGTGCTGGGCTGGTTCTGGGCGGCCGTCACCAACTTCTCCACGGAGGAACGCGCCCGGCTGTTGCAGTTCACCACCGGCTGCTCGCAGCTGCCTCCGGGTGGCTTCCAAGAGCTGAGCCCGCGCTTTCAGCTGACGGCGGCACACACGTTTGGCGCTCTGCCCACTGCGCACACGTGCTTTAACCAACTCTGCCTGCCCGACTACGACTGCTACGAGCAGTTTGTCAATGCCCTGCTGTGGGCCATCAACGAAGGCAGCGAGGGCTTTGGGATGATTTAATGTTCTAAATCTATTTGTGGAGTAGTTGCGTCGCGGTTGACAACATTACCCGTATTCGCCATTACCTGATAACTGACAAGTGGGCCCATTGCTGTCTTATTTATATATTATTGTTAACAGCTGGACACATTCCATATTGGTGAAGACTAAGGAGACACTGCATGCAATACTACTTTCCCAGGCTGACTAGCATATCCTAGGCACTCCATTGAATAAGCAATAATTTCTAAAGCATATATTGTCATGGAAGATGTATGGATTGTAAATTATTCTGATATCTTAATGCGTTGCGTAAGCGAGCTCACTGTACCTTACCTTTAACAACCTAATACTTGACCTTCACTATTGCTTGCAAACTTTTTCCTTTATTCTGTTAACTACATATTGTTATTTATTAAGTACCTACATTTTTATTATTTTGTCTATTGTGCACGAAATATTAAAATATGAATTATTGATTCAAATCCTTTTAAATTTATTGGCTCAACGCTGATACTCGCTACTCAGAAATACGATTATGTACTCTGCGATACAATAATTTTATTTTAAATTATTTTTTTTATTTATTGTTGTATTTTGAATGTGATATTTTTTGTTGTTGTTTTTATTTTGAAATGATATTATGTAATAAAATATTTTAATTTTTTTGCTCACTCCTGTAAAAATATTAGTCCACACAAAATTTATTTTATTTCACTTTTTTTGTAATGATCATTTTTGTAATCAATCTCTAGTCAATGTTAATTCTTATAATTATTCTGTACTTACCAAAGATACTTTTGGACATTATCTCATTTTTTATTCTTAAGAGTGTATAACCAGAGAAAACCAGAAATATGTCATTTTTAAATTAGTGTTTAGACGTATTGACTCTTTTCCACAAAAATTTATAAATTGATTTCGAAAGATTGTTATTTTATCTAGTAAACGTATGTAATAAATGTTCAGAAAAAATGTTTATTTTTAATATAATAAGGTTATACCATAGGTCGTTGGCGGATTTGTTAAATTTTCAAAAAAGTACATGTATTATACAACACCCATTTCAAATCATATAATCATACAGTAAAATAAATCAATATATTATCTGGTAAACGTATGTAACAGAATTTTAATTTTAGTTTAAATAAAATTATTAAAAAATATATAAGTACATGTGTTTCTTGACGAAAATTGGTCCGTTTGTGCATTTATTTGCGCACTTACAGACTAATATATTTCAGATTTTTTTACATTCTAATTTTGCTAAGACATTATTGAAAAATGATAAATACTTATGATCAAAAAATAATTACAAAAAGTACTTACATAATTTTAATAGTTTTATCGTCATGCCTTTCAGCATTTTTGGATGCAGGTATAAATTAAAGCAACTTTGGAATGAAATAAAATCGATATTGAGTTATAATTTTAAAAAGTTGGTACGGAGAATACCTTATCTTTCTCATTGGAACCGCCCTGTACGATCGTAAGAACATCTTTCGACGAAATGTGGATTTTCGTCCGCTGGCTGGTTATGCGCTCTTAATATTAATGTGTATAATAATATCTTCTACAACATATTTCCTCTTTGAAGAACTTCTTCAAATTTCATATCAAAGATATACATAGGTAGACCTTTCAGTGGCTGAGTGGGCATCGCGTTTGGGTCCCACCCGTGCGTTACGTGTTCGATTCCTCGGCTGGCTAAGTCCTCCATCGACACGACACAAGCAACATTTTCCTCTTAATGTGGTGGTACTAAGAGATTTTCAAACATTGTTGGGTTATTCGTAACCCGGAAATGTTTGTCTTTCTTTATTAAAAAATATATATACATGAATTTATTTCCTGCAGCAAATGTATTCATTATGCACACTGAAGCCAAACAACATACCTATTTATTTTTATTATGATTTTTAAAAAGTTATCAAAAGGACAGAACTCTTGTTATTAACCCTTCTAATCACAGGAGACCCAAGTTGTCCCAAAACATCATATGCCGTTATAATAACAAGAGACCCAGATTGTCCCAGAGCGACCGTGCATTATTAAAAGTTATATATCTCTCTTCCTGTCATGCGAATATTTGTGATTTTTTTTATGTTATAGAGCCAAAGAAATAATGCTTCTCATTGTATTAGGATTATATGAGCTGTGTTGTTGAGATATTTTACAAACCCGATCATAAGTGACGGTTTTATTTCGAGCCAATTTTTGACGGAACAAACATTTAATTTTAAAATAAAATTGTATGAAAGTGATAAAAAGTGAGGTGACAGTTTTATTACAAATTTTGTTAGAAAAAGGAATCTGTATTTAAAATTTTAAGTTTATTCTATTTTAAGTACTTTAATTCCAATATTCGCAGGTATGCATTTTTTAGCTAATTTACATTTCCAATATCAAAATTTTAATATTTAGAAAAAAAAAGTTGATTTCTAATAAACACATCGGAAAGATTATTTTATCTAGATTTTAGAACAATTTTTGTTTTTGCAAAAGGGTTAAAAAATAACCCATAAATAGGAAAATTTAAGATGCATGGCAAGAACCAGGAATTTTGCGCGCGAACCTTGACAGGCAAAAGGTTACAGATATTATTTTCTTATTATTCGAAGGGTTAAAACCAAATTTGTAAATATTGAAACAAAATTACACTCACAAAATCATTCACATGACACTGGCCAGAACACTCCTTTGGGGTGAAAAGCCATTAAAAAAAAAGGACAGAACCGGAGTTTATGTTCTTATTTATTTTTTATTAGTTTCAATGGCGAAGTTTATACATGCTGTAGATGTAAAGTATAATATAATTTTTTCACAAGTCTCCTCACTAGGGTTTCCTGTTCTGAGGCGGCCTGTAGTTTTGTGTTTAGTTTCTATATCTTCTTCATAATGTTGGTAAGTGGATTATACATATATTATTAGTTTGAATTCCTATTATTATGTATTACGTAAATATTGTTTTGTGTTTCTTGTCCCTATTTGCTTCTCTTCTAATGAGTGTAACGCTGCACTTGATAAATTCCCGGTTGTTTGAAATAATAAGCAATATGGAAGTTATTCACAAATAGGTACTATTGTGTAGGTTATATTTGTTTGTAATAAAATAATACAGACTGCGTATTCTAGTGAAATATTTAACTTTAACTTTTTATTTTAATTTGTTGAACCAAAGTTTAAAGTTTGGGCCACGATGCAAACAATAATACGCATGCGTGATAAGCCTGTCTATTTAGTATTAGGAGTATTGTTTCTGTTCTGTCCATGGACATTGTGTCTCTATCTTCACTGGGAACATTCCTTACAATGTTGTCGCAGTCATCATCAGTCATGATGGAAGTTTCAGGCACTTTCCGAATTAACAGAAAAGTGGGTTGTGAGCAGCTTGTATTTCAGTGCCTGTTGAGATTCATTGGTCCGTTGCTAACGTATTGTATGCTATGTACATAGAGAGGTGTGTCTAGAGAAATGAGTTATAATGAGGAGCAGAGGGTCTATTGAGCTATTAAGGGTAAATTTAATTTTATTCTTGAACTGCTTGTTCGTAGATGAAACTAATTTAATAATTTTAAGAAAAAACACTTTTTGCAAGTTATGCTTTAAAATAAATAAATAAAAGTGTCTGTAAATATGGAATATGAATAGTTTTGTCCATGTAAAAACTCAATTCTTTCAAGAAAGACATATGTACAAATACAATGTGATATCGGTGATTCAATCCAATATTGTATTTTTATGCCTTTCTTGAATTAATTACTTTTTTATAGGGACAATTGCTTTGCTTATGTATAAAGAAACTATTTGAAGGACAAGGTCAGAATCATTTGTGCTAATATCATTCTTGACGTAACCGTTGATTTCATTAATCTAGCTACTCGGAATATTTTTATGAATTTTTATGACTTTGCGGGTTACTTTTGGCAATTGTCAAAGGCGAAAAAATCGATATTTTACGTGAGTTTATTTTAAACGTGTTTTTTTTTTGAAAAGTCCTTTGAATTGCGTTTTTTTATGTTGGATATGTATTCAAATTTGTGTAGAAATAATGAAATCAGTTTATATTTGTGTGATTATATTTTTGACAATTATTTCCAAAATGGAAAATAAATTTATTTTTTTTAGTTAATTCTGGAAAACCTCTTACGATATTATCATGTAATATACATAAATAAGAGATAATATAATAACTGGTAAACAGAAAAAAACAATTCCTCTGGATATTTAACCAGAAATCATCAAGGTAATTTCTGCGTGGTTTTTCGAAATACCACCTGTCATTCAACAGGTTAAAGCATAATTTGCAAAAAGAGTTTTTTTCTTAAAATAATGAAATTAGTGTCATCTATGAAGGAGCAGTTATGAATAATTTAAATTTTACCCGAGGTGATGGATGTTAGCTCTGGTGTCAGTCCTGACCAAACATTAATGTGCTTATTAATAAATAATAATTAAGCTTTTCTGTTTCTTAAACCTACCAGAAGATTTAAAAGACATTTTAAATAAATTGTACTAATATTTCTTATAGTAGATTGTTATTAATTATAGGAATTCTACGCAAATAATGATTTTAATTCTTAGATCCATTTAAATATATCACGAGATTATTTCCCACAGATGGAAAATTATTTATAATAACATATTATGTTCAGATTTCTAATAATATGTATTCACATAAGCGATTAAATATTAATTTATTAGTGTTAATGAAAAACCTTTATTTATAAAATGATCTTTTCTGCTATTGATGTATCAAAAGCTTTATTTTTCTGGTATTGAAAACACAAATAATTACCAAAAATACTGTTTTATTGAACAGAAATGAAGACACACAACATGTTGCTCATGTTTAAACTTGTGGGTTTTTGTAGCTTACCTTTGAAACCATGAGAAAACAGCAAACGGCGCAAGCATGTGCACCACACTCGTGTGTTTAATGTAGTCTAGAATTTGTAATTAAATATTATACGACGACGTTGCTACCAATTTAAATTTTAAATACAAAGATTTATGATTTAAAGTAATATTGTATTGCACTTTAACTGACATGTTCATGTAGGACACTAAACTAGAGGTGTTTTTGAGACTTGAAATGTAAATGTTGATGCACGAGGGATCAACTATATTTATGTATAAAGATAAACATTATATCAAATAAAAATTCTTGTTTTAGGAGTAAACTAGGGTATGTATATTTTTAATTCACCGTGTTCTTTGAGACATTGAATTGTTTGAAGAAGCTTGCCATCATTTGGTCAACAAATAAATCAACTGTCCAAGTGAAACACGCCTTGGTGTTGGTGCGCCACCAACACATGCTGGCCGACCACTAAATTAACCATCAATTGGAATAACTACACACGGCTAAATGCATTATGAATTTATAGAAATGCATTATTAAAAAATGAGAAAAACTAAATACATACTGCCTGTCTCGCATTTTTAATGCGCAAAAAATATCTGATCCCGCCCAAGTACTGCTATTTCTTGTTATAATCAAAAACAAGATTAAATAATAAATTTGTCTGAACAACATATACATTGTATCTACATACTATATTAACGTACATACATAGTGTCCAAATACATACTCGTATTGAAGCGGTAAACTGGTGAATCCACATCACATTTAAAGCAGATTTTAAGGTATAACTATTTTTTATTTGAGCTTCTGTTTTCAAGTAAATCACGTCCAAAGTTGGAACTTCTTAGGTCAAATTATAAAAAAATCATTCGCCAGGGGGTTAATATCCTGGTAATCTCTTTTAACCTGTTGAATGTGGGATGAAATTTCCGAAAACCGCGCGAAAAGTACCTTGATGACTTCTGGTCAAATATCTATATATAAAAACAAAGTAATTATTTTTTACAATTGTTTTTTGTTAACCAGATAATATATCTTATTATTCATATATTACACAATAATATCGTTAGAATTTTTCCCAGAATAGCTAACTTTAACAAAAAAAAAAAAATCTCCCATTCGGCAAACAAACAAATATCATAAAAACACATTCATACTCGTATAAACTGATTTTATTATTTCTACACAAACCTGAATACACACCTTACATGGACATTCCAAGAAGCTAGATTAATCAAATGAAGTGTTGCGTCAAGAAATATGTTGGCGCAAGCGATTCTGACCTTGTCCTTCATACAGTTTTTTATATATAAGGGTTAAAATTGTATTTAAAAAAAGCTATATTTTGTGTCCACTGGCGTGTGAGCCACAGATGAGAGGTTAAAATGTGTGGGTTTTTTGGGTTTTCTATGCGATATAGATTCACCAGTTTCTTGCTTGTGTTACGAGTTTCCGGACACTGTGTATAATATTTATTTGTTTCTCGTTAGATTTTTAGCATTTGGGCAGTTCAGTTGTTCGTCGACCATACATTATTCTTTGTCAATATTTTGAGATTTGAAAAAACATAATGTGTAATGATAATGTTAAACTTTCTAGTCACGGCTAGTTTTTCCCCACTCAGATATTATTCTGAACTTGGTGAAGCTAATCCCTATTCTCCCTTCTGGACAAGGCAAGATGGTATTTATTGAATCAAATATTTGGCCTTAACATAACTCTGTGATCATAACATTTTAATTAATTATTAGAAAGATTACATATTCATCTACAATTAACAGTCGAGTGGTACTAGAAACAAATGTACGTACTTAAAAATATCATAATTCTGCTGGAAATTATTTAGTTATTTGCAGCAAATGTTTTATTGCACTTTCCATATTGCCAGTTACGGCAGATAACTGGCTGCGAGTCGCGCCAGTCTCTGGAGATTGCTAGTTAAATCAGGCCAACAGTAATTGCACGGCACTAAAAGACTCCCGATACGAATGGAGAATATCCTAGAATTTAAGAATTTATTTCACTATGAAATTGGATAGCTTTTCAACTCATAAAAACATTGTAATTTTCTAATACCCTTCCACATGTAAGCAGGGGCGTGCACTCCATATAGGCACATAAGCACTGCCTACCCTAGCGTATTTGTAAAACGTAAGCATGTAAATAATATTATAATTTATTAAATTATTGCTAAAAATAAATATACACTTTCAAAAATAAGCGCGACAAAGCTGAGCAACCAAAACTACGCGACCGCCACATCAAACGGCATACTACAAATGTGACATAAACTGTAACTAAAAACTACACGCGCCCTCCGACTACCTCACTAAAATGCGGGCTAAGCAGGAATTATTTCTGCTTAGAGCTAACTTCATACAAGATATAATATCAATGTTTACGAAATGCACGTAGCATAGAGTAGAACTGTCGTTTGAATTTGCTTCTATGGGGTTTTTTTGTTAGTATCAGGCAGTGCTTTTTGGAACAAATTAGCAAATGGCAATCAGTGGCGACAGTGACATCTTCTGAAGTATGAAAGTGAGACAACGCCAATTACTTTTATCAAGGCCACCTCGGATATCCATTGATTGGCTTGTGATAATACGCATACATGAAGCGATTATTTATTATTATTATTATTTGTATATTTAAAGTGTCTTAGATAATACAAACCTACATCATCTACAGCCAGCAGCAAGTACACTTTGCGAAAACTTGTACGAAGGGAGCCATCTGTGGCAAGTTTCTTTTTTATTTATTTGAATCAATTTGGCGGTTTTCCTACTGCCTACCCTGATAAAAAACTCTGTGCACGCCACTGCATGTAAGCAATTAAGCAAATGATTATATTTATGATTTCTCTTCAAAAAATCTTTTATTTACTAAAAAAATATGTGCATATATAGAACCATACTGGGCCACATACTCACACTGTCACAGTACGAGGATGACTTTTGGACTAAATAATAACTAAATACTAATGCATCCAGTCAACAAACCATCTACAAGTCCATCGTGTTAACCATGTCACAATTCAGTCCAGTCTGGAAGTACGGCAAGCCTACTTCAAAAGGGTGATTCTGTATTTTTTGTGTTAAGACAGCGTTACGAGACAATTAAGACAAAAAGGCAAAATATGTTAGATATCAGAAGGCGTCCGTTGCGCATTATCGGCTGTTAAATTTATATGATTTTCTATGGCTAGCCGCCTATCATGTGTTAAATGCAGAGGTTCCCAAAGTGGGTGCCGCGGCACCCTGGGGTGCCGCGGACAGAGGTCAGGGGTGCCGCGAGGCGACCCGAATGTCTCTACTAAAAATCAAAATTGACATGAACGAATACAAACATTTTATAGAATAGAAAATCACCCGCGTGGCCGGTCCGCGCTCTGGGAATGTATTGGGTGGGAGGCACAGGAGTGGGGATACGGTTGTGGTGCTGCGCTTGCAGCGGCCGCGGGCCGCATTCACTTGTAGTTTTTTCATTCAGGAAAAAACTATAAGTGTGGAAGAGAAAAATGGGTGATGATGGAGGCAAAGATTGTTTTCCAATATTGCAACAGTACATGGCCCATAGCGGAGTTAAGGTTTCAAATAACTTGCTGACCCTTTTCACAGAGCACCTATCACAGTTAACTGCCAAGTACTTCGCAGAAGACCAAGTGGAGAAGTTTCTATGTATCCAAGATCCATTCCGTGCTCAAGCTCCCCAAGATTTTACTACGCAGGAAGAAGAAGATTTAATTGACCTCTCGACCGACAGCAGCCTAACAATAAAATACGCTTGTTCGGATTTGACGGAGTTTTGGATATCAGAAATCAGTATCCGATTATAAGCGGAAAAGCTGTAAGGGTCCTCATTCCCTTTGCTACTTCATATCTGTGCGAAGCTGGATTTTCAGCGATTGCGGTTATAAAAAAGAGCAATTTGCATTTTCTTTGCAAGTTTTCCTATCAATAAATGCACTCATTCATTTTACGAGTTGTATTATTCAGTGGAGTAGGTAAAAAAATTGATACTTCGTTCTGGGGGGGGGGGGGGGGGTGGCGGCGGCTAGAGAGATCCCGAGGCTACCGCAGATAGAGATATGACAGGGGTGCCGTGAGAAAATTCAAATTTTCTAAGGGTGCCGCGACTTGGAAAAGTTTGGGAACCCCTGGTTAAATGGATTAATTACCTATGTACTTAAAAACACTATTTATTAGTTATTAAAACTAATTATATCGACGGTCCAGAAGAACAATGTCGGATCTGCTAAAAATTGAAAATCGGATGTGTTGGCTTATTTACTGGCTTATTTTGTTGATTTAAAAGTCTGTATTTTAGAAATTTTTAATGAAAATAAATGAAATGCAAAATATCAAAACAACACCATAATTATTCATTTCAAAAACAGTAAAATTTCAGAAACGAAAATTTAAACAGCTCTACTGCAAAATTACATAATTGCACATCCGACATTGTTCTTGACAATGACATATTATTTTGATGTATATGTGATGACTTTCGATTCGCAAATTTTCCCGCGACGGGAAATTTTTCGTCGTCTCTGGCGTTAGGGTAACTACTTTAAAGAGTTAGTGTGACACAAGCGCAATAATTAGCTTGTTAGCGCGGAATACTGCATTTACGAAAAGTGTCAAAACATGTCGTATATGGCCGATTTAATACGCGTTACGCTGTCACAAAAGATACAGAATCACCCTTCAGATTGGCAAATCAGAATAAATTTGCAGTAAATTTAAAAAAATGTCTTTAAATCATAATTTTTTTCTCATATTTGAAGATGCTGGGAATTGATTATTTTTATTTTTGATTATATTAGTCAACTAGAAGTTCTCTTCAGATGGGAGTAAGAAAGCGCCTGGCTCTTTTTTCTAGAATAGCCACTTTATAATATAATATATATGGTAATCAGTATTACCACTGCCGCCATTGGCCGACTGTTATTTTACTCCCTCTCTGAATGGGGCTTTCTTTGATTTTAGTAGATTTAGTGGCATCATTCTTTAAAGTGTTAAAAAAGCAAGGTTTTAAAATAATTTAATAAAGTTGTAAATATAATAATATGTATTGTGTAATATTACTTTCTGTGAAGTACAAACATTGTACTATATAATGGACATGCTGCTATGTAGTGTGTATACGTATATTATGTGATGTACTTGTTATGTTACACTGATGATTCTTATATTGTCCTTTGTTATAAAATATTTATTATTGAAATATGTTTACTTATTTGATTCACCATGTCTCGAAATAAAGCTAGTCAAAATGAATACTCATGTTTTAATAATAATTATTGGGATTGCTTATCTATTGTCTTCTATACATACATATGTAGTTATCGTTTTTTTACAATTATAAAGGTAAATTGATGGAACCCACATAGAAGCAGCCTGTTTGTGGGTGTATTTTTTTTAAATGAATACCGCACAAGAGTCCCAACTGCTCCCGTCTGAAGCCAGTGAGATATGGCATCCCCAATTGGGGTATGTTGTGAGGCTGAGGATAGTGGGGAGGGAAGGAGATAGGGAAGAGGAAGGTGGGGAAGTACCTGGCTATTCAGATCTGGTCACCAAACACGGCTAGTGCCATTTCAAGCAACGTTTCAATTCTGAATGGTGGTCTTACACCAGGGCGATACGGAGAATATCTTCCACTCTGGAACGTGCCGGAAATATACTATATATTATTTTAAATTGTGAAATAACACAAATTAATCAAATAAAATTTATTTGCCACGCCGGGATTCGATCCCGCGACCTTTGGTGTGCGAGTCAAGCGTCTCACCGCTGCGCTACGCCGGCCGTATGTGTGGGCAATATAAATTAAATATAAAATTAAATCCAGTTCTTAATACCTACCATAATAATAAGGATGGGTTGTTTCACAGAATTTAAACAATTCATCAAATTTAAGAGTTCATTTTAAAGTTCTATGAAAGTTCTATTCAATTTCTCTTAGTATGTAATTTTGGGCCAGTTGCTTTTGAGAACTGAAACAATAACAGAATTAGAATAGAACTTTCACAGAACTTGAAATTCAAACACAGAAGTTAAAAATCTTTGAAAAACCGGGCCCTTTATTCAAGCTCTGTTGAAATCCTATTTAAGTTCTGTTATTGTCTAAGTAATGTGAAACAACCGGCCCAAGATAAAATAATAACAAAAATAAGAATAGTACTTTCACTACTTGAACAATACTGCAATAGAACTTGATATTTGAGAAATTGTTCATTTTCTGTGAAACAACCTAATATTATGTTGGTTAACAATTGGATTTAATTTTATATTGCATATCCACTGTGTAGCAACATGTTTACTGCGAGTGAGGAGTGCAGATAGATAATAGAAGGGCAAATTCTAAAGGTAAAGTTGGGAATCAAAAAAATTCATACACATTTATTAATTATTTTGAAGCAAAATGTTGTATTGTAAAATATAAAATAATATTCTATTTATTTAAATAATCATCCCAGAAATAACCATAAACACAATAGTCTTAATATTATAAATGCAAGAACTGTCTAATTTTTTTTACTAAAACAAAGAACACAAATATTGTTAAAAAAAAAGTTTTTCACAAAACAATCAAGAAACTGGCCTATTAATACAGTCGATTCCGCTTAATTGGGACACACCGGGACCTAAACATTTCGTCCCAATTAAGTGACTGTCACAAATAGACAAAGTTTAAGGGAGATAAAAAAAAATCATTGTGCTTTTTTTATATGTATACATATTACATTTATTCGAGATCTCTCGAATGTGTTTTTTAACTTTATAAAATTTTTGAAAAAGTATTTAGTGACAGGAAAATAATTAGTGAAACCCTCTTAAGAAGTTTTCCAAGGGACCGGAAAAATTAAACTTCTTAAGCAGGAAAACGTTATATGTGGGAAAAATTGGGCCAATTTTGGGCCGAGGGACCGAAAAAACCAAACTTCTTAAGCCACGAAACGTCTTAAGAGAGAACTTCTTAAGAGGGTTCCACTGTACGTAACTGTACTGCGTGTCCGCTCTTTTTAACTAAAATCATTTACTGTGACGCGTTTTGCATTGACTTCAGTTCCAGATAACTGAAGTAAATTCTTTATTTAATTTCAATTCCTTGGGTTTTATACCAAATAACTAACTACGAGGGTTGTCCAAGAATTGAAGGCCTTTATTATTTAAAAACTCTGGAAATTTTTTTTTTTTTTCTAAAAAAGCATACTTATGACATATAGGTTCGTATCCCCACAATGTTTCGGTATAGTCCCCGATACGACCGATGCACTTTGTGAGTCGTGGCACCGTCCTTTCATTCCCTTGTCGCACAACTCCGCTGCCAAAAATGTTACCTCACCTCTTCCTCTGCGTCTTCGTCGGTTTCCAAACATTTTCCTGCCAAATGTAGCTTCGGGTGCAGAATAAGATGTAAAAGGTGTCATTGATTGCCTTTTCGATTCCGGAGTTAGGTGGTGAACCCATGTTTCAACTCGTAAAAGCCTCGACTTAGTTGGAAAAACGCTTCAAAAATACCCGAGCACTTTCCAAACGATTTTGCTTGTCAGAATTTTGGACACCTAACGAGCACACACATGCCAATTTATTCCTCAAAATCGTTTGTATGGTAGACTTACTGACGTCTGGGATCAAAAGTGCGAACTCACGGACTTCAACGGGATTCGACAAAGGTGCGTCTATCTCAAAAGGATGCAAAGATTGCACTGAAGCAGCTACTAAGCCGGATCACCGCTTTTTTTGCAAGAGAAAGTCTGAACTACACGCTAGTGCCGCCATATTTTAAGGATTGACGTTTGCATTGCCGAAAATGAGTAAAGGTTTTTAATTCTTGGACAATCCTCAAATAAATAAATAAATATAACTAAATAATATGCGGAATCGACCAATGATGCGGAATCGACCGTACACCTACTTTATAACAATTTTTATATTATTGTTATTTACTCCTCTTTCACTTTTAAAGTAATATTATATGACGTGTTATAAATGTATGTTTAAATAAATAATACAATTAGTCATAGCTAAGAATCAAAATACATAAATAAAATTTAGTAAAAATAAATGTAGAGGATATAAGAGTATCAGCGGGTGGCGAAGATCATGGCCATGCTAAGCAAGCGTTGCGTGAAATGTCCCCACCATGAGGAGGGGGAGGTGGTGGGGGTAGCGGGGGGCCACCAGGAGGCGGGGGGCGCGAGGTAGAAAGGCCATCGCTGCAGCTTCTCGTGCGCCGCCAACAACTGACACTTCAACTCCTCCATCTGAGATGTCAGTTCTTTTGTTTTCAAACTTTCTATCTGCAATTCGTTGTCCTTGCATTTAGTGTCCATGTCCTTCATCTTCAGGGTCCTGACACAAATTTAAAGTTAAGAAATTGACTCAAAAGGTAAGTATGCCATAACTATAAAGGTACGGGCAGTCAAATACATTTGAAATCGAAATTTAGAAAATTATAGGACCTCGAAATGTAGCATTTTCATCAAAAATATAACCTACGGATATAAGCATTATTTCTGTAAAGTAATGTATTTTTGGGGACGTACCTGTTGAGACCGATTATTTCAGTTTGGAGAGATTGGAGATGTCCCTCCTTTGTGTTTACTAATTCCTTCAATTGCAATATTTCTGAATGAGCTTCTTGCAGGTCACTTTGCAAGCACTTCTTCTCTTCTACATTTTGAGTAATCTGGAAAAAAGTTATATCTATGTAGGAACCTGCATAAAAGCAAATGTATTTCCGAAAAATGTTTTATGAGTCATCATTTTATTAAGAGCCCATTCCCATTGCCGTTTAAAAAAATGAATGACAAAAAACCGGACGTCGGATGTTCTTTTCACGCCTCCGTTAAAAAAAATGGTATGACAAAAAATCGGATATCGAACGCCCTCACACGCAGATGCTGAGTGCAATGTTCCTTGTGACTGGGAGTAGATGGATTGAGGGGCGGGGTGTAGTGGGGCTCACGCCGAATCGACAAGCCAGCAAGTGTGAACAGCTTCAAACAAACCTATGAGTAAATGAAAAAAAGTTGCTTTGTTTGAGCCACTTGTAATTTGTTTGTACTCAAACCGGTCGGCTTCAAACGTAAACCTATTCACCGGTTCAAAAGTAAACCTATGATTGATTGAGTTCCGACACGATTTTTAAATGGACGCGCTGCCGTGGCCATCCTTCCGACAAAACATGAGGAATCCATTTTTTAGTCTTGTCGGACATGTGTGAACAGCTCCATATGATCTCTACATTAGGCAGCGGTTGTCAACCTTTTTGAGCCTGCATACCCCTTGACTCTTACTAAAATTTTGTTGTACCTCTTATCCTCTATCTATCTTGTGTACACGTATAATGGAAGACATGTTTCATCTGTAATTTTTTAATACTCATTATTACATGAATTTAACAATTAAGTCACACAAATTCAACGAATGCAGTTTTATACTAAGTGTAACACGACTTCAGGCATTTTTGACCAGTAATTCCACAAGCAAAGTTGAACAAATTTTGTTCCACGTCTTTTTATACCGACGAAAAAAAATTCATGTTCTCCATACACAACTCCAAACTCACAAAGTGTATTGAGAGAATGATTTTTTTTTACCTATGTATAGGTACTCAGTCATACAATGTTAACATAGAGTTAATGTGACCCTTGACCTTGCTTTGGAGAGCAAAGGTTTGTCTCAATTTCACCAAGGTAGAGCTGAGTTTTAAATCCTACATTCGTGCTAAGATATTGCGTACCCCCATTTTTGCATTTTGTACGCGTACCACAGGTTGAAAACCACTACACTAGAGCATCGGATTTAAACGGAACGATGTTAATTTTTTAAACTTTAGTGAATGGGCTCTAAGTCAAAAATATTATGTAAGTCCACTGATTAATAGTATAGTTATTGCCTTATTGAATTGGAACATACTCAAATAAATTTAAATGTTTCATATTTTTTCCAATCGATATATGGGGACGAATGGCAACCCTAGTCAACCACCCACACACATCATTTTACTTAAATTTTTATTTAAAAATAAATTAATAATGAAACATAATATGTACTACTGACGTAAAATTAAACATTTTGAGGAGGTGAACCCAGTGGCGTAGCGTAAAGGGGGCGGCACTTTTTAGGGGGGCGGCTAATTTTCACAATAATCTTTAAAAATTATTCAAGAAAATAATTATTATCATTAGAGAGAAACATAATGCAAGCATCATTGTACCTCAGTGGCACAGAGTGTGGGGAATAAAGTAAGTTATTTTTTTTAAATGTATAATAATTATTTGAAAATGTCCTACGACACTTTCGTTTACGTATCCAACTCTTTCTTTTATTATTTATTATAAATGTCAAAAGGTAATTTTTTTTTAAGCTGCAAATTTCGTAATTCGTAGGAAAACAATACGCATATTATTTATTTATTTATTATTATGAGAGAAATACTAATTAAAGCTGGGAACTCGCAAACAAATTCACTCTTAATTAAATCCAGATTTGTGTTCAGAATATAAATATTGAATTTCAGTTGTGTATTCATCCGCTGATACTTTTCGAAGGAGACCATTATTTTATTCGAAGTGCATTGGAGTTTATCCACCACATACCCACCCCTCTCTACTAGACCTCCCTCACTCGGAGTGCAGTTATAAAATTCTCTTTGCAGACTATGTATATACTGCCAGAATCAAAGAGAAACCATTTTCATATTCTGAGTAGGTATAGTTTTAATTCGCCACATACAGATTTAATTTAACCTGTCTAATCACAGAGACACAAATTGTCCCACACATTTAATTTTAAAATAAAATTGTATGAATCTGATAAAAACTGAAGAGAGAGTTTTATAAAAAAAAAATTAAGAAAAAAATAAAATTTTAAGTTTATTCTATTTTAAGTACTTTAATTAGAATATTCGCAGGTGTGTATTTTCGAGCCAATTTACGTTTCCAATGTCAAAATTTTAATATTTAGAAACAAAAATGTTCTAATGAGCACGTCGGAAAAATTATTTTATCTAGATTTTAGAACTACTTTGTTTTATGCAAAAGGGAAAAAAATAACTAATAAAAAGGAACATTTAAAATGCATGGGAAGAACCGGGAATTTTGTGCGCAAACCTTGACAGGCTAAAGTTTATAGATATTTTTTTCTTATTATTCGAAGGGTTAAACCAGTTTTCAGAATGTAAAATTCCAATTGTGGATTCATCTGTTAACACAATTCGAAGGACAACATTATACAATTCTAGTTGCAGAATCTGTATGTGCTGCCAAAATCAAAGAAAAACCATTTTGATGTTCTGAGTGTACTTTTAATACGCCGCATACAGATTTAATTTAAACCAATTTTGTGTTGAGAAGGTAAATTTCCAGTGGTGGATTCATCTGCTGACACATTTCGAAGGAAAACATTATCTTATTTGAAGTGCAGTTATGAAATTCTAGTTGAAGACTACATATATATGTGTTGTCAGAATCAAAGAGAAACCATTTTCATGTTCTGGGTGTAGTTTTTATTCACCTCATACAAACTGGTTTTGTGTTTAGAATACAATGATAAATTAAATAACGAGTTGTAGATTCATTGTGTACTGAGTGAAGCTTTACATTTGAGTTGCATACCAAATGCTGCAAAATTCTGAGAAATTGATTGTTCCGTGTGTAACTATTACTTGGGGACTCTAACTCAGAATCAATCGTAAGTTAAAACCTGCCTTGCGTTCTAAACGGTGTAAACGTTCGAGATGCGAAATCCTCTTACATTGATACCTAACGATTTCCGACAGCAGTTATAAATTTTGTAGTAGAATTTATAAACATGATTTTCGTTGGAAGAATACTCGTAAAATGTGATTATTAAAAAAATCGGCTGGTATGCGTATAAATATCCCGTAAACCAAAAAAAAGATTTTCACATACCCCCCCCCCCCCCCCCTCCCCTCGGTGCTTGAAGTACCCAAATAAGGGGGCGGCGAAATTTTCCTCCGCCCCGGGCGGCCGACACCCACGCTACGCCACTGGGTGAACCCTCACTATGCCACTTCTCCCTCGGGTTAACTTGCATAAATAAAATCAAAAATTCAATAACTGACCGGTCTGAACCTAAACTATTAAACCAGAATTCTTTCCGTTCGCCTCGTAACCAACATTCACATATTATAACCTACATAGAACTTAGAACAACTAGTCTAATTGAATAAACTATTTAACAAATACCGGCGAGCACCGGAAAAATAAAAAATATACATAAAATTTTTATGTGATTTTTTTTTTTTTAAAGAAAGACAAGGGTTATTAATAACCCAACAGAGTTTGAAAATCTCCTACTACCACCATAATAAGCGGAAAATGTTGCTTGTGTCGTGATGGAGGACTTGGCCAGCCGATGAATCGAACATGCGACGTCCGGGTGGGACCCAAACGCGATGCCCACTCCGCCACTGACCGGTCAAGTATTTAGTGTTATTTCACAATTGATTCATTTAAAATAATATATAAGTAAACTTGCAGCATGTTCCAGAGTGGAAGATACTCTCAGAATCGCCCGGGTGGAAAAGTTGAAATGGCTTTAGTCATGTTTGGCCAGTGATTTGATTAGCCAGGTATTATCCCACCTTCCTCTACACTAATCTCCTTCCCCTCCCCACTACCTTCAGCATCACAACATACCCCAAATGGGGACGCAATAGTCTCACTGGCTCCAGACGTTTGGGAGCAGTTGGGACTCTCGTGCAGTATTCACATTAAAAAAAAAATCGCACGGGGTTTGAAAGATTCGTTAAAAATATTCTATGGATTTAATGGTGGTTATACTTCCTATTTGCTACTGATTATTTTTTTTACTATTTCAATGCGTTTGTTTTTTTTTATATAACTCAATACTATTATTAAGTACCTATTCAATTTATAAAAAACGATTTATTTATAAGTTCCGCTGTGTAATTATTATTAATCGTTGTTATTAAATCCATCAGCCATATAACGTATAATAATAATTTATATTTTATTTTGTTTCATTATTTTAATATTACATTATAATTTGATTACAGTAATGACATATTGCCCATCTCATTAGGTGTGAAACGCCTGTGTTGAGGTGGCAATATTTACAGAGTTGTTGTTAGCTAGGTTTTTGTTTACATAATATTATGAAAATGTGAGATAAAAATAAAATCAGTAAGAATATATTTTTTTAAATTGTACAATAATTTTGAAGCAAATTCAGTTTGACAAAAAGGCATTATGATAAATTATAAGAAAAAAAGCAAGCATTACATAGCAGAACTTGTTAATAAATAAACTGTTTTTATAAATTGAATAATAATAATATTATTGAATATATAAAAGAAAAACGTTTAATTAAAATGGAGTTCTACAAATTAAATTTGAAAACAATTTAAAAAGCTACGGTTTGATTTTTAATTATTTTTCTTTGTTATGTTTTTATTTGGATGTATATTGCTGCAGTATTGTATTAGGTAGGTAGGTAGGTACTGACTACAAAATGTTTAATTAATGTATAAAGCTAAAATTGGATGTAATGGATGTAATACATATTTCGAAATAAGTTATTATTTAATAAACATTTTTACTAGATACTTACATAGAAGTAGGTATTAGGTACGCACTACTTTTACGTGTTTAGGTAATAGTAGATTACGAAATATTTTCGTATAAATTCCAAACACATAATATATTGTTCTGGAATTTAGTTCCTTTGGAATCGTGTTGGCATAATCTATGGGGTAATTTTTACACGAAAGAAAAGGGAGGGTTATCGCCAATCGCCCTAATACTCAACAGAACAGTCAACAGAGTCCAGTACTGGCCAGGGCCAGGGCCAGGGGAGGCCACGGCAGTACAGTACCATCACAGAACTACCTGGAGCCTGGAGGACCGACTCTCATTCACAGTTTCACACATTATTATGTAAAACACGGCGATTTCTTATGACCTTATTAGAAAATAGATTTTTTTAAGGGGGTATTCTGGTCTAGAAAAAAGAAAAAAAAATCTTCTCAATAAGTATTAAATAAATATTCAAGAATATCTCCAAGGATTTTTCAAAATAAATCGAAGTTATAGACATTTTAGTTCTACCGGTTTAGACGGAATCTAACTAGAATCTAAATAGAGCAAAACTTTAAGCGCGTTTTTCTCAAAACTACTTTTTTCGAAACGTTTGTCACAAAATCTCAAGTTCTAATTGACCGATTTTCTTGAAAATTGGCTGTATATCGCTCTATGGTAGGAACGAAAAAAAAACAATTTCTTTAAATTTAAACTATTTTTAAAAATCCGGAAAAATTAAAAAATAACTGAAAACTACAATTTTTTTGGTATCCGCCATTTTGAGAGATTTTTTTTTCTTTTTTTTTGGTTCCTACCATAATGAAATTTGTACTGATAAAGAATCTATATATATATTTTTTTTCGTTTGACAAGAAGGGTAGAAATCGTGACAAGATGAACACGATCTTTTTTCCCCCTCTAGTTCAACAGCGTGTAACTTCGTGAAATATGTATATTTTCTGTGAATTCTTAAAATATAAATAAATAAATTATAAAAAAATGTAAAGTTAAAATACTAATGGTTTTTTTTATCGACCGTCAAAAAACGCCCGAAATTCGGGCTTCTGGACTAAAATACCCCCTTAAAAGATGTGGGAGAAAAAAAAGCGCCTTTGGCTATTATTTCCCTTGGAAGAAGTGAATTCTTTATGATATATTGAAAACAAATCTCGAAATAATATATTGAAAACCTATTTTTTCAAATGTTATTTGGAAAACGAGTCATAAGTAGGTACAAACTCTGTTCTGATAGCCCTGATTATCTTCAAATACCTACTAAACTTATAATATGATGGGCGCTGTTTATACCTTTCTTAAATCTCGTCATGTATTTGTATGTAAACGTCTTGTACTAGGTCTGTATATTTTTGAGCCCGTACCTTATATTGTATTTTCCTGATTTTAAAACCAAAAGTACATAAATCAAATGAGTCGGTTATACAAATTCATAAAATCTTATAAGACATGTTTCTGTGAAATATTTGTAAAGTGATTCTTCATATGTTTGTGTCTGTATGTTGCTTCTGTGAAATGTTTTGTAATTTTTTTATTCATACATTGTGTCTACATATTGGGTTGAGTTGGGTTTAACTTCTCAAAAGTACCAATTGGCGATCCCTTAATGAGTTTTGATAACTCTTGGGAGTGCCACTTCGTTGTATGTTTTATTTAATAAATAATATATATTAAAAAAAAAGATTATTGCCTTAAAATAAAATAAAAAAATTTGTCGTCAAAATGACGAAAGAAATGAGCGATGGTTGTCAGAATCTCATTGCCAGTCCACCCCTGCTCCAATTCCCTATATATTTGTCGGGACACGCGAGGTTCAGCGGGCCCTAGTCCCCCAGTGTTGGGTTTCATTAAAACGGCAGCGGGCAGCGGGCAGACTGGCGGGCTGCGGGTAGAGGCGACTGCAGACTATAGAACAGGCAGACAGGTCTGCGGGCGCCAAGGACTCTCATGACGGAGGGCGGCCACGGCGACTTGGCGCTACAAATCGAAAACTCAACCTACCTACGCTTACCACGTTTATTCTATACTATCACGTAGATTGAGATATAATTCCTTGAACTCACCTCCCTAGAATCTTCAAACTCGAAATACGGTAGAACATCATGAAATAACATTGCCTTTTCAAAAAGATTTTTTTAAAACAAAACATGTTTATTGGAAATTCGACAGTTTCTATTAAGAAAAAATAAATCAGTAGGTATATATTTGTAACACCTTATGTCTAGTGCCTACCCGAATACGTAATTACGTTATAATTATTCGCAATAAGTTACTGTAGCCGAAAGCCGAGCGATCGGCCGCCTACAATCAGTACAAAATTCTATGATTAAGATGAAGCTATACGTGAAATCACTATTTAGATTAATCTTTACAACGAATCGGTTTACAGTACGAATATAAAAAAATGTGCTACGGATAAATTGAAGCTTTAACTACCTTTTCTACGTAACAGAATAACAATAAAATTATTATTTACGTAACAAAAAATATAAGCGTAAACCACTAAAAATAAAGTTTTTTCATGACTTTACTATGAAGGAATGTAAGTAACAATTTTTAAAAAATACCCCTTTATGGCTAAGACTATTTTTGACGTTTTCTACGTTCTAACTTTTTTTCGTTCTTATAAAATTATGCACAAAAAAAATAAAAACCGCTTTGGCGCTTACGTCAAATTTTTAGAACCGTACTAATTCATACGATATACGATCTGCGCCCAACGCTTGTATTCCACCATAATGCCGCGAGCCGTGGCCAGAAACGGACGTGGGATCTGTGCCCGTGTTTTCGAAGTTTTTTACTAGCAATATAATCGTAGACACGTGGCGGATTCGTCGTTACAGCGAGCATTTTTGGTTCTCAAACAGCGAAGGTTAGTTAGTGTTTTTTCGGATATTGGCCTGAGGATAGGATCTGGCCTGGTACATAAATGAAAATTCACATTTTAAACGTACATAAAATCTTACACTTGTCTTGAATGTTATAGGGTTGTCTACAAATACAATGATTAATATATCTTCCGCATTGTTACCAAAAATATTTATTCTGATCGTGCAAGAAACTATTCTTTTCTGAGTTTTACTTGTCACAATTTGTAGTTTCCTTTTTCTTTTTAAGCAGAAAAACTTGAATGTCTCTCCACGGGGAAACCACAGGGAAATTAATCGCCGAACCGCATATGAAATATTTATAACCAAATTTAGAAGGCTATTCTTGAACACTGTCAAGGAAAACACCTGTGAGAGGTAATGGCGACCTCTGTGGTACTCGTTGGCTCAGAACTCTGAGTTCACGGGTTCAAAACTATTAAACAATATAATTAATTATTTAAACATATTATTATTTATTTAAATTTATTATTATTATTAAATATATTATAATTATATTTTAATTATTTAATTTTTTTATTTGAATACCTCATAAGAGTCCCAGCTGCTCCTGTCTGGAGCCAGTGAAAATTTGGCATCCCTAATTGGGATATTTTGTGAGACTGAAGGTAGTAGGGAGGGGAAGGAGATAGAGTATCTGGTCACCAAACACGGTTAAAGCCATTTCAAGCAACGTTTCAATTCAGAATAGTGGTCTTACACCATATTATATAATAAGGCCGCAAATATTTAATATTTTATTTTTTATTAATTAATTGTAAAATAACACAAATTAATAAAATAAAATTTGTTCGCGCATGCCGGGATTCGATCGCGCTTTGAAGAGTGGGTATTCTTACATTTAAAACATAGATGCATAAAATGTTTTCTGATCTGGCCAATATCCTAAAGGATCCTGATCTGGCCTGCCAAACAGCTGGTGAGCAGGCGCATCCACCGCTGCCGCCGCCAAGATCTCACCACACCCCCGCTAAGTCATCAAACGTAGCGAACCACTTGGGGGTACGACAGAGGTTATCCAATAAATGGTTGCCGAGGCGGCGATGCTCATACCCACCTCCCAAATTCTTAATTAACACGAGAGTCCCAACTGCTCCCGTCTAAAGCCAGTGATGGCTTTCCCAATCGGAGTATGTTGTGAGGCTGTAGGTAAGTGGGGAGGGGAAGAATATTGGAAGGAGGAAGGTGGAGAAATATCTGGCTATTCGGGTCTATAACACATAACGGTATAACGCAATCATCAAAAGAGTTACAAAATGATATAAATACCGAAAATGAGTCAGCATCAACTATTCCTGATTTCAACTCTTTTGATGTTCAGAATGTTATATCATTTGAGAAATTTTAGGTTGACGAATATAATGCTTAAATTCATTATCGGTAGGATTAATATTTTAAAAGAATATTTTTTAAATATATGTAGCTGTGAGCTGTTCCTTGAAAATGTCTAATACTGAGATTTGCTTGCCGGGGTTTGAACCCGCGATATATATTGTATTTGTTTTAATTATGCTCTTTTAGGATAAATTCAAAATAGGTAGATACAAATTATTTATTTTCACCGTTTTTTAAGTGTGTGTATCCATAAATTGATGTATCTAATGTACAATATTTTTAAACCTAGCTGTGAGTTGTTCCGTCATCATTTCTAATACTGGGATTGGTTTGTTGATTTATTTGCAAAAAATTTAGTTGTAAATGAATTTTCCAAAAATTTTAAATGCGGAAATTTGATAAAAGTGTACGTAAATTTGATATAAGTATATATTCCTAGTTTTGTAACATTATATTGCATTCGTTTTAATTATGCTCTTTTAGGATAAATTCAGCATATGTAGATGCAAGTTATTTATTTTCACCGTTTTTTTTAAGTGTATGTTTCAATAACTGATATATCTAATGTAGAATATTTTTAAACCTAGCTGTGAGTTGTTCCGTCATCATTTCTAATACTGAGATTGGTTTATTGATTTGTTTCCAAAAATTTTATTTTTGTAAATGAATTTTGCAAAAAATTTAGATGTGGAAATTTGAGTATATGTAATTTGGGTATTTTAAAAGTGTATGTAAATTTGATAAAAGTACATACCTATACCTAGTTTTATAAAAGAACGTATTAGTTACATTTTTTAACATATATACATATTATATTTAACTTGAATCAAGTTTCTTTTTATTAATATTTATATGTATTTAAAATAATATGCATTAATAATTCACTTTCATAAAATTTTTTAGATTGTAAATAAATAAAATCAATTCAAATTTTATAAACATTTACTTTTATTAGCATTCCCCATAGTTTGAGGATTCTCGATAATATCAACAACGCTCCCGCCACGGCCGCTGCTGGTAAAATAGAATTGACGGTATTCATCCACCGGGTAACAAGGTATGTATAAAAGCATCGGCGAACGGAGATCTCGCTGGGCGCTTCTTACGTATTGCAAGCACCACATCATAGCAACAGTATTTATTTCAAATTACTTGCCTCGTGCAAATCAGACCGAAATATGACGGTGCACGGCGCTCGGTTTTAGATTTAATAAAACACAAGAATCGAAATATTTCTAGCGTTTATATTCCTCTTAAGTTATTAGTTCAAAAAAATATTTTTTCACAGAGACGAAACATTTCATTGTTGTATCGGAATTTAACAATATTACCGGTGCAGGCCTTATTATGGTATAAAATATTGATTCAGCATGTATCTGAGTCTGATTATCTAAAGAAAGTGGAACATGAGCATAATACGAGGTTCACAAAGAATGAAGGAATGCTTGTTCCAAAATATAATAATAACTACGGACGGCGAAACCTGGAATTTAACGTGCCAAAAATATTTAACATGTTACCAATTAATATAAAAAATTGCGACTCTACAAATAGATTCAGATATATGCTGAAACAATGGTTACTAAATAGAGATTGTTTATATTAATTAATGTTTGTTAATTGTGTCTATTTGTATAGTTATAGTAATAATAATATGTATGTATGTTTAAATTGTAATTGAACATTAACATCCTGTTGACAAACTGCTTTATTGCGGTTTAACGGGATTGTATCTTGAAAACAATAAATAAAAAAAATAAAAAATAAAATAAAGCTACCATAAACAATATTGTATTATTTAAACTACAAAAGGTTTCCCGCTATCGCTCCCGAACTACCGATGCTCCAATTCGATTTGTATAAATATTTACGTTGCAACAGTTACTCCTTTCAGGATATCTGAATCTTTCAAATGGGCAAACACGGGGAAAATGGTGACATAAATAGAAAGATACGATATTATACAATTATTATTATTGCTTCAAAGAAATATAATATTACATAGCTAGGCAGATATAAGTTTGCATTAGATGTGCTGGCCGGATTGGCTCTAGATTGATTTATGTTAGTCATTTGTTATTCCAGTAATAACAGTTCAAACAGGTGAGTATTTAGTGGCGCCAAAGCCGGGTTAGCGAGTAGCTGGGCGGGAAAGCCGTGGCGCCGAGTCCTGCGCCCTGCCGCGACCTACCCATTACAGTACCTACCCACGTTTTACGTTTTCCGCCCTACGTCCTACATCTACAAACAAACGGCTTCAGCAGTACGGAGTGTAGTATTCTCACAGACACCTATGGAAAGAGAGGAAGGGGTGGTGAGAGTAGAATGCGAAATATCCATGACTTGGCTGAGTCAGACCTCACAGCTCACAGCTGATAGCTCGTAGCGCGGTGCGCGGTGTGTGGGTGGTGGGCGGCTGAATCGCTGTCTTCGAACCGTTTCGCTGTCTTCTTCACGCAAACTCAGATACTTACACACTACACCCTACCTACCAACAACTCGCAACAAACTTTCTTCCTACCTGCGGAATGTTACCTCACTGGGGTAATAATTCTGCGAGCTCAGACCCAGTGAACTTCCGGATAATTTTCAACACAAAGATACCTACCTATCCTCATTTCACTCAACTCTTCTATCCTCTCTCCTCATTTCTCTCAACTCAAAAAAAAAAAAAACAAAATAAGTAATAATGGTTTTTCCAAAATATGTCAAGGAAAATCTGATATCTAGTATTTTACATATATACATCAATAGATAATCTCTTAGTACGATAAGTTGGACATTGCGGAAAATCCGCGGTATTTCTCGAGTTGAACGATGACGCACTTCCTAGGCAGAGTTTTTCTGCATTTCACTATCTATGAGACTCGCGGCTACGTGGTTATATGACACTGAGAACTGAGAGTCATTCAAGACTTTCTCTCGTGGTTTGTTGTGTTTTGTCTTGGACAGAGATTTTTTCACGTCGCGTCGCCGTGACTCATCATGGAGAGAACGATCTGAGATGCTGCGAGTTTTCCGGAAACAGGGATCAATAGTGTTTGTAGTGACGAATATGCCACTGGGAATGGGAGATGTGGTCCCGGCTAGTGAGTCACCTGATTCCAGGAATAAGGCTCCCCCGCCCCATACAGTGACTCACCGCCCTCGCCGACCGCCCACCGCCGCTAAAGGCCGCCCACCTCCAGCCGCCCAACTCCAGCCGCCCATCACCCGCCCGCCCGCGCCCGAGGCAGCGGCCCGATTGCTTTCAAATTTCGTTAAAGGAAATCTAATCTACACATTATGTCATAGCACTCTCAGCACTAGTCCATCCTATTATTATTGTAAATGTATTTCATACGTTGGAAAATATCTACAAAATTGATTTATTTATAGTAAGTACCTACCTACATACTTCATTTTATTAGGTAGGTATCACTGGTATCAGGTACCTAAATAATTAACTGACGAAAATCCATTTTATCATAACAATGAAAACCAACATTCTACTTCACTGGAGGTAGGTAAATAGTTATTATTGTTATTAAATATGATATTAGGTAGCTACCTAATAGGTAACATATTTATTGTAAGTGCTTAAATAAGTATCTAGGTGTAAATTAGATAATAAATTAAATTATTAATAATATGTACAAGCAGATATCGAGATATCCTATCCTAAATGTTTGATGTTGTATTATACATATGTGTTTACGTATTATGAGGTACCAAGTTTGTCTGTCCCAATACCATTTAACTCTACACAAATACCTACCTACTACAGTATATAAAGAATTAAGATAATAGATGCAATTAAGAGTAGGTAGGAATAAAGTTCCGCCAACTCGAGAACTTGTTAGAACAGCAGCAGTGGCGTAGCGTGCCTTGGAGGGGCTCTGTATCAAAATTAGTTGGGGTCCTTATTATTGCTCGGTACAATACGTGATCAGGTATTTTCATGTATTGAAGGTTGCCATTTTTCTTTCAAAAACAAAATTCACCCTTCGCTACTGGTAGATAAATAGGTAGTAGGTACTTACCATTGCAATATAAATCACTCACAGAAGCTGATTGCTGAAAAAATGAAGAAATTCTGGGCATTGTTTTATAACCTCCTCCCTTTTCTGTTTACTTTTTCTTTTCATAGCTCCACTGGGATAATCTCTTTTCCTTTCACTCATTCTTTTCACAAATCAAACTAATTAACCAATAAATAATCAGAAGAACAAGATTTAATTGTATTACAATATAATAAATACGTTTGAACTGGAATGAAATAAAACGCGTAAATATTGCTCTCCGTGGTTTGTCATTGTACATCGGTTATTGCGGGATTCCCCCGTTTAAGCGTTTAACTTAAATGGGGAAATCCCGCAATAACCGATGTACGATGTTGCCAACTTTTGGGCGCACGCTTAACCCGGGAAAAAAAGAGATTGCTTTTTTTTACTTTTGTCATTTCTGAAGTGAAAACTCTATATGCACGTATGACAGTTTTTTTATGTGTTTTTTTCCCGGGAAGCACGAGATTAAGTGACATTGTGGAAAACATTTTACTAATTTTTGCTTACATACGTTAGGGGGGCCCTCTGTAGCCCAGGGGCCCCGTATCATTGATACGGCGTTAGCTACGCCCCTGGTTACCGCAGACTACATTCTAAATTACCCAAATAACCCATTGACCATTGACATGTTTTAATCGATAACCTTGAAACGCACTGATTATATTATTGTTATGATTCGGTTTGGTGTTTCGTACCTACTTATAGTGTGTAAACCAGTGTATATTGGCAACGTGTTGGGATGGTTTTGAACCAATGCGCTAGCCCAACCGCCCAATGTGTTCAAAACCACTTGGCGTATATTCGACCGTCTCAACGCGTTGGCCGCCCATCTGATTATTGTCGGTTTCTCGTGCACACATCAAAGGTTCATCGCTTCATGGCGCCAACCCGCCAACCCACCCAATTCACCAACCCGCCAATCCGCCAACAGGCCAACCCGGCAACCCGCCAACCCGCCAACTCGGCAACCCGCCAACCCGCCAACTCGGCAACCGCCAACCCGCCAAACCACCAACCCGCCAACAACGTTCCCAATGTTAGCCCAACGTGTAGGTACTGGCATTAGTAGTAGTAACTGGCAAGACGTTCATTCGAAAACAAAATTTTCTCTAACCACTCGAGCCACAGCGCGATTTAAATCTTTTTCCTCCAATTGCTCGTGATTTTTAAAAATATTTTCCGCCCACATTAAAAAAATCATACCTCCGAATTTTAATATGGAGACATACAAACTGATTATACTAGCCAATGAATTCAACTATCTTTTTTCGATTATCACATATTCGTAGGATTTATTTTTATTTTTATAAAATCGTAAACTTTGGTCCAAAAAAAAATGTGGTCCAATTTTGGACCGCTTCTGTCAACCGCAGAAAAATAAAAGCGGTCCATATACCTTAGTCAAAAAGCATCGTCGGAATCAGATACAGGTAGATAAATCATTTTATGAGACCCTTGCTTATGTATTGGTGTACTAGATGGATTAAAAATATTTGTTTTTTATTTTGTTAGGAAGCTGAAGAATTATTTAACAAAAATACAAAACACAAATTGTCAAATTAAATCCACGGCCCGTATCTTTGAGCATTTGCGTTCGATTTTTTTTTTAAACTTTGATATGTACAGTTTGTCAAATAAGAGTAGAAAATATATGAGGGCGCCACCGGTGTTCAAATGGCAATACTAAAAATATAATCATGGTGTTAATCTAAAGCTGTGTAACCTACATTTTTATTAAAAGTTCAAAAGGCATAAAAGTGAGAAAAAAAATTTCATTGCAGTACATTTTAATACGTTTGCAATTTTGTGTTAACATAATGAAAAATAGCGATATTGTAATAAAATATAAAGCACAAGAAATTGCTCACATTTATTTAATATTAGCTATAGGTACCTAGCGTTGCCCGGGCTTTAGATCATGTCTCTAATTTTAGATCTGAATATATTTAACTCATTCAGATCTAAAAGTAGTGTAACTAAACTCATCATGAATGATTCTTCCTTTCCACTTACTGTTAAATTCATATCTATGTTAAATTAAATCAAAGCCAATCACTTTGTAAACACCATTAAATCAAATTTATGTCATCTTTGATATATTTTTTTTAAGAACATAAAAATGTTTTTTCAAATGTGTATACAGTGTTTTGCATTTTCAGTGTCTTTGCACTTTTAAAGAATATTTGACAGATAAATTGGTGTTGCCAGCCTACAAATTTCTTAGTTCCATTTTTTTTTACTCTTATTTGACAGACTCTACCTAGGGCTGGGTATACTTACTAAAAATGATTTAGGTAAGTGTCTATAAGAAGTTGGGAAAGCATACAACTAATCATAATCAAAGTCGATGTATTATTGAACGTTATCTATTTTAATAAGTCTGCGATTGTAAACCCAAAATAATCGAACATCAAAAATACCAAACCACGACAGGTGCATGATATTGATATGATTCTTCCATACGCGAGCTGAGTAAGGTAAATAAACAAATAGGGACTGGTTGTTTCACAGATTTTCAAATTTTTCAAAGTTAATGTTCAAGTTCTGTTATTACTTTTTACGCAAGTACTGTGAAACACTACCCATGTTGAAATAATGAATTAACTTGAATAGAACTTTTACCTTGAAATTAGCTTTGAAATTTAATGAATTGTTCAAATTTTGTGAAACAACCTCTCCGAACTGTCCTTCAGTAACATGAACTAAACAAATTGGTGGAACCCACCTTTTCTAATAGTTCAGCATTCTGGTCTCTAATCACGCGATGCCTGGCCCTTTCGGCTGTAAGCAAGGCATGCGCCTGAGCAGCCTGCAGTCTCGCGGCCGCTAGGTCCGCCTTGCAGCTTCTCCACAGCTCCTGGAGTCCGCTGGCTCGCTGCTCCGCAAGGTTCACTGACTTCTGCAGCGCGGACTTCTCCTGTGAACAGAAAACGTTCTATATATAGTTCTAGTCCTGAACTTGAGTACATTATGCGGGATGTGAGATGTAGGTAGATGATAGCGACATTTTTCTTTTTTCCTATATCCAGTGCCGTGCACAGGAAAACAACGCAAATAAAGCGATTAAAAAAACTTATCACGAAATGGCCAAGCTGCTGGATTTAGCCAAATGTCAAAATATCTATTTTTGCATGTTTTAATAAAATAAAATAAAAATTCTAACAGCACAATTATGCAAGAAGGCCAACACAATAATAAGATAATTATTAAGTTGTACTAATTGATCGATGGCATTGATTGCAAAATTCGTACCGAAGGGCTCGGCCTTTTTCGACACTGACACTTAAATGAACCATCTCTTGAATGAGCATCGCGCACCGCATTTTTTTTATCTCGAATGAAATCAACATTTCAATATGAATATGCATCATTTTGCATTCTTAGTTCATGCCTTTGATAACTTATGGTAGCGCGGTTGGTGCAGCGCACGGATGTATCATTTAATTTTCAATTCAGATGTCCATCAAGAGTTAGGTAGGTACTTAATCACCGGACACAATTTATAGTCCTAAGAGCAATACCTACTAATTATCTTGAAAATGTATTTATAGGGGGCATCCATTAATTATGTGAGTTGCTTTTTTTAATTTAGACTCCCCCCCCCCCTCCCTTCATCCCCATTGGTGAGATTAAGTGAGATTTGGTGGGACCCTCCCCCCTCACGTGAGATTTACACTACAGTTGTTAAAGGACTACATTTATTTTCATAAAAAATATAGAATTTTATCTACCCCTCCTCAGTTTAAAAGAGATTTTAGCCCTCCCCCCATTTTGAGCTGACGAAATTAATGTATGCCCCCTAAAAAGAAGCTGTAGCACGTTTAATATATTAGGGACAGACGTCGATGTGTTTAAATTAACCCATAGAAAACTTAATATTTTATAGGACGCGTACCGTAAAAAATTAAAATTTCAAATTAAAGAAAAATTAAAAAAATTCAAATTCAAAAAATTCAAATTTAAAAATAATATTAATTTCAAAACATTTTTGTTTCAAAAACTTCCAATTCCATTTTTTTTTATTTTATTTCAAATGTTTAAAAAGTTAATTAATGAAGATTGGCTTCGTATGAACGGGTCCATGTGAACGAGTTCGAGACTATGAATCGCGTGTGAAAGTTTCGCGAAAATATAAATATGGATGGCACGCCCTTGCCTGTATCCTGCGCTCTGGCTGGAGATGTGGTGCGACTACCAAGGCACCTATGTACAAGAGGAATCATCGTAGGTACTTCATTTTCCAAAATCAGTTGGATAGATGCCAGTTGCCAGATGCCACACTCATGCCATTAGGTCGAGATAAGCGCCGAGTGATAGGCGCACGCGATGCGAGAACATCATTTAGTCCACGTGCTCTTTCTGCAATATTTTCTTAACCGAGCATAATATATAAATGCATTTTACCGATAGCCTTACTGAATAATATTTTAAACGAGTCAGGTCTACTTGTTAGAATACCAGAAGGATTTTATAAAAACTAAATTGATATAAAACAGACGTATAAAAGCTAGGTTCTTATCGTATTCCTAAGCAAGATGACGAGACATGTTTGCATCCGAAACCAAGAATCCGAGGCGAGGTATATTCAAGTTTGCTAAACTCCTGGACTTCGGAGTGTCTAGTCAGTTGTATATGATCAGTGGTCCCCGAGGGGTGCCAGTTCTAGATTCATCCTCCACCCACCCATCTAGTTGTCAGTGATCCCCGAGGGGTGCCAGTTCTAGATCCTCCCTCCACTCAATCATCTAGTTGTCAGTGTTCAGTGTTCCCGAGGGGTGCCAGTTCTAGATTCACCCTCCACTCAATCATCTAGTTGTCTGTGATCAGTGGTCCCCGAGGGGTGCCAATTCTAGATCCACCCTCCACCCACTCTTATAGTTGACCAGTGATCCAGGTATCTAGTGAGGTAATGGGTCAGCACTGTCTTTATTTACTATTATTCTAATTTATTAATTTTAAAACATTAGGTACGAAGTTGTTAATTTTAATGCGTTTTTATAAAAAATAAATATTTAAAAAGAGTGGGGTATCAACTATAGGTACTAGTAAAAACAGAGCTTTCCCTTTATTGGGGTTAAATTAAGACGATATCAGAAATGATTCTGTTCAACAGCAAAACTCCTCTCCCGACCAGCATGACCATTGGCAAGTTAGTCCTGCAGGCTGGGAGACAGAACAAAATTCACGAATCAGTCTGAAGAAATATAATATAGCTATGTGCACATCCCTTCTGACCAGTAGATGCATTCCGAGCATACCTACCCAAGAGGTCGGTAAGATAGTCACGAATAGTAGGTACCTAGTCATACTCCCTCAGTCCTTAGAGAAATTTCAGATATTAATAAATTACTAGGTACCTACATATTTAAATTTGTATAAAAATGATAGCGAAAAATCTATTTATTTTTTACTATTATCCTCGCTCGCCGGGGTTTGAACCCGTAACTACCTCAAGAATCAACTTACCGCCAGCTAATCTCTCTGCCATGGAGGTCGAAATATAAGATAATAAGATTCATATCAAAACCCGACAGAATTCCAAATAGTATGGCTGCACAAATTGAACGAAATGTCTGATAGCAGCATACGAGTGTAGAGCGTCTTTATTATATTATATTATATTATATCGAGTAGCGGAATGTATGATCGTCCAGAGCCAGCACCAGGCGTCCAGACGCGATTTCTCCCTACCGCTCTATCTGTAATACATCTCTAGTCTCCATTATTTCGTCTTTCTCTAGCCGCCTCTAGCCTCTAGTTCAGTACTCAGTAGCTCTAGCTTCTTCTAGCTCAGTAGCTCGGCTGACGAACTCACCATAAATAAAGTTACAAAAATAAACGGATCGCGGTGATGTTAACACTGTCAGTTGTAATAAGCTAACGGCTAACCGTCCTAACTCCTACCCGTTTGGAGCGGAGAAGCTAACACTAGAAGCCAACAACCAGTAAACCAGCAACCAGTAATCAGCAACCAAGCAGCACACTCTTTACAGCTTACAGACATACGGACACTGACTTTGTATACACAATATAACTTGCTATTTATTATTGTTGGCGACGTTCCTTCTTCATTGGTATCTAAAAAAAAAACAATTCCACAAGCGAATTCGATAATAATTTCTGGGTCGTGATTTCTCAGTATCTCAATAATTATCTCACAAGGCAAACGTCCAACATTTGAACCAAATAAAAGATATATGAAAATTTTAAAAACCCCGCCTTTGGTTGCGTATATTTTCAAATTCGAATTGGATTATTCTGATGCGATGTTTTCCATGGCACAGATTAATTTGTAATCATATTAAAAGTAGAAATTTTGGCAATCTTCGTGATGTACAAACACAGACACAGTAACCGTACCCTATTATATATATTAGGTCCATACAATAACCATGTATTTATACAATAGGTATGGCGTGATCCAGACCTTTTTCCATTTTAAAATAGGCCCAGAAATAAACTAACTTGTGCATCAACGGTGTTATAAATGATAACAATGTACCAAACAGATAGAGATACGAGTAGCTAACCAAGTGAAATCACTATTTTATCTTAATATTTACTGCGAATCGGTGTAAATTATGAAATTTAAAAAATATGCATTGTATAAATTGAGGCTTTTCCTATCTCTTCGCTGGAGTTAATTTAAAATACAATTGTTAATTACTTTATAAAAAATATTAAACGTAAACTAATAAATAAATTATTTTTTCATTAGAAATGCACGAACCATCGACGTATGATATTGGTCGAAGGCACGAACGCATGTAAGAAGCACATTTTTAAAATACTATTATTTCACTAATCTTATCCGTGACAGTTTCCTTTCATTATTATTATTATTTCTTACAACATTATTCACAAATTAAAAATTACCTTATTCGCAAAAATTTACCGTTTCTACATTTCGTTTGTCAAGCGATTTTTATGTCTATTACCTGTATTAGTAGTGATTGATATAAGGCACACTAACAAGAACATTGTGTATTCCTCTATTAAGTAAGTAATAATTAGATAAAAAGCAACTTTACATTTTCAAAGTCTTTGGAGTCGTGATTTGCCTGGCGGACGCTGGCCATGGCAGCTTCTAGCCTAGAGCGATCTGCTCTCAGCAGCTGGTGGAGACAGCGGACTTGGCGCAGGAGCCTCTCTTCACTGGACGTCCGCGCCGCCAAGGTCTCTCGGAGCGACTTGACTTGGAGCCTCTTGAGACGCCAAGAGTTGACGACGAGAGAGAGCGTCATATTTTTAGCAGCCTCCTTTTTGTTCCTGTTTTGGTTTATTTTAAAATCTGTGTTATTGGTCGAAGCGGCAACCGACTGCGTAATACTCGTGGTAGTGCTGCAACAGAATAATGGCTGCACTTTGTGGAACTATTTGCATTACCTACTGGGAGACTGGAACCAACAATGTAAACAAACACACCGAATTCCTTTACATAACATTATCAAATATAATATGTTACCTATGTCAGGTCCGGCACCTTGTCTGTTCTATATATTTTGGGTGATTGTTCACCTCACTTTTGTACATGATTATTTGATTCCCGTACTAGAGTCCCAACTACCCGGAGCTAACGGGATTATGGCATGCCCAATCAGGGGTATGTTGTGAGGCTGATTGAATTGTCAATATAAAGTTTATGCTTTGAAGTACTAAGTACACAGGTAACAGTCAACGAGTTTGCTTGCTTTTTGCGGTAACGCATCCTCATTTTTTTCACAAAAGGACCTACTGAACACTCGGGATCTAGGATGTATGCCTGTCTAAATGCGTTTTGGTAGTTCTAAATTGAAAGATATCAAACGACTAAATGGGACGTGAATAAACAAGTAAATACATAATATGTTATTGATATAATAGTATTATAAACAGTCCTGGAAAAATAGGGAAAATCGAATATACCTCATTATGCTGCTGGTGGTTTTCCGACAAAATATGTTTAAATTATCAACTGTTTGACAGTTAGGTAAATAATGTTTTCTGAACGTTCTTTATGAAGTACCTATTTACATTTTTTTAAATGATAAACAAAAACCTTCTCTCTAACTTACCTACCTACCTACGTTCTACTACAGCAGTTCTCATTTTGGGAGGGGGGTATGGGTACCGCCGCCCCGGGAACTATTTATTGGATAACCAACACCTCTGCCATGGGTCACCCCAAGTGGATCGCTACGTTTTAGTGACTTAGAAGGGGTTCATGGGGTGAGATTTGTCAAGGTCTAAGCGGCCGATGTCTCTGCCCACTTGCTGCGTGACGGGCCGGATCGAAAGAAACTGGTTGAGGAGGTCTTTTGGCCTCTCCAGCCAGAATCCCAGGACCCATCGCCTTGCACCGCAGTTGAGGGGATGGATTCATACATCCGTCACTCCTGGACACACTGCCCCAGATTCCTACCCACCCCTCACACCTATTTCCTTTTCTTCCTTTCCTTAAAAACACCCTCCCCGTAGCATTCTCTAAGATGACATAGGCACTGAGGTAAATTATTATCATCTGCGGTTGTACCAGATTTGCCAAAAAAAAAACATGAAATACAGTGTGTGGTGTGCGAGATGCACGATGCACGCTACACACTGCTCGTGCACGCCGGAGGGTGCGAGGTGCACGTTGCACGCTACACACTGCTCTTGCAGGCCGCAGGGTGCAAGGTGCACGTTGCACGCTACACGTGCCCGGTGCCCGGGTTCATGGGGTAATGTTTGTCTGGGCCTTGATGGCGGGTGCGTCGGCCCACCTTCTGCGTGGCAGGCCGGATTGGGAGATGCTGGTTGAGGGAGACCCTTTACGTCCGGTTACCGTTGTCCGGGCCGCTCGGTAGTACAGGGGCCCGACCCTTAGGCTCACGACTGAGGGTGGGCTGCCCCATCAACGAATGCAAAAACCCCACCGCTGCTGTTGTGCCGGTTCGTGACCGGAGGGGACCCAGCAGTTGCGTTTGGGGCGCATTGGGCGACCTCTCCAGCCGGACTCTCCCAGCCCATCGCCTTGCACCGCAGTGGGTGGGTAGGATTCATACGTCCGTCACTCCTGGATACTCTGATCCCCAGCTTCCTACCCACCCCTTATATCCTTTCCTTTCCAGATCTTCCTTTCTCATCTTCAAAACAAAAAACTTAACTCAATCATGAATTCACAAAAAAACCATATATAACATCTTTACAACGGCGAGAAGCAGGAGTCCCCGGTGCAGGCCAAAACTGTTGGTGAACTTCACCAACATTCGCGGCCTGCACAAAAACTTAAATTCAGTCCACCACCACCTTGTTTCCCAACGTCCCAACTTTCTCTTCCTTTCCGAAACGCAGATATCTGAGCCTACAGACACCTCCTATCTGGATTGCCCGGGTTTCACCCTCATGGGCAAATTCAGACCCAAAGGAGGTGTACGTCTCTTCAGCCGAGCTGACGTCAACTGTGTGCGACTGTTGAATCTGTAGAACTCCAAATTCGACGTAATGTGGGTGCGCGTCAATCTTGCCAGTACGGTAAGATTTTACGCGTGTTTATACCGCTCACCGAACATTAGCGTTTCAGATACATCCGAACTCTTCAAACATCTAATCAATACTGTTGATGACCTCTTGCCCCGCTTCCCTACAGCAGAGTGTGTAGTCCTGTGGGACTTCAATGTTCATAACGAACCTTGGTTAAAGTTCTCAGGACCAACGGACTCGGCTGGACGAGAGGCAGAATCCTTTTCCCTCTGCTACGGACTGGAGCAAATGGTTCAGGAGCCTACAAGGGTTCCTGATGTCCAGACTCACCGCTCCAATCTGTTAGATCTGTTTTTAACCACTGTGCCACACGGCTACAAGATTGAAGTCACAGCGCCTCTAGGATCGTCCGACCACTTAAACTTCAGATCCGTAAACTTCAGACCGCCAAACGAGCGGCTGAAGAGAAAAGTGTGGCACTATAGATCAGTAGATTGGTTTGGTCTGCGGGCTCATTTCAATGCCTTCCCGTGGTCAGCTGTCTGTTTTCAGACTTCGGATCCTCAAGATGTGCCCAGGAAATTGGTGAAGTCATCACATCTGCGATGGATGGCTTCATCCAATCCACTGTTAAAGAAACTGGTGTAGGCTCAAAGCCGTGGTTCAGTCGACAATGCTCCGAAGCAGTGCGACGAAAAAACGCGGCTTATCGAACCTACAACACATCTCGAACGTCTGAAAACAGGAGGATCATTAACAGGTCAAAATTCGAGCACGACCTGCAGATCAGCAGTAAGCTGGCTGCCTGCCCGCACGGCAGCAGAGCGTTCTGGTCGCTTGCGGGCTCAATAGGTCGCAATTTCTGCAAATCCAGTCTGCCACCTCTTACCAGACCTGATGGCTCTCTAGCAAATACCGCCGCCGAAAAGGCTAACTTATTAGGCAAAATGTTCGTGGAAAACTCGACCCTCGATGATCAAGGTGCTACCCCGCCGTCGGTTCCCCATTGCAGTTTTCATATGAAAAAGCTGAGGATCCGGCATCGGGATGTACTCCAAGTCTTACGAGGGCTAGATGTTAATAAAGCTAGCGGGCCTGATGAAATACCTGCCCTGGTATTGCAGAGGTGCGCTGTAGAAATAGCTCCAATTTTGACGAAGCTTTTCAAAATGTCCCTGAAGTCTGGCTCTGTGCCCTCTGGTTGGAAAAAAGCGATCATTCACCCCATTCCAAAGAAGGGTGACCGCTCCAACCCAGCCAACTACCGCCCCATAGCGATCACATCTGTTCTGTCAAAAGTGATGGAACTTGTGATCAATGACAAACTGCTCACATACCTCGAGAAGAACAAAATTATTAACGACCGTCAATACGGATTCCGGCGGAACCGCTCGTGCGATGATCTTCTCGCGTATGTGACGCATGTTTGGGGACGGTGCCTGGAATGTTTTGGTGAGACCCAAACGGTTTCACTGGACATTTCCAAGGCCTTTGACCGGATTTGGCATCGAGCCCTTGTCGACAAACTGCGTTCTTACGGACTTCCCGCATCCTTGTGTGGGGGAGGTCGATTCAGGCGGTTGCTGACGGTTTCACCTCTTCCTCGCATTCTATAAATGCTGGCGTCCCACAGGTATCGGTTCTGTCTCCGACTTTGTTTCTGTTGCACATCAACGACCTCTTGTGCACCGATTCATTGTTACGCGGATGACAGTACAGTGCATGATAGCTTTTTGTTTGACAAGCCTCCAAAAAGCACACAAACCCCAATAGCTCGAAGGGCTTTGAAGCAAAGAATGGACGGTTACCTCAGTGTTTTCTCTCGGGGTAAGAATAACCTCGTCGAATTTAATGTTTCAAAGACCCAATCACGTTTGATAACGTCTAAAAGGGATCGAAATGATAATCTAGTCTCCTTCAACGGAAGCATTCTTCCGAACGGGACCTCCATTAATATGCTTGGTGTAACTCTAAGTGACCAGCTCAAGTATGGGGGCTCCATCGAAACCAGAGTTAAGTTAGCCTCTCAGAAACTGGGCGTACTGTACAGGGCCCGCAGATACTTTAATAATACACAACTGTTAACCCTGTACAAATCGTAAGTGCGCCTCACGGTTGAAATTGGTAGCCACCTCTGGTCTGGAGCTCCAAAATACCTAAAAAAAAACTTTACTCTGTGCAGAAGCGGGCGGTCCGTTTGATAGATTCTCCCATCTTAACAGACGGATTGCAATCTTTAGAGCACAGGCGTCAGGTGGGAATGCTGTCCTTGTTCTACCGGTATTACAATGGAAGATGCTCCGAGGAACTAGCGACATTGATCCCCTCGGCACCGGTGCATAGTCGGAAAACACGCCAAACACGCGCCCTACATTTGTACACGGTTGATATTAGTCACATGAAAACGGGTCTTTTTACGATTCATTCTTGAGTTCAACAGCTCGGCTGTGGAACGATTTACCGGCCTCTGTGTTTCCTCCCTCCTACAACATGAGTCTCTTCAAGACCCATGTTAACTTCTTCCTTTCCTCAAAAAGACCCTCCACACAGCATCCTCAAAGATGACATAGGCCCTGAGGGAAATTATTTTCCTCAGGGCCTCCTGTGTGGAGTTAATGTAAAAAAAAAATACAGGCCGCAGGGTTCGAGGTGCACGGTGCACGCTGCACACTGCTCGTGCAGGCCGCAGGATGCGAGGCGCACGATGCACGATACACACTGCTCGTGTAGGCCGCAGGGTGCGGCTGTAAACGCTTTCTTTTTAATCTTTCATATCTTTACATAGTATAAAATGAAGTCGCTCACGCTGTCTGTGCGATTAGATCTTTTAAACTACGGATTTGCATGGGGTTTTCACCAATAGAAAGAGTGATTCACGAGCAAAGTTTTTAGGAATGACCTATAATTTGTCAAGGTTTTGTGTAAATTGGTTAGCGGGCAGCGGGCTGGCATGCGGGAGGTGTGGATTTGATTTAACAGATGGCGTTGGTTATACATGTTGGGTAATGGCGTGGCGTTGTGTTTCGTTAGCCACAGCAACGTGTGTCCGGGTCTGCTAGTTTTCTATAAACGAAGAATGACTTAGGTATCTACCTAGGTACATGTATTTATTACCTACGTGAATTCCGAAAGAGATCCGAAATTAAAAACATTAATAAAGGGACGGGTGAAGGATGGACGGTGGATGGTAGAAGAAGCCGAAAGCAGACATGACACAATAGGGTGAATCAAATAATTGTCAGAAGAGTGTGTACGAATGTGAGCAAGGCAATGAATTTAAACCAAGCTTTATGACGTTTAGCCTCTCTGATTATTTTATTTTATATTATCCTTGGGTAGAAAAAGCGTGATAGTTAGTTGTGACCTGGGCACGGGTGATCCTGGGTCTGGGTCCTGAAGGTCCCACTGGGCAATCACGCCTCAATCTATATCTTATATATTTATATAAAAAATTAGGTTCCGTATGTTTGCGTCCGCAAATCTCGGAAAGTAATCGATGGATTGACTCAATTTTTTTACAGAATATTTCATTTAGCGAGTGTTTCTATATATAATGGTAAGCTCCGGCGTTAAGAAATTTGTATAAAAAAAATACTACACCTGCCCTACGTGCTAGAGGTACTTAGATGTCTTGGTATTTGGATGACTATGGGTATGATGGTTTGGTTGACAATAAGAATTGCCTAGATATTTGCAAGAGGTGGGTTGCAGGTAACAGACAGTTAGTAGGTAGGTACATGAAATGCAGTAAATGGCAACACGGAGGTCGCGGAATCAATGCTCGTTAAATGTAATAAGAGTCGGTTGTGCTTTTTATGTACCTATTTTGTTACTATCGGGAAAAATGGGCCAAAATGAAAACAAAGGAATTTTGTAAACATCCTAAATCCTAAGCTCTGCGGAGAGCGCAGCACTCCATCAAGGTCTCGAGTCCTGACCTCCTGACCAGTGACCAGTGGCCAGCGGCCAGCGACCATCGAACAAGCTTCCTGATTATCGATGTAAGTTAGGTTACCTACCAACTAGAATTAATTTAGAATTTAAAAGTCGAGAAAAGATGAACAAGTCGTTTAAAAACATGTATTGAGTATTGGTATCACGTATTAAGTATGTCAAAGTAGGTAATCGTGATTATTTATAAGTACTTACTGATTATTCTATTTCTTTTTATGTGAATGCATTAAGTAGGTACCTAGTAGGTAGGTAGCTATGAGTAATATTTATATTGTATAATTTCCTTATTCCCTGATACTTCATAGAATATAATCTATAAATTGTGACTGGAAATTATTTGCGGCCAAGATTTACAAAAAATAAGTAATAATTATATCTATAAATACTGCTTCAAGAAATCGTCTTGAGAGGGCGTCTCTTTAGCATTTAGTTGATGCGGTAGAGATATTTTGGTTGGTTAGGTAGGTACTTAATCTGTTTATTTTAAGGCTTCCTTATCCGATAATATCGCGAGCAGTCGGTAGGTGGGTACCTAGATATAAAATTATATTATTTAATAGTGGGGAAGTTATTGATGGCGTTATTGAAGCATTGAGATGTGGTGTGGGATGCATTTGGCGATGTCCACTAGGTACGCGCCTGCAGTTCTTGTCTAGCTGAAGGCGAGGTTGATAGCGAGGCAGTATTAATTTTGAACCGCTGCTATACAGTTTTGAGCACTAGGCAGTCTAGGCACTGGCACTAGAGCTGAGCACGGAACACGAAACACACGGAACAGTAGCCGAGAATCGGTGCCTGTGCGGTAGACATGTATTATATTATTATTATGTATTCGAACTCCGCATCAGCGTTGCCAACTCTACGTCTTTTTACGTAGATCTACGTATTTTAGGTCCTTCCTGAACATCTACTAACTTCAGTCCAGAATCTACGTATTTTTTGTCAAATTGTACAAATTTGCAAAATAACATAACTCATTAGGCTGAAGAAGCATATTTTCCGTTACTTTACGGTGGCGCCCCCGTCTGCGGGGCAAAGTATGTGGCGCGGACTCCAACAAACGTTCCGTTTCATACTAGAGTCCGCGCCGGGGTTGGGATGTCTAGGGAAATTACCCTAGATTTAGGGGAGAAAAATATTTTTTAGGCAAAAGGGAAATCAGCACAAATCTAGGAAAATTTCGAAATATTACCATTAATTTTTTTATTATTTGAGTTGTAATCTTCTACTTCCCGGTAAAATACACAATTTCAGACAAAGGCATCGCTAAGTTATTTATTGCTAGTATTTGACCTTAACTGTTTACTCCATATTCATGTTTTTTTTTCTCTAAATATTGCCTATTACCCCACATTTGCATAATTACCAAAACTATATTTCGTTTCATTTAAACCTCAGGTACTCAACGTGGGCAATAAATAACGCCCCCTTGAGGACGTTTGAGACTCAGTAGAAGAGGCAGGCAGTAGAAGACCCAAAGAGAGGGCGTTGAGGTGGCACAGTGATGGCGAGGGCAAGTAAAAAATATAGTCTAAAGACAAAAAAACACGCTCATCACATACTAATAAAGCAAAATAAACTTTAATATTGGTTAATTTTTGTTATTTTATGTATTGTAATCATTTTTATCACGTGTGCAAAAATTCAAATGTTTCGGTAGTTGAGGAAGTGGAAGAAAATTGAATCCATTAACCCCCCCCCCCCCATAAGAAAAAAGGGGGTCTCTAAAAAAAACCTTTAAGTGGGCGGTGTGCAAAATTGAGAACCAAGAGTGAGAGGCAAGGTTGAGAACCTATGATAAATCATTAAAAAAATAAATACATTTTTTTTAAATGCATTCAAATAATAGATACACTTCAAATTAATTACTACAAGAAATAACTAATTACGTCCACCTACCCTAACTTCTATATTACACTCAGAAAAAAATTACGTAGATCTACTAACTTTTCATAACCCAAATTATACGATTCTACGTAATTTTCTGGTCCGATCTACGTCTTTTTCAAAAAACGGGTTGGCAACACTGCTCCGCATGCGCACTGCCGTCAGATACGTCACCGAGAGCCATGTGACTCGGCCTGGCCAATAGCAACTTGTAAAGTTACGTACAAGTATCATATCGCTCGAAAGTTGTGGTCACTGTTCCTAAAATAATTGAGTACACATCGCTCCTTCGACCTACCGGTTTGGGACGTGCGGATCTTTTCGAACATTTCCTATTTGTTTATTTCATTACTTCTATAAAAGTGTACTTGTCCCCGAGTTTCAGTAATATTCTTAAACAAAATAGTGTGTTCAAAACGCGATAACTGCCCGCTACTCGCTGCCCGCCTGGCGAGCAAAGTGATCGAGACGAGACCTTGATAACTTGTTTCTTCGAACGAGTGAATTACGACTATAATATTATAGGATCATGTTGATAGAGGTATGTGTATATCATTTAGTGTGCTGTCCTTAGTTCTGAAACAGGAATAAAGTTATAAAAGTGATGTGATTGTGACTATATGAATGTGTCAACTGTCTGTATTATTTCTGGATGTCCGAAAATACATCTTCCTTAACTTTTAAACTTTTGTTAAGGGCTCTCGTCTATAATCGGAACGTCAGATCGCCTCAACAAACTGTTCTTATAACAATCCAGTAGATGGCAATGGAAAACGGTAGTATAGGTGTGTAAACAACAACTTCAAACAAAACATTGCATGACACTACAAAATAATATATTAATAGTAATAGACTCCTCTGCGTGCATGTTTAACTTTATTTCAAATTTGTGCATGTTCAAATGTTTTACATTAATCACTGATACTCTTCATTATATTATTTATGTAGTTGCACAAAAGTAATACGATAATTCAAAACAACGCAGTGTATAAGTAGGTAATTCGCAGTATTCCACGAATCCACTTAGAATCAAAGTAGAATGCATGTTTATTTTCTCGTCTTCTTTTATAATATAATGCAGCAACCACTTCTGTAAGAACACTAAATTCTGTGTTCATTCATCTTTTTTGGTACAATTAGGGACCCACTTGAAGAACGGGGTAATCATTGGAAAAGTTATTTATTGTAATATACTTACGTATATTATTTATACAATAATTATAACGTCATAACAGAATGATTTGTCACAACTGACAGCCATAACCCAGCAATCACCAAAGAATTAGGAAATGTCCGAGTAGGGATAGGGAGTAGGTACCTTCCTTGGTAGGTATCGAAAATAAATGTGAAAACAATAAATAAAAATGTGAAGTTGCAGAATTCAGCCTAACGATTAGCACGCAAAAAATAAAAACAACCCTTCATTTCGTGGGAGATGGAAAAAATTAACAAAATAGGTTTTCAGTTTGGATTATTTAAAAAAAAATTGCGAATTTCCTGACCTTCAAACTTTCCAAACTTCAGATTATACAAAAGGAAAAAAGGGCGGAAAAATCTTGCGAAACACATGTGAATTTTGATTGAAAAAAAGGAACTTTAAATGCATATACAGAGTGTTTTAAGGGACGTACTTGATTTACTTTAACCAGTGATTCCTGAAACCATTTGGAGTAAAAACGTTATATTTTTTTTTAAACTAAAAACATAAAATAATCGGTAGTTATTGGACAGGGGTTGGGTAAGGGGTTGGGCAGTCACTCGGCTGACTAGTGACGAAATATAGAAGATTTTTTTGTTGGTTTGATTTTGATAAAAAAAGTTAAAGGAGACCAAAATTTAATTTACATTTTTAACTCCAAATAAAGTCAGGACTCACTGGTTAAAAAATACAAATAAAAAACACAGTAAAAGTAAAAAATACAGTCAAATACATTCCTTTTTTAAATAACATGTAATCTTATAAGGGGGCATCCATTAATTACGTGAACACAAACGGGGGGAGGGTCCAGCAAAATCTCACGTAAGTTGAAAAATATATACAAATTGGCCCAAATTTATCTCACCGAGGGGGGGGGGGGTCTAGATTGGAAGAAAATCTGCTCATGTAATTAATGAATGCCCCCTTATAATACATATGACATGAGACATGACATAACTTTAAGTAAATAAATGAAAAATTTAAGAGTAACATATTTTAGAGTTCCTGCCTAAAATGGCTCTTGATATCTTCAAGGCCAATGTTGAAAATGTCAACAGACATAGAAATTTTAATTTTAATTTATTTATTTACGGACAAATAGTCCATCAATATAACAATAACACAAGTAAAAAAAAAAAAGAAATGACAATGAAAGGAGAGTAAATATAGATGAAGAGCATTGACCTAATACATATAATATAAAAGTACATATAGAAGATAACTACAGATAGCTTGAAGATGGATTTAAAAGGCTTTAAAAAATCACATTGCGTATCTACTGCCGATAGTCATTTCACCAAAAAATTCAACGCTTTGATTTGCGTTGACAAGTCTCGACATTCTGGATAAAGGAGAATGATATCCATAATTAGTAGAAAGTTGATTGAGGAACGGCAATTTATTATTTCGGACTCTACGGGAAGGGATTTTGTTACAACAAAGCGATATAGAGATATCATTTAGCAGCATCATACCTCTTGTCATGTTATGCTGGGCCAGAACATCTGTTCTGCTGTGTGGAATACAGAGCGAATCGTGATGTCGACGCTGACGGTAGTTGTTCGGTACGAACAATTTATAGCATTCAAGGAGGTACGGGCTGCCAATAAAATATTTTATTATTTAAATGCTGTTGCTATAAAGGCCCCATTGCTCCTAGATTGGAGACTTTCGTAGCAAGTTTCAGAGAGAAAATCCATGTGATGCATAAATGCAGGTATTCACAATGCATTCTCATATAAAGATACCTTAGATATATTTTTTATTTGTTCTAGTAATTATATGTATTTTTGCTGGTATGGTGCCCAAACAGCAGAAGCGTATTCTAGTTTTGATCGTATAATGCAGTTGAGCATCAATGGCATTGCTTCAGGCTTGGAAAATTGTTTACTTATTCTTATCAGAAATCCTAGAATTTTGTATACTTTAGCCGTCTCTTGTAGTAATGAAGCTGAAACAATGTGTTATTTTTTTTTTATATGTTTATTGCGTAAGACTGAATTCTACAACTTTCCTCCAGTGTATATATTATTTTTTATTATTATTATTAACCTGGGTAGGTACATAATTTCATTTGGCAATTTAATTAAAATAATGTGTAATAATTTATTGATTTCTTAAATTAAATCCTTTTCATAAACATGATTTCGATGTTTTTGATAAAACATTTAAATAAATAAATTAATAATAAAGTTTGCAATGTGTTTCATCAAGCTGACAGCAGACAGTAGTAGAAACTAAAACTTTTATGAAACACTTTAATGGAAGTTAATGCATTGTGTTTTACCTACTTATCTGTATAACCGTACAATTATTTATTTCTCTAATATGTATATATTTCTAGAGACCTACTTTTATAATATGGATTTTGGAACTGACATTTTGTACTGACACCAATTATTATAAGTGTATATATACTCTTCTTGTACCTTTTCAACCACTTGGACCCATAAGCTTGTTTTCACCATAATATAACTTCACCGGACATATGTCTGACGTAAGAGGCCTAGATGACTTAAACTTTTTTTAAGTCATAGTATCTTATGTTTCCTTGTCGCGATGTTAAACTAAGGTACGTTTAATTCGATACGCAAAGAAAACAAAGAAAATAATTTGTACACAACACGATTAACTGCAGCAAAATACTAAGATCTACTCTTTGTTTATTTTTATACAAATTATTATTTTTTATGTGAATACCGCACAAAAGTCCCAACTGCTCCTGTCTAGAGCCAGTGAGACTGTAGCATCCCCAATTGGGGTATGCGGTGAGACTAAATAATAATAATAATTGGATGGTTTTTATAGCGCTGATTTTTATGGGTGGGAAGAGGAAGGTGGGGAAGTACCCGGCTATTCAGATCTGGTCACCAAACAAGGCTAAAGCCATTTCAATTAACGTTTCAATTCTGAATGGTGGTCTTACACCAGGACGATACTGAGAGCATCTTCCACTATGGAAAGTGCCGCAAATATACTACTTATTATTTTTAATTAATTAATTGGTAAATAACACATTAATCAAATAAAATTTATTTCCGCAAGCCGGGATTTGAACCCGCGACCTTCGAATTGCTAGTTGAGAGCCTTACCACTAGACAATGGAGGCCATCAAAGAGATTCAAATCACCGTAGAATAACGTAAAACAACAATAAGGAACTCCACTGAAAAATATTATGGCTTTAAAAAAATATGTTCTAAACGCTGATTCTGAATATATAAGTTTTTTTTAATAATATTAAACGTACAGTTTTTAAAAAAACCTTAAAAAGTGCATTTGTAATATTCTCGTTAAAACACAGCGTTAAGTTGGTATGCTGTGTAATGCTGTATGGTGACGTCACGATGGAAGATTCACTGTAATTCATTTGGGTCATTTATATGGGAATTTAGATATGACACAACCGAATGTTCTATATATTTCTTATTTTTGAAGATGTCGTAAAAGCATATACCTTTATAGAAACTTAATAGAATTGCCTTTTAGATTTTTGTATCTGACATATACGATTGTGTTTGAAAATTGCAGTATTTTAAGTTTCAAAATGAAAAAATGAAAAAAAAAACAGCTGACTGTAAACATATTCTATAAAATGGTCGAAAAATTTAGGAAAATTCAAAATTTGAAAAATACAGTCCTCTTACTTTATGAATTTGGAATAAAACTGTCACTTCACTTTTTATCTCGTTCATACAATTAAAAAGGATAAAAAAATATTATAATAATTCCGAAAAAATACTGAAAAAATCCGACATCTTGGACTCGGTTTTATGCAATTTATGCGTAGATTTCTCGAATTTGTATTTATTTACACATGCATAAGGCTTTTACATTATTAAATAATATTACTTTTATGGAAGTTTTATTAAACCTAAAAACCTATCGTTAACGAAACTAAATCACCAACAAAACATTATTTAAAGGACTAAAACTGAAAAAAAGTAAAGGCAGCATTGGTACTTATGCTGAATTACACTAATATCACAGTGAATTAATCATTTAAACGAAAATTATCTTCAAAAACATAAAACTGCAAGTAAAATTCATCAACTTCATTCATCGTTTTGCGAAGAATTTGATTTCGCCATTTGCAATAAATAAGCCAATCAACGCGTAATAATAAACAAAATGGCCGCGCGCCTGCGCAAATCTATGTGAGATTCAAGAAAACAACATATTTATTTATTTATTATAATGTATTACAAAAATATGATAAGTAACACATTATTCCCAATGAGTTGAGAAGAAAACTCATTACGGGAAATAAAAATCATAAAATACGTGAATCGTTATTTTAGTAGATGACGTCACAAAATTCATCATAGATATGGGTGTTTTCGAGGGATCTCCAAAAATTAAAAATTATTTTAACTAAATCATTTGAGTGCCGATTGTCATCCGGGTGACAATATTTCAAGCTTGTGCGGCCACATTCGGCACACAACAAGTTAGAACTAACTCAAAAAAAATTAAAAAATATGCAGTAATTTAAGTTAGAAGGACATTATTCATAAAAAAAATGGACTGGACTTCTCTATTGTAATATGTGGACCTCAGAACATGTATAATATCTAGTGACGGCTATGTAACAAAAATAAATAATTTGTAACTCTTTTTTTTCAAAGTAATAAAGACAATAATAAAAATTAAATTTAAAATATGGCCCCAAATTTAGAGGGGGGCCCTTACTCGGTGCCAAAGTTTGAGGACAAAGGATTCGGAAAAAAATATTTCACATTCTTGTATTTCCAATGGTGCTTGTGCAATGATGGTGGCCTTATTTAGCAGAGGATTGAACTACGACAATTGAATACGATTGGAATACGACATATTTTTCCACTCGAATACTAGCCGGTTAAGCTGATGTGTTTTAAAGGTTTCCGTTTTAAACAATACTAAAATATTTCCATTAAATAAAATATTACAGGATTTCCGTCTATATATTGTGGGGATCGGAAAAAAATTGAATTAATTTTTTGGTTTTATTTTCCATGCCTTTTTTAATATAATAATTCTTATTTCAGTTCCTTCACCCACTCCACATTTCCTTCACCTTCTTTAGTTGAGGATACAGTGGAAATTATTTTGCCTGCGGCGCTTTTTCGTATCTTAACGAGCATTACCTATAACTAATTTTCTACTCTCTTCGTTCTAGTCACTTACTCCAAAAAATTATAATAAGCAAATATAAAGGTCAAATTTCGAAAAGCCTCTTTTCTGATCAAATCAATAATGAAAAATCTGTTGGTGATGCACCACGTCCTGTAACTTTTGGAATCTGGCTGTTAACAAAAACACTCCTTATAGAGATAGCGATAAGGTTTAATCCCGCTTAACACCAGCCGCCTGTTTTGATTTATGCAAGAAAAAAACAGCGCCAAAAAGTGTGTTTTATTTTATTATGCGAATTTCAGGTACAAATATTTAAATGTTTTACAGTCATTTTCTATGGAACTTATTTTGGCAATTTATACAATAAAGCCCTAACCAAAAGGTGTTCGTAAGTAAGAGATTTTGAACTTAAATGCAATTTTTATAGGACCTTAAAAATAGACTTGCTCGATTATTTCAAAGACCAATATTTGTTCTACTCCCCGTATTTAATAAAGCATCTAAAATATTTCCAAGCGATCAAATTTTCTAACAAAAAACGCATTTTTTAAATTTAGTTAATGGAGACAATATTAGCGAAACTCAATCGAAAATCTGAAACCGAAAAATCAGAAAAAGATACGGTCACATCTAGGACTAGAACCCAGGATCTATGACTTGCCAGGTCAATGCTCTACCAACTGAGCTAATGTGTCCCTAGCCGATTCAGTCGTATTTAACTGTATCAGTCTTCGACCAAGAACTACCAACATTGTCTTAATGCATATTTTTATTGGCTTTTAAGATTCAACCAGAACTAAATGCTATCTAGATAGTGTCTTGGATAAATTTATCAATTTTTTTTTATTTAATATGCGACATTTATTGACTTTTCTGCAAGTCTAGGATTAATATTTATTTTTAACTTAAAATGAGTAAAACCTCAAATTTTAATATTTAATTAAGTCTTGGGTTGGAGTCCTAAATGTAACCGTATCCTTTTCTAATTTTTCTGTTTCAGATTTTCGATTGAGTTTTGCTAATATTGTCTTTATTGGTTAAATATGACTTTGAGGTTTTACTCATTAAGTTAAAACCAAAATTACTTCACAGTCCTTTTCCTTAACTATTAATTGTTGGTAATTTTTTTTGAAATATTGACCTACAACTCTAATTATTTATATTAGAAAATATATATAGATTTATTTAGAAAACATTGTGATATTATAAGAAATGTTGTATTGAAAATGGTGTTTTTTCCTTTTGCAAAATTTGAAATGAAAATGATAAGAGTATTATAATTTTAGCTAATTCATGTGTTTTAATATTCAATTATGGAAGAAAGCAATCACATGGTGGTTTGACATTATATACTTAGCCCGTCGTTCCATCAGGTCAGTAAGGTTATGGAATCCACAACTTTACTTCTGAGCGCGGACCCTCTTGCTCTTGCCGACTCAATTGGACTACGGACTATTTTATTTTGTGCCACTTTATTTATAGATACATTTTGTCCAAAAGTTTGGATTATCTTAACCTTCTTCAGGACAGAATTTATTTTAAACAATTTACAATAATAATACCTACTGTCCTGACAAAATGTATAAATTCTAATAAAGTGGTTTGTAATAAAATAACTTTTCATTTAAACACTACATTCTTTTAACCACTCGAGCAATGGTTACCCAAAATTAAGTGATTTTTATAAAAACTAAAAATATAGGATAAACAGTGAAATCTTGGCGGATTCATTGGTTTTATACCGTAGTTAGCAATTCATACGTTTCTGTATTAATATTCAATCAAATGGCCGAATCGAAAACCAAACACCCAGAAATCTCCATCGATCGAGTTGACGAACTAGATTTTAACCGTCCAAATCACGGAGCTATCAACTTGTATCTGGTAGTAATGGTTTCATTACTATTAACTGACAGTTAATAACTGCGTGATTCCAATGTCTAATGGAATCCCACTTCGTAGTGTGTTGCACAGAATGCTTACTTCACTTGCAGCAGCAATAGAATCCAAACCGCTTGCATTTACATTCAAAATAGGCATTTTCCAGCAACCAATGTTTCCTCTGTTTATTTGTGGTAGCTGGTCAGGTCACTCTAGAAATTGCGACAGTTGATCAGTTGGCCAGTTTACAGTGTTGTTGACATTCCTCACACCTCCGAGATTTATTTCTACTTTAAGAAGATTTTATTGTCATTCATACTACACGTGTTTATGTATTGAGAACTTACTGTTATTTGCTAAATCAGTTTGGGAATCAGATCCAAAATTTTCATAAATTAGAAATGTGTGAGCACAGTATGAGTTTAACCGGGTTTCAATAATTGGAATAAGAATATTACATGCCAAGTGCAGAGCTAACTATGTCAAGTGCAGAGCCACTAATCCTTCCCAGAGATAGTACTGACTTTTCACTCAGTGGAAGTTGAGACTAGAGGTGGGTAAGTTCTGCATTTTGCCGGAAGCTTCCGAGACTTGCTTCCTTTTAAAAGTACACGAGTTCTAGGAGCAGGTCCCGAGTCCGAGTTCTTAGGTGCGGACTGAGCACTGGGTGTTGTTGCGGCGCACCGAACCGGGAAGCACGGGTTCAAAGAACTCGGAGCCAGGACCTACTCGTAGAACCCGCACGAGAACTTAGAACCCCGGAGCTGGACAAGACCCGCATGAGGGCTCGGACCCGTTACCCGTGCAATGTAGGTACATTACACGGCTTTTATTGAGAATTTAAATAAGTACATTAGCTGTAAGCTGTGGTGCCTTCTTATAAACTATTATTTTATAATGCACTTCACCCTTTGATTATACCAAGATAACATGCTCTAATTAAAAACTACTCCGTGTCTAGCCGAATATTCAAAAATCTAATATACCTACTAAACAATTCCGCGAGAGCAGTATACTGTTACGTCAAGCGGTCACGCACGTGTATGTCGATCAAAGGACAGCGATCAAATAAACGCCCGCCGCTCGGCGGCCCGGCCAGTCGCAAAATGAAATGTCATGGCTCAAGGGGAAGTGGTTGGCGGGTTGCAAGTCGCGGGTCGCGGGGAGTGTCTTGTGGTTCACGCAGTTCCGAGGACCCGAGACTCGCGACTCTGGAGTGGAGTAGAGTGTGGAGCGTGTCGGGGACGCCGAACGGTGATTCCTAGTTCCTACTACTCAGTACTCGCGGCGAACACGGAGACGCCCGCCGGCCGGTGGAGGCATCCGAGTTTCGGGTTTGGAAACGAGCCCGAGTTCGGAGTGAGTGGCAGGAATGTATCGTGGTTCGCGAGTCGCGGGAATGACGGGAGTGGCGTGAGAGTGGCGGGTTCTTGTTTCACGTGGCTCGGACCAAGACGCTTGGGTTTGAGCGTACTCGGCGTACTCGGGACTTGTATTCGAATGGCTAGGAAAGCTGGCGCCGCGCCACGGCTTCGCGCTGCGGCGTTGGGTTACTCGGACCGCCGGATTTATTTGGATGCGAATACTGGGCCGGGTTCTCTGGGAGTAGTCGATTTGAAAAAGGAGTGGGAGTAGGAACCGCTTTCCGCAAAGGAGCGGATCACACGAGCCCATTCCAGCTGAACCGACACATCGCTAGTTGGGACATTGCCTCACCAGACCCCACCAATTGTATTACTGTATGATGTATTACCGCATTTACGTGCCACTCACAACTTTACTATCGCACATTCATTGTTTCATTCAAAAACATTATGTTCCTTTATTCATATCGCTTATAGTAAGACAACAAAAGTAGAAATAAAGGTGTCATTTGTGAATCATAAAGGATTATGCTATAAACAGCAGTGTGTTAAGGTGTTTTATAACATTTTGAGTTTTTGCAATTAATCTTTGTAGTACTTAGTTATTTTGATGCTTGTAATTATAATTAATATTTTTACTTGTAGATGTATATTGAATATCTAATAATATAAAGCATTTTGTTTTGGGTTCTTCTCGCAACCGGTTAAGGTTTGCCTACACACATTAAAATGCGTTCACCAATGACCGTCTCCACAAGAGCACCAGCTTCTGTATCATATAAAACAGTATCTGTTTTTTTATACATGGACTCAAACAGTCATTATGTTCATATGTTGTTTGTAGGCAAACCTTTATTGTTAGACCGAAGTGAAAATAAACACATATATTGTTGACATTGCAGAGGGAGATCTTTCGAGTTGTGAGATAGATAATGAGGACAACTGTCAGCAATCCAACATCAATATTAGTGATGTCAGTAAGTAACATTTCTTCTTTACTCAATTCTCAACTTACCATATACAATATCATTTATCACAGAAGAGTATGTATGTGTAGGTTACAGGGAAGAAAGCCAACTACAGTTGTAAGCTAGTATTGCCCTAAATTTAGTTTTAAAATTAATGAATTTAAAATGTGGCCAAAGAGGAAAATCACATATTCCAGGAAGGAATGCCAGTTGGTGTGGAATCATCTCTGCTTATATGTCTGCTTGTGGTAACAGGCTTGTTGATTACAGGCTTTTGGTTCAGCCCGCTTTTACACCATCACTTTAAAACTATCCCAGACCATTGCTTTAAAAAAAATATTGTCATGAAGGAAATCTTTATTTCTCACCAAAGAATATAAAAGTTTAAAACTGTAGACTCTTCATATTTATGCCCCTTGGGTGAAAGCCTATGGCCGAAAAGTAATTTTAAAAAAAAATTGTTTATCATTGAAGAAGAAGAAGAAGATAATACTAAAACAAAAATGTGAAAAAAAAAACAAGACGCAGAAAAATAAAAAAGATAATGGTCGCAACTAGGACTCAAACTCAGAACCTCTCTTAGAAGGTGGCAATGGCTAAATTGGTAAAAGCGCACTTCCCCTTAGACGAGAGGTTCTGGGTTCGAGTCCCAGTTGCAACCATTATCTTTTTATATTTTTCTGTGTGTTCTTTTTTTCATATTTTTGTTTGGATTATTAATGTTATCTTCTTCTTCAATGATATATCAGATTGATGGGAATAACCGTCAAAAGTTATAAAAAAAAGAGTTTTTCTTATAAAAAATAATAAAAAATATTTTGTTTATTGGACATTTTAGAATGTATTTTGGTCAAAAATTGCATTTTATTGGTTTTTCTCGTAGACATATGAATATTAATAGACCTGCCCTAAGTGATAAAAGCGTATTATTTCCCCCTCCCATTGGAACCGGCTGGGCTCGGGTGTAGCTTCGCATGAATCTAGAAAGTATGACGTCATCATTCTTGTGGGGACCATCGTCGAGCTCTCATCGGTACATTTTACGAAATAACATGGCAAAAATGGTGACTTATGCTATGAAAACGTATAAAAATAGAAGTGAAAAAGATAATAAACCCAATTGTCGTATTACATTCCATAGGTAAGCATTATTTTACTCTATTTGAAGTTGATTCAGATAATATGAGTATAATATGATAACACATACGATGCAGTGTAGCATACATGGCGACGCGAATGTGTCTTAACTAAATACGGCAACAAAATATCCGCCTATGAAAATAGGTGAACTTTACTTTACTTTGCCGTATTTGGACTTCGCAAAATTGTTCATAACCTGGCTAGCAATTCACGCTCCCATGTAAAAAGGTCTATTCATTCAATAGCAGATTTTACTTTTAAGAACTAAATGGTGATATTATAATGCGAGATGCCTATATACTGTTGGATTGATTAATGGACGAATCACATATCATTTCAATCATCTCACCGTTCCGCACCCCGCTATCGTTGGTTATTACCCCTCTCCTGTCTGTTCTGGTCTATTAATATTCATATGTCTATGGTTTTTCTATTGTATTGCATTAATTTGTTAGTATTTAGTCCACTTCTGAATTTGTTTGAAAATGAAGGAAATGGCACTAGTGATTATTTGTGTAAAGGGAGTGGTACCTTAATATTATTATATAATTTTCCAGTTGAAGTCATTCAGACAACAGATCCAAGTTTCGAAGCAGCGGTCCAGCACCGCGAGCCCGAGATGTTCAGCGGTGGTGGCCCTCTGCCCGGGCCTTCCCAGCCGCAGTCTGGTGCCGGGTCAGCCGCTCCCGGGTCGGCCCAGCCTGCCTCGGCCCAGCCCGCCTCGCACCTCCGCCGGAGAAATGCCTTTGTGAAGATCATCGAACAACCTGCCTCCAAAGCCCTTCGGTAAATGCTCTCTTCAAATGATTATTTCGTACACGCGACAAGGATACCGGCGATGTTTGACAGTTTGGTGTTGTTGCAGATTTCGATACGAATGCGAAGGAAGATCGGCCGGCTCCATCCCCGGGGTGCACAGCACTCCCGAGAACAAGACGTACCCCACCATCGAGATTGTGGGCTACCGGGGCCGCGCCGTGGTGGTGGTGTCCTGCGTCACCAAGGACGCCCCCTACCGCCCCCACCCGCACAACCTGGTGGGCAAGGACGGCTGCAAGAAGGGTGTCTGTACTGTAGAAATCAATTCCGACAGTATGTGCGTTTCCTTCAGCAATCTAGGAATCCAATGTGTTAAGAAGAAAGACATCGAAGAAGCTCTGAGAGTTCGTGAAGAAATCAGAGTAGATCCATATAAGAGTGAGCGCTGTTTATTATTGTCTGTTTCCAGTTTATTGTTTAAATCTCTCTCTTTCTAATAATGCGAATGGGTGTGTTATTGCCTTCCAGCTGGATTTTCACATCGTTCACAACCCACCAGCATAGATCTGAATGCTGTCCGCCTCTGTTTCCAAGTGTTCCTAGAGGGCGCGGACAGGGGGAGGTTCACGTTGCCTCTGGTGCCCGTGGTGTCGGATACCATCTTCGACAAGAAGGCCATGAGCGATCTCGTCATCTGCAAGATGAGCCACTGCTCGGCGCCTGTGGCTGGTGGCAGAGAAATTATTCTGCTCTGCGAGAAGGTAATTACATATTACTGAAGTGTTTGGTAGATTTTCTAGCTTACCCCTACTTTAATGTAACTAAATACAGTACAATCTCACTACTCAGGCACTATTAAAAACCAGAGAGCGCCGGATTATTGGAATGTTTGGATTACTGGATTATAGAGAAAAAAATCATAATAAATAAAATTAATTATACTCAAATCATAATCTCAAATGCTTCGATGGCCACGCCGATTTGAAAAAAAGTGTGCGAAAATTACCTTCCTGATTTTGCTTAAATATCCGTATAAATACGAAAATGAACTGATGTTGTTATTTTTACACAAACCTGAATAGACATCCTAGTACATGAAAAAACACGTTTCAAAGGTGATTGCTAATAAATAAATACCTTTATATGCATTTGAAAAAGGAACAAAAATGCTAAAAGTCCGCGTTTTTGGTTTTGCAAGTCACAGATAATTCAAAACACAAACAGTGTAGTGTTGCCACAACCTTTGAAGTAGACATGGGTAGATTAATTCCCAGGAGTGAATCGATTCAGTCTGATTCTTCTGTTCTCTTGGCCTTTTGAATTGATTCCTTTTATTTATTCCTTTAATTCAATTCCAAAAAAAAAAACTTGTTTTTATATGTGTATATATTATCTACACGCTGTAAAAGTGAAACCTTCAGAAAACAGATATGAGTGGGAAAGCTACGAAGCACCGCACAAAGAGGAGGCCGATTATACTATCATACTGTCTCATTCTCTCGCAGACTAAATCATAGAGATGTATGTATTTGCCTCTTTTTAGTGTCTTTTTTCGTTTCATCGAGTTTCAAATCACAACGGTGCTAAAGAACACAAAGCAGTCTTTTTTTTCGTTTCACCGAGTTTCAAATCACAACGGTGCTAAAGAACACAAAGCACTCTTAGGGTGAATTATGCCGTTCTGAAAAATTGTACTAACGACGTGCGAAGGGGTTAACGTAATATTTTAATATGTGTTTTATTAATATTATGTTATTATTTAATATATTTATTTATTTGTTTCTTTACATGGTACCTAGGTCTAATGTTAACAATTCAGTTTATAACCTCACTAGGTCAAGCCTGAATTGAGGTTAACAACTCTACAATTTAATAAAATAACACAAAAATAATACAGTTATTGAAGAACAATATTGTGTTATTTTTTAATATGTGTCTTATATTGACAATAAAATGTTTTTTTTTGACAAAAAAATGTATTACATTAAGCTAGCAATTAAACTTTTAAATTAAACAGTTTGTGGTTTCACCCCTAAAGTTTTACTAATTTATTAAACTTAAAATTGTTCCACTTCACGTGATCTAATATAAATAAACATTTTAAAAATATTTTGTGACGGCTGACCACAGCCGATTGGCTTTATAATATCTGCAAATTCACATATTATATCTACCTAACATCTGCGTCTAAAAATATGTAGGTACTTATATTCCAATAGTTTTGGTACGTACCAAAAAACAACCAACAATGTAATGAAATTGACGGCTTGGCGCATGGAGAGGAATGAATGATGAACCTCATAGGCGGATTCGCGGCAGGCATTCAAGAATGAATTAGTAACTTTTGACTAGTGTCTGCAGTAACTCGTTAGCTGCGGACCAAGTAAAGACTTTTGGACACTCATGATCGATTCGTTTGAACATTTGGTCGTTTGGTCATTTGTCTGTCAACTGAACAAGACACTAAAGTTAATTCCCAAATAGAGCGCTTCGGACATAACTCGATAGCGACAGACTAGACACGCGGATCTGGAGCGGGTGGGACCTCAGATTGACAGGGACAATACTGAATAGCGAATACATGACGTGTCGTGGCTTGGAACTCGGAACTAAATCGGGTGACTCGCTGCCGGTTTTTGCTTGTGCGGGGGACAATGATATACATACGCGTGATTTTATGAATGGCGGCGCTGGAGTGGGATAGGTATTTTACTTTAGGCAACTTCGCGGCGAGCCGCCCATAGAATAATATTTAAATACCTACGAAACATTATAAATTATCATCTTTCAATTGTTTACGGTACATATCATAAATTGAAATAATTTAACAGTAAAATAAATGGAAAATAAAAATTAATGTGCCGTTAAAAATCCTAGGATACAAGGCCAAATGTAAGGAATGAAGAATCAATTCCTTTTAAAATTGAGAATCAGATGGAGTGTGTCACAAGATTGAATTTATTCATTTAATTCAGTCATTCAATTTTGCCCACGTCTACTTTGAAGCCACCAAGAGAGATATTGGTGCAAGCGATTGTGACCTTGTCTTTCATACAGTTTCCTGGTTCCAAAAATATGGTCACATGGTTTATCTCCAGCTCTTGGAAATGATACACAGATTTCAAGTTAGGGCAAATCTATTTTGGATGTCCACGGGGTAAGAATTTGGGGCCAGTAGGTCCAGGAGTGTTGGACATACAAATTCATCCATCCCACTGCGGTGCAGGGTGATGGGTCGAGAGATCCAGCCCGCCACGCAATAAGTGGGCAGACACATCTGCCGCCAAGACCTAGACAAACCTCACCCCATGAACGTGGGCACCCCTGCTAAGTAACCAATCGTAACGAACCACTTGGGGTGACCTATGGAGAGAGGTGTTGGTTATTCAATGGTAAAGAATAGATATTAGATAGGTACCTCATGACTTATAAACTGATTTGCAGGTTGCCAAAGAAGACATCAGCATCAGGTTCTACGAGGAGCAAGATGGGCAGGTGATTTGGGAGGGATGGGGCGACTTCCAGCACGCCAATGTTCATAAACAAGTTGCTATCGCCTTCCGAGCACCGCGTTACAAAACATTAGATGTTGAACAACCTGTCAAGGTAAATTAAATACCTTACTTTACAAATTCTTCTATATTACTTCATTCCTATTCATCTAATCTACAAAAGTTAATTTTTGTATTCTACTTCCCCGTGTTTGCGGGAAAACTAAATAATACATTTTGCAGGTTTGTATCCAACTGCGGAGACCTTCGGACGGAGCCATCAGTGAGCCGCTGCCCTTCGAGTTGCTGCCGCTGGACTCAGGTAGGACCGGCCTCTTGTCCCGGCGCCGCAAGACGGACTTCCACCTCCTCACTCAGATCTTGGCGACGGACAGTCAGCACAAGCACAAACAAATGTCGCAAAACTCATTCGACTCAGATAATACTGTCTGTATGGCCGCCGGCACAGACCCCAATAATAATAGTAACCATCACAACCCTAACTTCGAGCCTAACCCTGTTTCTGCATCGGAACCTTCCACTGTTAATAATTCTAATAATGACTTGACAGTGGATCTGACCACTCCTTGTGATGAAGTCCATAAAATTGAAGACCAAATTCATTCCCACGAAAATGGCATCGATCTGAACCACTCCAATTCATCTGACAATCATGACAAAAACCTTAATGAACTTTTAGATCAAGTAGCGGAACTCGACGAGATATATTCTGAAAATCAAACTCGTTTAAGCAATATGGCCGCCATCGACAACTATAACAATTCAAATAATATGAGCATGGATATAGATGACTTTGATGATAGAAAAACGTACAGCAGTCTTCAATTAGCGTTTAAAAATCCTGTGTCCATAGTTGAGCCGGATATATCGTACGAAGATGTTATCACCCACAAGGGACCTATCATCGATCTCACTCCGCTGAAACGCGACACTACGGATGAGAAACTTCCTCCGCTGCCCCCCAAGCGTATTCGTAAGACTCCCTCTGTGGAAGCTCTTCATCTCCGTCCACGAGCTGCCACCTTGTCTGTGGAGCAAGTTCTCAAACCCGGGCAGCCCATCCCCCTCTCTCACTCTCCCACCCAGTCGCAGCAGGCCCTCAACAAGCGTCCCCAACAGATAACTATCACGAGGTCCGCCGACTGCTTGCCGTCCAACTTGCCTTCCGTCCCCCCCAAGAAGCGCTCCTTTCTGTCTCGCATCTTCAACAGAAAGTCTAAAGACAAATCCCCCCCTCGCCCTTCCTCGGACAGGAAGCCCGGCAAGCTCGTGGGCAGGAGCGCTAGCAGCGTGTCCGGGCAGCGCCCGTCCAAGTTCAAGCAAGACGTTTCCCACACTTCCCTCAAGGGCTCCTCCGGGAACTTGTCTCTGGGGACCTCACTGCGTTACACCGACAGCATAACCCATATTTCCTTACACGGAGACAATAACGATTCTACCGTGTCTCTCTCTAACAACAGTACCGTCAATAACCGAGCCGGGTTACCTCCGTCCGATGGAGATACGATCCTCGTGGCTGAGAACGTATTGGCGATCGACGCCTCGGCCCTCAGGAAGATACAGGATAATTTGGACCTGACGGATGCTGAGCATTACGCCTTGTACATGGCCCTGGCGCCGCACGCCACTGTGTCTGAGTTCGACGAGTTGAGTTGTTACTATTCTCCGGTAGACGGCGGGAAATTCCCCCTCATGGCTCCATCCAATCAAGACTCTAAAAATTAATCAAATAGATCACTTTATTTACCAAAATATAGTATTATATAATGCGTAACATGTGTACAGTGTACCTCGCTGGTAAGGCGGGTCTAGTCTCAGCTAGCGCTGTGCAGACCTCCATCACTGGTGTAAAGCGCATAAACTAAACTAAAGAGAGTTAGAACCACTGCAGCAACGCTCTGTGGAACGTTGAATTTATGCAAATTGAGTGAGGTACGCCTTTAACGTGTTTAGTAAACAATATCATTTGGCACATTATTATTGTCTAAAAGTTGTGTTGTCATAATCCCGTGTACTTATAACATTGTTAAATATTATTTAGGTTATAAGGATTTATTTATTTAATTTCATGTGACCTATTATGTATGTTGTAGACCCGGTAGTGTTGAAACGAAAGAGACAGAAATTTGCCGGAGATCCAAATGCACACCTTCTTAGACACTTACAGGCCCCTTTGCAAGACATTGCCAGTAAGTTCTTCCTTACATCTTCTTGGGTGGATGGGTCTATACCTACTATACTATATTATATATATAATGTGATGCATTTCTCTAATATTTACGGATTGGTAATGTCAAGTACTACAGGTAAGGAGACATCTAATCGGACTAAATACTTCAACAAGTCACTCAGTTAACCTGCCATTTTCATCCTACAATCTAAAATCAAGTGAGTTATTTCTAAATTGGGCAACTTTTATTTATATAATTTTATTTAAAAACACCCTAGTTTTAACCCCTAGGTATGTATTATTGTTCATTTGTATTTATAGTTATTTGATGCTCTATTGTAAGAAGTTATGAGGAAATTGGAGTTATGTTTGTTGGTTTATTTTTATTTTTTACTAATTAGTCGAGGTTACAATATAAGACATTAAAATTTGTTGGCATTTTTCATGTTTATTATAAAGAAAACATATCATTGTACTAATCAGGGAGCGATTCAGTGAGATCCATATATAATTCATTAAAGCAGATTTATGTAAATATATATTATATAGCCAAAGCACCTCCTGGCTCCTGCCGCCTCAAGCTGATGGAAGTTATGGATGTTGGCTGGATCGCCCATGGGATATTGTTTCCTTGTTTGTATTGTTAAAAGTCCACCCATGTTTTCATGCCAATCAAAATCATTACTTCATTAGGTATATAATAATATGTATCTCATTATAAATTATTTATTTGTTTTTATATTCCCTGTGTTATGTATTTTTACCGTACATTTTAATGAGCGCTTTTATTATTACCGTGATGATTCACGATTAGGGTACCGTCACAAAAAAGGCAATAAACATACGTTCCTTATCACAATATGCTGCAGCTCTTTCAAAAGATGAGATTCACAATGAACGTAGGTATGTTTCCTCCAAAAGAAAAAAAAACACTTTCTTGCATCTCTCTCACACACCGCACCGTGACGTCTCCGTAGGCCCCTATAATACTACTAGCCGTGTTGATAATTTTGAAAGTATGGAATATAGTTCCAAGGATAATATTGAAGTGTGAGTGAATTCCAAAAATGTCAAATGTCAATGCTCTGATGGTTTTGCATTTGTTCTTAAACATTATAATGCTGCAACTCTTTCTTACACACTAAATAACAACAGTCAAAATTGAGACAAACGGTGAACTTATGACTGCACCTCCCCAAAGGAAACATGCAATTATTATAATACATCACACGGATGAAGAAAGTGAAACGCAATTCCCGTCACCGTAGCTGGGTCTTAATAAGACAAGGAAAAAAGTAACACTTTGGAGGAAACAGTCACACATATTTTGTGTGTCTTATCTTTTGTCTCACCATTTTTTAATGTGTAAGAAAGAGCTGCAGCATTGTAGCTATAAGGAACGTATGTTTATTGACTTTTTTGCCATCACGGTACCGTAAACGTAGGTCGTCACGGTAGTAATAAAAGCGCTCAATGGGTGCAACATTTTAAGGTGCTGGCATTTTTATCTTATTGTAATATTTTATAAAGATGAACAATAATCGTTTTCTTGATGTATTAAATATTCTAATAGTCAAATAAAAACTAGTCAATGTTACCTTTTGTAATGGAATATTGTTTGTGAGGTGTGTTTGAAAGTTTATGATTCTACCGGTCCTTATCGGATGGATCCAAATGAAATATTTAAGTAACAAAGCTTGAGTGAATAAATATTAAATAAATAGACGGGTGTGTCCTTCATTTCCTAAATATTTACAGAACATAAAAGGTGAAGTTTGAAGGAAATTATATAAAAGGTACGCCAATTTGTTCTGTAGCATGGTTTGTTGTTCTGCATGTATTGTTGCGGCTTTCTTTTATTTAGTTTTTCATAATATGCGCTATCTATCTATCTATTAGACCAGATTCTCTCACCCAACATTATGTACCATTATTGTGAGGATACCACCATTCCATCCATATGTAGATAATAATCTGTTAACGCAGTATGTCTTTACACTTTTTTCAATGGTTCTTGAGACAAAACCACTATTGTTTAATTTTTATTTAATATTAATAATTATCAAATTATTATGTATTGTATTAGAAAAACACAAGAAAAAAAGGATTTTAATGGAATTGAGACTTGCGCTAACCGGGCGTCTGCTCTCACCACTGAGCTATGGCACCAACTTTCAGACCTGCCTTGTTACTCTACCACATGCTGTTGTATTTATTTATATCTTTTAATTTCCATATTGTTATATGTTTTGTTCTGTGAGAGTTGTTATTTAGTTGTTTATGTATTTAGCTTATTTTGTATTGTTTGTTAAGTATGGTATTGTTTGATGTTGTTTTTAGCAATGAATGATTGTGATGATGCTCGATGATATTGACTGAAACGGACACTAATGGCTTTGTATAATTGCAGGCATGGACCCGTTGGCGCAGGCGCCGGTTTACAATGTTTACGGCATGTCTCCGGAGCAGACCATCAAGATGGAACCCAGAGGTTGCTATTCAATTCCTATCTTGTAATATATCTATTAGTCCAAGAGCCCGTGACGATCAGACCTTCGTTATTTTATAAAACCTGAAAGTTTCTCTGTGTATGTCTCTAATACAGGTAAAGACGCTCCCAGACTATGAAGCTTGGATCACGGTGGCTTTGAAAGATATTATATTAATTAATTATAATTGTACTTACGTTAAAGTATAAAAGCTGAATTTTATATATGTTACTTGAGGAACTATCAACATATATGTTTTCTCAGTAATCAGACAGTTTCAATGGTTCCTTCACCTTGTCAGACCCATTAAAAGTCTGCCGTAGGTGCGAGCGTGATACATACATGCAAGCGGGTGGGAGTGAAATAGTGCGAAATTTCAACGCTAGCACTTGTGAAAGTGCGAGCAAAATGCTTTTGAAATTGAGGTGCAATTTTATACACCTTTGCTACCTGCTATCTTTCAAGGCCACCGTGATCCAAACTTCATAGTCGGGGATCGTCTTTACCTGTATTAGGGATACACACGGAGAGACTTTCAGGTTTTATAAAATTACGAAGGTCTGATCGTCACGGGCTCTTGGTGTATATAATTATGTCATTAAAATATTAACGACTCTCAACTGAAAAATGTGAAACAGAAAAGATGGAAAAAGATTCAGTTGCAACTGGGAATTGAATGCAGAATTTCTTTCTTGGCGAGGAAGTGCTCTAAAGAGTTCTAGGGCACTTCCCTGGTAAGGAAGAGGTCCTGGGTTTAATTCCGAATCTCTTATTGTCTTTTCTGTTTCACATTTTTCAGTTGAGAGTCGTTAATATTGACTCCAATGATTAAATATCATAGTTTGAAGTTTTATCCATTAACCACTCCCATCTATCGCGAATATGCACTTTTTATGTCTTAAACGAAATGACAGATTTACGAAAACTTTGTGTTATTTCCGCTTCACAATTAAAGCTCTATAAATGAAACATTTCTGAACGTAGCCGAATACTAAAAACTGTTTTTGAAAGTTTACAAAATAAGCTTTCAAATTGTTATATTACAAATAAATATTAACATTTGTAAATATTAAAATTTAGCATGCAAACATAAAAAAAAATGTTAAAATGACTCGTATGGTGTTTTTATGTGAAAACGGTACTTAATCGCAGATTATGTAAAAAACAATACTTATTAGAATAAGTATTGTTTTTTACATAATCTGCGATTAAGTACCGTTTTCACATAAAAACACGATAGATCTATACGATAGATCGTATAAATGTATAATAAACAATTTAGTTACCTCACTGTTTTATCATTTCATACAAGTATATTTAATAAAAAATTAACAATGTCTAACGGCGGGAGGCGGTTTGTCGATCTACCATGTATCTGACAGAATAGGTTTTTTTTTGTATTTCTATGGATAACTTGAATAGTGATGGGTAGCTTGATTTATTATGGAGCTTCTACTTTTTGTTTTAGGGATGTCACTAGAACAATAACGGAGTAATAACGATTTCTGTGGAAACATACGCGTTGACATGAAAACACGCTTATAGTACTTGACTGCTATTGTCATATTAACGTGTATATCTGCTTACGTTGCTGAGTGGTTAAGTTATTCTACTATGTATAAAATAAAGCATTTCTGATTACGGAGTAGTGATGTGAGAAGCTAGAGGAATAATTTTAAGCAATGTATGTAATATTTTCAGATCAAACCCCCTCACCGTATGCGGGACAGAGTGCGGTGCAGTTTGGAGGAGTCTACCGCACTATCCAGAGCAGTCCCTCCCCCAACCATCACGCCACCCCATCGCCCCCCCTGGAATATGGGGCCGTGGGTGGCTGGGCCCCCCCCACCATGCTGGCGGGCCCCTCAGCCCCCCTGCCCCCCGCCACGGCCCCCCTACCCCCCGACCACACCACGCTGAGCAGCCTGCTGGACATGGACAGCCAGCAGCTGACGCAGCTCAACTCTGCCGAACTGTCGGGCCTGTCCTCACTGCTGGAGGGCACCTACCAGCCCAACCCTTACCAGCCCTCTTTCCGCCAGGACACCAAGATGACCGTGGACCAGGAGAACATGACAGACAGTTTCACCAGACTGACCACCAATGCCATTAATGAACTGACCGGGGGGAACGGCTTGACTGACCACTACGGCAGACAGAATTAATAAAGCTTGTTGTGTGGTGAATAACCAATAACGCACGCGTGTGTTATGTTGTGATGTGTATGACTTTAACGCAACTGTATGTAAATGAATTGTGTATGTATATAAATATTTTTACAAAACTACTACTTATGTAAATAATATTTCCCAGTAAATTAAGTAAAACTTTGATCTTTTTGTGTTGATGGTAAAATAATCGCCCCGTGTTGGTAATTTCCTACAAACTTGGGATATTTACATTTATTCAGTGAAAAGGTGTTATCGGTTCAATGACAATTCAACACACCTTTGAATAGTGGTATAGTCAATAAAAATTATGGAAACAAAATCCCATAACCTAACCCAATCTAACTTTATCACTTTTCATGGCTTTATATCACTATGCAAAGGTGTGTTGAGTTTTCCAGTTATCCAATTATCCTATACAATCCCTTTGTTGTGAAATTTATAATACATTTAAGTTCCGCTATGTATTAATATTACACTTTTATTTTATTGAGAAAAGTATTTAATCTCACTCTGGTAGCTATCCCAACAAGTTTGGGGAAATAGAAGCATTTTATCTTATGAACTGAGATGGGTGCTAGCTGGGCAGAGAGCAGTGAGGGAGCAGTGTCCACACTCTAGTAAGTACTCTTATGAACTGAGATGGGTGCTAGCTGGGCAGAGAGCAGTGAGGGAGCAGTGTCCACACTCTAGTAAGTACTCTTATGAACTGAGATGGGTGCTAGCTGGGCAGAGAGCAGTGAGGGAGCAGTGTCCACACTCTAGTAAGTACTCTTATGAACTGAGATGGGTGCTAGCTGGGCAGAGAGCAGTGAGGGAGCAGTGTCCACACTCTAGTAAGTACTCTTATGAACTGAGATGGGTGCTAGCTGGGCAGAGAGCAGTGAGGGAGCAGTGTCCACACTCTAGTAAGTACTCTTATGAACTGAGATGGGTGCTAGCTGGGCAGAGAGCAGTGAGGGAGCAGTGTCCACACTCTAGTAAGTACTCTTTTTTTTGCTATGCTTGATAATGAGTAAGGAAGATAAAATAAACCAGAGACTCTGAGTTCATCTCAGGTTAATACTTCGGGTGTCTTCGAATGACGAAAGTTTTTATTTTATTAAAAGGCAAATAACCTACTTTTTATCACTTTATTTTTATACCAGCTGAAGTCCCCGGCGATGCCCGAGCTTTACACAGATTTTGAAATCAAATATTTGCAAAATTTCATCAACCTCGGCATAAAAGTGTAGATTTGCTCGTCCACCACAAATAGACATTCTCCTTTATATATTTGAACCAATTTACACAAAAACTTGACAAATTATATACCTAAACCTCCTTCATGAATCACTATCTATTGCTGAAACTGCACGAAAATCCGTTCAGTAGTTTTTGAGTTTATCGTGGACAGACAGACGCGGTGGAGGACTTTAATTTATAACATGTAGAAATACATAAACAGGTGATAGAAGCAGTTCACTTATCTTTAGTGTAAATTGACTCTTGAAGAAGTGAACATTGTTCACGTAACATGTAGATTGTGGATACAAAAATAAAGTGATGCAAACTAAGTTATTTGTCTTTTTAATCAAATAAATATGCAAATATTTTAATAAATATTTTTAATCATTAAGTTTGAAGAAGTAAATAAATATGCCATCAGAAAGTAATAAACCGAAGGCTTTTAAAAATTTAAAATTTTACATAACAAATTAATGCTCGAGATTTCGCTAATGGTATTTATTAAAATAGGGGAAATAATTGTACTGAATTCAAAAGATGCACAGATATGAATGGGAAATTTTCAAAATAAATTCTGGCTATAACCTCCTGCTTGTTCACAATTCAGCGAAGACTGAAGATTCCGGCACGTGAGACCTGTCTTTTGACTTAAAACATGAAATGAGCTACCAGGATCATCAAATAGTATTAATTAATAGTCTAGCGACTGTACGGTTGAAATTTAAGAATACAACTCAGATGTTTGTAATAGAGCTGAATTAAGGCTCCGCAACCGGGCCTGAAAAGAATAAGATGGAGAGATACGAAATTACGAATGTTAGAGGAGAGTGCTAACATTTACAGCGCCAAAATCGATGCGAAAATTGCGAAAATGTTTTAAAACATGACTCATTTAAAATAGAGCAAAAATCTCTTTTGGAGCATCTTATGTATCATTTAAAGAAACATTGTGAATTTTTTCACAAATTTAATTTATAAGATAATAGAAACAGACTTGTTTTTAATAATTTTTGGAGCATACTTTGTGATTTTTTTCTATCGAGGGAATTTCATATAATTGGCATTTTGGCTTTGGCAGCATCTAAACATTATCTTCAAAATAACATATTTTTTTAAGAGCTTAAAAATTTCAAATGTTTTAAGGGAGATATGTAAGAAATTCGAGTTGCGGCCCCTTAAAGCAATGCCAAAAGATGACACCACTTACATTATCGTAAGTACTATTGGGCCTTACGTAAAACCATTTATGTATGTGGAGTTTGTGTACAAATCTTCTCTTGTAATAGAGCCCATTTAAAGCAATGCCAAAAGATGGCACCACTTACATTAACAAAAGTACTATTGGATTTGTAATTTCGTGAATAATAATAATTTTATCTATCTAAAATCCGTTCAGTAGTTTATGAGTTTATCGCGAACAGACAGACGCGGCGGAGGACTTTAATTTATAATATGTATAGATTAACATTTTTACTTTTAACAATGTATGTTGTAAGCGTTATGTGATATCGATTTTAAGTTTTATTTTAGCTTTACACCAGACCTATAGCAAGGAATATTTATGTATCAATAAAATAAGTTAGTAATGCAGTGTACTTTATGTGTTCAAAATCTTCACTGTTACTGTTTTTAAGAGTTCAAATTTGCCTGTCTTTTCTGATGACCCTTTCAATATTATATTTGAACCATCGTATCGTATCGGTGTCTCCCCATGATATTTTCGACCAATTCGACCGTGCATGTTTAGATTTGCAGATTGTACCTGAAGATAGAATGGTGTAAAGCAGGGGTCTCTAAACTTTCCATCCTTAGGGCCATGCTGATTACACCAGTAAGTTCCAAGGGCCAATTAAGTGCTAAATTTGCTTTTCACGAGCTAGATTGATGACACTGGCGGTCCGGATGTTGCCCGCGGGCCGTAGTTTGGAGACCCATGGTAGCATTGAAGTGGTATAGGTGGTAGTAGATGGTATTGTGTATGTTGACAAAAATATGATAGCTCAGAATTGCTGTTCATTTATATAGATAAACAATCTAATGAAACAATATTATAACGGGGGTTTCAGACACTTGCCTGCAAACAGAGATTCGTGATATTTTTGTATTGACGGACACTTGCCGGCAAACAGAGGTTCATGATACGTGATATTGTTGTATTGACAGACACAGGCAGAGGTTAGTGATACGTCACTTTGTTGTATTTTGTATAAAAGGAACAATATATTGTGTTTTGTGTCATGAAAAGTAATTTCCCTGTCCGCTTTGTTGTATCGCGTCCCCGACATGTCTATGTTGTGTTGTATCACATCTCGAGAACGACGTCAATAGATGTTGTTTCCTTGAATTTGTTCAACTTCTTTCCTCTGTGGTTGAATTGGTAAACTTCACAGGAGGGTAGGTCTTTATGTATTTGCTTCTTGTAAGCTTTTTAGCAGATAGCAGGCAACTAGAAGTTATGGTGGTTTTTAAAACAAGTTTGGTCAGTTATTTATATATTTTCATCTCTGGTAATTTATATATTACTCTGGTACCAATATATGCCTGAAAGTATGACAAATAATGATAGAATTACGTAATTTTGTATATTATTTGTCCATGTTCAGATGTTTTGTAACTAATAAATAATCAGCATATAAAAGCTGATTCAATATTTTTGACCTCATTAATTTACACTAATCCAAGACGCTCGGGTTACTGGCGTTACTGCTAATATTGTGAACATGCTTATTTGGGAGAGAAACTTAAATTCAATATTTCAATCTGAACACCATCGATATTATATTACTTTAATTTAAATTAACCCATTAAAAGTGAGCATTGTAATGAAATAAATAACTACACACAACATTCCAGAGCAAAGTTCTTTAACATGGTTGTCTGTGAAAGAATTCGATTAACTAGCACTCACTGATGCACGCCTCTAATACTTTAGCCTGTTAATTAATAAATGCAATGTAAACTTAGATTTGAATCAATTAATTACATAGGTTAGCCCAATTGAATTAATAATCCCTTTTTGACAGATTTGGTGTGATTCCCCCGACTTGGGTTTTTATAGGTAAAATTCACTTGAAAAACCCTTGGGTTTTTTTTACCAAACTGGGTTTTTTCAACAAATATAATGTGAAAACCATATTATATAAGTACAGCACAATGTTATAAATAATTATGAGTGATTTTAGCTGATAAAATAAAAATATATCCCTATAGAACACTAAGAATTTGGGTGGCAGGAATGGGTACCGCCGCCCTGGGAACCATTTATTGGATAGCCAATACCTCTGCCATAGGACGCTTGGTGATTTAGCAGGGGTGTCCGGGTTCATACGGGAAATAATTTTTCTCAGGGCATACTGTGTGGAGCTAATGTAAAAAAAAAAACCGTAGGAAATATTTATGAGATGAGTGTAAAACGACGACACAAAGTGAATTTGCGGTTATTGAAGAAGTGAGAGTGTAACCATCCGGGTTACAGGAATAAAATCTATTTAAAAAAATACTTTAAATTTTTATAATTTAAAATCGTACCCTCATTAAGTAACAGTTTTAGGCATTTTTTTTAAACATTCAGAACATATAAAATTCAGCACACTTGAAAAATAAAAGCCGATTAAACTGACTTCCGATATCACTGACTGGTTTTGAGGCAAACAATGTCTCAATTTTTGGTATCATTTGAAAAATAACATCCATCTCTGATTTATAAAGCTATTGCTTTATTGTTAGTCGATTTTTTAACTTCTTAATTTGTGTGTAAAGACTTTTTCATTTGGTAGAAAACAAACAAAAAAATGGGATGGATGCTAATGCAACACATTATCTCATAAAGGCTCTTCAGCCTTCAGCCGCGTACATACAAATTTGCTAACAAAGAAGCAGCAGACGTTGCACTAACTAAAGAATTTAATTTTTAGAATATTTCATTTTATTAAATAAATATATTGGATTTTTAGGTCTGTCTAGTTAGTTGTCAGTCAATTTGAAGGTGTAAACAGGTCGGAAAATGCTGTTCGAGTTCTAAAAAGCTTGCAGGATTACTAGACTATTGTGTAGCAGAACTTTTTTTATTATTAAATAAACATTTTTTTAATTACATACGTATTATAATTAGATAGGTAAAAATATTAATAAAAATTAAAAATGGAGTTCTGAAAAATAAAGTAATATGTATTTTAGGTGAATAATGGTTCTATTCGGCACAATCATTTTGGATAGTTTCCATAGCTGAGGAAAATCGCTTCATGCCAACTCAACTCAACACCTCTTTGAAGAGGCATTAAAAGCTATGATTTTTTTTAAATAGCCCATAACCTATTTAACCAATTGTTTTCACCACTTTTAATGAATTTTCAAAGGAGGTGTTTAGTTAAGCTCATTCTCAGTTGTCCGGTCACCATAAATAAACCAATCGTCCGGTCACTGGGGAAAACGGCGAATGAAATTAATCTTCTCGTTTGAAAGTGTCACATTTCCCGCCATATCGAAAAAAGGTTGCCATTTACAATTATTTTTTAAATTACGAGAGAAACGCACTAGGGCTTTGCAATACGCTTTCATGTTTCTAAGTAACCAGTATTCTTGACCGATTGTTTGCATAATATGAAAAAATATCGACAGGGTACAGAACATAATTCACCATAAAAAAAACTTACAGGTAGGTACCTACCTAACTCTGTCTTTTTTCGCGAATCTGTTCAATTCTTGGGCGTCGCATCTATTATATTATTAATATTATCGAGCTCCCTTTCTATCACAAGCCTTTCTTTATACGCGTCACATTCTTGCATTACTTGTCACTGGTCATACGACTTGAAAAACACTGCGCAGTAATTTATCAGGGCTGCCAAAAGAGCGAAATATTTATTGTGTCAAAAATGTATATTTCCTGTAAAGTTTTAAAATAATAAGATATCTTGGTTTTAATGCTTTGACGAAATTAAAAATATAATTATTTCAAATAACAAAAAGTCCCGGTTGCGTAATGAATCCCTTCTGGTGCATGATTGGTACATAATTATCAATATTATCTTGTTTTAGAGTCTTTCTTTCCCTATTCGGCGACTTGCCAAACTAGATAATAATTATATTTATACATTTATGTATACACTTGCTTGGTGAGATTTTTATTCTTACTAACTGCACATTCGCCGCCCATGGTTTGACAGCGCTGGAATAATTTCCAAAATTATTCAAAGTTTTTTATTGCTTTTTTGCAATTCTGTAGAGTTATCGAAATCATTTCTCCTTAAATCTTAGTGTTAAATGGGAGATCGTAAAACCAGGGCTTTCGTTATTTTTTCAGTGCGTAGCAATTTCCCACCACCATCCCCGCCATCTCTTGTATATAATAGTACAACTGATTCCCGGCGTTGCGCATAGTTTTTCGAAATCAGATATGGATATTTTCGTCTTATTTTGAACATTAAGCGTGCCAAATTTCATCAAGAATTATCAAAAATCTGATTTAAGGGTGGAAAAAGGAGATGGGAGGTAATTTTTCGAAATATCATGTAGATGTAGGCAGTCACCTTCCTATTATTGAAGGTCAAGCATGCAAAATTTCATCGAACTCGGATAAAAATGTAGATTTGTATAAGAAAGCCACGCCGCCCGCCACATAAGTAGATATACTATCCCTGAACGGAATTTAAAAATATATTCTAACCAGAAATTTTAAATGAAGTTTTCGCAGTTTATTTTGTTATATTTAATTCTATTACCATTTTCATTTTCCGTCCCCTCCTCACTCTCCTCAAAACATCACCCTAATTATTGGGGATTCCATTTGGGGATTGGACTTGTTATATTTAATTCTGTCACCAAACTGGTTTCGGACAACTGGATTTTTGTGATACAAACTACCTACCTACAAAACAGGCATCTCGTCGATATATTGTTCAGTTTTTGCTCTTTCCTGCTCTCGCTGTTGATTGGATGTTTTCCATCTATTAGTATTTAAAAAATATCTACGGATTATCCATAAATAATTAAATCTGGTTGTATAGACTCGCACGGTATGAAAGTTTGATAATTGTACCGAACTTCATTATTCATTTCTGTCCATCCGCCGTCGGTGGTTTCCGCCGGTTCCATGACAACTCAGAATCATGCAACTTCAACACCCCTTTGAAAAGTCAATAAAAGTTATGTAAAAAAAAATCTAGTGCAGTTCACATGCGGTAGAAGCGAAACTTCACCAAAACAATCCCAACCAATAGGAGCCTTAAAAAGTGATGTCATAATCAAAGCGGCAAATGCGGCCACCAGCGCGACGCTTCGTAGGTAAAGTTTCACTTTTGGGTTTATCTCTTTTTAGGGCCATTTCCGTTTCATCCGAGTTTCAAATCGAGATGTTTCACTTCAAAAAATTGAAAAATAGCCCCTAACGTTAACCTATTTAACAATTTTTTCCACCATTTTTAATGACTTTTTAAAGGTGTTGAAGTTGCATGATTTTGAATTGTCCCGTCACCGTTTCCGCCATCCCTTTGTCCGACAACGCCATGATTGCATTCATGCCCGCGGAACCAACGCGGTAGCGGCAATTACACACACACTTCGAAGCTATAGTACCACGCGCCATTCCAGACTGCCGCGCAGAAAAGTCTCACAATGAACTTGGCTGTAAATCGTTGCCTTACTTTCGGACTTTACTTTTCTCCTTTTCTGCGCGGCGGCCTGGATTGGCGCGCGGTACCGTCGCTCCGAAGTGGACGATATTGTCGTCTCTTCTCTTACACAGTCGTAATGCGTCGATGACACAGGGCGAGTTTACAAGCTACTATCTCGGAAATTCACTATCTGTTAGTAAACTCGCTCAGTGTCATCGTGTTACTTGCTAACTAGCAGATTGTTGACAATCCACGGAAAAAGTTGAAAGGTCCTCAACTTTACACGCTACAAGCCGACTCGTGATTGGTTTATTTGTGTTTCCAATATGGCTGCCAAAAACCAGCTGATTTCGACTGTCAACTGTCTGAAGGATTAGTTCACGTTATTTCCGCTATTGGCGCTAGCAGCTACGTGCGAGTCCAGTTTCCTACAAAAATGTCGCGAGCTACTGAGCGAGTGGACAATTTTGTGTGTCATCATGACAATCTCACTCGCCGATCCACCCGCTTTTAAATTTAGTAGATAGTAGCTTGTAAACTCGCCGTGTGTCATCGAGCCTTAACACAGTGAAAGAAAGCTCGCTAATCATCATATAACGTAGGTTAACTTTGCAGTCGGTGGCGTCACTAAAGTAGAAAAAACTATGGATGTATACTCTATAACTTGCATACTCTATAGTACTTACTTTGATTTTATATATTTTAAAATTACATACCTACTTAGTTAAAACTTCTTTAGCACCGTTGTTATTTGAAACCCGATGAAACGGAAGCGGGCGACACTAAAAAGATACAGACACATACATATATAGGATTTAACCTGCGAGAGAATGAGATAGGAATAAAATATTTATTTATTTTACGGGTATTCGGTTCCAATATAATTAATAAATCCACGGTCCCACGCAAGTGTACTTTGGTCTAGTGCAGGGGTCGCCACTTTGTTAAGTGAGAAGAGCCAAAATTGTCATGGAAACAAGATAACAAAATTACCAGAGAGCCGCATATATGTAATATACATATATGCAGGGCTGGGCAAAATACATGCTTTGCTGTAATTAAAATACAAATTACAAAATACTTTTTCGCATGTATTTAAAATACGAAATACAAACAGTGGCGTACCGTGGGTATCAGCCGCCCGGGGCGGAGGAAAATTTTGCCGCCCCACCCCCCCTATATAGGTACTTTTTCAGGGAGGGGGGGGGGGGGTAGTGATCCTTTTTTTTATATATTTTTTTTATATTTATTAATTAAATCTGTATGCGGTGAATTAAAACTACACTCAGAACGTGAAAACGGTTTTTCTTTGGTTCTGGCAGCACATAAATTGTCTGCAACTAGAATTTTATATTTGCACTTCGAAAAAAGTTATGTTTTCCTTCGAAATATGTCAGCAGATGAATACACAATTGGAATTTTACATTCTGAACAATAAAACTGGCTTAAATTTTATCTGTATGCGGTGAATTAAAACTACACTCAGAACATGAAAAAGGTTTTTATTTGACTCTGGCGGCACATAACTTGTCTGGAAGAATTTTATTAAGCACTTCAAATAAGTTTTTTCTTCGAAATGTGTCGTCGGATGAATTCACAACTGGAATTTTACATTCTGAACACAAAAGGGGTTTTAATTAAATCTCTAAGCGGTGAATTAAGACTACACTCGGAACATGAAAATGTTTTTTCTTTGATTCTGGCGGCACATAAATTGTCTGCAAGAATTTTATAAAGCACTTTAAATAATGTAATGTTTTCCTTCGAAATGTGTCGTCAGATGAATCCACAACTGGAATTATACATTTTGAACACAAAACTGCTTTTAATTAAATATGTATGCGGTGAATTAAAACTTCACTCAGAACATAAAAATGGTTTTTCTTTGATTCTGGCAGCACATAGATAGTGTGCATCTAGAATTTTATAACTGCAATTCGAATAAGTATGCACACACCTGTCAGCTATTTAACTTTTCTGTGATAATAAATTTAAAATATATCACCGTGATATATACGTGGAAGAAAACCGTATAAGTGTAATTTTTTGTGCGCTTTCAGCAGGGCGCACAAAGCTTCACGAATATAAAACACAAATCGACTATCAATTAGAGCTAAAATGATACTGTTGCCATTTACATTTTTATTTAAAAATAATGTATGTGTTAGAAATAAAAACAAAACGTCTGTCATTAATATTTTGATTTTAACAGTATATAAAACTTAAGAAAGATGTTAAGAAACTATAAACTAGAAAAAACTTTTAAGTCCTGACGCGAGAATAGAACCCGCGACTTCCCCAATCCAAATTTTTACAAGATGATTATTGATTGTGAAATTTTGCCGCCCCCCCCAAAGTGCCGCCCGGGGCGGGCCGCCCCCCCGCCCCTCCCCACGGTACGCCACTGAATACAAAATACTTTCAAGTCGTGTATTGAAATAGTGTATTTGTGAAATACAAAATAGGTACAGTATTTTAACCTTTTTTTCAAATACAAAATACATTTGGTTTTGGTAGAACTTTTGACTCCAGATACTAATATCTACAGCTCATATGTTGGCAGGGACGTAGCTACCGCCGTTATCAATTATACGGGGACCCCGGGCTACAGGGGCCCCTAACGTGTGAAAGCAAAAATTAGTAAAATGTTATCCACAATGTCACATAATCTCGTGCTTCCCGGGAAAAAAACTGTCCTACGTGCCTATAGAGTTTTCATTTCAGAAATGACAAAAGTAAAAAAAGCAATCTCTTTTTTTCCCGGGTTAAGCGTGCGTCCAGAGTTGGCAACATCCTACATTGGTTATTGCGGGATTAATCCCGCAATAACTGATGTACAATGACAATTCCGGTTCAAACGTTATTTATTACATTGTAATACAATACAATCTCGTTCTTCTGATTATTTATTGGTTAATTAGTTTGATATGTAAAAGAAAGTAAAATGGATTATCCCAGTGGAGCTATGAAAATAAAAAGTAAACAGAAAAGGGAGGAGGTTATAAAAAAAATGCCAAAAATTTCTTCATTTTTTCAGCAATCAGCTTCTGTGAGTGATTTAGATTGCAATGGTAAGTACCTACTAGGTACTTATTTATCCACCGGTAGCGAAGGGTGAACTTTGTTTTTTGAAAGAACAATGGCAACCTTCAATACATGAAAATACCTGATCACGTATTGTACCGAGCAATAATAAGGGCCCCAACTAATTTGATACAGGGCCCCTCCAAGGCACGCTACGCCACTATATGCTGGACAAATATCTATGAACTTCAGAGTGAAGATTAATATCTACAGAGCTAAGGTCGGATAAATATCTATGACGGTCCCAGTGGTGACAAATATCTATGGAGCGTAGGTGGGACTAATATCTACAGAGGGCAGCTGAGCACCTAACCCAACCTGTAGATATTCGTCGATATCACCTGTTCCATAGATATTAGTCAGCAGTTTGAGCTGTATATATTCGTCCTCACTTTGGTTCCCATAGATATTGTTCCAACATACCTCGTATAGTCAGAACATGGATTCTCATAGATATTAGTCCAATATGTTCAGATTTTGGTATTCCTGTAGATATTAGTAGACGCCTCCGAACTTTTGGTTGCAATAAAGGTGCGTTTCCGTTGAAGTAAAGTTGAGCAGAGAAAACCAGAGACGTGCAAAAATTGACCAATCATATTGCTCGGAAGACACATCTCATCTCCGCTTCACTTGTAAAGTTATAGGACCCAGGTGTTACATATTTGATAACTGAAGGAAGGGTAAATGCAGTTAAAAACTCCATTAATGGAGGATTGAATGCCGTTGGCTCTAATAAAAAAACTGTCAAAAGAAGCGAAGCTAGCAGTCCACTATGGAGTTCTGGTACCTACCCTAAAGTATGGAAGTGTGGCATGGAACTGGCAGAGGAAGGATGAAAGTAGACTGAATGCTGTAGAAATGAGATCCCTGAGACGAATGTGTGGTAAAACCGTGTGAAAAACGTGAAAATCCGCAAAGAACGCAAGGCTGATGTACGCGTAATGAGTAAAATTAAGAAAGGGACCTCAGGTGGTTTGGGCATGTAGAGCGAACTAACGAGGAAAGGAGTGTAAGGAGAATATATGATGCAAATGTGAAAGGTAGAAGAAGTCGAGGACCCCAGAGGAAGACATTGCACGACCAAGTGAATCAGATTTTTGTTGTTAGTTTTTGGGGTTTATGCCGTGTTGCGCTACCTCCTTCTATAGCCGACGTTTCGGACAGCGTTGCAGTGTCCATCATCAGGGCAGATCCGGTAGATCCTGATCTAGATCCGGATCTGCCCTGATGATGGACACTGCAACGCTGTCCGAAACGTCGGCTATAGAAGGAGGTAGCGCAACACGGCATAACACTCCAAAAACTAACAACAAAAATGCTTTTGGCCGTGAAAATCTAAAAACTTAAGTGAATCAGATACTTGAGACGGGCCATGTCAAGAGTCAGAATAATAGAAGAGTATGTAAGAGACGATGTATGAATGTGAATGAGGCAATGAGTGTATGCCAAGACCGAGTTGTTTGGCGGAGCTCTGCGGGGAAACGGCGTGATGGTTAGTTTGTTAGTCTTAGATAATAATAATAATTATTATAATAACATGACATTTGTATGGCGCAGTTTTGTGTTATTTCACTTCAAGTGCGCTCTACTGTAATTAACTTAAAAATAATGTAGTATTCAGTCAAATTATTCCTTTAGTGCTTGATCTAATACTATGACACAAAAACGTACTTCAATACAAAGCAATGACAAGTATAATTATAATATTGTAATAGAAAATGTACAATACCTAACAGTGCTATTATAGCACAGGCAGTGGCGTGGCTAGCATGGGTGGCACCGGGGCGGATAACGTGGTGTTGACTTTGAGAAATTCAAAACTCAAAATTCAATTTTTTAAAAGTCTGTCGGGTGGCACCCGAGGTGGACCGCCCCCCTCTAGCTACGCCACTGAGCACAGGACGTGTTGCCAACTCTAAATATTAACTTATTATATTGCTCCGAAGTTTTTAGTCTATGTATTATGTTTATCAGTTTATTTTTTATTATCATTATTAAGGTCGCTAAATGTATTTGAAAATGTATTTTTAAGCCATAAGTATTTGAAATACAACTTACAAAATACTTCAGCATCAGGTAATTGAAATACCAATTACAAAATACATTTTTAGGAAGTAATTGAAATACAAATACGAAATACGTATTTGTATTTTAAATACGTATTTCAATTACAAGTAATTCAAATACTGCCCAGCCCTGCATATATATATATATATATATATATATAGCGAGATGTATGTATATATATATATATATAAGGGCTTGCAAATCGTAATTTATATGTTTGATTGAAAAAATAACTTGATTCACAAAGCGCCTGGCATCCAGCGCACGTTGTTCTATCGATAATTAATTTAATTTTAAAACGCCCAGTTAGTTTATGCAACCTAAGTTGATTTATGAACGTATCCTAAGTCGATTTTGAACGCGTGCATAATGTACGTCAAATGTTCTCAACGTGGGCGATCAGCGCCGGATCTGCCATACGTTCAAAAACGTGCAAAAAACCTGGCGCCAACTCCGAAGGGGCGCCGTGAGAAAATAAATATTGTATTAAAATTTAGTTATAATATTCCCTGAATCGTTTAAAAATTACCCATAGTACGAAATAATTATTACGCTCTAGCAACACTTTCCAAAGAAACAGAATGCGCACGCATCAGGTTGAAATCAACGGCTTACGAATATATAGTCAGTTACAGATTTTTTTTACAAATTCCATGTATTTAGTTTAAACGTAAGATCTATTTTTCCATATATCTTTTACGACGAATGGGTGCGATCCAAATTTAATAACCAATCACAGCGCAGTTTTTTTTCCTGTGAATCAAACAAACCGACTTGCGCCTTTCAAAATGCTAACAATTTTTGTTAGTGTGTCGTCCATACGCTCGCTATTGTTTTATTTTGTACGATTTAAGTCTCTAGGAGAAGGTGGTTAAAGACCATTTTCTTATGAAATCTTCAGTAAATTCCATTAACAAAAGCATCGCACGGTTTGCATTATTTCCAGGTTGCAACGTGTTGACAGTTTCATCATTGATTTGACATATTATTTGAAGTTCGTTAAATGTATAATTAATATGCATTAGATTTGTTATTTTACGGTGTCAGTGTAAGCGTCTTTCGTAAGCCGTTGATACCATGAGTCAGTGTTTAGTGTTTGAATGGTGTTTTTTCGCTCAATTTGGTGTTTGTTCGCTCAGCACAGGGGAAATGCAAGGTACAAATTTGAGGTTATATTCTTGTTAGATTTTAGAGCTAGTCAGAAGCTGAAGATGCTATTCTTGTGTTGTACGTTGCCATGAGAACGATTTGTATTTGCCTTTTCTATTAATATTTGCGTTGGGTATATACATAAACGCAGTAAATCTCAAGAATGTCTAATGGACCTAGAACGCATTGTCTCGTAACCTATATTTTAAATCATGGTACGGGCACAAACAAACCATTCGTTGTATTATTTTAAAGCATAACTCGTAAAAAGAGTTTTTCCTAAAATAATTAAAATACCACCATAATCTTATGTTTACCCAATAACCCAATAGATTCAGAGAGTATAGGGCTCCTGGCGATTCTCTCTTTAAAAAAAACGAGTGTGAGAGCTACCGCCAAGTCACTTGGAAAAGTTACACCCTTTATATGTCTTGATTTTATTTGATAAATTAGTGTAAAAAAAAAAAAAAATTGGGGTGAACGAATTTTTAATCAAAATAAAAATGTAGGGGTGGGGGGGGGCGCCATCGGTACCTACTGCACAGGGCGCCAGATTTCGTAGATCCGGCCCTGTGGGCGATAACGCACCCTTGTGAACGTTTGAGACTCACAGGGGGACAGTAGAAGACGCAGGGGGCTTTGAGATGGCACAGTGAGGGCATGGGCAGGTAAAATAAATATGGTCTAAAAAAGACAAAAAACACGCTAATCACGTTCTATTTAAAGCAAACTAAACTTCAAAATTTGTTTAAATACCAATAATTAAATATTGTTCTAACCTCCTCTTTTTTGGCCACCTGTAAAGTTAGCTATGTCAAGCTTGTACCTAAGTAACAATGATTTAATGTGTAAGTACCGTGATTTGCGTGCCGGGTCTATTATGAATTGCGGTGTATGGTATCTGGCTGAATCAGATTCGAGAATAAATGAACGTTGTCTTATTGAAATTAACCCCTCGGGCATATTCTGTCAGGACAGAAAATTTCCGCTTCGCAATATATTCTTACTGTTTTAAAGGTGATGAAAACGCTTTCAAATGTTATTTCTTAATATATAAAAATGAATGTTTTGTTGTTTGTCCCTTATGCGGTACGTAAACCACCCATACCCATTCGATCGCGATTAAACTTTTTTGATTTGTCGTGCGCATGCCCGCTAAGGTTATAATGGTGAGCTCTGGCGTCATGACATTATTTTCTGTACCATTCATCCGATTGCGATGATACTTTGAGATGTTATGCACACACCCGCGAATGTTTCTATATAGGTATATATAAATATATATTTTTAAATTAGCTCCAAACAGGAGGCCGTGAGGAAAATAATTCCCCTCAGGGCCTATGTCATCTTTGGGGATGCTGTGTCAAGTTTTTTTTTAGGAAAGTTAGGAGAGGAAGTTCTGGGAAGGAAATTGGTATTAGGGGTGGGTAAAAGAATCTGGGGGTCAGTGTGTTCAGGAGTGACGGATGTGTGAATCCATCCCGTTCCATCCATTCGAAAGAGGATGCTGGAGAAGTCAAAGGGACCTACTCAACCAAGGGCGTAGCGAGGTACGGGCAGGAGGGGGCAGCTGCCCCCCCTAGAAGATTCAGGGATGCTCACAAACCGTAAAGTAATATTACATCGGTAGCCTTAGTAGCCTATTGTTTGTGAGAATCAATTTAATTTTTATTATTGCCTTTTTAGTTCATAACTTTTTTGTGCATCGTGGAAAGTTGGGATAAATATTAGAAAAGCTTTTTTTTGTACCCGCATAACTTACGTTTCTAACTAAAGATTGTACGTTTATTTGTATTTTACTTTTCCTTTTTTTATATATTATTTTTACGTGCATTTGTAAAACTTCAACCATGTACGGTTCCAAATGTTTTCAAGCAGTTTAGGTATTTATAATTTATGACTTAATCCATAGAGGCCCCTCGAACCCTTTCCTTAGAAATATGTATTCTCGAAGAAAAAAATGTGTCTTTAATAGACCACTTGCATCACATTTTTTTAAAAAAAATTTCCGGTTTAGCCAAATAGACAGTATTATTTTTTTTTTAATTGTATTTTTGAAGCCCTGGCGATTTTTTGAAAATTTCAGTCCGAAAAGTCAGACCATTTTTTATAAACCGAAAAGACGGGACATAATTGTATTGGTGCGAAAAAACGATACTTACATAGCCGAAATTTAAAAAAAAGAACGTTTTCCACACGAATAGCAATAAATTGTACGGGGTTCTCTTCGTAACATCTGTAAAAACACCGCCATCTTTATCAAAAAATCAAACCAAAGGATAAGTTCGAATAGAACAAACAATAAATCTAGTGAACGTTAAACGCAAATTCAAATATTCGCCGGAAATCAAAGTGTTGCCTACATAAAAAAAAAATTAATCAGTGTTGAATTTTACAAAATAAAAGGAACATATTCGGAGACGGGACATTTTCATGTAGTGACATCACGAGCTCAAATAATGGATTTATTTATTTAAAAATAAAACTATACATTTCAAAAAAAATTTGCTAACATTTTCGTAATCTTAGTAAAAAAATCTAATTTTTTCCAAGTCGTTATGAAATCCATGCAAGTGGCCTATTGTTTTATTATTGCTTCTTTTCTTATATTTTAAAATACGGTTAGGGCACTGAGGGCCTCAGACACAGAATTGGGACTTATACTCAAGTTAGTCAGCTAAAATTTTTGTTAGTTCCTCATTAACAAAATGCCTACATAAGCTAAAGGGCCATCCATAAGTTACGTCACACGAATTTCGTGATTTTTGACCCCCCCCCCTATCTCTATCGTCACATTTGTGAGACCCCCTTCTCTCCCCCTAGTGTGACATCACATATTTTGCAATTTTACATCTAAAAATAGTCAAAAGAGTAGTTCAATTTTTTTTTCATGTAACGTCACTGCTGGTGACCCCCCATACCCCCTGTCACACTCACTCTACCCCCCCCCCCGCCTTAACAAAATCCTAGCTACGCCCTTGTACTCAACCATTCTCTTCCGATCCGGTCTGCCATGCAGCTGGTGGCCAGACGTATCTGCCGCCAAGACCCGGACAAACCTCATCCCATGAACCCGGGCACCCCTGCTAAGTCACCAAACGTAGCGAACCACTTGGGGTGACCTATGGCAGAGTTGTTGGTTATCCAATAAATGGTTCCCGGGGTGGTGGTACCCATATCCGCCTCCCAAATTGAATTTTGAGCTCTGGCGTTATGAAATTTGTATAAATTTTTTACAATAAGTTGGGCGCGAATAATTTGAAAAATGTATATTTCGCATAGCTTGGCGGCAGGGAAGAAGGGGGAGGGGAAATTCTGGAACAAGGGGGTGTGTTCGCGGTGCACGTATTAATTATTCTGTGGTTAACTTCTAGATTCGAATGTAAGTAAAGTCATGTGTTTTCTGTTTCTATCACCGTTTTTTAGGTTTAGATCGTACTTCTCACTGCGACAGTTCAATGTTAGCGTTCCAAAAAGCGAACAAATTAGCCTGAGGGGTTATTTCGAAGCTCGGAAAATACTTACCTACATTAATCTTTAAGCCGCCGCTACCCGAATTTCTACCGATTTCTTACATTTATGCCTTAAACATTTGAAGTTTTTAAGCTCTTAAAAAATATATGTTATTTTTTAAGATAATATCTAGACACGTTTCACGCAGAAACCCAAATTATATAAAATTCCCTCGATAGAAAAAAATCTCAAAGTATGCTCCGAAAATTATTATAAACACGTTTGTTTCAGTTATTTTACAAGTTATAGTTGTTTCCGCACGCCACTGCACGATAAACGCAGTAAGTTTCAAGCGAAGGGAGATTGGCCCGTGCCGTGCAGTGCTAGCAGTTCGAAGGTCGCTGTAGGATAGATCCGTCCGTGTGTGTTTGCCACCGAGTCAAAAAGGACAAAACAAAGTTTCTGCGTTTGTCCAAAAGGTAGCACGTATAACATTCCCTAACGATGTGAACCATCTTCAACCAACGGATTACCAAATAAGAATATTTAGTATCTATTATATTTATGAGGTAAAACTATTATGGACGAATTCTAGCATACCTGATCAATTAAATTAGGTATTGTCTACTTCTGCAAAACACCCGAAGGGTCTAGATCTTCTAGGTAGGTAGATGAACATAATATTATCGTTCAATGAAAAACCATAATTTCCACTCATTATTGTGCTTACTCGGGGGGAGGGGGCTAGGTAAGTAGGTAGCTAGTTATCTCTGTGATAATTGATCACAATAGCCACTATAGCCAGCAACAATAGTTATAGTTATGCAAGTACCGTAACGCACTAAACAAGCAACTAATTTCTCCTCCTTAACGAAAATAGAAAGTAACCGGGAAGGTTAAACAATTTACTATAATTATTATTCTATCGAAATTAGCTACCTGCGTATAAAAATAAACATGGCGCTCTGAATTTGACACATATTGTTGTAAAATAATATTAACCTGTGTGTAACAACGGCAGGCAATAATCATTAGCCAATTACCGTGACCCACATTATGTTTTGATAAACACTTAGGTAGGTAGGTACTTACTTGTCTCAAGAAATTGACAGAAAGCGATCAAAGTCAAAATGAATGTGCCTCAAGCACGGTAGCTATCGAGGTACCTACGCACTTCCGTTTTATGAATAATGTAACTAACAATCACAAACTTCTCTTGCGCTGATCCAAAATACATGATTAAATGTAAGTAGGTAGGTAGACTAGGTACAAACATTATTAAAAAAAAAAAAAAATAGGTAGGCACCTACCTACCTAGAGCCTTCTAAAACGCGAATTTAAGTTTGTTATTCCTTACTTAGATATAATTCATAATCAATTTTAATTATCTTCTAGCTGATAAAAACTCCCAGCCGCAGCCCTTATCTTCTCAGTTTAGGCACACTTCGTCGGAAAGGTATGTACAATAAATTAGCAAATGAACAAAGATGGCGATAAAGTAGCCATGTTCCAATTAGTCAGCTTATGACTACTGACACTGGTTATTATCAGTGACAAAGGTGATATTTGTTTATTATAATGGTGGAGATCGATAACGGGAATGGATGATGGCGGGACCGCGTGGCGGTTGGGGGCAGTGGGCACCTGCCGGTGCCGGTATTCTAGAAGGCGGGAGCGTGACCCGAGCGCGAGGCGTGGGGCTGCGCGCGCACCGCGTCACTTCGCTTTCCCGCGCCGCACAACTGGCAAGCGGAGCACTGAACAGGCACGCCTGCCGCCGTCGCTAGTACCGGTGCCCGTGCTGGGGTCCCAGGCCTGGTACGGCGCGTCGCCAAGCTAGGTAGAGCGAGCCGACCGGCGTTTTAGTACGTCAGCCGCTGGGGGGGAAGGGTTGAGGGGTGCCGGCTAGCTTGGGAAGGGGACTCGATATTAAAACTGCAGTCGGGCATTTCATTATTCTCCTCTCGCGAGGAAAATAATTTTATATTTATATACGTTCATTGTTGAAAGGTACAGTAATAACTACAAATTTCCTATGTGTTTTTCTTATGTAAAAATATGCGCCAATTATTTGGGTCGAGTTGGAATGAGATTTCAACATGTAAGCCGCGGGCGACCACTGTACGTAATTTTACAATATGGACAAAAAATTCATTACTATTATTACAATGTCAATGACCATACATACATACAGCGACACACGACATTTCTAAAACTTTCTTACATCCTAAATTTAACTTAAAAACTTATTTACCAAACCCAGACTAACTTTCGTGTTTCCCCGATATTATTGCCAGTGGTATAAAAATAAAAATTCATTGATGTCTGGAAAAGTCGAACATAATTGATGTACAATCTGATTATTAGTCATTTATGTCAAATCAAACATGATGCTTTTTTTTCGTATTTTTTCATTACATTTCAAAATAACATTTGTACATTAATATATAATAATAATTAAAACGCCAGTGGCCAGTACATGCTGGTGGCCAGTCCATAGAAACAATATTAACAATTCCGGCTGGGTTGGGAATATGTCCTCCTCGTGAAGGAAACTTGCTTGAATGTTCATGATCACTGCAGAGTATTTAAATTACACTTTTGTCATTTAAATAATATATAAAGTTTGAAACCCGCACACCTCCCTCCGGTCAAGTCCGCAACGCCAGAGCTTACAGGATCGCCGCTTCATTTACAAAATGAAGTCGCGATTCTCACTGAGCGAGCTAGAGCTCACATCCCTCGAGCTAACGTTAATACATAAATAGGGAATACAACTAATTACTTCCAATATACAACAAACACAACTTGACTGCGGGAGAAGCTAAATTCAAGACTAATCGGCTCTTGGCTCGGGGACCATTACTCTACTCCTCGTAAGACACCAACTTGCGGAATTTGGGGGAGGGATGGTGCGTGGGAGAATCACCATTTTCTTCACAAATGTCACAACACCGTGAAATGTCTGATAATTTCTCAACTGTTTGCTAAGCCGTATTACGCGTCATCGTCGTCTTCCTCGCCTCCTATCTCCTCTTCTTCCTCCTCGTCTGAAACAAACAGAGATGTGACGTTAGTGGGGTGAAGACAATAAAGCAATACTGCAACTACACAACATCAGCGGCCACTCAAAACTCACCATCACCGTCGATCTCGTCCTCCTCGCCCTCGCCGATGTCTTCTTCCTCGTCCTCCTCTTCACCTTCCCCTTCCTCCTCGTCTTCTTCTCCTAGCTCCTCCTCTTCCCCCTCGGGTTCTGCTCCTCCCCCATTCTCTTCTTTCCTCGATTTCTTTACTTCCGCAACCTTATCCTAAAACAAATACAATGATCATTCAATTACAACTCTGCGAAAACAACTACGGGGGGGGGAATGACATTTATTATTTTGAAATGAGAGTTAAAAGTTATTAGTAAATCCCACGTGTTTTGTGACGCCGGGTGAGTACCTAGTACGTGCTTCCTACTATTCTGTGAGGTAACAATGACCCGATCAACAATCTGCAAACGTGATATATTCACACTAGCAGTTAACTTTATCTAAAAAGCCAACATGTTTACAAGCGATGTGCAGCACAGTTAAAGGCTACCTTTGCCCTTTCGGCGAAGGAGCCGGCTTGGCTCCCCAACTAGGAATTTTCAAGGGATATTTCAGTTTACGGCGGTAAAATAAGTCGAGGAAAAACATTTTTACGCGATAAATGTTAGAATTTAATCGCACGCGCGAAAGAGAAAGAGTGAAGGAACCGACGGAAGAAAAACTACACGCTAGACAAAGACAGCGATAGTGGCGCAGAACGGTAACACATCTGCCCGCCAAGGGAAAGGAAGTTGACAAATCATTCTACCTTCGGCGATATAATATCATGTATATTGGGAATAACCCGTAAAGATTCACAAATGAGCCCTAAAATAAACACGACATCTAATTAGTAGCCAATACGACGATGTTAAATATATAGAGATAAGTTATCGAACGACGCGCGTGGGTTTAGACCATACACAACCTCAATTTGTTGGTCGCCTATCACTATCACATCGGAATCGATATAATATCGTGAGCACTGAGCGTACCTACACACACATTATTTCAAACATTCATATTTACGAATAACAAACGTTACCGATAGCTGTTATGAAATAAAGTATGTAATGAGTTGAATCAGAGGTAGTAAAGAATCGCCATCTTTTCTGTCATGGAATTCAAGCAATCGGGGAAAGAAAAGGTTACGACACGAAAAACATAAATTAGCTTGAATAATTAATGATCAACAAAGATTTATCGAAAAGATCCTATATTATTTGTTAATGAATTATTGATTTGGAATACATCGCTTCCCGCCATGTTTTCTACGACCAAGGTCATCCAATACCTTCAATGAAGTAAACAAAGCTGAACGATGGCAAATAACGGGGAAATTTAGGCATTTATAAAATTATAACTAATCGTAGATACGTTACAATACGAGCGTCGCACGTTTTAGTATCTCCCAAGCGTCGGTCACTCAAGAAGCAAGCCACAATAAATAACTACAAGAGTGAATCACATGGCAACCAAATCACGTTATAAATACGAAACCGTAGAAAAAATCTCAATTGTGCGAGACATATCGGTACGACGGTGAAGAGAGTCCCCAGCAAACAATTCTCACGAATAACACAATAAAAATGGCGCGCTATTTTTTAAACTACGAAATAAAAACAAAATATTACCTCGGCTGCTCTCTTGGTGCCCTTAATATCACACTTCGCGTCTCCGGCGCCTTTTTCGTCCCCAACCTTTTCCACGGCTACTTCACTGTTATTTTCCTTGGTGCTCATGTTTTATTTTTATTTCTTTCCTTCGACTTCTGAAGCGAACCTGCCAAAATCCAACGCGCGACTGACCGGCAATTCCGTACTTCAGTTCAAAAACGAAGATGGCGCGGGCTTCTCAAGCTCTCTATTGCCATTGGCCCAAATACCGGCTTTTTAAATATCGTATATTGCATATGCAATATCTCTTGCGAACAAATTATTAAATCATCACGTTCATTTTTATCGAAATTTTTTATAAAACATATTGTAAAATAACTTTAACTGCATTCTCACAATTAACAAAAGAGGGGTTTGAGAGTAAACTTGTACCAGATATTACGGGGTTGGGGGTTAAAAATGAACCTAAATAAAGCGACTGCAGATGGCGGTAGTAAAAGTAGTTCGCGCCTGATTTCGAACGGCTTCGTTTTAAATAGACAATTTTAATTATATTAAAACTTTCAAGATTAAAAATTCAGAACATTATTATTATTATTTCTAAAGTACGCCTTAGGGAATTTGCTTTTTATATATTATTTTACTAGATCCTAAATTTCAAATAGTGAAATAATAATAATACCACTGAATAAGAGTGACAGATTTAAAATGATGAAACATAATATTATGAATATTATATTGGTATCTTGAAAATATTATTGTTCGACCCTAATATGATAATATACTATACCAAAATTCAAATACTAATCTATATTGTAGTTGCTTCTAAATATTATATAGGTATCTTGAAAATATTATTTTTCTACCCTAATATGATAATATACTATTCCAGAATTCAAAAAACAAATCTATACTATAATGCTGTGTGTTTTATGCACCTACCAAAGCCAAAACATTATTATTATAATAACTAAAAGAACTAGCAGATAAAAACGGGGGGGCTTAGCCTAAAACCTCACCACATATCACCAGGGGAGGGGGGAGGGGGTCAAAAAGTTGCTAAAAAGCATCAGGTGATTTAGACGACCTCTTTGGCCGTGAAAATCAAAAATGTATCATTTATCTTTTATGTTTTTATTTGAAGTTTTGGAAACTTTTCGAATTGAGAAAACTTTAAATGATGAAAAAAATTGTTTTTCAGTAAAAATCGGAAAATGGGTTGGGAAATTAAAAAAAATATATTTATCGCGATTTATAGCGATGTTTGGAAATTTTTCAAGTTTTAAACAGTTCAAAAATTTCTTCCGGGAAAATTGAAAATTGGGAAAAAGTTTGCTCGGAAAATGGTTCAAGAAATTGCATTAAGGTTTTGGAAACTGAAAATTGAAAAAATAGAAAATGGCAAATAAAATAATTTTATGTTGAAAGTATCATATTACCTAATACAATATATGTAGGTACTTTATAGCTTCTCCAAAAAAAACACTCCAATTTTGGAAATGATGAAACTTAAATTAAAAGTTCATTGAACCGGATTTGGAGACAAATGGAACCACAACTGAAATTCGTATTTTTAATTATACTAATTGCAGTTAATTTTCAGAATTTGCAAGCGTAATGTTACCATGTTTAGGGGTCGTCCATTAATCACGTGATGTTTTTTACCAACTTTTTAACCCCCCCCCCCCTGGTGATATGTGGTGAGGTTTTAGACTACCCCCCATACCCAAAATCATGTGTATTTTTTAAGTACAAAGTATATTGAAATTTTCAGAATATTATCTTTAAATACAGGTATAGTCTGATTAAATTTTGGAAAATTAAGCATCGTGATAAAAATTTCCAGAGAGTCAGATATTAAGGTTGCAGGTTGGTTTTGACTGGCATTTGATTCAGAAATTGTGCATTCAACGAAAAATAAATACATGTGATATCTTGTTATACCCCCCCCCCCCCTCCTTGTGATATTTCGTGATTTTTTTCCGAACCCCCCCCCCCCTCCTTTCGAGCCTCATGTGATTAATGGATGACCCCGTACTTTAATCTATAAATGGATAATTAATTGTATGCAAGAACTGAAAAGGGTGGGATTGGGCACGAAATTGAGGAATCTGAAAGTATGTTGCCTGTTGTATGATTTCTAACAGTATGGAAGATCTAGTTTCTCGTGTCTAGGATGAACAAAGTATTTATGAAGAATGAGTTAATGATGATTGTAAGTAAGTCTAAAGTCATGGTGTTTGAAAGAGAGAATATGAAAACAGTGTGCAATATAGTTGTGAATGATGAATATTTGGAGCAGGTGGATGAGTTTTTGTATTTGCGAAGTATGTTTACGAGAGATGGGAAGACAGATAAAGATATTGAAAGAAGGGTAAATGCAGATAACTCCATTAATGGAGGACTGAATGCGGTTGGTGCTAACAAAAAACTGTCCAATAAAGCGAAGCTGGTAGTCCACAATGGAGTGCTGATACCTGATTCCCAATCTTATGTATGGTAGTGAGGCACGGAATTGGCAGAGGAAAGATGAAAGTAGACTGAAAGCTGTGTAAATGAGATCTCTGAGGCATATGTGTGTAAAACCGTGCATGATCATGTGAGAAATGTGGAGATCTACAAAAATGCAAGACTGACGTCAGTGTAATGAGTAAGATTAAGAAAGGGAGGCTCAGATTGTTTGGGCGTGTACAATAAATGAATGAAGAAAGGAGTGTATCGAGAATAATTGTGAATGGTAGATGAAGTTGGGAGCCATTGAGGAAAACATGGCACGATCAAGTGAATCACATACTTGAGTCAGGCCATGTCAGGAGTCAGAATTCTAGAAGAGTATGTATCAGACGGTATGAATGTGAATGAGGCAAGGAGTGCCGAGACAGAGTTGTTTGGTAGTCCGTCCTCTCTGCTTACTCCTTTGGGGAAACGGCTTGATGGTTAGTTAATGAGTTAGATTGAACATTTAAAGAACAAAACATTTCAGAACCACCACCAAATACAACGGACCCCCCCTATGAAAAAATAGCAAATTTAAAAATAGCAGACTTTAGAAAATCTCAAAAATTAAATACAAAAAACACATATTCAAGTAGGTACACATCGACAATTTATTAGACAAAATAAAGAATGACTCAAATAATCATGGAATCTATAAAAATGTTCAAAGATAATTAATTTTAATAAAGGACCACCAAAAAGTAAAACCAACTGTCTACTTCATTATTATACTTTTATTATTATTTCTCACTTTATTTTCTCAAAAAAATGCACTTACAATACTATATATTAATGCTCAGTTTTTCGAAAAACTCACTTTTGCCTTGATGCGAAAAACGACAGTACCGCCCCTCGCGTTTCACCAACCTCAAGGTTCACTTTGGCTTGGCGACGCAAAAATGCCGCTGGCACGCCAAAACAACCTCTCCGATCCTCGAGTTTCGCACACCTCAAGGTTCAATTTTGTTCAAAGGGAATTAGCCCGACGCCTGACACGCGAGAATGGACATTATCTATCGCTATTTTGGAACGCTTCAAAGTTCACAATCCTTCGAAGAGTCGATTATTTTCCAGCCACTAGCTTTTGTTTCGTTTTTGTTAGGGGAAACATTTTTCATCGTTATCAATATGTTTGCCAAAACTTTACGGGAGACTTCTAGCGGTGCGGAATACAAGTATGGATTATTCACATTAGAAAAAATCAAATGTCTATCGAATACTGTTGTAGTTCTATTTTCATCCGTTCGAAATGGCAGCTTCGTCTGAATTTAAATAAATACGCTAGCTTCACGATTTTCACAAAAAAAATAGACTAGACAGGAAACTCACATAAAATTGAACTGACACATTTTAAGAGCGAAAATTATATAAATTTGCGGCGAAAACTGGAACTACTCATTAAATCAACCAATTCGGCTCAGTTATAGTTCCCGCCGACAGGTTCGCATTAAAAAAAAACCACAAATTAGGCCTTAGTTTCAATGCAATGGAAAATACTAGAGAGAATGTTGATACAGGTCAGTTATCAGTTACCCGAGATGTCAAAACAAAACGGATCTCTCAGCGGTTTGGGTTGTTGTTTTTCGGGAAACGGCATTGCGGCCGGAAAAACGATTCCAGCTTGGATGTTTTTGAAAAATACGGTACCCGGCAATATAAGGCAACTTTTGATAGCAATATGACGTGTCCGTCCCATGTAAAAAATTTCAGGGTCGCCGAAAAACCAATAAAATTTTACAAAAAAAACAAGAAAATTGGTGTCCATAGATTCACTTCAGTAGGGTGGATATTTACCGGCCAGTAGGTACAAATTGAAATGTTATTAATTCAGGGTAGGTACCTACTTATCTCGGTAGTATTGCAAATATGATGAGAAAAGCAAAAACATTGCCGGAATTTTGTAAGGAAATGCGCCGGTACCTGCCGGAATAGGTAGTTGGACAATTATTTAGGTTTTTGATGCAATTTAATTTACTAAGGTAATGTTGTTTCCACGATACTGAATAATTTAACAATTTTTTAAAGTTCATTTTCACGTTCTGTGTAAGTTCTGTTTTTTTATCAGTAAATGCCAGTTGCATCATAAAACTGAAATAATTACAGAACTTGAATAGAATTCGAACCGAACTTTTACAGAACGTTAAAATTGACTTGAAAAATTGAAGATTTTTAATTTTGTTAAACAACCCAGCCTAAATATGTGTTTTTTTACTCACTCTTTTTGCACTCGGAATTTAGGTAGGTACCCATCTGCACATAACAACTCAATATCATCCAACTATATTGCATACGTATTAGTTTTCTAATTTTACAATGAAATTACTCGAAGTTCAACGGAATATTTTTTTAAAAGTATTAAATTCATATAGCGCTTTATTTTAAGCAGTAAAACTACTGGTGAGTTCTGGCATTATAAAATTTGTATGAAAATGTACGTACGCTCATAACTTCCGAAGGACTGCAACAAATTGAAAAATTCTTTTTGTGTTGTGTTCGTTATTGTTAGTACAAGGTTTGTATAAAATTACTGGTGAGTTCTGGCATTACGAAATTTGTAAAAAAAAAATTATAGGTGGCGCGCGAGCTGTTTGAAAAATAAATGTACCGGGAATTAGTGTATGTAATGCGGCAGGTGGGGGGGGGGCGGAAACAGGAAGGGGGGGAGGGGGACCTGGGAGGGGGGGAGGGGAACTCGGGAGGGGGTTTACGATACGGAGAAGCCTAGGAGTGAAGTGGGGTGAGGGAAGGTGAGGGAGGCGGAGTGGAAAGGGGAAGAGGACGCTGGTGAGGAGGGGGGGGGGGGGGAGGGGGGGGGGGGAAGGGGATCGGAACAAATGAGAAAGGACACGCAGGTAGAAACATTTTCTTTATTAAATGGTATCGCAACGCATGCCGGGTACCAGCTATCTTCTATATATATAAAAATCAAAAAAATGTTTGGCTGTATGTATGTCCGCTATGCGTTGCTAAACCATTCATCCGATTGCGATGTAACATTGGGAATTTGATGTGCGCATGACTGCTATGGTTCCTGTATACCAGGGGTCTCCAAACTACGGCCCGCGGGCCGCATCCGGCCCGCCAGTGTCATCAATCCGGCCCGCGACATCTTAGAACCAGTGTCATCAATCAGGCCCGCGACAGCTTATGTCTAAAACCTTGCTCAGAAGCGGCGAATTCGCCGAATTCAAGAGCCACACGAAAGCTGGCACGAGTTGCAGCCTCTTGTTCAGCATTGAGTTTCGTAAACGAAGATTGCTGCGGTTTTAATCCAGGCTTCAAAGCTTCAATTTTTTCTGTCCGCAAATTTTCTGTATATTTTGAGAAATTTTGAAAATGTTTCGTTTCATTATGACGTTTAATATTATATTTTTTGAGAACTGCTATGGTTTCATTGCAAATCAAGTGCTTTCTTACTGGACTCAATTACAAAATATTGAAAGTTCCATTGATCTTGGAATGTTCTGCATTCACGGTCTACTTTTCGCTTCTTTGCCATACTTTCCATAGTAAATCACACCCAAAAAACAAATTCAAACCAAAACACTGTTACATAGATATCTTTTAAAACACACAAACACGTTTATTTTCGCTTGTAAAGCCTCGATGACACACGGCGAGTTTACAAGCTACTATCTGAGAAATTCACTATCTGTTAGCAAACTCGCTCAGTGTTATCGTGTTACTTGCTAACTAGCAGATTGTTGACAATCTACAAAAAAAGTTGAGAGGTCGTCAACTTTACCCGCTACACGCCAACTCGTGATTGGTTTATTTATGTTTCCAATATGGCTGCCAATTAACAGCTGATTTCGACTGTCAACTGTCTGAAGAATTAGTTGACTTTATTTCCGCTACTGGCGCTAGCAGCTACGTGCGAGTCCAGTTTCCTACAAAAATGTCGCGAGCTACTGAGCGAGTAGACAGTTTTGTGTGTCATCATGACAATCTCACTCGCCGATTCACCCGATTTTAAACTTAGTAGATAGTAGCTTGTAAACTCGCCGTGTGTCGTCGAGGCTTAATCACCAGATGTCGTTAAGCGTCGCAGTCGTGACAAAACAATATAACACAATTAGTAATTGAACTAGCGAATTTAGCACACGTGTGCTTGCTCAGAGCGTGTGCTCGGCGAATTGTCTATAAATTATAGATAATGGCAGGAAAATAAATTGGAAAATTTAAAATGATAGGTTTTGGCCCTTGGGACTCTCTGGAGTAATCAGTACGGCCCTCCGGCTTAAAAGTTTGGAGACCCCTGCTGTATACAATAGTGAGCTCTGGCAACACGAAATTACGCATTGCTCAACCGTTCATCCGATTTTGATGAAACTTTAGGGATTTGATGTGTGCATTTCTACAATGGTGTTTATATACTAACGTATAGCAGGTTGTTGATGCTAGGTCCTGCGGACGGATTTATACATAGTTGTATGTTTAACCGCTAAGCGTTGCTAAACCATTCATCCGATTGCGATGAAAATTTGAGGATTTGATGTGTGCATGCCCACGACGGTTTCTGTATACAAAAGTGAGCTCTGGCATCATGAAATTACGCATTGCTTAACCATTCATCCGATTGCGATGAAACTTTGGGGATTTGATGTGTGCATGTCTACAATGGTGTTTATTTACTAACGTATGGCAAATTTTTGCTGCTAGGTCCTGCGGGCGGCTTTATACATAGTTGTGTGTTTAACCGCTAAGCGTTGCTAAACCATTCATCCGATTGCGATGAAAATTTGTAGATTTGATGTGTGCATGCCCACGACGGTTTCTGTATACAAAAGTGAGCTCTGGCATCATGAAATTACGCATTGCTAAACCGTTCATCCGATTGCGATGAAACTTTGGGGATTTGATGTGTGCATGCCATGGTGTCTATATACTAACGGATGGCAGATTTTTGCTGCTTGGCCCTGTGGGCGGCTTTATATATATTTGTATGTTTAACCGTAGGTACCTACCCGCTTACTATGAATTTTTTTTCTGTTAGTTAGTAAGTCAAGTTAGTTTTAACCCGTTAGTTGCATTTGCAACAGGCATAAGCTAGTATAATATTATAAAAGCCCTACACACATTTAAAATAAAATAAATAATAAACCCAATGCCAAATGAAGTTTGGCTAAATTATGTACAAACAATAATTATAATTTACCTACTTGTAGATTCACAGAGGGTATACAAATATGGTTTATATGCTCAGAAAACACTTTTTAAAATTTGTTTTAAAATATCCCCATATCAGACCCACTCGCACCAGGGGCGTATATGTTTGATTTGACCTTGAAACTGCAAAACGCGAAACCAAATTCTTATAGATAAAGCTGAATTATAGATAGGTCAAACTTTGTGTTGTGTCAAGAACATGAATGTCATGAATTCGTCCAAAATCGTATTTGAATTTGCATTGCTTACGTCGCCGATGGGCATATTTCGGTCAAAAATCGTTTAAATGAATTCCAGAGGTGAAAAAATGGTTTAAATGTGTCCGCAATTGAACCAGAAAACAGGTAATTACATTAACATTCAGCTAATTTATTTGTAAATCAATTTGAGGTTAAATGACATTTGTATTGAAAAAATATGCTTTCAATTTTACTTTAATAAGTCACGTACGCCTCGAACGTCATACAATTGTCTGTTAATGTTATATTATCGTTAAAACAAGCTTATGGGTCCGAGTGGTTAATGTTTCACAAATTTTGTTTCAGAAAATGTTCCAGTCTTTGAAGCTTCACATTAGGAACATCTTATAACATTGTTTGGCAGACCATAACATTTTTATTGGCAGGTAAAATTAATAATGCTTTAACTAACTAATTGTCACGCTGTTTTCCCGCTGGGTATTCAGAGAGGACAGACCGCCAAACAACTCGGTCTTGGCATACAATCCTTGCCTCATTCACATTCATACATACTATTCTATTATTCTGACTCTTGACGTGGCCCGCCGCAAGCAATGATTCACTTGATCGTGCCAGGTCTTCCTCTGGTTTCCCCGACTTCATTACTACTCACATCTGCATCATATATTGTTCTCCAATGATCATACGTGTTTTTTTCATTCTTCATATGTATGAACAGATGGGAGAATATTTTTCCCTTCTGATGAACAAAGTATGTCATCACAAGGGAAAAATATTGTACGTTTTGTTCACAAACTTTGTTTTTAATGTGATAATTCAGTAGAGATTGTACTGCCCTGAAGAAGCTACGGTTGTAGCGAAACCCGGTCGGCATAAAGTATGTAAAAAATAAAAGTGGTGTTTGTTTAAATAAAGTTATTGTTTTATTTTAAATGATAATTTTTTTTTCAGAACACATGATGCGGTTTTTACTGTGGGCTGGCTAGGTCCTCGATGAAGGTATATTCTGTTTTATTTCGGTTGAAAGGAAATAGTATTTATATATTTAGAATATGTAGATTTTTATTTCATTCTACAAGAACTAAGATATGTACGGTGACTGCTGGAAAGGAAAAACGACTAAAGCGCTACATAGCTGTAACATTAAAGATGAACGTATGTCAACGAACAATATAGCTTATTGTGTAGGTTCATCTTTAATGTCACAGCTGTATGTTGCTTTAGCCATGTTTTCTTTCCGGCGTCGATATTTTTTTTCAATTCTTCGAATTCACCAAACCAGTGTTTTTATGTGCTATTATCGATTGTCTTTCTGAAAATAAAAAGTATTTAAACATGTACCCCCGAGTTATCATTTTTCAAGCAGAAAAATGTAAATTCGTTGTAGAAAACCATAATCATTATTTGAAAATGTTTTCCTCTAATAAGGAGTTAATATTTCAAGTATTTTAGGTTTTTTACTAACGCTTGATTTTTTTCCTCAGGATAACAGGTTTCCATTTGACAAAGCTCCCTGCTGAGAAAATGAGCTGTTAAACATTATCTAAAGCTCATTCCCTCAGGCTTTGTCAAATGGAAAGTTGTTTTCTAGGGGAAACATAAAACATTTTTCTGCTTTCAAGCATTTTTATTTTTAATATTTTATTTGGCTAATGAATTAATGAAGTAGGTCGAGTGCAATATTGTCTATGGTGACAAATGGCCTTGAACTTCCTATGTTATTGTCTACGGTAGAACCAACGGTGTTTTCCGTGGTTAAGTTGGTGACAAAAAACTTACTAGGAAAAGGCCCGAAGATATCAATCTAGGGGTTAGTATATTTATGACTCGCACCACTTGCAGTGTTGCTTCCATAGATATACCACTCTCCTTACTTCACAAACTTGGCAACTCAAAATAAAAATAAATACTTGGTTCCTACTTTAACAACACATAATGTTTAGTATAAAGAAAGGGTTGATCTTAATTTTAGAACTGAAATGAATTAAATAAAGAACCAACTCATTCAGAACAGTTTGTTAATAATCAACGATATACATTTCATTTCGCTGCCTTATTCTCATCTCTCAGTTCCAGGCAGTTAAAATAAAGTGCAGGTGTTCTGTTCCTTCATTCACAATTATATTTTAAAATAATGTGCAACACACTTTACCCATAAAATGCAAGTTCCTGCCATTATTTTCCATTAAGCATGCGTAATGAAAAATTATAAATAATTTGCAGGTACGCTGGCTACTCACCTGCCTTTTTCATTGCGATTTTCTTGACAATGTTTGAATTGCTTTGGTAATTAATTTTGACATTGTGTTACATGAACGTACAGCGATCAGCCGAGCAATTCTATATGTTTTGTGGGATCGTTATTAGATAATGGATGTGATCTCCTGTCCTGTTGTGTGATTTTTATGGCTGTTATTTGCTTTTTCTATATACAACATACATTAAATGAATAAATAATCATGCATGCTTTTGCAGGAATGTTTAAAGTTTTGTTTAAAGAGATCTAAACTAAAATATGTGACAGTAAATATGTAAAAATTACACAAATCTGACAGGGGATAACGTCCGTTATCTAATAACGATCGCACAAAAGATATAGAATCTTTCGGATGACTACAGTTTTAAATATCAAAGGAAGTAAGTCAGTACAAACCGAGAGATTTGGGGTCAGTATTCCCACCATAGCCGGGCCTCTCGCTGAAGTCCGGCCCTGATTCTCACCGCTTTTGAAACAAGACATTCCAATTTGTATATTTAACTTCAACCTTATTTTAACATCAGCATCCAAAAATACCTACCACACAGTTCAGTAATGCCATCGATATATTGATCGATTAATTATACCTACACAAAAAAGATCACTTGTGTTGTTTAGTGGCAGAGTGGCATGCGAGCGTTCAGGTACACACGCCATTGTCGGTTCAATCCTCTGAAGGGAATGTCCTACAAGCTAACAGTTGATTGATGGTAGGAGGAAAACACAAGGATTGTCAGACCACTTGTAACCTGAGAATTTAACAAAATAAAAGTAATTAGCTGAACTTACTGAAATGCATGTCCTCGAGCAAGTACCGTGGCGTAGGAAGACAATAACACAAACAAGGAATTAAACTCATCAAGTGGATGAGTGGGCTCTCGTTACCACTTCTTATCAAGAGAAATGGTAAGCAAGCAAGAGCAATTGGAGAGTCCGCTATGGGCACCGACTTACCAAGATGCTGGTAATGCTTAACCTTTTAAATGCCAGTAGGTAGAAGTGTAGCTGTGCACAGCAGGCCGTGAACTTTGAATCAAAATAAATCATTTTTAAATCTTATTTAAAAAAAAAAAAAAACCAAAATCTAAAAAAAAAAAAAAATTTTAAATCAACCCAATAGATCTATCTCTCTGTGTGTTCCATATTTTAAATTAATAAAAAATGGGACATATGTATGATACAGAGGCTCAAAAAGAGTGAGAATACTCGCTATTTTTCTATGGCTGGCGTGCTGGGCACGGCCAAGAATGCGAGATATCTCGCTCTTGGCACAGAAGCGGTTAACACTTTTTCAGCATCTTTAAGGTTTTTACTAGCGCCAGGCGCCGTTTGGCTCAGAGTCGGCCCTGAACGAAGTTACTCTTTTCGTATAATCGAATTATATTATATTAATTATGCAGTACGGTTTTCATCAAAATCACCAAGGGGATTTTATTACCTACGTATTTGTAAATACCTTTTGATTTGCTTTTTACGTATTACCTTAGACTATTTTTTTTTCTTCGTATAAAAGTGTGTTTTGACATGTTCTATTGATATTATCACAGGAGCCTATCTAATGCACAAAGTAGGTAGAAATTAGGGCTTTCAATCCCAGGAATTTTTTTCAGAACCGGGATTGCATTTTTCATTTTTCCAGGAATCTGGTTCTGGTAAAAAGTAGGAGTTGTACTAAATGTCTTATTTTTATTTTTTCAGGTTTATATACACAGATTATTAAATAAATTAAAAAAGTATAAAAGCAGCTGCACCCAAGAATAAAAATAGGAAAAAAATCATACTACAATAAAAAAAGTCGTTCAATAATGTGATCTCAATAAGGTCTAATGTTTCATCGTTTAAGAGTCGTTCGCAATGGGAGAGTGGTTTAGTCGAGTAGCGAGTGTATTAATAACTAAACGCATGCAAACACCACAATTTTAGTAGAGTAGCTTGGTCAGCTCTTTAGTAGAGTCAATCCATTTTGTTCTATTTTTACGGGCGAGTAGTGACCCCCACCACGTGTCCCAGCACACTGACGTGTGCCAACCTGTCGTTTTAGCAGAATTCATTTAGTCGTGCCGCTGAGCGATGTTACTCTAAAATTCTTTATCTATGCTGCTATTAATCTCTTTTTGTGCCCATAGTTTATTTATTTTCATCTCACCAATTTATTTTTCCACCTCTTCTAAAATAAGCGTTACAATCAGCGTATTTACTTTGTTGCGTAGCAGCCCGTCATCTTGCAAAGCGTGCTTCACTAATGTACTCTACCTGACTGTAACGCGAATGCTTTTCGGCGAGACAAGTAGCAAGTTACTCGCTACTCGACTAAACTACTCTTCCAGTGCGAACAAGCCATTAGTGATGATCGCAATTTTCCCAAATCCTGAAAAAGGGCATTAGTATTCCATGTTGGTAGGTGGTATTGATTTTAAATCCTTGTAGACTAGCTGCATTTCGAATTCAAAATTTGCCAACTCCTTTTTAATAATATCAGATATGTTTTATTTTGGACTTGAATCCATCATCAACAGCTCCATTGAACTTTTCTTTTTTAATTTTGGAGGTGGATATGGTTACCACCGCCCAGGGAACCATTTATTGGATAACCAACACCTCTGCCATAGGTCACACCAAGTGGTTCGCTACAGCCGGTGACTTAGAAGGGGTGAGGTTTGTCTAGGTCTTGGCGATGGATGCGTCTGCCTACCTTCTGGGGGGACCGGATCTAGAGACTGATTGAGTAAAATTTTGGAAGAAGGTACACTTGCAAATGAAACGCATCATTCAGGAAATCAAAAGGACTAGTGAAATTTATTGTTATATTCCCAATTACATTGTGAATATCGTTAGATCCAACTACCCAAGACAGACCAAGGAGTTTATGTTGTTTATGAAGCTACATCGAAGGAAAGAGAGATAAAAAAACCGCAACTCGATCTTTTATAAATTATTTGTCCTGGTAGAGTGGGAGTTTGCATCTAGCGACATCTATTAACAAGTACAGTTTGCATCTAGCGACATCTATTAACAATTCTTACAATTAATTAGTTTGGTTCCCAAACAAACAATTCATTTTATCTACATATTTTGAGAGGTGTGAGTCCTAGCTAAAAACTAACCCAAAAATTTATACATACTCCCCCCCAAAAAACGGTCAACAGTAGAGTTTTTTACAACACAAATAAAATATAATTACTAAAATATCTCACTTATAATACTAAAAGTAACATATAATATTTATAAACTTTCACTGTCTCACACCAGATTTAACTAACTAATAAATTCATAATTTACATGCTCTAGTTAAAGTTAAATCAATAATTTCTAAAATAATAAAACATTTAATTTTAGGACAAACACAATATAATGATAATTGGACCAGGTCTTCCTTCCAGGACAGCTAGTTTTGTATTAACATTTGAACGGCCACTTAGTGTTCTTCTCTTTTTTGGTTGAATTATCATCTTAAATTTTCACTTGGATTATATTTTTCACTATAGTGTCACAAGAGGTCACTACCTCCACCACCTTTATTCATTCTTGATTGTTTTTTTTTATTATTGTTTTTCACTTTTTTTTATCACAGTTGTTAAAAAGTCTGATTATAGCAACTGGATTATAAAACTCCCAGCTTCACTGGTTTTTTTCTTGCGCCTGTGGACGCCACACTGTGTATTGGCGCTACCGGGTCGCTTCTTATTCTCCCTGGTCCATCTTGGGTAAGTGATCTCCGCCTTTGTTGTCCTCAATTGGCAGCAAGCATAGTTTTGATATTGCCCTCTGGACTGTTCCCTGTGCTGTGATGATGGTAGCTACCCGTACTCTTCCATCAGGTCCCGGGTGTACAGCGTGCACTCGTCCTAGCCTCCAAAAGCAAGGAGGCTCGTTGTCTTCCTTCAGAATGACCATCTGGCCTGGTTGCAGCTGCCTTTGGTGGTTGCCAGTCCATTTTGTCCGAGTCTGCAGCTCAGCCAAGTATTCTTTGCGCCACCTCGACCAAAAGGATTGTATTAGTTGATTTAATTTTTGGTAATGATTCAGTCTATTGACTGCTACATTCTGCAAATTCTGCTCCGGGATCGCTGCTAAGCTCGTTCCAATGAGAAAGTGACCAGGACTCAGGGGATTTAGGTCTTTGGGGTCATTGGACAGCGGACAGAGGGGACGGGAATTCAAGCATGATTCAATTTGACATAATACAGTGCTAAATTCCTCATATGTTAATAGTGAAGCATTTGCTACCCTTTTCAAATGATATTTTACTGATTTGACCCCTGCTTCCCAGAGTCCACCAAAGTGCGGAGCCCTTGGTGGTATGAATTGCCACTGAATAGATAAATTAGCTAAGTATTTATCGATTTTTTCATTTGAATTTTCCAAAAATTCATAGATCTCCCTTAATTCATTATTCGCGCCTCTAAAATTAGAGGCGTTATCCGAAAACATTTTACTGGGTTTCCCTCTTCGCGAAATGAAACGTTTAAACGCATTTAGGAAGCTATCAGTGCTTAAAAACATTACTACTTCTAAATGTATCGCTTTGGACACCATACATATAAATAGACATATATAAGATTTTACGCTGTGAGTCTTACGGCTAACACCTGACTTAATCATAATGGGTCCGCAGTAATCCACTCCGGACAATTGAAATGGACGACATTCCGTTATTCGTTCGGCCGGTAGGTCCGCCATCAGTTGTTGTTCTGTTTTCGGGTTACATCTAAAACATATAATACAGTATTTCAGAATCTTTTTAATTAAGTTTTTACCCATAATTGGCCAGTATTTCATTCTTATTAACGCTAATAATGCCTGCGTTCCTGCATGTAAATATAAATAATGGTAATGCTTGACAATAAGTTCGCTTAATTTATGATGTGAAGGTAGTACTATGGGGTGTTGTTGGCTTTCCGATATCATTTTTCCGTTGGACAACCTACCCCCCACCCGGATTAAATCTTTAAACAAATAAGGATTTAATGACTTTAACCTACTACTATTCTTTACATTACTCCCGGCCTGCAAGGCCCTCGACTCTTCTGGGAAAGCAAAACATTGTGCGCGAGATATTAATATGTGAAGCGAATTTTCCAATTCGTAAACAGTTAGTGCTCCGCCACGCCTTGACAAAGAATTTCTGCAATTAAAAATAAATCGTAAGATATAAGCTGTCACCCTTTGCAATTTGGTTAAGCAAGAGTATCTGGAAAATATTTCCCAATCCTGTTTTACTGCTGAAATTAAAGTTAGTTTTAATCTTTCTTCTGGCAGATCCAACGGCGTAACTTCACTGCTGGTAATCGGGTAATCGCCTGACGTCAACCAGGGGGGCCCATGCCACCAAATGTCAGACTTTAGTAGTTGCGACGCCTTAGCGCCTCTGGATAAAACGTCCGCCGCATTATCCTCCGATCTTACATGTTTCCATTGTGAAGGTTGACTGGATTCCTGGATCTCAGCTACCCTATTGGCTACAAATGTGTTCCACCTTGCTGGCTGTCCACGAATCCAGAATAGCGTTATCATGGAATCGCACCAGTAGGTTGTACCTATTTCATTTAAGTTCATAGCTATTTTGACATAGTTTACTAACTTTGTAAGTAAGACAGCACCACAAAGCTCCAGCTTTGGTAGTGATATGCTTTTCAAAGGTGCCACCCTTGATTTTGATGTGACTAAATTAGAAGTTGTGTTTCCCAATTCATCAGTAGACACTATATATATACAAGCTGCATAGGCCTTTTCTGACGAATCACAAAATCCATGCAGATGCAGTTTAACTTGATGTTTGCAAATTACCCTTCTCGGTATTTTTAAATTATTCAAAAGAGGTAATTCATTTATATATGAATTCCACGCATTCATCTGGTCAGATGGAACATCTTCGTCCCACTGAATCTTAGTTTGCCACAAACCTTGCATTATCAATTTTGCGACTAAAGTTATTGGGCCTATCAGTCCCAATGGGTCAAAGGTAGAGGCGATACATGATAGCATTTGGCGTTTGCTTTTAACGCATGTTTCTAAGGGCTCTACAATGTACTGAAAATAGTCTTGCTGGTTATTCCACGACAACCCTAAAATTTTCTTTTCCTTTGGGTTATCAGTAATAATCATATCTGTGCCACTCTCTGGTTTCGAACTTATAGAGGGTGAATTTGATCGCCATTTTCGTAAATTCATGCCAGCAGATGCCAAAATGCTGCTTAACTGATGCTTAATAGTGAGACAATCTGCCTCATTTTCGTCGCCAGTTATCAGATCATCCATATAAAAATTGTATTTTAGGATTCGACTGACCTTTCTGTATGCTTCTTGATTTTCCGTTCCTAACTGCTCCAAGCATCTGGTAGCCAGAAAGGATGATGGTCCCAAACCGTAGGTGACGGTATTGAGTTGATAGTGTCGGATTTCTTCTTCCGGAGAGTCCCTCCAGACTATGCGCTGCAAATCTCTATCCTCCGGCTGCACCAATATTTGACGATACATCTTCTCGATGTCGGCAGTTAATGCATACTGGTGCTTTCTGAAAAATAGTAATTGTGCACATAAATCCTTTTGTAAAACTGGCCCTACCATGAGGGCGTCGTTTAATGATATACCGGTTGATGACTTGGCTGATCCGTCAAACACGACCCTGGTTTTGGTTGTCGTACTAGACTCCTTCATCACTGCGTGGTGAGGCAAATAATAACAAATTTTATCTTTTGGCGGTGCTTCGCACAGCGTCATATGCCCCAATTCCTGATACTCTTTCATGAATTTTTTATATTCTAGCATCAGGTCTTTATTGGTAAGGAATTTCTTCTCCATATTATAGAACCTTTTTTCAGCCATCTTTAGGGTTTCACCCATTTGATTAATATTAGGCCGCAGCGGTAATCTTACCGCAAAACGTCCTTTCTCATCTCTTTCATGCGTGTGCAAGAAGCTCTCTTCACATGCTCTTTCTTCGTGGCTTCTATGTTTTACAGGAGCTAGTTCCTCTATTTTCCAAAAGCTTTCTAATTGCTTATGTAATAAATTTAAAGATAAATGACAGTAATTTACTGGCCTTTTTGGTTTCGGAGTGGAGATAGGTCCGGATACAAGCCATCCTAGCTCGGTCCTTTGTAGTGTGAGCCCCGCATCTCCAATCCTCATTCGATCAGTATGCAAGACTTCCCAAAATATCTCCGCTCCCAATAGTAGATCTATCGGGCTGGTAATGTTGAAGTTCGGATCTGCTAATTGGAGACCGCTGGGGATCCCAGCGTCTTTTTTCTGAAAGGAAATTTGCGGCAGATTACTGGTCACTTCAGGTATTATCAGGCATTCTATCTTCTTTTCGTATTTGGAATAGCTTGAAGTTATATCTAGTTCAACTTTAGATTTTATATTTAAAATCTTATTGTGGATTCCCGTGACCGGAATGTTGGCCCTTTTTGCCTTTAATTTTAATTTATTTGCAAATTCCTCACTTATAAAGTTCGATTGAGCCCCAGAATCTAGCAAAACTCTGGCTTGAATTGAATTCCCTGTATTGTTTTTTATGTTGATAATGGCAGTGGACAATAACACGAAATTTTGTTCTACCTTCGCGGCATGATTTGATACTAAAGGCGCTTCCTTCGCGGAAGATGTTGATGCCCTTTCGTGTTTTGATTCCTCCTGCCTTTTAAAATGAAGTAAAGTATTGTGATTTTCACCATCGCATTTACGGCAATTGAATTTAGATTTGCAATCCTTTAATTTATGACCGGGGTTTAAACATTTTAAACAAGCGCCTAATTTGTGCATTTTATCAATTCGTTCTTTCGGTTTTAATTCCAAAAATTTGCGGCAATAATAAATCTTATGATTGTCGTTGCAATTTAAACATTTTAGTTTTTGAACGGATAATGGCACCATAGCTTCCTTTTTATAATTATGCAGATTCGCTTTTCCCGGATTAATTCTTTTCTCGTTATTTGCCGATGCTTCTAGTACTTGGGCCCTTGTATACAAGCATTTTATAAATTCTTCATAGGTAGGTAGATTATTTTTTGTTGGGTATTGTTCCCAATGAGCTCTTGTATTTGAGTCTAGCTTGTTTGATAACAAATAAATTAAAATTACATCCCAATTTTTCGTAGCTATATTTAAATTATTTAGCGATTTTAAATGCAATTGCGCCTCATCCAATAGGCTCCTTATTGCGACGTGATTTTCTGCCTTTACATCTGGTAATCTAAACAACGAGTTTAAATGATTATTTATAATTATTTTAGAGTTTTCGTATCTGTCCGTAAGCATCTCCCAGGCCGTAACATAATTGTCGATATGCATAGGCAATGCTGTTATAAGTTTAAATGCTTCCCCTTTCAGACAAGATCGTAAATAATAAAATTTTTGCACGGCATCTAGGTTAGAATTGCTGTCCACTAATGAAATAAACGCATCTCGGAATTCTATCCATTCGCAATAATCCCCTTTAAATTTTGGCAATTCTATGATGGGAAGCTTGATGTTATTAACCTTGACCGCGGAATCCTTTTTAGCTAAATTTTCTTTCGCGTTGGCTAATACATTGAAATAATCGTCTTCAAAACTCGCTCGTTCGCTTTCATCATCCTCGGGAGATAATGTATTTATTTTATCCTGAATCTCTTCAAACTTATCAAGTAAAGGTTCGAAACGCTGTATACGCAGTTCTAATTCGTTCTGTGTCAGTGTACCCTTGTTTAAAAATTCCCTGAATCGAGTAACCTTTCCTTTACATATTCCCCGTTGAGCGATTAGCGCCTTTAAATCCATATTGATTCAATCAGGTGTCTACTTACAGTTCACAGAGTAATCCAGATCACAATCACCATTAATCAACTAATATTTACTGTATTAAAGCACCGATAACCTCACAAATCATCGTTTTTGACTTCGTCCGTCAAAATATGACAATCGATGACAATAATAATATGAATTATAATTCTGTGCTACACTCACGCCGTCAATTTTGTCTTTGCCCATAGAGTATTTGCAGCAAGACTGCTTTACCGGCTTCGCGGTTGATTCAAATGAATATTTTAAACAAACACTAATTTATTCTTGGAAATTATAACATAGCTGTAGTTTTTTCACAATAAACTTATTACCTACTGTAATATCGAGTTATTTTTTGTAGACTTGATTATACTGGCTTGCAACAATTTTTTATGTGTACACAATATTGATGTCATTAATTTTGCTTTTTTAAAGGGATTTTAATGGTAAGGTAGGTAGTGGATAAGGATTGGTCACTTGCCCATTTTTTTATCTGATGGCCTCTGCTGCTGGCTGGATGCTGGAAGCTGCATGTTGGCTGGATGTCCCTTCTTCAATGCTGGTTCCTTTTATTAATTTAACACTCGCGGTAAATTATCCGGCTCGTAGGAGCAAATGTAAAATTTTGGAAGAAGGTACACTTGCAAATGAAACGCATCATTCAGGAAATCAAAAGGACTAGTGAAATTTATTGTTATATTCCCAATTACATTGTGAATATCGTTAGATCCAACTACCCAAGACAGACCAAGGAGTTTATGTTGTTTATGAAGCTACATCGAAGGAAAGAGAGATAAAAAAACCGCAACTCGATCTTTTATAAATTATTTGTCCTGGTAGAGTGGGAGTTTGCATCTAGCGACATCTATTAACAAGTACAGTTTGCATCTAGCGACATCTATTAACAATTCTTACAATTAATTAGTTTGGTTCCCAAACAAACAATTCATTTTATCTACATATTTTGAGAGGTGTGAGTCCTAGCTAAAAACTAACCCAAAAATTTATACAGGAGGCTTTTTGACTTCCGTACTCTCTTGACTCATCTCCTTGAAGTTGAAGGGATGGATTCATACGTCTGTCACTACTGGACATACTGTACCCCAGATTCCTACCCACCCCTCATGCCGTTTTCCTTCTCATCCCAACCCATCTTTCCATCCCTTAAGATAACATATGCCCCGAGGAAAATTATTTTCCTCGGGGCCTGTGGATCTAATGTAAAAAAAGAGACAGTTTTAAATAGACTTCCTCTACAATTTAATGTCTAATTCTGACGAAGAAAAGGGCATCTTGTCTCCTACTGATTTTGACACGTCATCAAATGGTTGTATAAGCCGAAAGAAGCATTGCATCACACATACAAAATGTTTCAACCGCTAGCTAAAATTGAGAAGTGAAAAGTCTTCTTCCTCAACAATCCCGGTTTAGTGAGGGACAAGACTAAATACTGAATGTTATTCAGGCTTCAACGAATCTTTCCTTACTCAGAAGAAACAGCGCAGTAAACATAACCTATGGCAAAAGCCGTATGACTTGTTTATTGTATCCCAACATTTTGACAATATTGAGTAATAAACGACATGTTGCCAATAAAAACAAAATATTTTCCTCAGTTGAACCAGATAAACCAATAAAGATCCTGTAATCCAAGGATTAAGAGTGTTAAATGTCCGGGATTCCCGGTTCTCGAGGTCCCGGGATTGAAAGCTCTATAGTAGAGGTAGAACTCTGTCACCCTAAAGCACCCACAAGCCTCTTCATGGAACAAGAACACAAAGATTGCACTCATTAAACCCTGGAGAGACTAATACAACTCTTACTTTTCAAAACTCTTTAATTATTTTTCGATATAGATACTGCTCTTATACTCTGATACAGGTAAATTTTGTTCTTCTAATAAATTTTTCTTGATATTTTTATTATAATGAAACGAACTAGGGGTCACTAGAATTTTGCCCGGGTCCTGTGTTGAGACAGAAATAGTTTATATTTGGGTATTTAGTTAAAACGAAGGCATTCATAAGTATTGCAACAGAATACAATAAAACTTTTTATATTGCCATCAATCTATTCTTGAATCTGAGCCCATAATAGTAGGAAGCTTTTAATACAACAAGAAGACTGCAATTATTTTATATTTTGATAATTGCGAGAAAAGGCAGAAAGGATCATTTTTGGAGATGTAAATAAAAATAAAAATATTTTTGGTCGTTGCAAAATGTTTATATTAGATAACAAGCTGAATAAATAATATAAAATAAACCACTAAGTATTTTCCAAAAAATAGTAAATAAAATAATGAATAATAGTACCTAGTGATAAAAAAAAACACAAAAAAGATTTGTGAAAATAATCAATAGTAATAAGTAATTTCTATTGTATAGATCCGTACGGTGTCATAACATACTGATTGGAGATAAACGGAGAAAAATTGGAGATAAACAAAAATGATAATTCCTGAACTATCATAGTTCAAGATGATCTTTTTTTTCAATCCTGTGCCAGTAATTAGGTATAATCTATCACATTATTAGATTTGTAATTATCCTTACTTAGTTCCAAGCATTGAATAAGCAGTGTTACAAAGGAAGATCAATAATCAGGTGATGTAAAAGAAATATCGACGGGGACGTAATGCCCGGGATTTGGAGGTGAGGTGACAATATTAATACAAATGGGATCCGGGCTGCGACAACATAAGAACCGATCTGAACATAATGGCAGGGATTTGGAGGTGAGGTGACAATATTAATACAAATGGGATCCGGGCTGCGACAACATAAGAACCGATCTGAACATAATGGCAGGGATTTGGAGGTGAGATGACAATACAAGTGGGGAATGTAAGAACCGATCGAGACGTAATGGCAGGAATTTGGAGGTGAGGTGACAATATTTATACAAATGGGGTCCGGCCTCTGACAACATAAGAACGGACCGGGACGTAATGTACAAATGTTGGGCGGGCGTTTGGCGTGTTTCTGGACTGTGGTGTGGTGCTGAAGGAATCAATGACAGCAGTTCCATGGATCATCTTCCATTGAAATACTGGTAGAACAAGAATAAAGGTACGGTAGTTTGAAACCGGTTAGCGTGGTTGAATAAATAAAGTGAAAAGTGAGGCACAAAAAGTGAAAGTGTAGCAAATCTAATTATTTCGAGCGTATATTTATAAGTATTTAATTCTTTCTCGCAATCGCTTCGTTCTTTACTAGTTAAGGACGAGGTATGCTATTGGTTAGAATTGCACTGCCGCTCAGGCTTACAGATGGTCGGACCGATGTAAGGTCATGTGAGACCTCGAGAAAGTAAGTTGCCTTCCGGGTCTATCTCACGCATCTTCAAGGGAAAAAATCCTTTTGTTAAAAGGTTTAACGGAGAGGTTGAGGGAACAGTTAGTTTTCTTTGGGTTATTTATTTTTAAAATACCCTTCAAAGTTATTGTTATAGTTTTGAACTGTTTCACTATTATTCAACTTGCAAATTGATTGTATCTACTCCAAATAAAGACTAATTGTATTTACTAAGGGTCGACCGAGATCTCGGTCTCGGTCTCGGCTACAAATTCTACCGAGAACTCTGTCTCGGTTCTTGGCGATTTTTCGCCGAGAACCGAGACAGTAACTGAGACCGTTGTAAGCAGGTACGGTATAGGATAATGGGATTCAAATCTACCGCGCGCGTCCAAATTCGTCACTTGGTGTCACGCAGTGCGTGAGAGAGCTGTCGGTTGTGATTGGTCAGCTGGCAGGAGGCGGGTTTTACTCACAGCAGTAGCAGTCACAGCTCACAACCGCCGCGTTGCATCGCGCCGGTCATTCATTTCGCTACTTTTGTAAATTGTAAACAAACAATTAATTGTAAAGGAAGTTTGTTTGACAGTACGGAGTGAATACGAAGGTATTACAGTACAGTACGGAGTGAATACGAAGCTCATTCAGGCAATTGCGTCGCTATATAAGGGAAGCGTTGCATGTGTTAGGGTGAACGGCGATTTTACGGAGTGGTTTGACATCACAAAAGGTGTTAAACAAGGCTGCGTAATGTCACCGTGGTTATTCAATCTATACATGGATAATTGTATGCAAGAATTGAAAGAGATGGGATTGGGCGCAAAATTGAGTAATCTGGAAGTATGTTGCCTTTTGTATGCTGATGATGCGGTGCTAATTTCTAGCAGTATGGAAGATCTACAGTCTCTCGTGTCTAGGATGAACGAAGTATGTATGAAGAATGAGTTAATGATGAATGTAAGTAAGTCTAAAGTCATGGTGTTTGAAAGAGAGAGTACGAAAACAGTATGCAATATAGTTGTGAATGATGAATACTTGGAGCAGGTGGATGAGTTTGTGTATCTGGGTAGTATGTTTACGAAAGATGGGAAGGCTGATAGAGATATTGAAAGAAGGGTGAATGCCGGTAACTCCATTAATGGAGGACTGAATGCCGTTGGCGGTAATAAAAAACTGTCCAAAGACGCGAAACTAGCCGTCCATAATGGAGTGCTGGTACCTACCCTGATGTATGGCAGTGAGGCATGGAACTGGCAGAGGAAGGATGAAAGCAGACTGAATGCTGTAGAAATGAGATCCCTGAGGCGAATGTGTGGTAAAACCATGTACGATCGTGAGAGAAACGTGGATATCCGCAAAGAATGCAAGGCTGACGTAAGCGTGATGTGTAAGATTAAGAAAGGGACTCTCCGATGGTTTGGCCATGTAGAGCGAATGAACGAGGAAAGGAGTGTAAGGAGAATATATGATGCAAATGTGAATGGTAGAAGAAGTCGGGGACGCCCGAGGAAGACATGGCACGACCAAGTGAATCAGATACTTGAGTCGGGCCATGTGAATAGTCGGAATAATAGAAGAGCATGTATGAGACGATGTATGAATGTGAACGAGGCAAAGAGTGTGTGCCAAGATCGAGTTGTGTGGCGGTCCGTCCTCTCTGCCTACCCCTGCGGGGAAACGGCGTGATGGTTAGTTAGTTAGTTAGTTAGTTAAGTTTGTTTGAATTTTGTTCGTGTTCGTAGTAGAAAAAAGTAAGTTCTTTTACATGTTGTTGTGATTAATTATAATTACTTTACTATCAAATCTTACTTTAAATCTCAAATTATTGTTTAATTAAATATTTATTATTAGATATATTATATAAAATCTCAAATTATTGTTTAATTAAATATTTAATATTAGATATATTATATAAAATCTCAAATTATTGTTTAATTAAATGTTTAATATTAGATGTATTATATAAAATCTCAAATTATTATATAATTAAACATTATTACATTCTTAAAAATGTAGTATATTATGCAAAAATAGCGCTATTTCATTTTTTTGCTCAATTTATCTATTCTCGGTCTCGGCTCTCGGTCTCGGCCGAGATTTTAATTTATTCTCGGTCTCGGTCTCGGTCTCGGCCGATAACGAAAAACCTGTCTCGGTCGACCCTTAGTATTTACCGTATAAAAGTGTGGATTTTATTTAATTACCATCGCTACAAAAGCGTTTTATTTAGTAATCACTAAGATTTTTACAACAGGTATTTTAAGAGAACACTAATCCTTTAATATAATAACATCAAAATATTGTTGTTAAAAATATATTATATAAGTATATGTACACATAACGCAGTATTGATATTATTATTAATGTAGTATTCTGCAGAAAAAATACAAAAATAAAAAGATTCAAATTTTAAAATGCGCAGATATTTTATATTGCTGATTTATGAATATGTATGGTAAAATATATTTCCACTTCTCTACACATTGTTATTGTGTTATTCTGCGTGTTGTACACACGCGAGCCGAACCACGGATGGGAAAGGAACAAAGCAACCGCAAATGGTGCGAAACGCCGTGTTGCTTCATTTCCTTTCCCATAATTTGTGGCTCGGCTCACACTTATGTAAAAGTATACATAGCATAATGTATGTAATCAATTTAAAAAAAAAGATAATAAACAAATGTTTTTCGTTGATTGACTCAAATAAATTAACTCGTTTCAACTTAATCACTACAAGAAACAACTATTTACATGCACAAGTTGGTTACTAGGTTCTTAGTTTGGGTTATTTAAATAATTTATGTATATTTAGATTGAAACAAAACTTTTGCAAACATTGTATACTAAAAAAATCCAAAATGGCAGCTCAGGATCGCTTTAAAAGAAATTTAATGCATCTTTTACCATCTCTCACGGTGTAAATATGTAGTTTTTTTCTTGTGGTAATTAAGATGAAACAAAGAGTAATTTCCATATTCCGTGCCAACAAGTATTAAAAGTGTAGCGGTCAGGTAAATATTTAGAAAATAGGGACAAGCTTAATAAGCACTTTTTAAATACACTTTGCAGTAGTTAAATAATAATGAGAAGTATTTCAATTTTAATAATGCAATTTAACAGTTATTTCGTTAAAATTAAAATCACCTGCCGGCCATTGTTATTGATGTCAAAGTTTTAAAATTAGTTTTTTTTCTTTTAATCCAAAATATTAACCTATGATCCTAAAACATGTTCTTAGTTTGAGTGTAATTAAAAAATAAATTTATAAAAAAATTATCTGAAAAAAGTATTTGGTAAACTTTCGATATCACTGGACAAGCTTAATACAAATATGTTTTAGAAAAAACCTTTTGATTCAACTTAATGATTATAAAAGACGGCTCTTTCCATCGTCCCGAATGCAAAAAATTAAGGTAAACCAAAAGGATTTTTCTAAAAAAAATCGTGACCAATGAATTTAATATATAAAATTTTTGAGATCGCTGGCAATGGTTAATACGCACTTTTTTTTGAAAAAATCTTTTGATTCACCTTAATTACATTAAAAGACAACTATTTGCATTGGGGGAAGTGGAAAATATTTCATTCTACATGGTTTGTGATACAAAAGAAAGTGCCCCTTTATAACGCCTACTCGCGTCAAGGCAAGAAAAACATCCCAGTTTTCAAGTAGTTTAGCGGCTACGCTAGGTTTGTGTAACATGGTTTGTGATTCAAAGGAAAGTGCCCCTTTATAACGCCTACTCGCGTCAAGGCAAGAAAAAATTTAGAATGAAATATTTTCCACTTCCCCCAATGCAAATAGTTGCCTTTAAATGTAATTAAGGTGAATCAAAAGATTTAAAAAAAAAAAGTGCATATTAACCGTTGCCAGCGATCTCCAAAAATTACCTTTAATATTTTTATGTTAAAACATGGCTTGAAGAAAAGAGTCAAATTATTCGTTTTCTTTTGAAATAGGTATTAAAATACAATTTTTCCCAATTTCAGGAATTGAAATACTTACTTCCCATTGTTATCTAACTGGTTCTAAGTGTTTTTGAAATAAACGTGAATATTATGCCTGTCCCTATTTACCCTCAAATTTGTAACAAAAAGTTAAAAGGATCAAAATTAAAATGAAAGTTTAGTTAACAGAATTTGATAAAATACGAACTACGAACACATAAAACATGAAACGTCAAATGTCAAATGAATGTCAAAAACATAAATATACTAACCCGTCAAAAACAATCAACCATAAATAATAAACCAAACCAAACCAATCAACTGCACATAAATACACCACGCATCTTGTTGTCTATGTTTCCTGTAGGACGTTTCAGGTTCCTACCCTACCCGCTCTACTCATTGCGAAAATTATATTTGCGTAACGAATAATTTTCGCTTATAAATAAAAATTACGTATTCCGTGTATGTACATAGAGGGAATTTTCTTTACTAGGTTATGGACATTATAGTTAAGGTTTTTATTATGTCGTCAGGGAATCCAAAGAACCGTTTTTATCGGAAGCCCCCTTGGGAAAGGAAATTTGGCTGTCATTCGGCCAAACTCATTCATGGCATCTCCCTCACGCACACTTCGGAGCGACCAAGTCCCGCGCCATTTCATGCCGCCGCGCAGAAAAGTCTCACCGTGAACTGCGCTGTAAACCTGATCGGTCTTTACTTTTCTGCGCGGCGGCCTGAAGTGGCGCGAGACTCGGTCGCTCCGAAGTGTGCGTGTGGGAGGCACTTACAAGTCGGCCAAACTCATTCTATACTAAAACTCCCAGTGTATATGCTCAATACAACACAAAATTTTACAATAATAACATTTTTACCTATAACCTTCAGAGATATCCAATAAAAGTAACGTGTAGGATCGTAAATTAATATGTGAATTTGGAAAGTATCGGAAGCATCTCCTATCCTTAACCTTTATTCCTTTTCCTCTCCCCCTTTTCTAAAATAAGTTTTAAGACTTAATAAAACTTCAGCATGAGAAATTTTTTTGGCTTGACTTCAATTAACAATAAGTTTAAGTATCTTTGTATTCTACGTTTAAATTGTTTGTTTCTTATAAAAATAAATAAATACATTAAAAAAAAGTTTTATTAATGAAGAAGAAGATCATACTAATAAATCTAAACAGAGATATGAAAAAAATAAGACACAGAAAAATAAAAGATAACGGTGGCAACTAGGACTCCAACCAAGGATCTCTTACCTTGCCGGGACAAACGTCCCAACTTGGCCTTATTTTTAAGTCATTTTTCCGATTTCATATTTTAAATTCAGAATGAGCAAAATTATCTTCGACTAATTTTTCCAATATTTTTGGCTGCTATCTTTTTAGTTGCACAAAGTTCTAAAGAATTGGTTTGTAACCGAGATACTGTACGATAAGCATATCCGATTTTATTTATATGGAACATCTATTGACCTTTTCTAGTCTAAATTAATATTCAATTTTTAATTTGGAATAACTATTGTTATAATTATTTTTGAAGATTACACCTATCAATGTATTGTATCATCTTACCTCGGCTTCAATGAAATATATAAAAGATCCCAATGACCACTTTGGTTAAGGGTTCGAGTCCCAGTTACCTTTTTATTTTTCTGCGTCTTGTTCTTTTTCATATCTTCATAAAGATTTATTAGTACTACCTTCTTCTTTAATAACAAGAGTCATTCGAATAAAAATTGAAGTATTTATCATGTGGTAAGACATAAAATTTTACTTTTGAATAAATTGATAAAAATTTAGTAGAGTGAGTTTGTAACGGTTGTTTCCGGTAAAAATCGAAAGCTGCTTTCTAATGAAAAAAATATTTGATTAAAAAATTATTTGATTGAAAAATTATTTGAATAGAATATTACTAAGTACCTTCGAATGGTACTAATGACTGTTTTTAGTACATTCCGGAAGGTTATAGTTGAATTGAGTTTTAAGGATTACTACATTCTAACAACTTGGCGAACGTAAAACGAAGCCGAGCAAAGCATGGAAAACGCTCGCTTGAATTTACGGCCATAGCACTATTAAAGCTGCTGGGGAGCAATGACAAAAAATATGTTTAGAGACCTTTTAAAAAAAGGTTTTCTAGTAAGTTATTGACCCTATTATATTTCTCGTCATAATGTATTTCTATGCGATTGTTAATAAAATATATTTTGATTGTGAAATTCAAAAACCCGATCGTTCAAAATTAATGAGGCATTTTCTATAATATTTATTTTTCTGTACTCAAAATCTAATATTTTTATTTGCCTGTTCGCGTGAATTTCACGAGTCGGAAAAATATAAAACCCTCGATATTTCATGGTACTGTTCAAAATTGTATTGTTTCAACAGTTTTTGAAGTAAAACTTCTTTACGCACGCTCGACACTTGGGGGTAAACTGGTGAATGCATTACAAGAAATAATATATATTTAGTAGCGAACGCTAATGCGTTACGAAAAAGTTTTGAAAGTGGCGTTATGAAATAGTGGTCGTTACGAACTGTTGAATGGGGAATGGGGAAATGGGAACGGGGAATTAAAATGGGGAATGCGGTATGCGGTATGAAGAATGGGGAAGGGAAAAGGGAACGGGGAATGGGAATAGGGAATGCGAAATGGTAAATGGGGAATGGGAATGTGGAATGGGGATTGGGAATTAGGAATAGGGAATGGGCGGTGGGGAATGGTGAACGGGGAATGGGGAATGAGAAATGGGTAGGGGTAGGAGTAGGGAATAGGGAATGCGAAATGGGAATGGGGTATGGGAATTGGGAATGGGATTTTTAGCAGGGGTGTTGATATCCATTTTAACAAAATAGACGAATTAGCGGCACTGTATCCATTAAAGGACACTACTTGCTCACGAGATTTCTTAGGAGCCGTTATATCAACGTTGAATCGCTTTTCGTTACAACTCAACAACCTATCTGGCTTAAGAATAGATGTTGCTCCAGCAATGGTTGGGAAACACGAAGGTTTAGTAAAATTGATTGAAAATGAGGCCTGCAAAGTTGGTAATATTTCGCTTCTAAATTTTCATTGTATTATTCATCAGGAGAATTTAAGTCCCTTAAAATAGATATGTCACGAAGGTGGTCATCAAAACAGTGTACTTTATTAAATCGAAGGGGTTGAATCACCGTCAGTTCCAAGAGTTTCTCAAGTCTTTGGATTCACAGTATAATGACGTTACATTTTATGCAGATGTAAGATGGCTGACCCGTGCCAAAATATTAAAATGAGTGATTGATTTGAAGCAAGAAATAAAATCATTCTTCGCAAGCAGGTCAAAAAGTATCCCAGAATTTGAAGACAAGGAGTGGGTTAGCGACTTTGCATTTCTGGTCGATATAGTTAGCCACCTAAGTGTTGTTAATGAAAATGTCTACAAGGGAAAGATCAACTAATTAATAACATGTATGATCTTATTTCCGCATTCCAAATGAAACTTGGGCTTTGGGAACAACAGTTAAGGACAAAAATCTTCACTCACTTTCCTACATTGTTATTGCAGCCAGATGTCACACAAATTTCATAACCAATTACAAGATTTTAAAAAGCATCGTGTGCTTTGTGCTGCATTTGCAATGACATTCTTGGTAGACGTGAATTTATTGCCAGGAATTTTACCAACGGAACATTGTGAAAAGTGTCGTGATGCACAGTTAAAGGAGAAATTCAATCAGGTTGATTTGGAAGAGTTTTACAAACATATTTTGACAAGGATATCCTGCATTTTACAAACATGCTCTATCGATGATTTCGCTATGTGGAAACACTTAATCTCAAACGAAAACACGAATCACTAATGAGCATTTGGAAAACTGTTTGCGTTTAGCAAAAACATCAATCGTTATCAACATTGATACACTAAGTACTGACAAACAATATCACACGTCTTACCAGATTTGACAGTTACAAAATAGTGGGTGGGTACAATATATTATTACAGGGGTGTTGCTAGGGATTATTTAAGAGTGGGGGTGAGGGAACATATCCACGATTGGGCTATAAGATAATTTTTTTTTAGTTTATAATGGATTGACAGTCAATTATTGTATTTTATTTATTTTTTATTATTATTTTTTGTATTGCCTAACTATTATCTAATAAATATGTTTGATTCTCATTATTACTATATATTTTTATATTTCTTGTTTGCTTTGAATAATAAAAGAAATTTGGTTGTGCGATAGGAAAACTCATTTCTAAAATCTGGTCCGGCTGCTGAAAAGGTTGGCCACCCGTTTAAGTAATGGTAATCATTCGGCCCTGGAAAGAGCCGAGTGAAAAATACTTATATACCGGCCCAGTGGGGCATTCATCAATGCCATATTTGAAAACATTCAACTTTTTTTTTTTTTAATCCATAGACACTAATATGGAAAATTCTGCTTTCTGGCAGCCCTCTTATATCCGGTCTTTTTGAGAGTGTAATTTTGACGGATCTAGCCATGGTAATTTTCCAGCTAAAATTATTTTGACATATCTGTTGACATCGGGTTTATTTGTGTGTTTTATTGCCTTTCCTGTACATTTTAAGTATATTTCGTTATTTCAGTATTATTTGCTGTGATATTTATTTCAACCAAAAACTATATTTTTTTAGGTTAACGTTCCGAAACAACGTCGTACCTTCTGCAAAAAATGCAAGGTACACAAGAGCCACAAAGTGTCCCAGTACAAAAAGTCTAAGGAAAGGCAGGTTTCACAGGGAAGGCGTCGTTACGACAGGAAACAGCAAGGATATGGAGGCCAGACCAAGCCTATCTTCAGAAAGAAGGTTTGTTATTGTCAGTTTATCTTCCAGTGAGATTCATTCGAGGTTTTTAATGAATAAAGTTTCTCCCTGCCCTCTAATAAATCGACATAATTTCTGTAAACAGACGATTGTTATCTGTCAGTTAATCTTAAATTAATTTGTGAAAACGCCGCCATACTTGATTATATTATCTCTATCAGTGTTTTCTTTGGTTCAGAAATATTTTCATACTATAATTTGTGAATTTGTACCGATTTAATAATAATAATAATATTAGTACGATTTATATAGCGCCGTTGGTAAATATTCCGGTAAATTTTGGATAGGGCCTGACACGCTTATTACGAATAATTTTTAGAAAAAAACTTTATATTCGCCTTAATTACTATAAAAGGAAACTTTTTGGCTTGGGGGCGGCGGAAAATAATGCATTTTAATTTTCAATTGCGTAAAATTAAAACTCACTTCGCGGACCGATCGGTGACTGTCAGCGGCCATTAGGCATGTCGCTGTTATGTTGGTATCACTGATACATTGCAAAGAACTAACATTTGTTTTTATTTCACAGACAACAAATCATAACCCTGCTTTGCCAAACAAACCATTCAAAACCTGGGATGTTTTTTTAAAGTTTGATGACATGCAGCTTTCGTAGTTTAACCGTGTTTTTACGTATCCCACGAAGTTGGCCACAGTAGTATTCAGTTATTTGCAATGTATCAGGGATACCAACATAACAGTGACGTACCTGATAGCCGCGATTTGACATCGTGTAGATTCGCGAAGTGAATTTTAATTTACGCAATTGAAAATTAAAATGCATTATTTTCCGTCGCCCCCAAGCCAAAAAGTTTCCTTTTATAGTAATTAAGGCGAATCTAAAGTTTTTTTCAAAAAAATTATTCGTTATAAGCGTGTCCAGTCCCAACCGATATTTACCGAAACTTTTTGCATTCCGGGAGGCGGAAAATTATGCATTTTAATTTTCAATTGTGTAAATCCAAATTTCACTTCGCGAACTGGTCGGCGACTGTCAGCGGCCATTAGGTACGTCACTGTTATGTTGGTATCACGGATGCATTAACAAGAGCTAAATACGACCGTAGCCATCTTCGTGGGTAACACAAAGAGGCGCGGAATTATGAAAAACAGAATTAATAATGTAGATAAACGAACCTCTAATCAGAATCACTTCAGAGTCTAGCTGAGGCACTGGAATCATGTGTTGGATTTCATCGTCATTATAGTTGGAGGTGTTGGTATTCGTCGCATTAATAATTGAAGAATTGAAATAATAATAATAGCTAGAAGTTACGTAAAATAAAAATAAAACATGCGCATTAGGTAAGCACTACTTTGACGAAATTCTGAAAATAAAATGAATAAAGGCCTTTAGGCAAGTTTTTTTAGATTGAAAATTTTTTTCAATGTAAAAATAAAATTTTCAATCTAAAAAAACTTGCCTAAAGGCCTTTATTCATTTTATTTTCAGAATTTCGTCAAAGTAGTGCTTACCTAATGTGCATGTTTTATTTTTATTTTACGTAACTTCTAGCTAATCGTTATTTTATGGTAATAATAAATATACATAATATAATATACGAATAGAGGTTTGTTAACATTATAATTCTGTTGTGTTTTCATAATTCCGCGCCTCTTTTTATATCCCACGAAGATGGCTACGGTCGTATTTAGCTCTTGTTAATGCATCAGGGATACCAACATAACAGTGACGTACCCAATGCCCGCTGACAGTCGCCGGTCGTTTCGCGAAGTGAATTTTGGTTTTACGCAATTGAAAATTAAAATGCATAATTTTCCGCCTCCCGGAATGCAGAAAGTTTCCTCTTATAGTAATTAAGGCGAATCTAAGTTATCCAAAAATTACCAATATTCCTATATCGAATCCACGCTCAATACACATTAAAAAAAAAAAATTGTACTAGGTAGATAATAGTTAGTTGAAAGTAATTCAGTAACCGAAATTGGAAAACGCGTTGCGTTTTATTTGTTATTTTGTCAACTTTAAATACGTGAAATGTCATTTTTCAAGGACCGCCATGTTATTAATTACGACGGTAAATACGCAGTGTAAGTGTATTTTGGAAAGTAAAAGCAAAATTTAATGGTGGGCGGTGCAGTAGTACAAGGATTTGATCTTCCTAGAGACAGATTGATGTGTGTTCATAGAGAAATTTACAATCTACATAATTGTGTAATTGTGACGAAACCACAAGTACCCTGCTGATAAACCACTCTTTAATGCTGGTGTCCGTGCACGGTGCTATCTGCAATATACTGAACTTGATAATTTTTCACGTGCAGCCGTGGAGTTAACACGATGACAAGCGATGTCAAATGACTTTTTTCCCCAACATCAATCCATGGTAAATATTCCGCTATTGAGGCCACGCTCAAAACACACTTTAAAAAAATAAAATTAGTTGTACTAGGGAAAAATCACTTTCTGTCAGTTAGACAATAATAAGAAGTACGAATTGCAATCTTCGGAAATGATAAATAATGCGTATTAATCATTATTTTGTTCGGTTTCATAAACATGAAAAATCATTACTTATTACGCGTGCATGCCGCGAGCCCATATGAAATATGAAAATAATATGAAATTGGGCCATGTGAAACATTAATTCGAAAATGAGCACCACCAACCTGAAAATATAAAAGCATTCACGAAACGAGTAGCTAGAAACGGTATATAGACAATATTATTGCGAAAAGAACTGATTTGTCTAATTACGTTAGTAATTATTTTAATACCTAGAATGAAAATAAATAAAAGAACACGCACGCGTTGATATATATATAATAATACATAGAATGAAAATAAATAAAAGAACACGCACGCGTTTTTCTTTTCAATAACATATACACCCCAGGTTTTGAAAGGATTGTACTGCGAGTAGGATTTGTCTAACGGGTTTGTGTAATTATTCTAATATCTAGAATGAAAATAAATAAAGGAACACGCACTCGTTTTTCTTTTAAACAAGATATACATCCCAGGTTTTGAATGGTTTGTTTGGCAAGCAGGGTTTGTGTAATTATTCGAATACCTAGAACGAAAATAAATAAAGGAACACGCACGTGTTTTTCTTTAAAACAAGATATACATCCCAGGTTTTTAATGGTTTGTTTGGCAAGCAGGATTTATCTAACGGGTTTGTGTAATTTTTGCATCTTATAATAATTACATAAACATACCCGTTAGACAAACCCTGCTTGCCAAACAAACCATTCAAAACCTGGGATGTATAAATATCTTGTTTAAAAGAAAAACGCGTGCGCATATTTTTATTTATTTTCGTTCTAGGTATTCCAGTAATTACACAAACCCGCTAGACAAACCCTGCTTGCCAAACAAAACATTCAAAACCAGGGATGTATATCTTGTTCTAAAGAAAAACGCATGCGCGTACTTTAATTTATTAGTACTTCGTTATAGTAATTTAATTGACTGTGTTTTATTTCTAGCCACTCGTTTTTAGGTTGGTAGTATCTATTTGCGATTTGTACCCGGCACAATTTAATACGGCGTGCATAATGAGTAATAATTTTTCGTGTATATGAAACCGACCAAAATAATAATTAATACGCATTATTTATCATTTACGAAGATTGAAATATAAACTTCTTATTATTATCTAACTGAAACAAAGTGATTTTTCCTAAAAGTGCGTATTTACCGTCGTAATTAATAATATGGCAGCCCTTGAAAAATGACATTTCACGTATTTAAAGTTGACAAAATAACCATTAAAACTCAATGTTTTTCAATTCCGCTTACTGAATTACTTATTACTAACTATTGTCTACCTAGTACAATTTATTTTAATTTTTTAAAGTGTATTTTGAGCGTGGACTCAATAGCGGAATATTTACCCAATCCATGCCTTCTCCACAAAATACTTTCTTACGTATTCTGGTAAAGTATAGTTATATAAACATGCATTTTTTCCACTTCGAAAACAAATCTTCTTCAAAATCATGTTCCGACGCCATTTTTGTCAAACATCGACACAAATGATGCGACGCGTCGCACGCGATCAGCACCGTCGGTATCGTGATACTGATTGGTAACCGACAGCCACCGCGTAGCGCCGTGTACGGGCACCAGCAAAATCGTACAGGGGGTACTTACGATCGGCGCGTATGATACGCTCACGAGGATCGAGTAGCTTGTAAATAGCGTCATGTACGGAGGCTGTAAGGATTCGAGTAATTTTAATTCAGTAAGAAAAGTGTGATTAACCGCTTCTGTGCCAAGAGTGAGATATCTCGCATCCTTGGTCGTGTCCAGCAGGCCGGCCATAGAAAAATAGCGAGTTTACTCGCTCTTTTTGAGCCTCTGTATCATACATATGTCCTGTTTTTTATTAATTTAAAATATGGAACACACAAGAGACCACATTGGGATGATTTTTATTTTGATTTTTTTTTTTTTTTTTGATTTTTATTTTTTTTTTATTTATTTTTTTATTTTGATTTTTTAGTTTTTTTTTAATAAGATGTAAAAATGATTTATTTTGATTAAAAGTTCACGGCCTGTTGTACACAGCTACACTTCTATCTACTGGCATTTAAAAGGTTAAGACATCATATGCAATACAAGTATGATACTTTCAGATAGGTATGTGTATTGAAATTAAGGGTATGAGAGCCCAAAAAGGTTGGTTTTAAGTTTGGACCTAAGCTCTTTTGGGCTTGTTATGCATCTTAATTCCGGAGGGAGTCTATTCCAAGCCTTAGGCCCAGATACTCCAAAAGCACGATCTCCAAACTTAGATTTGCCCAAAAACATCAACTACCATTTGTAGTGGTGGTTGGATCTAACCTGACTTAGTTGGTTTGGTATCCGTGAGAGTGATTGGTAGTGCTGGGCACGATGCCGGGCTGCACAAACTTGACATTTTTCAGCCAAATTAAGTTTAAGTAACACACAAATAAGGAATGACAAATCAACATAGTTATCGAAGTCTGTTTAAGGAATTTTGGTTTACAGTCAATTTAAGAAAATTTAACATTTTAATTTACTTTTTTGAGTTATCCTACATTATCTTTCTATAATATTTATAAAAATGAAAAAAAAAAATATTTACTAAATCTACAGGATAAGCATTGTCAAAACAGTTTGCACATAAGTATGTGCAATATTCATTGCACAATAAATTTGAGCATCTGCAACACCCTTTTTCCCCCACAATACTGTAATTTATTGTCGAACTAAGAGTGTCTGACTACGTACTTAGAATATAATTTCTATTTTATGTATGTACCTAACATGTTTGATTTAAAAATGTTAAAAATAATAAAATAAAATGTACATATTACTTTCTTTATTTAGAAGTACCTACCTTATTCATAAGTTGTAATGTTCTTATATTTATTTTTAAGTATCATATTGTATTTTTCATAACAAGTGAAAAAATGTATTAAACCGTATGGCAATTTTTACTTACGTGAGTGGGCGCGCAGTGAGCAAATCGCCGCCGGACGACGCTTGTTGATAAAAACCTCCTTCTCCAGCGACCCCCCACGCACACGCACTGATAGCGTCCAATCTTTCGGAACGGGTTGCGAACTACAGTGGGACCAGCTACCAAAAAGCTCAAAATTTACGCGTAATAGATTTAAGAATTATCAACGGTTTTTTTCAAAGGGCGGCAAAATGCTCATAGCGCGCCCACTCTAGGGTTAAATAAATGTTTTTGACAGTGCTTTTGAAGTTCTCCTGTAGAAGTTAAGTCTACTATAAATAACTCTGGATGAATTTGCTAACAAGGACTCAGCCTCTGTGTACCAAAATTATAAATATGAGTAATAGTGATCATTCATAATAATTATTTCATATTTAGAATAATAATACAAAGTTATATCAAGGATTTGTGGATTTTTTTAAAATTTGAAGACCTCATTTTGAACATTACATAAAAAATATTAGAATTTAGAATATTTTTGATCTTCGGTTCAGAATGACAAATGTTTTATTTTATTCCTATGTCAGACCATGCTATATGTGCGCTGTAATAATAATAATAATATTTGGATGATTTGTATAGCGCCGTTTTTGTGAAAAAGCACCTCATGTACTTTGTGGTGGCTTGGCCTATTTCAGCTTATGGTTCGCCATCAGATACATACAGCTTGACATGGTTAACTTTGCATTGGGTGATGTCGCGTAGGGGCGTAGGTACCTACATTTATATTTGGAAAAGTAATTTTATAACAAAACTTGTTAAACTTGTCTTACTCCACCTCAAGGTTAATATGGAATATTTTGTAATTACGCGGGTTGTCCCAAAAGTACCCGACCCGACGTACTTTTAGTGTTTGTTGCTTTAAAAAAAATTTATGGTAGAAAACATCAACCTTATAAGGCTTAAGTTTCAAGTTTTAAGGCTCTAAATTATTTAGTGTTTTTTTTGGCAGCCATCAATAGTAAACCCTCTCAGTTAATTTGTAAACATGGAAAAATTGGTCATCGTTATGTGATACAAAACTTTAATTTTAAACGTCTAAGTCCAACCGATATCGAAGCCGAGCTTAGATTCTATTCTGGGGGGGTCTGCTCCTTCGTTTACACCAATAAAATATTAGAATTAAAATGAGGTGACCGTGCCAGAAAAGGTAAAGAAAATCCACAAAATGGTATTGAATGACCATCGATTCAAAGTGCACGAGCTAGCAGATACCGTACGCATTTCAAAAAGTGCTATACATGGCATATTGAATGAAAATTTGGACATTAGAATGCTGTGCGCAAGATGGCTGCCGCGTTTGCTCACAATGGCCAAAAACAGCGTCATGAGGATGTTTCAATCGAGTGTTTTTACACAGCAATAAAGCTGAGTTTTTGCATCGATTCAAAACCAGGGATGAAATACGGGTCCACCATTTCACACCTGAGACGAAAGAACAGTCAAAATAATGAACTAAAAGGGGAGAATCGGCTGCAAAAAAGGCAAACACGTTCCATCAGCAGGCAAAGTCATGGCAATAGCTTTTTGGGATGCTCTTGGGAAATTTTTTATTGATTATCTTCAAAAAGAAAAAAAAACAATCTACGGCGAGTATTATGCAAATTATTGCAGCATTTGAGTGATTAAATCAAGAAAAAGTGGCCGCATTTGGCGAAAAATAAAGTGTTGTTTCATCAAGACTATGCACCAGTTCAAACATTCATTATCGCGATGGCCAAAATCAATGAATTAAAGTTCGAATTGCTTCCTCACGCACCCTATTCGCCAGATTTAACCCTCGCATTATTTTATTTTTCCAAACTTGAAAAAATGGCTCAGTGGTAAAAGATTTGCCAACAATGAAGAGGTGGAATCTGTCGTAGATTTTGAGGTGCTCGACGGTTCTCACTATAAACAGGGTATGGAAGCTATTGAACAACGCTGGGAAAGGCGACTATGTTCATAAAACACAATATTTTCCCAAATTTTTTGTGTTTTGTTAGGTCGGGTACTTTTGGGACAATCCTCGTAAATACTTAGATCTATTTTTATTATTAGGAAAAGCAAGTATGTCAGGGGGGAGGAAAAAATATGCATACATTATATTATTATTTTGTTAAGATTAATTCACTTACGCAAAGTGTTCGACACCATGATTGTCCAAATGAAGCGGACTTGTACAACTTTACCCAAAACTGTTAGAGCAAGACCAAAACAGTAAATGCTGTCGATTTTTATCATTCTGAAATATTAAAGAATGTATGAAAAATACTTACTTAGGCAACTGTTGATTTTTGTCATTAACCCAATAGCTGTCCAAACAAAAACATTATTTCTCTACCGTACGCCAGCTATTTCGGTGTTTCAATACAAATTCATACTGGCGATTTACATCGTATGGTGTAAATGGCAGTTCTGGCACAGATCGTTCGTACACCGATAGATGCTAATGGCAGCCGTTGGGTTAAATTTAAACAAAATTTAGTCTAGAAAACTTTCGAAATTTTATAAAATGGTATTTTGTAAATAAATTTTATTTTATAAAACATTAAAATGCATCAAACGTAGAACTCAACAAAAAAGAGCTGCGCTGTAAAGGTTAATTTATTTTGTACACTTAAGGTCGAACCACAAAATATTGTAAAGTGGGCAATTCGAAAAGGCTTGTGGGCCACATTTGGCCCAAAGGTTGCTCATCACTAGGCATCGGATTACGGCGTTAATGCATATTTTAAGCCTTTTTTCCCAATCGTGCATATTTCGTTTCGTTTTCGTCAATTTGACAATCCTGAGGCCATTGCAATTCAGTCAAGCGCAAGCTAGCATTTGAAAACGCATCCACTAAACAGAATATTACCCTCATCTCAACACATTTCCACAAGTTACCAGATGCCATAGTTAAATTGGAAACAAAAAACCTTCCTCTATTTAAATCAATAGGAATACTGGAAACAATGATCGAATTTGCCGACGCCCTTTTTAATTCAATATCGGAAAAGATTCGTAAAAAGTTATACGCTATTTTGCTTAAGAATCCGAGTCTTGAAGACATGAAGAACATTAATGCCTGCATCAACGGTATAGGTGATATCCTGCCTAAACAGATATCTCCAGAAATGGCGCCAATTTTTAAATTTTGTACAATGACGTCAATTTTCAGCGTACAAATGAATACTGGGTGAAAAACGTCACAAATTAGCACTCGAAAATTTGGAAAAACAGTTAATTGTATATTGTCACAAAAACTATGCACAATTTTAAGAATACTTCGCTGTTATTGTAGTCTTTAATTAAAATATATACAATTAAAAATGGTTTTTTGATTTTTCATTGTGCATATTTTGGCCATATCAAGAGTTTTTAGTGCATATTTTGGCCTTTTTTAGTGCATATTTTGGCACTTTGTTAGTGCATATAATCCGATGTCTACTCATCACTGATCTAGATCACCCATTATTTGAAGTAATTTGATGGCCAAAGATATTAGTGCTTATTTAATATTTTTTTCACATTTTGTCATCAATTACATTAAATCCTCGATTTGAAGTATTTGTTAGTTGGCATTACTTTACTTCAGTTTCTTTCAATAACTAAACTTATTCTTTACAGAATGTTTTAAAGTATGCCTGATATCATTTTGCAATATCCGATCTTCCCCCTTCTGTTATTCTTTCACATAAGGCGTATCAATATGTTTGGTTTTATGTTTCCAGGCTAAGACTACCAAGAAGATTGTCCTGAGGTTGGAATGCACCGATTGCAAGTTCCGTTCCCAAGTCGCCCTCAAGAGATGCAAGCACTTTGAGCTGGGAGGAGACAAGAAGAGGAAGGGACAGATGATTCAGTTCTAACTGAATAATGTAATCTTTAAGCAAAATAAAAACTTTTAAAAGATCCCCCCGCGTTGTTCTTCCGTGTACTGTTTGCTCACCCTGCTAACTATTGCTGCCATTTCATTATTCAGGCACTGGTCAGGTCTCCTTTGTGTACGAAGCAAGAGCGTAGCTTAAAATCCAACAACTCAAGGATTTATTAGTTGTATAAAATGCTAAAATACTGTGGACCTTCTAATAATATTTATTTATACTAACACAATGTTTGCGGGTGTTTTTTTTTGTCAATCCTCTCCATTAGCGGGATTTTTTTCAGATTAGAACTCAAAGTAGGAACTATTGATCATATTTAAATAAAAAATTTACCATAATCACTTTCTCACGTCAAATGAAACCCTTTTTTTATGTTTGGTCACAAATTTTTATATCCCTTTGCTAAGAAAACAATATTTAACAAATAACTTTTCAAACACAACCAATAACGATCAACTATGAATATATCGTACGATGATAGATATTTTGTACAAATTAGGAACATCTTGAACCAAAGAGAATGGCTACAACACTGAAGCAATATATAGATAAAAACGAAATGTGGCTGCTATGTTATTGTATTTCAAGTGCATGTTTTATGACCACGGTCTGCCACCTGCCAGTAATTGTAGGAATTGCCGGATACCTGGGACTAGACTTTTCACAGAATAACCAGCGTTTCCTGCTGTCTACCGTCAGTATGGAAAATACGCATTTAAGTGTCCCGCATATAATTTATTAATGTACATATTTATTAATGCCTGTGTAGGACTGCTGTACTTTGGTGGATTTACCTATTTCAGCATATGGCGAGCGATATGCTGAAATAGGCCAAACCCAAAAGTGCTTCCTACCGTTGTATAGGTCTCACAAGTTAACTTGACTTCATCACAGTACTCAAACAGATGAAAAACTTTCATACAGCGTGTTTTGTTTTAGGCTTTAAAATAAAAACAATTATGATTATTTCACAATTGAGAATTCGAAGCCAAAGCGTGTTGAAGTCGGTTACATAAAACTTATTTTGTTTAACTGAAATACTGAAGGTTATCAAAATAAAGTTTAATAACTAAATGTGATAATCTTCAGTATTGAATTCAAATGGTTATTCATAAATAACGACAAGGTTAAAAAAAATATTGTGTTAATTAAAAGATTAATTTATTATAATATAGGTATATACATAATATTTTATAAAGTAAATAAGCCACATGCCGCTATATGTTTAAGAGGCATATATTTTGAAAAGTTAACTACTTTTAAACTTAATTACAAAAAAGCATCGATTTCAGTCGGGATAGATGGAAAAATATGCATTAAAATTCGATTTTCATTCAAAGTTAAAAATTCCCCATGTATTTAACGAATTTGTCCATTCAGTGATTTGCCACGACCCGTCTTATAACAGGAATCCAAGATGTCAATAAATATTACACTTGCACACTTTACAGTCTACTAATAAAACTATTAATTATTTAAAATTTACAAACTAGTAATAATTAAACTTGCGATATGTAGGTACTTGTATGTTTACATCCTTTGAGTAACAATATACTGTTTTGTTACTCTAGGTTTACATCACATTACGAACTGAATGATTAGAACACCCCGTAAATGCACTTTTAGTGAGGCCATAAAAGCTCGCTGTCTCTTCTACACTAGTTACAATGAGCGGGCGTAAGCAAGGCAGAGGGCCCTATCAGGTATCTGGGTGTGGTTTGAAGCCGACACGGATACACCAATACATCAATTCTAAGCATTTTTATTGCTTCCAACTCTCGCTTAGGGACACGATATCGAATAGAAAGTATCGATACTGTACTCATGAGTAGTATTGGAAAAAAAGTATCGTACTCGTAAAAATATTGAATCAAAATTATCGATACTTGAAAGTTTCAAGTACTTTTCATAGGGCCTGATTTACAGCTCTGACCAGGCTAACTACCCCAGGATCAGTATTTTCAAATTCGAGTACCTATTTTATTTGAAAAAGGTGAAAGGACATCAATGTTAGTTAAATGAAAAAAATAAACAAATTTAAGTACGGGCAATCAATAATAAAAAAGGACCCGTAAATTAAAAAATTGCTATCTTAGGTACTGATAAAAAAGGTTAATGTTTTTTATGTATATAATCAACTGCAAAACTAAACGTGCTTAATTAAATAAATAATGAAACACAGCTGCCCTGTTAAAAAACGAACTAAAAAGTAAAACAAAATTTTTGCAGTACATTTTTTTTTCTCTACTTTGTTTTGGCAGGACAGTCGAGACATTTTAGTGTATTAAATTATTTATTTATTAATTTACCAGTTATGGACATTATTTTTTCTTATCACTATTCTAGACGTGGAGTTTCAGAGGCTTCTGTGTTTTTTTTGGAACAAAACATCATATTAATTTTAAAACCTAATAACTAACTAACTGAACTAAATGGCGTTGCCATAAAATGAGCCGCTTAGCCAAATTTTTAAAGGTATCGATACTTGCCACAAAGTACTCATTGAGTAAAAGTATCGAATATAAAGTACTCTGTACCACAAAGTATCGATAATTTTTGTGTCACTACTCTCGCTGTGTTACCTATACCATAGTCTGATGGTACCTTAAATAAAAGGAAAAGAAGCTCATCATTTTTCTACTTAAAAATTGTGTTTTTGTGAGCATGGAACTGGCAGAGGAAGGATGAAAGTAAACTGAATGCTGTTGTAATGAGATCCCTGAGGTGTATGCGTGTAAAACCATGTATGATGAAATATGGATATTCGCAAAGAATCTAAGGCTGATGTAAGCATAATGAGTAAGATTAAGAAAGTGATCTTCAGATGGTTTGGGCATGTAGAGCGAATGAACGAAGAAAGTAGTGTGAGAAGAATATATGATGTGAATGGTAGAAGTCGCGGACGCCCGAGGAAGATGTGGCACGATCAAGTGAATCAGATACTTGAGTTGGGCCATGTCAAAAGTCTGAATAATAGAAGAGTATGTATGAGACGATGTATGAATGTGAGTAAGGCAAAGAATATGTGACAAGATCAAGTTGTTTGGCGGTCTGTCCTCTCTGCCTACACCTGCGGCGAAACGGCGTGATGGTTAGTTGGTTGTAAAATTTCTTTTTTCACATTGGAGGTATTAGGTGCTCAGCGATGATATACAGGAATGACCATCCGAATATTCAATTGAAAGTAGCCCCTCACTCGAGCTCTGTTAATTTTCTCTTCTCTGCCATTGTTTACTGTGTGAGAGCATAAATAAACCAATCTCGGTGAGAGCTTCAACACAACTGAAAAGATGCTGGAAATGTCTAAGATGAGCGGTGGGAGGCAGGGGGCAAATGTTACGCCGCTTAAGCTTGTCTTAGCCGGCTGTCCCCTACTTCCATTGCACTCAATGTAAACAAAAATGTGACTGGTGCCGCACGTATCGTACCCGAGACTGTACGGTCATTTTCCAATGTTTAAATCCCTCAGTCCTAGCGTAACTTTCACCACTTAAACAATCCGTGTATATATATATATATATACTTTTTTTTTACATATTAGCTCCACACAAGAGGCCCTGAGGAAAATAATTTTTCTCAGGGCCTGTCATCTTAAGGGACGCTCAGTGGCGGTTTGAGCTGTTTGATACTGGGGACCGACATTTTTTTCGTGTATCGTATCTACTATACGTAATCTCACTACCCGGAGTATATAATATAAAATTTCTCAAACATCATTTTTTATGGTTAAGTCATGCTAATCAGATGTCTAAATACAAAATAAATTAAAATGTCTATAGATGTACAAATTAAAATACAGTATAATAAAAATAATGCCTTATCTATCAAGATTATTTTGATAGATAAGGCATTATTTTGAAATTCGAAAATTAGCAATTCCCGCCCGAAACAACACAACTTTCTAGAACTTTATCAAAGGGTTAAGTATTTTATTGCGAGGGGATTCAATGGAGTATTTGAAATTCACATACAAGTGAGCATGCGCGGTTCTCAGATCGCCTAAGACCGAGTAAGAAACATAAAGAATTAACCAAAATGACTAAAGGAGCAGTCGAATTTGTCCCCAAGTTCTGCGCATTGAGAAATGGACTGTGCGCTGGTCGGCTGTCCGCTGGTCAGTCTGGGTTGTTGCTTTAAAATTATCCGGAATCATTTTTTGTATTTTATTTCTGCAAATAATGTTAATTGCTTTTATGTTTAAAGAATTCATTCATTTTGGTGAAGACAAAGCATCGACTGTTATTTCTTTTAAAAGGTTTCAAGTATAACTGGTGGGGACTGTCCCCACTGTCCCCCTGTGAAGAACCGCCACTGGGGAAGCTGGAGGATCTTTTAAAGGAAAGGAAGGAGAGGAAGTTTTGTAAGGAAAAGGTATGAGGGGCGGGTAGGAATCTGGGAGTCAAGTGTGTCCAGGAGAGAAGGACTTGTGAATCTGTTCCTCCAACTGCAGTGCAAGGGGATGGGTCGAGAAAGTCCAGCTGGAGAGGTCAAAAGGCCTCCCTCAACCAGTCTTATCGATCCATAATTGTGTAATTGGATAATTACTAATTTCAAGAGAGCTCCATATATTCAAATGCTATTTTTTAAATACATTTCAATACATACGATAAGATACGAATGTACCCCTCAGCCAGGAGCACTCCTGTCCTGGTGAGACCGGTACACTGAGGAGCACTGATTTGTTAGGACTAGGAACACATGCTCTGAGGATGGGAAGGAGGTTGGAGTTTAATCAACCGGTATGCATGGCAACCTAATAAGCCAATATTGGAATTTAGGATGAGCAGGAACAAACTAATGGATTGAGTGTTATGATGTTTTTTATTTATTCTTTTCTTTATGTCTTCCTTCTTCTTGTCTATTCTCGGCTCTTCTTGACTCTTTCGGGCTTTTCTTGGACGTTCTTGCTTCTTCTTGGATTTTCTCGTCTCTTCAAGACTCTTCTTGCTTCTTGTTTCGTCTTTTCGACTCTTCTTGGTGCTTCTTGACCATTCTTGTCTCTTCTTGTTTCTTCTTGTCTCTTCTTGGATCTTGTCGCTTTTCTTGTCTCTTCTCTTCTTGCTTCTTTTTGTCTCTTCTGGGATCTTTCTGATTCTCTTTGGCCCTTTTTTACCTCTTCTTGTTTCTTCTTGGATCTTGTCGTCTCTTCTCGGCTCTTCTTGCACCTTCGTGGCTTTTTTTGTCTTCTCTCCTTGTCTTTTCTGGGGTCTTTCTGACTCTCCTTGGCCCTTTTTTTACTTCGTTTTGTCACCTCTTGGCTCTTCGTGCTTCTTCTTAGATCTTCTCATCTCTACTTGTCTCTTCTTGCCACTTCTTTGATCTTCCCTTCTCTTCTAGGCTCTTCTCTTCTTGCTTCTTCTTGGGCCTTCTCATCTCTTCTCGGCTCTTCGTGTTTTTTTTCCCCTCCCTTCTTGCCTCTTCTTGCTTGTTCTAGGTTCTTATTGTGTCTTAGTGGCTCTTCTTGCTTCATTAAGCAGATCCAATGCTCGCCTCTCTTGGCTCTTCTTGATTCTTCTCATATCTTCTGGGCTCTGATTGGTATCTTCTTGCCTCTTATTGGATGTTCTCGTCCCTTCTTGTTTCTTCTGGGATATTAGTGTTTTTGGCTTTTCTTGTATATTCTAGTCTCTAGAATATACAGTTATCTAGTCTCTTTTTGCATCTTCTCGTCTCTCCTTAATCGTCTCGTCTCTTCTCCCCTATTCTTGGCTTTTGCTTGCTTTTTCTCGTCTGTTCTTGGCTCGTCTTGGATCTTCTCATCTCTTCACGGCTCTTTGTAGTTTTTCTTATCACTTCTTGGCCCTTCTTGCCTCTTCCAGGCTTGTCTTGTTTCGCATTTTAGTATCACAATTCAAATCCCATTTGTGAATGAATGAATCTGTATACGAAAAGGACTAACTTCTGAAATACACAAAAGTACTGATTTTAAACTGAATAGAAAAATAAAAACCGACTGAAAATAAACAATTGGATAAATTAAATGAACATAAATAACTAAATTAAAATGAAGATAAACGTTTAATAATAATATTATATATAAATTTCTTATATTTTTCCCCTTGTTTGAGTCAAGGGCATTTGCATTCAATAGATGAGTTTGTTCTGATTCTAGACAATAAACACCAGTAAATAAGTACGCAAGTAGGCGGGCCTTCCAAGTTCTCATTGACTTTTTTATTACCCACTATTGATGTTATGTCTCCATCTAGGCAAAAAGATGTATACATAATAACAATAAAAAAACCAATGTGACCGTGGACTTTCAACACTTCAAATATCAACGCTTCCAGTGCATCGTGACATTTTGCTTCCGAGTGCTGCAACCTAAAATAAGCAACAATTCGTAGCATCCTGTGGAACGTCAAGTGTCCCAATGGTTGAACCCCTCTGACCGAGCCTAACATAAATAAACAAAACTTCAATATTATGAATAAAATTGAAATAGAATCTTATCTTTTGATGTCGTGAGGCCAAGAAATCCTTTGTCCAAAATCGAAATCAGTTGCGAATCACAATCCAAAACCAGTTGTCACCATCTCATAACAAAGCTTTTACTAAAACACGTATTTTGACACATTTTCAAAGACATTCGGCCAGAAACGCCCGAGTTAGAAAAATAAATACATACACGAGAGCGATAAAAACACAATGCATTTCAATACATATGTAAAAAATAAAAATTATTAATTCACTAAAAATACAGTGGTAAAAATATATATATATATATATATATTTTTATTTTTTTATTTTTTATTATCTATTAAAAAGATGTTAATTAGAATACCAATAATATAAAATGTTCCTTAAGCTTAGTGATATAAAATAACAATAGGCTGGCAATATTTTAATCTATCATATTTGGGTCCAATCCTTCCCCTATCATTTTTAATTTGACAGCCGGAACCGGGACGCCAACTTGTATCATTTTGAAGAATCGATCATACATTGGATCTCTCCGGATTGGTTCTGATACCGGTTCGCTTGTATCAGGTGCTTCTGCTCGGGATTCCTCCGACTCCATATTACGGCTTTCGACGGTCGGTGGTTGAGATGTTCGTTCAGTACCCAATTCATGCACGCTTGGAATGACCTCTGCAACATTTACTTTCACTTCTAATTCTCCATTTAATGGTTCTTGGATATCAGGAATAGAAGACAACTGAAACAAATATAGAAAGATATAATTTCTTCAACTTGTTGCTTCTAAAGCAAGTTTCCAATACGATTTCATCTTGCTCACTATAATACCCTACTTATATTGACTACTGGAAAGCATTGGCTGCCTGACTTTGGGAATTTGATACTTAAGAGCGAATAACCAGCAAATTTAAATTCCGATTCCGACGTCAGCGCTACACACTCGCTAGCGGGCATTTTTAGAACTAGAGTTCGTTCCGCTCCAAGCTTGGTTTCGAGATATACTAGCTCACGCGCTAGGACTTTATAGACGCCACAGTATGGGTCAGATGAAGATGTTAAATTCTCGCTTCCAGAATTTTGATGAGTAGTAGTTATTTGTAATTTGTATATCGAAGTGCATAAACATAAATAGATACAAGTAAAATGCGTAAACCCAGTAGGTATTAAGTAGATACCTACATGAATAAACAATTTGTTATATTCTTTTTAATATTTTGTTTTTAATTGTATTTTACGGCCATTAGATATCTCAGTATCGCCCTGATGTAACACCACCATTAAGAATTGAAACGTTGCTTGAAATGGCTTTAGCCGTGTTTAGTGAACAGATCTGAATAGCCAGGTACTTCCCCACCTTCCTCTTCCCTATATCCTTCCCCTCCCCACTACATTCAGCCTTACAACATACCCCAATTAGGGATGCCATAGTCCCACTGGCCTCAGACGGGAGCAATTGGGACTCTTGTACGGTATTAATGAAAAAAAAAATAGTAATATTCAGTTGGATTGTAAAAAATTACTCATTTTAAAATATTTATTCGTGTGCATATTTGTTTATTTTATATTTATGTGAATACCGCACAAGAGACCCAAATGCTCCCGTCTGGAGCCGGTGAGATTATGACGTGACTATGGGGTATATTATGAGGCTGAAGGTGGTGGGGAGGGGAAGGAGATGGGGGAGAGGAAGGCGAGGAATTACCTGGCTATTCAGATCTGGTCACTAAACACGGTCATAGCCATTTCTAGCAAGTTTCAATTCTGAATGGTGGTCTTACACCACCCAGGGTGATACTGAAAGTATCTTCCACTCTGGAACGTGACGCAAATATATTATTTTTAATTTAAATAATTGTAAAATAACCCAAATTATTCAAATAAAATTAATTTGCCTACGCCGGGATTCGATCCCACGACCTTCGGATTGTGAGTCAAGAGCCTTACCCCTTGACCACGCCGGCCGTCAATAGGTAGTATCAGTAATTTGGAAGGCGGGTATGGGTACCGCCGCCTCGGGAACAATGTATTGGATTATCAACATCTCTGCCATAGGTCACCCCAAGTGACTTAGCAGGGGAGCTCGGGTTCATGGGGCGAGGTTCGTCTACGTGGAAGGTCGGATCAGGAGAGACCGTTTTTTTTACAATCGCTCGACACACTGCCTATCTCTACTTTGGGAATGCTGTGTGGAGGCTCGTTTTAGGGAAAGGAAGGAGAGGAACTTCGGAGAAGGAAAAGGGTATTAGGGGTGGGTAGAAATCTGGGGGGTCAGCGTGTCCAGGAGTGCGGATGTATGAGGCCATCCCTCCCACTGCGGTGCAAGGCGATGTTCCGAGAGGGTAAGGCTGGAGAAGTCAAAGGGACTCCCTCAACCACTTTTTCTAGATCCGACCTGCCATGCAGCTGGTGGGCAGACGCATCCGCCGCCAAGACCTGAACAAACCTCACCCCCACGAACCAAACGTTGCGAACCGCTTGGGATGACCTACGGCAGACGTGTTGATTATCTAATAAATGGTTCTCGGGGCAGTGGTACCCATACCCGATTCTCGTGTTTGTTATTTTTGTAATACGAAAAATGGATATAAAAAAGGCCTACCCTCCCACCCCCTCTCAACCCACCCCCCCCCTAAACCCCCCTCCCCTTACCCCCCACCTCTAACACCTCTCCAACCCCCGGCTCCTTTACCCCCCCCCCCCCCCCCCTCAGCCACCCCTTTCATCTCATCTCAACTCTCCTCCAACCTCTCTCCCTTGGGAGCTGTTGGACTCTTATGCGGTATTACATAACAATATTTTTTTGGAGCATTTGGGACTCTCGTGCGGTATTCACATAACAATAATTTATAATATATATATTTTTTTAAATTTAGTGTGCTTTAGAGTCTTTAGACCACACGATTGAAGTAAAACTTAATAAACTTATAACAATAAATTAAAAAAAAAACATGCTTCTCAAACGGACAGCTGTATGCGACCTGCGGACGTGTCGGACGAAAACACAAAAATTTATGTGAACCTATTCAAAAGCACTTCAACAAACAGAATTAAAGCGCACAAACCCTTTCTTTCTTTGAGTGGCCTGGCAACGCCCGCCGGGTGTCCGCTATATATAATGTTATATAGTGCAGGCGCTTGCATTATAATGCAGTTTTCCGGGACTTGGGATGGAACCATTACAGTTTAGTTGACCCCGAGGTTATAGTGGCTTTGCAACGCATGCCGGGTACCCGCTGTATTTAATGTTATATAGTGCAGGCGCTTGCAATATAATGTAGTTTCCCGGGACTTGGGATGGAATCATTACAGTTTAGTTGACCCCGAGGTTACAGTGGCCTTGCAACGCATGCCGGGTACCCGTTGTATATTATGTTATATAGTCCAGGCGCTTGCAATATAATGTAGTTTCTCGGAACTTGGGATGGAACCGTTACAGTTTAGTTAACCCCGAGGTTACATTGGTCTTGCAACGCATGCCGGGTACCCGTTGTATATAATTTATTTATTTATTTACGGAAAAATAGTCCATTAACAATAATAAGAATAACATGCGTTCGTTAAGGCCCGACCCGCCTAGCAATCGATCACCGTTCGCATCGATTACCGTTCGCAGGACATTTTTCGTAACAATCATCACTTTTCGTAACGCATTTACCAGCTTACCCCCCATGTGTCGAGCGTGCGCAAAGAAGTTTTACTTCAAAAAAATTATTTTGAAGCTGTTGGGACTCTTGTGCGGTATTCACATAAGAATAATTTACAATAAAAAAAAATTTCAAAATTTTCATAAAAATATTCAATGAACATGAATTTTTGCGTTCGGTAAACCCTGTACTTTTTACAAACACGAAACAATGAAATCGTATTATTTGGTTTCGTTTTAAATTCGTCTTTTCCAAATATTACGATACAGAGCGCCGCGGAGACAACCGCCGGCTGCCACGTTTGCGGGCAGAGTGAATTCTCAATTCTCGAGTCGTCGAGCTATAAGAAAAATGGTAAAACGCGAGCTGTAAATTAATTAATATTAATTACTTCTTATGATTATTTTTCGATCAAAATTTTTATGACTTGTCAATAATGTCTTAGCAAAATAAGTATTTAAAAAAATCTTGAAATATATTAGTTTGGAAGTACGCAAATAAATACACAAACTGGCCAATTTACGTCAAGAAACACATGTACGTATATATTTTTTAATGATTTTATTTAAACTAAAATTAAAATTCTAAAACATACGTTTACCAGATAACGTATGGATTTATTTAACTGCATGATTATATGATTTGAAATTGGTGTTGTATAATACATGTACTTTTTTGAAAATATAACAAATCTGCCAACGACCTATGGTATAACCTTATTATACTTAAAATAAACATGTTTTCTCAAAATTTAATCCATAACTTTACTAGATAAAAGAACAATCTTTCAAAATCAATTTATAATTTTTTGTGGAAACGAGTCAATAAGTCTAAACACTGATTTAAAAATGACATATTTCTGGTTTCTCTGGTAATGTCCTCTTAATAGGAACACCTACACAACATTTTGATCTGACGGAACACCTTAACATCTAATGTCTCTCCTCCAAAACTCTTCTTACTTATGCATCGTGCCAATGTTATCATGGTAAATATATTATGGTCTATATTTATAATTGTGTTGAAAAATCTCTGATAGGCTGATGAATCTCGTCTCTGAAGTTCTGAAGAGAAATTAATCCAGTTCGGTTAGAAAATAAATACAGCACAATAAAATAGGTTCCCGTAATCTCATATTGTTAATTACCGAATAAACCATCATAAATTGATTTTTATGTTCATTTATGTACTTACTTTTGTCTCCAAGATTTTTAATGAGGCCTCAATTTTCTGCATTTTCATTTCATAATTGATCAATTTTGTTTCGCATTCATTTGCGAAGTTGTTGAGGAATTGTACTGTTTTTATAACGAAATGATTTATAAACGCCAACATCCGTTTTTGATGAAGAGCCATAGTCTAAAATGGAAAAATGTTCATGGGATTCAACAAGCCAGGCATATTGATTAACACTAGCAAGAGTAGATTCCGTCGGGGTCTTTTGTAATATAATGTATACAAAAGAGATTAATTTGACTTGAAATGAGCGTTAATTGTAGCAACAAAAAAAATAATAGCCAGAAAACCTTACGTTTTCTAATAGTCAGTTGAATATATGGAGTAGAATTATAATTTCAAATCAAAAATAATGTTTCTCGTTAGTTCGTAATAATATTTTTTCTAGAAATAATCTGTTTGTAATAAAGGTAAACTACGGAGGAAATATAAACAATTTCTACTAGCAAAAAAGAAATAACATCTGTCCTCTGTCCTGTCATCGGTGACAGTTGGTGACAGTCATAGAAGTGTACATAAATAAACCAGAAGTGTAGAACAGATGGATAGCATAAATAAACTAATACCATGGATATAGATTATAGAATAAAGTATAACGCAAGTAAAATATTAAAAAAAAAAAAAAGTTTTCCAAATGTAAGTAGGTACCTGTATTAGTTTGCCTCGTGTATTTGCGATTTCTAATAATCACTTGGGTATTATATATATATTTATTTTTAAAATTATTTATTAACCAAGATAATAATATTGGCACAAAATAATTTTTTTTACAGTTTGAAGTACAATTTCTTTTTTTTGGTATATACCACCTCACTGGCTGAGCCTGTTCCGAGGTGGCAGGAATTTAATGAAATTTTGATTACTTAATCTTGTAAGATAAAATGAAATAAAAAAATTATTTGCATTTGAAAAGATAAATTGAATGAAGGGAAAATAAAAAGAAAAGTGAGGAGAAATATAAAATTATTATTTAAGAATAATAAAAAATAATTATTATTTGAGAGGAAAAGAGAAAGATACAGGCGTTTTGTTTGTTATTATTGTGTATAAGTTATCTGCCCGCAGTATACAATGCCTTTGTTGAATATCGAAGTATGAATTTTATGTTTTAGATTAGCATTTTTTGTCACATGAATATCTTTTTCAATTAAAAAAAAAATTTTGGACCCAAATTATGGTAATGTCTTTGTCCATACAGTCCATAGGTAGTATTTGTCTTTGGAGTCATGTGTTGGTGTCTGTGTCTTGTGTCGTAATTATGTTGTGCAGTATGATGGTTTAGGTTGTCTTTTTGGTAATGTATAGATATAATTTTGATGTACAGTTGTTGTATGTTCAATACAGCAAAGTCCTTACTAAATACTCTAAGTAGACTCAGTGGCTCGGTCAGGTGTCCCCCCCCCCCAGGTTGGACCAATTTTTCATGGGACTTGGCTTACCAATATACACTCGGTCTCAAGAGCCGCTCGCACACGGCAAGTATTTTAGTAGAGTAGGGAGTATATTAGTAACTAAAGGCGTCTGAACACCACAATTTTAGTAGAGTAGTTTAGACAGCTCTTTAGTAGAGTCAATCCATTTCGTTCTATTTTTTCGGGCAAGTAGCGACCCTGCGCACCGACATGCTCGTTTTGGCAGAGTTCATTATTGTAGTGTATCTAAAAGCTTCCGGCTTTTAGACATAGATGGCAGTGCTAAGAGCTGTCCTTAGATGGCAGGTAGTTTAGTACCTGCGGTTACCAACAGGGGGTCAAGCAGCTCTGGGTGAGTGTTCACTGGAACCCTCTGATTAGAATCCATTTAGCCAGCTTCTAGTTAGGTCGACTAACGAGGTCAATATTGTAAGTACGCGAAGTATGTAATAAATCCAAATAAAGAATCTATTATTTCAAAGTAATCTCCATCCATAGGAGAATCTGTTAGTGTCTAAAATTATTAGACGCGCAGATATGTCGTGCCATTGAATCGAAGACGCTGCTCTAAAATTCCTTATTTATGCTGCTATTAATCTCTTTTTGTGTCCATAGTTTATTTATTTTCATCTCACTAATTTGTTCTTCCATCTCTTCTAAAATAAGCATTACAATTGGCTCAATTCACTAATCAACCATGCGTTGCAACGTAATGCGACTCGGCGAGTCAAGTTACTCGCTACTCAACTAAACTACTCTGCCAATGCAAACAAACCATAAAGCAGGCGTGCCCAATCGAAGATCTTTTGAGCCCAAAATGAAGTTTTCAGCTTCCTATGCTTTGTTTTGGTATTTATACAAAAAAAATATTACTTACCATAAATTCATATTTTTTTTTATTCTTGGCGGAGACGGTTTACGATTTGTTCCCGTGAGCACTTAGGCTATCATAGGCCCATTGTGCTATCTCCCATTTTACCTCAATCCTTTAACAACAATCCAGTCCCTTTAATAAAGTTCACCAGAGTTGTTATTGGGAATGAAGCTATATCTTCTGGTTCTACAATGTGTCTTCCCAGGTATCATTTCCCTTCTTCACTCGTCCTTGGTTCCCTGAAGGCCCCACGAGGGAAGAGGGCTTCATCTCTCCTCTCCTTAGTTCCCCGAAGGCTCCACGACGGAGAGTCCACCTCCCCTTGGTTCCCTAAAGGCCCCATAAGGGAAGAGTCCACCCCACCTTGGTTCTCCGAGGGCACGAGGAGGGAAGAGGACTTCATCTATCCTCTTCATTCCTCCTTGGTTCCACAAAGGCCCCAAAAGGGAAGAGGACTACATCTCTCCTCTTCACTCCTCCTTGGTTCCACAAAGGCCCCAAACGCGAAGAGTTCACAGAGATGGTCTCATTTCTCCTCTTCACTCCTACATGGTTCCCTGAAGGCCCCACATGGGAAGAGGACATCATCTCTCCACCTCACTCCTCCTTGGTTCCTCAAAGGCCCCACGCTGGAAGAGTGCCCTTCCCCTTGGTTCCCTGAAGGCCCCACAAGGGAAGAGTTCATGGAGGTGGCCTCAGCTCTCATCTCCATGGCTTCTCCTCATGGTTCCTCGTATAGGCCCCAGGAAGGAAGTCCACAGAGGTGGCCTCAGCACTCCTAGGTTCTCAAAAGGCCCCTAGTTTTCAAATGGTCCAATTTTTTGTCCCACGAGTTACCAGGGAAATAGAAGGTCCACTCCAGCAGAGCCCCGAGTGCTGGAGTAAGGTCTAAATACTCCGAGATGCGACTTTGTTTCTCGGAGGCACCGTTCGTGACACTGTTCCCCAGGACATTCAGCCTGAGCACGGAAGCTCACACCTTGGCTTGGGATGGCTATTGCAGGTTTGTGTTTCCACTCCCTGAGCGATGGGTTCGCCACAATGTACTTTGTCTGTTTCCCCCAAATAAAAAAAGTAATCATTTTCTTGCCTCTCCCTCAATCGTATTATAGAAATGAGTGACATGGGAATACTAAAAACAGATAATATATCACCTTGCCTTACAGTATAATTTAGTTTAATTTAAATTGCTTACAAAACATGTTGGTATTTTAAACAATAAACCTAGTTAAAACTAAGTATTCTATTAATTTTGAAATATTTTGTTTGATCCCCTCTAATGGAAGTATGATGACCATGCACAATGTAGGTACATGAAAAAAGTGAAGCAGAATTTAGAATAAAAACTAAAATAAAAGTTATAATAATTTTAAAATAAGGAAATAAAACATCCACACATTTTCTCTGTTTTATTATCATGAAATACACAGGATAATATAGATTTTCACTATATCACCAAAAAAATATTATCCTATTATAATGTAACTTATGAAAACTATACATTATTCTCTAAAATAATAATATATTATTTCACATATTGTATAAAAATTATTAAACAATTTTTTTTAAACTTAAAGTAAAGCCTGTCTGATGTTCAGTTCTTTGAAAATAACGCACAGATATTTTCATTTTAAAAGAAATAAAACACACAACTATGTAATGTTTCTTAATTGGATATTTGTCACTTAAGATAGACGAGGGTTAGACGCTCAGTTCAGTTCATGATCTTGAGTATACTGATGGAAGGTGTTACAGACTGACATCAGTCTCCTTGAGAATGCTTTCATGGTGACATGTTTTCTGCGGAAGAAACGATGTATTACTTACTATACAGAAAAAGCTGTTATTGCAATAATAATAGCTTTGGCTATTAAAAACGTGTTAAAGGGAAGCGATGGGCTAAAAAAATGGCTACTGAAAAAGGATCTACCTTTACACGCATTTTAATTTATTGAATGAAATAACAGGGACAGTGGAAGAGAACTTAAAAAATTAAGATATGAAAGATGTCTTTTTTGATTACTGGAAATGGTAAAGCCATACTTGACGAGACAAGACAAGATACGTGCAAGAGGAAGTCTATAAATGCTGAAGAATTGGCAGTACCTTATGGTACCTTGCTGCTGGAAGGAATATTAAAGACTTTCGCTTATAATGTTACCCCCTGTTATCAGTCGAGCTATAATAATGGACAATGCACATACATATAACATGGTCAAACACTACTTTGTTATAATACATATATATATATATATTTTCAACAGTAGTTGGATTATTTTCTTTTTGACATTGTCTGAGGTAGCCAGAGGTTTAATTTTTTTTAGTACAGCAGCTGTTGTAAAGTCTCATTTCACTTGTATTTGTTAATATAACTTTTATGTGTTTTACCCCAGAGAAAAGGCAATGATTCTAATTAAATTTTTCTCCGGTTCTAAAGCATTCTTGACTGCGGTGTCGATGTGGGTCTCCATCACTGTTAGTGGTGACTGATGGAATGAATTAAACCATCAGTTTGCTGTCAATTCGCAACAGACTGATGAAAAATATTTAAATATCCGCCAATCCAGCTCACCAGTTCGTCGGTCAATGCATTATACAATCAGTTTGAAATCAATCTTTCTGACAACAATCATGGACTGAACTGATGTCAGAATGAGCATTATAGCCCCTGTCATAGGGTTTTGTTCAAATCAGAAGGTTTCCCATCTCACCTACATCAGAAGGGTGTAATTAATTATTGGCAGGTAGTATGCAGTATGTAAGAATGGTGGCGCCAAATTATTGATAGCGGAAAAACGATAAAATCATTAATTTATTATTTGAAGCAGAATTTTGATACTTCTAGATGAAATCATATGACGTTCAAAACAAGAGGAAAATCACTGTTTATATCTGATTTCAACAAACTCTACTTAAAGCCCGGGCAAAACCAAGGACTTCATCTGGTGTTTCAGTTGATGCCTAAAGTAAGCCTTACCCATGTGTCCAGACTTTATGTTAATTCGCAGTGAAGTTTAGTAATGTACATTATATTTATTGATGCTAGGACATTCAGTTGATGCCTAAGGTAAGCCCTACCCATGTGTCCAGACTTAATGTTCACTCTGTATAAAAATATAGAATTATTATATATTATGTACATATATATTACTTTACGCAGGCAGATTGTAAGCAGAAAAATGATTACACAAGCATTTCCTTTTAGATTTCTGTATAAACTTAAATAGTAAAGTTTACGTGTTTGCATGAATAATTTGATGTCACCTTCTTTAACAATCGTTTACTCATGATAAGCAATATTTACAGTTTCTTAACAGATATCAATATGCAACCATTATCCTTATTTCTCTAGTATGTCCATGGTCATTGATGGTAATGGTGGGTTAATAACAATTAGAAAAATAAATTGGTTCAGTACTACGTTTAGGTGACAGCGTAGTTTGTAATATTTTTGTTTAAAATGTATGGCCCAAATATAAAGTTAGCGTTGGGGATGAAGATATTGAGCCATTGCTCTCATTGATTGGTTTATTTGACACCCTCCGTACTGTAAAGGTTACGCATTTAACTTTAATTTGTATGCAGTCTTGTACAAAAGAATGTATTATTACATCAGTATAAACTACCTGTATTATTCTGTTGAAATATCTTTTAAATTGAATGGCCAGCATCAGGAGCAGCACCATGCAGATTGCAGATGTAAATAATTGGGAACCGCAGAGTGAATAATGGATTACATATGTGAATTTAATATTCCTAATGATATAGTCTTGCAAAGTCTCGAAGGGCGTGAGTTATTTCTTTTCCTGATTTAGACCTGAAACAATAAAAAGGGAAACATTAATTTAATACGGACACAGCAAGAGCAACAACAATATAGAACAAGCAATGCGTTTGGTACAATCACCTGCTGACGGTGGAGTGAAAGTGATGCAATTGGGCCGGGGTTGCGGTGGCTCCGTTAATTGGTAGTTTCTTCAAAGCATTCTCTATCCATAGAACAGTTTGAGAGCGATTGAGTAGCAACATTTCCAATAAGACTTCGGCCACATCCGACAGCATGTAAGAATGTATGCAGTAAACGCTGGCATGCATCAAGTTGCCCACGAGAGCCTCCCCGTGCTCCGAGAGCAGATGCATGACTGGGACTATGCAGTCCTGGCGGGAAGACTTTGGCTGTCCAATGTGCACCAAATCACAGAAGAACTTCATAACTGAAGAATTGGCGTCTCTATGATCTAAGGAACAAGCCATAAGGCCACACTGTATAACTGGTTCGATGGATGAACTTTTGAGGAAGTCAAATGGCAGTTTCTGCAAGAAGCGCAAGCAGAGGCGAAACAAGTCATCCACCGTGTCAGGGTTCTGGTTCAGGCCGAAGGGGTGCTGGAGGAGGTCGAAGGAAGGGACGATGAGGGTCTGCAACATTTCCATCAGTATCATATTGCTGACAGGCTCGCCTGCAAACTCATCCACCAGGATGCTGGCCAGGTAGAGGAAGCAGCTGTGTCTGTGTGCGGTATACGTCATTACCATTTGTTTTGACATGGGTTCTAACAGAATTGCTGCCTGTTTTCCCAATGATCGAATGGCAAAACGAAGACACCGGCAAAGCCTCTCCATTATCCGTAGGTCTCCCCGGTACCTGAAGATAAAACAAAACCCACTTAACATCACTTTAACGTCGCCAGCTGCAGATCGTGACAAGGTTCTAACTGAACATTACATTATTCTGACTTGTGGGGTTCAATGTGAATTTCTCATAATGTCACAACAATTGCTGTATTTATATTTTAGATTCTAGTGAATTTAATCCTAATTGTGAAGTTAGAACCCTATTCGACCAGCGAGGATATAATATTTAAATAAATATTTCTCTGTTAGAACCACTTATATATTTTATTAACACAGACCGGTTTCGACCTTCTTCAGGGCAAACATAATAATGACTTATTAAACCAACTTTTTATACAAGAAATAATATCAGTAATTTTTTGAGGAATGCTAAAGATAAAGATCATAAATTGACTATTACCGGAATATAAAAATTCAATCTTCATTTTATATCCACAAAACAACTCAAAGAACATTTAAGATGTCTTAATAATAATAATTTTTTCGATTTCGCTAACCAATTGCAAATAACCATAGTTTTAAATAGTCATAAAAAAATACAGGGATAAATATTCTTCATATTAATAATAAAGGAAAACGCTTGGATAACTTAGAAGTCTTAGAAATAAAATAAAAAACCTTAATAATAATGAGTCCATTAAAAAAAATTAAAAAAAATTTGTACATAAAAATGCAAAAGTCGGTCATTTTAAATACATGTAGGATTACGAAAGATTTTTTAAATATTTATATTGAGGGATCAGTAGGATTTATCGGACCAGTTAGGATTTCATCAGAGCCGAACCCTCTGATATGAAAATATCTGGAGTCGGTTAAATATTTTCCCATTATGTTTCTGGTGGATTGACGTATTGTTCTTGTATTGTTTTATTCTTATATAGTGCACTTACATTGGGTTAATTTACTAGATATTCATTTGTGGAAAAGTGTGTGGAAGGGTTTAGTCTTTCATTTGGGAAAGATTCAACCCGGACATAAAATCTGGAGCACCGTAAAAATTTCAATAAACAAAAAATATTATCTTATAGTTCTATCTTAAATATGTTCCCTTTCAATGTCCGTTCTGTTTCCCTGCACTCTTCATTAATCCCTAGCCATGCCCCCACCCCTACCACATAGTAATACATTGTACTCACCCACTATTTTGTAATTGTCAAGTCATATGTTTGACCTGAAGAAGGAACAGTCATTCTGAACCCGGTTGGCGTTAATAAAATATATGTTTCATTACATTCAAAAGTACATATTATTTAATTTTACAAAGTTCTAACTTTACTTGGAACCTGGTTCAACAAGTTCGGATAGTTTTTGATGATGTGTTTTGTATGAATTTAAAGAAAGTACATATTATTGATGTAATATATTTGCATTGAAAACTTGATTGCTAAAGATTTATTTTTAAACACTTACTCAATAACTTAATAAAATACCTAAGAGGAGGACTTGGTACATCAATAAATATTGGGTGGCAGAGTTTAGACGAGGCCGTACGAGCTGCCGAGACGAACATCGCAGTGGTCAACCAAATGAGGTGACCACGCCAGAAAAGGTAAAGAAACTCCACAAAATGGTAATGGATGACAGTCAATTGAAAGTGCGCGAGCTAGAAGACACAGCAGGCATTTCAAAAAGTGCTGTACATCGCATACTGATTGAAAATACATGAGAAAGCTGTGCGCAAGATAGGTGTTTAAGAGTTGTGAAGATTTTTCAATCAAGTGTTTGACTTTGTTACACAGCAATAAAGCCGAGTTTTTGAATCGATTCATAATCATGGATGAAATATGTCCATCTTTTCACATCTGAGATGAAGGAACAGTAAAAAAAAATGGACTGAAAGGGGAGGATCGGGTCCGCGGCAAAAAAGACAGTTCCATCTGCAGGCAACGTCATGGCGACATTTTTTTGGGATGTGCGTGGAATAATTTTCATTGATTATCTTCAAAAAGGAAAAAAACTTATTTAAAAAAAATTATGCGAACTTATTGCAGCATTTGAGTGATGAAATCAAGAAAAAACAGCTGCATTTGGCGAAAACACCCTATTTGCCAGATTTAGCCCCCTCGGATTATTTTCTTTTTCTAAACTTGAAGAAATGGCTCGGTGGTAAAAGATTTGCCAAAAAGAGGTGGAACCTGCGGTTGATGACTATTTTGAGGCACTCAACGGTTCTCACTATAACCAGGGTATCGAAGCAATTGAACATCGCTAGGTAAAATGTGTCGAGCTGAAAAGAGACTCTGTTGAGAAATAAAAATATTTTTTTGCAAATTTTTTGTGTTTTCCTTGTTAGGTTGGATACTTTTGGGACTACCCTCGAGGGGTAAATAAAAAAATCTGAGAAATCTGAAACCAATAAATATTAATTTCTTCGACAAAAATTGTCTTATGTAAAAAAGAAAAAAATCTTATCTTTTGTTGAGTGGTGTCTCGGGATACAACAGTCTGTCACAATAAATCAGTTCATACTCAAACTCTTATGAAGATGTCCACCAGATGTAAAAATGATTTATTTTGATTAAAAGTTCACGGCCTGCTGTACACAGCTACACTTCTACCCATTGGCATTTAAAAGGTTAAGGCACCAGGACACTGAATTTTTTTTTTTAAGTTCATTTTTTGAAAGATGCACTTGGAATGCTCAACAAATATTTTGAAGAAATTCGAAAAATTGACGGAAAGACAACATTTTACGTGAAATCATTTGAAACAGTTTGTATGTTGAATTATCCTTCAGCAAAACTTTGAATGCGTTTTTCTTGAAATTTTTTTAACACGTTTTTCAACCTGGTTGACAACATATAAAAAAAAAACTAAGTATATATCCAATTTGCATGTACCAAGTCTCAAACTGTTCAAAAATCCAGTGTTTATGGCACCACGTAGGAGAATTTTGATACCTTAAAAAAAGAAAAAATGGCGAACAGCGATTTTTATTTTCGATTTTTTATGGAAAATTTTAAGCATTCATAAAAAAGAAATAGAAGGGGGCCCTTTATAAAAAAATCCCTACCTGATGCCATAGTGACTGGATTTTCCAACAGTTAAGTGATTGCAAATCGGGTGTATAGTTTTTCTAATATGTTTTCAACCATGTTGAAAAACGTAGTTTCGAGAAAAACACGGTTAGAGTTTTGGTGAAGGATAATTTAACATACCTGCCTACAAACTGTTTCATATAAAATGCTGTATCTCCGTTAATTTTACGAATTTTCTTAAAACATTTTGTGAGAGCATTATCAACAAACACATCTTTTAGGAAATGAAATTAAAAAAATGGCATTTTTTTTACAGTGCCCCTGCTTTTTTTAAAGCCTTGTTTAGGATTTGATCAAGAGAACATGGAGTCGCTTGGAGGCCCCCAGGACCAGAGGCCCGTGTGAACTGAATAAAAATGGGGGCAAAAAAAAAAAATAAGCTTTGCCGCCCCGGACTTCCGACGGGCTTGCTCCGCCATGTTTTGAAAACATTTTGAAACATATTTACAAAAAATTAAACATAACTTTCTAACAGAATGAGGTAAAATTAAATCGCGAAGTCAAGCAAATTGTACTGATTGTAATGCATGTATCACTTTTAGGGAATATTAGTTCAAGAAGATGCCGGATAATTTAGAAAGAAACAAGGACATCAAAATACTCAAAGGGGAATTTTTAATTCGTACGCCATCGCGTACAAATATGAAAATAATACGACAAACGAATATGTAGTCATTTATGAATGCCTATCGGGCTTATATGTAAGTAGTTATAATAACTACTTAATAAATAGTAATTCGTGTTTTTAGGTAGGTAATTAATCCACACCAACTGACATCAACAAACAACAGAAATAGACAAGCCATTGAAGGTCATAGAAATTTGACAGCCGATAACACACGATGGATGTCTTCCGACATTCAACACATTTTGCCTTTTTGTCTTAATTGTCTCGTAACGCTGACTTAACACAAAAGATCACCCTTCTAGTTAGTAAGAGTACCGATTAAAAAGCCTTGGTTAATTATTGCTAAGCTATAGAAATTGCACTACAGCGGTGCTAATTAAACAGTGGTCTATGGCCAACACAGCAATAAAAAAATTAACTAACTATCTATCGTCAGTATGAAATTAGAAATACGTAAAATAACCCTCTCAAACATTAAATATCTTGAAACTTAAACAGAACAAGGGCGTATCTAGATATATTTAGTAATTACCTTTCCATGGCCGCAGAGAGCACGGGCCACGCCTCAGTTAACACGGGCATACAAGGGTGGTTATCACCAATACCGAGAGATGCCAATTTGCAGTATCGGAAGAGGGCAGCTAATCTATCAAGCCACAATGTCGGGTCAGAAGTAGTTTCCTTACTAATTGCAACATTGTGTGTACTCAAAGTTGCCAGGGCAGTCAGTTGCACAGCACACGCTTCGTGCATGGCTATTGTAACCTTAAAGAAAACAAACATTAATTTATGTACAGCTTTAGAATTAAATACAGAAAAATAATTAGTAGATATTGACGGATACCTGGTCATGAGGTAGACGACCGATAATAGCAGCCACTCCTCTCAACAAATCTATGGAGGCTTCGGAAGACAGACAGAGCGAGTCGAGGCTGCGTATGATCTGCAAGAGGCCGGCCAAGTGGACACTCATGTGGTCGCGACAGGCGCTGCAGATGCCCTGTAGGGCGTGGGCGGCGGCCGAAGCCAAGGAGGCGTGTTGAAGCGCGCGCAGGATGCACTCCAGCGTGGCCTGCAGACACTCGGGGTGCTTGTCGATCCACTCGCACAGCTCCCCCAGCAGCAGCACGGACGTGTACCTCACGGCTATGTGCGCACTGTCTGGCATACTCAAGATGGCCTCCACCACTTTAGGCACCACCTCGTACTCCTCGGGTAGAATATTCTTGGCTATGGCTTGCATGATGAAAAGAACAGCTTCTGTTTGCTCCCAACTTACGTTGGGAATTTGCAGGGAGATAAACATTTGCTTGAAACAATGGCCCGATCCGATGATAAACACTACGTCCTTGGTCAATTCCAAAACTTTTTGCCTAAAGTCGTAGAACTCGTCATCCTTGTCCAGCAGCCCCTGGTGGTCGGGCTCCATCTGGCAGTGGCGGCAGAGGGCACTGACGAGGCGCTCGGCGTACGGCTTGAACACGCTCGTCAGGGCGTCATCTTCCTTCTTGTACAGCTCCTCCGACAGCCGGTACCACAAGTTAAAGGAAATCTCCGCTACTTCGTAATCGTGGTGGCCGACACACACGAGTACCAGATCAAGAGATTTTATTGCAAAATGTTGATTTTCAGATTTCATAGGACTGAAGTTGACTATTTTCTCGAGAAAAGACTCCCCCAGTTCGGTAAAGATTCTACTATAATTAACGGCTTTCTCCTGATCTTCGTGAGCCACGGCCAGATGGTAGGACGGCTCCAGAGATACCACACTATTAAACATAATCAGTTCTATTTGTTCATCTTCAGTTTTCTCTTCCAAGTTCTTCAGTAGAACACAGATACAATCGGACGCCGCTTCGTGTAGGCCGATGGAGGTTGTACGATCACGTAACACCTGAAAAGTGTGAGACACCACAGAACTCTGGATGATTTCATGTGAAGCCACGGCATTTATTGATAGCCAAGATGTTAAACATTTTACTATTTTGACAGTTATGTGGCTATTATCGAGTGCTTTTTCTAAGGTCAGCCTCAGGAATTCACAAACAATTCCTGAACTTGTCATTAGATACTGTTTTATTTCATTTCTTCTGTTTGCACCTAATCTTAGTGAACGAGACATAACTTCTTCTGGTATAACGGTCATAATTTCTAACAAGGCCCAGACATTAGTGGCGGAGAACTTCTCTACCAGGTCGGTGATGGGACTGCTCCACAAACACATCTGTAGGGCGAGGTCGGCTAGGGCAAGGCAGAGCTGCGTCACGATCACCGTGTCCGTGGCCGGAGTCACCTGGTTTATATGCTCTAAGAGGGAATCTCGGAGGGAAATGTGGTGGTCCATGGGTAATTCGTGAAAAGAGTGTTGTATTTTAGACCTCATAGTTTGTGCACCAAAGTAACAAGATTCAACACTTCTTTTCTGCTGCAATAGTTCGTCGGATATTTGCCATGAATGAATCTAAAAAAACAAATGTTAACGTTTAATAACAAAATTGTCCAAAGAAATAACTCCATTGACAGCGAATATTTTAGCAGCCATATTTTCAGGAAAAAATATTCCGTCACCTTTTTGTAGATGAAGGGCTAAAAGCAAACAAATCTTATTGGCAACACGGATAATTGCTATCGTGGAGCCAATATGACAGCAAGCACACATCAAAATACTAAAGATCTTACCGATTTTTGTAATTTTCCTAGCCAAGCCGATGCTTTTTCCTTTTCTTGCGGATTAGGGTCATTGTATAAGGCGTGTATAGCCTGAAATACTTCTTCAATTGGTGGGGGATCCATTGTTTTTAGTTAAATAATAAAAAATAGTTTTAAATCGACAATACACGGCGAGAACGTACACATTGAAAATATTAAATATACTCCGCATGCAAACCAACTGTCACAACAGATTTCCATAGATGAATTTACAAAATCTCATTGGCATTCCAGTGATCCAATGTCGATAAATAAAATTCCCTGGGATGGAAAATTTACCCAGAAATACCTTATTTCTGTAAAAAAAATATTACAGACAGAATCACAACCGAAAATATAATTTTAAAAAATTCTGAAATCTAATTCACTAAATCTCCTAGCTTCTTAAAACCGTTGAGACCTGGGGACAAGGTTCCTAGAATAAACAAAGTCCGCTCTTACTGAACAGGGAAAAAACGCATCGGGCTAGTGACATATCTCGAAGTCCCGAAACTAGAGATGGTTGGTACATGAAATAGTTACGGCATTCTAGTTCAATTTTCAGTGACTAAGGAAATTTTCGAAGACCCAAACTTTATATTAAAAGTGGACATTTTATTTCGTTTAATTATTTGGTATAATAAACCGTTTGATAATATTTATAAATTGAATTCTAAGAAATCAACGATTCTCAAATATCCAATGAAATAGAGGGAATATGATCGTCAATCTCAAAAAAAATTCAAAGACGGTATCCAAATACCAATCAAACTATCAAACATAAAAAACGATAAAATTCAACATCAATCTGTCAAAATATGGTTTATCTTCTGAAAAAAGATTAATTTGTTTTTTTTTTGAGTTTCAGATTTTTTAATGATCCTATAATCTTTTTTAAATTTGCTCCAGGAGGCTCTGAGGAAAACGATTTCCCCAGGGGCCTGTGTCATCTTTGTTGATGCTGTCTGGAAGGTATTTTTAGGGTAAAGAAGGAGAGGAAGTTCTGGGAAGAAAAAAGGTAAGGGATGGGTAGGAATCTGGGGATCAGTGTGTCCAGGAGGGACAGATGAATGAATCCATTCCTCTCGGAATTCTAGGCGATGGGTCCAGAAAGCCTTCGGCGAGAGAGGTCAAAAGACCTCCATCAACCAACCATCCGGCCCGCCACGCAGAAGACGCATCCGCCGCTAAGACCCGTGATAAGTCACCAAACGTAGCGAACCATTTGGGGCGACCTATGACAACAGTTATTTTCCAATAAATGGTTCGCGGGGCGGCGGTACTAATACCAGGCTCTCAAATTATGATATGAATAAATAGTTTGGACCATAAAAAACCAAAACTTTCAAGAAATGCTTATAAATTTAATATTGCGTTGGTGATTTAATCCAATATTGTATTTGTTTGCCTTTCTTGAAAGATTTGAGTTTGTTCATGAACAAAATTTATTAATATAAATAATATTGCGTGTGTACGGGCGTAAACAATTAATTGATCATAATATTTTTAAGCATAACTTGTAAAAATAGTTTTTTCCTCAAATAATTTAATTAGCGCCATCTATGAAAGTGCAGACTATGAAATCTGCTAAGTGTCATCTTAAAACTTACATATAAACAATAAATAAAAAGTTAATAAATTTGAAATCAAGATTACTATGAAATCTGCTAAGTGTCATCTTAAAACTTACATATAAACAATAAATAAAAAGTTAATAAATTTGAAATCAAGATTATCATATTGAAGCTTAAATATATATATATATATTTTTTGAAATATTTTAATTAATTGAAATTTTACTTTTACTTGTTTTTTAAATTTTTTATTAATGTATGTATTATTTCTCGACCCTACGTCTGGTGTATCTCAGTTTTAATCATTATTATTTTACAATGTCCACTCCATATCCAACATTAATATAGACAACCCAAATTTCAAATATTCCAATGCTGCCCACGCAACTTTTACCTCCTAGTCCTAAGGGAAAAAATACTCAATTTTGACGGCATACCGCTCACCCTCTTTATCTACAAATCTGTTTACAGAAGAAATTAAAACTTTTATTAAAAAAAATAGCTCTAACCATTTCGATTTTGCATTTTTTATGGGTGACATTAATATAAATATACAAAACGCCATACTAAATCCGGCCGCGAACGAATATCTAAACGTTATGCATTCCACAGGATATCTATCATACATAAATAACACCACCAGACCTAATCATCCTAATGATACTTGTCTCGATCATATATTCTTAAAATCAAATAAAAATAACCACTATAAATCCGCTACACTAAAAATTGACATAACTGACCACTATCCTACCTTCTACGGCCACCATACTCCAACTTTGCCCATCTCTGCTGAACCAAATAGTTTTAACAAAACATTTACTAAAATCAACTACTCAACTTTAAATACTCTACTGAACGAAGAATCGTGGATCGCGGTCCTATCTAATGATGACCCAAATTTAATTTTGAATACCTTTTATGAAGTACTTCAAAAACATATTCTAAAAAGTCAAGAACAAATAGCACCACCAAAAAGTAAGCATAAGCACATAAAACCATAGATTACGCGTGGACTGATAATCTCAATACAACACAGAAACAAACTATTCAAAATCTTAAAAAAAACTTGAAAACCATTGCACATCCATAAACGAAGCACAGATCCACACTAAACGGAATGAATACATTTTATTTAGAAACTACCTAAACACAATCATAAAAAAAACGAAAACAACAATACTACTCTACACAACTACATAATGCTCAGAACGACTAAAAAAAACGTGGCACGTAATAAATGAAATTTCAAATAGGAACCAAAAGGTTGACAAAATTCCACGAAAAATCATTTAATAACACAACCATTGAAGACGCTGAGAGCATCGCAAACAATTTCAACCACTTCTTTACAAACATTGCCTCAACCCTTATAGATAGTAACCCAAGTCTTAATATTCACACAAATCAAATTCCTCCCGACCTTTTAGAGTCTAACGACACTACCTCTGAGCTTTCTACATTCAAAGAAATAACAAAACTTGAAATTTCAAGACAAATTGACAACCTTAAAGATAGGTCTGCAAAGGGCCCAGATAACATAAGCAATACCACCATCAAATCAATTAAAAAACACATAATCATTCCATTACATCACATTTTCAACTGCTGCATCAGACACAGCATTTACACCAATAATTTTAAACTCGCTCACATTATTCCAATATATGTAAAACAGACAACGACAGACCAATAACCTTAACTTCACAATTTTCCAAGATCTTCGAAAAATGTTTAAAACGACAAATTATGAACTTTCTAGAATCTAACGCAATCCTTTCAGCTAATCAATATGGTTTTAGATCTAACCTGTGCACCGACGACGCTGTATTTAGTTTAACCCAAAACATATATTCTAACTTAGACTCTAACAATAAAACTCTAACCATTTTCTTGTACCTAAAGAAAGCGTTCGACACAGTCAACCATAGAATTCTGTTAAAGAAAATCTTTAACGTTGGAATCAAAAACAAAAGTCTCATGTTATTAAAAAGCCATATATTAAATCGTCAACAACGCACAAAAATAGGATCAAGCTTAAGCACTTATGATCTAGTAAAACATGGTATTCCTCAAGGAACTGTCTTAGGACCACTACTCTTTCTAATCTACATCAATGACCTATGCAATATTGTGATACCAGGTAAAATTCTCTCTTTTGCCGACGACACTGCAATCTCAGTACAAGGTAAAACGTGGGAAGATACAATCAGTAAAGCCAATAAATGCATTGCAACAGTCAAAGATTGGCTAGATAGAAATCTTCTCAGCCTAAATTATGATAAAACTATTTTTATTCCCTTTTATAATTCCCATAAGTCATCCCCTAAAAATAACCTTAACTTGAAGTTCCATAATGTTAATTATAACTTTGAGACATGCTCAAACTGCGAAGATGTAAACTTAGGAAAATATATCAAGTACTTAGGTGTAACTATAGACAGCCAACTCAAATGGACTTACCATATAGAAAAAACTGTAAATAAACTGAGATACTTAATTTACATATTCAAACGTATGAGCAATATCGTCAGTACAAGAACCATGAAACTTGTTTACGACGCATTGGTGCTTTCGTCCATTTCCTATGGAATAATCGCCTGGGGTGGAACATACAATAACCATGTAAAACCATTAGAAATTGCTCAGAAGTCCATCATTAAGGTAATGTACCAAAAGCCCAAGACATATTCCACCAATCAGTTATTTCATGAAACCGAAATTATGGAACTAAGGCGGATCTACTGTATCCAATGTCTCAAATATATATTTACTCGTCCTAAAAACACAAATCGCTCTAGCCAGAGACATAACGCATGCGTGTTCATAGTGCCTCACTGCAAAACCAGGCTGGCCCAAAGACACATTAATTATATTGCCCCAAAATTATTCAATTCCCTACCTCCCTCCACCAACATGTGTCAAAATTTGAACGAATATAAAAAAAATGTTAAAATCTGGGTAAAAAATAATTTGGAACTGAGTAATTTTTTTCTGTAACTCAAACTAACAGCTTCCAAATTGCTAAAATATTCCATGTCTTTCTGAATATTTAGAATAAAAAAAGGAAATGTAAATGATGTAAATGTAAATGTATTTTTGTAAGGGTGTAAATATGCGATATAAATTTTTTAAATTTTTTTTTTTTGAAATATCTTAATATCCAAATTTAAAAAAAAAAAATCCAGTAAAATCAACTATGTTGATTGATCTCTATAGCCTCTATACAAATATACAAATAAAACTCCAGTAAAATCAACTATGTTGATTGATCTCTATAGCCTCTATACAAATATATTTTTTAAATTTTATTTTAACTACCACTGTTATCCACTTAATATAATACCCACACACAGGCTTCGCCTTCGTGGGATTTTTTTGTTACTTATATGTATATATTTATTTTTTTTGTTATTATGTATTTACCTGTTAAATGTACCAAAAAATTTGCTAATAAAAAAAATATAAAAAATTATACATACATGTATTAATTTTTTCTACTTTCTTGTTTTTTTTTCTTATCTTATCTGTATCTTTTATACACAGTATTAGACAGTATATCTAGATTATGCTTAGACAGTTTATCTAATTCCGATCTCTATAATATTAGGTAAAAAAAAGTTAATAATTATCGACTTTTTTATTTACTATTTGGGCATGATGTGAATATTTGTTATTGGATTATAACCTAATTATTATAATTGTTTTCTTTAATGCATGTAATGTTATTAATATGTAAATGTTCCTAATAAAATAAAATAAAATAAATAAAATAAAATAAAAGTTGAGTACCCACAATCCTATACGGTTCCATGACAGTTCATCCTGCGACAATTCATCCGGCGACAGTTCATCCGGGGACAGTTCATCCGGCCGACAGTTCATCCTGCCGATAGTTCATCCTGCCGACAGTTCATCGAGTGGAAATCCGCTGTAACCTAACCTAACCAAACAAATTAGTCAATTCATCCTAAAAAGATGTTGTTAATTTCAGATAAAAAAGTTATATTATATGCAAGTAGGAATCTTTATGGTTTTTTGCTAAGCCGACTGCACGTATAAGTATGTCTTTTTTTGTTATTCACGCATGCTTCTTCGGAGAGTCGAAATTATTGTTAGTAAAAATATTATCCACTCAAGATGCCTTCAGATATAAGTATATCGATTTTGGTTGTACGGCCGTATACCCTCTTTGCATACTTACTTGAAGAAAAAATCTTCTAAATGATAAAGCCGGATGAATTGTCGCCGGATGAATTGTCGGCCGGATGAACTGTCGGCAGGATGAATTGTCGGCAGGATGAACTGTCGGCAGGACGAACTGTCGCCGGATGAACTGTCGCCGGATGAATTGTCGCCGGACGAATTGTCGGGTCACCATCCTTTACAGATGCGATTTAATGGATTTAATATTTGATTCCTATAATCCTCCAAAGTGAGGAGCGCGAGGTGGAATCGTCTTCCACTCAATTCTCCGAATGTTAAATTCATTGCGAAGGACTTCATTAGTTGAATTTGCTTCCAAAAATTTATGTAAGTCATCCAGGCAATTCTTTGTGCCTATGAAGTTTGTCGCATTGTCACTGTACATACATGAAATGGACGAAACCGGTCCGCGTCTGGATAGAAAACGCTTAAATGCGTTTAAAAAATTGTCTGTGCTTACATCTGTCACCAATTCTATATGTATAGCCATTGTATAGCCTTCGTCGTTAAAAAAATAAATAGACATATACATGCCTTTTGATTTTTTACCCGAGGATGCCTAGAAATGGTTATATTTATCGGTCCGGCAAAATCTACACCAGTATGTGTAAATGCTTTAGCTTCTTGAACTCTAGCTGTAGGCAAATCGGCCATTGGCGGTATAATATTAGCAGGTTCGGTTTTAAAACACAAAATACACGCATGTACTCGTTTGCGTATTAGGTTTCTTCCCGATAATATCAAATAACACTATCTAATTATAGACATAATGTAATAAAGAAAATTCTTGTACCTGATGCTGATAAGGGAGCCAGTTTCAAAATGTGCACAAAGTTGAGCAATCTTATTAAATGCAAATTGGTTTGACAAGAGTCTAGCTCCGGAATTATATTTTTTTACTCTGTGGAGTTAATATATAAAAAAAATATTTAAATTACTATGTTATGAAAGTTTCCCAAAATTTAATTTTTCATGTCAAGTAAAAAAAATAAAAATTATATACAAAGGCGGAATATCCAAAAACCGGAGAAGTTATTTCTTGCTCCTTTTGTCAGGGAATCTATCGTTCCGGTTGGAACTCTCTTCCAACTTTAATCACTGCATTGGTTATTGCAGAGAAAAATGTGGCAACTTTGGTTTCTTTGAAATCGAAGCGTAAAGGATTTGAGAATCTGAAGGAAGCAGAGTGGAAGAACAAAGAAAAATTCTCTGGGATGATTGCTTGGTAAGGGAAACCTTATGTTATGCAGCAATGAAGAAAATTAGGTTTATTATTTTTAAGAAAAATGATTAAGTAAGTAGGTATTAATAATAATACAACCGCAGACCTGTAAAAAATCGCGGAAACTTATATTTGTAGAATTTTTAACGCTAAATGCATTTAAAAAATATGTATACATTTGTACATCGATCGTACAGTTTATTGGTTAGACATTTCCAAATACTAAGTTTTGAGATAATGAGGAAAGAAATATTCGAATGCTCATCATAAATTGAATATTATTTACACGCGTCTGTGTTTTACGTATAAAACATGCTATAAAATAAAACCGGGAAGCACAACGGTTCGGTACATTATTATGACATTTTGAAATTTCTTACCATTAACCCAGAAATTTTTTTTTTGTTTAAATCACTACAAGTTTTTCTGCATCGTAATTGAATGGGTGGCGTTTACGAGTAATCTGAGCAAGTGATATAATAAATATCTCAAAATCAGGTTTTCCCGAGATGTCTGACTAATCAACTGGACGATCGATATATATATATATATATATATATATTAACATTTTTTACTTTTCGAAAGAACGCCGTTAATGAAATTGATAAATTACGAAATTTTTCAAAAATTTTAACAAAATATATACACAATTCAAATAAAGAATTATTATTAATTTAATAATTTTGTTACCTATCTATTTTATCGCTTGTCTTAAACATTCTCAAAATCAGATCCATTTTTTTTTATCGTAACAAATCTCAGGTCAAGAGGTAATTAAACCGGAGTTAGATAGAGACACGCCCCCGCAAATTAATGTATTATTTTCTTTATAATAATAACTGCTTAGATAACCGATTTCAAAATTTTATAGTAAAGTTGTGGGGAAGAGGAAAATGAATGTAGGTCAATTTGATAAATCCCTTTTTTTATTTTTTGGATTTTTTTATTTCACGAGCTTCTAGATTAAATAGATCTATTCCATTTCTATGCAGTACATCTATCCCCTAAGACCTAAGATTTATTACAACCGGTATACTTTAAACAAATTAAGAATTACCAATGGGTTTATCAACGAGTCCTTTTTTTGCTGATATCTTCAGGGATAACCTGGAGAAAAAGTTTTCAGTTCTTACTCACCCCTTCTAAATAAGTGTTTATCTGGAAACGATACGTTGATGACATATTGAACGAATTGATGAGGTACTGAACGTCAACTTAACTCCTTCTTGTTTGTCCTAAATTCGTATCAGAACAGTATTCAGTTCACATTAGAAATAGGTACCATAGTTTAAATTAAACTCTGAATATTATCAGCTTATTCAATCGTCCAGAACTTTATGGGTAGGTATGCAAGGATAAACTTTAATTTTCCGAGTATGAACCGTTGGTAACAAAATACCTTAGCAATGCATTGTTGAAACGTGAATTATTAACGCTGAACTGAACTCAATAATGATTGTCTACGGTCAGCATCAATTCGAGGAGATATTTTCACATGGATAATTGATGGTTCCAGAGTTAGTGGTACTCTAACTGCACTAATATTGATTCTAAGTCGTAAATTTATCTGTCCCACTTAAAACTGACGGATGGAACTCTCAATTTACATATGTTATGAGGAAAGCACAAGCCAAAAATGTTTAAATTCTTGTTGTGCCTTATATCACCATGAATGTAAATAATACTTAGGCATAAAAATCGCTTGGCAAACTGAGTCCAGAAATGGTCGAATTAAATTTTTTCTTTATTTGATGAATAATTTTATAAGGAAAAAAAGTTACTCTAGGGAAACTGTCACATATTTATATTCTTATGTGAGCTCATATATTTCGAAGGAAAAATAAACTTTTTTTGGTATTTAATGAAAACAAATAACTTTGTAAACACCACTATACTATTAACATTACTGACAGATTATTTAAAAAACGACATATTCTTCGTCAGGATAAGAGATTAATATATTTACAAAGTTATTTGTTTTCATCAAATGAATGACCCCACAAAGTGCAATTGCCAAGTTTAAAGAAGTAACTATTTTTGGTGTAGTTTATTATTTTTTTAATATTAAACAGTAAGTAATAATTGTACTCTAATTCTACTCACGCGAAACAACGATAGAAAAAGCTTCAATTTGACAAAATATTTTGTTTTATAATCGTAGTGTTAATTCGATTGGTAGTACAGATGAATCGAAAATAGTGATTTTATACGAAGCTTGGCCTTTACAATTCTTTTGGTCACATTATGTTAATTCCGAGATATGAGATATGATCCCATGAAGTTTTCAATGAAAACAACGATTCCATGACAGTTCATTCCGAGATATGATCCCATGAAGTTAAGATTGTTTTTAATTGAAAAAATAATATCATCGGACGTCAAAATGACATCTACATTTTTACTCCAAATATTCTCAGTAATAGCTGGTTAAAATCTTTCGGGTATTTGCTTAACGCCCCATTTAAAGAATTACTTAACTCTTAAATGTAATATTGTTATATGTATAGTATGGCCGTTGTCATATTTTAAACATAGTGTTTTATCGCTTGCTTAGTTTTATTTATTTATTTATTTATTTACGCATTTAAAAATGAAATAAAATGTAATAAAATAAATAAAAAATAACATATTTAAATTAAATTAAATTAAACAATGTTACTTTGTTTGAACCACTTGTATATTTGTTTGAAGCCGACCGGTTTCAGAACGACCGTTCCTTCCTCAGGGCAAACATATACTTATATATACTAAAATAGTAAGCACCTTCCAATAAACTATGGAGTTCCGCAAGGATCCATACTAGGGCCACTACTGTTCCAAATTTATATCAATGATATTTCGCAATTAGAATTAAACGGTGAAATTTTTTTATACGCAGATGATACTGCAATATTCTACTGGGGTAAAGATCTAAACATACTACTAGAAAATGCACAAAGTGACCTAGAAAGAATTTGCAGTGGGCTCCAATCAAATATCCTAACAATGAATATTAAAAAAACAGGATACATGATTTTAAGCTCAAACCGTAAAATAATTCCTCCTCATGTACCTTTAAAAATTGAAAATAACGATTTGCAAATCCTGATACAGGAAAAATATCTTGGGCTGTGCATCGACAAGCATTTAACTTTTAAACAACACATACAAGATGTAAAAGATAAAATCACACCCTTAATTAGCATTTTTAGCCGGTTATCATATCTATTACCAATTAAATTAAAAAAGTTTATATTATAGTCTCGTACACTCACACCTAAATTACCTGATTGAAATCTGGGGAAATGCGTATGAAACATACATCAATGAATTACAGGTAATTCAAAATAAGCTAATCAAAAAACTATTTCACAACGAATCCAAAACATCCACAAAAAATTATATTTGGAAACAAAACTGCTAACATTAAGAAAACTATACGAGTACAATATATGTCTCCTTATATACAAAATAAATAATAAACTCATACATACAAACACAGAATTCATAAAAATGTCCCAAGTACACAAACATTTTACACGACAACACGATAACATACGTTTAACCACCATTCATACTAACTACGGTAAGCAATCAATTAGTCACGAGGGGGCCAACTTATATAATTGCCTTCCAGATGATATCAAAAACGAAAAAAGTATGTGCAAATTCAAAAAAAATTTATTCATGTTTATTCACAAAAAACAAAGTAGTGAAAGTGAATAATATCGTATGGTAATATTAATGTTATGTAAATGTTAGTACTGTAATCTAATGTAATTTAAGGTTATGAAATGTAAAAACGATGTATAAATTCAATATTCTAGTTAAGTAAGTGAAAATGTTATTTTCTTTTTTACTGGAATAAAAACTTATAAAAAAAAACTTTATATTTCTTTTACAAAGAAATATAATAGGTATATATTTTTTTCACAAAGAAATATTAAGTATTTATTGTACCCTTGTATTAAGAAAAAACACTTTATTAGTACACGACTAATAAAGTGTTTTTTTCTTAATTGTAATGTCACACCATGTTTGTTTTATGCGAAAACTTTTTATTAGCGGCATTTTTGCCGCTGGACCCCTTAGTGACCACAAAAATAAACTTGTACAATCTAGCCCGTGATCCTATAAACGTTCCAACAATTAATAATAATAGTAATAATAATAATAATAACTCTCCGTCTGTAGACTGTCTTCCACAAGTCGCATCAACCGGCGAACAGATTTACCTAACGACCAATTCCCTCCGCGATTCTGATAATTTCCACAACTTAAATGAAATTCGATTAGAAAGGCATGCTAACTATAAGAGCAAACAGCTTGCAATTGGTTCCTGGAATGCGCGTTCCCTTAATAACAAGCTAGAGGCGGTGGACGATGTTTTCAGAGATGAAAAACTCCACATCCTTACCATTACAGAAACTTGGCATGAGAACAGTGACTCGTACTCAATTCACAGACTCCGAGCTTTGGGATATGTGGTTCTCGAGGAAGCCCGACCTAGTGCCGAGGAACCATCAAATAACATCTCTCATGTGAACCACGGTGGTGTAGCGATAATAGCCCGACAAGGATTGCGGCTAACCAAAATAACCCTTGGTACATTTAGCACTTTTGAGCATATTGCATGCAGGGTCTCTTCTACAGGAACGTCGTTTATGCTCTGTACTCTGTATAGGCCCGGATCGAAACCAATCTCTGTTGAATTTTATAATGAGTTCTCGCGTTTTTTGGAACTCTCAGTTGGACTTTCTGATACACTCATTATTACAGGTGACATTAATATTCGTCTCGAGCGCGTGACATCACCAAACACCGTTAAATTCTTAGATTTATTAGCCAGCTTTGGATGCCACCAGTGGGTCGACGGCCCAACTCATGATGCTGGTGGTACATTGGATATACTCATTTCAAAACAGAGCGGATCACCGCTCTTAGCAGATATTCGTGATATAGGACTATCGGACCATCGGCTTGTTTGCACTGATATTGATTTTAACCCGCCAAAAGTACCATATAGAACAATTATATCAAGGGAATGGCGTAAATTTAGTTTTAGTGATTTTCTGGAAGAGCTTCAGACCTCTCTATTATGTACACCTAATTTTTGGGAAACAAAGACGCCAACAGAACTTGTCGAGACGTATAATACAACTCTTATATGTCTGTTAAATAAATATGCTCCGACAACGTCAAAAACACGTAAAGTTCGAAAGTCTGACGGCTGGTTTGATGACGAATGCCGAAACCAGAAAAGACTTATGCGGAAATTAGAGAGGTCATATAGAAAAAATTCTGCGGTAACTTCAAGGGATGAGTGGATCCTTGCTCAAAAACAGTATATGAGCAAAATAAATTCCAAAAGATCTGAATACTGGAATGAAAAAATTGACTCTGAGCGAACCAATCCACGGCGTCTCTGGAACTCAATAAAGACCGTTATTTCCGACGTCACTGTTCCAACTAAAATAGATATTACCCCGGAAGCCTTCTTAACGTTTTTTCGTGAAAAAATAGAAGCCATTCGTGCTTCCACATCTAACGCCCCTCCGCCAATATTTACTATAAATTCTAAAGGAAATTTGTCATCCTTCAAACTCACAACGCTGGAAGAAGTAAGAAAAACAATTTCAAGTTCGCCAAATAAGCAATGCAGTCTTGACCCTATACCAACATGGATATTAAAAAAATGTGTCATTGTCTTAGCTCCATTCCTAGTTCATCTTTTTAATAAATCTCTGAGCACAGGTGACTTCCCTGAACCACTAAAATCAGCTGTAGTTACGCCGATACTAAAAAAGCCACAACTAGACTCCGATAACTTAGGTAATTACAGACCTGTTTCAAATTTACCTTTCCTATCAAAAATCCTGGAGAAAATTGCTGCTGCACAAATAACCAGTCACTTGAATTCAAATAAATTATTCACTAATCGTCAATCCGCATAAAGAAGGTTTCACTCAACAGAAACCGGAATACTTCGTATGCTGTCAGATATAACTTTGGCCATAGAGTCAGGTAAGTTAGCACTTATCTCACTCCTGGACATGAGTGCAGCGTTTGACACGATTGATCATGACTTCCTTATTAAGAGATTAGAGGAAACATTTGGTTTGAGTTCCGATATAAAAAATTGGCTGGTATCATACCTATCCAATCGCTTACAAGCCGTTAAGGTTGGAAATAAACTCTCTGACTTCGCAACACTTTCTTCAGGGGTACCCCAAGGATCCGTTTTAGGTCCACTTCTTTTCATCCTTTTTACAAATGATGTCGCCAAAATAATCGAGTCATTTGGTCTCTTGTCCCATTGCTACGCTGACGATCAGCAAGTTTATTTTTACTGCTCTCCAAACGAAATCAATAGCCTCAAAATCCGCATAGCTGAATGCCTAGAAGCAATAACTCGTTGGATGTCTTCAAACAAGCTGAAGCTGAACCCATCTAAGACTGAGTTCCTCTGGGCGGCCACAAACAAACGTCAACATTTCATAGACAATTCACCTATTTCCATTTCCGGCAACGATATTATTCCAAAGACAACAGTCAAACTTCTTGGCGTTAATTTAGATTCAGACTTTTTGCTTAGAAGTCAAATAAATAGGACAGTAAGCACCGGCTTTTTTCACCTAAGACAACTCAAGTCAGTTCGAAGAAACCTTCCTACAGAGGCGACAAAACTATTAATCAACTCCTACGTAGTCTCACGGCTTGATTACTGTAACGGCATCTACGCTAGTCTCCCAAAATACCAAACTGACAAACTTCAATCCGTGTTTAATGCAGCGGCAAGGCTCATAACCGGGGTCCCTAAATATTCACACATTTCAGAACACCTTCGTAACCTTCACTGGCTCAAGTGCCCTGAAAGAATCCAGTACAAATTGTGCTGGATGGTGTTTAAATCAATCAACGAAATGGCCCCACCTTACATCTCTGAATTATGCGTCCCGGAAAATACCGGTCCGAGGCAATTAACCCTTGGATCGGCAACTTCATCTGCTATAGGCAGACTAATAGAACCCAAACGAAAGCCAAATACAAAGTTCGGAGATCGTGCTTTCGGAGTATCTGGGCCTAAGGCTTGGAATAGACTCCCTCCGGAATTAAGATGCATAAAAAGCCCAACAGAGTTTAGGTCCAAACTAAAAACCTACCTTTTCGGGCTCTCATACCCTTAACTTAATTTAAATATACCTATCTGAGAGTATCATACTTGTATTGCCTATGATATATCTAAATCACAATTTTCAAACTGAATTAAAATTACTCGAATCCTTACACATCAATCTATCTCTCGGAAGATCAAATCCTTGTACTACTGCACCGCCCACCATTAAATATTTTTTACTTTCCAAAATACACTCATTAAAGAATATATTACAAATTAATATTAACATATTTTCAGGATTAAACAACATGTGTTCACAATTATGTCCTCTGCGTGCGAACTCTATCTAAATTTCTTTAAATAGACAATAAACAGTGTTAATTTCAAGCGACCTCCCAGGTAAGTATGGTCCTGTATTAATGCATTTTTAGGCAGCATCGCGTTCATTGGTCAAAATATTGTACATATATTTTCGTATCGGTGATCAATGAACCGGTGTATGCAATTTTTAGGCATAAGTTGTTATTAATTGTTTGTCTAGCTTGTAGTCTTTCTAGATTTTAGGCATGTATGGTAAGTTTGTACAGCGCCCTTGAGGTGATTTTTCACAAAAACGGCGCTATATAAATCGTCCAAATATTATTTATTATTATTATTATTTTTTTAATGCGAGTACCGCACAAGTCCCGATTGCTCCTAATCGTAAGGAGCCAGTGAAACTACGGCATCTCCAATTGGAGTATTTTGTGAGGCTGAAGAGGAAGTTAGGAAAGTACCTGACAATTCAGATCTAGTCACCAAATACAGATAAAGTCATATCAAGCCAATTTCAACTCTGAAAAATAGTATTTCACCTAGACCTAAGACGATACGGAATATGCCAAAAATATACTAATTGTAAAATAACTCAAAATAAAATTAGCCTAATCAATAAAATTAACCCGTTACCTCCGGGTTAATAGCCGAGGATCGTAATTTCCTAAACACTGGAATAAATTCTATCCAATTGAATTATTTATACATTAACACTATACATATACTACTGGTACCCGGCATGCGTTGCTATGCCATTTAATAAAGAAATTGTTTCTATCTGCGTGTCCTTTTCCATTCGTCCCGTTCCCCTTCCGCCTCCCCTTTCTCTCCCGCGTCCCCTTCCCCTTGCGCGTTACCACTCCGCCTCCTCCACTTTCCCTCTCCCCACTCCACTCCCCCCCTTCCCCCGTCCCGCGAACCCCTTCCCGAGTTTCCCTCCCTCCTCTACCGTGAAACCCCTACCCGAGTTCCCCCTCTCCCCTCCTCGCTCCCCCTCAGCCCGCCATCACCCCATTCATACATTCATTCCCGGAACATTCAGATTTCAAACAGCTCGCGTGCCACCTATTGCAATTTTTTTTGTACAAACCAATAACGAACACAAAAAATGAATTATCCAATTTGGTGAGTCGTTTATTTATTTTTTTTTTAATTTCAGAAAAAAGAAAATTATATTTTCACATATTTAACTAGGAATAATTAAATACATTAAACTAAACTAAATATTATGTAATACAGCTCAATTCTATTTCATTGCTTTGTTTATCTTACTAATATTATAAATGCGAATGTATCTTACTAATATTATAAATGCTAATGTTTGTATGGATAGATGTGTGTTACTCTTTCACGCAATAAATACCGGATGGAATTTAAAAATTCTTTCACTAATCGAAAGCTACATTATTTGCGAGTAATATAGGATATATATATTGGTAAGCTCTGGCTTTATGAATAAGCTGTGGCGTTATGAAATTATTTATTATACTTCTTTAAATTTTGCAAATTCACTTTGTGGCACCATTTTATTAATTAAATTATCAAAACACTTTGTTTTTACCACAATAATCTTTATTTAAAAAGTCGACATGTTTCGAGAACGATGTTCTCTTCATCAGGACATTATATGTAATAATACATCGCTCATCGTTCAGAACATCGTTCTCGAAACATGTCGACTTTTTAAATAAAGATTATTGTGGTAAAAACAAAGTGTTTTAATAATTTAATTATTTATTATACGTTTATTGGCAAAGCGTGTTGCTAAGTAAAGGTTTGACGTGGGCTGTCATTTTGTTAGGTTACTATGGAGATTTCTTTGATAGCGAAAATTCAAATATGAGTTTTCTAATATGAATATTTAGTAAATAGGTACTAATCTACATTTTGACCTTAGCCAACAGCTATACTAATTAATATATTTTTTTTAATTTACCCAGCTTTTTTTCATTTTTAATGTCATTTGGGAGGCAATTATACAAGTTGCTCCCTTCGTAACCAATGGATTGTTTACCATAGTTAGTGTGGATGGTGTTTAAATGGACGCCTGAAATAAAATTTCCCGTAAATATGTCAACATCGTTTCCACGACAACCGTCTCACGTCAGCAATTGCTCGCTTTGCCCGGAAATTTATTTGACAATAAACATATAATAAATAAGTATTTATAATTTCATAACGCCAGAACTTACCATTATATACAGCCTATTTTACTTGTATACATATAGTGTAGCTTTCTATTGGTGAAAGAATTTTTAAAATAGGTTTATTGGTTTAGGCGTGATTGCGTAATAAACAAAAATATTAGTATAGATTGTAATAAACGCAATATGTCTTTTATTTTGCATAAGGGTTTTTTAATAGCAATGTCTCTTTACAGTGCATGATTTAAACATTTTCTTTATAAATCCACTGGTGCGCAAAATAAAATATATATTTGAGAGATCCGCAACATTACCTATAAGAATAACCGAACTGATAATGGCGGATGGAACATTACACCGCGAAGAACTTATAATATTTACGTTATAGGTATTGTATTTTTTTAAATAAGAGATTTCTTTTTACTTGGAGCTCGTACATCAGATAAAGCACCGCATCCAGTCTTTTGAAAGCAATTTATTTTTATTTACAAGCAAACGAAATCATTGCATTGCGGGGAATAACGGAACAAAGTTCGAGAAATTCAATTTCGGTTCGGCTAACAAAATAAAGCCACCGAAATCCATTTTCTCATTCTGGAAATATCTTCGTTTCTCCGGCAAAAAAAAAACTTTAAATTCTAACAAAGATATAATATATCGAGCGTGTTGTCAAACAAAGGACCAAGAAATACTTATAACTTTAAGGATCAGATTGGATTTAATCATTCAGTAAAACAATTTGTGAATGCATGGTGGATGTGTTGACGCAAATACACACACCTTTTTCTTATATACGTACCTTTACATTTCTACTTATCCTATCTACCCGCACAACCTTCCCGAGCTAGCGACAATACTCGGTCTAATCACAAAGATCACAAATGACAATAATATAATTTCTACCAGTCTGGAGCAGTCCGGAGTCTAAGCGTGTTATGTGAAATGCAATGGTCCAATGAGCATCCTCTATTAAATGAGTCTTTAAGAATTCTTAAATATATCGACCAGGAACTCTCTTGTTTCTCAAGTGTTTGTGTGGTGATAACCACTGGAGGTATCCCTCAGGCCGTGAGTTCGACCAGGAGGAAGGATTTTTCATCACAACCGAGTGACGTTTCATGAGCCAGATCCTGCCTAATTCCATATTATTATCCAGTATATTTTATATCAGCATCAAAATCAAACAAAAAAAAATTAATTACAGTCTACTATTTGAATCGCAGTGAATCTGGTGACATATTTATCCATAAATATGTTTATGCCAAATTTTAACCATTCTTGATCGATCAACAACATGGATTTAGACGTGGCCGATCAACTACTACAAATTTAATGGTTTTCACAGATTACATGGCGAGAGCACTCGATAATAATGAGCAGGTTGACACATCATACCATGATTTTGCGAAGGCTTTCGATAGGGTGGATCACTTAGTGCTCCTAAGGAGGCTCGAAGAAATTGGTTTTTCCGAAAACTTACTGAAACTCATTCTCAATTATTTGAACGAAAGGGAACAATTCGTGTCCTATGGTGAGTTTAACTCTTACACGTATGCTACAAACTCTGGTGTGCCACAGGGATCCAATTTAGGACCCTTATTGTTTTTAATTTTTATTAACAATTTTCGGGATAAAATCAAATTCGTCCGTTTTTTACTTTTTGCGGATGACATTAAACTCTTCTTGAGAATAAGATCTTTAGAAGACTGTAGAAAACTCCAGGAAGATATAAATGCAATTATTGACTGGAGTATCGATAATAAACTCGATTTCAACTTCCAAAAATGTTCAGTTATTTGCTTTACGAGGTCACAAAAGACCATCAATTTTAATTATAAAATGAAAGACACGTCATTGAAACACATGGTGACTTGCAAGGACTTAGGAATTGTGTACGACGCTCGCTTAACATTTCATGCTCACATTGAAAAGATCTGTAAATCAGCCACAAAGATGTTGGGTTTTATCATACCCAATTCAAAGAAATTGACCAACCTCACAGTTATAAGGCTGTTTTACTTTAGCTTGGTGCGTAGCCAGCGCAGGATCTGCCATACGTTCAAAAACGTGCAAAAAAGCTGGCGCCAACTCCGAAAGGGCGCCGTGAGAAAATAAATATTGTATTAAAATTTAGTTATAGTTATAATTATTACGCTCTAGCAACACTTTCCAAAGAAACAGAATGCGCACGCACAGCGCGGTATTTTTATTCTGGAGAATCAAACAAACCGACTTGCGCCTTTCAAAATGCTGACAATTTTAGTTTGTTAGTTATTTTTGTACGATTTATGCCTCTAGGAGAAGGTAGTTAAAGACCATTCTCTTATGAAATCTTCAGTAAATTCCATTAACAAAAGCATCGCACGGTTTGCAGGATTTGCAGGTTGCAACGTGTTGACGTTCGCTCAATTTGGTGTTTGTTTGCTCAACACAGAGGAAATGCAAGGTACAAATATGAGGTTATATTCTTATTAGATTTTAGAGCTAGTCAGAAGCTGTAGATGCTATTCTTGTGTTGTACGTTGCCGTGGAAACTTATTTGTATTTGCTTTTTCTATTAATATTCGCGTTGGGTATATACATAAACGCAGTAAATCTCAAGAATGTCTAATGGACCTAGTTCAGCGAAACCACCCGCATTGTCTCGTAACCTATATTTTAAATCATGGTATGGGCACAAACAAACAATTCGTTGTATTATTTTAAATCATAACTTGCAAAAAGAGTTTTTCCTAAAATAATTAAAATAGCACCATAATTTTATGTTTACCCAATAGATTCAGAGAGTATAGGGCTCCTGGTGATTCTCTCTTTAAAAAAAACGAATGTGAGAGCTACCGCCAGGTCACTTGGAAAAGTTACACCCTTTATATGTCTTGATTTTATTTGATAAATTAGTGTAAAAAATAACAAAAATAAAAATTGGGGTGAACGAATTTTTAATCAAAATGAAAATGTAGGGGGGGGGGGCGCCATCGGTACATACTGCACAAGGCGCCAGATTTCGTAGATCCGGTCCGAATAGAAAAGCCGAGTAATAAATCATTACGTTCATAAAAATAAAAATGGATTAAGGGTACTTAAAGAAAATTGTATAAATAAGTTGTCTCAAGTGGTCAAACAACTGCTTGAAACACATTTACATTAACTCCACATAATAGGCACACGAGAAAAACACATAACTTTCCTCAGGGGCTGTGTCATATTTTTTAATGGTGTGTCGAGGGTCTTTTTTAAGGAAATAAAGGAGAGGAAATTCTGGGAAGAAACAAGTGTAAGGGCTGGGTAGGACTGGTAGGGTCAGTGTGTCTTAGAGTGGCGGACATAAGAATCCATCCCTCCCGCTGTGGTGCAAGAAGATAGGTCGAGAGAGACCAGCTGGAAATGTCAGAGGGTCTCCCCAAACCTTTCCTAATCCGGCCCGCCATTCAATTGGTTACAGGCGCACCTCACCCAATGAACCCGGGCCCTCTGCTAAGTCAACTAACGTAGCGAATCACTTGGATTGACCTAAGGCAGAGGTGTTGGTTATCTAATGGTTCCCGGTGCGGCAAAACCCGTACCTGCCTCCCATAGTAAAAATAAAATAATAATGTAAAATAAAGTGCTTGCAGAACTCTGACGAATTCAAATTAATTAGCTTTAATTTTTCAAAGATTAAATGGAATTCTGCGAAATAAACACAATAACAATTAAAAATAAAACAGTAAGAGCATAAACAATAAACGTTCAGCTTTGATGCAAACAATAATTTTAATCTAACACACTATATAAAGAGGTAATATTTGTTTGTTTGCATCGAATAGGCTCCGAAACTACTGAACCGATTTGAAAAATTCTTTCGCTGTTGGGAAGCTACACTATCCCTGGGTGACATAGGCTATATTATATTTAAAAAAAAATAGGCATCCTTACTAAAACTTCAATAATGTAACCCAGGGTGTAAAAAAATTACCTAAAATATTCTTTAAATCGCGTGCGCTGCGAAAACTATTGATGATAGAATAAAATAATGTTCTACGACTTTATAGAACACATCATTATTTACAAAAAAGGTCGCGACAGCATATGTCTAACTATTATGGTTATGCCACAATAAGTATTATTTTATTTTAAAATTTTAATTAATATGTCGCCGCATGAAAAGGCTCTTTATTTGTATCTTGGTTTTAATCCTTATCAAAATAAATTACTTCATATTCAAGACAGCTTCAATACCTTTATTTAACTTTTTGAATTTTTCAATTCGGATATTTAATTAGAAAGATATCACGAGTTTAAAAATGTTAGTATTAGAAAAAAGTTTCGGCTACGGGCCGCGTATTCCCAAACCCTAACGCGTTTCAGTCGCGCTATAGACTGAAATGAGTTAGGGATTGGAATGCATAAATCACCTTCCAAACACTACCGCGTTTCAGTCGCCTTCGCGCTTTGTGGCTCTCTTTTTCTGTTAGGGTGACGACCATAATTATAGAAGGGTAAGCAGAGAGGATGGACCGCGTTTTTTTTACTTACAAAATCTTTTTTTACATTGAAAAAAAATATTTTTTAAGTAAAAAAAAAACGCGCGTTTTTTTCGTCAAAATGTATGTTTTTTGTTTGTTTATTGTTTTTTTTTTTTTTTTAAAGTAACCATGTTTTTATCGCAATGGATGTTTCTAAAAATGATGACCTTTATGCTTAAAAACGCGCGTTTTTTTTTTTACTTAAAAAATATTTTTTTTCAATGTAAAAAAAGATTTTGTAAGTAAAAAAAACGCGGTCCATCCTCTCTGCTTACCCTTCTATAATTATGGTCGTCACCCTAACAGAAAAAGAGAGCCACAAAGCGCGAAGGCGACTGAAACGCGGTAGTGTTTGGAAGGTGATTTATGCATTCCAATCCCTAACGCATTTCAGTCGGTAGAGCGACTGAATCGCGTTAGGGATTGGGAATACGCCTACGGGCCGCGCGGGAGAGGAGTCAAGAAATGCAGTGCCAGGGGGGTTGGCGGGACGGGGGAGCGGGAGAGCGGTGGTGGGGAAGGTGGAAGTGGAACGCTGGAGGGGAACGCACGGGAAAGGACATGTAAGGAGTAACATTTTATTTATTTGAATATGGCATGTATTATAAAAGAAAGTCCAAAAAAACGTGCAGCTCGCAAAAACTCAGAAACGAGTCCCGGTTCGATCAAGGGAGTTATATGGTGTGGTAGATCTCTATCCCCCCTAGGGAATAAGGGTATCCGTTTTTACCTAAAGGCCGTGCTTTTAAAGATATAAGGGCTGAAAATTTCGCCCTCTTGAAATTTCTAGAACAGTCTTCCGGAAAGTTCTAGAAGGTTCCATAGAGCTGTAGACATTGTGCAACATTCCAGAACACTATCTTATTGTCCTGAGCGAAGCCGGGTAACCCAGCTAGTATTGAATAAGAAGATAACACTAATAATTTAAACGAAAATATGAAAGAGAACAAGACACAGATAAATAAAAAGATAACGGTCGCAACTGGGACACGACTTCAGAACCGCTCGTTTTATGGGTACAAACGCCTTACCTATTCGGCTACTCCCACCTATTATTTGAAAAATTTGTCGATCTCATATTTCAAATTTTAGAATTAACGATATATTTGACTAATATGCGACCGTTATCTATTTATTTTTATGTCAATTTTTCTCGTTCATATTTTCGTTTAGAGTACGAGTATTAGTGTTATCTTCTTCTTCAGTGATATAATACATTGATGGGAATAACCTTCAAAAGTTAGTTGTAAAAAAAGAGATAGTATAAAAAGAGAGTTGTTCTAAGAAAAATCGAATGATTATAACAACTCCAGAAAAATTATATTCTGTTTTTATTAAAAATTGAATACAAGCTTGATATTATTTTGTAACAAATTATGTAGTGCATATTAACGTCGAGAAGAGTTAAATCCATATGGCAAATGCAAGACCAGTAATTCCGAAATCACGATCAGTGGGATAGTTAGTAAGTACATGAGTCTATTTGACGGAGATGGTTCTACTATTAATTGATTAGCAGCTCAAGATCTGCTGACCTCAGAGTAAGCTATCTATTGCTTGGGTCTTGCCGGACACATAGATCCTATATTATAGATATATGATATTACATAGGCTGATGCTATTCCATGCAGTGCTGTAAAGGCATAAGACAAATCAGGTCTGGATAACGATTACTTCTAAAGCTCCCAATTAATTTATTATCTAACCGAACTATCAATCTCAGTATTAAAAAAAACTGTTTTGATGTTGTATCAAAACCAACTTATCGTACATTGCACTATCTATTGAGTTTGATGAACCCAAAATTCATGAAAGAGCTCGTGACATTTCGCGGAAATTATTGGCAGTTCGTATGATAAATTAGCATAGATATTTGGTAGGAATGTTGTCGATTTTTTGGTGATCGGAGAACTCAAAAACATGCAACTTCATCATCTCCTTTTAAAATTCATTAAAAGTGATGATTTTTTTGAAGCGAAACTTCTTTAGCCCCGTTAGTGATTTGAAATTCGGATAAAACGGAAATGCGTCACAACTCAGTTCTACACAAAAAATCGGTTCTAATATAATGCGGTAAATTCGTGCTTTGGCGCAAGCCTTCGATAGCGCAGTGGGCAAGGCGCCTGGCAAGTCTCAGCGGCCAGAGAGACAGATGATCGAGCAGAGGTTCGAATCCTACGAAATCCAAATAAAAAAACAATTTTGTTTATGTGAAATCGATATCTAATCTTCAAAATACTTTAAAATAAACGGGCAAAAGAAATGAAAGCGACTTTCTAGTTTCCTTCTTAGTGAATTACACACTCTGATTTTATTAAAATTTATTAAATGGGTTACGTTAGGTTAGGTTATTTTTCAAAAATAAAATTCATAACTGTTAGCGACTTTTCAAAGGGGTGTTAAAATGTCACAAATGCCTTTGTGGAGTTATCGTGGAACCCCTTTTTCATATATCCCTTAGATAAATTTGAAAAATAAAGACTACCTACAATAATTAAAAAATAAAACAAATTGTTCTGGAATTCATTGTATCAGATTTACAGACACAAATTTTTAATAATTATAAGTATATAATAATATATCGAAAAAGAATGCTGAACCCGGGCGAAACCGCGCAGTAGAATTAAATATTATAAAAAATGGACACATAATAAATTATTGATAATATAATACAGCGAACGTAAGCATATTATCGCTAAAAAAAGCTGATTGTTATTTTTCACACTCAACCTATCAGGGGATATAGCTCAGTCTCAGTGGTAGTGTATTCGACTGCAGATCGAGAGGTCCCTGGTTCAAACCCGGGTGTCCCCTCAAATATGTATGTTTTTTGTTTGTTTATTGTTTTTTTTTTTTTTAAAGTAACCATGTTTTTATCGCAATGGATGTTTCTAAAAATGATGACCTTTATGCTTAGTGAACATTTTCATTTCATTCTTCTTGCATTATAAAATAATGCATGTGGGTACCATAGATATTTTTGTATTTGAATATCTTTTGTGGGTACCTACATACTTTCAGAGAATCGTTTTTGGGTTTTTATACCTCTTCCACTTCCTCTTTTTTATTATTTTTGAAACAAACAGTATCTTCTCCTTCGATGGCCTCCATGGTCGAGGGGTAGGCTCGTGACTGGTAATCCGAATCGTGCGCAACTACTTTTTATTTGAATAATTTGTGTTATTTCACAATTAATCAATTTAAACAATGTATTGTATATTTGCGGCACGTTCCAAAGTAGAAGATACTCTTAGTATCGTCCTGGTGTAAGACCACCATTTAGAATTGAAACATGGCTTGAAACGACTTTAGCCGTGATTGGTGACCAGGCCTCCTAGCACGGTCAATCTATAAAGATTGATAGGATAACTTTCGGTAACTTCTCATCGATCTCTAGCATGATAGATAAGGAACAGCATGATAATAATATATCTGACGTCAGCTGTTGTTTGTACGTAAGCGATCTGCAATTGTCCTAGGGTACGATGAGAAGTTACCAAAAATTAAACTATCAATCCTTACCGATCTACCGTGCTAGAGGGCCAGATCTTATTAGCCAGGTACTTCCCCACCATCCTCTTACCCATCTCCTTCCCTTCCCAACTACCTTCAGCCCCACAACATACCCCAATTGAGGTTGCCGTAGTCTCACTGGCTCCAGGGGTATGGCTGGCATGGTCGATCGATATAGGTGTTATGTAGGTGTTGTGTCGGTAACTTGGTATCGCTCCCGAGCACGACTGCAGGCCGCTAACTAACAAACAATAGTTCACAACGACTAATGGTTCTTAATTTATTTGACGTAAACTAATATTTGTTCGTTAGCGGCCTGCAGTCGTGTTCGGGAGCGATGACAAGTTATGGACATTTTCGATAAAACCTATATCCATTGACCATGCTAGGGGGCCAAATGGGAGCAGCATATTGAGGTATTCACATATAAAAAAATAACCTACATAAACAAAATGAGTGCAAACCTTTTTTGTATTTCTTGAGCTATGTAACAATTTCTAGAAATTTTGTTTTAATTTTTTTTTAAATTTAAGTAACAAATGCATATGGAAAGTAAAACTCTTCAAAACAAATGAGTGCAAACGAAAAGGTTTTATGAATAATTACTATGGTCGGTAACAACATCAGCGCCCTTGAGGCAGTGGCGTAGCGTATCGTGGGTATCAGCCACCCGGGGCGGAGGAAAATTTTGCCGCCCCCCCCCTATATAGGTACTTATTCGAGGGGGGGGGGGGGGGGCGTAGTAGTGATAATTTTTTTTTGTTTTTTTTTTCAATATTTATTTGCCGATTTTAATTAATCAAATCTGTATGCGGTGAATTAAAACTACACTCAGAACATGAAAACGGATTTTCTTTGGTTCTGGCAGCACATAAATTGTCTGCAACTAGAATTTTGTCAGCAGATGAATACACAATTGGAATTTTACATTCTGAACAATAAACTGGCTTAAATTTTATACAAACTACACTCAGAACATGAAAAAGGTTTTTATTTGACTCTGGCGGCACATAACTTGTCTGCAAGAATGTTATTAAGCACTTCAAATAAGTTTTTCCTTCGAAATGTGTCGTCGGATGAATTCACAACTGAAATTTTACATTCTGAACACAAAAGTGGTTTTAATTAAATCTGTAAGTGGTGAATTAAAACTACACTCGGAACATGAAAATGTTTTTTCTTTGATTCTGGCGGCACATAAATTGTCTGCAAGAATTTTATAAAGCACTTCAAATAATATAATGTTTTCCTTCGAAATGTGCCGTCAGATGAATCCACAACTGGAATTTTACATTTTGAACACAAAACTGCTTTTAATTAAATATGTATGCGATGAATTAAAACTACACTCAGAACATAAAAATGGTTTTTCTTTGATTCTGGCAGCACATAGATAGTGTGCATCTAGAATTTTATAACTGCACTTCGAATAAGTATGCACAAACCTGTCAGCTATTTAACTTTTCTGTGATAATAAATTAAAAATATATACACCGTGATATATACGTGGAAGAAAACCGTATAAGTGTAATTTTTTGTGCGCTTTCAGCAGGGCGCACAAAGCTTCGCGAATATAAAACACAAATCGACTATCAATTAGAGCTAAAATGATACTGTTGCTATTTACATTTTTATTTAAAAATAATAATAATAAAGTAAGTGTTAGAAATAAAAACAAAACGTCTGTCATTAATATTTTGATTTTAACAGTATATAAAACATTAGAAAGATGTTAAGAAACTATAAACTAGAAAAAACTTTGGTAATTCTTCGGAACAAACGTCAACGGTTAATACGCACTTTTTTTGATAAAAACTTTTAGATTCTTCTTAATTACCATAAAAGACAACTATTTGCATTGGGGGAGGTTGAAAATGTTAAATTTTTAATTTTAGTTACGTAAATTGAAAATTTGCTTTAACACTGTGAAATCACTCTGTTTGCAATATTATTGTTATTTTAATATGTTGGTATTACTGATATTTTACATTCCATGTTACACAAACCTAGCGTAGCCGCTAAACTACTTGAAAACTGGGATGTTTTTCTTGCCTTGACGTGAGTAGGCGTTATAAAGGGGCACTTTCTTTTGAATCACAAACCATGTTACACAAACCTAGCGTATAGGTTTTTTCGGTTACGCGCCTTTGAATACATTGCCATGAAGTCAGTTACGGTATGATGTAGCCTTCCATATAGTATTAGTAATACCAACATAATAAAATGACAATAATCATTACAAATTGCATATGGTGAAGCGTTGTGTCTAAATACGAAAGTAAATTTTCAATTTACGTAACTAAAATTAAAAATGTAACATTTTCAACCTCCTCCAATGCAAATAGTTGTCTTTTATTTTAATTAAGAAGAATCTAAAGGTTTTATAAAAAAACGTGCGTATTAACCGTTGACGTTTGTTCCGAATATTTAACAAAACTTTTAAGTCCTGACGCGAGAATCGAACTCGCGACTTCCCCAATCCAAATTTTTACAAGATGATTATTGATTGTGAAATTTCGCCGCCCCCCCAAAAGTGCCGCCCGGGGCGGAGCGCCCCCCCGCCCCCCCCACGCTACGCCTTGAGGTGATTTTTTACTAAAACGGAGCTATGTAAATCATCCAAATATTTTTATTATTATAAGTCTCTAGGAAATATCTTGCGTGATTTTACCAGTATATTTTACCTGGCAGTGTTAGTACATTGATAAACGATGATAAAAATATTTTTATTTTATTTAAGTACCTTCTATGTTATAATTTTTGCATTTATTGAAAATGATAGATATGTATAAAAGCATAAAAGTAGATTATTTTCGTAGTCCTCCCCATTAGAAGATCCCGTTTGGAGAAGGTTTTTTTTCAGGAACTACTATGGTGATGTTTTTATTAAATTAGGGCCAGTTGCATCGAAAATGGTTAAAGTTACTATTTTGTTAAAGTTAAATAAAAGTTACTTGTTTATCATATCTTACAAAAATGGGTTGTTTCAACTTCGTTTAAATAAAAGTTAACTAAATAGTTACAAAATAGTTACTTTTATTTAACCCAGCGATGTTGAGAGTTTAATGTCAGATTTTGGTAAAGATGTTAGCTGTCATCCGTCACCAAGGAACGAAATACTGTTTGAATGGAAAATAATAATAAAAATGTCTCGATAACCCGGGTTTTGATAATCAATTGATTAGAATATATAGGAAATAGGTAAAATAAGGAATTAAACTATGAACCGATCATTTTCTGTAGGAAGAGATGGATTCTATTTTCAGATTTCGGATGTCCAAAAGTATGGTTAGACTATTAAATTTTCTCGTTGCCAATGACAAACTACATTATTTACAAACAAGTGTTTATTCAAACTTATATAAGTTTCTACACTTCTCTTGATAATTTATACCTACCAACATTTTTATATTTCAATTAATGCTACGGAACTGGAAAAAAATAATTTTTTTGTCATATCAGAAATCATGCTACTTGTGCTGTGAAGCTGAGTACGAGGTTCTAATAACATTGCATTTTTATGCAACGGGAACGATGCAAAGATTTACAGGAGACATCTCTGGGGTTCATAAAAGTACTGTCTCGTGTATAATAGACAGGGGCAGAACAATAATAGCCCACCTTCGGCCACAATATAATAATATTATCAAACGTTGTTCACGTTTCTAAACTGCAAGTGTGAAATCACCTAATATTCATATGTCTATGGAAATAACAAATAACGATAAATAAACCAATTCCCAAATAAAATAACCCTCAAAGATATCAATGATAACCCTCAAAAACTTCATAAACGTCAAACAAATACAATCTATAAAACGGTGTTGACACCCGTAAAAATAATTGTGTGTTTATTTTTACAGAAATATATCAAATCCACGGAAAATTCGAAGCCATTTCAATGGCAGCACTGATAACTTTAAACTATTTAAATGTTTATACAACTCAATTGTGTTGAAAAGTTAGGGCTTAATCTCAGTTTAATTATTTAACTTTAAACTTTATTTTAACTTTTTTCGATGCAATTGGCCCTTAGGCTCCTTCTTATTCCGTTAGTGCCAAGATTTCATGTCCATAATGTAATTAATTTTAGTTGCATTATTTTGGTACTCTTTAAAAGTTCGTCAACTTTACTGCTAAAAATTCAGAGGTAGTATTACACTTAAATATATTTAGGGCCAATTGCATCGAAAAAAGTTAAAATAAAGTTTAAAGTTAAATAATTAAACTGAGTTTAAGCCCTAACTAAAGTTAAGCTGCATTTCAACACAATTGAGTTGCATCAACATTTAAATGGTTAGTTTAAAGTTACCAGTGTTGCCATTGAAATGGCTCCGAATTTTCCTTGGATTTGATATATTTTTGTAAAAATAAACACACAATTATTTTTACGGGGGTGAGCACCGTTTTGTAGATTGTACATATTTGTTTGATGTTTATGAAGTTTTTGAGGGTTATGTTATTTGGGAATTGGTTTATTAATCGTTATTTGTTATTTCACACTTGCGGTTTAGAAACGTGAACAACGTTTTATGATATTATTATATTGTGGTCGAAGGTGGGCTATTATTGTTCTACCCCTGTCTATTTATTATACACGAGAAAATACTTTTATGAACCCCAGAGATGTCTCCTGTAAATCTTTGCATCGTTCCCGTTGCATAAAAATGCAATGTTATTAGAACCTCGTACTCAGTTCCACAGCACAAGTAGCATGATTTCTGATATGACAAAATTTTTTTTTTTTCAGTTCCGTTGCATTAATTGAAATATAAAAATGTTAGTAGGTATAAATTATCAAGAGAAGTGTAGAACATAAGTTTGAATAAACACTTGTTTGTAAAAATAATGTAGTTTGCATTGGCAACGAGAAAAGTTAATAGTCTAACCATACTTTTGGACATCCGAAATCTGAAAATAGAATCCATTTCTTCCTACGGAAAATGATCGGTTCATGGTTTAATTCCTTATTTTACCTATTTCCTATACATTCTAATCAATTGATTATCAAAACCCGGGTTATCAAGATATTTTTAGTATTATTTTACATTCAAACAGTATTTCGTTCCTTGGTGACGGATGACAGCTAGCATCTTTACCAAAATCTGACATTAAACTCTCAACATCGCTGGGTTAAATAAAAGTAACTATTTTGTAACTATTTAGTTAACTTTTATTTAAACGAAGTTGAAACAACCCATTTTTGTAAGATATGATACAAAAGTTTCTCTTATTTAACTTTAACTAAAAAGTAACTTTAACTATTTTCGATGCAACTGGCCCTTAGCATGTCTATTAGTTTGGCTATGGTTTTATGTTTGTGTGAGGTGTTTTTGTCTCTTATATCCTTTTTGAGGTGATGAACCAGAATATTTTTAGCATAGTTTTTTAGTACATGTACTTACTTAAATTTTTCTGTTGTTTACGTCCTTATGGGGACCTAGTCTATATGGTCTTTATGATGCAATTCTGAGTTAGGTACTTGTAGTCATTGTACGTGATTTGATGCTGCTGAGCCACATCCTATTATTTTATATTTAATTGAGAGCGGTATAAAGCTTATTCTATTTAAATCTTTAGTTGACAAAATATTTTGTAAAAGTAGTGTATAGTATGTGGTGTATACGTGTAAGCATGTATGTGTAATGTGACCAGACGTTCTATTTTTACCGGGATAGTCCCGTTGTAAGGCAGCGTGTCCCGGTGTACCTGAACACAGGTTCGGGACACCAAAATGTCCCGTTTTCAAAAATAAACCACTATGCGCACAAACGTACTGGTAATCTTGAAGTACATAAATATATCGAACGTGAAATCTACCAATAAGCAGCTTTATATGTCATTTCAATGGCCGTCCTAGAGAGAATGGTAGCATCTTCAAGACGCCATGTGAATTTAAGGTCCCCCCCCCTCCGACCATTCCGTCCTGTCACCTACAAACACCGTTATGTGAACTCTATGATTGGTGCATGGACAATGATGGCGTCTCTAACGGCCGTTGTGGCCAAACTAATGATCAACGGCTGAGCCGAAATCTCAACTCAATCCAGCTAAAATGCCCAAATACACTGTGCCCAAAGCACGATGATCCCCGCTCCGCCTCAAATGTAATCCACCCAGCCGGAGGATTAACTTGCCTGAGGAAGACCTACTTATAAAAACTGTCAACAGAGTTCCGCGAAAACAATCGAAGTGTCATCTGTCATCTCGCATCTGTTATCAGTTCACGCTCTTGTCTGTTTTTTATTTGGTTTTTTCAAATTGAATTATGGACATATTGAATATAGTAGATATAGTTGAATGGGCAGATATTCTTGATGATAATAACGGGCCACATAAGCAGCGACAAGATGCAGAATTTTATAACCGTTTTAGGATGACTAAAACGTGTTTTTTTAATCTGTTTTGGGCCAAACACACGATAAATTAACTTACGCAAGCGAAAGGTAAAGTTCTAACTTATTCGAGTGTAATTTTTGCAATAATATGTGGAATATATTTAGAACTTCAGGTCTGAAAACCTTTTATCTAATGTTTATTACCTATGCTTTGTTTATTTCTTTTTTAGAAACTCCCCAATTTTGCCAGGCAATCAATTGCTTGTTGCATTACGTTTCTATGCTACTTGAAGTTTTCATATAACAAATGGAGACTTTTTTTTAAAAACCAGCAAAATCGTAAAATCAATTCAGTATTGTGTTAACCATCTGCTTTCTCCCAAAGGTGGACCAGAAGCTGAAACATTCTGAAATAGGGAGGGCTGCTTTTCTATTAACGTGCAGGCTATTTCGGATGCTAGAATGAGGATAAGGGGCATCATAGCGAGTTGACCAGAAGCTACACATGACTCCCTTATATTTCAAGGCTGCCGAGCCAAAGCAATGTTTGAGACAGGGCAGTACCCAAATGGAGCTTTACTTGGAGATAGTGGATATCCCAAATGTTTAAATATTCAAATACCTTTTTGTATAACATAACTTTAAAAAGAATGTGTATGATTAATAGGTACTTATAATTAATAGGCAAATGAAAGTGTATTTGGGAAGTATGTTTATGAGAATTGAGAAGGTTGTAGAGATATTGAAAGAAGTGTAAATGCAGGTAACTCGATTAATTGCGGACTGAACGTGCTTTGCGCTAACGTTCCAAACTCTTCTCCCGATAGCTCATTCGGAGTCTATTTGTCATGTTTACAGTTGGTTGTTGGTCATTAATGATCCATAAGGGTTAGGAAATGGAAGGATAGGTACATTTATAAATTAAACAATCTCTTGCTGTACAAATGTCTTGTATATTGCAGTAAATGAATCCACGCTACTAGAAAAAGCTTTACTCTGTTTGTGGATGGATTTGCCAGTTAATTAAAGGCAGAAAGTTACAAGTTTTACATAAATAATAGAATAGTTTACAGTTTATTGGAACATAGTATAATTAATCATGACAGTAAGTAGTAACACCAATACACCGGAGTGACCAATCACAGGCATCCAGAACGTTGGTGTTGGCAGCTCTCTATGCTGTGAAGGAGCGCACATAGTTGTTGTTTCTTGTTCATCATGGATTTGGAGTTGGGGTCGTGGCCCTCGGCAACAGAGACTCAAGACAACATGAAAGCAAAACAAAGAAAGATTAAAAAGTACACATAAAAGGCAGGCATTCATATTGATATTGATCTGCGAAGCTAATGACTATGACCAATAAACAAGAATCATCATATGAAAGAAAAGAGTAATATTATTTATCGTGACATACATATATATGCAAGTTTTATATAAATATCAAGTTTTATAACCAGCAACAAGCAATTTAAAAACAAATAAAGTGTAAACCTTTCAAAAAATCATGTAATAAAATAACATTTTACACAATAAGTGGGAAAATAAAGAAATTAAAATATTTTGCAGATTAGTTATTTCAAGTTATTAGTTATTGACGGCCTCTGTGGTCGAGCGGTAAGGCTCACGACTAGCAATCCGGAAGTCGCGTGTTCAAATCCCAGCGTTCGCAAGTAAATTTTATTTATATTTGTGTTTTTCCACAAACTATTCATTAAAAATAATAAATAGTATATTTACAGCACACTACAGAGTGGAAGATACTGTCAGTATCACCCTGTTGTAACACCACCATTCAGAATTGAAACATTGAATGAAATGGTTTTAGCCATGCTTGGTGACCAGATCTGAATAGCCAAGTACTTCCCCTTCCCCTCCCTAGTACCTTCAGTCTCACATGAGATGTCGCAGTCTCACCGCACTGACTCCGGACGGTTGGGAGCAGTTGAGACACCAATGTGAGTAATAAGATTATTGAAAATTGTATAAATTAAATAAAAATTACAAATGTCCATTCTACAGTCTCCGCTGATTCCTGTGTCAGCTGCACTACTTCCTCCCGGCTGCGGCTGGTGGATGCCTCTTGACCATCATCTTGGGCGGCAGGACCATTTGAATCAAACCTTAAAAAACCAATAGAAATATATGTATATGAACAAGACATAAGTAACGTGCACTTTATTGTTGTTGAACTATAACGACAATGCATTTACAAGCTTTTGGATTCCATTCAGCGCCCTTGAGGTGATTTTTCACAAAAAAGGCGCTCTATAAATTATCCAATTATTATTATTATTATTATTACGTAGGTAATGGTAATACTACAAGTGAGGGTTTATTTGAGTCTTTGAGTGCACCAATTCTGGGACTACTGCCATATACCGTATACATAATGTATTCCTCATTGCTCCACATACCCCGGGTACTAATGCTAACTCAGTGGACATGTTCAGTCATCACCAAATACTAAATTTGTTGCTGAGGCAGTTCACTTAAGTATAATACTGTATCATTTTTTATATTCTTAAAAGCCATTAATAATAACATTCATAATTTAATTAAATACAAGATATTTTAACTTACGGATTTACCAGCCCGGAAGAACTTAATCCAAGTGCTGCTCCAATCTTTAGCAGCACTGGATAGCACATATCTTGGCTGGGAACTGGGCCCTCCACCAATTCCAAACAACTGGCACTGACTGTGTTCGGGCATCTCATGCCAGATTGTCCCATGCCCTTTTTAGAGCAGCTAGGGACCTGCAATCATATTTAAAATATTACGAGAAATCAATTTGGACGAATAGAAATTCTAATTAACTAAACATCGCAACCTTCCCAGAGAGGTTATGAGAGGACAGTCTGTCAAACCACTTGCCTCACTCACAATCATATCTCATCGCACACATTCTCTTCTGTTATTCGGACTATTAACATGGCCCAACTCAAATATCAGGTTTTCTTGATCCTGCCATGTCTTCCTCGGACGTCCACATTCGCGAAATACACACCACCTTTCTTAAATCGAGCTTGTTTGGCATTTGAATTTAAAGAACACATTATTATACGAGATAATCAGTAGACAACTTACCGGTTAGTCTAGCTACTGCAGTTGAAGCCGAGGAGTGAGGAGAGGAACATTCACAAATATACCAAACCACCCATGGACCACTTTATTCCATAAATAAACCAATACAAATACAGCTTCTTTCCAATGACGTTAATATTTCTTTCGAGAACTTTTAACTAATGAACTGCAAGTGCAAACCGATCCCGTCAAACGTCAAACGAAACTTCACGTAAACAAAAAAGTAAGTCAAGTGATACTTTATTTATAACATATTAAATACGTTTGTTCTAAAAATATAAAATGTCGGTTTATGTATTACACTATTTAAAATACATTATCTGTATAAATAATAAATACAATTAATTAACGCTTCGGTATTAATTTAACATGTAAAGTTCCTAATTTGACGTCATTTTTTAGTGTATGAAAATAAACGGTGCTACACACGCGACGCTCCGATCAAAAAGTTGGGCACAGGCAAAATGGAGGGTTTCGCTAAGATCACTTAACTGAGGGGCACCTAGCGCTATGCTCAGATTTCACTCGGATTATCAATTTTTATGTTGGCCACAACGGCCGTAAGACTCCATGGATATATACGCAATTACTCCCACCTTGACCATAGCTGACCTCCCGCAGGGACGTACGTTGACCCCACCCCTCCCACTACTTCGCTCTAGAACGGCCAGCCAATGACGAAGCTTGTTTCTAAATGGTCGCCAACAACTGCATAGCGGCTTTCTTATGAACTTTTTTTGTGTAAGATTAATATTGAATTTATGCAAGTTTTGCTAGAGTTATTTCAAATGAAATTATATAGATTAAAAGGCTGGACTTGCGTCCATACTGATAAGATAAAATAAAATATGTAAATATTTCCATTAAATAGATATAAGGGTTTTTTCATACTGATATCGGGCTAAAACCCCACTGGTTAACATTGTACAATTTTTACTGAATTTAATAAAACTGCTAGAATGGAGTGGTTTACATGAGATAGAGCGGCAAAGAGAGTAATTTTGCTTATATAATTCAATTTTATCAATCCATTCTTGTATAAGGATGCACAAAGCTGCAAAGAAATGTACCAGCATTTAAAGGGTAATTCTGTAAAGCGCAAACCAATACCGCGCACGGCTCAGCCGTACCATATATATGCAGCGCCGAACTAGGTTCAAATCAGTCTAATTTGAACCGCCTCTATCTTCTTGGACCGCTTCTTCCTGCCTGAACTCTACAAATTGTCTTTGACTTTCGACCTTGCACTTCCTTGGACAGCTGAATTCTCTATCCTCGGATACTCACAGTTATTAGAAATTTTTTAGTGATTAGAAATTTCAATGAAACGGAAATGTGTCACCAAAATTTATTATACGACGGGTCTTCAGTTTTAATATAATGCGGAAAATTCACAACTCCGCAAGAGCGTCCGGTGGCGCAGCGGTATAACACGTCGCAAATCGCGAGCCGAAATAATCACCGGCCAGAGAAATCCAGCGAACGAAGGTTCGAATCCTATGAAATCCAAAAAAAACTTTTTATATTTGTAAATCAATATCCAATCTTCAAACCACTTTAAAATAAACAGGCAAAAGAAAAAAAAGCGACGTCTAGCGACTTTCTATTTTCACTTCTACCGCGAGTGAATTAAACACTTTGATTTTTTTTTACAATAAATTTTTGGTTCTTAATGAATAAAACTTTGAATAACTTGAAGAAAAATAAAATAAAGTGTATCTATGGCTTTTATTGATGAACTGGACAATTTGTTTTTGTTTATTGACTGCTAGCTTTGCTTTCTTTGGATGTTTAATTAGTAACTACTCATACCTGCATTCGATGCAAGCTTTCCCTCTATCAACTCTCGCAAACACAGTTTCCTAAAACAACCCATTTCTTGAAGCATGCATTAACTTTCATAAAATATAAAAGTCATCGATGTGTAATAAAGTCAGATTAGTCCTCTCATACCTAATTTCAGTACAAAAACAACACCGCATAAGAGTAATTTTATAACATAACTCCACATCGAATTTTGATAACCTCCTTTCGAAAGCCTAGATATAAATGCAAGTTCTCTACAATATAAAACAGAACTTATTGCTCAAATCCCATGATGTTCCTTATATTATTTGGTTTGATTTTCACAGCCAAAAGTATTTTTGTTATTGGTTTTTGGGGTGTTATGCCGTGTCATACATATGCCTTGATGATGGACTCTGTAACGCTGTCCAAAACGTTGGCTAAAGAAGGAGTTAGCGCAACACGGCACAACACCCCAAAAACAAAAAACAATTTTTTTTTTATTTGTCAATTAATCGGTTAATTGCAAGACCGAAAAGCATCGCACACAGGATATAGAGACGAACTACTTAACAACTTGATGTAAACTTGTTGTACAAGCTTCTAAAAATGTACGCAAAACCGGCGAAGTTGTTTCGTTTTGTGGCAAAAGTCCCAACAAGTCAGTTCGCCTGTGCAAAAGGAAAAAGTGGCGTAATTTGTTGCGTGCCGTTTCAATTCTTACTTTTATCGACACGCCGAGCGGCGCGCCGCGCCGCGGCCGCCTCCATGCTATCTATAAGGCATGTATTTTAAAAAAGTCCACGAGAGGCCTTACTTCTTCACACCTTCAAAAAGCTTATAGTGAGCGCTAGGACAAACTTGTTGAAAGACAAATTAGCTCCGAGTAGACCAACAAAAGTCAAAAGCAATGCTTCTTCCAATCTTTAGGCTGCGAGATAAAGTACTTTTTTAAAAGGCGTTTTATTAAACCAATATTTTTGGTTCCAGTTTTAATTTTAAAATTCACACGCCCTATCTAGGATAATACTTGTCGATTATAAAAGTAGATGATTCCATTATGAGATACCTTTCATTAATTACCTATCAGACAACTATCTTCTCTCGGTGAATTCTATATGAATACGGTGTAACGTGAACATAAACCCGTTTTATACTTGATTAAATTTGTAGGTGGGTAAACGAACTTTATAACTGCAATTTTTCATTTAAGGTTGTCTAATAGACATTTTTATAGCTCATAAAAATGCGATATTGCCAAGGGCCTTAGTAACAACTAACGAGCGATAATGAGAAAAGTTGGAACATTGTCAAAGGGATAGAAGGTGTCAATTTTCAGAAATGAGGCTTTGTATTCAGCTTTTCTTGCGACCTAGTTATCATATTTTACTTATATTTTATAATATTATTTGCGTTAGGTTCGGTGCCAGCGTTACTCGCAGAAGAAAATTCATGTTTTATAGTCCATCTAGGTGACCCGACGAACTTCGTACCGCCTCAGAATCAATAGCAGTTTTGTTAACTTATTCGCTGAATTAAATTCAGTTTTTTTATTAAGTTAAAAAATACACAATGAAGCAATTATCGATGCGCAACTGTCCGTGTTTTGTTTTTGTAATTATCAGTGATGGCGTTGTGTAAGGATTTTTTGTTGTTGTGATTTTCTTACTTTTCCACGTAATTACGGGAATTGAGTTTCATTTTATTTATACGTGTGAGGGAGATTTATTATAATTATTATAATTTTTCTTTGGAGTGTGGGGCAGACATACGTTCACCGTTTGTCTCATTTTCGACTACTGACATTTAGCGTGTAAGAAAGAAGGGCAGCATTATATGTTTAAGAACAAAAGCAAAACAATCAGCCCATTGACATTTGACGCTCTTGAATTTTTTTGAAATCACTCACTATTCAATATTATATTTATCACAATATTGCTGCAGCTCTTTCCAAAAATGAGAATTCGTTCCATATAAAATGAATGAGGAAAGAAATTATCTTCATAATTTTTATTCGTGAATTTTTCTGATGTTTTAATAGTTATTCTGCTATTCGGGGCGGAGACAAAACCAACAAATCAAAGATCATCAAAATCGGTCCAGCCGTTCTTAAGTTATATACGGTGTAACTAACCCATCTTTGTTTTATACAGGGTGTCCGGGGGTAAAGTGCATTAACTTCGGGAGGTGATTCTACATGATGGTAGGAGTAAAAAGGATAAACAACTTTTCCGAAATTCCAACATTTTTTTTCCCATACAAAAAGTCGTACCTACTAAAAATCCTTAGTGTGAGGTACGATCTTATTTGCTGAGCGCCCGCCGGGCACGATTGCGGCAACATTGCATGGTTGTGACTGGCCCGTATCATAAGAACGCTTGTAGACTAACTAATGGTTTGACGGCAAACACGTAGATTTATTTTCCGTTATGGTCTATGTATGTTTGGCTCAAACAGCTTGACGCGCGCTTCAAACCGTTGAGTCAAATCTAGTCTATGTCAAGATGTTGGCTTCCTGTCATTTTCGGTAGTCGAAAGTGATTTTTGTGCGAGATGGAATCTAGTAAAGAAAAATAATTATTTGTTATGTTATAATAAATGTTATATATTAATAAAAAAATAACTTAATAACATTATTAAATTATATTTACATCAATTTAAAAGGAAAATTAGATGGATTTCTACAAATTAAACACAAAAACAATTAAAACCTATTTTGAAATAATTTAATCTAATTTATAAACGCTTTACGTGATACGTAATATCTAAAATCACCACGTTATTTGTCTATGATACGCCCAAAAAATATAAATTCGCTTCAATCACGTAGATTATTGCGCAATGTTTGAAACTATATACTCTATTGAAATGTGTCAAAACTCTAGCCATAGACCAAAAAACTCAAGACATAGACAAAAAACTACGTGTTTGAGTCAAACGGTTTGATAGTCTCGCTAGCACTTAACAGCGGAAAATAATAAAGCTGGCGGCACACGCCGGTCTATTTTTATCTTTTTACCACAAAACAATCCCTAAAAGTAGGAATTTCGAAAAAAGTTATTTATCTTTTTTACTTTTACTTATTTAATCAATATGATAATAAAGCAAGCAAAAATTCCACAAGAATTTAAATGTAGCATTACTAGACCAATATTTAACGGTGGAAAACACATTGAACTGGGATATTATAGGCCTATTAGTATACTACCAGCATTAGAAAAAAAAATTCGAAAATTTTTTATCAAATAAATTAAATAATTACATTGAAAAATTTGCTATCATAGATCCAAATCAATATGGCTTCCAAAGAAAAAAAAAACTGAAAACTACTGCAAGAGTTTTCCAATTACATATATAGTCAATTAAATAATAAATTACATGTTATTGTTTTTTTATCGATAACTCTAAAACTGACATTGACATAATTAACTCAAAAAAACTGCTAAAAACTCTATAAAAAATTGGAATAAGAGGAAATGTGTTAAATTTATTAAAAGATTATCTTAGAGATAGAAAAATATGTACTAAAATAAATAATACTTTTAGTAAAACAAAAAAGGTATCTGCAGGATTTCCACAAGGTTCCATATTGGGGCCTACACTGTATATAATTTATGTAACTATAATGAAAAAACTTTTCTCTTTTGTTAAACATTTTGGATTCGCAGATGATACAGCATTGGTTATATCACATAAAGTTCTAAAAACTGCAATTGAACTCATGCAAATTGACTTTAATCAACTTTGTAAATGGTCTCATGATGCAGGACTATTAATAAATGCCAAAAAACCAAAGTAATGCATATAAGATCACCTAATGCCAAATTCCAATTTTATCCTAATATTATTTCTCATAATTTTATTTGCATTCATAAAAATATTCCAACTAATTGTAAATGTGAATGTTTAGAATTTGTTACGGAATATGTGTATCTCGGTGTTATCGTAGATTGTTTTTTTAAATGGGACAAACATATTAAAAAAACCTGTAAAAGACTTAGATCAATTGCTGGCAGAATGTTCAGATTAAATTTTTTCTTATCAATTGAAACACTAAAAATAATTTATATGTCACTGGCAGAATCCATAATAAGATATGGATTAACAATATGGGGAAATACTTCTATAACAAATCTGAAACAAGTCCAAATTGTACAAAACGCAATTGTAAAATTATTAGTCGTTCATAATATTTTCAAACAGAGACATAATACACCATTGCTGTTTCAGAGTGCTAAAATTTTACCTGTTAAGGCAATACTATGGCACAAAATTATAATTCAGCATATATTTACCCAGTAGCATAAAGAGAAATTAGAACATAAATACAGCACTAGATTCACGCGCAACGACGGGTTAGTAGTTCCGAAATTTAATAATAAGTACGGACAGAGAACGTTTGAATACAACATATCGAAAATATTTAATTAATTACCTGATACTATTAAGCAATGTAATTCTATGAATAAGGTTAAATATATGCTGAAAAAATAACTATCTGAAAAAAAAATTATATTTAGAATGATTAGTATGAATAATGTTGAATTTGTAGATATAAGATGTAAAATTATAATATTGAAAATTTATATGTAACTTAATTATAAGCACCTGCTGACAAGCCAATTCAATTGGCTTAGCAGGACTTGTTTGTGATTTGTAATAACTATTCTTACAATAATAAAAAATATATATATATATATATCATGTATAATCGTATGTACATCACCTCCCGAAGTGAATGCACTTTACCCCCGGACACCCTGTATATTAAAATAACATTTATTGTTTATTGTCTCAAAAATTAAAACAAAATGTGGAAAGTAACGAACACCCCTCGGTTTCCATTAAATTCGTTTTCATGTGTGATAAAGATAAACATTTATTCCTGCCGGTGTTTTCTTATTTAAAAGTTGCGTCGAATAGTGCATTCTACATCACGGGTGTGAATGCAATAAACATGCGTTTACTCGCTTACACAAATACAGAACACTGTAGGTACTATACAAGACGACCTTTTTTCTGGCAGTAGACTGTCCTTCTTACAGATTGATGTTATTTCACACTTTCTCTTATGGCACTTAAAATCTTCGGGGCACAATCGAAATAATCGCATTGTTTTATGATAATGGCTTTTTTTATATGAATACCTCACTAGAGTCCCAGCCGCTCCCGTCGTGAACCAGTGACACAATGGCATCCTCGATTGGGGTATGTTGTGAGGCTGAAGGTAGTGGGGAGGGGACGGAGATGGGGAGAGTAACATTTCAAGCAACGTTTCAATTGAATGGTGATCTTACACCAAGGCGATACTAAGAGTATCTTCCATTCTGGATATGCCGCAAATATACTTTATATTATTTTTTAATGGGTTAATTGTGAAGTAACACAAATTAATAAAATAAATTTTATTTGCCCATGCCGGGATTCGGTCCCGCGACCTTCGGATGGCGAGTCAAGAGTCTTACCCCCTCGACTACGCCGGCCGTCTGTCGGCCATCGGCTGCTTTTGTGATTCCTACCGTACGGGTGCGGCGACGGCAACGGCACGCGACATCTCATTTCTTTAAAGCGAGTGAGGGAGATGTTTGATAATGATTATATTTTTCCTATGGGGAAATATGTACATCGTTTCTCACTATTATTAAATGTGTGAAAAAGAAATAAAAGTAAATGACCTTACAAAAAATTACAGGGTCCCATTAAAGAGGGCAGTTTGGTAAATGACCGTATAAAAATAGTTTTTATGGTAAATAACCTAACCATGTAAACCGTATAAAAAGTTTTTATTGTAAAAAACTTACCGTATAAAAAATACGGTTCCATGGTAACATAACTTACTGTATAAAACAGTTTTTTTTAGTAAATAACCTTACCGTAAAATAAGACGGTTTCATGGTAACATTAATTGCCGTATAAAAACAGTTTTTATGGTAAATAACCCTACCGCGTAAAACCGTAAAAAGACGGTTTCATGGCAACATTCCTTACCGTATAAAAACAGTTTTTATGGTAAAAAACCTTACCGTATAAGAAAGATAGTTTCATGGTAATATAACTTATCGTTTAAAAACAGTTTTAATTAGTGTAAATAATTTCCTAAATGCGAGTGAGGAAGATATTTGATAATGATTATATTTTACATGTGGGGAATACGTACATCGTTTCTCAATATTATTTAGTGTATGAAATAGAGATGCAGCATTAGATATTAAAACACCCAAAAAGTAATTTGAATGTATTTTCGAATGAAATGTTATTCCTTGGCTTTTACTAGTGTTTGACATGTAATGAAAACTTTCTGATCATACACAAGGGCACTCAGAACAAATTTAGGTAAATTTAGTTAGAGATAGCACACGACATCACGCGACGCGTGACAGATTAGTACCAAACACAACTAACCTATCTTTTGCAGGCCACTTTGAGATCTCTAAGAGGTGTCTGTATGTATTATAATGCCACTGTTATATCCTGGATCCATCGTTCACGCAAAGAAGAAAAATAGCAACCAGCGAAATGATGCAAGTGATATTGGTGGTAAATAAAGATTATGGTAAATATCCGTACTATATAAAAAGGACAGTTTTGAATAGTAAATGACCTTACCAATAAAAAAACAGCTTCTCGCAATACGACCCCAAGACCTTACTGTATAAAAACAGTTTAACATCGAAAACGACGTTTCTTAATAAAAACAGTTTTTCATGGTAAATAACCTTACTGCATGAAAAAGACAGTTTTGTGTTGTAAATGACTTTACCATATAAAAAAAGACAGTTTACCATAATAAATAACCTAAATGTATAAAAATTGCAGTTTAGTAATAAATTAACTTACCGTATTAAAAATACGGTTTCCCACAATAAATGACCTAACGGAATAAACAAATGGCATTACCGTAAATAAGGCGAGTTTCCGATGATGTATGTATGACCTTACCACATAAAAAGGAATGTCTTCCATGACAAAAGACCTGGCAGAATAAAAGCAGTTTAAAATGAAAAATGACATTTCGGAATATAAACAGTTTTTCATACCTTGACGTATAAAAATATGATAAATGAACTTACACAAAGGACGGTTTCCCACGATGAACGACCTACTTAGCATATGTAGAGGAAAGTTTCCCATAATAAATGACCTTTCTGTAAATAAAGAGCAGTTTCCAACGATAAATGACCTTATAAAAAAGGACAGGTTCCCATTAAAAAGGGCAGTTTCCCAAGGTAAATGACCGTATAAAAACGGTTTTTGTAGTAAATAACCTAACCATATAAAAATAGGTTTAATGGTATCTTACAGCATAAAAAAGTTTTTATCGTCAATAATTTTCCGTGTAAAAAAGTTTTTATCGTAAATAACTTACCGTATAAAAAAGAAGATTTCATGGTAACATACCATTCTGTATAAAAACAGTTCTCATGGTAAATAGCCTTAGCGTATCAATAAGATGGTTTCATGTTAACATACCTTACCGTATAAAAACGGTTTTTATGGTAAATAACCTTACCGTGTAAAATAACGGTTTCATAGCAATAATACCTACTTACCGTGTAAAAACAGTTTTTACGGTAACATATCTTGCCATATAAAAACAGTTTTTATGGTAAATAACGTTAAAAAGACGTGTAAAAAGACGCTTTCATGGCAACATTCCATACCGTATTTATGGTAAATAACCTCACCGTAAAAAAAAGACAGTCTCATGGTAACATACCTAATCGTTTAAAAACAGCTTTAATGGTAAATAATTTCCTTAATGCGAGTGAGGGAGATGTTTGATAATGATTATATTTTACATGTGGGGAATTCGTACATTGTTTCTCATGCTTATTTAGCGTGTAATAGAAAGATTGCATAATTATAACATCCAATACGCATTTTGAATGTATTTTTGGAATGAAATGTTATTCCTTGGCTTTTAGTAGGGTTTGCCATGTAAAGAAAACACTTTCTCATCATACACGAGGGCAGTGAACTAATTTAGGCAAATTTAGTTAGAGACGGCACACGACATCACGCGACAGTTTAGTGCCAAACCTACTAAATTGAAATTACGACAATTACAATATATTATCTTTTGCCACTTTGAGATCTCTACGAGGTGTCTATATGTATTATAATGCCATTGTTATCAAATAAAGTTAACAAAGTAAGGACCGCTTGAATAATAACGTGAATAGTAATAATTTTTTACAAACCATAGTTTTTAGTAAGAATCCGAAATTTCAGTCGGTTCGGCGGCATAGGGCCTGAGAAAACGACTTTTGAAGTTTGACCTCAAGCCTTACTTTACGTAACCCATAAAAATAATGAATTTTCCAAAAATTCTGCTTTTGTCAGATTTTTTGGTTGATTCCAATATTTACCATAGTATTTTGTAAGAATCCAAAATTTCTGTCGGTTCGGTGGCACAGGGACAGAGAAAACTATTTTTAAACTTCAACCCCAAAACCTACATACATTACGCCAATAAAAAATATGAATTTTAGAAAAATTCTATTTATGACAGATTTTTTTATTGAATCCTATGAAGACTATAGTTTTTAGTAAGAATCCAAAATTTCAGTCGGTTCGGGAGCATAGGGTCTGAGAAAATAACTTTGAAGTTCGACTCCAAACCTTACGGCCGAAAAAAAATTGATTTTTGCCGGTATTTTTTCACAAATGCTACCTGAGAGTCCGATTTATATTTCAAATAATTTGTGTTCTGTCTAATGGCCTGTGGAGGCGCATTGTATATTTTGTTTGGAAAGTGTCTAAAATTTCTTTGGCCAACGTTTTTCAAAAATTGTTTGATGGTGTTTAAAGAAGAGCATTCCTCTTTTTTTATTATTTTTTTTATTAATTTAATAATAAAATTATTGAATATATAAAAGAAATAAAAATTAAAATGGAGTTCTACAAATTAAACTTGATAACAATATACCTCTATTAACTTACTCATTTGGCATAATTAAATGGTCTAATACAGATTTAGATAGCTTAGAACGATTAATTAGAACTACATTAACAAAATTTCATTGTCATCATCCAAATTCAGCTATAGAACGTATTAATTTACCCAGAAATTTAGGAGGTAGAGGTATAGTCAAAATAACATCTTTAAAACATAATCAGGTAGAAATGCTAAGAAATTTTTTCCATAGGAAAGCTGATAGTTCAGAAATGCATAAAATAATTTGCAAGGCAGATAGAAATATTTCGCCATTAAATTTATACGACGAGAATGCCAGCATTCTTATAAATACCAACCAGGAATTATTAGATTCCTGGTCAAATAAAATTCTTCACGCAAAACACTTCAATTATCTCAACCAAACATATGTTGACAAATTTTCGTCAAACAAAAGGTTGAGTATTGGAGAGTTGAGCGCAGAAATAGAAGGCTTTATGCTTGCCATACAAGATAGAGTCATTAATACTAAAAATTATAGGAAGCATATCATCAAAGATGCAAATCAAATTGATGATTTATGTAGAAAATGTTTGGATTTTCCGGAAACTATAGAACATATTATATCGGGATGTTCTGTATTAGCGCCGTCCGAGTATACATTTAGGCACAATCAAGTTTTAAAAATAATTCACCAAAGTTTGGTAACTAAACATAACTTGATTGACTGCCGTAATGTACCATATTATGAATATGAACCAAATTCATTTTTAGAAAATGAATTTTATAAAATTTATTATGATAAAACTATTCTGACAGACAGAACAATTAGTCATAATAGACCCGATATAGTTTTACATGACAAAATTAAGAAAATAACTTATATCATTGATGTCGCTATTCCAAATTCTTGTAATATTCAGAAAACTGTTTCTGAAAAAATAAGAAAATATATAGATTTAGGAAATGAAATTAAAAGAATTTGGCATTCTCAGACTATAAAAATATTACCATTTGTTATTTCGGCTACTGGCATTATACCTAGCTCTCTCATTCAAAATTTAGGCGTATTAGATTTGTCAAAAAATTTGTACATAAAAATGCAAAAGTCGGTCATTTTAAATACATGTAGGATTACGAAAGATTTTTTAAATATTTATATTGAGGGATCAGTAGGATTTATCGGACCAGTTAGGATTTCATCAGAGCCGAACCCTCTGATATGAAAATATCTGGAGTCGGTGAAATATTTTCCCATTATGTTTCTGGTGGATTGACGTATTGTTCTTGTATTGTTTTATTCTTATATAGTGCACTTACATTGCGTTAATTTACTAGATATTCATTTGTGGAAAAGTTTGTGGAAGGGTTTAGTCTTTCATTTGGGAAAGATTCAACCCGGACATAAAATCTGGAGCACCGTAAATAAACAGCATTCCTATCTGACGCCTATGCCCTTAGATTGCAAAATTTGGTAAGATTGGGCTTTTAGTCGAGGTGCACACTAATAGTCAGTGAATGCATCTGACTTTTTTACTTTCGGACGAACTAACAAATTTATAGACAGACGAATTGCCAAACGGTCGATTTAAAACTGGGCTTTGCTATGTTTAGTTAATTATAAAATTTTAAATATCTTTATCTAATATTGTTGGTAGTTTTGGGAATGATTATGACTTTTTCTATTGTATCTTAGTTTTGTGAAACATGTTTGTGCGGAATTCATGCCAGTAAATGAGCACCGGAGAGGAAAGCTGAATTCAAAGGATATTTTAAACCCATTACAACGTAGTTATTTTCTGAAAGCTTTTTCCACCGACAGAGGTGGACAAAAACGTTGGGCTGAAATAATCAGCAATTTGAAAACTTATTAAAATACTATTTATTTTTATTTAAAAAAAATATTTATTTTAATTCTATTGTTATGAGTTTTTATACCAAAGTTTGTACATGATGTAAGTATAGAGCCTAATGTAAGAATAATGTCACAGTTTTTACAGTCCTCCTCACTAGGGTTTCGTGTTGATCTAAACTAAATCAATGGAAAGAACAATTATTAAAATTATATTAAAAAAATCCTTGGACTACCCAACAGAACGCCTATTTGATGAATTTCAAGTACCTACATTTAAAGATTTAAATATTAAAAATTCATTAATTCAAATTATAAAAGAAAAAGATAAAATATCAATTTTTAAACGAAAACAGAACGCGACTTAAACATGTTTTTATATGCCCAAAACTAAATACCTCTTTTGCACAACATCATTACACTTACCAGGGAAGAACTTTTTTCAATCGTCTACCAGAAGAAATCAGAAGCATTAATGATAAAACCCAAATACTGCTCTCTGTCAAGAGACATTTTAAAAATATTCTGAAGAAAAAAACTAATGCCACTTAATTATCCATACAAATATCCTTAGTTTTCCATAATATTCTTTCTTTTATTTAAATGCATACAAATATCCTTAGTCTTCCATAATATTCTTTCTTTTCTTTAAATATATACTATTATATACTATTACAACATACATATATTTATGTAAATGAATTATTTAAGTACTAAGTAATAACCACATTTATGTACACTCCTTTTCCATACACAAGCAAATGCTTTAAATGGAAAAGTAGTAAAAAACCTAAGATGTAAAATTATCATTTAGCAACATGTAAAACATATTAATGAAAAAAAAAATAATAAAAAAAATAAAAAAATGTTCTCAACATGGGCGATAATGGGGACGGTAGAAAACTCAGATAAATCTAGGCAGCTTTGAAGAAAACTAGCGGGCGTTGAGCCAGTATATTGAGGGCGTGGGCAGTTAAAAAAAATTGTCTAAAATCCGGTACCCATCCCACGACAGATGGTATGTAAAACAGTTGGCTAGAAAAACAAATATTCTCAAAGTAGGCGGTGGGCAAAATAAGGTTGAGAACCTATGATCTAAATGCATTGCTTTCATAGAGCAAGTTTCAAACTTGTTTTTCGATTACAGAATTGAAAATTCCGATGAGATCGAAATAAGCACATACATTTTTAAACGCTAACGTCGAAATTCTAAACACTAAATCGACTCTAAACTCGAACATCGTAGGTATTAGCTACACTTATTGTATCGTTTTAGAGCAATAAGTAGGCGTAAGTAAGATGTATAGCTAGTTGATTCTCAGTGACACTTCGCAAGACATCACCGTCTGAAGTGTATAAATGAATGAATTTGGTTGGTTCGCTTCTGAGTTCTTAGTTTTTCTTACATTAACACCGCACAGGAAATTATGAGGAAAATCATTTCCCTCATGATATTTTCCATCTTTGGGGATGCTGTGTGGAGGGGTTTTGAAAAAGGTAAGAGGGCTGGGTAGGAATCTAGGAATCAGTGTGTTCAGAGTGACGCATACCACACTTCCCACTGCGGTAAAGGGCGTCGGGTCTTAAAGGTCTCTCTCAACCGACCTTTTCCGATCCGGCCTGCCACGCAGCTGGTGGATATACGCACCCGCCACCTAGACCTGGACAGACCTCACCCTATGAATCAACTCTGATAAATCACAAAATGTAGCGAACCACTTGGGGTGACCTATGACAGAGGTGTTAGTTAACCAATAACTGGTTTCCGGCGGCTGTACCCATACCTGCTTCCCAATTTTAAAACCTTACACTTCTCTCTATTGATCCGCTCTTTATGCCCAAAGTACTCCTACATGTTCATTTCTTAATCTGCTTCACAACGCTTTCTTCATTCTTTCCTAATCTCAGCATTCAGCCAAGACCCTGTAGTATAATGACAGAGTTACATTAAAAAAATTGATTGATTGTTAAAACCGTTATATTTTTACTTCTATAGTTTGATTCAAATTATTTGCCAAAGTGAAAATGATATACAATCAACTAAAAACTTGCAAAGCTTTGGTAATTGCAGAAAGTTGGGAAAAACTGAAACTTGTTTCCTAAATGGGCTGTGTCATTTTTTTCCAAACCTAGTTTGATTGTCAGTTTGCCCCTGATCCTATAATTGTATAACTTTGGAGGATAGCAATAACCAAAACGCGAAATAAAAATTGGCACTAAGTGCCATAAATATATTTTTTAAATAAATAAATTGTGCAGAAATGTTTTTTGTGCCATCGCCAATAGCCTAAATAAACGTGAAGTTCCAATAAAATTATAACTTCGATGCACGCCGAAAGACAGATAGCTTTGTGCGCAATAGACAGAATGTTTTCTTAGGTACCAAATGTCATTAGTTTTAACTGTCAATTGTATCTAAATGGTTGACAATGGGGGTGCGGCGTCATGTTTTGTTCATAAAAATGTCTTAAAAATTGTTAAATATTGTACGATAATCCATGAAAAATACAATAAGGTGTGTTCATTAAATATTCTAGATTCTTCAATAAATCTTTTATATCTCAGATTCAGTTTTTTGGAACTGCCTTTTATTTCCTGTTAAATCCACGAAGAAGATTAAACAGAGCGTTTTCATGAAATATTGTCGATTTCTTCACTAAATTACGTCTTACCTCCATTTTGTTTTTGTTTTTTGACACTTGGTAAAACAGTAATTGAAAAATGTATCTAGGTGGGAAAGGGGGGAAAACTATTTTGTGGATGATATCAGTAAAGAATCATGAACACACAGTATTTTTTTTATATGATTTCCTCACAAGAGTCCCAGCTGCTCTCGTCTGGATCCAGTGAGAGAATATGGCATCCCTAATTGGGGTATGTTGTGAGGCTGAAGGTAGTGGGGACCGGCAGGAGATGGGAGAAGAATGTGAGGAAGTTCCTGGCTATTCAGACGTGGTCACCAAACATGACTAAAGCCATTTCAAGCAACTTTTCAATTCTGAATGGTGGTCTTACACCAGGGTGACACTGAGAGTACCTTCTAATCTGAAACTTGCCTATATATATATTTTTTTTGTGAATACCTCAGTTCCGGCTGTTCCCGTCTGAAGCCGGTGAGACTATGGCATCCCCAATTGGGGAATGTTGTGAGGCTGAAGGTAGTGGGAGGGGAGGGAGATGGGGAAAAGCAAGGAGGGAATGTATATTCGACCAAACTTCATCAGGATATAATATTTTCTAATTACTAAGACCAACTGGTCGATGTATGAAATAATAAATATTCGTGGTTAAATAAGTGTTTATTTTATTTTTAAATGTATTAAATGGTAATTGTTGATAGTCCTGAATTGCTGTATTGATAAGCTTTCAGGTTCCACCACGTAATACAAGAAGTTAGAAATTCTGAGACTTATTACCACATGAATACTAAATGGAGAGAAATAATTATATCAAGTCAGTGGACATCTTCAATTTATCACTTAACAAATACACGACATCCCGTGACTTTCGGATTGCGAGTCAAGAGCCTTACCCCTCGACAACGAACGCCGTCAATATGTAAGCAAATAAGGGCTTCCATTGCAACGCATTCTCCATAGCTCTTTCAACAACGTCCAAATCCCGACATTTTTTACTTCGCGTCTGGATAATAATGAATTTCGGCGACAAAAACTCTAATTTATGATCCGCATTTCTTACATTTTCCTAATGAAAGGAATATTATATTGACATTAGGAAGAATTCTTACATTTTTACATTGTATTTTTTGAATTTATGTAAAATATTCTTCTCCTTTCACCTCTGCAGACAAATTACTTGTAAAAAATGTCAAAGAAAAAACCATTCTGCAATCTAAATCCTTAAAACGTCAAAAAATCTTAATTTTTAATTTGATGGCCATTTTCGGTGCCGTGATTTATTGATTGTGATGAAGTATTTCTCCTTGTAGATTATTTTCGTTATTTATTTTTGGGGGGCTATGCCGTGTTGCAATACCTGCTTCTTTAGCCAACGCTAACATTTCAAACAGCGTTGCAGTATCCATCGTCAGGGCAGACATCCGAAACGTTGGATAAAAATGAAGTAGCGCAACCCGACATAACACCCCAAAAATAAGTAACGAAAATACTTGCCGTGAAAATCTAAAATCATACTTGTAGATTATTGCTTATGTTGGGCTTACTCTTTCTTCACCTAACTTTTCGGTCAGCGTTACAGTGTCTGCTGCAATCGCCAAACAAGGCGGTTAGTTCAAAGATGTAAGACCATACCTGTTTGAATAACCCGGGCCAGTAATATTTTAAAGATATTTTCTTGTAATTTTTGAAAGTTCCCGGGTGTATGGAGTCCAAGGCACTGTGGTTATTAATAATGACTTGTTCTCTCTTTTAAAGAGGTACTACCAGCTTCCAGGCATAATCTTCTAAGATTGACAGTGGAGGCTTGCAGTTGCGATATAGTTGTCCATTTTTAATTATAAAATCGGGAAACTTTTGCGGTTTATCACTGCATCCTTTGAAGCTTTTTAGATACCATAAGTCTTTTGTGGTGCGACTAGAATTGGATATCTCAGAATTTAATGTAGCTATTTTTTAATACTTTTGAGAGTGAAAATCTGAAATCATTTCATGTTTCGTGAGAAATGAAAAATTTATTCAGTATTAGTTAATTTTACTTTTTATATTTCCTCAAGACAGAAGGCCCTGAGGAAAACCATTTTCCTCGGGGTCTATGTCATGTTTGGGATGCTTTGTGGAGGGTATTTTTAGTAAAGAAAGGAGAGGAAGGTCTGGGAAGGAAAAGGGTATGATGAGGGGGGATAGAAATTTGGGAAGAATCTCAGATATCTGGGATAGAAGTCTAGGAATGACAGACGTAAGAATCCATTCCTCCCACTGAGGTGCAAGGGTCGAGAGAGCCGGGTGGAGAGGTCAAAAATACTTCCTTAACCAGTCTCCTTCAATCCAGTAGGTAAACTTATCCGCCACCTAAACCGATACAAACCTCATCCCATGAACCCGGGCACTCCTGCTAAGTCACCGAACGAACGAGTAGTACTCGTAATAATTAATCATTAAAACTCGTTATAATGATAGATTTTAACAATGTTTATTAATTGAATTTTATCGTTAATGTTTCTAATATCTTCCGGTAGTCGATTGAAAAAAAGTCTTCCTTGGTAAGTATAAAAATTTTGTGCAAAGGAAGTGTTTAATTTTGGGCGTAGAAAAATATTTTTTTTTTATTGGTGCCCTTTTTTACTCATTTAAAGTACGCTCTAGCGTGTTTAAATCGCACTTTATGGAACGCGCGTTTTTTAAAGTTACCATGGCAACATCAACAAATCAACAAAATGTGAAGTCTAAATGTCAAATTTTAACTATAAATCTGACAGGAATATTTTAAACGTCAAATAAAACATTACAAATGTTTCAAAAATTTTATTCAAAGTTTACATTCTTCTTTACATCGTTTACATTCTAATTATTAATATATAGTTGATGCTTTGTACTGTTCCGACATTTTCTGAAGGTAAGCAAGCACAACTCGTTCATCTACAACTACTACGTTTTGCTCCTCCATCCATGTTATGAACCTTTCATATTATTTTTTATAAACGTCTTTGGATTTTTCAGGTATTAAACGCGATTCTGCTTTGGTATTTAAATTATCAATGTTAGAACTCATTTTACAACACACAATAACTAGTAAAAACTGTGATGTCAACTATTAATCTTATGTGACAGATTGCAAATTAATGTTCGTGTTTTTCATTTCCATGACAACAAGATATTGTGATGTCACATCACTAATTCATTAATAGTTCTTATTTCCAAATTTTTAATAATAATATCAATATTTATGTTTTCAAAGTGTACCAATAAAAAAAAATAGCGTAAAGTATTCGTGGATAACTGGTCTTTAAAACACTTGATTTATTTCGAGCACTCGGCTACGCCGTCGTGCTCGAAAAATCGCGCCTGTTTTAAAGACCTGTTTATCCACTTATATTTTAATATACTATTATGTCTAGTGAGGTTTTCAGTTATAAATTGATACTTGTCTTTTTCTTTTATATTTTGAATCAATGAATTTTTGTCGAACAGATCTTTGAATGAAGGTACTTGGAATTCTATAAATAATCGATCCGTTGGGTAGTCGAAAGGTTTTTATTTAATATTATTTTAATTATTAGCCTCTGTACAACTTCAATTGGGGAAAGATTAGTTTTGTATGCGGATCCCCAGCTAATAATTTTAACAGTTATAGTCCGTCCAGTTTTGAAATCATAATTTGATATGATTTATTTACTTGCCTTGATAGAATTCTATAAATTGAAATTTACACATGAAAAGAATGACAAAAATATACATTTTTTTTCTCAAACACATTAAATACTAAATCAGTTCTTATACCATTTCATTATTTTGTAATCTGACGTTGTCTTTCTGCTTGAAAAATAATAGTAACCCCTTTGTTCTTCGGTTTTGAGATAATATTTTTCCACGTCTAAAGCAATATATTTAACAAATTTTCAAAGCACACTGTTTATGTATTTCTTGCGTGTTGTCACATTGTATCACATGTATTATCCTCACTTTTTGGTTATAACCCTGATAAACCAATTTGTCTTTCGAAATGAAAACCGAGAGGAACAATGATGAAAATAAGATATTACGGAACTACATTTTCGTGAAGACTAAATATTGAGTTACATGGAATATTTGTTAAAATGCCCGAGAAAAGATTTCCTGAGAGGATCCTCGCAGACATATCAGCTGGAAAGTCTGATAAGATGTTGGGAAAAACAATGAGGATGAATTTGTGGACAAAGACTGGCGCTGCAGAACCAGAAATAATGCTTTCAATCTACCTAACTTCAGAAAAACTGTTGTTACAATAAGACAATTGTTGCATAACCGGTTTTTTGTAATCTATGTGGAGATCAAATGAGCATTTAACACAGTATTTACAAATTTATTTTAATAATTTACATCCGAACCATCTTATAGATATTATAAAGGCGAAAGTTTGTATGGATGAGTGTTATTCTTTCACGCAATAAACACCGAATAGAATTTAAAAATTCTTTCACTAATCGAAAGCTACATTATTTGCGAGTAACATAGGCTATATATATATTGGTAAGCTCTGGCGTTATGAATAAACTGTAGCGTTATACAATTATTTTTCATACGTTTTCTGTCCCTAACAAAATCGAGTTATTGCAAACGTCAAACAAATTGTTACCTTGGAAACAATGTTTTTTTTTTTTTTTAATTAGGCAATTCACCCTAAAAATAGTGCTTTGTTGGCGTCATAGTTAATACCTACCTATCTCTAAAAATGTTTATTGTCCGGACGAAAAGCATAGCGTTGCTATGTAATTATTTGACGTGGGCTGTCATTTTGTTATTTCTTTAGGTTACTCTGGATTCAAATATGAATAAAATACTAATTCCTACTTGAGGCGAAATCATCAGAATAAATTAGGGAAGTAGGTACTAAAAATAAATTTCTATAATTTAAATATTTTCTAAAATCGAATTTTTATTTGCGAAATGTCATTCTCAAATTTTGAAATTTTCTATTAAACAATAATTATTTTTTATAAGACAAAAAAGCAAGAATAATAACAATTATGCCAGTAACAATTATGCGAGCGAAGCCGCGGGTAAAAGTTAGTAATTTAATATTTATAAAATATTCGAATATGAAAAGTGTGATCGAACAAGTAGCGATTTACAAAAATGTTATGTCTTCGGCAGTCTGAAACAGAATGGTTCCTCTTCTGGTTGGTTCCGGCAGACGGTGACTAAGTGGAAATGTTAGGGGATCGCTATTGGTGTGTGATGAACTAATAAGAATGCTTCCACGATCAAAAGCTGGATCATTCGCTACCACAAATCTAAAAACACAATTTAAAAGCGTAAAGTCAAGTTCCCAATACCTTGCAACTTAAGATGATGCACTACTGAGGAATGTAAATCATGTGATTTTAGTACAAAAATTAGATCACTAAGAAATATGTTAGATGCTTATTAAATATTGCGAGTAGAACATATATTTGCCTTTGAAATAATCGAGATTTTTTTGGTCTTTTTATAAGCCCAGAAAAACATGAAGAAAAAGGTCTAAATCTGTTAAAGTTCAATCTCATTCTTACAATCTTTTTTGGATAATGTGGAAAATTTTATTTCTACAATTTTTTAACATACGGTTCAAAAAATAACTTTTATTGGATTTCTAAAGTCAATTTTAAAAGACCGATGCAGTGTTGCTAAAAGGACATAGGGTTATATTTATGGGTTTATAATAATAAACAATCACTGCTAATCGTTGATTGTAAGATGTGATGATAATTACGTTTTTATTCTTCATTACTCTCCGGCATTCTAATTTATTTTGATAAACTATTTTGCGTGATACATCTTGTTGACATGGGAATTGACACAATAACGCCTGCATCCATTTTCCCCGAGTCCCCGTATTGGCAACAAAAATATACATCCACCCTTCTATATCGGCAATAAAAAGATTAATGCAATTTCTGCCGTTATATCTAGGATGGTGGGTACCAACCTAACAAAAAGCAGTCATCATTTGGATATGTCGCGTCTGAGTCATAAAATGAGAATTGGAGAAAGTCACCCTTATTTTGTAAGAACTTGACGATATGTAGCATTAGTTTCTTGACAAACTTGTAACTCACTAAATGCTCTCGAACCTCTGGCGTTGTAAAAATTGCAAAACATCAATCAACATAAATGTTTTCAGCTTAATTTGGCATACTCCATCGTGAGCTTTGAGAAATCGATAAAACTGAAACGAAATATTAATTTACAAATTTTCGATCCAAATTCCAGGCGTTGACGCAAATATCTACAAATCCCTTCCTCCACCCAACCTGCTATCCAAATACCTGTCCCTATCTGACAGTGTATGGCCAATACCTAGGTGTGGATATTTGCAAAAATAAATCATGGAGCAAACAGTTTATTAATAAAGCCCGTGCAATGTCAGTAATATTTAATATCAGCTCCATTAATTAAGAAATCTTGGCAGTGTCTTCATGGTACTCCCTCGGTGTTTATAATTTTGAATCTCTTATGGGTGATTGCGTAGTGTCAGTATCCCTCAAGCGATAAGAACCATTCTTATCATCAAGAATATCAGAAAACAAAGTGGTAAGTCAGTTCTTTACAATTCTAATCTTTACCAACTCCTGTAGTTGTGTCAACTTGAAACATGAAATATATTAAAAATATTATAATTATTATACAAAGTGATTCGCTGAATATATGCGACAACACCATGCGAAGCGTAATAACAGTGTGTAACACAATTGTTGGTAAAATTTTATTTATTGAAGGTAAGTTCACAGATAACATATAATAAAAATAGTCATAATGTATCAAATGACAATAATAATTAACTGAGCAAGGGATCGGAGGGAACCTTGCTGATTAGTATTTGGGAACAACAAAACTGACTCGTGCCGTTATGGTAACGGGCGGCGGCGACTGTGTTCTGCTTAAAGGGTCGTACCATAGGACGAAGCGCAACTAAGGCAGCAGTCGGGGTCTGGTTGGTGCTTTGCTTATGGAAGTAGAATACTCCTTAGAGGGTCATGCCAAAGGACGAGGCGCAACTAACAGAGTGTACTAGCCAAGGGCGAGCTACAGACGAACTGGTTGAATTAGGGCGCGCAGCTCTTTATATAGGCCATTCCTTGTGGCGGGGCGTGGTTTATGGGGCGACTCGAGGGTAGGAAATGCGCAGAAGGCGTCTGCGCAGCCTGGTTCGCCTAGGTTTGGGTGAGCAGGATGGCACTGTACGGGGGAAAGAGATGGTGTAGTGGCAAGCGTAAAAACGGTGCGCTACAAATGTTTTTATTAGAACGGAAATCTGATTGTATGAGGCACCACATACTTTCGAGAGTCAGGCTCGGGTGTTTTGAAAATTACACTTGTCTTCTACAAGGGAGTTTGAGGTCAAGTATTTGCAGTTTGCTAAGAGATTTACATCGTGAGTTACGGAGTTAGTAGTAATCTCAAATATATTATTATGGTATAATGTAAGATTAAATGTCTTGTGATATTGTTCTTTGTATCTACTAAATTCTCCACAAGTCTAATTTTTCAAAGATTTTCTAAGAAGCAGTGTTTAAAGTGGGTATCTAATAACAGTGAGTTTTTTAAAGTGAAAACATCTTTAGCACCGTTGTGATTTAAAACTCGATGAAACGTAAAACAGCGACACTAAAAAGAGACAAACACACACATCTATAGGCTTTAGCCTGCGAGAGAATAAGATAGTATAATCGGTCTCCTCTTTGGTACCTACTTCATTGACTCCCCACTCTTGTCTACTTTAGTTTTTTTAAGGTTCCGCTTCTACCACGTGTGAATTGCACACTCTGATTTTTTTTTCGATGAGAACAGTATTGTCCTGTATATTAGCTGTATTTAAAAGGTTTCGAATTCGAATAATTAGCAAATGGGAATGCCAAATTTAAGATAAATACCAACCTATAAGATTTTTAGTTTGTTTAATTAATTTCTTTTAAGCTGACTGAATTCACTAACCGGAACGGTTTGGACCATAGATTTCACGACCTGAAGAAGCATTCTGGTTGAATACGAAAAGTCCAGAGCTGGGAAAAGGTAGTTTAGCGCCCGGACACTCATAGTTCATAGTAAATCATAATTCCTATGATACTTTTTGCCGTGAAAATCTCAAATCTACTATCCATCGTAATATTGTAATTGAAGACACAATGGCTCAATATTTTATTATTTTTAAACCTCCTCTTTCTACAACTTTATAATCTAAATAGGTCTCTCCCCCACACAAGTTGGTTGTATGGCGATGTGTAGGTACCTATCCAATTATTAGTTTGGGGAAGTTTCTTTGGAAATCAAAACGCGGTTAGTTTAGCCAAATACGTACCCTTGTCCAAAGGCGTTCGCCGCCGAAAACTACTTCGTCATTTCGGTCGGTCTCACAAGGATTTGCAACTTTTCCGAATGGGTGGGTTGAGATATAAGAAATATTATTTGGGATTAGTTGGGCATTAAAACTTTTTTGCGATCCTTTCTACCAAATGAAACTTTGTCACGTCGACGGTGTTTCGATAAAGAAATTGTATCTGTCTGTGTGGGAGCTTTTTCAATTACATATTTACTCAAAAATAATCGTACCTTACAATATAATATCAACCTATCAAAATTATTCTCTTTTTGAAGTGAAACTTCTTTATCCCCGTTGTGATTTGAAAATCGGATGAAACGGAAGTGCGTCAATAAAATTTATTATTTTACGGGTCCACGGTACTAATATAATGCGGTAAATTCACGGCTACGCGCGAGACTCTGATAGCGTAGCGGAGCAAAGCGCGTGACTAATCTCAGCGGCCAGAGACACCAAGCGAACAGAAGTTTGAATCCAATAAAATAAACAAGCAAAAGAAAAGAAAGTGACATCTAGCGATTTTATAGTTTCACTTCTACCGCATGTGAATTGCACAATCTAATTTTTAAATTATTTCTTTTTTGTTTACATCAACTCCACACAGGGAGCCCTATGAAAAATAATTTCCCTCAGGGCCTATGGCATCTGAGATGCTGTACGGAGGGTATTTTTGGGGAGAGGAAGGAATGAACACTGGTCTTGAAGAGACCCATGTTGTAAGAAGGAGGAAACACAGAGGCCGGTAAATCGTTCCACAGCCGAGATGTTGAACACAAGAACGAGTCGAAGAAGTGACCCGTTTTCATGTGACAAAAAAATGTCAACCGTGTGCATACGTTGGGCGCGCATTTTGCGTGTTTTCCGACTATGCACCGGTGACGCTAGTTCCTCGTTGAAACACCGGTAAAACCAGGATAGCATTCCCACCCGACGCCGACGCCTGTGCTCTAAAGATTGCAATACGTTTGTTAAGTTAGGAGAATTTATCAAATGGACCGTCCGTTTTTACGATTGCGAAAGTTTTTGAGAGGCTACCGTAAGGCTCCGTTCCCGGCCCCAAAAAGAAGAAGACGGAGAGATATGAAATTACGAATGTTAGAAGAGCGCGCTAACTTTTACAACGATAAAATCGATGCAAAAATCATGAAGATCTTTAATAAAACACGACTCGTTTAAAATAGAGCAAAAATCTCGCGATAATTGTCTTAACCAGCATTTAAAAAAACGCTGTGAATTTTTTCATACATATAACTTGTAAAATAACTGAAACAAACGTGTTTATAATAATTTTTTGAGCATACTGTGAGATTTTTTTCTATCAAGGGAATTTTATATAATTTACGTTTGGGCGCGACTAACGTCTAGATATTATCTTCAAGAATAACGTATATTTTTTTAAGAGCTTAAAAACTTCAAATGTTTAAGGGAGGTTTGCAAGAAATCGGTAGAAATTCGAATACCGGCCTCTCCCTGAGCTGGTCACTTAGAGTCACACCAAGCATATCAATTGAGGCTCTGTTCGGAAGATCCCTCTTAGACGTAGATAATCAGAGATGATTGGGTCTTTGAAACATTAAATTCAACATACATTTCGTATCATAATTCATTTGCATTACCTTGACCACCATACTAGGCTCATGCCCTTATCATGCCAGTAATTAAAAAAAAAAGATTTATTTAGTATTTGTATATTTTTACAATAATTATACATTTTTTTACATGTTAAACAGATTTTTAATGTGAATATAATACAAGCCTTTCCTCACCAAAAAAAGACAATGCTCTTGTGTTTGGTGAGGGAATTCGTGCTCAATATATAATAGGCCACTTGCATGGATTACATAACGACTTAGAAAAAATCGCGTGTACAGATTTTTTTTACTAACATTACGAATATGTTAGTAAAAATTTTTAGAAATGTACAGTTTTTTTATTTTTATTTTTAAATGAATAAATCCATTATTTGAGCTCGTGAGGTCACTACATGAAAATGTCCCGTCTCCGATTATGTTTCCTTAATTTTGTAAAATTCCACACAGATATTTTTTTTATATGGCAACGCTTTGATTTCCGGCGAATTTTTGAATTTGCGTTTAACGTTCACTAGATTTATTGTTTGCTCTATGCGAACTTATACTTTGGTTTGATTTTTTGAAAAAGATGTCGGTGTTTTTACAGATGTTACGAAGAAAACCCCGTACAATTTGTTGCTATTCGTGTGGAAAACGTTATTTTTTTAAATGATTTTCGGGTATGTAATTATCGTTTTTTCGCACCCATAAAATTATGTCCCCTGTTTCCGGTTTATAAAAAATGGTCTGATTTTTCAGATTGAAATTTTAAAAAAATCGCCAGAGTTTCAAAAATACGATTTAAAAAAAAATACAGAATGTCTTAGAATGTTTGCCTAAACCGGATTTTTTTTAAAAAAATGTTATGCAAGTGGCCTATTATATGTTATCATTTGAGTAAGAACATAATAATATTGCAACTAATAACATTAGATATGTAAAAAAAACTTGAGATATATCAATAAACAGATTTCAACATTTAAATGAAACATTAATAATAATATTTATGTACCTTCTTACATTTGTTTCAGGTAATTTTTTAATATTTTTCTGAATTCACGTTTATTTTCGATAATTTTTAGTTTTAATGGTAGTTTGTTGAAATAATTTAAACCTAGATACAGATAGATATTTTGAATGGGCTTGGTATTAAATTTTGGGATTTTAATATTCTTTTAATATCTTGCTGATATATTGAAATTTATTTTTTTAGCTGTATTTAATTGAAAGTTTCTAGTATCGAATATTTTTTTATATATATATTGTCTATTGTAGATACTTTGAATATGGAAAAGATTTTTTCAGTACAAAATGTAGATGGGTTTTTCAGGATAACCTTAATTATTAATCTTTGAACTATTTTGAGAGGATTTATAATAACATCATATGTTCTTCCCCATCATATAATACCGTTTTGTAATATAGATTGAAAAATTGCATAGTACATTTTTTTCTTTCCAGCCTAAGAATATTTAAGTCTTATAAATATATACAAATACATTTCCTAATTCTTTTGACAAGTTCACAAATATGTGTTTTCCATTTAAGTGGATTTGGCTATATTACAATTCACAATGTGACAAGAATAATAAATGTGGACACAAAAATAAAAACATATCGACGGTCCCGAAGAACATTGTCGGATCTGCTAAAAATTGAAAATCGTTCTGTAGGCTGTAGGCTTATAATTTATTGGCTTATTTGTGGATTTAAAAGTCAGTATATTCGTAATTTTTAAAGAAATTAAATGAAACGCCAAATATCAAAACATTACAATCTTTCTTGACCTCAACACACACGTTCTAATATAATTAATGTTACACATAAAAAGGGGCAAAATTCTGCTACCAGGGAACATTACCTACTAAATTGTTCGAAACCCACAATAAAGCCGCTTGCTAGATAGAGCTAGATAGACGCTAGCAGAAAAACCCAGCTGGTTTTTTCTGCTAGTAAAATAATAATAATTTTTTACCAAATAAATATTCATGCTTTGGATTTAGAAGATGTTATAATATACCTTTTTAAATATTTTTATTTCTGTAAATCCGAAATACATAACAGTTTTTCTGGCGAAATAATTAATCCAATACAGCGCTGAGAAGAATGCGATAAACGTGGATAAAAACCTTTGAATAAAAGCACGAACTAGTAAAAATGGATAGAAAGCAACCAAAACTATACTCATTTTATAAAACATTTATAAAATTTATTTAAACCAGAAAAACTAACCAGTCATGCGATTCTGTATCTTTTGTGGATTTGGAATCAATTCCATACGTAATCTTCTGTCAAATTTGTGTGATTGTCTATGGCTTGCAATTGCTTCTTCAACTAGTTTAAAACACGAAATGCTGTAAGTAAACATAATTATTTATACATTTAAGGTACGTCTAAAGTTGTACAGCACGGATTTGACATTTGAGAAGTTTCGTTTCAATCTAAATACGCAAGAATAACTTAGTTTGCCCAAATTAAGAACCTATTAACCTATTTTGCGCACGTAAATAGTTACTTATAGTAATTGTTGAAATGAAGTGTAATTCCTATAATCTGTGCCTAAAAGTGTGGCGGTTAGTGGAATAATAAATGTATTTTGTCCCAAATGTACAATTATTCTGTAAATTGCTAAGTAGGTTATTTGCTAGGATGTTAAATGCTAATAAGTGTGTTTCCTACTTTCTGTATACACCACTTATGAAGTGGGTGCAATTAATATTCATACATCACAGTGAGCAGCTTTGTTCCCAACGGAAACTCGGACGCCAACCCTGTCGAAGACAAGGTATGCTGTCTCTGCGGAAAGCATGAGAAACCTTTCTCAAGGATGGGCATATGTGTTATTCTCGCAATTACATGAGGATGGGATGATTTGTGAAATTAAAGATTGGATTACAAAACATTTAGAATTCTATTTCAGTATAAGTGCATTACAAAAACAGGCAGGAATTGGAAACTTACCCCCATCATTGACCGTTTAACTATACCTAATCTATCTAACTATGTTACTGCCGATGGAAGGGGACGCCTTCCTCCAGGGTTCCACGACTGCTCCAGAGCGGCATCCAGCCTGCCAGCCCGTCTCTCGTACAGTTTTCAGCCAAGAAATCTACCGGGACCTCGTGGATTACCTCCGGTAGCCTTCCATACGTGAGTTAGCGCAACCTCCACGGCGTGCGAGATAAACTGGGTAAAAGGCTGGTTTGCCTACAAATACCGATTCCATCCGAATACATAATTAATACTGTTCGTTCCCGACAGCAATCAAGTACCAAGCGAGCGAGGATTACGCCCGAACGCGTCGATTCCAACCCAACGGAAACCTTTTTCCACCGTGTACACTGACACGCGTATCACTTTTCGGGTACGCATTCCGCGTATTTAGTTCCGATTCGGTCACGAACGCATTATCCGGTAACTTCCAGGATCGGATGCCTGGATTGATTTTTAAAAGAGCATTTGCTCCGCTTGACTTTAAGATTTACAAAGACAAGAAACTTGGCACTAGTGACGTTCCCACAGGGTCCGTGCCCAATCAGGCCCCGTGGGTAAGTGCAAAGGCCGGCAATAATAAACCGCTTCCTGCGTATTTGCACCGATATATGGCTGTCATAAAAAACCATAGACAATACTAATATTAGTAATCAGTACCTGATTACAATTGTTATGAACATGTTAAATATTTTCATATCAAAATGTGTACTGCCTCCATTACACGTGTTATTATGTCTTGTACGTCATAAGTTCCTAGCTAGGCAGATTGCCAGCTAAGGAACCAAATGCTGGTGAAAAATGCCAAAAAGGTATTTTGTAAAAAGAAAAAAAAACGAAATGTTGTTGTTGTTTTTTTTTTGTAGATTAAATATACACATACTAAGTTAAAATATATACTAAGTTTTTACTGGTTGTGCCATTAATAGTGAAAGATGTATAATTTTAAGTGACATTATTTAATATTTTTTCCTACTTAAACCATTTCGTGTTTCAAAAGTACATTAAATGAATAAATAATCATGCATACCTACTTACACCATTCCGTGTTTTAAACTAGTAAAAAAACAATTGCAAGCCATAGACAATCACACAAATTTGACTGGTGATTACGTTTGGCATCGATTCCGTATCCAAAAAATATACAAAATCGCATGGCAGATGTGAAGTTAAACGCGTAACAGAGGTTATTTCATACAAATTTGTTATAAACTTTAGCAGACTTAGAGCAAAAACTGCGCTCAATCGTATTTCTAGGTTTGTTGAACCACCTTTTACTTTACGATCGCTCAGTTTTTGGTGGACGAAAGCGATATTTTGTATAATGCCTGTTTTTATTTACAGTATGATGGTAATTATATAAAATACACACTATTAAGGAGTGAAAGTACCAAAACCTATCTCTGGAATCGGTAGAGGTCGGTTTAGGGAGACCCTTTGACCTCTCCATCTGGTCACTCTCGACCCATCGTCTTGCACCGCAGCGAGAGGGATACACTCATACATCCGTCACTCCTGGACAAACTGATTCCTAAATTTCTACCCACTCTCACACATTTTTCTCCTCTCCTTCCTTGCCTTAAAAAGACCTTCACAAAGCATCCCCAAAGACGACATAGGTCCTGGGGGAAATTATTTTCAGACAATCACACAAATTTGACAATCGATTATGTACGGAATCGATTTCGTATCCAAAAAAGACACAGAATCGCATGGCAGATTCCCAGTACCTAGGGAGTTGAACATAATATTAAAGCTTGCGACTTTCTTTTGATTCTCAACTCCGTGGATAAAAACGGAGAAACACAATCAATTTCGGCTGATTACGAAACTCAATTTGATTTTAATAAAAGAATAAACACAGCATTCTTGTGATTTATGCTCGACTTCCTTCAATGAAAGGGATGCGAAAATATTTTTAAATAATGGGAGCACATTTTTTTCCCAACTAATTTTCCACGAATCAGTTTGCTCTAGGGAGACCAGCTACCAAATGAAAATTTTCTTAATTATTTTTAAATAACTGGTTTGAATTAACTGTTACCTACATATGTATGAAACTTCTTTAGCCCCGTTGTGATTTGGAATTCGGATGAAATGGAAATGACGCATTACAGCACCTGCGAAGCATCAAACTGCGCTCATTGGCCGCTTTGATTATGACCTCACTTTTCAAGGCTCCTATTGGTTGGGATTGTTTCGGTAAAGTCTCGCTTCTACCACGTGTAAACTGCACTCGATTTTTTTTAAAGTTACACAACAAATAGGGTTAACATTAGAAAATTAAAAATAACGAATTAATACCAACCGTCAAATAAATATGTAACTACAAAAATGTGTAAGAATAAAACAAAAAGTACCCACCTACCCGTGTACAACAACAGCAAAGCAGAATGTTGTCACTTCTTGATGAAATTTTGCACATTTGACGTTCAAAATAAGACGAAAATTATTGTATGCATCTAATTCGAAAAACTTTACATACAACCCAGGCAACACAAATTTAATTATAATTTTGTTTGTGTACCTAACTCAATGAGTAAAACCTCAAATTGTATCATTATTTAATCTTTGATGACAATACTGGCGGCTCTCAAACGTAAATTTAAAATATAAAAATCGGAAAAAGATACTGTCGCATCTAAGAATTGAACCCAGGATTTTAGCCACAATTTCTAGGTGCAACCAAATATTCTTCGGGAATTTTCTATCTCAAATCTTCGTTTGAGAGTCGCTGATATTGTTTTCAATGATAAGATATTTTGTAATAATTCGTCGGTATTTTTATGTGTATTATTATAGGAAATGTATCTACATTATCTTGACCAGAGTTGTCATGAACCATGAACCTAAAAAGGTTTTTTAGGTAGATTATAATAAAACAAATAAAAAACTTTATTCCACTTAATTTTATTTGACCGTAACCGGTTTCAGCTCGTCAGAGCCATCTTCAGACTGGTACAAATAATTCTTAGCCTACGGCTTATATACATAACATATGGAGGAGGGGGAGAGGGGTAGTCTACAAGGATTTTAATGAATTATTTTTGTTACTAAGTCGTTTTAGACTGTCGAATTTCTAAGTATTTTGGTAATTCCAGTGGGCTAATTGCTTTGGGTTTGTAGCTCACTTCAATTTTTTAGGGTTTTTGAGTAGCTTTGGGCAAAGATAAGAAAAGCATCACGTGATATTTTGGTACTTACCCTCTCGTCTTGCCACACTTAAAATCTCAGTAATTTGCAAAATGTCAAATATCTTGTCATTTGGCAACACTCTCTACAAACGTCAAAATTCGCATTAGTGATAAAGAATTGATATAAAAGCTATCAATAATTTAATTTATTACAAGAGTTGTTGACTTCTAACTATTCACAATGGAGTCTAGTGGTAATGAGACTAAGAAAGCGGACTTTGAGGTGCCGTTTGATAGTGAGACCCTGACTGACATAGAGTCAGGGGCCTGCAAAGAGAGTATGCTGGTCACGACTGATTCCTTCGAAGAATTTGTCAGTGAAATGAGTACCAGTACAGTCGATGGAAAGCTGAGCGCCACAACAAATGGGACGATCAGCAAAATACAAGAAGGAATACAAGAATTGGATGTGAACTGTGAACCCAACACTAGTGACGAATCTCTCAAAACAGTTGATGTTAAAACTGAAGATTTATTTATTTATTTATTTATTTAAGGAACATAAACAGTCATAGTAACAAAATATACATAAGAGGATGGCAAAAAAACAGACCAATTATTAATGTTAACAGATAGGTATTTAGAAACATAAAAGTAACTGAATGTAAACTAGAAAATTTAAGAAAAACAGAAAAAATAAAAACAGAACTAAGCAGCAATTTAAAAAAAAAAGTAATACAGATGTTAATTCAACAAGTGATAAACATGTTATACACAATAATAAAATAATTAAAACAATACTTAAATAGACTGCGAAATAGGTATTTGGGTTGGGACGGGTAAGGGGAGGAGAGGGATAAGGGAAAGTTGCCACGCAAGTAATATAAAAATATTAGGTACAATAAAATTAGTCATGAATATGTGTTATTCGCACCTACATAGAATGTAATACAAAGAAATTCTGTAAGGACAGTAACTAGCAGTGAATATGTCAGCAAGTGTGTCTATATGTGCAAGTTTATTATTAAAGTATTTACATGTCCTTTGTATAAATTCATTTTGGTTGGAATTAGTGTTGCATCTATCAATGTAGAAAAGGGTATTTTGTCTGCTGTATCGAGTCGGCGTGTGGAAATTTATTTTATTTAGCAGCTCCGGGCAGTCAACTTTTGAGTTAATAATTTTGTACAGAAGCATCTGATCAGCGACAAGCCTCCTATTGAGCAGTTTCGAGATTCGAAAATGTTTCTCGATTTCGTCGTAAGAATTGTATATGTTGAATGATTTAAAATTGAGGAATTTGAGAAATCGCTCCTGAACTCTTTCTAACCTGTTAACATAAACAATATAGCGCGGGTTCCAAACCTGTGAACAGTATTCCAGGTGAGGACGAACATGTGAATTGTACAGAATCAGATAAGTCTTAGTGTTTTTGAAAAATTTGCATGTTCTCAGTACAAAGCCTAGACTCTTTGTTGCTTTGGTGACAATATTATCAATGTGTTTATCAAAGGTAAGTTTAGAGTCCAAAATAACCCCGAGGTAACGTATTTTGAACACCATTATATTAGTGGAGGTTACAGTAATTAATATTATCGATAAATGTTGAACTTATTGTAGAAGTATAGTTGCAAGGAATCATGTTTACCTCATCCACAGGAAGAGTCCAGGTAATATCAGAAAGGTTAAAATCTCCCATAATAAGAAACTTGTCGTTAGGTTGATTCAAAAGCTTAAAACCTAGATCATTCGAAAAGGCGGAGATTCGAGCATTGAAGTTGAAGCTTTTGGACAGGTAGATACAACAAAGATGAAGGCTAGTATATCCATTGGCACGTGGGATGCGAAGAGTCACCCAAATGTCTTCATCCGTAGAACACCATGAGTAATTACAAATAGCATTGAGTTCCTTTTTGACAGCCAAGAGCACCCCACCACCCATTGTTACACCTTCGATACTTCTGTCGCGTCGGAAAACATTGTATCTTGAGTCAAAAAGCTCCCCATCTATGTAAAATAGAATCAGTAAGCCAAGTCTCTGTTATACCAATCACGTCATAATCACCGCTCGTAACACTGCGAAGAAACGTGTCATTTTTTGTTCTCAGTCCACGTTCGTTCTGATAAAAAATACTTAGAGGCAGGGACTCTTTTTCAGTTTAGTGTCAATAAAAAAAATATGCAGAGAATCTGTGAACATAATATGAGGTGTAATATGTATAGACACTTGAAATATGGCCAAGTATATTAAAAATAAAAAATTGAGTACAGAAAGTGAGAATATCTTGCAGTTGACAGGAGTTGAGAACAGGAAAATATAATAAAGTAATGTAGTGCGAACGTAATAAATAAATATAATGGTTATGCGATGACAATGTGAGATGCGGGATAGGCGGGCGTGTGTGGAGGGAGAGGGAGGAGTATGCAATAATAATCGGATGAGCAGTAGGTATTTTCATATGTTATTTTCTGGAGGTCGTCTTCCCTCGTGACTAAAAAAGCTGGTGAATTTTCATTTTTTCTCACCAAGATCTTGCAGTCCTTTAGCAAAACAAATTTAAAACCTGCTTCCCGTGCTTTGCTTTTAACCTTTGAAAGCAGAATTTTGTTATCAATTGTTAGGTGGTTGTTGACATAAATTGTAGTTTCTGGTCCAGAATATTTCAGGTCGGTGCTGCTTATCTTCCTGGCCTTTTTGGATAAAGCGAGAAATTCCTCTTTCCTCCGTCTACTCGCAAACCGGATGATAATTGGCTTAACCTGTAAGATGTAAGTAAATACTTGGGGTTATGAGACAAGTTGACGCCCCGCATTCACTTTACTACTTAAAAATTACAGCGAATGTTCTAAAACGATGAATTTTTCATCTTTAATTTATTAAATGTTTTGGAGACAGGAAATTATACGTTTAGCTTATTAGGTTCAGAAAACTTGATATAATTTAAGGAAAGATAAATTTATTTTTATCGCATTATGTTATTCTAATTGTTTCACAATATTTCTTATGGCATTGTCACTGATAATTTACCTAACCGACGCACTTTTCAATAGGCTAATTACTTTGGTAATCTATGCGTAGATTGAAACGAAACTTTCTCAAATGTCAATCCATACAGTAAAAATCCAAAATGTCAGCAAAAGGATCGATTTATAAGAGAAATTTTGAACTTTGATTAAATAAAGGAATTTTTATGCGTCTTTTACCATCTCTCCTGACATAAATAGTCGTTTCTTGTAGTAATTATATTGAAATGAAGTGTAATTTCCTTATTCTGTGCCTATCATAATGACATTTCAGCAGTTTAGTTGAACTGATAGATTGTTTAGTTGTACAATATCCATTTTATTTTAATCAATTTGTTGATATAACTTGAATCTATTTTTCAGTGAAGTACTCTGGTTTTTCTTGTGTAGGGGCTGTGATTAGATATCTATTATTACATACTTCTGATTGTTTTGCGATGGAATATTTTGCTAAAACAATACACATTAAGTGTGTAATTAAAGTTGTGCACCAATATTGTACCAATTGTACATAATACATGCTCTCTGTAAATTTTTCAACAACATTATCACTGCTAAAAGATCTCAACAAGTACGCAACACTAGATTGGGCTCTTCTTTAATGTATCAGCCAGTATATACCAAAACATCCTTTGGACAAAGAAGTTTTTCATATAAAGCTCCGTTGCTTTATAATATGCTCAATGAAAAAATAAAAACTATTGGTACATCACATTTATTCAAGAAAATGGTCAAAATATGTATACTAACTGAGAGTGATGGTTTTGGATTACCCATGTTGTCGCTTATATCATAAATCACTATGGAATTAAGCTATATTTGATACAATCCATATTTAATTACTCTGTATGTACTTAACTTATTTATTGTTATGTACTTTTTAATTTGCTTATTGTTATAAGTATTTACTTACTATTATCTACTTCTTTCGTACCATAATTTACTTACTATACAATATTATAATTGTTTATTAGTATTTACTCATAATTATTATGTACTTTATTTACCTATGTTTATTTACTTATTATTATTAAATTGTTTATACTTGTTTACTCATAATTATATTATATTATATTATTTGTTTAATTTAATTATATCTACATATTTACTTAATATATTATATTTATTTCATAAACTTTATAAATTTATTACATAATTGTTTATTATTCTTTATTTTTTGTTAATAATTTAATGCTACTGTGGTATGATCACCCTCTTATTGCATCTGGTAAGCCACAACAGGTACCTTGTATTTACATATTTAATATTTAGTTTACAGTATAATGTTATTTTTGTCAACAATGAGCATGCTGCCCAGCTGTAATAATTATTAATTTGTAATGTTTAAATAACTGTACTCAGTGCTTCTTTTGTATGTTTATTATTATATTTCTTTTAAGTTCAGGTATATGTAGGTATGTTTCTTTTTTTTTTAAATTACTTTATTGTAAAACTGCATATCTCGTTACAGGAATCCCCTAGTGAGATGTGCAGCTTATGTTTTCATGTATTTCTTATTTTTTTTCAATAAATAAATAAATAAATAAATATTACTTTCAACATTTCGCTCCCAGCTTTTGTTTCTTCTTTGATAATAATATATGATTTTTCTTCTTTGATAACAATGGCTTTATAATACATAAGGACAGCTCATAGAGATCTCAAAGTGGCAAAAGATAGGTAATTGTCGTAATTTCAATTTAGTAGGTTTGGCACTAAACTGTTGCGTGATGTCGTGTGCTGTCTCTAACTAAATTTGCCTAAATTAGTTCTGAGTGCCCTCGGGTATGACGAGAAAGTATTTTCATTACACGGAAAACCCTACTAAAAGCCAAGGAATAACATTTCATTCCATAAATACATTCAAATTACGTATTGAGTGTTATAATAATGCAATATTTTTATTACACCCTAAATAATAGTGAGAAACGATGTATGAATCCCCCACATGTAAAATATCTACGGTAATACCGGCTCCAAACACATGGTAAGCCTCTGCAAGCGTCCACAAGTCCCAACGTCTGGAGCGCGCGTGTGGCTTGGCTTGCGTAGGCTTGCAAGAGCTTGCGAGAAGTTGCCGCCGATCCGATCGAGGTCGGATATTTTGGCCCCAAGCGGCAAGCGCTTGCGGCAAACGCTGGCGTGGCATCCACACGTTGGTACAACTTACGGATAATAAACAAAATATTAGAATATTAAATGAATTACCTGGTACGATTTCTATGGATTTTATTCATCCACTCTCTTCTCTTTCGAATTCTTCGCTTTCTTTCATTTTGTTTCGCTTTAAAATAGAAATAGGTTAGCGCAAAAACGACAGCTGATGCAGCTGCTTCGACGTCCGCCATCTTTGGGCGCTGCGCGCGCTGCGAATGTACAAGCGGGCTTGCAAGTGTGGGGACGCCAGCCATTCGCTTGCCAGAGCTTGCCTGAGCTTGCGATAAGCAGCTTGTCGCAAGGGTCTGGACGTACCATAAGGTTATTTACCACAAAAACTGTTTTAATACGGTAAGGAATGTTGCCATGGAAGCGTCTATTTAAACGTCTTTTTAAGGTTATTTACCATAAATACTGGTTTTATACGGCAAGGTATGTTACCATAAAAACTGTTTTTACACGGTAAGGATTGCCATGAAACCGTTATAACTCTTTCTGATGTGATTTCATTAAAAATGTTATAAAAATATTGGAATATGGAGTGATTATATTGGATTAAAAACACACCGAAAAAGTTTTGAAAAGATCAACTTCACAAAATACAACAGCATTCATCCGCAGGCACAGAATACATATTATTCCGACCAAAATCAGTGCTCACAGTTACGACGTTCAATAGTTATAATTATTATTGTTTTTTCGTGCCTGGAAACGCTATAAGAATCCATTGGATTATCTATCTTTTGCATTACTCCGCAAAAGACAAAAGAAGATTTCTAGTCTTGCTCATAAAACCTATATTGCTACATTGGAATCCGACATACAACATAATGTTAAAAAAAATATGGTGTTATGTTAAGACACAAAGAAAATCTCCCACTATACCAGAACACATGACGTATCATTCCACAACAGCACACGACAGCAAAGAAGTTACAGACCTTTTTGCTGATTACTTCTCAACGGTCTTTACAAATGAAATTCCAACTCATGATGCTGATTATAATGAAGATCCTCTTAACAACAAATTAATATCCTCAATCAGAATAAACGAAGAAATCACCTTAAAATACCAAATATCAAACATAGATATTAATAAAGGACCAGGAATAGATAGGCTGCCTGGAATTTTTATACGTAACTGTAGTAAATATATCTGTCTTCCGGTTTGCGCCATTTATAAAAAGTCACTAACGGAAGGATCGTTTCCTGTCAAGTGGAAATCAGCTGTTATCACACCAATTTTTAAGACTGGTGATAAACATGACGTTAAAAACTACCGACCAATTTCCCAACTACCTATTTTAAGCAAAGTTCTTGAAAAAATCGTCTTTGATGAATTGTACTCGTCTATTTCGACAAACATTACGCCGAATCAGCACGGATTTATGAAAGGTAGGTCTACAACATCCAACCTCGCCCTTTTCATTAACTTCTTGCATAGCAAGATGGACGATAAGGAGCAAGTTGATACTATGTATACAGACTTTTCTAAAGCCTTTGACCGCGTAATTCACTCAATTCTTTTGAAGAAACTCATCCTACTTGGTATACATGGCGACCTATTTAGATGGATTAGGTCCTACATTAGTAATCGCTATCAGGTAATATTAATAAACGGTGTTTACTCAAAGTCTATAGAGTTAATATCTGGTGTCCCGCAAGGTTCTCACCTAGGTCCGCTATTCTTCAACATTTATATAAACGACATTGGATCATGCTTTCAAAATTCCGAATATATGTGCTTTACGCTGATGACATGAAAATATTCAAAGTTGTGCATTCTCTCTCTGACTGTGAAGCGTTACAAAGTGACCTAGATAGGCTTTGCAAGTATTGTAAAGTTAACTGTTTAAATATTAATGTTTCCAAATGTCATACTATGACATTCACCAGAAATAAAAAAAATTAATTAAGAAATCAACAATGAACCTGTCATCTCTAAAATGGAATGTAAAGACCTTGGTGTTTACCTTGATAGCAAACTTATTTTTAATATTCACATCGACTCAATCGTTCACAGGTCATATAAAATGCTTGGTTTTGTTCTTCGTATAAGTAAAGTGTTCAGTAACCCGCGCACAGTAGTTATGTTATATTTTGCATTAGTCAGAAGTATACTGGAATATCCCTCGCCAATTTGGAACCCGCAGTACAAATTATACATAGATAGCATAGAACATATTCAAAACAAATTTATAAAATATCTTAAATTCAAATTCAACAATAATTATGAATGCACATTTCAAACTTTACAACAAAGACGAGTAATTGCTGATTTGACATTTATACACAAAATTTTAAATAATAACATCGATTGTACCGAACTACTTTCCCTAATTAATTTTAACATACCATTAAGACGTACACGCCATACAGAACTATTCCACATGCTTAATTACAATACTAATGCAGCAACTCATTCGCCAATCAATCGTGCTCTTCATGTATTCAATAATATTAATCTAAATTATAACATCGACATTTTCTCCGATTCACTGCCCAAATTTAAAAAGAGCATCATGTCAATCATATAGTTTAATGCGCATACTTACACCCATACATACACACACACACACACACACACACACCCTCTCCCACAACGCACATCACCCGGTAAAAATTTAATATAAACAAGATACTTTAATGAAACATATCATAGGTACCTAACTTGAAATATACTTTTTAACTGTAAACTTTTTTTCACCAATGTAAAAAATGTACTGTTTGTTTCTGTTAATAAATAAAATAAAATAAAAATAAAATTACCGGTAGATTCCGCTACCCAAACCGAAGATAAGAAGGTATTCCGAATTTCCAACAGTATTCCAAATATGCTTCCTTTCCTCTAATAAAAAAACACCGTTTCATTTTCAGGATCTGGAACCGCATTCCGGTTTGTCACAGTCGAGTACGAGCACTGATCCCTTGTCTATATCCTTCCCCTTACATCGTTTCCTCTATTCGTCTTATTTTATCCGGTTGTTTTGGTAATAAACGTCGGAGCCCAGTTTGACTGCAATAAAAGCAAATAACAGTAAACCAATCGTATAAATAATAGATACCATAGATAGCCTGCAGCTTCCAACAGTGATCCTGTTACATAGCTTGCAGGAAATCGGATTTTCTCGAAGCTTTGACGGGTTAAATATATCAAATTTTTAAATAAATTTATTTGATTTTTCATTTTGTTTATTTGAATGAATACATGAATGAAGTGGAACCTTGGAAGTTAAAATTAACCCACTTCCCAACTTCCGATCGAGCTGTAAATCGGTACCAATGCAATAAAATTTTGATAGCACTCATGCACAAATACTTTTCTCTGAAATTGGATGACTAATAAATGTCGGTACTTACCAATTACGATTTGGCTCAGGTTTAAGCGGTGTTAACTCCTGTCCCTGGGTATCAAGATTGAATCATCAATCAAACCAAAATTCTTATAATTTATTTAATGTCTTAAAAGATATTTTAAAACTTCAAAGCAGTTTTGGGTTCTCCAAGTTTCCAGTTCTCTGAAATTGGGATAAAGGCTCAATCCTTGGACAAACGATTCATTGAAAACGGCTACTAGCCGGCTAAAGAGATGATGGCACAATTAGATCGATGTATTGTGTATAATAAAAAAAACGCTTTGTTATTTACGGGTTGATTTTTTTATAATCTTACACAAAAGTCTTGACCATTTGGGCAGTGGAACCAAGATATTTAATATTTATTAACTTTACTCTTGAGTGTGCTGAAAAAAGGGAAATGTAATTATGTTTTTCAATTGTTTACAGGCTATTTAGTATCACATAATTAATTACATGGCATATAAAACGAACTGAGAAGCAATAGAAATGAAGACACCTAAGAATCATAGATACCTACAAACTATCTACTCCTTACTGTGCTATTTAAAATTTAATTAATATTCTATAATGTGTAGATACTTTTTATATTATATACTAGCTGACCCGATGAATTTATTACCGCCTCAGAATCAATAACTGTTGTGTTAACTTATTAGCTGAATTAAATTCAGTTCTTTTATTAAGTTAAAAATTATACAAGATCGGTCCAGTCGTTCTCGAGGTATAATGGTGTGACTAACCCGACTTCGTTTTTTATATTAAGATTGTAATTATTGATCTTCATTTATATGTGCTTTCTTTTCACTGTCATCTCTGTTTCTTATTCCTGAAATAGTTACATTGTTAATAAATTATTTGTCCGTAAATAAAATAATCAATAAATATTGGTTTTAATAAAACCCGAGTTGACAAAAGCATTTATAGGTACACGAAAAAGTGCCAACGCTAAGTCAAAATATTGTGAAGGAATTGATTTGAGTTATTTCCGCTAAAGGTAGGCGCACACCCACTTTTAAAGGAGAATGCTGAGAAACTATTAATGAGTATTTATTAGCCTTAAGTAATAGGTACAAGATTTTGTTTGCCGCCAGCTGTTGTTTTCTGTCACGCGTTTATAAGTTGTCTAAAACTAAGTTGTAATTCTGAATGTCAAAGGAAGAAGAGGATGCGTAAAAATAAAATCTAACGAAAGAAATATTTTCAACCAACCAAAAGGTCTTTCTAAGTTTGTTTATTGAATCGTGCCCCAAGTTCTTTGCAACCCTTAAGTACCCGTCTCGGTCACCCGGGCGTCGCGTCTTCGGTCCCTAGGCTGGTTATGTCCTCCATCACGACACAAGCAACATTTTAAGCTTACTGTGGTAATAGTAGGAGATTTTAAAATATTGTTGGGTTATTGTAACCCGGGATGTTTATCTTTCGTTAAAAATAAAAAATAAATAAAAAAGAAGAAGAAAAAAAAGTGAATGACTTTTTAGTTTTGAAAAAAGTTTTTATTTTACCATCAGGTAATTTATGTGCTTGGATAACAGGAATAAAAATAATTTGAAAAATCAACAAAGGATTTTTTTTGAAACACAGATATAAAATGTGTAATTCGTTCGTTCGTTTTAAAAATTGAAAAATTTGGGCCTAGCTGGCATATAAAAAACAACTCAATTGCAATTAATTAATTAGCACAAATCCGCGAACAATCACGGGATATTATATTTTCAATACTATAACTCTCAGCTGTTCCTGTATGCGGATGACAAAAAAATGGTCCAAATCATTAAGTCTGAAATGGATTGTCTAGAATCTAGAGCTCCAGAATGATCTGGACTCTCTGGTTAATATATATTGTCTAGAAAATCACCTTCTTTTGAATGCAGATAAATGTAGTGTAATATCTTATTCTTGAAAGAAACACACAATAATATATCCCTACTTTATCAATAACAATATTTTAAACGGTGTAAATGTAATAAGAGATCTTGGAGTTCTATTAGATAGTAAGCTTCTTTTTCAATCTCACGTCGAGCATATCACGTCGAAGGCTTTGAAAATGTTCGGATTTATAATAAGAGTAAGTTCAGTTTTCAAAAATCCACAAACATTTAAGATTCTCTACATATCCTACGTCAGAAGCCACCTGGAATATGCTTCTACAGTGTGGAACCCTAATTGTTCTACATACAAAGCAAATCTAGAAAGAGTTCAGAAAAAGTTTAAGAAACATGTCTCTTATCACGTGCGAAATGATATGTCCCCATAAATCTTAAATCTCTTGATCAACGCCGATATACATATCAGAGACCTTAAATGCTCTATACGATTATTCATAACTTCATTGATAGCCCATACTTACTACAAAATATTAATGTCAGATGTCCATTTTATATCCGTTAAAGCAATACAAATTATCTTGAAAATGTATTTATAAGAAGAAGCTGTAGCATATTCAATAGGTTATGCCCAAACATCGATGTGTTTAACATTAACCTTTATAAATTTCAAACATTCATTAAAAAAATAACACTTGATCGAATACCACATGTTTAACAAAAAATTACCATATCATTGTTTTCTTTTTTCTCTATCTTTTTTTTAGTTCACAACATTTCCTCTCTTACTTTTAGCAGTTCGAATTTAAATAAAATCACTTCCTAGAAGTTATTATTGATATCCATTAAAATTTAAAAAAAATTAAAAAATTCGAAAAATTTCACTAAACACTTTTTGTAAGAAAATGCACTTTATCAGAATTGTTTATATCAGGGGTCCTAGCATGGTCGTTTGGTATAGGTTTTATCGAAAATGTCGGTGACTTGTCATCGCTCCCGACTGCAGCCCGCTAACGAAAAAACAATTATCCATTGCTATTAAATGTACATGACGCAGGTCTAATCATTAATACCAAGAAAACTAAATTGATGCACATACGGACTCCACATGCTTCATTTCAGATTATGCCTAAAATAATTTCACATGACTTTGTGTGTATTCATCAAAACATTTTACATCCCTGCATGTGTGTAAGTATTGAACTGGTAAATAAATACGTTTATTTGGGGTGACCGTTGATTGTAATATCAAATGGGATACACAAATAAGCAAAATTTGTAAACGGCTGAGGGCGATAGTGGGTAGAATGTACAAACTGAAATGTTTCGTTCAGGTAAATATTTTAAAAACTATTTACTTATTACTCGCAAAATGAACTTTCCGGTATGCCATAACCACTTGGGGACGCACTTGCAAAACTAATTTAAACCACCTAAAATCAGTACAAAATTCCATGGATAAATTACTAGTTAGCATAGGCGAAACATATTATCATTATTGTATAGGAATTTAACTATCTTACGTCTGCAGGCCCAATTATGGTTCAAAATAATGACTCAGCATATATCTGAATCTGAATATAAGAGGAAAATGGAACATTAACATAATACTAGTTTCACAAGTAATGAAGGAATGCTTGTTCCAAAGTATAAAAATAACTACGGACGGTGAACCCTGGAATATAATGCGCCCAAAATATTTCACATGTTACCAAGTAAAATAAAAAATATGAGATATATGCTGAAAATATGGTTCCTAATAGAGATGGTTTATACTAGGTCTGTGTGTTAAAACCTGGCTAAAGCCAGGCGTATTTGGAAAAAAACCGCGCGAAATTAGCTTTTTCCCACTCCGGAAACAAATCGTAAAAAAATATATTTATACGAAAATGAACTGATTTTTTATTTCTACACAAACTTGAATAGACACCCTACGTGAAAAAAAAACAATCCAAGGGTGTTTTCGAAGAAGTTATGACATTGGTACTTCTTTGAGAATGTAAAATATTTACATTTTAAAAGTTTACACACCCAAAATGACAGTTGAAGTGACACCGAGGTCGCCATAAATATACCAAACCACCCACTAGATCGATAACTTCGGGCTTTAGTACGTGAAAAATTTGGTCACTATTTCACCATCAAAATGCAATAATTTTTCGACTTCTTTTTTTACTTATCACTTGTGACGTCACAAACCATAGACGAAGAGAGAGTAAGCAACAACAGAACAATGCGTGACCATAGACAGTATAATTTTCTTTCGGGGCCTACCCAATACCACCCAAATCATTAGCCTAAAATATTATTTTAAAAATAAAACTCGTAATTACATGTTAAGATTTTTATTACAAACATGTAGAAAAAGGAAATACAAGAATATATAATTAAAATATGATTATGCGTTCCTACAAAACTGCTGAATTTAAAATATTTTCATCTTTTAACAGAAAAATTTAAAACTCAGAATTACATGTAAGTACATATTTTAAACAAGAATACAATATAAGCGGGTTATATTTCTGTAGCAAATTGCCACATGAGGACGTTGTTTTAAAGATAAATTTCTCTTTTGAACGTACCTATTATATCTTTCGACAGGTAAAAATAAATTTATCATATTTCCAAGATCCACGGAGACATTAGTTTGCATAAGATGTTTGATTCTTCATAAGGGGCTCAAAAAAACATTAAATTTGTTTATTTGGCATTTAAAGTAGCTCAGCTCACCATATTTTCCCTGAAATCATAAAAAATAGGATAAGTTATATTTTCTAAAAACTAAATTGGTTCAGTTATGAAAATTTGTAAAATAATGCAATTTTTATTGTATTTGTGTATGTGTATTATAGTACATACCTATGTATGTATGTAGTTACATTTCCTCCCATGTCTTTTAACTTTTAATTTATGATAACTCTCATATTAAACCAAGTTCTAGGATACCTACTTACTTATACATATAAAGAAGCCTACTCAAATACATTAAATTTGACTGACGTTTTTGTAAAATGAAAGTCATAAAAATAATAATTACCTCTGCATCATGCACCATGACTGATAGCATTTCCCTTAACCTCATGTAACCATCTCCAGAAACAGAAGCGAATGTATTGAAGTGTGGATAAATAATGTTATATTGTAAACAAGTAAAGTTTTGTCGGTTCAGATTCCACTGAAAAATATGAATAAATTTATTAATATACTGATAAAAATATAAAAAATGTGGAAAATAAGAACAGAAAATGCAATATAGAAAACATATTTACCTTTTTAAGATGTAATGGTGATGTTGGACAGCGTCAATTATTAGATCCCAGGTGATACATAAATATGTTCTGAAAACGGAAACATGTACATCAGTTTAAAATACAATTAAGCAATACATTTCAAAAAACACTTTAGGAACACTGAAATAACAACCAAAGGAAGACTTCCACCTGTAATTTTGTTCCAATTGCGGGTCCTGTTCTCCCATTTTACATTCGATCGTGAATTCCCAAAATTCATAATCGTTACTTATTGCGTCGGAAATGTAAATGTCAATTGTCAATGAAACGTAAATAAAGCAGAAAAATGCAACAAAAATAAAAGATTCCGATTGGTTGATTTATTAGCCGGTGACCATAAACAAATCGAAGTGGACTTATTTATTTATTTATTTTTTTACAGTGAATACCGCACAAGAATCTCAACTGCTTCCGTCTGGAGTCAGTGAGACTATGGCATCCCCAATTGGGGTATGTTGTGAGGCTGAAGGTAGTGGGGAGGGGAAGGAGGTGGGGAAGTGGAAGATTGGGAAGTACCTGGCTATTCAGATCTGGTCAGCAAACACGGCTAAAGCCATTTTCAAGCAACGTTTCAATTCTGAATGGTGGTCTTACACCAGGGCGATACTAATAGTATCTTCCACTCTGGAACGTGCCGCAAATATACTATATATTATTTCAAATGAATTAATTGTGAAATAACACAAATTAATCAAATAAAATTTATTTGCGCACGCCGGGTTCGAACCCGCGACCTCCGGATTGTGAGTCAAGAGTCTTAGCCACTGGACTACGGAGGTCGTCAGACTTATGAAGTCACCCAAAGATTCTGACCACGTTTTGGCTCGGAGTTATACCCGCCTGGAGGTCGCCAAGTCAACCAAAGATAATTTTTGTAATTTATTCCGAGAGGCTAGGCGCTATGCGGCTTTTTGTTACGTCAAGAACGAGAATTGCCCAAACCATTCAGACCTTGTTCTTCATACAATTTCTTTATGCATAAGGGTCAAAATCGCATCCAAAAATGTTTTTTTTTTTGGATGCGGGATGCGATTTATTCCTACCGCGGTCACATATGGACTATCGGCGAGAGCCAGGTGACAATCTGTATAGTTAAAGCAATAATATTATGTATGTGTAATTAAATTGTAATTGAAGATTAACTTCCTGTTGAAAAACTACATAGTTGCGGTTTTCGGGAAAAACACTAATTAATAAATAAAAAAAATGATTAAAAAAACAGTGTTCATGAAGGAAGGAGGACGGGTCTTTCTTTCTAAAAAGACAAGACAAAAGCACATGAGAAAATAGCTACGCTTAATAAATACGCGATATCATTCTAAAGTCGTCTCTCAACAACGTTGCCTCGTCGAAGAACGCAGATTTACCATCGTTCACATCAACAAAAGTTTCAGAGAATGACCTTACAGCGAATTCTCACAAAAACATCAGCATGCTTACATGATTCATCTCACTTATCCTAAATTAAATTACCTTCAATCTGGCATTTCCTGGGACAATTTGTTCCTACAATAACCCACCACTGAACCGAGTTAAAGTTATTCCCTGAAAGGTAATTGTATATATATTTTCCAATTATTCTGCTTCTCGAGAAATGCTAAGAAATTCGGCTTACCGCATCCATTGCGGATAGTACCTACGTCGCTACAGCTTAGTACGGCGTCTGTCACTTCGCCGCAAAGACAAATGACTTCTGTTCTGTTTTTAAAATATTACTTAAATGAACATTTTAAATACGGTCGGGTGTGATGGGAAGGTGGCAGAAAAGATGCTAGAATATTAGAACCCATGTTACTAGCGAAACTCCTTACATATAATATCATACTTTCAGGAAGGCGATTAGGGACTTTTTGGTGAGTGAATGTGACAGTGTCTGTGGCCTGTTGCTCGTTCTCAGATAGAACAACTGTCAATCTATATATGTGTTTATTTGCATGCATAAGTAAATTTATGTATGTGCGTACGTATGTATGCATGTCGTGTATTCATGTATACGCGTATGGATACATATATGTATGAGAGGGTGTATGTATGTGCACATGTATAAAATATAAACAAGAATTATGTTTTTGAGTATGATCTATTAATCTTGTGGATAACTTTTCTCTTTTCTTTTCTATTTTCTAGTTTCCATTATAAAAAAATATATAAATTATTATTATAAACTTTCTACTATAATTTTTCCAATTTCCAAAACGTTTATATATTTAATCCATTTGTTCACACTAGCCACCACAAAGTAAGTGTATTCCATTGATCACCATGAAACAGGCAGCCGCCTAGTATGGTGATATAATGTATCATATATATGAAAATGCTTTAATGGATTATCAAGTAATTTATAAATAAATAAATAAACATATGGAAAATTTGAAAAAATCAAGAGTATGCAATTCACACGCGGTAGAAGTAAAACCTTCAGAAAACTAAAGTAGACAAGAGTGAGGAGATTACGAAGCACTTTTTTTATCAATGTGAAGGATGATTTTTTCTATATATTTGCCGTCAAATTCCAGTGCACCTTTTCCTATACATTTGGTTATCTTATTAGTATATATGTTTTCTTCTTCGAAATAGCTAGATGTCGCTTTCTCTTGTATTTTTTTGCCTGTTCGTTTGATTTATTTATTTGGAATTTCACGCCCGGCTGGGCTTTTACATACATTATTTTTTGAAAACAAAGAACATCTAAATCTAAATGTGCATAACAAAATAAAAAACAAAATAAAAAACAAAATCATAAACAAAACAAAAACAAAATCGAAATCGAAATCGAAATCGAAATCGAAATCGAAATCGAAATCGAAATCTAAATCGAAATCAAAATCAAAATCAAAATCAAAATCAAAATCAAAATCAGAATCAAAATCAAAATCAAAATCAAGATGAGTATCAAAATCAAAATCATCACCAAATCTAAAACAAAAATAGAGTAAAAAAACAAATTGAAATAAAAACAAAATACTCCATCATGCAAGATGGAAAAACTGTAGACTGGGAAAAGTACAATACATGTAAAATAAAAAGAAGCAGAGCTAAGCAGTTGGAATTATTAAATTTGTGGTTCTTCTTTCTGATATAAATTTTACTATGACTTGTTTATATTTAGTGAATGATGTGTTAAATATGTTAACAACATCTTTATAGTCATTGGCCAAATTTTGTATACGGCGAACAGGGGTATATATACAGTTGTGATTCTGTGTTGGAGTTGTCACAATAGAATGGTAGATAGTGCCTCGATGTTGAATTGCGAGGTATATGGAAAGAAATCAAGTATAATAGTTCTGGGCTGTCAATTATTGAATTTATGATTTTATGTAAACATGTTAAGTCATATACTATTCTACGTTCGGATAATTTTAATAAATTAAGTTGACATAGTAGATAATCATAGTTGATACATTTCCTTGTAATACCCATTCTGAAATTAATATATCTTAAGAATTTATTTTGAATTCTTTCTATCGTGAGTGAATGACTAGCATAACTAGGTGCCCATACTGTCGAGTTGTACTCGATTTGACTCCTAACCAATGACATGTACAATTTTTTAATGGTCTGAATATTTTTAAATTGGCTGCAAATTCTTATTACAAAACCCAACATTTTCATAGCTTTATTTGATGTAATTTCAATATGATTTATAAATTTCAGTTTTTGATCAAAGTTTACACCTAAATCATTCACCTCGGTTACAGTTGTTAGTACTACATCATTAATGGAGTATTCATAAATGATTGGATTTTTTATTCTATGGAATCTCATAATAAGACATTTACTTAAATTTAGTTGTAAATGGTTCTCTTGGCACCAAACAAAAAGTTTAAACAAGTTATTAGACAATGTTTGACAGTCATTAATATTTTTATAGCTTTATATATTTTCATATCGTCTGCAAACGTTAAGAGGATATCGTTGAAAATAGAAAGAACATCATTCACAAATAACAAAAATAAAATTGGTCCCAAATGTGACCCTTGTGGAACGCCGCTGGTTGCGATAAATATATATGAAGTAAAGCCGTCAATTTTAACGGCTAATTTCCTGTTACTTAAATAACTTTTAAACCACTCGTATAAATACCCCACTTTTCCTAATTTCTGAAGTTTTTTTAACAAGAACTCATGATTAACTCTGTCGAATGCTTTGCTGAAATCGGTATAGACTGAATCAACTTGTAACTTCTTAGAAATGGATTCGGATATATAGTTTTGGTAAATTAAAAGATTAGACAAGGTAGATTTTCCTGAAGTGAAACCATGTTGGTTAGGTAATATCAGGTAATATTAGTGGGTTGATACAGTGGATGATTGTATTTAAAATAAGTTTCTCAAACAATTTTGGGATGGTTGATAACAGGCAGATCGGTCTATAATTGCTCACCTCGTTTTTGTCTCCCTTTTTAAATATAGGGGTGAGGAAACTGTTTTTCCATTTTTTAGGAAAATGTCCCGTTTGTATCGACTGGTTGAAAAGAAAATGTAGTGGATATGCAAGAGTGGTGGCGCAATTCTTTAAGAAAACAGGTGGGATATTATCAGGACCACCGCTCTTACTTTGATCCAGTTGTTTTAGCTGAGTCAGTACATCGTTATATTCAATTGTTACATTAGATAAATTTAAATAATGATCTGAGGAAAAACTGGGCGAGCAATCATTGACTGCTGTTGAGTCACAGACATAAACACTTTTAAAAAAGTCTGCAAATAGGTGAGCTATGTTTTGAGTGTCGTTGGCTCTTTTTCTTTCGTAGAACATGTTAGAGGGTATACTAACGTCATAATTTTTCATCGACTTTGTAAAATTCCAAAAATGTTTTATGTCACCATTAATTGAATTTTCTACTTTATTTATATAATTGTTGTAACAGGTTTTGGAGTGATTTGAAGATTGGATGTTGATTTTATAAAAATAAAAATATTTTTCAACTGTAACTTCTTTAGCCCCGTTGCGATTTGAAATTCGGATGAAACGGAAATGACGCATTACAGCATCTGCGAAGCAAAAAACTGCGCTCATTGGCCGCTTTGATTATGACCCCACTTTTCATGATCGAGATTGTTTTGGTAAAGTTTCGCTTCTACCGCGTGTGACCTGCACTCGTTTTTTTTTAATTTCGTAGGTTTCGACCTTTGGTCTACTGAATGTTTAGCCGCTAATGTTCGTCAGGTGCTTTATACCACTAGACTAAAGAAAACTTGTGTGGAACCGCGGATTTATCGTATTATATTTAAACTGAGTACCCGCGATATAAATAAATATTTTATTGATATCTCATTCTCTCGCTAAATCCTATGGACGAATGTGTTTTTTTTATTTTATTAAATTTTTTTTTTATTTATTTTATTTAGGAAACAAACAGTCATACAAAATGATAATATAACAAAGAACATTCATGTGTTGTAGACCAATTAAGTTCCATTAAGTTAAAATTTTAATATAGTATTTTTACCTATTCAACTTATGTGACAAAAAATAAACATAATAAAGAAAAACATGTAAAAGAAAAACATGAAACGTAATAAAGAAAAAAAAGTAAAGTTATTAATAAACATAGTTATACTATTACTACTGATAATAATATTATAAATTTTCACAAAAAAGAAAAAAAAGTATTTTAAGTTATTAATATATTAAGCTGCATTTTATATGATTTCAAATCATGGTTGAAAATGTCTACATCTCGTAAGGCATTGTAAGTTTCACAGATACGTATTATTACAGAGTTTTGCGCGTATTTTGATTTACTGTGTGGTATTCTAAATAAGTCGTTCGATCTGGTATTTTGTTTGGGGCAACGAAATGCAATATTTTCTAACAGATATGATGAATCAACAAGGCAGTTCATGATTTTGTATAAGAATAATGCATCAAAGATTTTTCTGCGTTTAAATAAGGTGATAGGGTCAAATTGATGATCACTAAAGCGATACGATAGGTGTTTTATAAATTGTTTGTGGATATTTTCAATGCGATGAATATATGTTTGATATTGAGGATTCCAAATTACTGAGGCGAACTCGAGTTGTGACCGTACATATGACATATATAACAGAATTAGGGTGTATGCTATAGTAAAAGGTTTTGTAATGCGAATAATGAAACCCAATTGCTTATAAGCTTTTTCTAGAATATTTTCAATATGATCCCTAAATAACATTTTAGAGTCTAGTATTACTCCAAGATCTCTTATTCTTTCTACTCGTTGTAGAGGGACATGGTTTAGTTTGTAAATATAATTAATTGGATTTTTTTTCCGTGTAAAAGTAATAACATTACATTTGTCTATATTTAGATATAATTGATTGTTTACGCAATATTCCTCAATTCTGCTAACGTCTTCTTGCAATTGGTTGCAGTCATCTATGGAGCTAATACATTTATATAATTTCATGTCATCGGCATAAAATAGGAAACAAGAATGATTTATGACACGGTTCATATCGTTTATATATAAAATAAACAAGAGAGGCCCTAGATGGGAGCCTTGCGGTACCCCTGAGGGAAAAGTTATAATTTGTGACATGTAACCTTTTAAAGCAACAGCTTGACTTCTATTTTTAACATATGAAGAGAACCATCTCAGAAGATCTCCACATATACCAATCTTCGAGAGTTTGTATAACAGTATGTCGTGATTTATTTTGTCGAAAGCCTTAGAAAAATCTGTGTAAATGGAATCAACCTGTTTCCCATTATCCATAGATTTAAGAACAAAATCAGTAAACTGTCCTAGGTTCGATTCAACAGATCTGCCTTGAAAAAAACCATGTTGATGGGGGCTAATAATAGTATTTTTGCATAAGTTAAAAAGTTGGTTACACACGATTTTTTCCAAGATTTTACTAAAGATACATAGCTAAGAGATAGGTCTATAATGTTGTGTTTGTCCCCTTTTTTAAAAACAGGTGTAACAAAAGCTTGTTTCCAAATGGTAGGAAATACACCTTCTTTAAGAGATTTATTGAACAGTAGTGTTACAGGAGTAACTAGCGTTTCAGCACAATTAACAATAAAAATTGGGTGTACCTTATCACAAACGGCACTTTTTTATGTCCACATTTTTGAGATGTTTTAACACTAATGGTGCGGTTATATCAATTGAATTAAAATTAATTGAATTCATATCATCGTCGTTACTTATATTATCGATATTTGTGGAAGTATTATTAGCAGTTGTATCGGGGACAAAGACAGATTGGAAATAATCGTTAAAAAGATTGCAAATTCGTTGACCATCACTCGACGAAATATTTTTGTGATACACGTTATTAGGTACTCCAGAAGATGATTGTTTAGATTTCACGAAAGTCCAAAAATATTTCACATCTTTCCGTATATTGAACTCAGCATTTTTTATATAGTTGGTATAACACTCTTTTTCAGTTCTTTTTTGGCGAGTCCTGAGTAATGAAAAGGTATGATAATCGGAGGGGTGTGAATAATTTTTAAACCTTCGGTGATACTTAAGTTTTTCTTTGATAATTTTGATTAGGTAGGGAGTGTACCACGGGGGATACTTGGGAGATAGACAAATGGTTTTTGACGGTACGTGGTGATCAATAGCTTCATAAATAATTTCGTAGAATTTATTAGTTGCTTCTTCCATACCTCTTGAACTAAAAATATCTGACCAGTCAAATTGTTCAAAAAACTCATTAATCTTATCATAGTTAGCAGAATTAAATAATAAGACTTGTCGTGGTTGATGTTTTAAGCAAGGTTCATTTTTTAATCTTATTTCTATTTTGAAGTATTTGTGGTGCAAATCTTCGGTTAAAAGAGGAGGAATGCAAGGTTGTAATGAGCAGTTTGTGTTGCTAATAGCTAGGTCAAGAACACGTTGATTTACATTTAAGATGTTATTATATTGAGAAAAGTCACGAAGAGATAAAAAGTCTATCACAGTAGAGCTGGCTTCGTCAACAGGTATTTGTGGTATAATCTGTCTTTCAGAATAAAGATTCCAAATAAGTTTAGAAATATTATAATCACCTACCAGAAGAAAGTCATCATCGGGATAGTTCAATCGGAGCTGACTAGCTGATTCAAAGTGAGCTTTAAGATTTCTAATATGATTCGTACCATGGGGATGGTAAGAGCAGCAAATATTAATATTTTTATTAAAGGCAGTTGAAGTAATAGTTACCCATATATCTTCAGCTTCTAGTGTTGACAAGCTAGATTGATGAGTAACATTGTATTTGGACTGGACAGCAATAAGAACACCACCTCCCAATGTTTGTCCTGTGAAATTATAATTTCTGTCACGTCTAAAAACATTATATCTATCGTCAAAAATCTCCCGATCACAAATATTGTCGAGAAGCCAAGTTTCTGAAATACAGATAATATCGAAGTCATTATTTAGAACAGCCCTTAGAAAATCATGTGTTTTTGTGCGCAGTCTTCGTACGTTTTGATAATATATTGTTAAAGAAGCCATATTAAATTACATAAATAAAATATCTGAAAAATACCATATTCATAATAAGAATAGTAATAATGGTATAGTAAAGTAATAATGTGAGTTCGATTAATATAGACAAAGAGTTTTAGATGCAGATTCATTACCTCACGAGATGTATAACATGTCATAATCTGAATGAAAGTAATTTGTTTACTGACAGTTAATACATAAATAATATAGCATAGTTTTAAGTTCTGTGTGCAACTTAATAAGATTAAATGCGAAACTAAATAAAAGGAAAAAATATTTTTTTTAAATAACGTAAGTGAAATGAAAATTAGATGTGAAACTAAATGAGAAGATAAAAGATTTTGTTTGGATAATGCAAGTGAAAACATAAAAGTTAATACATAAATAATATAGCATAGTTTTAAGTTATGTGTGCAACTTAATAATATTAAATGTGAAACTAAATGAAAGGAAAAAATATTTTGTTTAAATAAAGTAAGTGGAATTAATATTAAATGCGAAACCAAATGAGAAGATAAAAGATTTTTTTTGATAATACAATTGAAAACATAAAGGTATTTAAAAAGAGTCATGCTATTTTGCTTAAATCTTCCTCAGTGGAAATTCGAATAACATGAGATCTGTCACTTTTTCTCATAAAAATATTGCAATTTTTTGTCCAAAGATATTGATATTGTTTTTCGACTTTAAGCTCCCTGGCTTTCTTCATCAGTAGCTTGTTAGAAGGCGTGAGGTGGTCGTTAAGGAAAATGTGGCTTGCTGCTCCTGGAAGGCCAATATCTGCTGAAGTCAGGGTCCGGTGGCGTCGAGCAGCTGTCAGCAAAGCGTCCTTACAATCTCGCCGAGGGAGACGTAGAATAATATTGGCCGTGGATGAATGTGTAGGTGTAATTTTGTGAGTTGTCGTTTACCTAGGCCATTGACGAACTCGATGGATGAATACGATGTCTTCTTTTTTTATAAGGTATCCTACTTTTTGGGATATGTTGTTAATTATGTCATGCAGATTCTCTTTCTCCGAGTTCGGGACACCACTGATTTCAATATTGCAGGATCTATCCCATTGATCCCTTAGATTGTCTTTGGATTCCAACATTTTTAAATGTTCTTTTAAGGTTAATATTTCACAATCAAGGGATTTTACTTTAGCTTCATAATCGTCAATTTTAGCACAGCAAAAGTCAATTGATGTTTTGAGGCTAGATAGTTCATTTTTGAATTGTTCTGTAATGGATTTTATGAAGATTTCACTCATTTCTTGAAATTTCTTATCAATGTATTTTATTAATTTGCTTGAATGGACATCATCCTCGTCAGTGTCACTCGATGTCACTGTTTTTTTCTGCATTTTTCGCTGTTTACTCATATTGTACTTGGTTTGTTTGCAAATTGAGATGCGTGATGACAAGTTGATATTTATGGTTTGTTTCTATTCTGCAGAAGCGCCTGTTTGCGATTACCGATTGGGCATAAGCAATGGTGACAACACTTTCAACGAATGATAAACAAGATGACGACACTATAAACCAATGGGGTGATAGTGACGACACTTATGCTTGCGCCTGCTTATATCGAATGTTATTAATTTCAGACACTTTTTCTGGAATATTTTTGATTTTAGATTCACAATACAATACAGTATTCACTATGATGCAGAGTTTTAATTGACGTAATACGTCAAACACAAGATGAATTACACTTTGAAACACTTTTTGATGAGTTTGCTTGTAAATCGATCTTTTTTAGATAAGTTTAATGCGGAGCGTATTTCATATTTAAGTGTCACTTCCGTTTCATCGAGTTTAAAATCACAACGGTGGTAAAGAAGTTTTCCCTTCAAAAATCTATTATCGACATGAATTAAGATTATCGACATGAATTAAGAATATCGACATGAATTAAGTTTTTTGACATGAATTAAGATTATCGACATGAATTAAGATTATTGACATGAATCAAGTTTATTGATATGAATTAAGATTATGGACATAAATTAAGATTATCGACATGAATTAAGATTATCGACATGAAATAAGATTATCGACATGAATTAAGATTATTGACATGAATTAAGATTATCGACATGAATTAAGATTATCGACATGAATTAAGATTATCACTGTCAATGATTACTTTTTGGGGTACAAGACGTCTTGCGTTTCTCTCCCACGAGCACGCATTTTCTGGAGGGTCACATTGAGTATTGAAGTACTCGAATAGGAGTGGGTCTCCAAATACAATACTCTATTTTGGAAGGGGAGTTTTGAACTTGATTAGGATGTCCGCGAGAATGCAATGAAAAGCCGGCTAATTTACTGTTGTAAGAAGGAAGGCGAATAAAGGATGAACAATCCCTCATTCCCAAATATATTTCTATGTTAGGAGAACATAGTGACTAATTAATTAAACTATCGAAGAGAAATAAATTACCTAAGTACTTCTATTGTATAAAGTTGAAATTGTTTCAGGTCATTGAAAAGCAACAGGTTTTTTCTTGCAATTTTCTTTGATGTCAAGTGTCAAATGTCCTTAGAAAAATGTAATCGTGTTCCATTATAATAATCCATAATCATAACCCATTTGCTGATGTTGTTAATAAAAAACTTTTTTCGTGTTAATGTTGATAATTTCGAGGCATTCGCGCTAAGGACCCTTGCCTCTGGGGTCATAGCATTGTCGACCGAAAAGGATTGATAGGATAACTTTCGGTAACTTCTCATCGTTCCCTAGGACAACTGCAGGTCGCTAAAGTGCAAACAACAGTTTTATTTTGTTTATTTATTTTTTATTAAAGATAATACATTACAAAATTATTAAATAACATTTATGATACATTATTGCCAATGAGTTTAATAAAACTCATTTCGGGAAGGACAACATTATACATCTAAAGGAAAATTATTTTTACACAAGAACACGAAGATCAATAAACAGTACATAGATTTTTAAATGGACTAAACACACTTGATACAGGTAATTGAAGAATATGCAAGAGTTACAAAGGAAGACAGCTAAATTCGTCATAACATTTATAATACATTATTCCCAATGAGTTAAATAAAACTCATTTCGGGAAGGACAACACTATACAGTTGACGTCGAATATATTAAAAACACTCAGTTATTATGTACTGATACATATTTATTAGCGATCTGCAATCATGCATTGGTATGGGCTTTGGTTACTATGACCTTTAGATATTTTCATTACACGTAATTTTATATTTTTAATAGTGTATTACATTTTGTGGTCCTGTGCAGTTAAAACATCGAAGGGCGGGAGTAATTCACTCTGTTGGCTGTAATTTTTTAGAATGTATAATAAATTGCCTGTCCGCCGCAGCAGAAATTATATTCTGCTTCTTTCGTTCGCTAACTAAATGGATCTTGCGTTGTAAAGACCTTATTTTGAATTTTGCTGAGATGATGTAAATTGAGTATGAGGTTTTAAAACTGAAAATGACATGCATAGATTTTAAAATTGCTTATAGTTAGCCGAGTGTTTTATAAATACATAAAAATAAAATGACATGAAATTTATTACCTGACTTTTGATATACTTTATTGCATCGTGTTATATATCCTTGATGTGTTCTCTAGCCACGCAATAAAAATAACAAATATACCAAAAGCTTTGATTAAAACTATCGATCGTTTATTGTATAACTTTGTCTTGATAATTAGATGCGGTTTGTTGAATAATGAAAAACAGTGTAACATAATATAAAAAAATTGCTTTGTGAAAAATATAATCAGAGTTAATTTTCAAAAACATCGAACGTATTTCTATTTTAAGCATTCGCGTCTTGCTTCACTAGCATTAAACAAAAAAAACAGACGGTCGGTGTAGTCCAGCGGTAAGCCTCTTGACTCACACTCCGAAGGTCGCGGGATCGAATCTCGGCGTGGTAACTAAATTTTATTTGATTGATTTGTGTTATTTCACAATGTATTCATTTAAAATAATATACAGGGTGTTAAGGGACGTACTTGACTTACTTTAACCAGTGATTTCTGACATTGCGATTGCGATGAAACTTTGGTGAGTGATTTACGTGGCAAGTTCGCGCGTCGGAAAACCTTCTGATTTATTTGTGAACGAACCAAACGGAAAACCAAATAAAAAATCCCGAGTATCCGAAAGCACTTCAATAAACATATCACATCAATAAAAATAATTAAAACACAACCACTTTCTTTCTTTGAGTGGTATTGCAACGCATGCCGGGTACTCGCCAGTCATCAATAAATTATACTTCTGCCGATTGCCTTTGAACCTCTTTCAGTATTAGTATCTGACTCGTTCTGATGAAGACATTTTTTTTCGAAACATTTAGATCCTGTCTCTAATCAAATGTTGTAAGTATAGTAATTTGACTTTAATTAATTAATAGTCCAGTCAGTGGGGAGTTTTACCTTGCAAAAGGTCATGTAAAATTTTTCGACCTTCGACCGTCGAGCTCAAGCCGCCATCTTGGATTAAAGGTGCCAAAATTTGGGTTTTTCAAAATAATTGTGCAATGGTTGATCTTACAATCAAATTTTTGCAGACAAACTTAAAGAAGATAAAATTTATTTAATATATTTTGTGCAATAATTTTTTTTGTAAGTCTAATAGTTAACTAATTACAGTGGAGGAAATGGGAATATTTTTCTAAAAAATTGTGAAATTCCCATTTTTTTCGGTCTATTCATTACATAATTATCATGATTTTGTAAACTCATTTCCACACCACCATAAGATAGAGATGGCGCATTTCTTTATTGTGGCATACCCAGTAGGTTATCTTCCTCTTCAATGGCGCTACAACCCATTTCGAGCCTTGGCCTCCTTCAACATAAGCCTCCACCGCCCTCTGTCCTCGGCCGTCGTCTTCCAATCTGCGACATGGAGTAGTCCTCTTTCATCCTTCCTGACATCATCCTCCAATCTCAGCCTAGATCTGCCCGCCTTTCGTTTACCTCCCGGCTGTCTTGTTGGAACCTTCTTCGGTACTCGTGTGCTTGGCATTCGATGCACATGTCCAGCCCATCTTATGGATAGAGGCCCATGAGCCTTAGATGGATAGAGAGTCTGGGAGCTTGGTAAATATCATAGAGCTTTGTTGGGGCGAATTTTCCATTCCTCTCCCTCTCGCATCACTCCTAAGATTCTTCGAAGTACCTTTCTTTCGAAGGTGTCCAGCTGTTCCGCAGACTTTGCTGTCAGTGTTCCCGCCTCACATCCATAGGCCAAGACCGTTATAATAATTGTTTTATATAGGGTTTTCCTATAGACATTGTAGAATTTGAATACTGGCAACAACGCGAAGTAAGTGTTGTTAGCGTCTGTGATGCGCATTCTTACTTCTATTGGGTCTTCGTTGTCCTGTATTATGATGGAGCCCAGGTATGTGTCCTTAAATTTCATTTTATCTTTTATTCTGTGGTGTGGGGTTCTGGTTTGCATCATGATTTTAGTTTTATTTCCATTGATTTGCAAACCCACCTCTCTTGCCGTAGTCTCCAAACACCTCTCTTACAACCTGGAGGAATCTTCCGACAATGTTAAGGTCGGTAAGTCTATTGCACAGATATTCCAGCTATGGTAGATTTCGAAATGGCGCTTGAGCCGCACAGAGTTCGACTAATATTCGTAATTAGTAATTATGTTGCATATTCGCTATTGCGTAATAATATTTTTTTGTTGATCCCGGTTGGTTAATATTGACATTTTTATAATAGTCTTCGTCATCAATGTCATGATCTAACATCTAACTCATTGCCTGTTGTACTGAGATTCTGGGCTTCCATTGACAAAATCTCTTCATATTCAAATGCATGAAATAAATTTTAATTAAGTTTCGGGTGCTGGTTTCTTTGTCATTCTTACAAGCCCATTGGTGCCACGTTTCCAGCCCCAGTTTTCTGGATTTTTTTTGATTCCATACCATTTTGGACTCGATGTCCTAAATGCGTGGAACCGTGCAGCGCCATTCGTTGGTGGTAAAGGGGCAAGATTGAATTCAATTTTTGTTGTCGACTTTGCGAAACATTGGTAGTGGACGTCTTCCGAGGTTTCCTTATCCATGTCACCCCCGTACAAAGCAACAAGAAAGCGTGTTTCTTCATCTACTACATCTATGTCTTCTGGTTTTGCATCGTGTGGTTTTAGTTCGTGTACTCGAGGCGCACTGGGAGACCAGCTTTTTTATGCCTTGCTAAACGTTTATTATCACTACAAAGTAGTTCCATCCGTGCACTCGATGACTTAGGGTTTGTCATAGTGGGATCCTAGCCTGTAGCAATATAGGCGCTGAGCTGGCAACGCTACAGTCAGGACTGCAGGCACGCGTTATGTTGTCGTCTCCTTCTCTCCTCTATGTAACACCTATAGATGCATGTGTTTGTCTCTTTTTAGTGTCGTTTCCGTTTCATTGCTTCAAATCACAACGGTGCTAAAGAAGTTTTACTTCAAAAAACATATCTGTTTTTTTTTTAAATATACATAATATTAATGTAAATTATTATTTTATTTTAAGGTTGATAATTAATTAATTATTAATAAATTATATATTTTTTAAACACGCTGTTATAATAAATGAAATCGCAAAGTTCAGTTGCGCCGTGAATTGAGTTGAATTGAGCTGCGACCGAGTTTTCAGTTTCCCCACAAGGCCCCCAAGGCCACCTGCGAAGAGTTTATTTAAAACAAAAAATACAAGTGTTCAGTGAACACTCGGTAGAAGCGAAACCTTCAGAAAACTAAAGTAGCCACCAATATCGTTATTTTTTCTTGGTTTTTCAAATATAAAAATACTGTTAATTCCATAGAACAAAGAAGAACATAAGAAATGATCCAAATATTTGTCCAATTGGTCTTTAATTTTCCAATAAAAAAGGGCTAACATAGTAACGTGTTGCGAAGCGGAAATAAAAAATCAGAGTGTGCAGTTCACACGCGGTAGACTTGGAACCTTTAGAAAACTAAAGTAGACAAGGGTGGGGAGACCGATTATACTATCTTACTCTCTCGCAGGCTAAATCCTATAGATGTATGTGTTTTAGTGACGCTTTTTCGTTTCATCGAGTTTCAAATCCCAACGGTGCTAAAGAAGTTTTCACCTAAAAAAAACTAACTGAAAGAAATATTTTACACTTTAAATCCCATTTTAATTTTAGATTTTAGAAATCACTTACATCCTAAACGAAATTACAATTGTTTCGTGCGGCATAATTAGATTTCTTAATTAGCAAACAGAATTACTTAAGTGCTCGTAACTTCAGAAGGGGATGTTACCATTGCGAGTTGCCTGAGCATTTAAATATGTGGCGCTGTGAGATTGTATGTTAAACGGCCCGAGAAAGATAAGGATTGTAAGGAATTACTCCGTTCGTGGTATTGTTAGGCGTGTAATTTATTTAAAGGTCCATTTTCGAAACTCCAGGATTGTAGTTTTACGTTAAGGACAAATATTAGATTAAAAACACGGAGAAATAAACACAGCGGTATTGCTTGAGATATGTAAAGTACAGAGACGAGCGAAGCAAGCCATTTTCGACCCTACTGCATTATGAAACGTATGAAAAGGCCAATAAAATTCGAAATAAATCAATTATAAGGGATAAAGTATATAAATTGATAATGATGATCATCTCATGTGGTATTTGTGAAGATAGTGTAAAGCGTAAAATTTGTCTCTACGGCTCTAAACACTATTTATTATGTCGGTTCTCTTATAATTTCGTAAAAAACCTAAAATTTACCACCGCTCCGGGAACCATTTATTGGATAAACAACACCTCTGCGTGTTGGTGACATAGGAGGGGTTCCAGGTTCATGGGGCCAGGTTTGTCGAGGTCTTGGGAAGGATTGAGAGAGACAGCATGAGGCACGTCTTTTATCATCTCCAGCCAGAATCTCTCGACCCATCGCGATCGTCTTGCACCGCGGTTGGAGGGATGGATTCATACGTCTGTTACGCCTGCATACACTGACCCTTAGATTCCTATCAACCCCTCACACCCATTTCCTTCTCAGAACTTCATATCCTTTCTTTCCTTAAAAAACACCAACGCATCATCCCCTAAGATGACACAGGTCCTGAGGGAAATTATTTTACTTACTTTTAACCTTGAGGTTTCCCGGTCATCATTAAATAATTCCATTAACAAACATGACTAAGTAGGTAGTAAGTCCATCTGGCAACTTCGGGCAGATTCTTGAACAATTGAGTTAGAATATTTTCCGTCTTTCTCGGTAACATTATACGAAGGAATAGGATAACGTACATTGAGTTATGTACTATGGTAACTTCTTGTAATGGGTACCATTCTTTCACTATGTACAATGGCTTACAAAACTATCAACCCAACTACACAAAATACTACACTATCCGTGAAGTTTGTTCCACGAGACGTAATTTAAAAGAATTAAAAAAAAAACAACGATATTACAAGGAAAACGGGCGACGTTTTGTTTCCACAAATGTATTCCCAATTTTTTTTTGCACTCTGACACTAGTGCCAATGTTTTTGAATATGGGTAATATAGATCAATTAGGACCAAAAATCTTCAAAATTGCCTGGTTTGAACGCAATCTACAACTCAGTATACAAACTAGACAATTATTAAAAAACCGCAAAACGTAAAGACGTAGAGCATTTTCTTCTAACTAGTTGGAAAAAAATCTTAAAAATCAGTCCAGTTTTGAGGGAATGTAAATGGAGAATGCACAACCTCAATTTTGACGATTTTGTTTAGGTGCTATCAGCCTGAGGTGCAATTGTCCCTTTCGCTCAATATTCGGAGGGGTGACAGCGACAGTGACAGCACGGTTAAATACCCATTTTTTAAAATTTCCTTGTTTTTTCCTCTTAAATATATTAATTTTTGGATGTTGGTACAATATTATAAAAAGTAATGTGAAATATTCCACCGTAAGTGGTCAAGGTTTCTGCGTTCTTAAAAGAGAAAAATGCAACGAGTTCAAAAGTTGAAGGTACTAATTTTCATATTATATCAGATTAATTAATTATCATTCCTGCAATATTTCTTCAAACGATATCCTGCACATTATTACAAACATGTTCTTCAATCAGAAAATTTATGTTGTTCGCATGACGGGAAATAAAAAAAATACTTTGTTACCATCTAATAATATATAGAGTTGTAAAGCTATAGAGCATAAATAATATAATATAGTAAAAAGCAGATGTCCCAGGAAATACCCTTGAAGGACACCTGAAGGAACATGGACAATCTCAGAATTAAAACCATTAATTGCCACTGGAGCATCCGTCACGAAAGGAGACCAGCCGTTCATATACAAATATTCTCTTATATATTTGCCTGAAAACTTCGGTCGTAGTAACCACAACTTGTTTAAGATATCACACAGCAGAACAGATGTTTTAGCACAGCTTAGCATGAAAAGAAGTGGATGAAGTTTCTAAAAGAGTTAACTAACTAACCAACACGCCGTTTCCCCGCAGGGGTAGGCAGAGAGGACGGACCACCAAACAACTCGGTCTTGGCACACACTTTTTGCCTCACTCACATTCATACATCGTCTCATACATTCTCTTCTATTATTCTGACTTTTGACATGGCCCGACTCAAGTATCTGATTCACTTGATCGTGCCATGTCTTCCTCGGACGTCTCCGACTTCTTCTACCATTCACATTTGCGTCGTATATTCTTATTACACTACTTTCTTCGTTCATTAAAGATAAACATATTCTAAAAGAGTTTATATATTTAATTACTCTTTAAATCACCCTATGTCTCCAAATGTTAAGATTGTTATAATAAGGAATCTTGTTCTATAAACGGACGTTTTGTCTGTTAAATAAATAAATAAAATGTAATAGTTTTAATAGTTTTCGAAATAGTTTTAATAAAAGTGAATAGTTTGTTTTAAGCAACCATTTACAAGAGACGTTTTACTTAGATTTTCATGGCCAAGAGTATTTTCATTTTTTGTTTTTGAGGTGTTATGCCGTGTTGCACTACCTCTTTCTTTAGCCAACGTTTCGAAAGGAGGAGGTAGCGCAACAAAGCATAACACCCCAAAAACATAAGGAAAGAAAAGAAAAACCATTTACAAATTCGCTATTTGAGTTTTAAAATAGACCTGAATTATGAAAAAGAAACATTATTATTATCATAAATCGAAAAAAAATAATTTCGGTAGTGTGTCTTGCTTTAACTCTAGTTCAACGAACGCGAGAACTCGAATTTACTTAGAATTTGTGTAACTCACGTTACAGATACATTACACATAAAGATAAAGATAAAATCCCTTTATTATAAAATATTTTGACAGAATTTTTTTTTTCACACGTTCTTCAAAATTGAAATTATACGAGTAACGTCCCATGATATTTCCCATCACAACTAAAAAGCGGTTTTTGATGATCAGGTGAAAGAGAAAATGGTTTGGTTAGTAGGCTAGGTTAGTTTGGATTATATTACATTACAGAGTGGAATATACTCTCAGTATCGCCCTGGTGTAAGACCACCATTCAGAATTGAAATGTTAATTGAAATGGTTTTAGCCGTGTTTGGTGACCAGATCTAAATATCCAGGTATTTCCCCACCTTCCTCTTCCCTATCACCTTCCCCTCACCGCTACCTTCAGTCTCACAACATACCCAATTGGGGATGCCATAGTCTCACTGGCTCCAGACGAGAGCAGCTGATATTCTTGTGAGGTGTTCATGTAAAAAAAAACAACTCATGTAATATAAACAGTAGGTTTTTTTCTTAAATGTGTCGTTTTGTCACTGTACTGTTTTGTCATGGAACCACTTTTTTAATCGTTCGATGTCGAGGTTCTGACTCGATGGTTTAGTGGAAAAAACTCGGGCAGTGCCGGGTACGAAGCTACTTTGTAATAAATTTTCCGTTGGCCAAACTCCAGCCGCATTTCATCAGACGATTTATTTGGCAGAGCGCACTGACAGGGGGCGGCGGTAGCCAATACCACTTCATGCGAAATTCACCATTCGGGGTGCAACACTATGAAAGACATAATATATATTTTGGTGTCACGATGAAATTACACTAGCGGAAATTACATGCGAAAAAGAAAACACCAGTAAAATACAGATTTTTTTTTCAATGGCCTTAGTGGCCTCTCAAAATTTTAATAAATTTGTGTAGGATGGTGTGTAAAGGATCGTTTTAAAAAAAGGAAAGAGAGAAAGTTCTGTGAAGAAAAATGGTTAGAGGGGTGGGTGGGAAACTATGTTTTAACTAAATGTATTACTTTATATGTAAATGTATCTATTATGTATCTTTTCTTACCGCTTTTGCAATGTCTTCGTTTTATTGTGTTTTTGCAAATAAATATATATATTATTATATTTTAAAGATATTATAATAATAACGTAATATTTGTACAGCTGCAGTTTTGTGTCATTTCACTTCAAGTGCGCTTATATTATTAGATATATTAGATATTGTATTAGATACCTTCAATATCGCCCTGGTGAAAGTCCACCATTCATAATCGAAACGATGTTGAAATTGGCTTTAACCGCGCCGGACACTAACCAACACCCCTGCCATAGGACGCTCTAATTGGTTCGCTACATTTGGTGACTTATCAAGGATGCACGAATTCATGGGGTGAGGTTTGTTTCGGTCTTGGCGACGATTGAGTTTGGCCACCTACGGCATGGCGACCTAACCTAGAGCTCTCCAGTCTCATGACTCTCTAGACTCTCATGACCCATCGCCTTGAATGAGATGAATTGATTCGTTCGTCCGTCACTCCTATTCACATTGAACCCCAGATTCCTAACCACCCCTCGAATCTTTTTTCTTGCCAGAACGTCCACTCCTTCCTTTTCATAAAAAGATTCTACGTACTCTCCTCTAAGATGACATAGGCCCTAAGGGTAATTATTTTCCTCAAGGCCTCCTGGGTGGAACTAGTGTAAAAAAATATTTGTTATATCTTCTTTCCTTCCCCATCAGCCTCGGAACAAATAAACATAAAAGAAAAATCAGGATTTGTAAGGATTTAGATTTGTAGGAAAAGTGTAAAAAATTAAATAAAACAATTATTAGCAATTCAATCAAATTCCCCAATTTCAAATCATTCAACGTATTATGACGAAATCGAGAAAAAATTTCAAATCACGAAACTGCTCAACCGGAGGCTTGTTGCTGATCAGATGCTCATGTACAAAATTATTAACTCAAAAGTTGACTGCCTGGAGTTGCTAGATAAAATAATGTTCAATTCGATATAGCAGACAAAATACCCTTTTCTATATTGATAGATGTAACACCAAATCCAATCATAATGAATTTATGCAAAGGACATGTAACTACTATAATAATAAATTTTAGAATATCGACACTTGTGCTGACATATTTACTGCTAGTTACTATCGCTATAAAATTTCATTATACCTACCTATCACATTCTAGGTGCGAATAACACTTAACACATATTCATTATTCATGACGATAAAATTAATATTTTGCCTAATATTTTTATATTACTTGCGTGGCAACTTTTCCATATCCCTCTCCTCCCCTTACCCATTCCAACCCGAATACTTATTTTGCAGTCTATTTAGGTATGGTTATAATCGCATTTATTTTATTGTTGTGTATTATAGGTGTTTATATTTTATTGTTGTGTATTATTATATGGTGTATATACATTTGTTGATTTTATATCTGTATTATTTTTTTTTTTTTATATGCTGATTAGTTCTGTTTTTTTTTTTCTTAAATGTTCTAGTTTACACTCAGTTAATTTTATGTTTCTGTGAACATTAATTTTTTGTCATCCTCTTGTGTTTATTATGTTATTAATGTTTATGTTCCTTAAATTAATAAGTAAATAAGGAATAATCAGTTATGGAAAAGTGTAATTTTTGTTGTTGTTTAAAAAAGATTTATTCCTACTTAAATAATAAAACCACAGTGACCCAGTTCCAAAATAGGGTAATTTAATTAGTGGTATGAGTTTTACAGTCTTACGCTCCGCATATTTTGTAACGGTACTTGTAAAGTCTTGACAAGGGGAAATATTTGATAGCGATAAGATCATGAATCTCCCTCTTGTTATAAAATTTTATAACTAGTCAACTAGTCATTTTTCAAAATCCTGGCGACCATTTTCCCCCCATGGATTCATTTAATACTTTTTCCGTCGTTCTGCAACTGCACATTTGGTTTTTCACTGGATTTTCGTTGTAAATAAATTTATGATTAAAAACAGTTTTTCAGGGAAAATAACCTTACTGTTTAAAAAGGTCAGTTTCCCGTGGTAAATGACCTTACTGAAACAGTTTTTTTTTATGGAAAAGGAGGACCTATTTAATTAAAATCAGTTTTTCATGGTAAATAACCTTACTCATTAAAAACAGTTTCTTATGGTTAATAACCATCACGTATAAAAATGGTTTCCCATTTTTAATAACCTTCCCGTATAAAAATGGTTTCCCATGGTTAATAACCTTCCCGTATAAAAATGGTTTCCTATGGTTAATAACCTTACCGTATAAAAATGTTTTACCATGTTTAATAACCTTACCGTATAAAAATGTTTTACCATGTTTAATAACCTTACCGTATTAAAATGGTTTTCCATGGTTAATAACCTTACCGCATAAAAAAATTAACTAACCATCACGCCGTTTCCCCGCAGGGGTATGCAGAGAGGACGGACCGCTAAACAACTTGGTTTTGGCACACACTCTATTCACATTCATACATCGTCTCATACATACTCTCCTATTATTCTGACTCTTGACATGGCCCATCTCAAGTATCTGATTCACTTGATCGTGCCATGTCTTCCTCGGGCGCGCCCAACTTCTTCTACCATTCATATTTGCGTCATTTATTCTTCTTACACTACTTTCTTCGTTCATTCGCTCTACATGCTTAAATCGGGTCTTTTTGTTAATCTTACTCATTACGCTTACATTCTCATTACTCAGCCTTACATTCTTTACGGATCTCCACATTTCTCACATGATCCTACATGGTTTTACCACACATACGCCTCAGGGATCTCATTTCAACAGTATTCAGTCTACTTTCATCCTTCCACTGCCAGTTCCATGCCTCACTGCCATACATAAGGGTAGGTACCAGCACTTCATTGTGGACTACGAGCTTCGCTACCTTTTGATAGTTTTTTATTAGCGTGAACGGCATTCAGTCCTCCATTTATGGAGTTACCTTCATTTACGCTTCTTTCAATATCTCCATCAGCCTTCCCATCTCTCGTAAACATACAACCCAGATACACAAACTCATCCACCTGCTCCAAGTTTTCATCATTCACAAATATATTGCACACTATTTTCGTGCTCTCTCTTTCAAACACGATGACTTTAGAGTTACTTACATTCATCATTAACTCATTCTTCATACATACTACGTTAATTCTAGACACTAGTTATATGTTAGAAATCAGCACAGCATCATCAGCATATAATAGGTCAAATATTTTCAGAAAACTCAATTTCGGGCCCAATTCCACCTTTTTCAATTCTTGCATTCATTTATCTATGCATGCAAGAATTTAAAGAGGTGGGATTGGACCTGAAATTGAGTAATCTTAAAGTATGTTGAAATTACGCAGCCTTGCTTAACACCTTTTGTGATGCCAAACCACCCCGTAAAACCACCGCGGTTCAACCTAACACATGCAACGCTTCCCTCATACAGAGAGGCAATTGCCTATCCTATGTATGAGATTTGTTTTCACTCCATTCTTGGATAACACCTTCCATACCTTTATTCCGTCAACTCGGTCGTATACTTTTTGTAGATCTACAAAAGCGCAGAAAAGTTTCTGGTTTTTTTCCAGTCAGTGAGCATACGCATAGACAAAATCTGGTCCATGCACCCTTATCCACTCATAAAGGCGCCTTGAACATCCCATATTTTATCATTTTTTCCAATTCTTACCCTTTCAATCAATATTCTTCCGTATACCTTGCCGGCTGAACTTAGTGGGCTAGTAGCCCTATGATTCACACATTCCTATCTAATGATAGTATAGCTATCTAATGATGTAGCTATCTCCTTAAAGTATTCGGCAGCAATATTGTCGAAACCAACAGCCTTACCATTTTTCACGCATTAATCCCATGGTAAATGTGTTGTTGAAAACTGTTTGAAAATAGATTTTCATGGAAACAACCTTACTATATAAAATCAGTTTTCATGGTAAATAACCTTACTCTTTAAAAAAGGTTTCTTAAGGTTAATAACCTTACCGCATAAAAAAACTTTCCCATGGTAAATGACCTTACTGTTTGAAAAAATATTTTTACTTTGATGTTTGTCCGGGGAGCAGTAGTTGAACAATTTCTATCAATTTCGGATTGCACGTATAGGTGATGATAGATCTGGATGATCGTAATATTTTTCCTGAGTTGTGCAGACACACGTTCACCGTTTGTCTCATTTTCGACTGTTGACATCTAGCGTGTAAGAAAGAGAGGCAGCATTATATGTTTAAGAACAAAAGCAAAACAATCAGCGCAATGACATTTGACGTTTTTGAATAACACGACAATGCTGCAGCTCTTTCAAAAGATGAAAATTCGTTCCATACAAAATGTAAAATGAATTTTCTTCATAACTTTCTTTTTCGTGAATTTTTGCAATGTTTTAGTACTTATTCTGTTATCCGGGGCGGAGAAAATTTCATAAAATTAAAGATCATCAAAATCGGTCCAGCCGTTCTCGAGTTATAAATAGTGTAACTAACCCGACTTTGTTTTATATATTAAAAGATAGGCTATCAAAAATATATATAAAACAAAGTCGGGTTAATATCCCAATTTTGTATCTTTTTCACTTTTTCGGAAATCAAAGTGCTACGCTTCGCCGTACTCAAAATACATTAAACATCTGATATTAATTTCTTAACCCTCTTCTGACCGATTTTTTTGAAATTTTACTTAAAAAGTTTCAACTTCTGACTCAAATCGTAAAAGTTAAAATTCAAAATCGACTTTAAATATGACATAAATTTTCATTGTTTCGCGTGAACCTAGTACCTAGAACCTAGTGCATAGGCAGTAGGTGTAATCTAGTGACCCGACAACTCAACAATGTAGAACTTCTTCACTCCTTTCCAAAGACATCAATAGTGATGAAAAAAAACTTGGTTAAATAGGTTACTTTAAGTTAGCTTAAGGTCTATATTTTTGTTTTTCGCCTTTAATGACATATCAAAAGGCGGTTGAAATGCCACTTTCTTGAGTTGTCATGGAACTACAGAACTCATATCGGACCACAAAAATATTCCATATAAAATAGTATCAGTTACACGAAAAAATGATTTTTAGGTTCCCAAGCAAAATATACAAACAGAACGAATAACTTATCGCCAATGACATCGGATTCACTAGATTGTCCAATACGACCAAATGTTGTAAAATTTATTATTCTATTAAAAATAGTCATTATTACGAAAAATGTATTCTTCAGTAATAGTAATAATTATTAAAACTAGGTTATTTTGTCAAAAGTATTAGTACGAAAACTTTCATTTTATACGAAAACTATAATTTATTTTAAGTTCAAAAATTACTTTTTGTATTATTATTTTTTGGCCACACTTATTTTTAACTACATCTACCTAATGAAGTTAACCATGAAAATTTGTATTTTATACAGAAACGGTTATATATTAACGGTCACCCCAAATGGTTCGCTACGTTTGGTGATTTAGCACGGGTGCCCGGGTTCATGGGGTGAGGTTTGTCCGGATCTTGGGACTTCTCCAACCGTTCTCTCTCGGAACATCGCCTTGCACCGCAGTGGGAGGGATGCATTCATAACGTCCGTCAATCCTGGAATCAGATTCCTAACCATCTTTAATACCTTTTCCGTCCCAGAACTTCCTCTCCTTCCTGTCCTAGAAAGACCCTCCACACAGCATCCCCAAATGTGACATAAGCCCTGAGGGTAATTATTTTCCTCAGGGGTCCTGTTTGGGGCTAATGTAAAATAAAACGGGTCAAATCTTAAATTTAAAAAAAATATTAGGTATGTAAGTGAATAGGTACTTTTTTCGGAATAAAACCATGGATACAAATTGCTTTGTATCATTTAAGTCGATCCGCATAGCTTTTATACGAAATAGAAAAAAAATAGCATATGATGGACAAAATAGAGTTGTATTCATTTTTATTTGGTCTAATAAAACATACCTTTTCAAATTAGGCCTTTAACATTGGGTACATTGAAGTATTTACAATTTTTTACATACGGGTTAATAATGAAAAATTGTTCCAAAAAAACAATTTTTTACTTTACTGTGGTTTACAATTGAATAAAATTGGAAACGTAGTAATAAACTGAAATTATCAGAAAAAATAACTTGACAAAAAAATGTTTTAAAAATCGATTTTGTTTTATTAAAAATGTTGATATTATTGGTATGTAGGTACTAAATATATGGTCACTATATGGGCGAAGAATTTGCGAGTTTGTAACATGATATGTTTTTGAATAGTGACATTGACATAGGTCCTTATGCCTAGTATGTCGAGCAACTAGGTACTATTAAATTTACTAGACTATTCAAACTGTTCAAACGTATGGCTTCATTCCAGTACTAAATATATATATATATAAATATATTTTTTTTTACATGAGCTCCACACAGGAGGCCCTGAGGAAAATAATTTCCCTCAGGGCCTATGTCATCTTTGGGGATGCCTTGTGGAGGTTTTTTTTAAGGAAAGTGAGGAGAGGAGAGTTCTGGGAAGGAAAAAGGTTTAAGGGGTGGGTAGGAATCTGGGGTTCAGTATGTCCTGGTCATCCGCCTCCAAGACCTAGACAAACCTCACCCATGAACCCGGGCACCCCTGCTAAGTGACCTATGGCAGAGGTGTTGGTTATAATAATAATAATAATTGGACAATTTGTAGAGCGCCGTTTTTGTGAAAAATCACCCCAAGGGCGCTTTACAATTTATTATGAATTCTTAGGTTCTATTTATTTTTTATTATTTACAGATAGATACAAAAAACATACTTATCTGCAGATCACTTCGGATAAACACACTTTATTAGAAAGTTTATGCTTGGGAAAGATATGACTTTGCACGTGGAGGACATTATATTTAAAACACTGGAGATTGCATGACTTTACATTTGCTACCCTCATCACTGTTGGTATTACTTTTATATTAAAATTTATGAGAAGATTTATGCCAAAGTTGAGTTCATATTTAGTTTGAAAGACTGGAGAATTGCAAGAATTTGCTTTATTTTTACAAAATTAATTATTTACTATGTCGCGAGCCGTGAAGGCGAAGGTGAAAGGTTTTTTTAAACTTATCGATACGACTGTCTGAAAAGATGAGTTTTTAGTTTAGCTCTAAATTCCGCTGAATATGTGATAATTCTTATCTCGTGTGGCAGTCCATTCCAGGCTTTAGGTCCCGACACTCTGAAAGCTCGCTCACCGAATTTAGTATTTGGTGTGCGCTTTGGTTCCTTCAACCTTCCGATAGCTGATGTTGCTGCTGACCTAAGGGTTGTGTTATACTCCTGGTCCCCACGCTGAAAGCCAGGGTTATACTAAAGACCACGTTGGGCCCAGTGTTATACTTCCTGGGGCCAGGGTTATATTTTAAGGTCTCCAGGAATATAAGTCACTCCCGGGGGGGGGGACAAGTGTTAAGCAGACCCCCCGGGGGTCATATGCCTCGGCTTGGAAGGCTCATCTCAGGGAAGTAGGGTTCCTCCGTGCTTGTCGATGTTTGACTCCAAATGAAACAAGGTTTGGTTACAATTCAAATGTATTCAATATGCAAGGGTGAAACAGTACAGGCAAACAGTAAGCAGTTTAAGGCCTAGCATTTGAGAGAGAGAGAGAGAGAGGCAACTAGTAATGCTACTGAATTTAGGCTCGGGAAGACTAATACGAAAGTTTAGAATCTCACGTGGCGTTGGCGGCGGCAGGCAGCTTCCCTACGTAGTGGAGAGGTCTGGAGCCTCGCTCACAGACCGTGCCCGGGACACTGGGCGCTCGGCGGTGATGGGCGGCTTCTCGGCGTCACGGTGGGCGGATTCGGCCAGCTTACCTAACCGGTAGGCGGTTAGTGTACGCAGATAAGTAGGCGGCATTGGTGAATTACGCGGCTTATCGGCAACGAAGGCGGATTAAAAGCCGTGCGCTTCCAGGGCGGCCATGGTATTAAATAGGCGGCAGTTGTGAAATACTCGGCTCGTCGGCAACGAAGGCGGATTAAAAGCCGTGCGCTTCCAGGGCGGCCATGGTATTAAATAGGCGGCAGTTGTGAAATACTCGGCTCGTCGGCAACGAAGGCGGATTAAAAGCCGTGCGCTTCCAGGGCGGCCATGGTATTAAATAGGCGGCAGTTGTGAAATATAGGCGGCTGTTGTAATAACGCCATACTTGGATGTAGGCGGAGACTTAATTAGTCGCGTCGAAGTGTGGCATGCTGCCCTCGTGTGTACGTACAACCTCTCGCGCCGCTGTCTCGAATGTGTCTGTCCTTGCCGTTCGGCGGCCGGAGCTGCTTGCTCTAGTCTCGCGAGAGGGGGGACTTGAACGTGTGCCCTTATAAGGTAATGTCTCTTCCTATTGGTTGAGCCGCGAGCTACGTGAACATATAAGGTAATGTTTTCTCCTAGCCTGTGGAGGACAGCATCGAAATGCGTGACTGGACATGCCATGCGCGCGTGAACAACGTCTGCCCGCCACTTGTATAGTTTGTTCGTAGGATATGGGCAACACATAACAGTTGATTGTCGCGAATTGGAATTTCCTGGAATACAGATTTCCGATAAGTAAGCCGGAGCCATTCTGTTAAGGGATTCGAATATCACCCAGCTAGACTTCTAACTGGATTCTTTCCGGACACTTGAGTCAGTGAAGATTTTTGAGATGCTCAGAAATATTGGAATATTTAGATAGGCCAGTGATGAGTCTTGCCGCAGCGTTGAACACAGATTGTAATTTGTTGATTTGATATTTCGGGAGACTAGCATATGTTCCGTTGCAATAATCTAGACGTGAAACAACATAAGAATTGACTAGTAATTTAGTCACCTCCTTTGTCAAGTTTCTCCATACTGCTTTAATTTGGCTTAATTGAAAGAACCCCCTGCTTAAAGTTCTATTCACTTGAGTTTTATGGGAGTAATCAGCGTCCAGATTGACACCTAGTAGTTTTATGCATGTTTTTGGTGTGATGTCGCTTCCTGAAATGATTATTGGGGAGTAATCAATGTTGTGCTGACGTCTACTTGTGGCTAACTAGAGAAACTCAAACTTTGCAGGATTTAGTTTCAATCTATTTGAGGTCATCCAGCGCGTGATTGCTTCTAGACACTCAGGTATGCGAGTTTTAAGATTGCCTCTTTCCTCTGGTAAGCAGTAGAAGTAAACTTGCTGGTCGTCAGCGTAGCAGTGAGATAGAAGACCAAATGATTCGATAATTTTAGCGACATCATTTGTGAAGAGGATGAAGAGAAGTGGGCCCAGAACAGACCCTTGGGGAACTCCAGATGAAAGGGTTGCATATTTTGATTCGTTTTTCCCCACTTTTACGGCTTGTACGCGGTTGACCAACTAAGATATCAGCCAGTCCTTTACACCGCAGTTTAAACCAAAGGTTTCTTCTAATCGTTTAATAAGGAAATCATAATCAATCGTGTCAAAACCGGCACTCATGTCCAATACTGAAAGGAGTGCCAGTTTACCCGACTCGATAGCAAGAGTTATATCCGACAAAACACGTAGTAATCCAGTTTCCCTTGAGTGAAACCTTCTATATGCGGATTGGTATTTAGTCAGCAGTTCACTAGAATTTAAGTGACATATTATCTGTGAAGTAGTGATTTTTTCTAGGATTTTGGATATAAACGGAAGATTTGAAACGGGTCGGTAATTTGAAAGACCTTCAGCGTCCAATTGCGGTTTTTTCATTAATGGAGTTACGACGGCTGATTCAAGGGGTTTTGAGAAATCACCCATGCTAAGTGACTTATTGAAAAGTCAAACCAGAAAGGGAGAAATTTCATTGCAACATTTCTTTAATAACCATGTTGGAATAGGATCAAGTGAGCACTGCTTGTTCAGTGAAGAGAGTATTAACTTCCTAACTTCTTCAAGGGATGTAGATTTGAAGGCAGAAAAGTTTCCGCTACTGCATTTAGTAAAAGATGGTGCTGAGGCGGAGGCTGTTTGGACGCGTATTGACTTAGTTTTATCGAGAAAAAAATTAGAGAAGATTTCCGGAGCTATGTCAGTTGTATTTTGTGCACGGACGTCGGCCCCGACCGTCTTTATCAAGTTTCACAGACTTCGCGGGTTTCGACGCTCTGAGTCGATCCTACTTGTCCAATATTCAGACCTTTTCGAACGAATTAATAACGTGTATTATTTTTGGGCCTGTAACCAATTGTCCCGCGTAGTAACCCCTGAGTGTCTGTAGGACCTCTCCAATTTGCGCATTGATCTCTTCTAGCTTCGACATTCTTTGTCAAACCAGTCATCAGATTTTCGTAGTCGCCGAGTTTTTGTGGAAGTAGGAGCGTATTTGCTTAAAAGAGTTGAAAGAAAAGTGTTGTAATAATTTGCCAGTTTGGTTGGTGATTCTGTTTCCCAAACGCTTTGTTTGCAAAGCGGAGAAGCTTTTAACTCTGACAGGAAATCGTCAAAGTTAAAACCACGCCATGCTCTAGAGGTGATGGTTACGTAAGGGATTTTCGGTGAGTTAAAATCAATGCGAATTAGCCTGTGGTCTGATAGCCCTACATCCACGCTATCTGCTGCCAAAGGCGGGCCGCTTGACTTTGAGACAAAAATATCCAAAGAGGGTTATCCATTAAAGGTTCCCCGGGCGGCGGTACCCATTCCCGCCTCCCAAATTGTATCCTCCCATATGAAAACTAGAATGAATAAAAAAGATTTAGCACTTCTAGAGATTTCATATCATAGGTTATCGTATTTCCCCAAACGTGAGGCTGCTTTTTCAGTATAATGTTGTTTTCATTTATGCGGAACCCAAAAGAAAAAAAAAATCTAACAGGAATAATTTTCACAGTCTGAAGACTTTATCTGGCCTCGCGGGTGAAATACTGCCTGAAATTTTACTGCCGAAATTTTCCAGAAATAATCAAACGTTTAATCGAAGAAGTTGAACCGTTAAAACAAAAAAGGTTTTTTCAGTATAAATAATGTTACTCTTCCCATAGTTAGAAGCTAGGAACGTGTTGTAAGCCATTTTCAAATCACGGTTCATGGGATAAGATTCCTACTTGAAAATAAATGCTAATTGGAAGATTAGATATTAAATGGGGACCACGTATTAATCTTTAAAAAAAGCTTTTTCTGAAAGGCTTATACTATTTACATTCACAAATAAAAATTGTTTTTTTTTAAACCTTACCTTCGAAATATTAATGACTAGTTGATACCCGGTAAGCGTTGCAACGTCATTCAAAGAAATAAATTGATTCTACCTGCATATTCTTTCCCATGCGTCCTCGTTCCCTTCCATCTTCCCCGCCTTCCCTTTCCCTCCTCTTTTCACTCTCCGCGAGCCCCACCTTCCCTCTGCCTTTCCTCCCTGCAGTTAAAATATATGAAATGTACACATTTTCATTTATACAAATTTCATAACGTCAGAGCTTACCATTATATACAGCTTTTGTTACTCGCTGATAATGTAGCTTTCTATTGGTGAAAGAATTTTTTCAAATCGGTATAGTGGTTAATGCGTGAAAGTGTAACAAAAAACACACACACTATCGCATTTATAATATTAGTATGGATATTTTTAACCTATGATCTCATTTATTTATTTATTACATTTATTTACCTGCTATTATTCAATAATATTGCAGCATATAACATAAACTGCGAAACTATGAAATTAGTTTAATGGGATGGTAGTACTAAACGCACCTGAGTATAAACTATAAAGCAGGGACAAATTGCACAAAATAGTTTAACCAGTGATTCCTGACTTTATTTGGAGCAAAAAATATTAATGACATTTTGGGCTTACGTAACTACTATATGTTATGATAACAAAAATTTCTTCCTTAGGTGTATCGTCACTGGTCACTAAACTGCGTAACCGCCCAATCCCTTACCCTAACCCTAACTGTCCAATATCAATTGATTTTGTGATTTTTTCAGTTGAAAAAATAAATAACAAACATCGAGTAATAATATTATCATTCAATTTACATAACTTTTTTTATTTATAAACAGGTTCCTCTGTGTAATCATTACTGAGCGTGACAGCTGTTTCGCCATTTGGAGGCATTATAAAACTGTGGTCAGACCACTTTTAGATAATATATTTATGTTATTTCTATATTCTATGTAGGTACTTATAATGAAAAACTTTAAATGAAACGCTTATTGATTTCCGAGTAAGGAACCGAAATTATTAATGGTTATTAATTAGCCTGAGTTTCCAAGTGTATAGAAGTGCTAGTATGTTTCTTCAGAATGACATATCGTATTGTTTTTATTCACTAAGATTTTGTCTACTCGTAAATCCAATCAAATAGTGGTTAGGCATTAAAATATTTTTTTAGTTTTTTGTTATCCCAGAAGGTTAAAAATTAAAACTATTTATATCAGAAAATAGTTGTTTGGCGGTCTCTATTTGCTTTAAGGGATACTAAGATGTATTGTGCCCATTTACTAACTGCGAATAGACCACCACGGACCACAGAAGGCGTTGAAGTGTCTTTTTCTATACAAAATATCATTCTGGATTTTACTCTCTCCGGATCAACTTAACCTTATAAAAAACCTTATAAAAAATAACCTTATAAAAAATAATATCCGGATCAACTTAATTCTTCTTCTTCAATGGCGCTACAGCCCATTTCGAGCCTTGGCCTCCTTCAAAATAAGCCTCCACCGCCCTCTGTCCTCGGCCGTCGTCTTCCAATCTGCAACATGGAGTAATCCTCTTGCATCCTTCCTGACATCATCCTCCCATCTCAGTCTAGGTCTGCCCGCCTTTCGTTTACCTCCCGGGTGTCCTGTCAGAACCTACTTCGATACTCGTGTGCTTGGCATTCGGTGCACATGTCCGGCCCATCTTAATCTTTGGAGCCTTAAATCGGTGGAGAGTCTGGGAGCTTGATAAATTTCATGGAGCTCATTGTTGTGGCGGATTCTCCATGCCTCTTCCTCTCGCACCGCTCCTAAGATTCTTCGCAGTACCTTTCTTTCGAAGATGTCCAGCTGTTCTGCTTACTTTGCTGTCAGTGTTCCCGCCTCACATCCATAGGCCAAGACCGTTCTGATAATTGTTTTATATAAGGTTATTTTGGTTTTCCTATGGACGTTTCGTGATTTGAACACTGGCAGCAACGCGAAGTAAGTGTTGTTAGCGGCTGTGATGCGCTTTCTTACTTCTACTGGGTCTTCATTGTCCTGCGTTATGATGGAGCCCAGGTAGGTAAACTCTTCGACCACTTTGAAATTATAATTGTCTTTAAATTTCACTTTATCTTTTATTCTGCGGTGAGGGGTTCTGGTTTGCATCATGATTTTTGTTTTATTTTCATTGATTTGCAACCCCACCTCTTTTGCCGCAGTCTCCAAAGGGTCAAACACATCTCTTACAGCCTGTAGGGATCTTCCGACAATGTTAAGGTCATCTGCGTAGCCAACTATTTGATTACTTCTGTAGCAGATGTTTGAATCGGTACTGATCATTGTCTTCCTAACGACGTGCTCCAGTACAATATTGAAAAGGGTAGGTGCTAAGCCATCACCTTGTTTCAGCCCCTGGGAGACGTTAAAATCCTCCGTTGTTTCACCTCCTATCCTTACTCGACACCGTGAGCCGACCATTGTTGCTTTTACAAGCTTGACTATTTTGGGCGGTATTCCAAAATTTAGGAGTATTTCATAAATCTTCTCCCTATCTATGCTGTCATACGCCTGTTTGAAGTCAACAAATAGTTGATATAATAATAATAATAATAGTTTATTCCAGAATGTATGCAGGGGTAGTGCAATGCAATACATTCCATATTTTGAAACAAAAAATGGGTTAATGTTAAAAATAAAAATAAAGTAAATAACAAAATATAAATAAATTAAAAAAAAAAGCGAATAAGCATGAAAAACATGAGAAAAATAATAATAAACAGTAAAATTAATTCATGCAGCTGTTTACGGAGGGTATTTCAGAGTCTCCCGTCTCCAGAGGGCCATCAGGGGGGACTCCAACCAGGTAGTCATGGCGGTGATGATTGCATTCTTCGATTGGCGTAGTCTGCGCGATAAACTTCCCATGCGGTGGCGGAGAAGTGCTCGGAAAGTGTGCACTCGTCCCTCCAGAAACATTTCCGTAGCACTGCAGTATCTCGGTAGGCGGAAAAGTTGACGGTATGCGTTGTTGTAAGCAACCTTTAACTTGTTCCATTGGGATGCAGTGTAGTCAACCCACAGTTCTGATGTGTACAGCGAGGTACAGAAAGCGTTGAACAATATTCTTTTTACTTTTGGGCTGCATAGGTAAAAACGTCTAGACAGCATACCCGCTCTAACAGATATCGCTCTTCTCTGCCTTTCCATATTCTCGATATCCTTAAGGTCGTCTGTGATGATGTGTCCCAGGTACTTAACGCTGTGATAAACATTCATTTTCCTGTCATCTAACCATACTGAGGGTGTTTGGATGGTTTCGTTTTTGTTTTTAAAAACCATAACTACTGACTTGGTAGTATTATATAACAGGTTATGGTTTTTTGCAAAGTTTTCACAAATCCTTAGTAACTTCTGTAATGCGCTTAGTGACGGTGCAAGAAGAACCATATCATGTGCGTAATTAATGTTGTTCACACATACTCCATGTATATGGCATCCTATTTTCGTGGCATTAAGTTTTTTAATAAGATCATCGGTATATAGATTAAACAGAACCGGAGACATGCTTTCTCCTTGCCTTACGCCACTTTTCAAATAAAATGGATTAGACAGCTCCCCAGACCATTTCACAATATTTTCTTGTTGCGTGTGCCAAATTGAAAGAATCGCTATTACATCTTCCGGAACTGCTCTTTTCCTTAGTTTTTCCCACAGTTTATTATGACGTACACGGTCAAACGCCTTGCTTAGATCTAGAAAGCAGGTATAGATTGGCGTTTTCCTTAGTTTATAATAGCTGATGGTTTCTTTTAGGGAATATATTGCCATAGATGTTGAGAGTGCAGGTTTGAATCCGAACTGGTTATCTTCTGTTTTTAGATGGTCTGTTACAACAACGGATAAAATTTTTTCAAATAATCTCGCCACGGCGGTTGAAAGTGAAATTGGTCGGTAGTTATTGATCACGGATGGATCAAGATTTGTTGATTTAATTATGGGAATAATTACCGTTTTTGTCATTTCATTCGGGATGTGCCTGTAACGTAAAATATTTGAAAATAGTTTTGCTAGGATGAAATGAATCGCTGGTCCAGCATATGTATATCTATATCGAATTCCCAGCATTTTGTCAGGATTTGTCGAGTAATGAAGAGTTGATCAGTGGTGGATCTCCCCCTCCTGAAACCTGCCTGATATTCTCCTAGTAAGTTCTCTGAGTAATATTCTAGTCTTTCTTTCAAAATCATTGTGAACATTTTATACGCTGTGCAAAGTAACGATATTCCTCTGATCAACTTAATAACCTTATAAAAATCCATCATAAAAAAATATCAAATTATGCACCATTTCTAATGTGTGGAAAATAACCAAAAGGCCGCCTATGTATGCGCAGACGATCGCAGTACAAGGTTAGTATTTGTTGTACATTTAGACCAGTGCTGATTACCATTCTGTTGATATATTTTTGTCCGCGAGTAGATTTATTAATCAAAAAAAGAATTCGAGTGCAGTTTATACGCGGCAGAAGCGAAACTTTACCAAAACAATCTCAACCAATACTTGAAAAGTGAAGTCATAATCAAAGCGACCAATGGGCGCAGACCTAGCGTAATTTCCGTTTTACATCTCAACCAATAGGAACCTTTAAAATTGACATCAACATCAAAGCGGCCGATGAGCGCAGTTGACGCGTCGCAGGTGCTGTAATCGTCATTTCCGTTTCATCCAAAATCCAAATCACAGCGGGGCTATAGAAATTTCACTTCCAGGGCATTATGCCCAGCATGTTTGAGGTTATTTACACACACCAGGCTCAAATATTATGATTCACATAGCCCAGCAGGATTTAAAATCATCCTCAAATTACAATAAAAACAGAAGATATTTGACTTCTCGTGATACTGAATAATTAATTTACCTATTTAAATTTGTTCTGATAAAGTACCTGGTTAAACAAATCTTTAAAAAGTGTTAAATCAAAAGAAAACATTATGCTTCCGTTAAAAAATAGGTGAAAAACTACCGTACGGTGAAGTTTTCCTTACAAGCCTTTATTGGCGAATCATAAAACACGCAAGATTTTAATAAACAAGCCTTTTTGAAATATGATTCAATAAATTTGAGAGATTTTGTGAATACCTGCTCTATTAAACCTTTTTTAGGGTGGATTTAATGTCCTAATATTTATAGTATCCCACTTTGATATTTTCATTCTTTCATGAGAATGTTTTAATTTATGATCCACGGGGGTTGGAAAGGTTGTTCCCAAAGTTATAATGTTATGTATTAAAGGTCCTAAGTTCATTTGGATTTATCCCTCGTGAAGGGTCGGAAATAATATTCAGGATTCAAAACTATCTGAATGTTGTGGGAAAATTAAGTATTTTGAGAGGAACTGTTTTGAATGATTTCTATGCTTTTGTTTATCACAAACAGTGGCGGCTTGTAACTTTTGGGTGAGTTAGAGTGCTAATTTTACAAACTGGCATTATTGACGTTATCATAGCCGAAACATTTTCTTTTTAATAATTGGTTTTTTGAATGAACATTCTCAGGAAATTTCGGTTTGGTAGTACACTGCTTACGGATTTCCTGAAATTCTCCTTAAAAAATAAAACCAAGAAAATCATAAGTAGGTCAAAATTCGAGTACGACCTGCAGATCACCAAAAAAACAGGCTGCGTGCCCGCATGGCAGCCGGCAATTCTAGTCGCTTGCGGGCTCAATAGGTCGCAATTTCTGAAAATCCAGTCTGCCACCTCTTACCAGACCTGACGGCTCACTAGCAAACACCGCCCCCAAAAAGGCTAACCTAATTGGAAAAATGTTTGCAGACTCAACCCTCGATGACCAAGGTGCTGTCCCGACGTCGTTTCATTACTGCGGTTTTCATATGAAAAAACTAAGGATCCGGCATCGGAAAGTACTCTATGTTTTACGAGGGCTTGATGATAATAAAGCTAATGGGCCTGACGGAATACCTACCTGCCTTGGTACTGCAGAGGTGCGCTACAAAAATAGCTCTAATTTTGAAGAAGCTTTTTAAAATGTCCCTGAAGTCTGGCTCTGTGCCCTCTGGTTGGAAAAAAAGCGGTTATACATCCTATTCCAAAGAAGGGTGACCGCTCCAACCCGGCCAACTATCGTCCCATAGAGATCACATCAGTTCTGTCTGGAACGTGTGATCAACGACAAACTGCTCACATACCTCGAGAAGAACAAAATAAACGACCATCAATACGGATTCCGGCGGAACCGCTCGTGCGGTGATCTTCTCGCGTATGTGACGCATGTTTGGCGGTGGAGCCTGGAACGTTTCGGTGAGACCCAGACGGTTGCACTAGATATTTCCAAGGCATTTGACCGGGTTTGGCAACGAGGACTTGGCAACAAACTGCCGTCTTACGGACTTCCCGCATCCTTGTGTACGTGGATTGCCAACTTTTTGAGGGAGAGGTCGATTCAGATGGCAGCCGATGGTTTAACCTTTTCCTCACACTCGATAAATGCTGGCGTCCCACAGGGATTGGTTCTGTCTCCGACTTTGTTTTTGTTACACATCAACGACCTTTTGTCATGTGCACCAATTCATTGTTACGCGGATGACCATACAGTCCATGATAGCTTTTTGTTTGACAAGCCCGCAAAGGGGTCACAAACTCCAACGGCTCGGAGGGCTTTGAAGCAAAGAAGGGACGGTTACCTCAAGAGTGTTTTCTCTTGGGGAAAAATAATCTCGTTGATTTCAATGTTTCAAAGACCCTATCATGTCTGATTACGTCTAAAAGGGATTGAAATAAAAATCTTGTCTACTTCAACGGAAGCAATCTTCCGAACAGGCTTTCCAATGATATGCTTGGTATAACTCTAAGTGACCAGCTCAGATTTGGGGGCTCTATTTAGGGGCTCTTTTATTTATTCACCTATTACGAATATTCGGTATATGTCTACTATTCGGCGAATACGAATATTCGTATTCGTATTCGTTGCATCACTATTTCGCAGATAATTAATTGATTTATTTTACTGCATGTTTAAAGGATTTGAAATGTGTGTTGTATAATATAAAATTTGGTTTGAAAATTTAAAAAATCTGCCAACGACCTACATACAGTAAAACCATATTGTACTAAAAGCAATCATATTTTTTGAAAATTTAAAATAGCTTTACTGGATAAAAGAACAGTCTTTCGAAGTCAATTTATAATTTTTTGTGATAAAGAGTCAATAGGTGTAAAATTTGATTTAAAAATGACATGTTTTGAATACTTATGTTAAAATAATAATATTTGGTACAAAACTTTTTTTTGGAAAAATAATAATTTTCTAATAACCTGTCCAGAGTGAACGACTTGCTCGGATCCATTAAAAATAGACGAAAGAAATGAAATGGGGAGGGGAAAGAAAAAAGAAAAGGATGGTTGAGAAGAGAACCAAAAGTAACAACCACCGGAATATAAAGTTACCGATGAGTTCTGATCATGTATTAATTTATTTCTCATTATGGATATGTATTGATAGACAAAGCAAAGCTTAAAGTTTTGAATTTTATATTGTAAAGTCATCGATTTTATTTATTTATTTCTGAGAACTAACGATAAGAATTTAGATTGAAATTAAACTAGCAATAAAATAATTAATAATGCTAAAACGATTAAATAATGCTAAAAAAATCTATTGATCAAATTTTTTGTACATTTAGTGATAAAATAATATTTCTTTGAATAGTTGAATACCCCTGGATTTTGCGTGTAGCGTTGTGACGTGATTGATTTTCTATAGTGAAATCCACATCACTCGCTGATGATTCCCTACCTCTGTGATATGACATGTCGACGAATATTTATTTATTAATCATGTATTTAATTTCCCTCAACCCTTACAGAAGAATGTAATAAATGCAATATAGTAAAATGCAACTCACTACGATTTTACCGCTATTATTCCTAAAATAAAGAAAAAATATTTTTATTTTGGCTTAGTGAAAAAAATATATTTTGCAAATTTTTATTACGGAAACTAAAACAAAAAAATAGGGTTAAATGTATGCTTATGAGTTGTTGCAAAATACAAATTTTCGCCAATGGACCTTTACCTTTTTTGCGTAATTTTCATTTTTAGCGGGAGTTTAGAATGAATGGTGTAGAATTTGATCACGCTCCAATCAGAACGCTCTCACCAAATTCATAAAGCTGTGTTTAGAGTACAGAGAAAAAAACTGTTTTCACAAGAACCCACAGAATTTTTTTTAAATTTACTTTCCTCTTGTCAGCAAAACAAATTTAAATACTCGTTATTGTTTTTTTATGACAAAGTATGTTTTATAAACGCAGCTAGAGAAAACGACATCATGTTATAACTAATTTGATAGATAACAGTTTGCAATTAATTTTGTTATAGTGTTATCTCCAGTAATATTTGTGATGTTGTGATCGTATTACCTCACGGATGGAAAGAGATAAGGGGAAATGATATATTACGTTAGCTTCAAAGCAATTAAATGCATTAATAATAGTAATTTACACCTATCTTGTGTGCAGCACCATCTTTGTGAAATCTCACGTGAAAGGCATTGCATTCTGGAATATAAACTTGAAATTAATGAACTCAAACTATAAACCTAGTTCATTATTTTACTATTACGTGAGTATTTCTATTTATTATCTTTTTAAATTATTACCTATCTCTCACTGTATTCTCAGAGTACTTATAATTTCAGTTGCTTAACTTTTTTTTAAATTTTAATTCATTGAAAAAATTTTCCCTTGGTACAATACATACAATAGATACATAAATATAATGAAAGTATATAAAAGCTTAATACAATTATAATTATTACAATTATATATGTATATTTTTAAATTATTCTCCCATAATAAGCAAATGCTTGTGTGTACGGGAGGAAGTATTATTTGTTTGGTTATTTTGATTTTTTTTATTTTTTTTATTGCTGTTTTTATTTATATTTAGTACTTTGAAATTTAGTTTATGTAAATAATAAGATAAATGTATGTTTATATAAATATATGTACATATATTTTTTAGTACGGTGCTCCAGATTTTATGTCCAGGTTGAATCTTTCCCAAATGAAAGACTAAACCCTTCCACACACTTTTCCACAAATGAATATCTAGTAAATTAACGCAATGTAAGTGTACTATATAAGAATAAAACAATACAAGAACAATACGTCAATCCACCAGAAACATAATGGGAAAATATTTCACCGACTCCAGATATTTTAATATCAGAGGGTTCGGCTCTGATGAAATCCTAACTGGTCCGATAAATCCTACTGATCCCTCAATATAAATATTTAAAAAATCTTTCGTAATCCTACATGTATTTAAAATGACCGACTTTTGCATTTTTATGTACAAATTTTTTGACAAATCTAATACGCCTAAATTTTGAATGAGAGAGCTAGGTATAATGCCAGTAGCCGAAATAACAAATGGTAATATTTTTATAGTCTGAGAATGCCAAATTCTTTTAATTTCATTTCCTAAATCTGTATATTTTTTTATTTTTTCAGAAACAGTTTTCTGAATATTACAAGAATTTGGAATAGCGACATCAATGATATAAGTTATTTTCTTAATTTTGTCATGTAAAACTATATCGGGTCTATTATGACTAATTGTTCTGTCTGTCAGAATAGTTTTATCATAATAAATTTTATAAAATTCATTTTCTAAAAATGAATTTGGTTCATATTCATAATATGGTACATTACGGCAGTCAATCAAGTTATGTTTAGTTACCAAATTTTGGTGAATTATTTTTAAAACTTGATTGTGCCTAAATATATACTCGGACGGCGCTAATACAGAACATCCCGATATAATATGTTCTATAGTTTCCGGAAAAGCCAAACATTTTCTACATAAATCATCAATTTGATTTGCATCTTTGATGATATGCTTCCTATAATTTTTAGTATTAATGACTCTATCTTGTATGGCAAGCATAAAGCCTTCTATTTCTGCGCTCAACTCTCCAATACTCAACCATTTGTTTGACGAAAATTTGTCAACATATGTTTGGTTGAGATAATTGAAGTGTTTTGCGTGAAGAATTTTATTTGACCAGGAATCTAATAATTCCTGGTTGGTATTTATAAGAATGCTGGCATTCTCGTCGTATAAATTTAATGGTGAAATATTTCTATCTGCCTTGCAAATTATTTTGTGCATTTCTGAACTATCAGCTTTCCTATGGAAAAAATTTCTTAGCATTTCTACCTGATTATGTTTTAAAGATGTTATTTTGACTATACCTCTACCTCCTAAATTTCTGGGTAAATTAATTCGTTCTACAGCTGAATTTGGATGATGGCAATGAAATTTAGTTAATGTAGTTCTAATTAATCGTTCTAAGCTATCTAAATCTGTATTAGACCATTTAATTATACCAAATGAGTGAGTTAATAGAGGTATTGCCCAAGTATTTATCGCCTTTACTAAATTTTTAGCAGATAGATTGCATTTCAAAATTTTTATTATTATTATTTATTTATTTTTTAGTTAAGGTTTTCAGTATATTTTTTTAATTGTATTTTGAAATTTTTGAAACTGTCACAAAGGGATCTTATATTTTCTGGTAATTTATTAAAGAAATTTGTTCCCAAGTATTTGTAGTTTTGTTGGCCTAAAGTTTTTTTACAAAGGGGAATTGGAACTTTACTTACTTACTTTGTATATTCATACAGTTATTTTGTTCCTACTTAATTATTATTTATTAAAATAAAAATCTCCTGTATACCCCATGGGTACTTTGTTTTTCGACCGGTCAGTAGCCGAGTTGACATCGCCTTTGGGTCCCAACCAGACGTCGTGTATTCAATTCCTCGTCTGGCAACGTCCCCCATCACGGCACAAGCAACATTTTCCGCTGACTGTGGTGGTAATAGGAGATTTTTTTTATTATTTTGTCATGTTATTCGTAGACCAGGAATGTTTGTCTTTCTTTAAAAAAAAAGGAAAAGTTTTTTTAAGCGAAAAAATAAAAAACAATTGAATTTATTAAATTAAGTAAGTTGATCAAGTATTAAAAACAAAGATAAGTTATCCGTCGGTTTTGTGGCGTGTTGGGTTGAGAAAATATCGATAAATAAAAATGCATTTGTGTCTTTGTCAGATGAACATTAAAAACTGACTGAAAACTAGCTCAAAAGACGTAGACCAAATAATGATAATTCAGTTAAATGCTTTGGGTTCCTAAACGCACCTACACGGTCGTAAGTACATAGTTGGTATAAAGTAAATAAAATTTGGAACACAACAACAATGGCTATTAAAAATACATTTGCATTAATACATAATATATTAATATATTTGAATATTTCTACATATTTGAATATTTCTACTATTGCAAATTTAGTATCAGAAGTAGAAAACTTAAGAAAAGAATTAAATGAAAAAAACCTTATTATAAAAAATTTCGAAATTCGCCTGGCCAGCCTCGAACAGACTTCTAAGGAGGATGCATTAGAGGTCGCAGGAATACCACTATGTGAAGGTGTACAACCCTCGGAGACCGCCCAGAAGCTAGCAGCGGCTGTAGGTGTAGAGCTTCTTCCCCACGATATCCTGGAAGCCAAAAGGATTCCCGACAGGCGACCCGGAGCTCCCCCGAAAATTTGTATCAGATTCAAGCATATTCGCAAAAGAAACCTACTACTAGTAAACCGAAAAAAAATTCACCATGATATCTTAAAATTCTTTAACTGTGAAAAGATTTTTAAACGTGTTATTCTTAATCCTTATTTCAAAGAACTTTTATGGAAAACCGAACAAATATGCAAAGGAAAAAAGTTTTCGTATGTTTGGTATAAAGATGAAAAAATTTTGGTAAAGAAATCAGACACGGAAAAAAACATTAAACATTGTGATGACTTGTGTAAAATTATGTAGGAGCTCTGTCACATGTCGAACATTGGACCGATCGCTCTTACCATACAAAACCTGATCATGTAAATTCTTGTTGTAAAATCATTCTACAGTGATTAATAATAATATTTGGACGATTTATACAGCGCCGTTTTGTGAAAAATGACCTCAAGGGCGCTGTACAAACTTACTATACATGCCTAAAATCTAGAAAGACTACAAGCTAGACAAACAATTAAAAACAACTTATGGCTAAAAATTGAGTACACCGGTTCATTGATCACCGATACGAAAATATATGTACAATATTTTGACCAATGAACGCGATGCTGCCTAAAAATGAATTAATACAGGACCATACTTACCTGGGAGGTCGCTTGAAATTAACACTGTTTATTGTCTATTTAAAGAAATTTAGATAGAGTTCGCACGCAGAAGACATAATTGTGAACATATATGTTGTTTAATTCTGAAAATATTTTAATATTAATATATAATATATTCTTTAATGAGTGTATTTTGGAAAGTAAAAGCAACATTTAATGGTGGGCGGTGCAGTAGTACAAGGATTTGATCTTCCGAGAGATAGATTGATGTGTAAGGATTCGAGTAATTTTAATTCAGTAAGAAAAGTGTGATTAAGACATATCATAGGCAAAACAAGTATGAAACTCTCAGATAGGTATATTTAAATTAAGTTAAGGGTATAAGAGCCCGAAAAGGTAGGTTTTTAGTTTGGACCTAAACTCTGTTGGGCTTTTTATGCATCTTAATTCCGGAGGGAGTCTATTCCAAGCCTTAGGCCCAGATACTCCGAAAGCACGATCTCCGAACTAAGTATTTGGCTTTCGTTTGGGTTCTATTAGTCTGCCTATAGCAGATAAAGTTGCCGATCTAAGGGTTAATTGCCTCGGACCGGTATTTTCCGGGACGCATAATTCAGAGATGTTTTGTTTGTTTTTGTTTGTTTTTGAATGTTTATTTAGATGTATGCAAAAATTTTTTCATACATCTAGTAAAAAAAATATAAACAAATACAATTGATACAGTTACATTTTTACAAATACAATTTAAGTGGAAAAAAAAAAGATTACAAAAATAAAAATAAATTTTGAGGAAACAGATATGAGAATAATATTTGAAAGATTTTTATGAATCAAAAAACATTCTTCACATATAATGCACACATCCTACGAAAAGTGCTAAGACTTGAGGCTTCCTTTACGGCATTTGGCAGGCTGTTAAAAAGTTTTTGTCCTTTATAAAACGCGCTATTTTGTGTGCACGAAAGTTTAGTTTTGGGAAGCCTAAAGTCTCCGCGTCTTCTCGTAGGATAGTTGTGAACGGGGCCATTTCTTTGATTGATTTAAACACCATCCAGCACAATTTGTACTGGATTCTTTCAGGGCACTTGAGCCAGTGAAGGTTACGAAGGTGTTCTGAAATGTGTGAATATTTAGAGACCCCTGTTATGAGCCTTGCCGCTGCATTAAACATGGATTGAAGTTTGTCAGTTTGGTATTTTGGAAGACTAGAGTAGATGCCGTTACAGTAATCAAGCCGTGAGACTACGTAAGAGTTGATTAATAGTTTTGTCGCCTCTGTAGGAAGGTTTCTTCGAACTGACTTGAGTTGTCTTAGGTGAAAAAAGTCGGTGCTTACTGTCCTATTTATTTGACTTTTAAGCAAAAAGTCTGAATCTAAATTAACGCCAAGAAGTTTGACTGTTGTCTTCGGAATAGATTGTTTCCAAACTGTCAGAAATCATATACCTTACTACTATCGGGTATAGGGCGAACTCCCAGTTTTAGCCACTGTGACGGGGGCTCCCGAGACATAATATAAAAGTTCCATTGTAAATTGTTCTTAAAACACTTTACTGAATAATCTAAAGGTTAAATTTGATATAATTATTCTATTGCCCGTGCCAGACATGTGTTCAAAGAAGTGTTCAAATAAGTGTTCACATGTGTGGCACGGGCATTTGACACTGTGTTCACTTATTTGAGCACTTAAGTGCGCTTTGCCGTTCCGTGTCGGTTTCTTTAGCGCACATCAAAGGGATCAAAGTCCAAATGTTTGTATGCCTGCCACACTGCGCGAAGCCCAGTAGCGCGAGCTTCGCCGTGAGGAGAAGACATTCTTCAAAATTACAATTAATTGAAGTAACCCACTGGTCTAGGTATCATTCATCAACAACAGTTTTTAAATAAAAAACGACTTAAGGGAAAACATTATCTTAACATTATTCTATATTCAATTTGGGAGGCGGGAATGGGTACCGCCGCCCCGGGAACCTTTATTGGATAACCAACACCTCTGCCATAGGTCACCGAAAGTGGTTCGCTACTTTTGGTGATTTAGCAGGGGTGCCCGGGTTCATGGGGTGAGGTTTGTCTAGGTCTTGGAGGCGGATGACCAGGATGCACTGAACCCCAGATTCCTACCCACCCCTTAAACCCCTTTCTTTTCCAGAAATCTCCTCTCCTTCCTTTCCTTAAAAAACCCTCCACACAGCATCCCCAAAGATGACATAGGCCCTGGGGGAAATTATTTTGCTCAGGGTCTCCTGTGTGGAGCTCATGTAAAAAATATATATATATATATGTATGTACGGTGACTTATAATTTTCCTGATTTATTTTTGTAAGTGTTGTGCTAGCTGTTAAAATAAAATTAATAAAATTCACTTATGCCTTATTCTATTACGATACATTGCACACATCCATTCACGTCTTCGTTTTGGCTGTTTTTGTTTATTTATTTGCACGTGTAATAAATAATTACACGCATATAAATAATATAAGCAAACTGTGTCGACCAAATCGTCGTCCATGTTAAGTGAGGTCTACTTGAAAACTGTGAGCTCAAAGAAGTGATCAAATCTTTGAACACATATCTGGCAGATAAGTGACCAAATGTGTGAGCAAAGTCTTCAAATAAGTGCACACTTATTTGAACTCGTGTCTGGCGCCGGCATATCAGAATGTTGGATTAATGAACTATATGTACCAAAACACCTTCCCGATTACACTCACTTCTCCACAAAAACCCATCACAATCAGAATGACGGCATTATTATATATGTGAATAATGTATTGTATGTTCAGACTTAATATTAATCCCGGGTGCAAATTGTCTACAAATATCGTACGGTGACACGTGCATACTACCAATGTATAGATCTCCCTCCTACCACAATATAACCCCATTCATACAAAGCCTAAATGAAAAATTATCACAACTTGCGCATAAAAAAACACTTAATTTTAGTCGGGGACATCAATATTAACACTTTACCAAATAATTCACATCCACAACGCCAAGATTACTTAAACCTACTTAGTTACCATGGATTGATATCTACAATAAATCACCCGACTAGGGTCACCAAAGAATCCAGCTCTTGTATTGACCACATTATGATAAAAACGAATAATCCATATAAAACAGAATCTTATTAAGAAAACTGAAATTGTTGGGATTTAGAGGGAATATTTTGGAATGGTTTAAGAGTTATCTATTGGGAAGGTACTTAGCGGTCAAGGTTGATTCGTTTACTTCTTATACATTTGCAGCCTCGAGCGGAGTACTACAGGGATCTCACTTAGGCCCGATATTATTTTGCTAATTCATAAATGATATATTTAATATTTTTAGTAATGTTAAAGTTCTGTTATTTGCTGATGATCTGAAGATATATAGAACAATCAGAAACGATGATTATCGCGCCATTCTGCAGTTGAACCTGAATAAACTATTTACGTGGTGTTCTGTCAATGATTTACAACTAAACATTGGTAAATGTCAGATTATTAGTTTTTACAAAGGTAAAAATCCTCTTAAGGTAAAATCTTTCTAGTTTTCCTATGATATGAATGGTGTTAATCTTCTTCGTGTATCACAGATTCGTGATCTTGGTATCACATTTAATGAGAGTCTACAGTTCAATGTTCACATCGATGAAATAACAAGTGATGCAATGAGAATTCTTGGTTTTATTTTGAGAATGGGTGCAAATTTTAAAAATGTATCAACTTTAAAAAATCTGTATTGCTCGTTAGTACGAAGCAAATTAGAGTACAATTCCACCATTTGGTCACCATATTACCAGTCCATTCTCAATTATTGGAATTATTCTCAATAATTCTCAATTATTGAAAAAGGTACAAAAAAAATTCCTTCGGTATATTAATTTTAAAATGAAAATTCCAATCGAACTTATAAATTATAATAACTTACGCGCAGAAACCAGACTCCTTAAATTATCAGATAGAAGAGTGTTAATTGATTTGTTATTTTTATTCAAAATTATCAAGTCTTTTGTTGACTGCCCTAATTTGTTAGAATTAATCTGTATTAATATACCTGCCAGACAAACTCGCAATAAAGATATTTTCAATTTTAACAATACCCTCAATAATAACTATTCTATTAATTCACCAATCCCTAGAATGCAGAGCCTTGCAGATAAACATTGTGAATCTATAGATGTATTTGGTGTTGACAGTTTTGCAATTTTCAAGAGACAACTCATCTCTATTTTATCTGCAAATAATTAACTTTTCTTATTTTTGTTCTTTTCATAAAACCTCCTCTCATTTAAAATCTTACCAGTAATTTATAACCTTATTTTATTTTATTTTGCTGTTCTATTTAGTTCTGTTTTATCATCATACATTACAAACATATAAATGTTTGTTTATACCTACTAACTAGCTTTTAATAATTGCACTTTATTGTATTTCTGGTCTTATTACTGATTTTTTCTTATTACTCATACTATTTCATTTATTTTATGATAACAAATATTATAATCAATAATTATCAGTCTGAAACACTCATCTACATTGAAAAAATCTTCCGAGAAAAGATACTGGGATACAACTGAAAACAACCAACTTTATTTTTGTGAGAGAGGTATTGTTAAATACTAAATCTCACGCTAGGTGGCGTCGAGACTAATTACGTCTGCATTTATTGCTGAAATACTTTAACTTGTCAAATATTAATTATTATTTTTAATTGATAAACTAACGTTTTAAACAAGATTTTTATGCATAGCACAAAGGGTAGATAACAAATATTATAGTCAATAATTATCAGCCTGAAACACTCATCTACATTGAAAAAATCTTTCGAGAAAAGATACTGGGATACCCAGTATCTTTTCTCGGAAGATTTTTTCAATGTAGATGAGTGTTTCAGGCTGATAATTATTGATTATAATATTTGTTATCTACACTTTGTGCTATGCATAAAAATCTTTTATGATGTTAAATTTTTTTTTAATGTTTTTAATTTCTGTTATGATGTTCTATACCTTGTGATGATGATTGCTTTATTATTTATTCTATTTTATTGGTTTAGTAACATATGAGTACATAATTATTGTTATTATATTTTTGCTTCTATGCTTGAAAAAGCCCACTAGGGCGTAAATAAATATAAATAAATAAATAAAAATAAAAGCACTTGTTTCCGAATCTACTATTACTGACCACTATGCAACTATGATTTTATTAAACTGTAAGCTGCGAAGGCGCCAACCTACCTGCGGCATAGCTCATTCGGCAGGTGCATGGTGTTCAAGGTCGTGGATCCGGCCTCAGCTGAGATTCACCATGCATCGTAGGGATGCCTAGATTGTTTTAGGTTAATTTGTCAGCAAAATAAGAAGAGAGAGGTTTCTTTTACTTCATTTATTCTCCAGAACAAGGCGGCAAAACATCACAAACTACAAGGTTAGAACATTGAAAAACATAAGTATCCCTAATCTATAGAATTCTATTCTCTCTCTCTGACCTCGTCCCGGATATTTCGCGGCAAGGTTAACAGTGAATTACAGCACATAATTAGATGATTAGGTATGGCTTATGGTGACTGGAGAGGCTCCTTGGAAGTTCCATAGCTGAGGTCGGCGTAGAGGCACTCTCAGAACGCGCCAAAAAGGGCGATTCTAGAACATTTCGAAAGACGCGAGCGGCGTCGTTCGAGTCGGCAGCCGTACCGGCGTAAGAACTGCCGCCGGGCGCTTTGCTACTCTGGCGGGCTGAGGAGTGCGGGGGGTTTTGAACTAGAGCGTATCTAAACTCGGGCCGTTTGTGGAGTGAACTGGTTTTTAGCGCCAAACTCGTCTGTTGTTATGCGGTAGGCTCGAACACTACTGTTTGTATCGTAACACCTCCCCGCTCGCCGCAAAAAAAGCGATGTGGCAATGGAGCAATAGGGCAGAAAAAATCCTCTCCCTTTTGAATGGATTGGATTTGAAAATTTGAATTTTGCACGAGAGAATGAAGGCCTGAGAGAGAGAGGGCACAAGTTCCTAAGGCTGGCTAAAACAGGGTACATTGTTGGGTGTGAGGGGTTAAAATTACATGAAACATGGAACATGAAACATAGAACATGAAAACATAGAACACGAAATGGACACAACAGTGATGACAACATTTGAAGGCATGAGGTTACATACATTGAGGTGAGGTATGCATGAGACAAATACACATGTGGCAAGTATGACAAACTATGCAATCAGAAAGAGATTCTAAGTTTATCATTGGTCTGGAAACTTAGTTTTACGAAGCGTAGTTGTGTTTGGAATGGACGTAGATTTTGACGGAGCACTTAGCAATTTGCACTTGCTTGAACTTAATGGGGTTTTCCACTTAACACTTGGGTTTGGAGATGAAGAACGAAGAACGCTGGCTGGAGCATCCAGATTGAAGGGGGGTTGTTACTGATAACAGATGTTACGAGGGTGGTTGCGTCTGGGTCCTGGGGCAGCGTGGATCCGTTAAGGTGGTAGCGGGTTCACAAGATGGTTATCCATTTGTAGTATGGTGGATAGTGAGGCGGTATGCTATTGCTTTTGATGGTAGTTTATTTGCGACTTCATTGGGTATTTGCACGTGGCGACTGGGCGTTTGCAACAGGTAACAGGAGAATATGCAACAGGCAACGTAACATTTGCACAGGCAACAGGAACATTTGCAACAGGCAACATAACATTTGCACTGGCAACATAACATTTGCACAGGCAACAGGAAAATTTGCAACAGGCAACAGGAACATTTGCAACAGGCAACAGGAACAATAACCCAAGAGCTGGCATGCTCGGAGGTGTCAGCCATGTGACATGGTTCGAAACTACACGTATGACTCACACGAGGTTGTGGGTGTGGTCAGGTGCTTTTGGTACGCAGAGGCTGGAGAGAAGGGACCTCTCTAATGGTAACGTAGGCAGCAGGAAGCGAGGCTCGGCTGGGCAGGACGGGGCAGCTGGGCTTCTTGTTAATCCAGGGGGAAATTATTATTAGAACAAAATTCTTGAAGTTTACCTGCCTAGTAGACCAATGATGCAAAAGACGTTTGGAGAGAAACAATTGTGCTGTGAGAGAGAACAAAACGAGGGTTTGCCGAGAATTGAAACCAGAAAGAGAGAGATACCTAGGCTAGCTGACATGACATGGCAACACAATATTCTGTGTCAAAGGAGACCATGTATGGTACATCCAGTGTGATAGTACTGAATACAATTCCAATGACACCAGTACATGTATTTATACTTATAACAATGTGGGCTTGAAAATTATTGACCTTCCTTGGAAAATGCCAACGCAAAATGCGGTAACAATATAAGGCTTTCAAGAGCACAGAAACAAAAAATATATATTATGTCTTATTGTGATGATGAGAGGGTGAAACAAATTTGAGAATCCTGGCATGTGGATTGTCATTATTTAGACAGACGATATGCTGAGTGCATAACGTACTTTTCCACATATGAGAATACTCAATGAATATGAAGAAAGGATGGGGAATTGGAAATTGAGCGGGGAAATCTGCAGCAACTGGCCATAGTCCGGGTTCGATCTTGTAGGAAGAGCGAAACATGGTTGACGGCAGTCTTCCCTGGCTCATGACAATTGTACATGAGGGAAAAATGATAATGAGATGAGGAAATACACTAAAAAACAATTCTAGTCTTTCACGTGTATTGGGTGAAAGGCTAGGGGTCGTTTTAGACTTCTTCATGATTGTGAGAAAATGACAGACCCTTTGCTCAAATTTCACAAACCTGGGAGTTTTCTTATTCGTCTCCCAGACAACGAGTTAGCTGTTTTTGTGTCAATGTCCCGTCTGACCTCCCCGACACAATACCTCATAACCGACAGTGAAGCTGAAGGTTAGTCCATGGTCAAATGGATAGTAGATGATTCTTGGATTTAATTACAAGAAGTCCACAGGTCATTAATACGACCGAAACTTGCTGAATACACAGCTTCATTTTGATTTTTTTTCATAAAGAAAAAGAAAATTCTTTCTTTCAAGAAGAAAGGTTTGCTGCAAGGCAACTATAACAATGTGTCAATTATTTATTACAGACAAATCCGGGAAAATTTAATATGAATCACGCCTGGTGATCCACATAAGACGGCAAAATCTTTACGAAGGCCAAAGAATATTATATCGTTCTCACGACTCTTGGTAAGTATTATGACGTCTACACGTATCATATGTAATTTGAACAAATTATTAAACATTATGTCCAGTATTGAAAGGGGATAAGACAATAGTATTTATTACAAGTTAATGCAACAAATATGTTTTCGGTAGCAACTTGTTTACCTAGCATAAGTTATTATAACGAACTTCTCCATCATGGTAGATTTTATGACGATCCCTCGTGTAATGGTTGATATTATAACATTCTCATGTATAGCGTTAGATTTTATGACGATCTCTCGTGAAATGGTTGCAAAACATAATTTGTTCACATAATAAAAAAAAAATTACCCTTTTCAATACGGAAGGTGTGAACAATACATACACAAAATTGACAAGTTAAGGTTTCAAGGAGTCTTACAAGTCTTAAACAAATGCGTGCGCTGCGAGGTAGAGTTTACTTCACAGGGCAGCTTATGATTGCAGAAGAGACCGAAGTCGGTTTTACGTACTCTTTGCTTGAAACAAAAATGTACAAGTGACTAAGTCAAGTTTACAAAAATTTTAACCTTAACATGACAGCAAGATTAAAGATAAAAGACCAAATTGTTATTGGTGCGGGGAACGAAACGCTGTTTTTTCGCCATAACAATAGCTTGTTTTCAGAAAAGATAAGATTCTATCCAATTCTGAAAGAACAACAAGAGCAACTGGGTATAAAATTGAGCGCCATTCAATTTTTGGAGAATTGAAAAACTACAATTAACGAGGGGTTGCCAATGTACTATGTACTTTCGAGTCACATGACTATACCAAAACTGGAATTTACACCTGCAATATGACCGAAAGGCAACCGCCAGGAAACAATTATTTGGATGAGTGTATGTTACAAATAATATCATGTTATGCAAGACAAAGGAAACAAAAATGTGATGTGTAAAATTTACAAGAGTGACAAAATGAACAAGTCCACTGAACTTGGTGTGTAAGGTACGCGGGTGAGGTGCACTTTTGCGTTTGCGCAAACCGAAAAAACATCAACCGCGACGTGGGGTGTCTCTTTTCCGAAGTGATCACTTTCGAAAAAGGTGTAAACGTGTGAAAATGACGAGGGTGAGTTGGATGATTTTATATACAATACAAAAGATGCAAAAAGAGAAAAAATATAAAATTTAAAGGTGACAATTGGCATTGTTGCACGTAATGGTGAGGTATCCCCACAAGGGCCATAATGTATGGACAAACAGTAACATTAATGGTAAAAAGAAATTAATAATCCCGAACAAGACCATGGCACAAACTTGAGGCCGGCATGTGGGGTAAAAACATAGTAAACAAATCCTTGTTGTTTTGACAAGATTTGTGGTATTTCGCAGTATTTGGTTCTGCTGAAAGGAACGCCGCCCTGTTTCCTCTTAAGTTGCTCGGCTTGCGCGCGGGGCATGATTTCTAGCTTGCTGGCCCATGCGTGCCCGCTCACGCGCCCGCCCACGGTGGCTTGTGCGACGGCAAACGCTGTCGTTGTGGCTGGCACTGTTACTTTAAACGTCACTTTCTGAGCGCGTTCCATTGTTGGTAGGTGATTTTCCATTTTGTGAAGCATTTGACGTTTTATTACGCCAGCGAAGCAAGGTGCCGGTTTCAAAATTTTCCAAGTGTTGGAAAGGAAAAAAAAATGGCCAGGGTTGTCCTTACAAAACTGGCTTTTTATGTCCCAAAAAGCACTTTTGAAAATTGCTAAAAATTTTTCAAAGTGTTTTGATTTCTTAGAATTTTGGCCAGGGGGGGCCCTTACAAAATAGGTTTTTTATGTTTCAAAAAACACTTTTGGAAAAAATTCACTTTTGAATAAGCACAAACACTATTTGAAACAAGAAAAACGTTTATGAGGAAAAAAAAATTGCCATGGGTTTCCTGTAGGGCAGCTATTTTAGCTTTCACAAAACAACATTGCACTCCACTGTTTCACTTATGTGTTTATTTTTGAAAAAAAAAATCGGCCTGGACGGGCCTTAAGGGAAACGTTTTTGTTTTTTTCACGAAACACTTTTGGAAAACACGATGAAATTCACAACTATTGCTTTGGAAAAACGAAAAAACTGCCATGGAAAGCCCTTTAGAAACATCATTTAATTTTTCACCGTTTATGTATTTGAAAACTTCACTTTTTGAAAGAACATAACACTTAATTTTGGAAAAAATAGCACTACATTATTTGAAAAGGAAGCACAATGATGATATTTCACTTTTTGAAAGAACATAACACTTATGTATTTGCAAATTTACCGTACCTGTATAACTCCGGGAGCTAATTTTGTAATAATAAAGTTGGTTTGACTGCCAGAATCATTCAGATCAGAAACATCTAAATATATATGTTAGTTTCCTTATTCTGTTGTTCAGAATACTTAGTGTGGGAACCATTTTAAATGCTGGTCTATTGTTACGCCCAGGTACTTAATATCGGTCTTGCTTTCTATGTTTGTACATAATATATTGCATTTGTGGTTTTCTGTATTTGTCACAGAGTGGATTATTATGTTTATTTCTTTAGGTGTTTCTTGTTTTTTAATGAAAAATGGTAAATAATAGGTTTTTTAGAATTTAAAGTCAACAAGTTTTTATCAAACCCTAATTTTAGTGCATTGATATCTATGGTATTTGGTTCTACAATAGGAATTCTTTCTCACTCTCGAGATATTATTGGATCAAGTTTTTTCGATAAATAATGAATTAGTAAGGCATTCCAATGTTTATTTATTTATAATCTATGTAAAAGCCTCTATGGGCGTATAACAATAATAAATAAATAAATAATAAAAGTTCTGTACGTAGGTTTAAATTTTTAAGAACCCGTAAATTAATTAAAATGTTATCTAAAAACGATTGAATTTCTTTGGTAGATTCAAATTTAATTGTTGCAATATCGAATATAGATCGAATGTGATTTTGAATGATTAGACGTTAATTTGCGTATCGATCTGTTAATAAGTTCCATGCAATATAATAATTATTTGACGAGATTTCCAGAGATGTTAGTAATTTGGATGCATCTTCAGTTAAACATGACTTGAGATAAAGAAATTTTTGGATTACAGATAATTCATAGTTTGTTTCAATTAATGATTTAAATGATTCTCCAAAACCAGTCCACTCAGACAACGTCCCGGAGAATATAGGTAGCTTCAAAATTTGTAACTGAATTTTAGAATTAAAATTTAATTGTGATTGTTGTTACCGAAGTTTGGAATCGTTCGTCAGACGCGATTTTGCTTCGGAGATAGCCTTGAAAAACATTGTTTCAAAGCGATCGGTTTCATCATCCGAAGCGACATCCAAACTGTCGTCACACATACTAATTCAGAGTTGAATCTCCATGAATGAGTCATGCAAAGGCTCGACTTTGGCCAATCGGGTTTGGATGATTGACGGATCTGTCTGATTCTCATCCAACAATGACTGAAATTTGGTAATCAGCCCTTTGATCTGGCCCCTTCTGGCTATGAGAGCCTTCAGGTTGTCCGCAATTGTCAGATGATTAGAGATCCGCGCTTGCGATGATTAAGAGAAAAGCAACAGTTTTACACAGTAAGGATGGAAAATTGAAGGAATGACTTAACTTTGGGCTTGCTGTGGTGATTGCTGCTTTACTCCGGTAACAGACCATGCATAGCCTGGGTAGTGATTGCTGGTTTGATTCGGCAGAAGGACCATGCGCAGCGTCCCTGTCGTGATGTCCAGAAGTCGCACTCAGGTTGTAAGGCTGAACTGCTTTGTTTGGCTTCCTTCTTTCCACGCCAAGGATTAGCGCGCAGTTTGTGAGAGATTAAGGTTATCCTTGTTAGTTTAAAACACTAGTGCTTTTACTGGATATAATTGTTACTTTTATTTAAGAATAATTTCACAAGGAGTGAGATTGACTGGCAATTAATATTAGATAGAAAACTTAATTGAGTCGAGAAAAGTTAGAAGTAGGGTCTGAGAAGAGATGACTTCACATACCGTAATGTGAAGTCTTCGTAGATCCCTATATTATTCTACTAACCGTGACGATAATTTTGAATGTATGGAATACAGTTAGAAGGATTAATATTGAAGTGTGAGTGAATTTCAAAAATTTAAAATCAATCAACGTCAAGGCGCTGATGGTTTTTCTTTTGTTCTTAAAACATATAATGCTGCAGCTCTTTCTTACACACTAAATAATATTAAACGCAGAACTTTTATCTGCACCCCCCAAAGGAAATATACAATCACTCCCTTATTCGTATAAAGAAAATGAAACGCAATTCCCTTCGCCGTAATAAGATTACATATCTGTTTCCTTCAAAAGAAAAAACGTAGTAATTTGGAGGAAACAGATACACGTATATTTTGTGTTTCGTCTTTTGTCTTACATTATTTAATGTGTAAGAAAGAGCTGCAGCACTATAAGGATAAATTTAATGCTAAAATGTAATTTTTGTGCTTTTGTGACGTTATTGTACCATAATCGTGGAAAAACGCTCAATGATATGCCATACGTGGGTTTAAGATACAGCCTACGTAAAAGTATTGTTAAAGGATCCTATAATAGTGAAACTACTTCTACTACCACATGCGGGGAGATAATCTGCATATTTGAACTTTTATGACGTCGTTATAAAGTAGCTCTGCGATTTAAATAGTTCCTTTCATTCCAACAGGAACGCTGTGGAAGAATTACGGAGGAAATTTATAATTTGCCGAGAGAAATGGCTAGACACACTGAACAAATAAATCCAAGAAGTGTGAAATGTATCAATTTCAAAGAAAATGATTGTTTACAGATTACACGAAATCTTCCGACTTTTTAAATTTATTGAAGTGAAACTTCTTTAGCACCGTTGTGATTTGAAACACGATGAAACGGAAACGACACTAAAAGAGACAAACACATACATCAATAGGATTTAGCCTGCGAGAGAATGAAACCTTACCGCATTGACCGCTTTGATTATGAGCTCACTTTTCAAGGTTTCTATTGGTTGAGATTTTGTTTATCATTATCTATTTCACCCACCTTTTCCAAGATAGCATTGTTATTGTTAATTTTGTTCTTGTTATTGCTTTGTATACATGTACTGTATATTTTGTTTCATATTATTTGATCAATATTTTGTAAGGACTCGTAAGGAACACTATAGGATTTTAAGTTTATTATAGTTAAACACACTCGAAATGATGTAACACAAAGTTGTGATTATTATGAGTGTGGTGCTTCGTAGCCTTCCCACTCTTGTCTACTATATTTTTCTAAAGATTTCACTTCTCCCGCGTGTGAATTGAACACTTTTTTTACATTTGCCCCTCTTTGGTTAGCCCCCATACATGAGGCTCTGATGAAAATAATTTCTGTCAAGGCCTATGTAATTTTTGAAGAAGGTATTTAGAGGATGTTTTAAATGAAGGAATGGCCGTTCTCGGAAGGAAAAAGGTACGAGGGATGGGTACGAATCTAGGCGTTCAGGAGTGATGGACGTTTATATCTCTCCAACTGTGGTGCAAAAGTCTATAAATAGGCATTTTATTAAGTTTTTTCACAACAGCCGCTTACGCCTATTAAATATAATCCACCACAAATACCAGGCAATAAAATCATTCTAAAAAAAGTCGAAGTAAAAAAAAACTTTTCTGATGCAAAATTAATTTTAAGCTTCAATTATCACATTTAAAAAAAAGTTAAATAATAAAACATACATTGCTTAATACAAAAGACCCTAACAATTAATACTAAGTATATTCAACTGTACGTCACGATTTTCATTACCGCCTTAAATTGTATTTTATTTTATTTTATCTCATTTTTATTTTTATTTATTTTAAAGGATTATTTCATTTTATCTATAATCGGGGTTAATAATTAATATTAAATTCGGGGTCTCATGTATATATTTCTATAGGGCATTATGTAGGTGCTTGACTTACTTTAAGTAGTGATTCCTGACATTATTTGGATGTAGATGAAATTTTTATCTCCGGTGACATTTTCGATGTTTTTTTTTCTACGAAAACGTAAAAAAATAGAAGATTTTGAACATTTGGAGACGGGTTCAGGTTGGCCGGTCACTTAGCCGAGTAACCAAAGCCGAAATGTGAAAGAAAAAAAAATTGTTAGGTTTTGAAGAAAAAAAATTTTTGAAAAAAAAGATATCAAAAATTCACAGGAGTCAAAATTTTGGTAACAATTTTTACTTCAAATCCTAACTAACTAACTAACTAACCATCACGCCGTTTCCCCGCAGGGGTAGGCAGAGAGGACGGACCGCCAAACAACTCGGTCTTGGCACACACTCTTTGCCTCACTTACATTCATACCGGCCGGTTGCAATTCTTTGCTCTGTAGCGGAAATATTCGAAAAAATCCTTCATCGGCATCTGTACAATCATGTCAAACCTCTTCTTGACGATCGTCAACATGGGTTTAGACCTCAGATGTTAGTATCATCAAATCTACTATGCATTTCCGACTTACTATCAAGAACTCTCGACCAAGGAAACCAAGTAGATGTTACATACTTTGACCTTGAAAAGGCCTTTGACAAGGTCGATATCGATGTCTTATTAAAAAAATAGCTACGTTTGGCTTTTCCAAAAAAAATTTATTACTTTTTGCTTCATACTTCACTAATCGCAAACAATACGTTTTTTATAAGGGTTCTCGTTCTGCTGAATTCCTGGTTTTTTCTGGAGTCCCGCAAGGATCAATTCTTGGACCGCTTTTATTTTTGTTGTTCATCAACGATATTGGCTCAATCATCACTCATTCCTCTTATTTATTATTTGCTGATGACCTAAAACTCTACCGCATAATAAAAAATCTCGCTGACTGTGTCCTCCTACAAATCGATGTGAACTCTGTCGCAAACTGGGCTAAAATTAACTGCTTAAGCTTCAGTGCACTTAAATGCAATGTAGTCTCTTTCACAAGGACAAAACAGACGATCATATTTGAATATTTAATTAACGGTAACATTTTTCATCGCTTTAGTCAAATAAAAGATCTAGGGGTTACTTTTGACAGCAAAATGACATTCCACCAGCACACAAATGACTTATGCAACAGAGCATATAAACTGCTGGGCTTTGTCATTCGCAATTCACGCTCATTTCAAAACCCACTAACAATTAGGCTACTTTACAACTCACTGGTGCTAAGTGTACTGGAGTCGAATTGTATTATCTGGGCCCCATTTGAAGCATCCTATATTTTAAAAATTTGAAAGAGTTCATAAAAAAATCCTTCGTATTTTATTTTTACGCCTCTATGGAACATATCCGTATTTATATCCATCGAGATTTATTCTATGTATGACTAACTACCATTCTCTAGAAACTCGTAGATGTTTTGCGTTGCTAAAATACTTCTTTCAATTAATTAATGGCCTCGTTTCTAACGGTGAGATTCTGGCGCAAATCAATTTATTTGTACCAGAGTCTCACTCTCGGGGACGTCACCATAACATATTATATTGCCGATTGAGTCGTACAAATCTGTACCCGAATTTGCCCGTGGGAAGAGCGATATGCTATTTAAATATATTAGATAAAAATTTCGACATATTCTTCGAAAAATTCAATGAGTTTGTAAGGTTTTTGGCGCTACATTCTCACTTTGAAAATGGTACTATTACAATTAATTAGATAAAATATCTGTAATGTTGTAATTTTTGTACACAAATAAAATAAATAAGTAAATAAATACATCGTCTCATACATTCTCTTCTATTATTCTGACTTTTGACATGGACCAACTCAAATATCTGATTCACTTGATCGTGCCATGTCTTTCTCGGACGTCCCCGACTTCTTCTACCATTCACATTTGCGTCGTATATTCTTCTTACACTACTTTCTACGTACGTTCATTAACACCTTGTATAATGTATTCGTAATAATGTAAATCTGCCTTCCAAACCATCTTCAGTTATCCTGTTCTTTTTGTAAGCTTATAACGAAACCTTAAGATAATGGCGCAATGTTTCATGTAGGTATGCATGTATTTTTTTTATTGTTTAACAATCTAAATTATTTTATCTATCGCACTTCTATCAAAATATTACAACAGTGGCTGGAAATTACATAAATAAAAGTGAAGAGCTGAAACATCTTTGTTGGTAGGGAAAGTCTGAGTGAAGCCATAAATTGGGAAGTTGCAGCACTAAGTATGCAACGACAGATTAATAAACAACCTCGTGAAAGTTTTCCTGCTCAGGAACTGTTGCTGAATAACTAGCATTACTAAATTATAGGTACTACACCACACGTGTTCCCTCTAGACTTCAGGAAACTTTAATGCACAGTTAAAGGAAATTAAGATTACCTTATGGTGTAATGCAACGTACGATATTTATGTCTAAGATTTCAGACTTCACAAAGTATTCTTGGCAAGAGATTCATAAGGTAAATAGTTATGGGTTAATTCTTAGTAGGTTGCGTTCTTGATTTCCAAAATAAGAGTGCTCTGAAAAAAACAATGTTTCAACATAGTTATGTGCTTAAAGTTTTATTGAAGTACCATAATTGTTTCATCAAAAAGATATCCAACTTTTCAATTTTCAAAAGCTCTGTGTCCGAAATTTCCAAAATAAAATGGAGTACCGTGACATGGGGCGACTTTTCTTCGCGGATATCTGCAATAATTCTCGTTGTCACTCAAAAATTACACGCTCCTTAAAAATAAGCCGGTTTATTAGGCATTTTCGGAAGAGAAATGTTAATACATTTTACAAATTCCTCAGCGATAATAGTAGTTTTGAGGCATCTACATATGTATACCTATTTAATCATTTTTTCAGCATCGTCGCTCTATTGACTGGCTGATAGTGAGAGGACCTCTCTTTCGGAGCTTAAAAATGCACGGGATCTCCCAGAAATGAACTGGTTGGACAGGGCACATAATATTATAAGCTGATCTTTTTAAACACATTGAAGCTTTCACCCACCTATTCCCACCCCGGTATAGGCGACTTATGGTCGCCCCTTCGGAGTTCTCGCAAGAATCTAATTTTTTTGAATGAACGACTCTACATTTAAAATATGTAACGATTCTAGAACTTCAATGTCCCCGCATACGTTGTTAGAGGGCGGTATGCAGGCTTACCTACAGGAATGTACTGTGATGGTCAATTCTACAATTCTAAAGCCCATGAAGGTAATCACTGCTAAAGCAGTGAGCCCCATGGACAGTCAAACAAGGTGTTAGTAACAAAACTAGGTAATAGAGAAAATATAAGGAAAAAAACAAAATGAACGACAACCGTCATGAGTGGGAAGCTCATGGCGGCGAAGGACCACACAATGATCCAGCAGGCAGCACCGTGCACTATACATAAAAAATGGAAGAAAAAATAAACATATATACAATGTAGAACTGGTGATACCGAAATCCAGCCACCGGCAGTCCCAGAGACAGTGAAGAAGGCTGGTTGTCAGGCCTCCCGATAACCGGCAGCGTCGTCCGTAAGCCAGCTACCCGGTGGTGCCTAGACGAGGAGTGTGTGGAAATCAAAAAGAAGACCCTAGGGAGAGAAGCGTCGGGTCGCTGGAGGCGGGACGGACAGCTTTCGGATGACGTTTAGCCCTCTCCCCAACCTCTTCATGTCACGGGGGGTAGCGCGGTGGCCGGGTGAAGCCCCACCAGTTCCAAGAGATCGGCCATGGCACGTACACGGGGACACGTTCTAGGGTCCGACCCCTTAAATGGGGATAAGGACGATACAAAACGGGCAACGGAGTTCAGTTCTGTCTCGTTAAACAAAACTAAAAGAAATGGAAAAAAAAAAAAATAAAGCAACCAAGAAAACCAAAATAATATGAAATAGGCATGTGCGTTTAATTACGCTATATGTATCCGGAACCAAAATACCTAAAGTATAAAAAAAAAATGGCAAAAAAATAAGTGTAAAAAAAAAAAAAAAGAAGACATGAGCGTAAAATCACGCGGACATGTGTGAACATGATAAAAAATAAAAATCAAGATGTAAAAAATAAAAACAGCATAAAATTACATATGTAAAAAAAAGCAAACTGTAAAAAAAACATAAAAAATATACATACTGTACAGTATTCAATTATAAAAGTCGAGGGTATAAACAATAAACATAAAAGTGTAAAATAAAAAACAAAGAAAAAAAAAACAAAAACAAAAACTGTCATCCTTGGCAAATTAAGATGATAGAGTAATATGGGATAGTCCGTTGTAAAACAGGAACAAGTACACCTGGTGTCAAAGTCAACTAGTCAGCGACTCTAAGCTCAGGCCATCTCTCAACCCAGATCCTTGCAAATTTCTTCAGACACTCGAAGTTCTTCTTATTCGAAACCAGATCAGTATTCCATACTGGTCTGATAGGTACATCCAAACCATCGAGCATTTCCTCTCTCGCATCCGTCAAGATCTCACAGTGCCACAGAATGTGCTCGGCTGACTGGTTCGTCGATCCGCATGCGCAGTTGGGATGGGGAGACAGGGCGAGGGTGTGAAGTCTCCCCCTGAATTCCCAATGCCCGGACAGAAGCTGGGTGATGTGGTGGTCCAGTTGTAGATATGCCCCTTCCATTCTGATTTTAACTGATGGGAAGAAGGAGAAGGTCCATCTTCCCATATTCGACCTATCCCAACGGACCTGCCACTCTTGGAGCGACAGATCCCTCATTTGACGGAGCAGTCCAGGGAGAGTCCCCGGCCCACCCGGTGTCAGAACAACACCTAGGTGAGTGGCCGGGGTTCCTCTGGTTAATTTCTGCTTAGTGAGCACTTCCCTAATTTCCAGATCGATTGGCAATATGCCAGCCAAAACGGGTAAAGCGTCCGAAGCAACGGTTCTATACGCACCAGAGAGTGCCAGCAAGGGGGTTCGTTGGCCACGCTTGAGAGCTAAGAGAATCAGCGAGTTGTCCAGGCGGTGCTCCCACACAGAGGCGGCATACGAGACTTGCGCCACGTACACACACTTATATAGCGTTCGCAGAGCCGGATTTCGCAATCCCCATTCAGCTGTGGAGAGTCTCCTCAGCTTCAAGAAGAGAGCCTGGGCCTTGCTGGATACTTCTTTAACGTGAGCCAGGAAAGAGGACGATCGATCTAGTGTAACACCTAAATATTTAACAGTTTCGCAAAATCGGACAGTAGAGTCCCCCATTTTGATGACAGGATTTCTTTTTCTGCTGAGAAAGCCCTTCATCAGGAGGCCCTGGGTCTTGTGGGGAGCGAAGGTCATCTTGTTTCTTTTCCCCCAATCGAGGAACATGTTCAAACCTTCACTGCCTTTGCTCTCAACTTCCTTTCTTCTGTCCCCAGCGACCAGATACGTTTTGTCATCAGCGTAGTCGACAGCGATACATCCTTCAGGCAAGGGTAACCTGGAGGAGTCGTCAAAGTTGATGTCCCACAGGTCAGGTCCAAGAATAGAGCCCTGCGGGCATCCTATGTCAGCTTCCCTCTGGATCAAAAAGTCTCCGAAGCAAATCGTGATAGTACGATTGGAAAGGTAATCGTCGATTGCTTGGAACAAAAGTTTGGAACACTGCCTGTTTTTCACCTTTGTCCGTATCATGTCCCACCACGCGTGATCGAAGGCACCAGTGATATCGAGGAAGATTGCAACTACATACCTCTTTGGACAAGCCTTCACCCAGTCAAGCACATATGACAGGGCGTGCACCGTGGATCTACCGGGGACGAAGCCGAAATGCAGGTCACTTGCCGGAGACAGGGTTTGCCGAAGTCGCTCTCGTATCAGTTTCTCCAGAATTTTGCCGAGTACCGGGAGGAGGGTAATTGGCCGGTACGCCTTGATGTCGGTCAGTGGTTTTCCGTTCCCCTTTGGTATGATCCGGAGCACGCCGCGCTTCCACTCAGAGGGGAAAACTCCTCTCCTCAGGCACGTGTCCATCACCTGGAAGAGCTCTTCCTTGGCGTGGACCCAGACTTGCTTCGCAATCACGCCATTGAGCCTATCATGCCCTGGTGCCTTCTTAGGACCCAAACCCTTAATTATCACATCAATTTCAGCTTTAGTGACTCTAGTGAAGTTAGCCTCTTGGGCGAGGTCTCTAGGTGGTAGCCGTGCTAGATTTCTAATCTGTTTATGGTGGTCACTTTCCCCAACTACTGACTCTAAAGGAACTAACTCGCCCAATAGTGTCTTGAGAGTGGAGGCCACGTCCACAGTCTCAGCGTTCCTCCCATCTGTTAACCCAATTACTGTTGACAAATACCGATCAGAGCCTTTCCCGGATTTTCCAATCGCGCTGTGGATTTCCCACGGGTTGGCGTTACCCACGTCTTTAACCCAGTTATGCCAAGCAGCTCGTTTCGCTCGAAGGACGGCCCGTTTAAAGGCCGACCTGGCAGACCTGAGGCTCGCCTGAAGAGCAACCGTCTCCTCCTCCATACAGTTGCCACTCCTGGACAGCCCCAGCGCCCTGCAGGCCCTCTTGAAGGCTCCCTTCAGCGAAGTCAGCTCAGGTGACCACCACGGCGTTCTAATACTTGTCTTCGGGTTTAATCTTCCTAAAGACGAGTTGGCGGCAGATACAACCGCCCTATTGAAAAAATTTCCCAAATTGTCCGGATCAGTAGCTGCTACGTGTTGAAAATCCCTTAACGTATCTCGTAACGCTTCCCCAAAGTTATCCCAATTCGCCCTAGTGGTGTTGAAGTTCCAGGAGGATCTTGGAGCTTCTGTTTTCCTAACACCAACTGTAAAAGTAATCAATCTATGATCCGAATTTATTGCGCACTCATGGACTGTCCACTTTGAAATCCTTGTCGCAACAGATCCAGAGCAGAGAGTTAGATCAATGTTGCTCTCACCATGTGTGTTCGAAAAGGTACAAAAAGAACTATGTTCATTGATGATACTAAGACCTTGCGCAGCAATCAGGTCCTCAACGGCGTCTGACCGTTCCGTTCTACAATCACTAGTGTCGAACCATAATGGTGAGCGTGCATTAAAGTCACCTCCGATAACTATGTTACGGCCTTTAAGCGCGTTGAGCGCGCGCGTCAGACTCAGGATGTGGGGTCCTACCGGGTTCCCATATTTAAAGTAAACTGAGATCAAAAAGATCTCAGTGTCGCCATATCTAATACATACACAGGTTTGGTACTCATCAGAAAAACCAGCCAGAAGGAGGGGGCTGATCAACGAAGTGTTGACCAGGACACCCGCCCCTGGTGAGCGGCCAACTTCGAGCACCGCACCCGGAAAATTAATGGGTGTCTTACCTTCCCAGGTGTACTGTTCCTGAATGAGCAAAATGTCAATGTTGAGGTCAGACATGACCCTCAGCGCCTCCAGCGTGGCCATCCTGGATCTCTGAAGGTTAATCTGACCTAGGGAAAGGGGATTACGAAGAGCCATAATCCGTCATTCTAAAGGCTGCCTCCACTGCAGCACTTTGGGCTGGGCAGTCCCTATGACCCGTAGCGTGATCTGCCGGTTTCTTGAAGCGCGTGCACGTCGCGCAGACAGCGGGTAGTGCCTTCTTGGGGCAAGTCTCAATGTCGTGCCCCAAAGCGGCGCAGTGGCGGCAGGACATTTGGTCTTGGGAGCAACTCTTTGAAATGTGTCCGTACTGGTGGCACTTAAAGCACCGAGTTGCTCCAGTGTAATCCCGTACGCGGCAAGCATTCCAACCAAGGAAGCACATCCCGCTGTCTAAAAGTACCTTTCTGGCGGCTGGATGGCACGTCAGAACCATATTCATGGACGGATTATCCCTCTTCCCGAAGAGGGAGACCCGCCTCATCGTCCTTAAATGGTCCTCCAAAGTCAGAGTTGTCTGCCCTTCCAGGTTGTTTCGGTAGATCTCCGTGAACAGCGCTTGGTCCGAAGCTGGTTCCCCTTTAGGGACGTTGTACGTTAAACACAGATGGATTATTGAATACAGCCCGACTTCTATAAACAATTCGTGGGAGCATGGTATCCCCAATTGGAGTATGTTGTGAGATAAATAGCCGCAGCAAAAAAGTAGGAAGAGCAACATTTTTGAATTTTCAGCAATCTTGGTTTGAGAACTCGTGTAAGAATTTTTGCTTGTGCAAGAAACACTTTTGCAAGAATTTTACCGCTCGTTTGAAGAGATGGTGTAATGTATCATAATAGTCTATGATCTAGTACAAGGGCGGATTTAGGGGGGGGCACGGGGGCACGTGCCCCCCCCAGGACGCTATTTTTGTGTACTGTGGAGAGTCCATCACAGTACATACTTAGCAGCAAATCAAATTATCAGAGTTGATAAAATATATGAATAAAATAACGGAAAGAACATGAGTGAAACTCTTGTCTATTTCTGGCTGGAATTGCGAATTTTGTTCGTTGCGTCCCATTCATGCACTTGCAAATTGCAAATCATCGGTCTACTGGCAAAGTCCACTAAGTCACTAAAATACAATCCTGAGAAAATCGCATTTCAATATTTAGCAATTTTGGAAAGGCTACAAGTGGATGAATATCTCCAACATATATTTTTTAAAATATTTATAATTTAGAATGAACCCTTAAGTACCTTATCAATATGCAATATTAGTTGAAATCAATAACAGCAATCGTGTGAGTCGGGCTCTCGGAGCAGCCTGGCGTGTTTTGGTCGGTCTCGGTATTTTATTACCAATTAAGAGGTATATGGCATATATTCAGCCTTTAAAAGTGTAAAAAAATGTTCCTTACTATGTGAAAGTTGCGTAAATGAAGTGAAAATAATTTTTCTGTGAACAATGTTGACGTGAAACGATTTTTAAATATATCTACCAAATATAAGAGTTAATAATTATACGATGCAGTTTAAATGCAGTGCTAAAACTCAGACTAGAATCGAACATTTAACAGATGTGACCACCCTTTGGCCTTTGGATACCCCGAGGGTGCCCCTCGCAACCCCCGCTCCCGCATCATGCCCGCCTTCGCTATGACCGCCCATTGCTTCGGCCACTGGCACGGAAGCGGCCGTTCTCAGAAGGACAGAGAAATAAGAGAAAAAATAAGAAGATCATCATCTAGCGACCTCTGTACCCCTAACTGCAGCCCCCGCTGCCGCACCGCCCGCCCCACCGCCTGCCCCACCGCCCCCGAGCACATGGAAGGATGACAAATTCAAAAGGATGACTCGCAAATTTTGTTCCTGATAGTGAAAACATTTTACAGTGATACAAATTCAGCCCCGCTGCCCCCCCCCTCCCCTTTAGATAGGAAGTGAAACTACTTATAAACATTTTACAGTGATAGACATTATATGAAGCATTTTGGAATGAACTTTACATTAATACATAATGTACAGTGAGACATATACTTTTCTTTAGTGTTAGTTACTTAAGTTTTTCTATAGTGTTAGTTAATTAAGTTTTCTTTGGTGTTAGTTAACTGATGAAAATACCGTTTTAAGAGATAGTGTTTTAAAGAGAATAATTAATAATAATAAACAGTTCAAAGTGACAATTATTACAGTGTATTATATATATTTAGCCTTAGCGTTGATTAGGTACATGTTATGGTTATTGTTTATTTAAAATTGTTGTTATGAACTGCAGTTTTTTTGATTATAGATTTTGTGTACGTGTGAGTAAGATTAAGTTAGGTTAAGTTAGATTAAGTTAGATTAAGTTAGATTAAGTTAGATTAAGTTAGATTAAGTTAGATAAAGTTAGATTAAGTTAGATTAAGTTAGATTAAGTTAGATAAGTTAGATTAAGTTAGATTAAGTTAGATTAAGTTAGATTAAGTTAGATTAAGTTAGATTAAGTTGGATTAAGTTTGACTAAGGATGTTAGTGCATAAGTAGTCCGTGGAAGGGAATGGCCGACATAGGTGTCGATGAGACTCGCTATCCATCACATCGCTATCCCTTCGGTGGCGCAAAGAGGAGGACGGAACGTGAGCAATGCCGAATTGGTACATGGAATATAAGAGGAGGAATGGAAAGAAAGATGAATGAATTATGTGATACAATGAAAGGCAAATGTTTGGACGTACTTTGTATAACTGAGAGTATGAAAAAAGAGAGCGGTACATTGCAGCATAATGATAAGTTCCTCATCTGGTCTGGGAGACCAGATACAGAGAGGGCTTGTCAGGGTGTTGCAGCGCTACTGTCTCCCAGAATGGTTGAATGTATGTTGCAATATGAATGTGTAAGTCCGAGAATAATGTGGATCCGATTCAAAATTGGTTTGACAAGGGTGTTTCTTATTATTTGCTACGCCCCTGTTAATTCTGAAAGTGATGAAGTGAAAAATGATTTTTGGACTAATGTGAATGATGTAATGAGACTAAAAGAGTTGAATGAAAAGATTATAATGGCGGGCGATTTGAACGGGTGGGTCGGTATTAGACGTGACGGATTTGATTCGGCCTTAGGTATGTTTGGGGATAAAAGAACGAATGACAATGGGAATAGAATACTTGAAGTATGTTTGGAGTGGAACCTTTTTGTTTCGAATACTTTCTTCAATCATAGGGGTATCCATCAGTATACGTGGGAAAGAGGAATTGAAAGATCGATAATCGATTTTGTAGTAATTGACTCTAGGTTGAGAGCCGTTACCGAGGACACAAGAGTTTACAGAGGAGCTGAGGTTGAAACCGACCACTTTCTGGTGGTGTCAAAAGTAAACCTCTTTCGCGGCTGGCGCTCTAAGGTGAAAACGGTATCAGCTCCAACAAGAGTCAAAATAGAAAAACTACAAAACGATTATGTCAGAAGTGAATATGAGAATTGTGCAGAAATGAGATTGAATGAGAAGGAAATGGACGCTCTAAGCATAGAGGAAACATGGAACCACATTAAGGTGAGTCTATGCGAATCTGCTAGAGATGTGTGTGGAATAAGTAAGCAAGGTAGGAAAAAAGGTGATGCATGGTGGGATGATGAGATCAAAGCACTGGTCTCAGAGAAGAAGAAAGCATGGTTACGTCTGATAGCGATTGGCAGTGTTTCAAGCGAAGAGAGAGATCGAGCGAAAGAAGTGTATAAGATATGCAAGAAAAGAGTAAGTGTTGGGGTGAAAGAACGAAAGAAACGCCTGGAAGAAGAAGAGGGAATCAAAATGACAAACCACTTCCAAGAAAACATAAAACTGTTTTGGAAGGAGGTCAAAAGGTCCCGGAGTGGTCCAGAGAACGGAAGCATGAAAGTGATAAAATCGAAAGATGGACAAATGTTGACGAATGAGAATGAAATCAAAGAGAGATGGATGAAATATTTCGAGGAAGTCTTCGAAAGTAACCCGAGTGGTTGTGATCCCAGCGGTGAATCGGTTATGAACGATGATGGAGTGAATGTTACCGAAATCAGTATGGATGAAATAAAAAGATCAATTAAATGCATGAAGAGTGGCAAGGCTGTGGGTTTCGACAATATTGCTGCCGAATACTTTAAAGGAGATAGTCGTATTATTCTAACATGGCTGTGCAGACTTTTTAACCAATGTTTAAAGGAGGGTTATACGCCATTAGATTGGAGAAGGGCTGTAATCATGCCATTATACAAAGGTAAAGGGTCACGTATGGAATGTGGGAATCATAGGGCTATTAGCCTTCTAAGTTCAGTGGGCAAGCTGTATGGTAGAATATTGATTGAAAGGGTAAGAATGGAAACAAAAGATAAAATATGGGATGTGCAAGGTGCTTTTATGAGTGGAAGGGGGTGCATGGACCAGATTTTCTCATTGCGTATGCTCACTGAGAAGTTTCTTGCAAAAAACCAGAAACTCTTCTGTGCCTTTGTAGATCTACAAAAAGCGTACGACCGAGTTGACAGGAAAAAGCTATGGAAGGTGTTGTCCAAGTACGGAGTGAATACGAAGCTCATTCAGGCAATTGCGTCGCTATATAAGGGAAGCGTTGCATGTGTTAGGGTGAACGGCGATTTTACGGAGTGGTTTGACATCACAAAAGGTGTTAAACAAGGCTGCGTAATGTCACCGTGGTTATTCAATCTATACATGGATAATTGTATGCAAGAATTGAAAGAGATGGGATTGGGCGCAAAATTGAGTAATCTGGAAGTATGTTGCCTTTTGTATGCTGATGATGCGGTGCTAATTTCTAGCAGTATGGAAGATCTACAGTCTCTCGTGTCTAGGATGAACGAAGTATGTATGAAGAATGAGTTAATGATGAATGTAAGTAAGTCTAAAGTCATGGTGTTTGAAAGAGAGAGTACGAAAACAGTATGCAATATAGTTGTGAATGATGAATACTTGGAGCAGGTGGATGAGTTTGTGTATCTGGGTAGTATGTTTACGAAAGATGGGAAGGCTGATAGAGATATTGAAAGAAGGGTGAATGCCGGTAACTCCATTAATGGAGGACTGAATGCCGTTGGCGGTAATAAAAAACTGTCCAAAGACGCGAAACTAGCCGTCCATAATGGAGTGCTGGTACCTACCCTGATGTATGGCAGTGAGGCATGGAACTGGCAGAGGAAGGATGAAAGCAGACTGAATGCTGTAGAAATGAGATCCCTGAGGCGAATGTGTGGTAAAACCATGTACGATCGTGAGAGAAACGTGGATATCCGCAAAGAATGCAAGGCTGACGTAAGCGTGATGTGTAAGATTAAGAAAGGGACTCTCCGATGGTTTGGGCATGTAGAGCGAATGAACGAGGAAAGGAGTGTAAGGAGAATATATGATGCAAATGTGAATGGTAGAAGAAGTCGGGGACGCCCGAGGAAGACATGGCACGACCAAGTGAATCAGATACTTGAGTCGGGCCATGTGAAGAGTCGGAATAATAGAAGAGCATGTATGAGACGATGTATGAATGTGAACGAGGCAAAGAGTGTGTGCCAAGATCGAGTTGTGTGGCGGTCCGTCCTCTCTGCCTACCCCTGCGGGGAAACGGCGTGATGGTTAGTTAGTTAGTTAGTTAGTTTTTCAATCAAAGACTTACAAAAAAAATGAGCCTGAATTAGTGGGTTTTACCGGTCAATAATGACTTAGACTTAGTGTTCTTTGCTTGTTAAGTTTACTGTTAAATTGTTGACATTAATGCCGCAAAATGGTTTAAGATTATTTTAAAGCTGAATTTGTGGATTTTGCTTGTGTTTTAACGGTCTAAATTTGTTTGTGTTTCTTAATCCTATTGAAAGAATCGCCCCCTTTACCACATTAAAATTATCCAGCAACCCCCCCCCCCCAAAAACGAAAATTAAAAAGTACACATTTTAGTATAGGAAGTCTTGCCGGTACCGAAGGCATCAATTAGTATTTTTGAGGTATTTTGGAGCTCCAGACCAGAGGTGGCTGCCAAATTCAACCATGGGGCGCACTTGCGATTTGTACAGGGTTAGCAGTTGTGTACTATTAAAGTATCTGCGGGCCCTGTTTAGTACGCCCAGTTTCAAAATTCTTCTCGACCATCTTGGCATGACTAAAGTCAGCCCAAGATGGGTGCTGGGAATGCTGACGCTTTTGGTAGGGAAGACAAAGATGGAGTGTTCGCTCAAATTGTTACTGGTGATAAAACTTGGGCTCATCATTATGAATCTGAGTCTAAAAAGGACGCAATGCAGTGGCACGGAAAGGCACACCACTGCCCAAGAAGTTTAAAGTGTCACAATCGACTGGGAAAATCATGGCGACAGTCTTTTGGGACGAAGGAATCCAGTTGATCGATTACAAAGATAAAGATGTCTCCATAACCGGAGATTACTACGCTTCAATCCTAGAGCAATTAAAGGAAGCCATCAAGGACAAAAGAAGGGGAAAATTGACCAAAGGTGTCCTTCTGCGCGACAGCGCGCCTTTTAACGAGAGCCGTGTTGCGATGGCTGTCTTGCAGAAGGTGTGCTTCGAAATTTTGCTACACCCACCCTGCAGTACTGACCTGGCTCCCAGTGGTTATTACTTATTTCCACACTTGAAAAAAGAACTTCGTAGACAAAGACAAATACGACCTCCGTAGTCCAGTGGCTAAGACTCTTGACTCACAATCCGGAGGTCGCGGGTTCGAACCCGGCGTGCGCAATTAAATTTTATTTGATTAATTTGTGTTATTTCACAATTAATTCATTTGAAATAATATATAGTATATTTGCGGCACGTTCCAGAGTGGAAGATACTATTAGTATCGCCCTGGTGTAAGACCACAGAATTGAAAGGTTGCTTGAAAATGGCTTAAGCCGTGTTTGGTGACCAGATCTGAATAGCCAGGTACTTCCCAACCTTCCTCTTCCTCACCTCCTTCCCCTCCCCACTACCTTCAGCCTCACAACATACCCCAATTGCTCAATTAAACATAAGATAAGATATATCCGAAAAATGTATCCGAAATAAGATATATCCGAAAAATGTATTAGGGTAGCAGGTGAATATATTGAAAAGGAAAAATAAATTTGAGTGTTCATTTCTACTCCTTACCCCCCATTCTGCGATCTTAGAACCCACCCTCGTATAATGTTTGACTTAATGTGTTTTGCTTGACAATAATATCGGATTTATGACTTACGGTGAATTTAAAAACACGTTTAAATCGAAAACGATTAAATGTACGACTTAATGGAGTATGCCAGACGGAAGAGAACAATTTTTACATAAGACCTCATACTTAATTTATTTCATGAAAAAACGTGACTTAGTGGACTTTGCCACTAGACCGACGAATTGAAAGATGATAATCAGCGTTTGCGAGAGCGGTCGGAAAATCCCTCACCCCATTAAATTCGACTTAAAAAAAAATAGTCCGTCCTGGGGAGGGGGGGGGGGAGAGAATTGTGCTCTTGAGCGGCACCCCCCCCATCGGGTGGCACCCAGGGTGGGCCGCCCCCCCCCCCCCCCCCTCCGCCCCTCCACCCCTTGTGCCCCCCCCAGAAAAAAATCCTGGATCCGCCCTTGATCTAGTACATACATACTTAAATAGTTGTTTATGGGCTCTTCATGTCACATGGTCTCATTGCCGAGTTATTCCGAAGAGGACCGGAGGTAGATTTATGAAGTCTATAGGTTTCAGGAGCGCTGCAGATCAGAACTAGCCTTCAGCCCGGAAGGAAGTTTTTTAAAGTATTATTATTATAATAACACAGCAATAGTCACTGTATTATTAAGAACCTAAAATGCAAGACTGATGTAAGCGTCATTAGTAAGATTAAGAAAGGAACTCTCAGATGGTTTTGGATTTAGATTTGGGATGTGGATTTTTGCATGCAGAGCGAATGAACGAGGAAATAATGGTAAGGGGTTCTCTGGGAGCAGGGCCGGATCTAAGAAATCTGGCGCCCTGTGCAGTAGGTACCGATGGCGCCCCCCCCTACATTTTTATTTTGATTAAAAATTCATTCACCCCAATTTTTATATTTTTTTTTATTAAATTATTTTTTTGGTTTACATTAATTTATCAAATAAAATCAAGACATATAAAGGGTGTAACTTTTCCAAGTGACCTGGCGGTAGCTCTCACACTCGATCTATGTAATTCTTCTCCATTAGGCAGTTTATTTTAATAATACTTGGTATTAAATTTACGCTTGTTCGCAATAGGAAAATCAAAATCTTTCAATTGTCAGGACCTTCCTGAACTAATAAACTAATGGAGTTTTGAGATAACTTTGGCCAGCATCCGGGATCTTTCAATTCAATCTCTGAAAACAGAATTAAATTTAAACTGCTATCAGTAACGTTATTTTTATCTTCTAATAATTCGACCGTAGGAATTTGTGCGAAAGATATCTGTTTAGATGTGCTCGGGACCATTGTAACGTCATTGCGCGGGACATCATTTTTTATCGGTGCTGGAGAAATTGAAATAAAAAAATTCCCAATGGAAACGAGTTTTTTAATGTCATTCTGCTCTTTAATTCTACGTTTTAGATTCTGCGAGCCTGAAATTTTTTTTAAAAATTATTATTCTATTCATTGTAATCCACAGTACTTTTATATTTAGTTATAAATTTTAAAATCTAATAAGAATATAACCTCAAATTTGTACCTTGCCTTTCCCCTGTGTTGACGTGTTCAGCGAACAAACAATTAAAAAAATGTTTTAATAATAGAACCAAATCCCGGATAACGAGACCTATCATCAACAGTACGTCAGTAAAATCCTTTCTTCTTGATAACAATTTCACGATCGACTTAAGCAACTCAGAAGACCCTTTTAAAAGTTTCAATTACCACATTAAAAAGGCAATAGAATCAGGTACAACCAAACCAAAAACAAGATTAGGAAGTCGGGAACAATTGAATACTCCATGGTTTGATTCCAAATTAAATTCCTTAATCAAAGAACGAAACCAGATTCACAAACAGTGGAAACAAGACCCTGGTAATATTACTCTTGTATCACTTAAAAAGAGATTGAGAAATACCATAACTAATTATAGGCGAAGTCTAAAACACAAATATTATGCGAACAGCTTTCAACAAAACCAAAATAACCCTACTAAAACTTGGAAAATCATAAACTCTATTCTGTCAAACCGAGCACATAAACCAACCAACGAAATAGAATCCCTCATCGTAAATGACTGCGAAATTAAGGATCCGGATCAAATAGCATCGGCATTTAATGAGTTTTTCACCTCGATAGGAGAAAAGTTAGCAGCTACCAATCCGTCATTCCCGGACGACTGCAATACCGTCCTTGTGGGACCGAAGGCTTGCCAATCCTTATACATAGCTAGGACAAACAAAGATGAGGTATTGAGGATCATCTCTAAAACAAAGCTGAAAGCAGCACCGGGACTCGATGGAGTAACACCATCAGTTCTTAAGGCTTGTAAAGAAGAACTAGCGGGTCACCTAGCAGAACTTTTTAATTGGTAACTGTCCTTGGGAAAGTTTCCGAATGAATTAAAGCTTGCGAAAATAATACCTACACATAAAGGAGACTGTAAAACATGTATTTCTAACTACCGTCCTATATCACTTTTATCGGTATTTTCAAAAGTATTTGAGACTACAATCAAAGATAGACTCCTGAAATACATATCTGCGAATAATATCCTTACACCCCAACAATATGGCTTACGGAAAAATTCTAGTACTCAATGTGCCACCTTTGATTTTATCTCTACCCTTCAACAGTATATAGACCAGGGTGAATATGTGGCAGCCATATTTATAGATCTCAAAAAAGCCTTTGATACGGTCAATTATGAAATACTATTAAAGAAATTGGAACATTTGGGAATTGTAGGGAAGCCCCTAAACCTCCTCCGAAGCTACTTAGATGATAGATTTTGTCTTGTCGAAGTCAAAGGGATCTCGAGTGGCTTAGGTAGAATCACATGTGGAGTGCCACAGGGATCAATTCTTGGCCCTCTGCTTTTCTTGCTATATGTCAATGACATAACTAAATGTGGTATCTCTGGAAAACTCCAACTTTATGCGGATGATACTGTAATCTACTATCACAGTAAAAGCCTGAGTGACCTCGAGTCTCTAATGAATGTAGATGTCTCAATTTTAGCTAATTGGTTCCGTATTAATAAATTGAGCCTCAATATAAAAAAAAAACGCACTATCTAACTTTCGGTAATAAGGATTATGGGTCCATGAATATTTCACTTGGAACTGATAAACTCCAAAATATGGAAGTTACGAAATATTTAGGGCTATTAATAGACTCTAAACTTACGTGGAATTCCCATGTTGAGCATGTGAAATCAAAAATTTCCCCAATTACCGGTGTACTGTACCGACTCCAAGGTCTTCTCTCCATTTTTTTTTTTTTTTTTTTTTTTAACTTTCTTTATTCATTATATAATGTGTGTACAGTTTTACAGGTGATTCGACTACCACGCTAGGCACATGCCCGTATTATGGTAGTCGAATCTCTACTACGGGCCACTTACTATGCGATGATTCACTCCAATCTGAGTTATTTAGTTAGTATCTGGGGCACTATTACTAAAAAAACAAATATCAGAAATACAGGTGATTCAAAATCGAGCTATAAGGAATATCTACCATCTACCGTGAGATACACATATCAAACATATATATTCAAAGACAAACATACTTCCTTTTACGGTTCTACCTAAATACAATATCACTAGTGCAATATTACAAATCATACATAGATCCGCACACACTAACATCAGACCAGCCTTTAATTCAGACATATACCAGCACAAAACACGATCCCAAAATCAAATACATTTATTTGTTGTTTTATTTGTTAAAACGCTTAAAGAATATTTCCTGAAAATGTATTTAAACCAGTGAATATTGGCTCGCCTTCATACGTTTGTTTTTTATGTTAATGTGTATGGATGTCTCTCAGTATTCCTAAAATCTCTATTCTTGACAATGCATTTTTTATTTATTTAAATATATATATTTTTCCCTTTTCAATGTATTGTATTTTTTAAACGTGTAATATCTGTGTAAAATGTACTTATATCTATCTGTCCTTCCCGTAATGAGTTTTCTTCTCAACTCATTGGGAATAATGTGTTAATTATCATATTTTTGTAATACATTATAATTAATAAATAAAACACCATACAAACACTAAACACAATACAACGGCTTACGAAAGACGCTTACACTGACACTGACACCGTAAAATAACAAATCCAACAAATCTAATAGATGTTACTTATATATTTAACAATTTAACAAACTTAAAATAATTTGTCAAACTGTCAGTCCTAGAGACTTAAATCGTACAAAATAAAACAATTAAAATTGTCAGCATTTTGAAGGCGCAAGTCGGTTTATTTGATTTTTTTGAACAAAAATACGGCGCTGTGATTGGTTATTGAATTTAGATCGCACCCATTCGTCGTAAAAGACGGTAAAAGATATATGGAAAAATAGATCTTACTTTTAAACTAAATATATGTCATTTGTAAAAAAATTCTGTAACTGACCATAAATTCGTAAACCGTTGACACCAACCTGATGCGCGTGCATTCTGTTTCTTTGGAAAGTGTTGCTAGAGCGTAATAATTATGTCGTACTATCGGTAATTTTTAAACGATTCAGGGAATATCATAACTAAATTTTAATACAATATTTATTTTCTCACGGCGCCCCTTCGGAGTTGGCGCCAGGTTTTTGCACGTTTTTGAACGTATGGCAGATCCGGCGATGTCTGGGAGTAGTCGATTTGAAAAAAGGAGTAGGATACGCTTACCGCGAAGGACTTGAGTTCAAGAGCCCACTCCAGCTGAACCTACACATCGCCAACTCTGATTTTTGAGTCGGGTCTTGTCAAGAGTCAGAATAATAGAAGAGCATGTGTGAGACGATGTGTGCCTGTGAACGAGGCAAGGAGTGTGTACTAAGACTGAGTTGTATGGTGGTCCATCCTCTCTGCCTACCCCTGTGAGGAAACAGCGTGATGGTTAGTTAGGAAGTCTTTCAATTAAGCATCCTATAGTTAACATGGATAATAGAATAAAATATAAAAAAAAAAATAAAAAAAAAAAATAAAAAAAAATAAAAATAAATAAATAAAAAAAAAATAATAATAAAAAAAAAAAAAAAAAAAATAAATAAATAAATAAAATAAATAAAATAAATAAAATAAATAAAATAAATAATATATATAAAATAAATAAAATAAGGAGAAACATAATTTTTCCCATTATGTTTCTGGTGGATTGACGTATTGTTCTTGTATTGTTTTATTCTTATATAGTGCAATTACATTGCGTTAATTTACTAGATATTCATTTGTGGAAAAGTGTGTGGAAGGGTTTAGTCTTTCATTTGGGAAAGATTCAACCCGGACATGAAATCTGGAGCACCGTAAAGTATAAAATAAATAAAATAAATAAAATAAATAAAATAAATAAAATAAATAAAATAAATAAAATAAATAAAATAAATAAAATGAATAAAATAATTAAAATAAATAAAATAAATAAATAAATAAAATAAATTAAATAAATAAAATAAATAAAATAAATAAAATAAATAAAATAAATAAAATAAATAAAATAAATAAAATAAATAAAATAAATAAAATAAATAAAATAAATAAAATAAATAAAATAAATAAAATAAATAAAATAAATAAAATAAATAAAATAAATAAAATAAATAAAATAAAATAAAATAAGTACTTACCTAATGAAGTTATTCTCTGGAGAAAATATAAAAGACACCACAGATGTTGAGTTGGGAGCCATTTACGAGAGTATGTATTTGCTATAAACACGCTGTTTAGGTAGTTTATCTGGTGATGGTAGTTACATTAACTTGTAAAATGCAATGCCGAGCCAGTTTGCCGCATGCATTATTCAGGAATTGGTGTTTGAAGATTACAAGTTTACACTAAGTAGGAAAGCCACTTTGGGTCTAATAAATATTTATAAGGAAAGTGGTGTGTTGCAAATTCGGTAGGTAGGTAATTTAGTAATCTTCTCAAGAGTTCCAAACTGTGGAATTTCGTACCTACCCTTATCAAAATTTAAGGGAGCAAAAATTTACGGTAGACCTTGCAAAGGATATTTCAAAACAATGTGTAGATTGTTTCCGTGTTATTTATGCTGCGGTAGTTTGTGATGTGTTTGTGCCAGAGAGGTTTTACAAAGTAAATGCCTAAAAGGAAGATTTTATGACACGCATTTGGAGTGCCGTACCAGATTTTCTAAGGAACTATTGAACTCATAGATATATTACGTATTTTTTCACTAAACACTTTTTTATGTTGGGGAGTCAGAGGGGGACATCTAGGTCTACGAGCCAGTCTAGGGCCTCGGGCGTTGCCTTGTGGACCTCATCAATCCCGCCGGGGAATGATTGGAGCGGGCATTCGTTGACCTCATGTTCAGTGGTCTGCACCGCACAGCATTCATATATCGCCGACTCTTTAAGCCTCCATCTATGCATCATGTGAGCACAACGGCTATAGGAGCACCTTATCCTATTGATGGCGGTCCAGAGTTTGCGAGGCAATGAGAACCCAGGCTGTCTCTCAGTGGGGTCTTGAACGAGATGGGCGTTTTTGACGTTAGCCGATTATCAGGCTTCCACCTATCTTCTGGGGTGAGAGGTGTTCGAAGGAGTCTTTCTCCTTCCATCCCGAAGGGTTTTCGAAACTTCAAGCGGATGCGGGGTGAGAAATGACATCATCGTGCAAAGGTATTGCGCTTTTTTGCAGCGCCTTTTTGTATTCCCTCAGTGTTGCAATCTCTCGCCTGATATTTGGCGGGGTTATGTTTGCAAGTTCGGGGAGCCAAGGGAGTAGAGTCAATTTTAAAGTTTCGCTGATGGTTCACATTGTGGAATTAAGCTGAACGTCGACCATGGAAGTGTGGGCGCTTCTAGCCCATACTGGAGCACAGTATTCAGGGCAATGTATGCCTTTCTGTGCGTGTTCGCGTCGCATCCCCAGCTAGTACCAGCCAGCTTGATGACTAAGTTTAGTCTTGTCTTGGTTTTTTTGCCCACTGTTTCCATGTGTTTCCGGTAATTCAGGCTCCTGTCCAAAGTTTCTTCAAGATAGTGGGGATGGGGGTCATGGTAAATATTTTTCCATCGAACTGAACACAGAGTTTTGCGTTTGCCTGTGAATTACTGAGATGGAAAGCTGTCACAACTGTTTTTGACCCATTTGGATTTAGTCGCCAATTGAGGAAAAATCCTTCCATAGCCTTGAGGTCAGAATTAAGGATCTCTTCTGCTGCATTGAGGGTTTTGGCTTGGGCTGTGATGTCGAAGTCATCTGCGTAAACACTACCCGAGCGTTACCCGTTGTGGGTATCGAACTCGATTCAAATGAAACAAACCGAGCATCCGAGTTACGGTTTTAGGATGTAATAAAAAATAAGGAAATTATACATGCATAAGTGGAATAAATTGCACATAGAGAAAATAACACACGATGCAATTACATACATTTAAAAATGTGTGTTTAGTTGACTGAGCGTAGCTAAGCCTCATTTAACTCAACCGTTTTAAATTTTGGCCGTCCGTAAATTTATTTACACGTTCCATTTCGTTCTAAGATGGTGACCGTTTTAATGGTTCAGTAAAGATTATTGTTTCAAATGTGAAATTGTCGTATTTATTTAGACTATTATAGTTTAATAGGCATCTTTTTCAATATTGGTAACTGCCTGCCAGAAGAAAGATTGAAAAGTGAAATGTTAATGAGCAAAGCAAATTGTATAATTATTCATTTGAAATTAAAATAAATGGATTTATTATTGGGGTATTATGCCTTTAGCCAACGTTTCGGTGTCCATAATCAGGGCAGATGTGTACAATACAAAGCTTTCCTGATGTTAGCTAAAGAAAGAGGTAGCGCTACACGGCAATTATGCCACAAAAATAAATCACAATATTATTTTTGACCGCAAAAATATCAAATTATATCCAAAGAGATAGATATTTGTACTGAAGTACCTACTTACAAATTACAAATCTTATGATTTCAGGGGAAATTTTGATTTCGATTTACCAAATCAGAGAAAATAAGAAACATAATTTTTTGGATGTGAGTCGTATAATTCACTATTAGTTAAATTAATAAATAAGTTTCGCATTGAAAAAAAATTGAATTATGATTATGTATTAATTTTTGAATTCCTGTCTAAAAATGTATGATGGCTTTTAAAATAATGTTAAAGCCTTATACCGATAAAAGTCAGTATTCCTAAAATCTCTATTCTTGATAATGCATTTTTTTTATTTATTTATACATATATATATTTTTTTTTAATCTCCGATGACTTGATTATAAATTTCAAGTTCCAGTCTTAATAAGTTCGGTATAAAAGAACTAAAAATAGAATCATTTTTTTAAGCTCTCTTCCATAGCATCTAATAATTTTATCTAAAAAAATAACTTCATGGATACCTTATTTTCTCTAAAGACCGGGCTGTATTAAGCTCTATTCAAAATGGGAACTTGAGAATCTAAAAACGTCCGTTATTATCGTTAGCCTTGTTTTAAGCTGTATCCTCCTCGCATTATTTTGATCTCATCTTCCATAGCCTCTTCGCTCTTTCAACAATTACTTTTAATGTAAATTTCTTAGAGATTTCTGAGAAAAACAATAAGTACAAACTACTTCTTAATTTAGTAAGGAAGATGCTAAGTTTATACTTCGCAAACATCCTCCTCCCTTTCCTTCTCAAGATTCCTTTATTAAAATTCCCCAGTAATAGGACATGCCAAAGTCGCACTGGATTTATTTTTTAACTAGCTCCACACAGGAGATCTTGAAGAAAAAAAATCACTCAGGATCCATTTCAACTTTGGGCATTCTGTTGGAGGGTTTTTTAAGGGAAATGAATGATAGAAAGTTCTGATGAGAAAAGAAGTATGAGAGGTGGGTAGGAAACAAAAGGTCGCTAAGGTTAGCGCATTTGCCCGGAAAGCGAAAGGTCCTGGATTCGAGTCCCAGAGGTGCAAATATCTTTTTCTGATTATTCTGTTTCAAGATTTACAATTGATTTTCACTAATATTGTCTTCATTTAATTAAAATTATTATTATTTAGGGAGTCGGGTATGCGTTCCGCCGGTTCTTACTAAATATTTTTTGGCTCAAAGACAGCATGATGTACACTTGCTTTATAAACACATATCGAGCGCCTTTATTATTACCGTGACGATTAACGATTACGGTACCGCGACGGCGCAAAAAAGGATAAAAGTACTTATTTATCCTGATTTATTTATTTATTTGAGACACAAACAGGATATTTACAAAACATTTTTGCAGGTAATATAAAATAAATTCTAATAAAATATAAATATCCCTAGACTAATGTGTCTGCAGTAATAACATTTGCGTATTCACAGAAGCAACATGAAAAACAGTGTAAGTATTATTTATAGATAACTTAAAAACTAAAATACAAAATTTGAAAACTAAAATACATAATATTGAAAACTAAAATACAAAACTTGAAATACATAATAAAAATATGAAATATTTATGAAGAGATTATTGAGAAGTAATGAAACAAAATCTTTTTTTTTTTTTTTTAGGTGCACTATAAACAAGATTATTCACTGAAGCAATCACAAGAACAACAATGTGAAATATTTATGAAGTAATTATTGAAAAGTAATGGAACAAAAGCATTTATTTATTTATTTTATTTTTTATTATTTTTATTAGTTGCACAAATCATGGAGATTTTTTTTGAAGCTAGTTATATTATTTACAAAAATATCTATGATGGTGTGTATTTTAACAAGATCGTTGTATGATCGAGACATTCTAGATATAGGATTAAAATATCCAGTATTATTGGAAGAAATTTCGGTCCAAAATATGTTAAGGTTTCTGGTAGATTTGGGCCTGGCGTATAATTTGATTTGATTGACTAAGTAACTATCTACACGATTATTCACAATTTTATAAAGCATTAAAAGTTCATTTATGTTTCGTCTTTTAACTAGACTCTCTAATTTGAAATGTGTAAGTCTTTGTTCGTACCCGTCTAAAAGATGGTAGACACCTGATCGATAAGACAAAATCCGTGTGAATTTTCTTTGGACTGATTCAAGTCTAGATATCTGCGTAATATAATGTGGATTCCAAACTGATGACCCGTACTCCAGAACACTACGGATTAAGGAATTGAATAGAATTATTAAACTATTAGAATTCTTGAACAGTTTGGTTGATCTTACAATAAAACCGAGTAATTTATTTGATTTACTCACAATGTATTCAATGTGTTGGTTGAACGTTAGTTTGTTATCGAATATAATTCCTAAATCTTTTATTGATTCAACTGTTTCTAGATTGTGACCACATATGCTATATGAATACAGAGTTTTGTTGGTGTTCTTGGTGAAATTAATAACTTTGCACTTAGCTATATTCAGTTCCATTTCATTGTCAACACACCAGGCAGATATTGTGTTAAGGTCTTGTTGTAAAAGTTCACAATCTTCAATAGATTTAATTGCTTTATATAATTTTAGGTCGTCAGCATATAGAGAAAAATTACAGCGGAGTTTATATGTAAGGTCGTTAATAAATATTAAGAAAAGCAAGGGTCCAAGGTGAGATCCTTGTGGTACGCCCGACGTAACTAATATTGGGGAAGAGTTAAAACCGTTAACAATAACTAATTGACTTCTATGTGATAAATATGATTCTAACCAACGAAGCAGATTTCCGTGAATGCCAATTTTATCCAGTTTATACATTAAGATACGGTGACTAACTTTGTCGAAGGCCTTGCTGAAATCAGTGTACACGGCATCTACTTGCGTTTTATTATTCATAGATTTACACAGAAAGTCCATGTACTCAAGCAAATTAGTATTTGTGGATCTTTTAGCAACAAAGCAATGTTGGAAAGGACTAAGTATATGTGATACATGATTAACAATGGTTTTATATACAATGGACTCGAATATTTTTCCAAAACAAGATAAAAGGCTGATAGGGCGGTAGTTAGTTACATCATTTTTACTGCCAGATTTGTGGATCTGAATGACGTGGGCAACCTTCCACAAATCAGGAAATACCCCATACTTCAGACTTTTGAAGAATATTTTGTGTACTGGTACTGCAAGTTGGTCTGCACAATTTCGAATAAATAGTGAATGAATTCCATCTGGGCCGGAACCCTTATTGATATCAAGAGTATTCAATTTCGCTTTGACCTCATCTAGAGTTATTTTGATATGAGACAATGGATAATTATAGAGTTGGGAAGGAAGTTTAGAGTCACTTTTAGAATTAGATGGTGAGCTAAAAACAGAAGAGAAGTAAGTAGATAAGAGTTCACATGTATTTTCACCATTTGTTGCTGATTTGTCGTGGAGATGCATGATTTTGGGGAGAGAATTAGAAATTCTTTTCGAATTAATGAGGGTTGAGAGATTTTTGATACTGTCAGGGAGAGAATTTTCTATTGAATCTACATGGATTTTAAGGCAGGTACGTATAGATACTTTTACTCGAGCTCTCAAGATGGAAAAACTCTCATAGTCACACTGATTTTTGTATTTTTTTAATTTCTTTCTAAACTTTTCTTTTTCTCTGAGTTGGTGGATCAAAGCACTGCTGAACCAAATTGGAAACTTATTATTCCTGATTCTTAAGCGTGGAGTGTGTTTTTCAATTGATAGCCATAACAAGTTATAAAAATGTAGTACGGAGTCATTACAATCCACGGTGTCAAGATCGTCCCAGTTATTGAGTGATAACATTTCATTGCATTTAATGTAATCCGTTTTTTTGAAGTTATATTTGATGTGATCTGGATTGGTGGGTAGGGGTCTGCATTTGGAAATTAAAAGATCGAATTCAATGGGAGGATGATAGGAGTCAATTTTGGATAACACATGTGAAGCAATTTGAATGTTGAGGTTATGGTTGGAAAACACTAAATCTAAAATTCGATCTATATTATTAGAGACGTGATTGAATTGATTAAGTCCAGTCAAATTTTGGAAGTCCAGTAGAGATATTGATTTTTGGCTATTATGAAAGACTGGTCTGGTAAGAGTTACATTGGCATTTGGTGAGTATTGAAAAGATAGCACATTAAAATCACCCATTATTATTGTTTTATCCTCTGATGGTAAGTTATTATATGTCGTTTGACACTTTTCAAAAAAATCTGTGAGATTTTCGATTGGTATATCTGGAGGCAAATACGCTAAACATAAGTTGATGGTTTGCCTGGACATTACATGTAATTTAAATTTAATCCATAAATCTTCTGCAGATTTTGAGTTATGTGCTGAGACTAAAAAAGATGTCATTTCTTTCTTAATGGCTATTAGAACACCACCGCCTGATTTTTTGAGAGAACTCGATATGTCCCTATCGCGTCTATATATATTATAACGATCATCTACTAATTCATGGTCATAGATTGTGAAATCTAGCCATGTTTCAGTTAGACAAATTAAATCATAATTGCAACTGAGCACTTCGCAATATAAATTATTTAATTTACTTTTTAAACCACGTACATTTTGATAATAAAATGTTATTGCCGTTTTGTTAGAATCCATTTAGGTAATATATTAGGCATTATTAAATACGTTTTTATGTAAAATTGATGAAAAAGTAATTTACTGAAAAGTAAGTAATTATGCTTTGAAAGGGGGTAATTATGAACATCATAAGTTTTGATTTGTTTGTGGTACATGATTTTGTCTATGGTATCAGCTGTCATTAATGTTGACAGAAATATGTTGTTGAATAGTAAACAAAATAAAATGCAAAATACTGAGCATACAGTTGTTACATAAAAGTATGTTGTCATTATGCAATTATTTCTAATAGGTTGCGATCGTTTATTATATTTGATAGATTTTGATAGTACATGAGAATAAAGAGAAATCGTGATATTTACTTGTTGTTCAGAATAATTTTGTTCAAAGTGAAATGCTGTAAAATAGTATAAATTTTTTAAAGATTCTGTGGTGAATCTTGGTTTTGAAATCGAACCCATTAAATTTACATGGTTACAATAATAACGTACGTTTGTAGTGATCGCAGTGGAGTAATAAAATAATATTATTTTTGTTAAGTACTTCAAGCAAATTAAATGATTAATTAATGTGGTAGTGAGTGAGACAACAGAGTTAAAATTATTAGAAGAGATTTTTTTATACAGTACTGAGATTAAGAGGCAATTGTTAAGAACAGAGATATTATGAAGAAATAAAAAAATAAGAAACAAAAATGTTAAAATTTGTGTAGGTGTAAGTTTTATAAGATTTTGTTTAAGTCTTCAGCCTTGAGGATCGATCTGATGTGAGAACCCTCTGATTTTCTGACAAGGATTCTGCAATTGCGGACCCAGACGAAGTGAAAGTTGTTTTACTTGGCTGCTTCCTTCGTCAGGTGCAGCAGCCGTTTTGATGCGCTCGTCAGGTGGTCGTTGGCGTAGACGCGGGAGTCGCCGCCACATCCGATGTCACTGCCGGTTAAATTTTTCATCTTTCGGATTGAAGACAAGAAATCATCCTTTCTATATCTAGATTGCATTTTGATAATTATGGGCTTATGTTGAGCTTTCTTCGCTTCCTTCGGTGCCACTCGTGTAACGAAATCTATATCAATTTTGGGATCAAGTTCGAACCCTGTTTTTCGAGCAAGGCTGGAAACAATACCTATTAGGTTTTCTCCATTACTTTCAGGAATACCGACTAATTCTATATTGGAGCGGCGCTCCCACTGGTCACGCTGCTCCATGTCATCTTGCATTTTGGCTAAGCGGACCTTCAGGGAATCGACTTCATTATTTAATGAGTCGACCAGTTTCAGCTTATTCTCTATTGCCGTGATTTTTTAGCTCATGTCCTCTACTATTTTTCCGCTGAAGTCAATGGAGTGTTTGACATCACTGACCTCATCCCGCAATTCCTTGACGGCGGCCGGTAAGTAGGAAAGCGCGGCTAGCTGGTCGCTGATCCTAACAAGATGCTCCATAACGGAGCTGGATGAATCTCCTGAGGAGGAGTTGGATCTAGTTTTATGATGACGATTTGATGTTGCCATTTTTTTCAGTTTGTGTTGGTGATGAGGCTATTTTTGAACAATCTTAGTTTTTTTTTTGCACTTAATTATAAATTGAATTTTAACGTATGATTTGTAACTCGGCGTTTAGTCACTGTTACATAAATCAAAAATCACTAGGCACTTTTGGTATATCTTTAGAACACTATGTATTGACAGCTACAAAATTTTTTTTTTTTCGAGAGCAGTTTATGGTATATCGAGTGTATAAAAACTGTTAATAATGTAAGATGCACTTGTTTATCACCATGATAATGCTGCAGCTCTTTAAACTCTACAAACAGGATCCCCATAGATGTCATAGTCGCAGAGGGAAATTATTTTCCACAGGGCGTTATGTGTGGAGTTACTAAAAACTATTTTGGAAAGAGTACTCGAAGTAAAATATGAATAAAGAAAGTATTTTTTTACATTGGAATTAGGTTAACCGGCTTAATGTTTTGAGATTCCCTTTTTGCGGAGGAATGCAGTCTTTAGATCTTAAAGTTTAGCTGGGCATCCTGTTTACGCTTTTTCGATTTTAAATTTCACGCGGAAAGGCACTCCGGAAAACTACTGTCTTTGATCCCTTCACAACAATGCGCTTCCGGGAAACAAGTCTGACGCTTGCCTAAAATTGTTCTTGGTTGATGTTTTCTATTTTCTGAAACGATTGTTTGTTCTTGCGCGCAACAGCTCGGTTTCGGAAAGAATTGCCGATCGTTACATATTTCCCAAGATTTGGTTCTGCCTTTCCTTAAAGAGACCCTCCAAACCTGTTGTGAACGGTTCTAGTTATAACAACGCCTTTTTCACGACAAAATACTTTATCTTTATTTAGACTATACACTCGTATAATCGAATGTGTAGGATGGCCTAGAGGCCAACGTCTTGTCTACTATGCTCTCAAATTCTCTCTCTGTGACAAAAAATCTGACTGCTAGCTCAGTCTCCGCCTCGGTTGTGAACTGGAGGGATGAATCTATATACTAGATACGTCTCTCGTAAAATTTTTAAAAATCTTTAAGCTAAGCTAACAGCACTTGAGCCATCCAAGCTACGCAGTTGGAACTATTACAACTTCTCCAAAAATATGAGAAAAATATTTTGGAATACAAAATATTATCATTACTTATATAATTTTGGTTCTGATTGCTTTTTAATACTTGCTAAAAAACATACACAGAAATATTTTAAAATATGTTCTACGGATACTGAACATTTTTTTACCTTTATTACAGCAAGGAAGCAATCATAACATCCCTCGGAATGGAGAACCATTTATAAAACATAGTTTCCTTCCGCTTGGATTCATATACCTACATATATACATGGTTAATCACCGCGAAACATAATTGTATTCTAGGGGTCGTAAGAGTAATAATAATTCAAGAGGAAGTTATTTGGGTTTCAATAATTTCAATAATTTAAACTTGGATCCGTAATTGTATTCTGCAACTGGTGAGTCCCATTTTCCTTTTCCGTTCTGGGCTTATCTTATTGTCCAAAAGCCCAGATCTGAACCATCGACTGACTATCCATCAGGTTTTGCGAGTGTATGCTATTTAATCGTCCCATATAACATAGCGACCACGTAGTTATCGGGACTGGTCCTTCGAGGGTCGCGTTAGGGCTTTGCTCTGCAGCACAACCGCCAATTTATAGTGGAGTCGCAGTTTCGCGATACCAGTAATTAAGGCGAGGTCCGGCCAGAGAAAAGAAGCAGTGGCGGTCGGTGACGTCTGTGGTCGAAGGAGCTTCGATGAGTTTTGACTAACACCGGACTCGGGGCTGACATTTATATTTTTTAGTTTCCTTTGTCGTTGTAAATTTTTTTCCTGGCATACCCACTAATGAGTTTAAAAACCTAATTTTAAATATATTATATAAACCAATTATAGAGTCGTCCATGCTTCCTGGAAACCCAAAATTACTTTTCATTTAACAATACTTAACAAGATTTTATAGATAATCCCGCTTCTCCTTCGTTTGCTGAAATATTTATGGATTTTATTGAAAACAAACTTTTCGACTGTGGACTTTCCTTATTATCTAATCTAAATATTATATTATCTAAATCTTTTTGGATTAGATAGTTGAAAATATCTTCGTTATTTGGTCAGGTAGCAATAGACAATTAATTTTTTTTCTAACATTCATTTATAACCTTCAACTGAATTTTAAATTTACATAAGAACAACGACAATAGCTTAAACCTTTTTTGTTCAAAAGTACTTTGATTTTTAAGCAAGCCCTTGCGCGGCCCAGTGCCATTTGGTCCACAGCCCGGTACCGGGCCGCGGCCCATGGGTTTGGGAGCATTGAGCTAGAGTGCTGAGATTGAAAAATACGATATTACTGATATTTTATGAAGATCTTTCAGTATGTGGGTGCGGCGCATCCCTCGACTGAAAGAATCCTGAAGGTCTTTAAACAAAAAGTTGAAATTTTGAAAAATAATAAAAATCATTTTCAGCTACAATAACGTCAATAACGTCATATTTTTCAATCTTAGCTCTCTAGCTCACTGAAAATTCACGGACCATCAATGTATGTTTTCTGTAAATAATTAAACTACATAAAAACTAGAAATTCTTAATAAATTGTATAGCGTCCTTGTTGCACTCTACAGATTATTTATCCATTTATTATTATTACACGGAACCCAAAGAAACTTTTTTTTGATGTGGGCGCAAAAGTTTTTAGTTTTGTATCATTTTGTCGGCAACTATAGACTTAAAAAAATGAATCCGGGTCTTCGCTTCAACGCATTTTAAAAAACATTAAACAAATGTTATTAACCCCTAGCGAGCGATTTTTAAAAATTTTATTCCAAAAAATTCAACTTTAGATTCAAGTTACCCAAAAAAAAGGCTAAAATAAAAATAGAACGTTGTACCACAAAATCGACTCCAAATGTGATGGAGATTCACAGATATACCGCTTGTACCTAATAAGAGTTTCTGGACACCATGTATAATTGAGATAACACTTATTTTGCCACCAGCTCATAAGCCGTGCATGATGTTTTATGACATAAATTTGATATTCATCCTTTTCATCGGTATATCTAAATTGTAGCACTCCAAATTAATGTTCACTTCGCCCATTCCAAAAAAACGATTTACGCAAAAATAATAAGACTAGCATCCATATTAGGATAAATATAAATATTTCGGTAATATTTAGAGAGAAGGGTGAGATAAAAGTACCCACGTCTAATATTGCTTAACAAATCGTAAAGATACATTTCACGGAAAGAGGAACACATGAGAATTGGTTGGCCAAGCGAATTTTTCTGATGGGTACTCCCTCATTTTGTTTTGGTTAGATACAATAATAAAAGACGTTAAGCTTTCACAAAGACTTTGGTAAAATTTGGTGCAGTTTTTTCAAGATTCGTACAGACCCTACAGCCGTACATATCTTTGGACATAGAATTTTTTTTATATATTTTTAAATTGTATTTTTCTTTTATGGGGTATGTTTACGTGTGTGTGATGTGTGGTAGATCAAATAAGCATGGGTTTTGAGAAGGAAAACTTTTTACGTTCGTATTGAGTGATCATTTTCACGAGACGTAATGTGCTCGTGCTACATGCCATTGGCAAGTTGGTATAAACAATAAATAAAAAGAGGTAACAGTAAATAATTTTGGTCTTTTATTGGTGTAATTTAAATTTATTCATGTGGTGATTTTAATATCTAATAATTCCCGTTTTATTGAACGGTAACGGAAATTAACATTTTTATAAGTTACATAAAAGTTTTGCCCACCATTAATATATAGGTAGGTACGTAAAAAATATTTAAATGATGTTGGTTTTGAAAAGAAGAGGACAGTGACTAATACATTCGTTGTAGAACTTTAGAGAGTAGAAAATAAGTAAGATTCCAACATAACGCAATATTTATGAAACGGAAAATTGTTTACATGACGGCAGTGGCGGTCCTTCCCTCAGGTCAATTAGTCAATGACCACCCAAAATTATAGGATGACAAAAAAACATGTTTTTTTTTTGTAACTATATCTTTATTATTTTTTACATTTTTATACGAAACATGTTAGGTATAAAAATGTAAAATTGAAATTATATTCATGGTCCTCCTCACTAGGAGGTCTTGTGCTGAGGGGGACTGTATTTTGGATAAGTTTTCAGCGACTTCTATGGTTTAACTTCATGGTTTGGATAAGGTTTTCCAGAAACTTCTACGACGATGTTTTAAGTAACTAGCAAGTTCATTTTCTGATAGTTCCTTCAGCCAAAATTTAATGCCTTTAATGTAGCTATTTTTTGTTTTAATTTGTTTGATACTAAGTGGGAGTTTGTTATACTTTATTATATTCTTTGTCCAAACGAAGAGTTACACTATGGTATATTAAGTGCGTCTGTATGTTTGGCTCTGATTTTATGAACATGTGAGGTGTCTGCCTCTGAATATTTTTTTAGGTGATGTACTAGAATGTTTTTGGCATAGATTTTCTGAATGCTTGGATTATCAAACTGTTTAAAATTTTTTGTTGTTGACGTATTTTATGAAATACTAGCTTTTACCCGCGGCTTCGCTCGCACGGTATTAGTGGGAAATTACTGTATAAAGAATTTTCCCATGGTAATGAAATATTTTTCCGTGATAGAAAGTAGCCTATGTCATTTCCCATTCCTCAAATGATCTCTGTTTAAAAAAAATCACATAATACAAACAACAAATAACGATAAGACAAATAAAATTCTTGAGAATGATATTTCGCAAATAAAAATTCTATTTAAGAAAATAGTTAAATTATTGAAATAGAAATTTATTTTATGAACCTACTCCCTTTATTAATATTTTATTCATATTTGAATCCAGAGTAACTAACAAAATGATAATAAACATTTTTAGAGATAGGTAGATATTAACTACGACGCCAACTTTTTTTCCCAATCTTTTTAAGCACAACAAAGCACTCTTTATAAGCCTAAAATTTTAAAAAAAAAAGTTTCCAAGGTAACAATTTGTTTGACGTTTGCAATAACTTGATTTTGTTAGGGACAGAAAACGTATGATACATAATTTCATAACGCCACAGCTTATTCATAACGCCAGAGCTTGCCAATATATACCTTTGTTACCTGCAAATAATATAGCTTTCGATTAATGAAAGAATTTTTAAATTCCATTCGATATTTATTGCGTGAAAGAGTAAGGACCATCCATACAAACTTTCGCATTTATAATATTAGTAAGATTACACAAATCAAAATACTTGGTATTATTCTTCTTTATTTGGAAATGTACCATGAGATGGAGGGCGGCCAAGGTTTGTAGAAAATGTATTATATGTAAAAATTAAAAATAAAGGGCTTTTTTCTTTTAAAAAAATATTACTATTTTACTCTCCTTGAAATAAATACAAAAATCATAAAGCATTACTGCAAGGACAACGACTTTAATTTAAATGTTAACAATTGTCCCTAATTATGAAACTTAACCGATCTTTTTTATTGCATATCACAAACTGGGTTGCCCGAAAGTCATGTTCATATTTTACGGTGAACTTCAAAGCTAATTAATAACATTTTTAAAGTCACTTTGGCTGAAAGCATTTATGTTGCTATGCAGTTTTCTGGCCATGTAAGCGCTTTTTATCTCATTTCACCCTCCGCCTCCTACTAACTGCCTTCATTATTATTTCTCCGCTTTTAGGAGGCAGGGGTAGAAGGTAGGTAGGGGTTGTTGAGGAGGACTCTAGCATAGAACAACCCTTGGACCCGCGAAGGTGCTATTCTGAAATACCAAGGGATATTATTATTACTAATGTATTTAAGTGCTGTACCTAAATTGGTTATTGAACATCGTATTTGTGTTATTATTATTCTTATTACTTCTACAATGGATAGTGATATCTGTCTACATAACATAACATAATTGAAACTTTGCTTGAAATGGGTATAGCCATGTTTGATGACCATATCTGAATAGCCAAATGCTGCCTCTCCTTCCTTTTCCCCATTATCCTTCTCCTTCCCAGTATCGTTTATCTCACAAGCCCATTTATTATTTATATAAGAATATTTGAGGCACGTTATATGCGGAAGATATTCTCAATATCAACCAGCTGAAAAACAACGATTTAGTATTGAAAAATTGTTCATAGATATTACAAGTTACTTTATTCACGTTATCATAAGATTTATAATTAATACTTAACTGGACCAGACGTCCGTCATATTAGATGCTTTAAGTAATTCCGAAGAGAGAGAATCCAACATTGAGAGGGCCCAGATGTCCATCGTATACTTCCGTAACCGTTCGTGCATTAGTCACGAATGACAATATTCGCCACGCTTCTAAGGTACAACTTAAATGACATCTGTTGAGACACCTTAAAACTATATATAACTATCTATACGAATGACATCTGTTGAAAGATGTTGAAACTACAAGTATATTCCTATATATCACTCTGTCAAATTACTATTACTCTACTTTTTCGAACATGTTCATGTCATGATTGAGGATACTGCGTGTATAATTTTTAAAGTTAGCCCAGAATAATTTATTTATCACTAGCTGAATCTATTATAGGGTACAGAATTACAGCTTGAGGACTTTCCTGTTAAACAAGTGTAAATCATGTTCAATCATTTTAAAATTCATTCGTTAAATTATTAGCTCATAAAAGTTTATACGAACAAAGGCATAATGTTCCGTACTTTTACCAGGATCTCAAAATTCTATCAGTAAGAGCAATTCTATAGCATTAAATTACTTTTCAGCATATAAATGGCCCTATGCACATAAATAGATTGGACAACACTTACAATACTCGTTTTACGTTAAATGAAGGACTGATAATATCTAAGAACTTAAACAAATATGGACGAAGAACGCTGGACTACATGATACCTAAAAACAAATATTACATTGAAAAATTGGCTCGCCGAAAGAAATAGTTTGTATTAGACTTTAACACAAAACATTTCTAACTGCATAATAAGTTTTATTTTTTAAACTTCAAAGTAAAAGCACCCATTGACAAACTACTTAAAAGAAGTTTATTGGGACTTTTCTTTTGACTGTAATATTTTATTATTATTTTGTTTCCTGTAATATCGTATAAGTTTTTCTTTATAATAAAAAAAGGTCTCAATTTAATAAAAGGCAATCCGATTCAAAATCAGTGTTCAATCATTCATTTATTATGATCCCTTTAACATGAATTGCACTATCTTCTAACAATACATAGAATATAATCAACTACGGCCCGGTCCCTGGGATCTAAGACACTCCTAGGTCACTGGTTGCTTCGGGGAAAACAGGGAAGATTAAAGAATCGCATCGTATTTATAAAAATTCTAACAAAACAGGAAAAAACACATCGAAAACAAAACACACAACTGTCAAAAGGGACGTGACCGACAGGGTTAGAAATCTATTTTACCGTCTGCCGATTAATTATTAGAACAAATAACAGGGGTTTAGCCAAGCACCGAACCATTTTAAATACAACGTTATTTTTATTATACATTTTATTCCACGGAAGGCTATATTAGCTAGTTATTGATTTTAACACTGCATTTTAAAGAAAAGTGATCTAGGTTTTAAAGTTTTGAACCCCTCCCATATTTCAATAAATGAAAATACGTACAAATATTATGTTTTGGAAAGAGTAACTCCTTAATGTATCATTATTAAAATTCACATTGCTTCCGCCAATTTATTTTACCCGCGTAAACACACCTCACTTTTACGGCATAACCGTGACGTCATCATGGCTAATATAAAGTAAATGTAATAAAAACTTAAACATAATATGATTCTGACATAATGAGGTTCATAAAACGAAGGTACCTTTTTACACGAGACATAAATTAAAACTTCCACTCTCTTTGGCTGACCGGGGTGGGTCAATGTTAGTAAGGATACAGTTATTAACAAAACTATTCTAATCTTCGGTAAATCGTTAAGCCAGAAATAATTTGTAACCCCATTAACCTTAACTTTCTGACCGTAAACACTATTAAATTTGTGATTAAAATAATTTGCAAATGCTTATATTAGAATACTGTGTGTAGTTGAAAGGGTTACTTTGACAATTATTAAAAGTTGTGCGAAAACTATGATTCACCCCAAGATAAATTAAAGATCTTTTTGGCAAAAAAATAATCGAAAGATTGTTCATCTACCTTAAAATGTACACATTTTTCTAATATTTTCTATTATATTTTTAAAATGCGGGATGTGGGTACCGCCTTCCTGGGAATTGGATAACCAACACCTCTGCCAAAGGTCAACCCTGTTCGCTGCATTTGGTGACTTAGAAAGGGTGCCCGGGTTCATGAAGTAAGGTTTATCCGGGTCTTGGCGGCGGAGGCGTTAGCCCACCAACTGCGTGGCAGGTCGGAAAGCGAGGGACTGATTGAGGGAGACTTTTTGACTTCTTCAGCAAGACTCTCTTGAAACATCGCCTTGCACTGCAGTGAAATTCGTACGTCCGTCAATCCTGGACACACTGACCCCCAGTTTCCTACCCTCCCCTTATACCTTTTTTCCTTCCCAGAACTATCTCTCCCTTTTTCCGGAAAATACCTTCCATACAGCATTCCCAAAGAGAAGAAGAGAATTATTTTCATGAGGACCTCCTGTGTGGAGTTAAGGCGGCACAATACCCTAATAATGGGGGTTTGCTCAAGGCTCACGTTTTAATTAATTCCGACGAATTCGTAACCATAATAACTTTTTTTCAAACCAATACCCTGGGTTGTAAGTTATTGATATTCAGGATTAATAAAAACAGTACCTACCTTACCACTAATATATTTTACGTAAAATGGTTTGAACATTTTATAACCCGTTTTTTTAACTATAAGTTTAGCAGTATACATCAGATTTTATTTTTCTAGACGATGAATTAATAACTTTCGGAAGGATTCGTTTAGGAGCATCGGAATTATTACTTAACGTTCATAAGAATGAATTAAAATAAACCCTATTCAACCGTACATAGGTCGCGTATATTTGTGTAAGCGCTTTCTTCACTTACGTCGTTAAGATTTTCGCATTATTTTAGAGCATAGATTCTCAACATTTTTTTGCCCACCGCGCTCTTTGAGAATTTTTTTTTCTAGCGAATCTGAAAATCTGAAACAGCAATTGTTGTCACGATTATGTTTACCACGATGGAGGGGGCGTAATGGATGGGATGGGGCAGGATGGGATGGAGAAAGATGGAGTGAATTGGATTTCTCTGGGTCTCCTACCGCCCCCTGAAAGTCTGAAACGCCCCCCAATGTTCACTTGGACTTCTACCGCTTACTGAAGGTCAGGCCCACGTTGAGAACCTATGTTTTAGAGTGTTTGATAGGGAAATTTCAACAGTAGGTTCATCCAATACACCGGGGTCGCCCGTCACATATATGTGTACACGCTTTCTTTATTTTCGTCGTTAAGTTTCTGTCTACATTTTATTTTATTGTGTCGTCTTAATCTAAAAATTTAAATTAGGTATTGACGCAACTATACGATTTTCTCTCTAACATGTATTCCTGCATTTACGTTAGGTTAGTGGAGAGGCATTTTAGGTTTTTATTGCAATTTTTGGTTTAACTAGAACTTAATTAATTAACTAGAATTACACAAAAACTTAACAAAGATTCAATCGACAATAAGGTGATAATTATTGTTGGGATAATATTTCTTTCAAATTTTGAGCTTATCACGTGTATTTTTTAGTTGATGTTTGTCTCGTAAACAATGAGAATTAGTTATCTTCTATTTTAATATAAATTAAAGAGTTTTGGGCGGTGAGAATACCGCCATATTCTTTGTTTAGCGTCATTTTGCATTTCTTTTTAAGACGTCTTAGCAGAAAACACAGGCGACCTAAATTAATGGAAAGCCGCATGAAGAATTAATGGTCCGAATGACCGAGGGTGCACCGCAAAAAAATACAAAAAACTCAAATAGCTAATGGGGAACATTAAGAACGATTACATTTACATGTAAAACATTCTAGGTTAATTACCATTATATTAAAATGGTTCTATGTTTCGTAGTAAACCTTAATTTAAGAATTAGCTAAATATCAGGTTTTTCTAAAATTTTATGGTTTACATAAGCCTGGAAGTTTTAAAAAATATTTATTATTCTTTATTTTTGTTCAACAGAATATTATTAATAATTACGGTACATTTTAGTCTCCACTTCAGTATTTAGGCAAGGCATCCCAAGAAGAATGGGCTGTCGATAAAATTGTTACAATTTTTGAAAGGCATAATTTCGTCCACCCTCTCATGGGGAAATTGAGAAAGAACCAGTTTGCAAGTGTGCATGTTTGATATAGGTTAAAATTTGAGCTTGTATGCGTGATTAAGGGAGTTTGTAAACAAATTGGTTTGACATTATTGTAGCAAAGAAAGATAATTTTTGTTCATGTGACCCTATTAAGAACATAAATTGTTGTAACGCAGGGCTGTCCAATGAGGGAATTGATTATTTCAAAAAGAAAAAAGACATCAGATGGCGTCGGACAGCTTTATGTGTGTTTTAGAGATGATTTTTTGTTATTGGTTTATCATTTGTTGAAACGCAGTAAAAAATGTAAATAACCACTGGAGCGCTTTTTTCTACAAAATAGCACTATTTAAAATACCTGGGAGTGCCTTGCTGCCAATTTTGACAAATTTTCCCTCGATACATTAAACAATTTTTTTGTAATATTTTCAAACACGCCCGCGGTTAAATTTTTTTACGTTTTTCAGTAGGTGAAAGATACTACTAATATTCATATTCAACAGATGGCAGTGTACTCTAGTTATTTACGAATCATCTCATTTTACAAGATCGTATTATGTAGATTTGTTTAAAAGGTTCAACTGTCAAAATGCCTCAGTGTAAAATGCGGCTTTTTATCGTGTTTTAGTAGATTTTTCAGACATATTTGTATACCAGTGTAATTATGATTGAATTAGTAATGCATTCAACGTATTTTAACGTGTTTCAATTTTTAAATTCGGTATAAATTAGAAAATTTTTTTTTTTTGTGGTTATGTTTGTGTATTTTTTGCACATCGGACAGTGATTTACAATGCAGTATTTTCAATAAATAAACCAATAATCGATTTAATTGGTATTGTGGATTTAAGATAATTAATGTATCTGTTTGAGTTGCAGTAGTTCTTTTTGGTAAATATCTTATAATTTCCATGTAAGTCTATTTTGAAGTGTCGCCATTTCTCGACTTTAATATCTGCCAAAAGTTTGTTTAAAGGGAACATTAAACTAAACTTATCAAAATTCAGTTTTGTCACATGTATTTGTAGATTGTGATAATCAAATAGACCATTTAAAAGAAACTTCATAGAAAATATTTAATGTGATCGCAAAAGTGAGCTTCCCACGAGAGTTAATAAGTAGAAAATCCTGAGAATATTTCTGTTTCAAATGTTTACAATTTTATTATATTTTTTTTATATAAATCCCACGAATATGTGATAGTCGATAAAAGATAGGTGAATCAATTGGCTATCTAGAACTATAATCAGTTTGTATGTCTCTATATTAAAATTCGGAGGTATGATTTTTTAAGGTGGGTAGAAAATATTCAAAACGGTCACCAAAAAAATTCGAGCAATCCAAGAAAAAAGTTTCAATTTCGGCTGTCGCTCCAGTGGTTAATAAAACAAGATATTAATAGTTGTTCAGGTTACCTTTCATTATATATTCCTAAATTGTTTGTTATGTTTTAATAAATGTTGTTATAGATATTTTATAGATGGATTACAACCAATGACATTACTATACATATTGACGGTCTATAATTGTTTTGTCTTCGATTTTCTAGTTTTAGAACTAAACTGCTACGCACCGCGTAAGGTCGTGTCCTACAAGTAAGTAAATTGCAATAAAAAAGTGCCAAAATATCCTTGTGTGTGATGAAAAAATGTTTCATTACTCGGCAAACACTAGTAAAAGCCAAGGAATAACATTTCAAATTCACATTTGATATAGTATACAATGTATAAATACAATGATATATGTAATGGAAACCCACTAAGGCGCAGCCTGTACTTGGGTAATATAATTATATACATTTTATTTTTGTACCTAAAAAGAAAAAAAAAACAGAATAGCAAAATAAGTACACTTATAATTAAAATTTGTCAAAACAGTTTGTACAAAAAGTGAACACAATGAATGCTCAGTTTGTGAAAAACATAAAGTGATATAAATTAAATAAATAATGTCATAACATCTGCGTTGTTCAGCCATAATCTTAACTCTTTTAAGTTATGAGGTAATTTAGTTGTCACTTGAATTTTTTTCGGTAAAAGATAAGTTTTCATATTTCTTTTTTTAATAAATTTATTTTTTTCATACTGTCTGAATAACGTCATTCGACATGGCTTACCTTGCCAATGTTCACTAATCTATTCCAATAGTGACATGCAAATCATTTTAAACAGCGCACGTTTGAACGTATTTATGCACACCGTATCGCACCAGTAACGGGTTCGAACTAGTTTTGAACACCTATCCCTTGGCCTGCAGTAGTCCTGATAACAAAAACATAACATTTGGATAGCGCAGTTTTGTGCAATTCCACTTCAAGTGCGCTTTACATTACTGTTCATTATACCACAAAGGCAAGAATCTATTTATTTACTTTTACCGATTTACCTAAATATCTTTCAATCCAAGTTTTTCCTTCTGCCACCAAAAACACCCAATCAAATGTGCCACACACTTCAACTGGCTCTGGATTCTTTAAAATTTAATTTAAAATAAATTATATAATGTTATTATCAAGTTCTGCCAATACGAGTAATTTAGTATTTATTTTTGTTACAGCTGTTTCGGCTTACAATGTCATCTTCAAACTGTGGTTAAATCACTTCGAGATGATTTATTCATACGATTTTAAATGTCAATTTTAGAAGGTCCACTAAACATTAGACTTTTCTTAATTGTTTTATAATGACATTACTGTTATGACTCATTTAAGTGCGTTATGTTGTTTAGGTTTTGTAAACATGCGAAGTAGTGGGGAATAAATAATATTAATTAGCGTTACGTTGGGGTCATTCATTCATTTTCTAATTGTTCAAGCAAATTTAATCTCAGAAACTTTCTTTTTTGTATGTAATGGTTTAGGCTTGTTTTTAAGTGGCTGTAGAGAGTTAGATATTTGTAAATGGTTCATAAATAATAACATTTATATTTTCTTATTAGAAAGCTTTTTGCGCAGATTCAGAAAAGCAAATTTAACGATGTAATAAGTTCAGTGAAGATAACAGTTAGTTGTTTGTACATTAATACATAAGTAATGTATGCTGCAGAACGCGGCCTTGTTCCAACCAGAAGGGGTGTAAATAGAACTCTCTGTCTGGAGCAAGGGGGCGGTGGCTGGGGAAAGGGGGCGTAATACTGTGGTAAGGGGGCGCTGGGTGCGGTCCATATAAGCAGATAAATATGAAGATCACAAACAGAATTATGGGGCATGTGTGCAGGGATGAACTAATTATTTTGTTTATTTTTTATTAGAGAAAATCCATCTTAAGTATGACGGTGTGAAACGCTAAGAATATTTCATATTACAAAGGGCACAAAAATTACATATATATATTTAAAAAAAAAAAATAATGTTTCATCATTTACAAAAAATATTTTTCAACGTACGTGTAATCATTTCACATATTGTTGTACCTGGGGCTTAATGCTAAAAGTGCCTATGTCAAATTTCTGAATCTCCAGTGATGAAGATTGTTCATAGATTTCTTGGCGTAAGAATCACTTAATCAAAATTTTACTTACACATTAGATAGGTTACAATTTCGTCAATATAGCGCAAAAATATTCATAGATAAAAGTTGTCTTAGAATTCAAATTAGGACGGTTTTAGAGTTATTTCGGTTACCTAAATCAAAATACTTACCAAAGCTGACAAAAAAACTTCTAGCATTAACCCCAGATATCGATCGTCTAGTTGATTAGTAAGACATCTTCAAATACTAAATTTTGAGATGACGAGGAAAGCAATATTCAAATGCTCACCAAAAATCACATATTATTTACAGAAGTTTGTGTTTTACATATTCAATATGCTTTAAAATAACATCGGGGGGCCTGATTGTCCGGTGCTTTAGTATGACATTTAGAAATATTCAACTAAGGACCCAGAAGACATCAACAATTTGTTTAATTCACTAAATTTTTTTGTATATTATAATCATTGATATATATATGTACATAGATGAGACAATCCGCGAATAAATTGGTTTAACGGAATCGTAGGTTAGTACCTCCATTTCTCTATTAGTACAACAACAACAATAACAACCGTCGACCGTGGCTGGCGTGTGACGTATCAAAGTAGGATAGAAAAGGATGAAACAATGGGCTTGAGTAAAACGAAAGGACGGTCATTTCGTCGAGCATTTCGACGCGGTGGCTTCAGTTAGAATTCACTTTCCCGAAGGCCTGTTCGTGCATGATTTGAACACGAATCTCGGAGAATTATGTACGGGATAGCGCCTTTATAGTTTATCTCTATGTGGTACATGAAATTTTTACTATGAAAATTGTAACATTTTCTGTAAGCGATGTAACATTATTTTTTTCAATAAACATGTGAAAAACAACATTCCAAGCCAACCCTGTCATATGAATGTGATGCTATGTAAGCGAGGAAGGAAGTTATTAGATATTTCATTGGCTCCGTGGTATGTTCTAATGGACCGCTAGATATTTTTATGGCTGTATCGATCAAAGAAATTTCCGAATAAGGTTATGCCAAAAATGCAGGGTAAATAATAAAAGTTTTATTCTAATTTTTATTTCTTGTAACGTGATCCTACTTCGGTTATGTTTTTGTTTTAGGCATTGTTTATTTTACAAGGCGTGAACTAATATAAAATATTAAATTTTTCGAGAACGATTTTAAAAACGACCCGTTCTAGTTTTGGCTTGTAAAACATCTTCCACCGATGTACCAATAGAACCAACAGAGTTTCATGTTTTTGAAGTAAACTTTTTAGCACCTTTGAGATTTGAAACTCGATGCAACGAAAAAAAGAGACAAATACACACGTCTATAGGATTTAGCCTGCGAGAGAATGAGATAGTATAATCGGTCTTCTCTTTGTGCTGTGCTCGTAGCCTCCCCACTCTTGTCTCCTTTAGTCTTCTGAAGGTTTTTCTCCTACCGCGTGTGAATTGCACACTCTGATTTTATGTTTGTTTTTGAATCATTTAACACATAATATGAGAATAAAATAAATATAAGTAGGTACCTATATTTGCGACGTGTTTCAGAGTGGTGGATACTTTAAATATGTTCCTGAGAAGTGACCACCATTTTGAATAGAAACGTTTTTTGAAATTCACTCACTGTAACTAGGTTACAAACTTTCAAAATAATATCGTTACGGCAAGAAGTATTGGTATACGGAGACGTCACGGAGCGGTGTATGCGAGAGATGCAAGACAATGATTACCTTTTCCTTTAGAGTAAACAGTCTTACGTACATTGTGTATCTCAGCTTTTGAAAGAGTGCAGCAGCATTATTGTATTAAAGGATGTATGTTTATTGCCTTTTTTGCCATCACGGTAACATAACCGTGAATCCTTACGGTAATTAGAAAAGCGCACATTAGATTGAATCACCGATACAATATTGCATTTGTATGCCATTCTTTAATGAATTACGGTTTGAACACTAAAAAAACCATTTATTCATACTTTTATTGCGCTTGTACAGGCGCAGGCAAATAATTCCTCTCAATATTTTAAAGCATAACTTGCAAAAACTATTTTTTCCAAAAATAATGAAACTAGCACCATCTATGGAAGAGCAGATCATAAATTCTTTAAAAATCACATTAATAAAGTCTGAAATCTATCGAACGGAATGCCATACTTCCCGCACAAAAATGAAATGTTTTTCAGTATCTAGGCTGGGGACTTCAGTGGTCAGTAATTTCTACAGAAGATACCATTTATTTATTTTATTTACCACATCGTCAACAAGTCTTTGTTGTAAAGTAACCGCGATAGGCAATGACGTCATATATAACATATGGACGTGTGGTAGAAATCACAAAATAGTAGTATTATTATTCACAATTGCCAGTTACAATGATAATCATAATATTATCAGCCATCTCAAATAAATCCATCCATCGAAAATACAAATCCAAGAGTAAGTACTTACGCCTGCCAGCCAACGTTCCTCTCGCTAGCTATGAAGAACGTGGCGTTTTTGGCTACTTGCTTGAATTCGGTTCTATTACGCTTTGTATCAAACTTCAAATACGAAGATGGTTTGCATAAGGCACGGTGTAAGAGATGTATTCGAAGTCGAGTTCTTAAATTTAAATCGTACAGTCGTTAGCGTAATAATTATATATATAATAATAATAATATTCGAAAGATTTTTTAAATATTTATATTGAGGGATTAGTAGGATTTATCGGACCAGTTAGGATTTCATCAGAGCCGAACCCTCTGATATGAAAATATCTGGAGTCGGTGAAATATTTTCCCATTATGTTTCTGGTGGATTGACGTATTGTTCTTGTATTGTTTTGTATTTATTATACTTATATAGTGCACTTACATTGAGTGAATTTACTAGATAATCATTTGTGGAAAAGTGTGTGGAAGGGTTTAGTCTTTCATTTGGGAAAGATTTAACCCGGACATAAAATCTGGAGCACGGTAATTTAAAATATCTTTCATTTAGCACAACATCAACGAGTCCTTGTTGTACCTACACTAATATCATTAAAAGTTTGCATACGACGTGCGTCACTTGCAAATCGCACGAAATTAAAAAATTAGCCTAATTTAACTTGTTAATGACGAAAACTTCCACTGAAATTGTTTGTACAACTAATATCACTGCAAAATTTTAATAACTTGCATCGTATACACTTTCGCGGTGGCCAATCGGGATTCTACGTATTAGGTGAAACATTTTGTAATTGCTAAATTGTTGTTGAAAGTTTGGTAATTTAGAAGGTTTCTGGTTATTGACTAAATTAATTAATATTTGCATTCAAACAAGTTATGCAGTTAGTCTGCAAATATTGGTTAACCCATGCGCAATTAGGCGTATTGTTGATAAATTAACCGATTTTTCCTTTCCTCAATACATGATTGAAATTTAGAATTTGAAATCGCTCATACATATTCGCAAGATTTAAGCCCTGAGGAAAATAATTTCCCTCGGGATCTTTGTCATCTTTAGGGATGCTGTTAGAGAGTCATTTTACGTAAGAAAGGAGAGGAAGTTCTGGGCAGGAAAAGGGTATTAGGAGTGGGTTGGAATATATAATTTAGACAATTTATCTTTAGTCCCGTGAAGCTGCCACTGTCTGGGGGTCAGTGTGTCCAGGAGTGACAGACGTGTGAATCACTCCCACTGCGGTTAAGGCGATGTTCCGAGGGTCCGGCTGGAGAGGTATTCACGTCTTTCTCAACCAGTCTCTCCCGATCCGGCCTGCGACGCATCCGCCGCCAAAACCCAGACAAACCTCACCCCATGAACCCGGGCACCCCTGCTAAGTCACTAAACATTACGAACCACTTGGGGTGACCTATGGCAGAGGTGTTGGTAATCCAATAAATGGTTCCCGGGGCGGCAGTACTGATTCCCGCCTCCCAAATTAATTAATTATATAATAATATATGGTTCCCGTTAATAACTAACATCTTTGCCATAGGCCACCCCAAGAGGCTCGCCATGTTCGATATCTTAGCAGATGTGCCCGGGTTCATTGGGTGAGGTGACTCCGTGAATTGGCGACGGATGCGGCTGCCCATCAGCTGCGTGGTTGGCCGGATCAGGAGAAGATCTGGTTCGGGAGACTCTTTGACCTCTCCAATTCTCTCCACCGATCGCATTGCACCACAGCGTGAGGGATGGATTCAAACGTCCGTCAGCCCTGGATGTAATGATTTCTAGTTTCCTATCCGCCCCTCTTACCCCTTTCCTTCGTAGAACTTTCTCCCCTTCCTTTCCATAAAAATACCCTCTACACAGCTTCTCAAAAGATGATATAGGCCCCGAAGGAAATTATTTTCCTCAAGGACTCCTGTGAGGGGTTAATGTAAAATAATATTTCGTAAATGTTAGATTATGAAGACGGAGACGAAATGGCTTAATTATGGCGTTTTTCATTATCAGCCGCGTGGCGCGTCGTAATGCGCGTTTTCATACTGCGACAAAACATCTCCGACAAAATATCCTCCGACAAAATATCCTACAGACAAAACATCACCCAACAAAATATTTACTAAAACTTAACCCAACCTAACCGAACCTAACAAAAAATGGGATAAATAAAATACAGACACCCTGTAAAGATAATAATTTATTGTTCAAAGTAGTGAAATGGGACAAAAATAATACGGATAATAGTAATTGTTCAAAAATAGTAAAATTGTTAATAAATTATAACTAATTTATTGTCTTTACAGGTTGTTTGTATTATTTTTATCATTTTTTTTGTTAGGTTAGGTTCGGTTAGGTGTTAGTATATGTATTTTGTTGGGGGATGTTTTGTGAGGGATTTACATATCAGGTACAAATAAAATGATTTAATGTGAACAGGTTTTTTTCTGACCACTTTAGGTATTTGATGATGGTTTAATTGCCCCTGGCTGTCTTTAAAAACAGTTTTTACAGAATTAAAGTAATTTTTTTTTGGTTAAATTTAGTTAATACCAAATTATTATTTATGATCGACGAGAGGTCTCATATATCTCACAGGTCCCTAATGCAAATATGATGTTTATAAGAAGTGTTGATATAAATTATAATATTTATACGAATAATAAAGCACAATTCGCCTCGCGGATGCTTATCAATGAATCTTCACTAAAACAAGAAAGCTAAATTATTAATTTTAATTGAGTACCATTTTTCACAATGAAATTTCCGCACAGAAATTCAAACATAGGCTTGAACAATTTTTGCAAAAAAAACATTTACCTACCATACCTACCATAGTACCTACCATTCATAGTTTCTGCTTCGTCGCGAATCCTGTTACCTCCAATCTAAATAGAAACGTTGCATTAATTGTGATTGGTGATCAGATCTGAATTGTCAAGCACTTCCCAACATGTCTATCTCCTTCCATTTCACACACCCTTCCCTAAGTTAGGGATACATGGTTTGTCAGTTGGAAGCATTTGAAAGCTTGTGCGGAATTCATATAGAAAAGTGATGCCATCTACGCTAAAATTAAAAGCAGAAAATCTGTCGTTATAAATATTATATAAAGACGAATGGCCTTTTGTGGGATCGTGAATTGTGGCCTTATTTCTTAAACAAATCTAAAATTATATCCGGAGATGGATGAATATTTTCAAATTTACCTTTGAAATTGGAGAAAGATTGTGTTTATAATTTATTGAAAAACACCCCCACCCACTTTTTACACCCTTCAAAGCAGAATTTTGATACTTCCTGATAAAATTTTGTGCGCTAATTTGAAGTTCAAAACAAAAAGAAAATGACTATAGTTACAAGGATAATATGTTGTAGTGTGAGTGAAATCAAAATATTAAGAAAAGTCAAATGTCAATACGCTGATGGTTTTGATTTTGTTCTTAAACGTATAATGCTTCAGTTTTTTCTTACATACTAAATAACAACTGTTGTTATGTATGTAAGAAAAAACTGAACTTACAGTCGAAAATGAGACAAACGGTGAACGTATGTCTGCACCCCTCCCAAAGGAAACATACACTCATTATCATAAATCTCTCTTCAAATGTATAAAGAAAATTAAATGCCATTCCCGTCGCCGTGTCTGAGCCGTAATAAGATATACCAAAAAGTAGTACTTTGTGGGAAATAGTCGGACGTATTTTGTGTGTATTAACTTTTGCCAGAAAGAGTTGCAGCAATATAGCAATAAAGAACGTATGTTTATTGCCTTTTTTGCCGTCACGATACCGTAAACATGGATATTCACGGTAGCAATAAAAGCAACCGTTCAGTCATCAGTGTATTATTTTATGAATTCAATTTGGATTCCACGATAAACTAATGTTCCAGACTTAGATTTAGCAGGTAAACTCTATAGTAGTGCATGCTATGCTTATGATAAGCAAACCGTCCGCGTCCCTGCTAATGAGGCTATATTCAGTTTTGAGTGCAGTATTACGAATGCATGTAGGTTACTGGCTCACGGCTTGCGGCACGTATGTGTGATTTAAGTTATTACAAGTTGGAATTTTAGACAAATTGCTCGGAATCCTGCTGATTGCTGGGAAATGCGGTAACTAAGTAATTGCATGGCAACTGGCAACTAGAGGGAAGCGGGTACCGAGGGCGAGGGTTGTAAAGTTCATAATAATTTATGATAGTAATAAATGACAAATTTGTTTGGCGCAGTTTTCGTGAGTACATAGTTTAAGGGAGTTTTACAAAAACTTAAGTGCCTTTGTTGTTAGTGCTGATAACTTAAATTAAATAACAATAATAATGCAATTGGTAAATCTACAACTTCAAACTTATTTTACAAAGACATATACCGTATGGCTCCCGTGGTGGTGGAGTAAGGGTCCCGACTAGGAATCCAAAGGTCACTGGTTCAAATCCTGGCGTGCGCAAGTAAATTTTACTTAATTTTTATTTTTTACGTAACGAATAAAACCTCAAATTGTAATATTTAATTTAATGAAGACCATATTAGCCAAACTCATTTGAAAATCTGAAACAGAAAAGTTAGAAAAAATAAAAGCCAAATTTGAACTACTTTCAAAATTTTTCAAATGCTCGGGTTTTTTCATTAATCTTGAGCGGATTCGGTATAGAAGTCAGATTAAAAAAAAAAAAACTTTATAAATTTAAGTAACTGTGGTGAACGTATGTCTTGCGGTATGAAAGAGACATGCGTGTATAAGTGAGACAGCATGAGTAACTTATAATTGTGTTAATAGTCTTTCTTATCCATTGTACAAAATCTTTAACAAATCTCTTAAAAAAGGTCAATACCCCATAGCTGGAAATCCTGTTATCTCACCCCCGTATTCAAGAAGGGTTCAAGAAATGATGTATGCAATTACAGACCTATTTGTATTCTGTCAAGTATTCCTAAGCTCTTTGAAAAAATCATTCTTAGTAAAATATCCTCTAATATTAAACATGTTATTACCAATTGCCAACATGGGTTTGTCTCATCTAGATCTACTCTCACAAACCTTACAGTATATGAAAACTATATAAACACAGCATTGACTAACAGGCAACAGGTTGACTCCGTCTATACTGATTTTTCCAAGGCTTTTGATAAGGTCCGCATCAAAATACTAATAAATAAACTAAAAAAATTAGTGATAAGTGGCAACTTTTTGGCATAGTTGATCAGCTACTTATCTGCTATTACTCTTTGTAAAGATCAACGACTGTCTATCCTACGAATTTATTGCTACCAGCGGTGTCCCGCAAGGTTCGCACCTGGGACCTTTATTATTCATCCTGTTCATCAATGACGTTACGAGCGTTTTCCACAGTGTCGAAGTTTTACTCTTTGCCGACGATATGAAGCTGTTTAAAGTCATAAATGATGTGCGTGATTGCACAATCTTGCAAGAGAACCTTAACAACTTGTTCAAATGGTGTTCAAGTAATAAACTTCAGCTAAATATTAACAAATGCCAAGTTATGAGGTTCTACAAAATTAAACAACCAATAATATATAATTATGCACTCTCTAATGTTGACTTAATCTCTGTAGTCGAAATACTTGACCTAGGCATCATTTTTGACCAGAAACTCTGTTTTGTATCTCATGTAACTTCTATAGCAAATAGGGCTATGAAAATGTTAGGTTTTATATTAAGGATTTCCAAAGATTTTAAAAATATTCACACATCAAACATTCTGTTCACATCTCTCGTTAGAAGCATTCTAGAATATAATTCTACAATTTGGTCACCTGTCTTTAATAATCACATTAATATAATTGAAAGAGTCCAACGCAAATTTTTAAGGTGTATTAATTTTAGACTTGGAATTCCTTTAGAATCAATAAATTATGATTTTTTATTAAATTCATTGAAATTGTTGAAGTTAAGCGATAGAAGAAAAATTTTTGATCTAATATTTTTATATAAAATTGTAAACTATCAGTTGGATAGCCCTGATATAATAAAGTTGATTCACTTTCATGTACCTACCATTAGATCAAGGTATGTATTATTGTGACAATTATAAGTCGGTCTCAGGCTACAATTCTGTTATAAATAGATTACATACAATTGGTAATTTTTATGCCAATGTGGCTGATATTTTTAACATTTCCCAACTGAAATACAAGGCTGTACTGATCAAACATTTCAGCCAAACATATTTTAATGAGGTCACTACATGACATTTTTTTAAATTTTCAAATTTTTTTTTTTTTATTGTGTTTCTTTTAATGCTTTCATCAAGTTGTTCAATTAATTTCCTTCTTTTCTATTATGTGTAATATAAAAAAAATCTTTCTTTAATGTACTACGACTGTTAAAAAATATTTAATAAAAACGTGTTTGTAAATGGAACTTTGTGCCGTAAATTTTAAATAAATAACAGGTTGTGATTGTTGTCCATTCGTCTTCCTAACCATTAGACTTCCTAAAAAGAACCAATCTCGGAATAAACATCAATAGTCTACCTACGACTAATTATTATTGACATACTGTATTGAGATCAAAATCAGAAAAAAATCTTGATCCATCATAACGGAGTCCAGAATACATGGGATAACCGGCCACGGTCATCACAGTAACTACATTGTTATCTAAAGATCCACAGAAGATAGATGCCCTTTGGTAATGAAACGTATTTTAATGAACCGTTAACCTATAAACAATTGTTTTGTTTTAGCAAAAATAATACATAACGGAAAATCCCTTTTCATTCTTAACTCTCTTTTCCTTTTGTTTGGGATTTATTACATGTTGTTTGTTCTCAACACTGCACATACTCGCGTCTGGGTAAAAAAATCAACAAAGCCGCCTAATTTATTCGAGTCTTTGGGAAATGAAGCCGAAAAGTTATTCCCAAAAGTGGCCGAAACAATTAAAATGAAAGCGATAAATTAGCGAAGTTTACCCGTAAACATGGCGGATTATTATTAAAAGGTATGAAAGTGGTTTAATTTAACGGTTTTCGACGCTTTAGTCTGCAGGTGCAGCTCCGGGTATTATGTGATTAAAACGGTTTAGCTTTTGAATTTCAAACTTAAATTAATTGTGAAAGAAAAAAGCTGCGAACACTGATATTTCTTATAAAATATTTTTATTAATTTCGGAGTAAAAGTCACGCTAATGAACCTTGTTTGTCTTTTAGGTTCTAGTGAAAATTAAAGGTTAATTTATTCCACAAAGAAAAGATTAAAAGAATTCGAATTTGTATTCAAATTCTTCAAGAAAGCGACAGAAATTGGCATTAGTTAAAAAAAAGAAGATTCTTTTTTAGAAGTTTAGTAATTATTTAAAAAAAAAAAACTGAGATCAAATGGTTATATAATGAAAAGTGTTGGAAAAAATCAAGCCGACTTTAGCTATCTAAGTTTTTTGTAATTGTGATAACTGTTTCGGCTATAAATAAAATAGAAATTAAAGTAAGTTCTATGAATTAATAATAATCAATAAATAACGTAACCTTACTAGATTATGTAATGTTGTTTTTCCAATTTTTCATCTCTTTTTAAGGGTTTTCTGCCTTGTCACTAATCTGTTTTTTTTTTTCACATTGGCTCCACACAGGAGGTCACAAGGTTTTCCTCGGGATCTGTGCCATTTTTGGGGATGCTGTGTATAGGGATTTTTTGTGAAAGGAAGGAGAGGAAGTTCTGCCAAGGAAAATGGTATGATGGGTGGGTAGGAATCTGGGGTCGGTGTGTCCAGGAGTGACAGACGTATGAATCCATTCCTCCCACTGCGATGCAAGTGTGGAGGGAATCTGGCTGGCGAGATCAAAAGGAATCCGGGCACCCCTGCTAAGTCACCAAACCTATTGAACTATTTGGGTGACCTACTGTCGATTCAATAGTGGTTCCCGGGGCGGCGGTACCCATTCCCACCTCCCAAATTGAAAACATAACCTAAACTATTTAAGTTTTTATAATTGTGGTAATTGTTTAGGCATTCGAAACACTCTCATTGAGACAACATATTCTCATTGAGACAACATATTTCGAATTTTTTACCCTTTTCCTGCTTTTGTCCAATTGTGAGGGCAATGAATATTTGTTTTACTTTAATAATATTTTATGAGTACTCAATTGATGATGTAGTGCTAACAGCTGTAACCAAGGTGAATTATTTAGGTGTAAACTTTGATCAAAAACTGAATTTTATAAACCATATTGAAATTACATCAAATAAAGCTTTGAAAATATTGGGCTTTGAAATAAGAATTTGCAGCCAATTTCAAAATATTCAAACCAATAAAAAAAAGTACATGTCATTGGTCAAGAGTCAAATTGAGTACAACTCGACAGTGTGAGCACCTAGTTACGCTAGTCATTCGCTCACGATAGAAAGAATTCAAAATAAATTCTTAAGATTTATTAATTTCAGAATGGGTATTACAATGGAATGTGTCAACTATGATTATCGACTATGTCAACTCAATTTATAAAATTTATCTGAACGACATGTTTATATAAAATCATAAATTCAAGAATTGACAGCCCTGAACAATTATTCTTGATTTCTTTACATATACCTCGCAAACCAACATCGTGGCAATATCTACCGTTCTATTGTGATAATTCCAACATAGAATCATAATCGTATACTCCCGTTCGACGAATACAAAATTTGGGTAATGACTATAAAGATGTTGTTGATATATTCAACACACATTTCATTAAATATAAACAAGTCATTACCCAATTTATATCGAAAAGAAGAACATCAAATTTAATTAAATTTAACTAAACAAATTACATAGCTCTGCATCGACTTATATTAGGTATTGTAATTTTCCTAGTATTATATTTTTCCATCTTGCATAGTGGAGTATTTAGTTTCATTTTGACTTAGTTTTTGTTATAGATGTTGTTTTAGATTTTGTTTTCTATTTTGTTTTTTTAATTTAGTTTTTTTATTGTTTAGATGTTCTTTGTAATAAATAAAGAAATAACATGTAAACGCCTAGCCTAGCCTAAATTAAATAAAAAAGAAATTAAATTAAGTTCCATGAATTAAACACATTACCAAAAACCTATTTATTAAATAACCCTTACCTAATACTTACCTAACCTATTCATCATAGTTTGCCTTTTTTATCACTTTTCATGACTTTATACGACTTTATGACTAAAGTATTTTCTGATTTAGTTAGTGATCTGTTTGGCTAGGTTACAAAAAAATTGGCAAAGCAAAAGTGTACAAGCTGACCTTGGAAGAATTCGGACAGTGGATAGTGTCGATAGTTTAGTTGATTACTCAGACGTGACAACTTGCAACCTTTTTTAAAGTAGTTTGTTTTTAGAAATACTATAAATCTGGTGTTTTCCATTCATTTTGACGATCAAACTACTATTATGCCATTTTGTTCTACCATATTTACAAAATTTGAATTTATTCAAAACAATCATGAACAAACTCAATAATTTAAATTCGATAAATCCCTTTCAAATAATTTGTAAATGTTTGGTGCTTGCATTTATTGCGCTTTTTGTCCCATACCAGTCTGCGGGTAGCGTTAACCCAGCAATATGAGTAGGTATTACAGTGGTTAGAGGTCTATTAATAATCCGTGAACCCAATTTATTGTTTTCCATTTGCTGAAATTATTATTACGCGAAGGGTTGTTGATAAATTATTATTGTTATATATAGTTTGTTAGGGAATGACGTATCTAAGGTGTTGTTTGTTTGTTGGGCTCTTAGAAATAATTGTGTTGAAATGGGATATATTTGAAGTGGTTTTAAACACAATGCAGCATAAACTAGACTACGATTGCCTGGAACTAGTGATCACCCACTCTCACCTTGGTTGTCCTATTATCTAAATGACGGGACGGCAGAGCGGCCTTTTACATACACCACTTTAATTTGGATTTAACGCCAAAATACCCAACCAAAATAAATAATATATTTTAAACAAGATTTAGTAAATTTGGTTCCATAACAACCGAAAAAATAGCCCCTAACCTAATCTTACGTTACCTATTTTTTTCATCACTTTTAATAACTTTTTAAAGGAGTGATGAAGTTGCACATTGTTGAGTTGCCCGGTCACCAGAAAATGTCCAATAAGTGCTTTTATATTTATTAACGTTTATTATAAAATACAGACCATTGAAGAATTACATCCTTACATCGGTCACTCAGCACTAGACACTTGTTATACCTTTTAATTGTAAAAATCCAAATATTAGTATTGTATGAAAAGGGAACAAAATTTTTTTTTTAACTTATTTAACACATTTATTGTGTTAAGATTGGTTTAATGTCAACCAAAAAACCGTCAAAAACACACCGTTGAAAAGTAAAATCAGATTTTGTGAAACGCGTCGAATTTTTTCAAATGTTTAGCTATTTCCAATATTACTTTTATTTTTTTATGGATAATAAAACAAAATAAATAAGTTGGTACCTACTGCATGGTGGACCGGATTGGAAGAGACAGGTTGAGAGAGACCTAACGGCGAGCTCTAACCACCCATCGCCTGGATGGATTCATATGTACGTCACTCCTAGGCACATTGACCCTCAGATCTTTTCTTTTCCTAAAACGATCCTCCTCACAAATGCCATAGGACCTGAGAGATATTTTTCCTCAGGGCCTCTGAAGAAATAAATCCTGCCTCTTTTTCATGAGGGCTCTCTCTCTCTCTATGTGGGTCTAACGTGAAAAAAAAACTTCTTTCATTCTGAATACAAAACTGAATAGTTGCTGAATCTGCTTAACCTAATTGCTAAATTGAAAGTCTTTTTACGTTATTTGAGTTCTCATTGCATATTATATTGGACAAAGTTAAATGCTACGCTGTGGTGTAGGTTATCATTTTTATAATAATTTTATTAACGTTTTTATCACCTAACCCCGCACGATAACAACAGATTAAATACCAAACACTGAAGAATCTAATTGAACAATTAATAACCTAGCCTAACCTAACCTAACATAACCCCACGATAACACAACATTAAATCCTAAACAATGAAGGATCTAATTGAATTATTTATTCCTTTCCCTATATTCCTCGGTAGGAGAGTCGATTTTAAGGACGACAGGAAATGCATTGTTCCAACATTCCGAAGCATTTGGGATTCAAATATATTTAAATATCGAGCATATTTGAGTGCGAAACAGAACGTCCCCAGCACCTAGAGCTTCCGGTCTACTACGGGGCTGCACTTCCGGTTTAAGCGTGCTTCCGGCAACTGTCCGCCATATTTCGCGCCTAGCCACATCCGTTTCCGCTCGCCTCCATTTCCGGTGGAGATCATTTATTTTTATGGTTTTAGGGTTGCTTTGATTAATCTGTAATTTTAACCTTCTCTCGTTCTAATAAAATCACGCTTAAAGGCAATCTAAAGTCTCGTGGTTATTTAATTGCCACCATATAATAATATATTTCAATGAATTTTCGATGTGCATGTTTAGTTTGAAGTTAAACCTCACGAGAAATCCAACTGCTCTATATTCTGAGATCTAAGATAGTAAGGATGGAAAGGTTATGGAGATAAGGAAAGTGGGAATGTGTCAGATCTTGTAAACAACGTGGCTAAAGTGAATTCAAGCAACGCACCGAGCTTATAATTTTGGTTGTAAAAGGAATACAAATATTGGTCAAGGGAATGTTTTAGTCATTCCCAAAAAAACTTACAAGTGTGTTCACACGTGGTAGAAGTGAAACCTTCAGAAAACTAAAGTAGACAAGAGAGGGGACAAAGCACTACAAAGCACCGCACAAAGATGATACCGATTATACTATCTCATTCTTTGTAGGCTAAATCCTATAGGTGTATGTGTTTGTCTCTTTTTAGTGTCACTATTTTTCGTGTCATCGAGTTTCAAATCACAACGGTGCTAACGAAGTTTTCACTTCAATAATGCTGTCTCTCTCATACTTGGTAGTCTAATTCGTACATTTAGATATGCGATTCCTTAAATTCAAAATTTTGCGAAATAAACAATCGTTATTTTAAAACTTTTTATGTAGAAAACAATAAAAAATCCAATGTAAATAAGCATCTAATCTCACCCTTCCTTTCTTCACCAAACAAGATTGTCTCGGCTTTGCGTTTTTTCTATAATGATATCCCCTTTTCTGTGTTTCAAATAATACTTTCCATATTGTGTTTATGTTACCAAGAAACAAAAATAATTTCATACAATTATAGAGCTTTGAAAATGTGGAAAACCCTAGAAATTATTATTTTTCGCGTATGTTCAAAATGAAATAATAAGATACGGTTTTATTGTTATGTTTCAAGATTACGATGCCGATTACATTTGTATTGGAAACTCGACACTAGATCAGATGGCGTCATTGCAAACGCATGAGGTGGGATGACCGAAAGGGAACAACTATTGATTCGAACATGGCAACAATTTGTTAAAAATTAATCACTTGATGTAGGCCTATATAGATACAGAGCTTGACGCTAGAAGACAAGGCCGACTGCTAAAGAGGTCTTGAAGTACCACATGATCAAGTTCTTGACATTGAGCAACGACAGATTGCAAATGGCGGCGATTGTTGTTGATACTCGTTGTTAATGCTAATTTCTATTTTGTTTTACCGAAAGCTCATTAAACCAGTAGTTCTGTGAGCAGTAGACCTCGCGTCCAAGAAAGCATGTTTCTAATTTTATCTTATTTATTAATTTGGGAGGTGGGTATGGGTACCACCACCCCAGGAACCATTTATTGAATATTAACACCTCTGCCATAGGTGGCAGTAGTTCGCAACGTTTGGTGACTTAGCATGGGGTGCCCAGGATCAGGGTATGAGATTTGTGTAGGTCTTGGTGCGTGGTGGGCTGGATTGAAATTGGTTGAGGGAGACATTTTGACCTGTCCAGCCGAACCCTTTTGACCCATTGTCTTGCACCACACTGGGAGATTGGATTCATACGTCTGTCTTACCTGGACACCTTAACCCCCAGTATCCTACCATCCCTTGTACTTGTATCCTTCCCAGAACTTCCTCTCCTTCCTTTCCATAAAAAAGATTATAAAATCACGAAATTAAAAAGGTACTTAAATACGTAGCCAATTATGAACCTAATACTTTGAGTACATAATACATTTTCTTACTATTTTAAATAAGTCATTAAATTGCCATAAATAAAAGGATTGCTTGAATAATATAATTGATGCATCAGATTATTATTATAGCTGACGATATTATTTTAGTTTCTTCCTGCCCCTGAAGACAAATAAGTCATTTTAATTTTTAGGTTATCCATTATCCTTTCTATATCTGTGGCGCCAATACAAGCGATACAAAAGTTTATCTCCCGATTTGCTATCCATATTTTACGATTGTCAAATTCATTACACAGATAAGTTTTCAGCTGTTCAGGTTCTGAGAATGCTGAAATTGGAGATTTGTAAAATGTCAGAAGACAAAGACTCCGGTTTTCTTTTCAAAGAAAAAGGCTGTGCGTTTGGGACTTCGATCAACGGCGCAATAGCTATCTAGAAAACGTGTTACATCGTTGGCCTTTTCTTGCCCAGAAATTCTAATAAATTGACTCCTTCAAATAGGTATGCAGTATGCAGCGGTGATTGAAATATATTGAGAAATTCACCGTTTAGCCATTGACACGTGTGGCAGAGGTAAGAGCTGAAATTTCTAACTGAAATATTTATATTTATTCTTATTTTTAACTTTATGAGTAAAATCTAAAATTATAATATTCAATTAAATGAAGACAATATTAGCGAAACTCAACCGAAAATCTGGAGACAGAAAAATCAGAAAAAGATATTGTTCCAGTGGAGCCAATATCTTTTTCTGATTTTTCTGTCTCCAGATGTTCGATTGAGTTTCGCTAATATTGTCTTCATTTAATTAAATAAAATATTTGTATTTGATTCAGTCAAGATTTAAAAAAATCAGAGTGTGAAATTCACACGTGGTAGAAGTGAAACCTTCAGAAACTAAAGTAGACAAGAGTGGGGAGACTACGAAGCACTTTTTTTTATCAATATGAAGAATGATTTTTTCCATATTTTTGTCGTCGAATTCCAGTGCACCTATTCCTATATATTTGGTCATCTTATTAGCATTTGGGTTTTCTTCTTCAAAGTCGCTATCTTTTGTGTTTTCTTTTGCTTGTTTATTTTTGAGTGGTTTGAAGATTGGATATCGTTTTTACAAAAAAAAATTATTTTATTTATTAGGATTCGATCCTTGGTCGGCTGTATGGCTGTTCGCCGAGATTCGACTAGACCAAAGGAGTCTTGCGTGGGGGTGTGGATTTATCGTATTATATTGGAACCGAGTACCCGTAAAATAAATAAATATTTTATGCTATCTCATTCTATAGCAGGCTTAATCTTATAGATACATGTGTTTGCCGAGTTTTATAAACAACGGTACCAAAGAAGTTTTCTCTTCAATGATAATAACACTTAATACGGCGTTGCACGGGCTTTACGTGAGGTTTTTGAAATCAGATATGGACAGTAATATTTTCCTTCTATTTTGAACGCAATATTATGAGCAAAATTTAATCAGATCATGTGTCTGACCACCTAGAACGGTCGATCGATAGGGATTGATAGGATCAATTTCGGTAATTTCTCATTGTTCCCTAGGACAACTGCAGATCGCTAATGTACGAACTACAGTTAACTTCGAATGTATTAAGAACACTTAGTCATTGTGAACTGTTATTTATTCAATTAAATGAAGACAATATTATAATTAGAGATTTTACTCATAAATTTAAAAATACAAATAAAAATGTTATTTATTCGTTGGCGATCAGCAATTATGCTAGGGAACGACGAGAAGTTACCGAAAGTTATCCTTATCGATTGACTGAGGTCCTGGTGTGGTGGTCGAAAAGCATCCTAAAACACTGTATACAAAATGATAATTTTATAAATAATTAGTATCAAAATTCTGCTTTAAATAGTAGGGAAGAGGAGGTTCTTCGAAATCTAATCTATCATTGTAAAGGTCGAGTTTGCGAAATTTCGTAAATCTCAAGATAAAACGTGCTACATAATCACGGTTTTGAACCGCTTGATTACAGACTTATTGGTAAATTAATATAGAATAAGACCACAATGTTATATTTAAATACTTACGAATTCTCACCGCTAGCTCATTCGGTAGATTATCGTGTTTGCAGTCCGCTCGGGTACTTGATTCAGAACAATCATCGCTTCATTGGTAAAATTAATACAGGTAAGGTGTAATAAATTAAAAGATTGATTGTCGCTTTAAATATTGAAGAATTTATTTATGCTTCGACGCTTCTAGGAAAAAGCTTTTGTTATCTCTTTGTGAATGGAAAGTTAATGATTTTAAACCAAAATAAAAGGAATGAATTGATAACATAATTAAATAAGGCTTACGTACGTTATCTCGCACGGGTTACATCTGCAGAGCTGGCTCCTCGTCAGAAATAAATCACTGAATTTATTTTAATCTCTAAACACAAAAAACTGTTGTGAGTTGTGATATTAAGGATCTCAGCAAACTATGAAGGTGGCGTGACCACCCCCTAGGGAGGCTAAAATAAGAAGCTTGGAAAGCGCCCGAAGCCTCTCGGCTCCGTTACTTACCCCCTCCCACCGAAATCTCGGCCAATCAAGGCAACGTCGGTGTGGCAAACATTACAAAAAATAATACTGAATTTAGTACCTAGCGCAAATCATCGTACAGGGGTTGGAAGTAAAGATTCAAGAAAGTACTTCATAACACATCCCCGAAAACACCAGCAAAAAACTGCCGTTGTAACGAAGGTTTTTTGACTTTAAACCCTTCAAAGAATTCCCACAATAAACTTTACAAAAAAAACATCATTCACATAGAGATTCGGCATTAAAAAACCTAGGCAAAAAGTTGTACAGTTTACATACATATTAAGTTATAAAGTTTACAGTCTACATAAAATATCAAAAGACAGCAAAATCAACACGTCCAAGCGGCCTAGCAGGAACATCGTTAAACGCAGCTTTCAGGCAGTAGATAATGTCCATCAGGGCATCCAGAGCAACAGTAACGATCTTCAGCAGCGGAGAACGACTCAAGGATTGGCGTCAACATGAAAGCAAAAAATAACATAATTAGAAAAGTACAAACATTTAGGCATCGAGGCACATAGAGTAAACAAAATTATCTGAATGGTAAATGTATTTGCAACAAGAGATCAGAGCATAGGGGAACTCCACATTATATGTTTATCGTGATGTATGTATAACGAAGAACATCAACCCCCGTTTAAAGGACAGGCAATGTATAAGTGTAGTCAGTATTCCACCTTTTAATGGTACGGATTACTGGTTTAAGACCTATTAAAAAACAGTCAGTATTCCACCTTTTAACGGTACAGAATACTGATTAAAGATATGTCCAGAGACCCACATAGCGTCAGAAATCTTATAAGATTCCGACGTAGGTATAATTTAGGACAACACCTGAAAAAAAACATTGGAAAACCGCAGCGATCCACATAAAATTAAATTGTCTTAATAGAAACGGCTAGACTCCAAGATTTCTTTAGACACACATTAATAATACCTCAAGTTAATTGGAAAACCGCAGCGATCCACATAAAATTAAATTGTCTTAATAGAAACGGCTAGACTCCAAGATTTCTATAGACACATATTAATAATACCTTAAGTTTTATCACAGTTCACTGCAAAATAATTGTCGTCGATGTATTGCGTTTTAAGGCAATATTTATAATTATTATAGTCAGATCATTAGGGGTATCTTTTTAATGATGACAACAATAATAGTAATTCAGGTTTTATTTAATTTTGGTTAGAAAATAGTGTTAGAATATATTACATAAGAATAATGAACTACGTCATGGGCGCCAGCTTATTTTTGTACCGAGAATAAGACAAACTCGAATCAAAATAACGAGGGTATCAATGACCCGCGTTACTCCCACCAGAGAACTGCAATATTCAGATTAAGTAATTGTTACTATAAAATACAATAAAAATATTGTATCATATAGCCGTATTATAAAATGTGAAGTGTGGTCATCGCATTCGGTTAATTACTCCGATGCGATTGTAGGGTGAATTGTATGTACACACTGTCTCAAAAGCGTCCTTTCAAAACAGTGCTATGTGAAAAGGGTGTGTGGATATGTGTAGTGTAAATTTCATATCTTATTTTCATAATGCGTTGATTTGTCATGTTCTTACAAAACCACTTGAATGATAAATCAATCGAAACACGATTCACGTTGCAAAACAAAAAAATTTCAAAATTATTTGGAGAATTTTCCACTTGGTATGGGACAACATTTCTAATTGGATTCCATCTCGATCTTCTTATCAACTTATCAAATTCCTGTAAATAAGTTCGCTCCTTATCACCACCGGCGTGTGATTCCTAATAATAACATTAAAGTTAATTAATGCCTATTGATGTCGTATGCAATCAGTCTTCCCCGTTAGTTGAATAAATCCAGACACTTGGCCTATGCTGAGCTTTATGTATTAATCTAATCATTATAAATCGAATTAAAATCCGAACTATTAATCAAACCCACCTCCTTTGCTACAATATGATTAATTAATAAATACCGATTATATCAGTCTATTTTTAAAAAAAAATCGGCCATTGTACTTCCGTTTTCATTGATTTCGTGTTCCTATCAATTTGGGTTGCGGGTATGGGTACCGCCGCCCCGGGAACTATTTATTCTTTAATCAGCACTTCTGTTAATTCCTACGTCTGTCACTCCTGGACACTGACCACGATATTCCTATCCGCCCCTCATATCTCTTTCCTCCTTCTCCTTCCTTTCCTTAAAAGGACCCTCCACTCAGCATCCCCTAAGATGACATAGGCATTAAGGGAAATTATTTTCCTCAGGGCCTCCTGTGTGAAGCTAAATTTAATCGTAAATAAGTCTCTACTCTTCGTTGGAAAGATCGGTGTGTTTGGAGATATGTAAATTCGCAAGGGATCGAACCCGCGACTGAATCTTAAAGTAAGTTGATTACATCGGTGTGCTTTGCATTATATTATTCTAGATTCGAACTGGGAAATATCTAAATCCTATAAAGAAGGCAGTATCATTGAACACCAAAAATGATATCTCACGGTTATATCACGAGGATTGAACTCGAATTTAGGACAGTTCTTTATTTCTGTCGTCATTTTAACTGGTAGGTATAACTCTCAATATGTAAATACCTATAACATTACCACACATAAGTAATGATGTATCGATGTACCTGACCGATTAGATATTATTTGATCGCGTAGCTTTTCTAAACATGGGATGCTCCCAGAATTATCTCAGTCCATGTCATACATTGCCAGAAGGTATGTATCTTCTACTTCAAACTATGACCGCCATTCTATGTATCAAACTTATCTTTTAATATTGTATGTAATACAGTATCATTAAACACTAGTCAATATCTTCACTTTGAAAGGATATCGGACCAAGTACCTGCTTTCCCATATTTGAAATAAATGCTAATCCCATAAAATAATAAAAGGTGCATTTCTCCAATCCTAGCAGACAATAGAACTTTCTATTTACAAATGGACCCAAAATATCCATTAGCCATCTGCCGACAGGTCATAAACTGGTCTGTTGCTTTATCTAACTTTTATGAGGGTGTCTACATTTAATTTTTAAAGAATTTCGAATTCCATTATTTGGGTACTAGCTAGGTACCGACCCGGTCATAAAATAACTCTAAGCTTTATGGAGCTCTCCGAAAAATAGTCTAAGGAATATGTTATAAATATAAGACCTTTCTGGGGTGCCATAAAATTAACATTGGCAGTGGGTTTTTCTGAAATGCCGAAAGCCGAATAATTACAAATGAACATAATATTCGTCTTATCTTAAATATTATCTCATTTAAAAATTTCACATTTAGTTTGTCTTAAACCATATAAATAAATCCATAATATTCAGATTCTTTTCTCGTTTAAACTAAGTTCAAATCACGTCGATTCTAGCAGAAGTTCACATTATGTGGTCTCCACATATGTCTAAAACCATTTCGAGGAAGGTTTCGATTCAGAATGCTGGTCTTACAAGACTTTTATCGTGATGGGAGACACTCAACCTAACCTGTGGTAACGTATTTCATTTACAACCGGCTTCCCGTATTTCTACCGATTTGTCGCCCTTTTTTTACGCTCTTTAAAACATAGATTTTAGACTTCATTTTTTCACGCCGAAACGGCAATTATACCAATTTTTTCCTGTAGAAAAAAACGCAAATAATGCTCGCGCATTTTCTAGATATCTTAGAGGATCACCACGAGTTTCTAGGTCTAATTTAAATGAGTCATGTTTTATGAAACACCTTCACAATTTTCGCCTAAATATTATCGTTTTCAATATTGGCGCACTGTCTCTAACATTCGAATTTAAAAACGGTCTCTTCTTCTTTTTGAGCGGACACACCGCGCCTTAAATTTCAAATATGGCGGTAAAACCAAAACGCGTGGGTGGACCAACGGTTTAAAATGGCGTTCTTTCGAAAGACGGCGTGCTTCCTAAACAGAGCCTGTCGATTTTGATTATTCAACGGTCAAAACACATGCTGGTTTAAGATAACGGCATTTGAAAAGACGCGCGAACTTTTTAAAATGCGAACACTTGAGATGCGTGATTTAAAATACCGGCGTTTGAAAAAACACGTGGGTCAAAATGGATGCTAGCGGTTTAAAATATCTCTTTAAAAAACGGCGTGTTTCTAAAACAAAACACGTGGACTCACAGTTCAATTAACAATTCACAATCACTTATTTACCTATATATTTAAAGGGAAAAAATAGTTATTATTTACATATGTATACATACATCACGAAAAAAATATGGAGTTATGAAAAAAATCAAGGGAGCGATAATTATCCCGAATCAAGTTGGCCCCACGTTGGGCGCCAGTGCTACATAATCACGGTTTTGAACCGCTTGATTACAGACTTATTGGTAAATTAATATAGAATAAGACCACAATGTTATATTTAAATACTTACGAATTCTCACCGCTAGCTCATTCGGTAGATTATCGTGTTTGCAGTCCGCTCGGGTACTTGATTCAGAACAATCATCGCTTCATTGGTAAAATTAATACAGGTAAGGTGTAATAAATTAAAAGATTGATTGTCGCTTTAAATATTGAAGAATTTATTTATGCTTCGACGCTTCTAGGAAAAAGCTTTTGTTATCTCTTTGTGAATGGAAAGTTAATGATTTTAAACCAAAATAAAAGGAATGAATTGATAACATAATTAAATAAGGCTTACGTACGTTATCTCGCACGGGTTACATCTGCAGAGCTGGCTCCTCGTCAGAAATAAATCACTGAATTTATTTTAATCTCTAAACACAAAAAACTGTTGTGAGTTGTGATATTAAGGATCTCAGCAAACTATGAAGGTGGCGTGACCACCCCCTAGGGAGGCTAAAATAAGAAGCTTGGAAAGCGCCCGAAGCCTCTCGGCTCCGTTACTTACCCCCTCCCACCGAAATCTCGGCCAATCAAGGCAACGTCGGTGTGGCAAACATTACAAAAAATAATACTGAATTTAGTACCTAGCGCAAATCATCGTACAGGGGTTGGAAGTAAAGATTCAAGAAAGTACTTCATAACAAACGGTAGATTTGTATAAAAACAAAGCAGCTCTGCCACACACTCTTCTTTAGTATATTAGACTACCCGAAGCACCTGGTATTGCCCGGGCTTTATTTATAATGATTTTATATGATTGATAATGCTCTGGATGGCCGCAGAATGCACCTTTTTGTTACTTCGAGTATGGGCGCTAGTAGCAGCCGTCCACACATTTGCGACCAAATAACTATAAATAAATAAAAAAAAATAAAAAGGATATCAGAGATTCCCGGGTTCCAATTGAGGGTTGTGATATATCCCTTCTTTTGTCTCTTCTTTTCAATTTTACTATTTTTGAATTCTTTCATCCATTCAAGTTTTCTTGAACTTTTCTTTTGGCTCTGATCGATATTTAATTTTTCTAAGGCTTTATATGTGTGACACACAAAACTTCATGAAAATGTGACCCTTATTTTCTTTGATTACTACAGGAAGCTATTTAAAGCTCCCTTGTACTACAAATCTTTATAGATATAAGTTCTTAACTAGTTAATACGTTATCTACGACCTTGAAATTAAATTTTCGTATTTATGTTGTAAATAAATTCCACCAAACGTTGTGTGATTTTTGATTTATGGTGTGGGAACTTAATTACTTTTGTTTTGTGGTACCCTTTGATTCTGTTTGAATTTGATTGGTCTATTTATTGCAATTCTAAATTTCTTTTTATTTTCTTTAGGAACTAAACTTTCCCTAAACACTATTTCGATTTCCTACCTCTAATGAATTCGTAATGTACCTGTAATTAATGACATTTACCTGTTCAATTGTTTGTATAATTAAGAATGACTCAAATGGTTAATTGTTAGTGAAGTCTTCTGTTATTTAAGATTTTATTACTACTTGGCTCTCCCCTATTTTGGTCCTGATGCTATAACGTAAATATGACATTTTTTTAGTAGATTATTGTTATTAATTGATTGTCTTTTAGAACGAACTCAGAAATGCTCTTTTGCTTGCATAATTTGGCTCCATTCCTCCTGCAGATAAACAGGGTGGTCAAGGATCAACTAGAACTTCGCACAGTCAGCCGACGCGATTTTCCAGGGGTCTTAGTACCTTGTTCTGTCAATCTTCCATGTCGTCGTGCACGTCACTCAGGTCTTTCCCCAAGTCCCGAAACCTCCAAATTCTAACTCCTCCGAAGTCTACTATTTACTTAGAGCGAACCGGTTTCGTTCTATAAACCATCATATACTCACGGTTTTTGCAAGAGTTCGAGTCGTGAATTCTAATTCTCGCATACAAGAGACGATGTGAAAGTGACTCTGTCGAGTCTAAAGCGCTAGCTGTAAGCGAGTCCACATCATCCAATGCACAGTACATAGAAAGATAAATATGTATACATACGTTTGGGTAGGATTATAATTTGCAATACAGAACGAGATGAACTGTATTCCAGACTCGGATCTCGCACAAAAGAATTCTGCGAAATTCCTTAGTCGATAACCGAATATATACATGCTAATAGTGGGAAATATCAATAAATATAATAAACTAAGAATATTTATTAGTTTTATTGATGAATACTAATAACTCCGGTTTTTGTTTGTTTGGTTGACAATTTTATTTAAGAGATTGCCATCTCTATTATGTGTTTGGTTAATGGTCTTTGTTTTAGGAGCGACCACTGCCTCCTATTGTTGAACTGTTTTTCTAAATCCCCCCCCCCCCTAAGTTCAACTCTTTGATATAGACTTTTACTATCCCGCGACTTTTTTTCCAATTGTCTCATGTAAATGTTTGACACTTGTGAGGTTTTTATTCCCATAACTTCAAATGTTTTCATGTAATTCCTCAATTCATTTTTATACTACTATCCCGTGATTTTTCAAAAGTCAAATGTAATTATAAACTGTAATTTAATCTTCTCGTTAATTTTTCAAATCATAATTTGCTGCTATCCCGTGAATTTTCCAAATGTTTATTTATTTATTTATTTATTTATTTAAACGCCATAAAATGGCTTTTACATTAAAATGTTACATGAGATTAAAAGTATACAGAGATACACAGGAAGGTGTCAGTATTATATTAAGAACAAAATAAGAATGTACAAGTATACAAAAGTAATATCGCTGAAGTGATACAGTAAATGTTTCAAATAGATGATTTATATTTTTTTTTGTAAAATAAATACTAATTTCATTTTATATAAATTGTTTTAATCTTTTTGTATTTTAATATCGTAGTAATGTTAGCCCGAAGCATATTAAAGAATGTCAATTGTTTATTTTACCTTTGAATTCATAAACAAAATCGACTCTGACTTCGTGACCCACTAACCCAATAACATACTTTCGAATAAGTACATGGAATGACACGTGTTTTTGTTTTGTTCCCTTTTTTCATTGTCTTGGTTTCACTTTATATCTGATCGAAGCCCCGTCTGCTAATTTATTAAACGATATATATATATATATAACTATATTTATATAGGTTTTATACGTAAATAAATGTGGTTTATATTCTAAATACACATATACATACATTACTTATATAGAGATAATTTAGCATAGAATAAGTTTACATAACCTACATATTTTTAATAAATTAAATATAAAATATTTAACTCTATAGGAACTCGGAAATTAATCAAGTGTAGATATATTTGAAAGGTAGGTATATGGGATAGATATCACCCAAATTCAATATAAAAGATGTTTTGTTTAATTAACTTCTTTTTTTTCTGGGAATATATATATATATATATATACATACATACACATACATATACATTTATACACATACACATATACACAATTACCCACATATGTATAACATATCAAAATAAACAGATATAAGACATATATATGTCATAAATATTTAATCATTATTGTGCAATATCTCTCTGAGATATTTTATCTTCGGAATATATATATATATATAAATACATATACATATATACAAGTATAATTCTACATACATATTTACATACATTATTTTTAATATACATATATAGCACAGATTTGAATCAAGTAATATTTTGCCGTAATAATATATATTTTTATACCGATGATCAGCTGTTCTCTCCTCGTCCATGACTCTGAAAATATTTATACTCATGTAAAACTTACCCCAAAATGTCAATTCCGGTCGGGTGCTACACGACCAACCCTTTTGTTTATATATTTTTTTCTAACTAATTCAGCTATTGTCTAACTAAATCTAAATTAATCCTTTCGATTTATTATTCCGCTATTTTGCCGAATCTGAACTGAATTAATTGACAACCAATCTTTATTAATCAAAATGTATTTTATTTTCAAAACCCGTTGGTTAACTTAACACTTTGTTAAATTAAATTTAACAAATTTACGGTGCTCAAGATTTTATGTCCGGGTTGAATCTTTCCCAAATGAAAGACTAAACCCTTCCACACACTTTTTCACAAATGAATATCTAGTAAATTAACGCAATGTAAGTGCACTATATAAGAATAAAACAATACAAAAACAATACGTCAATCCACCAGAAACATAATGGGAAAATATTTCACCGACTCCAGATATTTTCATATCAGAGGGTTCGGCTCTGATGAAATCCTAACTGGTCCGATAAATCCTACTGATCCCTCAATATAAATATTTAAAAAATCTTTCGTAATCCTACATGTATTTAAAATGACCGACTTTTGCATTTTTATGTACAAATTTTTTGACAAATCTTATTACACCTAAATTTTGAATGAGAGAGCTAGGTATAATGCCAGTAGCCGAAATAACAAATGGTAATATTTTTATAGTCTGAGAATGCCAAATTCTTTTAATTTCATTTCCTAAATCTGTATATTTTCTTATTTTTTCAGAAACAGTTTTCTGAATATTACAAGAATTTGGAATAGCGACATCAATGATATAAGTTATTTTCTTAATTTTGTCATGTAAAACTATATCGGGTCTATTATGACTAATTGTTCTGTCTGTCAGAATAGTTTTATCATAATAAATTTTATAAAATTCATTTTCTAAAAATGAATTTGGTTCATATTCATAACATGGTACATTACGGCAGTCAATCAAGTTATGTTTAATTACCAAACTTTGGTGAATTATTTTTAAAACTTGATTGTGCCTAAATGTATACTCGGACGGCGCTAATACAGAACATCCCGATATAATATGTTCTATAGTTTCCGGAAAAGCCAAACATTTTCTACATAAATCATCAATTTGATTTGCATCTTTGATGATATGCTTCCTATAATTTTTAGTATTAATGACTCTATCTTGTATGGCAAGCATAAAGCCTTCTATTTCTGCGCTCAACTCTCCAATACTCAACCATTTGTTTGACGAAAATTTGTCAACATATGTTTGGTTGAGATAATTGAAGTGTTTTGCGTGAAGAATTTTATTTGACCAGGAATCTAATAATTCCTGGTTGGTATTTATAAGAATGCTGGCATTCTCGTCGTATAAATTTAATGGTGAAATTTAAATTTATGATTAATATCCGGAAAAATATTTTCATTATTTATTTTGTGTTCGTTTTTTTTCACCGAACTTTTATTTAGCAACAAAGTATTATACAATTAAATACCGAATAGACTACTATCATGCTTATTTATTTTAACTCCCAGATTTATTATTATAATTATTCCATTGTTAAAATAACATTCTGCCTAAATTATAATTTTTTAAGCAATAATCACTTCACGATTATTTACGAAATAATAGATTTATTATTATTTAATCTAACAATAGATTAATACTTTGTGATAGAAATGTTCCGTTCAATCGTACGTTATCTAGCCGAATTAACTCGATGTTAATTTTTTTTAGATTAATGGGGTTCGACAATTATTATTATCTGTTATTAAATTCTCTAAACACTATTTTTAAAATCGTTACACTTTATTATAAACTCTTTTTTTTATAAACTTCTCTACACTGTTAACTTTTTATTATAATTAATCACTTCACTGAATATAATTTTTATAAATGATGAGAAAGGAATTTAAAGTTATTATTATTATTATTCACTGCTGTTATAAAATTCTTTAAACACTGTTGATTTTCTTTAAATTCGCTACACTATATAAACTTTTATTTTAATGACGAGTTGAATTTATTGTAAAACGATATAAAACACTTTATTTAATTTTCAACACTTCACAGATTTAAACACTAACACTGACTATAAATTTTATAAGTCTCAGGTTTTCCACCCCAAATTTTCTAAGCCTCAAAATTTACAACACTTTTCAACTAATAACCGTATTAGACGTCACGTCACGTAACTTCCACGTTTGGCAATCTGACGATTGATCCCCGACGACTGAAGATCAAGTGCCCATGTCGTAGGTTAAATACCCATTCCCGGATTAGAATGGCTTAATTACGCGTTCATTGATTTTCTAATTCAAACTCTAACAACTCGAGATTTTATATATCAATTCTGTCATTTTTGTATCACCGTCTTAAGTCCGGCCTCTCTAATTTTCGAAGTTCCCTGTCTCTCCCGTACAATGTTCCAGGATCGAACCTGCAATATTATGTCAAAATTGCCCTGTCGTTCCTTTGTCTTCTGGTCTTACGAATTTAACTAAAATATCATGATTTTCGTATCCTTTTTTTTCTCAAAATATAATAGGTACGTCTTCAATAAACTGCATTTAATTCTCAATTTTGTTTATCGCTACCAGAACATGAACAAACTCATGTCAAAACCTTTAATATGCATTTTCCAATTTTCATTTTTCTAAATTTCTCCATATTTTCATGCCTCCTATATGAATCAATTCAATTTTAAGCTGTATTGTCTCTACTTATGTCGTAGACTTGAATTTTCCTATTTTCCTTCAATTATCTTTTATTTACGACGTTATTTTTATGATTTTTCTGCTTCATTCTTATGTCATTGTCCATAACTATATGATTAGTTATACTCCAAGCTAAATTTATTATTTTCATCGATATTTCGGAATTTCCCTGAGTTTTCCTTACGAAATCATCTTTTAATTGTCTTCACTTCATTTTTTACCATCATTTGTATAATTTCCAATGTTTATCTTCTCTTAGAAAACTTCACCTTCTAGCCATAAATATTCAATATGCTATTTTTCACAATTTTTATAGAAGAAAATTCCAATTTGACTCTGGGATATGTGTCAGGTCAATTGCTTTGTATAAAAACGTGTAAAATTGCGTCTCGTTTCTCCTTAAAATCCCATAAAGTATCCTCGTTGACAAATGTTGATGCTTCGATTTCTATGTACTCGGTCGTAAAAAAGAAATTAATATTAACTCGTTAAATTTTATCTCTTTTATCTTATCCAAATATTGCATAAGCCCCATGTTAATTTTTATTGCCCCAAGAGCCATTAAAACTGTCTTAATCACCAAAAACCATGTTCAAAATCTTATTGTTTAAACAACAGAATCATGTGTGAGCTCAAAAACCTTTTTTTTTCAATTGTCTCATCAACTTGCTCCATCGGCCATAGTACCTCCTCACAACAAATGACGCAAAACGATCCCTTCCTTTGAATTAATTTAACGTAATACAACTAGAATAACCATCCTATTTCAAATATATAACGATATCTATTTAAACTCGTCTGAAAACGCAAAATTAAGTCGAAATCTTATATTGTTCAATAAACACTTCCGTTTTAATGTCCATTTTTTCCATTAGATTTTCTTTTCAAATCGTTTTCCCTGACTTTATTGCTTCATCTAAAAGTGACATTCCTAATTTCCTGCGTTTTTCTTTCTTTTAAATATCAAACGTACGTTTTCCTCTGAATCTGGCCTCCTATTGTTTTTCACGTACTCGTTATACAATTGAATATCCCTACAGTAGCTTTTCCTACGTTTTCCAGGTCTTTTCTTTAATTTTCCATTCATTATATTTTCTCGTTATTTTATTGCATCATTTTTTCAACATAATATTTTTTTTTTTTATTTTATTTTTTTTTTATTGTATTTATTACTTGCTGGAGCAATCCCTATGAGTTACAGAACTCATTTTAGGACAGGAGGAAAATTCATGGGTGTGAGGAAATAGTTACAGTTTTACTTGGAAAATGGATATTAAAAATATTAGTTTCACATACAACATAGACAAAAAATAAATTTAAAATAAAAACAGGTTGAGTGAGCAAACAACAATAGAAAATAATTAAAGAAACAAAGAACAAGGTTATACAAATGTGGATGATTATGATTACAAATAAATGGAAAAGAAAAGAAGAGAAAAGGAAACAAGACAAATGAGACATGATAAGAAAATTTACATAGTTTCATCCTTAAACGTATTTAAAAAATATTCTTTTAAAGCATTATTCTGAACTTTTTTATTTTGCTGGTTTCCCTTGTACATATCTGGAAGCGAATTATATAGTGTATAGGCAACATAGTTCAGAGATTTTATCCCATATTTTGTAGTGTGTGTTTGAGGTATGCGGATTTTATTGCTATTTCGAGTATTGTGAGTGTGAATGTCTTGATTGTAAAGTGGCTTGATGTTGGTGTGAGTTGATTGTTGAGTAATTTGTAGGATGGTGCTTGTGATTTCATGTTTAGGAAGGACTGTAATTGGAAGAATACCGGAAACTGAATAGATGTCTTTGACATGGGTGTCCCATGGAAGTCCAAACACATTTCTGAGAGCTCGGTTTTGAACCACCTGCAGATCAGCTATCAATTTCTTTGAGGCAAATCCCCAGATACAGCAGAGATAAGAAAGGTGTGAATGTACCATGGCGTAGTACACTGATGTTAGTAAAGGAATGGGTAATAATCCTTGGAGTCTATATAGTACACCAGTTATGGGGGTAATTTTCTCCTTTACATGATTTATGTGGAGATCCCAAGAGAGTTGGGAATCTACGATCAGGCCCAAATATTTTGTGCTCATTTTCTTTTCGAGGCAGTTATCACCAACTTTGATATTGAGGCTGAAATTTTTCTTGTTACCAAAAAGTATATAATGAGTTTTTTTTACGTTAAGAGTTAGTTTGTTTATTCTTAACCAGCTTGTGAGTTTAGAAACATCAGCATTCATTTCCGTTTCAAGCTCCGCTAGGTTCAGTTTATTGTAAAAAATTACTGTATCGTCCGCATAAAGTTGTAGAGTTCCTTTAATACCCCACTTTGTCATGTCATTCACATAGATTAGAAATAACAACGGTCCAAGAATTGATCCTTGTGGCACTCCACATGTTATTTTACCCAACTCACTCGTTTCTCCTCCCAGTTCTACTGCCGAAACGCGATTTGATAGGTAAGATCGGAAAAGTTCCAGAGGAGGACCAACAATACCCAAATGTTTCAGTTTTTCGATCAATACGTTGTGATCCACCGTGTCAAACGCCTTCTTTAGATCAATAAATATTGCCGCCGTAAAATCCCCATGATCAATATGTTTCTGTAGATTTGATATAAAATCGAAAGCTGCACATTTAGTGTTAGATCGTCGTCTGAAACCGTATTGTTTTGACGTGAGAATTTTGTTGTGTTCGAGATATTTCAATAGTCTTTCTTTAATGATACATTCAAAAATTTTAGAGATAGCTGGAAGTATAGAGATTGGACGATAATTTTGGACATTTTTTTTGCATTCGTCTTTATGAATAGGAATTATTTTCGCAATCTTTAGTCTGTCTGGAAAGATACCTTTTGATAGAGAGAGATTTATTAAGAATACAAGATCATCCGCCAGTTCCTCCTTGCAATTTTTGAGAAGGAGAGAGGTTATCCCATCGGAACCAGCTGCCGCTTTGGACTTAAGGTTAGATATGACACGTAGGATTTCATTTTTATTTGTCCTGATCATGTTAAGAGATTGTTTTGCTTGAGGTTCCGTGTAGATCGTGTTTACATCAGTATTTGAAGTTTTTATTACTGATGCTAAACTTTCCCCAACTGAAAGAAAAAATGCGTTAAATGCAGTTGCAATCTCCTTTGGTCCCTTTACTTCTTCGTCATTTATGACTAGAGATTTACAAGTTATTTTTGGGTTTCGCGAGCTATTTGTGAGAATGGAATTGATTGTTTTCCAGGTTCTCTGTGGCTTGTTCATGTTTTCGTTAAGCAATTTTGTATAATACTTGCATTTAATATATCTTCTGTAATTTGTGACAGTATTACGAGCTTTATTTTTTTCTATTGTCAAAGGAATACTTCCTTGATTTTGTTTCCAGAGTTTAAATATGCGATTTCGTTCTTTAATAAGTGAATCAAGTTGGGCATCAAACCATGGCGTATTGTTCAGTCTTTTGTCTCCTTTATTAATTTTAACTTTTGTTTTGCACGAATTTACAGCATTTTGTAGATAGTCAGCGAAATTATTATAATTTTGGTTTACATCATCAGACGAATGGGTAAATTTACAAGTTTTAAGTGACGTTTTTAATTTTTGATAATTTATTTTGTAAGCGTTTGAGAGGTAGTTTGAGGTTCTGTTGTTGGGGAGGTTTTTCAGGGAGTTTTCGTAATCCAATATAAGTATATTATGGTCACTAAGGGGATCATCAATATTTGAAATTATCCCAGAAACATTTGTTCTATTTGTGATAATGTGATCTATCAACGAGCTGGTGTTATTTGTTACCCTTGTGGGAAACATTGTGTTACACAAATAAAAGTTGTACGATTTTAAGGTGTGAACATATTTCCGTGTAATATCAGTATCTTTTGAGATATCGATATTAAAATCTCCAAAAAGTAATGTGTCTTGTTTGTTTTTATTTAATATTATTTCTAAAGAGTCGAAAAAATCTGTTATATTAGAGTTGGGCTTACGGTAAAAAACATACAAATTGAGAGGTTTAATATTTTTTGCCGTGATCGTAATTCCAAGAAAGGTATTTTCACTGCAACATTTTTCTATTTTCTTATTGCTTAGTGTGTTATGCATGTAGATGGCGACTCCTCCTCCTCGGTCCAGCTCACGGGAAGCAAAGATTCCAGAATAGTCAGTAATACTGAAAAAAGTTTCCTCTCCTTTATGCAGCCAGGTTTCCGTAATCACGAGAATATGTACCGTTCCTGTAATGTTTTTTAGGGTTTCTTCAATTTCATCAATTTTGTTTCTGATGCTTCTAGCATTCATGTACATAATACGCATACAGGACTTTTTGGTGGTGTATTCTTGAATATTGAAACATTTTTTTTCCTTGATGTTGCCTTTAGCAGTGGCCCACGTAGTCTACCCTTTCTCTGAAGCGCTCATCCATAAGCTTCCACAGTGGGCAATCTGGATTTGTTGCCCGGTGGTTTCTCGTACCTCCATTGCAATTTGAACACGTTGGTTCTTTCGCCTTATTGGGACATGTGTCATATTTATGACATTCACCACAGTGAACACAACTAAGCTTCTCTGTGCAAAAACGTTGGGAGTGACCAAAACCTAGGCATTGGTAGCATTGCATCAACGGTGACTGATCTTCAACCACAAGACGTTGATACCCTACGTTAATTCGTCCAGCGGTTATTAAAGATTTCCAGTTTTTCGGAGATGCCTCAAGGACAACGTTGCACAGAAGTTTGTTCCTGTGGTTTTTTTTGTATTTAATTTTTAGATTTTGTGTAAAATCTAAACCATAATCTAAATATGGATTTATTTGTTCGTTAACTGCGGTTGTCGATATCTCTATTGTACCCAATGTTTAGATTATATCTCGGGTCATTGTACCAAATGCACCCAGCGTGTGACAATGTTTATTTTAAAGCGTATTGATCTCTAGGATTGATGACGATGTTTACCCCATAAATCTCAAACTAATTGTCTAGTCTAAAGTTAATTTCGTTGTTTAAAATATGATTACGCCCTGCCTTCTCTGTGATTGGTTGATCAATCTAAGTGTTTGTAATTGGGCCTAATTTTTGGGATTCCCTGGGAAAAGTAAAGATGTTATTAGCCTCTGTGTTCTTTTTATCAAAACTTGACATGAATTTAATAATTATAGATCTCTACTGTCTCCATGGCCCAATCAAACTTAATCCGCTAGGTGTCGCTAGTGTGTTGATTTCGTTATAATTCTAAAATATTATTTATTCATTCGTAAGGTGGAAGCTACGATATTTTCGTATCCTCTGCGATTCATCACAGGGTCCAGGCTATAATTGCATAAAACCGTTTAGCTCATTATTATTTTTGATTGGCGCTGTAAGGGAATATGGATATTGCATTTGAAGAGATTGAAATTTGTCTAACTGTCAGAGTGTTTTAATTCCTACCACATGTAATGACTTTTTAACTTGGTTTAACATTACGTTTTTTAAGTATTTAATTATTTTAAAAGCTATAAAAAATTCTAAATACACACAAAATATAATGTTGAATTTAAGCATAGTGATGGTATTTCTAAGTCCACTTCACTAGGGGGCCATGTGATGAAGGAAACTAAAGTTATTTAATTCTAGTTCGTTATTTAATTCTATGCCGATTTTAGTGATGTTTTAGGTTTTATTCGTTGACCTCTTTCAGCCGCATTTTTATTCTAGATTTGTACTCATTATTATTTTTTATTTGTTATGGGAAATACTTGTGAGGTTTGGTTGTAAAATGAGTGTACTTTCTTTTTCTGAATGTAGTTTTATAATATTTATAAAGTGGAACTTTTTTATTTCATTCTTATTCGATCTAATGTGATGGATCAGCTGTGTAGTGGAGGGTTCAATATTTTTGAAAATTTTAAATAATATTATGTTTTCGACATGTTGTGCATTTGGTACATCAAAGATATTGAAAAAAAATCTATAGGTATTCTAATGGATAATTTTAGTATGGTCTTTATGATTCCTTTCTGAATTGTATTCAGGTTATGTACCTACTCTGTGTAGCAGATCCCCATCCTATAATACCGTATACGGTAATGGTTGATCCAGGACTGAACTTTTATATGTTTTTATTTTTTTCCATCGCAGGTTTAAGAACCTGTTGAAATTTTATATCCTCTTCGTTTCTGTTATCGGAAGACTTCAATTGATTAAAGTAAACCTTGATTTAGTAGTACAAACTCGGTATCGACGAGATTCTTGTTGCCTCTTTAAATCAAACATCTTGATTAAAAGACGAGTTGTTTCTATAGAACTTTGTTCCTTTTCTGTTGTACCTACCTTCAAAAGCAGGTGATTTTCAAAAGTAGAGATGATTTTTTTTTTTATAAACGTGCTATTAAATATTAATAAAGGATTTTCGGATATTCATGTTTGCGGTAAAAATTATGAAGAAATTCAAAATAATTTGATATTTTGTATACCTTTGGAAAATATAATTGATTTAAATAAAGTACTTTATATAACTTTCAAGCGAAAGATAGCTAATCTGTAGATATTTTGATTGTATTAATGTAGATACCGAGTGGAAGTAATGCTCAGTATCGCCCTGGTGAAAGACAACCATTCAGAACCGAAACATTGCGTGGAATGGCTTTAGCTCTGTTTGGTCAGTTACTCCCACTTTCCTCTAGTCCATCTAATTCCCCCCACCATTTATTTCATCTCTACGACGTATCTTAATGTATAAAACAAAGGTGGGTTAGTTTCACCATTTATAACCCAAGAACGGCTGGACCAATTTTTATGATCTTTTATTTGTTGGATTTGCTTTCGCCCCGAATAACAGAGTTGCTATTAAAACATCGGAAAAATTCACAAAAAAATGTTATGAAAAAAATTCTTTTCGTCATTCATTTTGTATGGAACTAATTCTTATATTTTGGAAGAGCAGCAGGAATATTGTGGTAATTATAATATTGAGAAGTGAGTGAAATCCAAAAATTTAAAAACGTCAAATGTCAATGCGCTAATTTTTCCGCTTTTGTTATTAAACATATATGCTGCCCCTCTTTCTTACACACTAAATGTCAACAGTCGGAAATGTGACAAACGGTGAACGTATGTCTGCACCCCTCCACTGGAAAAATACAATACTTATGTGGCGACACCCCTGCTCTGCACCTTGGCGACAGCCCTGCACATTTCTGTACACGGCACGAACTCTGTGACGTCACTCCACGTCACCAGTGTCACGCCACATCGGTAGAAGAAGCTTCGAGAAGCGCCGGGCGGCGATCGCCAGATCCCCGCACGACGCGTCACCGACGACAGCTTCCAACGAACCGCTCTCGCGTCTTACCAATTAACTAACCTTGTACTGTGTATTGTTTAACTTTGGTTTTGAGAGCTTCACTTCAGAACGCAATAAATATTCGCTTCAAAACTACCTTTTATTTCTCACCTTCCGATTATTCCCCGTGGATGACGATTACCCACACTTATAATAAATATCCCTCACACGTACTTTTAAAAATTTTAATTTTTAAATTAGCTCCGCACAGGAGGCCCTGACTAAAATAATTTCCCGCAGGGTCTATGTTATCTTAGGGGATGCTAAATTATTGTACTTACCGTGGTGGCAGAGCTCTGCTCGACAATTGAGCTAACTGAGATATACAGAGCGCTACGTTGCAAAATAAAAAAAGACAACAATTTATGTATTTTGCTTGTATCGCAAAGACGAAGATTATCTTTCTAGGGTTAAGTTGTCTTACAATAAGAAATTAAAAGATATAGCACTGTCGTTTAAAAAATGCGTGCCTACAACATTATTTCACCTGTTCATAAATTTATTAGTCGATACTCTTCTCAAAATTGCAACGGAGTTCAGCTGCAGTACAATATGTGAACTTAACGATTTATTTTTAACAAATAACCACATTGAATTGATAATTTTTTCCCGACCTGTTTTAGATAAATAAACCATTCTTCCAACACATAACCGAACGTCAAATTGAAAACTTTTCTTTCCCAAAATATTATGTAATTGGAGGTCGAATATGGTTCATATAATTTACAAGAACCGTTATAGAAATAAATTGAGTGGGCAAATCACTCGCGGTATTATTTTCCCCCTAACGGATCCGTTTCCCATTGCCCCATGATGCGAGTGAAGTTATCGCCTGATCCTTTCCCAGAGGGCGTCGCAACGGATCCGTTAGTCCTTTAGTCCGTTAGTCGCCGTTGCTGTTAGATAGCGGTGTTATTGATTCTTTTTATTTTTCACCTTGGCTAACTGCGCAACATCTATAATGGGATGGCGCGTTGGATTACAGTAGACTTGACGTCGTACAAAAAACGTTAAGACGACAATATACCCTAAAATATATTCACAATCTTAACGACGCGACGTAAGTAAAGAAGCCGTGTATACAAATTGCGACTCGCGATTCGTGTATTGGACGGACCTACTGTCGAATTTGCCTTATCAAAAAAAATAAGAAGAAGAAAAAAAATGTGGGAATCTTAACGACGTAAGTGAAGAAAGCGTGTAAACAAATACCCGTGGCACGGCGTATTGGACGGACGTGCGGTCGAATTCAGGCCTGCATTCCCTAGCAATCCTGGAGATTCGACCTTTCCATCGCGTTCATTTTAATTAATTCTGAAGAACGTGTTTTAAATATTTAAAATGTCTAGAAAAATAAAACTGGTGCTTACCGCTATCTTTAAAGTTGAAAAAAAAACGGGTTATAAAGCTTTAAAATCGTTGTACGTAAAATATATTAATGGTAAGGCATTATTTTTATTAATCTAAAACATAAAAAAACTTGCATCCCTTGTGAGGCATGGAAATAAAAATGATAATTCAACTACTTATTCACCGCAAATGATTAAGCTGTGAGTTTTGAGCAAAAAAAAATTAATGTTAGGGTTGTGTACCGCCTTAATTTCTTCAATAATCATTGTAAAATTGGTATTGGTGAACCTTTTAAAAAAATGACAATAAAATATTTTGCAGAAGAAGATAACACTAATAATCTAAACAAAAATATGAAAGAGAAAAAAAACACAGAAAAATATAAAATATAAAAAAACTCTTGAGCGGTATTCACATAAAAAATATGTATATATGCTTTTTTTTAAATTTAGTTTTTGTAAGTTTATACGAAACCACTAAATTAATACTTCCAGCTTCACAAAACTTACTATTATAAAATCCCCTGATTTAACTAGTCTTTTTTTTACATTAACTTCCCACATAGATGACATAGGCCCTGAGGAAAATAATTTCCCTCAGGGCCTATGTCATCTTTGAGGATGCTGTGTGGAGGGTCTTTTTGGGGAAAGGAAGGAGTGAACATGGGTCTTGAAGAGACCCATATTGTAGGAGGGAGGAAACACAGAGGTCTGTGCTAGTCGTAAAAAATGCGTTTAATAAGAAAAGCTCATCGGACCGCTTTAAAAATTTCGAACGCATGACGTAGCTTGAAGTAAGACACTGCCACTTGTATTGCAGTTAATTCAAATTTCCCGGTGGAACGTGGACTTCAAGCTGCCACAAATGTTAAGCCAATCACCGCTCTACCCCTTCGATGAGCTAACCTTGTTAAATGCGTTTTCCACGAACCTTGGGCATAGGTATTGTGGTAGCAAACGATGCAGCTATTTTGAATTGCGGAATTATTCCTATAGGCTCAATTGACAAATTAAGAGGAACCATCCGAACTATTCTGTTCCAGACTGCCGACGACGTAACAGCTTCGTAAATCGCTTCTTGTTCGCTCCCACTTTTCATACAGGATTTTTTTTTTAAATAAATTATTGCACGGATGAAAATTGTTACACTAGTAAGTAGAGTGTTAAATGCTTATATGATGTATACGCAATCCATAAAGTCGATACCCCCCATAGAACTATAAAGCATTACATTTTTATAACGATCTAGTTACAATATGTAAGGATCTCATGACGGTCACGTATCCAGTCCGCGAGACCCACTCCCACCAGATCCGCCCACATAATATCACGCCATAAATAATGTTTACTAGGTGACGTGTCGCAGTCGTATATCACGGGGCAGCTCTTTAAAAATGTTCTGTCGTTCTGATAGTAAAACTGTAGCGGAGAAATAAAAGGGAATATCTACTTTTTAAATAGCATGCTTATGAAGTGATGCTATGTAAGATAATGTAGGTACCAAGGAAATATGTTGTAAATCAAAACCCAGAGCTTGAGATATAAAATTTAATTAACACTATTAAATCAAAGTCCAACATAAAATATTTAATAGAATCTAAAGGGCGTGTCATTCACTCGAAGAGTCAATGATTATGAATTTCTGAACGTTTAAACAAAGTAGGTAGTTAATAGTTTAAGGAATTGAACGTGGTAAAGGTTGAGCGCCATCTTATTTTGTTGCGAATAAGAAAACAATCAGAATCAGTTAAGGATAAACCATGGTAAATGATATTAAAGCTAATTAACGTTACGTGTAGAATTGCGATGATAAGGCTACAGCATGACTCTTCCGCAGGAGAATTCTGAAGGTCCGGCAACCAGACGCGATCCTCCGTTCGCAAGGTGGGTGTTTCTTCACTCGTTCCCAAATCCAAACTGGCCGGTGTAGTCGCCAACGCCACTAGGAAACGCTCGCTGGTCACATGGTTTGTTGTGACCTAGTGATGTGCATACAACAAACTGTAGGGATGGGGAGCCGAATCGCTACATTACCCCCTTCCCAAAGAGAACATTTCCAGCAGGAAATGTAGGCCCTCCAGGCGCCTATTACAGCAACAGCAACAGGAACATTGTTGAAGTTCCATTTCTTCAGATGATCAGGAGGAGAAGCCATCAACAACCCTTGAGACCAGGTTAATGAGGTATCCATCCCGAAGGCTGCATCCAAGGTACTGATTCAAGCAGGAAGAAAGCCAATTGTTAGGGTTAAAACTTCTGCCTTTTCAAGAGCAACTTAAGTAGGTTGACATAATAAATGAAGGTCCAGGAAATTTGACGAACCCAATAGTGCTGAAGTCCAAATGTAGGAGTTAAAACTTCTGCCTTTTCAAGAGCAACTTTAAGTAGGTTGACGTAATAATTGAAGGTCCAAGCAGGATGCAATGTTGCCAAAATAGTTCAAATCTTCTTTGTTAAGAGCCCATGACATGACAGGAGGTGGAGCCAGTATTTGAAAGAAGTGTGAATGGTCCAATTTCTTGATGAAGGAAACCAAAATGTAACAGGATGAAACACCAGAATGATGAGAAGCTGTGTAACGAGTCCAATCTTCTTGATGTTCTCTACAGCTAAGACTGCCTAACTTATGGTTTATCAGGAAGGAAATTGAAACAAATAAAAAAATACAACATTGATTAACCAACAATTAGAAAAATTTAAAGCGCTTTATACCAATCTAAATAAAAAAGTCTCCCAAAATACAGGAAAACTATAAAACATTTGACCTCAACAAATGTGAAATGCTAGCAAGCGATTAAAACTGCAAAATTGAAATTAGAATTTTACCAATAAAATTCAAAGTGACAAGCCTATCCAAGCCTATACATAAAGACCAAAAAGTTATCACAACAAAATCAAACAATTAATTAAACAAACTCAGGCATACAAAGCCTAATAAACAAATTCAGGTATACAAAGCCTAATCATACCGAATATGTGAGAGAAGAATTCTCAAGGAATAATTACAACATAAAATTAAAACCCGAGTTATCAAATTACCGATATTATGTTTAAATATAAATTTTAGCAAAGAATTAAATTTAATTCAAATATTAAAAACAAAATTTTACTGAAAATTGTAATCTGCCAAAACATTAAAAATACAGTGTGTAATCCACTGAAATATATGTATTATATCCTTTGTAAGAAAATTCAAAATTAATACCAACGGTATATGCAAGGAATGATTGAAATCAACAATCAAAGATAAATTATATCTGACGTAAGAAGAAATTGTTTTATTATTGATCTTTTAATTCATATATAAAAAAAACTCGTCAAGCAATTTCCCTAAGATAGGGGAAGTGCTTAAGAAGATGAACACGAAAACATAAAATAAAGATTGTTCAGATAATCACCCAAATAAACGTTCATAAAATATGACGTCAAGAACTGTACTAAAATATCATCCCGAACGATAATGCATTACGCAAAAACTACATTCCCATATAATCTTTTAATCAAAATTAATTATCTGAACAAAGTAAAACGACTGTTGAACAACACAAATTGCCCATAATTCCCATATAAATTCTCAGAATAAGATGGAAAACCGGAAAATCCCTGAACACCAATACCTGGAAAATCATTTCCCAAGAATAACGTGAATGTTGTATAAAAACCCCAAAGTGTGAACAAGTGTTATTTAAATACCATTTGAACAAACTTCCCATATAAATCCTCATAATGAGATGGAAAACCCGGAAAACTTCCAAACATAATGAACCGTTAAAACGTCTTCAATATTAACGTAATAAATAGCAAATAGAAAAGGACAACAGGCCTCCCACCACTACAGGAATAAACATCTGTATCAGTAGGTCCCCTGTCTTCCTGCGATTGAAAGGAAAGGAAAACCCAAATCCATTTCCGCGAAACGATTTTTAAAAAAATCGCGTCCGAGAACTCAGAGGTTAAGAACATAGAACCCGAGACTAACTACTCACGAACTCAGAGGTATTAAACATGGAAAGCTCGTAGTTATTCGCATATCGCTTCCAAAATGCCGAAACACCGGAAAAATCCCCGAGCGCCAATATATGCAAAATCATTTCCCAAGAATAACATAAATGTTATAAAACCCCAAAGTGTCTCATTAACGAATGAAACAACGTTGTTCAAATATCAATTGAACAAACTTCCCATATAAATCCTCATAATGAGATGGAAAACCCGGAAAACTTCCTACTATAACGAAACGTTACGTCGTCTTCAAGTTTATCGAAAATAAAAAAAACCCATGGCAAATAGAAAAGGACCACAGGCCTCCCACCACTACAGGAATAGACATCTGTATCAGTAGGTCCCCTGTCTTCCTGCGATTGAAAAGGAAAGGAAAACCCAAATCCATTTCCGCGAAACGATTTTAAAAAAATCGCGTCCGAGAACTCAGAGGTTAAGAACATAGAACCCGAGACTAACTACTCACGAACTCAGAGGTATTAAACATGGAAAGCTCGTAATTATTCGCATATCGCTTCCAAAATGCCGATACATTCCCACCGAAAGGAAAGTTATGAAAATTATGACCCGAAATTAGAAAACAAAAGAAACATCACATGGACGCCACGAAAGGACAGACAAAAAACAAAACAACCATTCGAAGTTCATACTCGTGTTCATATATGAACGTCGAATGTGTGTTCTTTAGAAAGAATAACATCCCTCTTCGTGCCGGACAAAGTGAAACGCTGCTCCCTCCAGTACCACCTAACCGCAAATAAAGTGAAACCGCTCAAAAAAAAATGAAAGTCAAAGTAAGGAATAAAATAATCCCGAAATATGATGTATATCTAACACCAAAATCAGACCTAATAGCCATTATAGAATCCGACTAAAATCTTTTATGAACAACTTAACGTTGCATAAACTCCATACAAATCCAACATAACAGTTGATATCATAACGTTGATCCTACAACAACAAAAAAAATATGTGTTCCCGCAAAATAAAAAAAATTCCGAAGATTAAATTGACTTAAGCCATTATAACCGAATTTTGTTCGAAGACAAAACGGAGATATAACAATTCTTAAGCTTCTGTAAATATTTGTATAAAACTTTAGAAAAAAAAATTATAGCAAACAACAATGCTGTATCAAACTTCCATAATAAATCCAACATAACCGTTGATGAATGTTTAATAATAGCAAAACTTGCGTTGCCAAAGAAAAATAATTAAAGAGATAAGTATGTTAACTTATTATAAATCTCTCAATTATCTGAAAATTTTTCTAAAAGAAAAAATAATTGTAAAAGAAGATTTGAGTATAAATCACTTCCAAGGTTGGTATATTGTGTTTCCGAAACGAAGCATTATTTATTTTATTTAGAAATGATGTATCTGGTTTAAAATAAATTAAATGATGAATCCCAATAAAGTATCTGTAACCATTTCATATATTTATTATTTGAAAAGCGCCGTAAATAATTTATAAAGTTATTAAGTTCTCATAAGTAAGCAAAGCCTCGAACCAAAACTGCAATACGAACGAGGAATCATTAAGGTGTATGAATATTTTAACCTGACGCGCGACGTACAGATGTCGTTAAATGCGAAAATAATTATAATAATTACTTAGCAATTGCACAAACCTAAAGCTGCGAATGAACAAAACAAATATATTTAAGTTAAATAAATAATATTCAAATAAACTGAAATTAAAATTAAATTTTAAACATTATAAATTTACTAAGACAAAATAAACGATTCAAACATACAATTGATTGACAATAAAATCCCATAAGGTGAACAAAGAATCGAATGCTAAAACTGCCATAATTCTGAAAAAATAAAGTAGCTTCCTACTAATTTAAATATTAATGTTATTTATATTTATTTGGAACCGCTAAGCCTGAAATTATTAAAGGAGAGCGGTGAAATATTGAGAAAACAGATGATATATTCAAATTTAATAAAAATTCCCAAAAAAACACTGAATTTCAAACTAAAAATTTAAGTTTTGTTCTAATGTAACAATATCGAAAAAAAATTCTATTATAAAATTTTTAGAAAACCCCAAAATTGAGCTTAATGTTTTCGAAAAGAGAGAAAATTGTTATATGTGAATGATCAATAAGTTAAATAATTCCCACAATATAATTCCAAAGAAGCTATTAAAATTATCAAGTGGGTAAAGTCGATAAATTTAATACTGCCAGGAACCAAACTATAGAAAAAATCAACCCAATTAACACGCGTATTATTCAATTCAAAATTTTTTTTTTTTTTTAACTCAGGATTAATAAAATTAATTTTAAAAATTAAATTAAAATTAACGCAATTTTAAACAACATACATGAGCTCAGGCATATTGGATAGAATCGACAATAATTCGACATGATTTGACTGTGACAAAATGCCAATAAATTCCTCATAAATAATTAACAATTAAAGTTATTGAAGAATTCCAAAGAAATTCACACAAACTATTTACAAAATATTTCTGTAAAATCAATCAACAACTCAACCGAAAATAAAAATAAGTTATTTGAAAAACCTTTTATCCATGAATCAATGTTAAACTGGACTCGGCAATTTCCATTGAATAATAGACGTCTCTCAAATCCAATAGTCATGTGAAGAAAACCAGCAACTCTGAAACGCATGATTTGACGCATTTGAAAATAAAGTAAATTAAAATTCCGAAATACAGGAAAATAATTCCTAAATAAAGATGTAAATAATTTCAGTGTAACAATTTTTTGCGCAATTATTAACGCGTAGACAATAAAATTTACAACTCCATTGAAATTAGTACCCATCAAACTGTAACAATACTACATATGAAGGTTAAATTTAAAAATTCCTTAAAATTCGTTGCAAGATAAACTCAAAATTAATAGGAAAGTAATTATCAATCACATCAATAACAAAAATTAATCAACTTGGAAATCCATTAATATAATCTGAAAGAAAGATTTAATACTGACATAGATCGACCGTCCCTCATAATAAAATGTTAAGCAGCATAGCGTTCAAAAGCAAATTTTATCAACCAGATGTTACAATAAAATTATGAAGGATATTGGAACGCCATAGCATTATTAAATAATGAAAATTCACTCAAAAGATAGAATATAAAATTGAAATACACTTACGTAGTACAGCGCGTGCCATTATGACCGTAGGTACATATTTGTTCCGATCGCAACCAATAAAGTACATCGTTAATAATGTACGGAGCTACCGGTGATAGCTAATTATATATAAACCTGCAACATTATTACAAAAGGAAACCAACCAACATTATTATGCGAATCAAAAATAACCGCTATTATATATTGAAACCTGTGAAAATGAAGGAACCGTTGAAGTATTATTTTTTTTTTTTGAAAAGGGAACACATGATATAAAATTAATATAATGATTAAAGTATCTTCGTGAGCGGTTACACTTATGACGAAACGAATACAAAAAAATGAGTTTGGATGTGGGAAACAATGAATATAAAAGTTTTAAGGACATTATAATAAATAAAATATAAAACACACTCACCCCACGAACAGAAGATGCGCATGGAACCCACAGAATCTCAACATCGGAGTCATACCAAAAAAAAAAAATTCCTACCCAATGAAAAAAAAAATAAACGAAACAGAAATTACTGAGGTTAAACCACGTTGCGCGCCATTTTGTAGCGGAGAAATAAAAGGGAATATCTACTTTTTAAATAGCATGCTTATGAAGTGATGCTATGTAAGATAATGTAGGTACCAAGGAAATATGTTGTAAATCAAAACCCAGAGCTTGAGTTATAAAATTTAATTAACACTATTAAATCAAAGTCCAACATAAAATATTTAATAGAATCTAAAGGGCGTGTCATTCACTCGAAGAGTCAATGATTATGAATTTCTGAACGTTTAAACAAAGTAGGTAGTTAATAGTTTAAGGAATTGAACGTGGTAAAGGTTGAGCGCCATCTTATTTTGTTGCGAATAAGAAAACAATCAGAATCAGTTAAGGATAAACCATGGTAAATGATATTAAAGCTAATTAACGTTACGTGTAGAATTGCGATGATAAGGCTACAGCATGACTCTTCCGCAGGAGAATTCTGAAGGTCCGGCAACCAGACGCGATCCTCCGTTCGCAAGGTGGGTGTTTCTTCACTCGTTCCCAAATCCAAACTGGCCGGTGTAGTCGCCAACGCCACTAGGAAACGCTCGCTGGTCACATGGTTTGTTGTGACCTAGTGATGTGCATACAACAAACTGTAGGGATGGGGAGCCGAATCGCTACAAAACGAACGTATATATTTAATACGGAGCAAAAGTACTCATAACGGTATTTTAGCGTGAGTGTTTTTCATGTTTCAAGAGTTTTTTTTTAATCGCTCTCAGTCAATTATTTTAGCATCTGTTAAACTCAATGATTAGGAGCACTTGATCAACTTCCAAATAAGGTAGAAGTTCGTTGAGATTACTAGTTAAAAAGAAGTGGAATGGTTTTGGGTTTGGCTAGTTTATAACGGCAATTCACAGTGTGCGTGTTGATAAAATACGTAAAAACGTATAATATTTTATTTTTGATTCTGTAAATGCATCTGTATAACAGAACTATATCACAAAATGATGATTTTAAAAAAATCGATGCACCTCGTCTCCAAATAAATTATCACCAATAAGCCTAAATCAGCATGAAGACGGCCATGATAGGCTAAAACCGGTAACGGTAAAAAAAATAATAAAATTTATATTTTTTTAAATTGTTTTAATTTATCATAATCAATTCAATAACAATATATACATTATTTTCTGTGCTTTATTCTGTATCATACCTGGCTTAGATTTACTAGTGTCGTCTTCTTCTTTAGTTGAAAACTAATAATCGATTGACAATTAATTATTTTATTATTGTTCATAAGTTTTAAAAAATGAATGGGTAAAGAGGAAGGCTAAAGAGGTACACGAATACTAAAATTTAGAATTTTAAAAGCTATTTCTAGCTAAGTTTTTATTCTGCATAATCTCCCCACTAGTGGAACAAGGTGAAAAATACGCTTTATTGTTTTTATTCATTTTAGTCGGAGTACCTATAAATATCTCAGGGTTGTTTTAAAAAAATCTTTTTTAAAATTAGAAAAAAGAGAGGGTTAAATTATATTCCGTTTTAATTAATAAATGTTTTTCAAAAAAACCAGAACCCAAAATTCAAGAGATTTTTAAAAACTTCGGTGTAACTTTTACAGATCTTGTTGACGTATAATGATTACATTGAGTATAGGCCTCAGCCTTTTTAGCAGGAAATACTTTAACCCCTAGAGCAATTTTGGGAGAAATTTCTCGAAGACATAAAAAACCCATGGAGTCTTTTTGAGAGATATTTCTCCTAGACATCAATCACCGGAAGATTCATTTCGGGAAATTTTTCTACCAGATGTCAAACACCCATGGAGCCTTTTTGAGAGATATTTCTCCCAGATGTTAAACACCCAAGGAGTCTTTTGGGGAGGTATTTCTAATAAATGTCAAACACTCAAGGAGTCTTTTTGAAAGATATTTCTCTCAGAATATAAACATTCGAGGAGTCTTTTTGAGAGAAATTTCTAACAGACGTCTAACACCAATGAAGTCCTTTTGAGAGGTATTTCTCCCAAACACCATTGGAGTCTTTTTGGGAGATTTTTCTCCCAATCTGACACAGACTCATAAAAGTAATGCTATCTCATTTTCCATTACGGTGAGATATATGATTTAAATAGTGTTAGATAGATAGAACACCATACTTTGCATTTGGATTTAAAAGTTAGAAAGAAACTCCGTAAAAATGAAAAAAATATATCTTAATATATAAAACAAAGTCGGGTTAGTTACACTATTTATAACTCGAGAACGGCTGGACCAATTTTGATGATCTTTGATTTGTTGGATTTGTCTCCGCCTCGGATAGGATAATAACTTTTAAAACATCAAAAAAATTAACGAAAAATATAGTTATTAAGAAAATTCTTTTCCCATACATTTTGTATGGAACGAATTCTTATACTTGAAAGAGCTGCGGGCATTTTGTGATAAGTACGTGAATTTCAAAAATTCAAAAACGTCAAATGTCAATGCGCTAATTGTTTTGCATTTATTCTTAATTGTGTAATGCTGCCCCTCTTTCTTACACACTAAGTATCAATAGCCGAAAATGAGACAAGCGGTGAACGTATGTCTGCAACTGGGGCAGGAGACCCCTTTGCCCCCCCCTTTCGTGGTGGAGGGGTATATTAAATAATTTATTAAGTTTAGGTACTTTGCTTTATTAGTACATGATAATGGCGTTCAACGTGTTTCAAACTTCAAAATTCAGTGATATTTGAAAAAAAAAATGTTTTGTGGTTACGTTTTAGACATTTTTTATTGTCGGACTGTGTTTGACAATGCCATATTTTCAATAAATAAACAAATAATCGAGTTAATTGGTATTGTGGATTAAAGATATTTAATTTATCTTTTTGATGTATTGCAGCTATTTTTGGTTAGTCTTTTGTGAAATCCATTTTAGTCTATTCAAATGTCGCCATTTCTCGACAAAATTTTGGTCAAAAGTTTGTTGAGAGGGAACATTAAACAGTTCACAACATATCAAAATTCAGTTTCTTAAATATGTATTTTTGTAGATTATGATTATAAATTAGACCGTTTAAAAGAAATTTAATAGAAAATATTGAATGGAAGACAAAATTAAACTTCCTAGGCGAGTTTATAGGGAGAAATTACGGAGAATAGTTCCGTTTACGATTTTATAATATTTTTACGATTGTTTTTTACGAAATGCTTACGATTTTATAATATTTTTTTAATAAATTCTAGGAATATGTTATAATCAACCAAAGATAGGTGATTTCATTGACTATATAGAACTATGATCAGTTTGTATCAGTTTTTAAACCATATTAAAATTCGGAAGTATGATTTTTTTAAGGTGGGCGGAAAAAATTCAAAACGGTCACCAAAATATCACGAGCAATCCGAGGAAAAAAACATAAATCGCGCTGTCGCTCCAGTGGACAGTGGTTAGGATACGTTCATAGATCAACTTAGGATGTGTTCAAAAACCAACTGGGCGTTTTGAAATCAAATGAATAATCGATAGAAAAAAGGTGCGCTGGATGCCCGGCGCTTTGTGAATCAAGTTTTTTTTTTCGAATGTACATAACGATTTTGGCGCCCCTTAAGGAAAAATACAATAATTACCTATAATAAATCTCTGAAATGAAATGTAGTTTAACGCACATGAGGCCCTAAGGAAAATGATGTCATCTTAGGGGATGTTGTGTGGAGGGACTTTTTAAGGAAAGGGAGGAAAGGAAGTTCTGGGAAGAAAAAAGGTATGAGGGGTGGGTAGGAATCTGGGGGTCAGTGCGTCTGGGAGTGACGGACGTATGAATCCATCCAATCCATCGCTCCAACTGCGCTGCAAGGCAATGGGTTAAGAGAGTCCGGTTGGAAATGTCAAAAATCTTCCTTAACCAGTCTCTCTCGATCCGGCCCGCCACGCAGCTGGTGGGCAGACGCATCCGCCGCTAAGACCCCGACAAACGTTGCCCCATGAACCCGGGCACCCCTGATAAATCACCAAACGTAGCGAACCACTTGGGGTGACCTATGGCAGAGGTGTTGGTTATCCAATTAATGGTTCCCGGGGCGGCGGCACCGGTACCCAAATTCCCGTAAGTGAGTGGAAAAGTTAGAAAATCATAAAAAATATAAATCCATACACAACGCCGTGAATACTGACAAAAACAAAACACGGACAGTTGCGCATCGATAATTGCTTCATTGTGTAATTTTTAACTTAATAAAAAAAATGAATTTATTTCAACATTTATTGATTCTGAGGCGGTACGAAGTTCGTCGGGTCAGCTAGTATAATAATAAATTACATTTTGATTTTGAAAATATATTGTTGAGGGGCAAGGCTCTCAATTAGCGATCCGGTGATTGCGTGTTCAAATCCCGGTGTGTGCAAGTAAATTATATTTGATTAATTAATTGTATTTTCACAATTTCAACTTATAAAACATTTTTTTTTAATTTATTTTTTTTTTAACTTTATGAGTAACTCGAACCCAGTGGAACCAATTTTTTTTCTGATTTTTCTGTCTTCAGATTTTGATTGAGTTTCGCTAATATTGTCTTCATTTAATTCCAGGGTGGAATATACTCTCAGGATCGCCCTAGTGCAAGACCACCATTCAGAATTGAAACGTTGCTTGAAATTGACTTTAGCCGTATTTGGTAACTAGATCTGAATATATAGGTACTTCATCCTAACAACACATTTCAATTGGGGATACCATGGTGCCATGCCCCAGACGGTTGGAAGCAGTTGGGACTCACTAACAAAATAAGGTTAATTAATAAATAAGTTGTAATTACATTTTACGTAATAATAACCATCGGTAAGACAGTGACAAATTTTAGTTGCAATACTAAAATCAAATAGTTCATCTGCTTTCCAAAACAGTAGATATTTTATTTTGAAATATGTTAACAAATAGCGAATTTATCTGAAATCGAATACAATGCGAAAATATATCCCACTCAATTCACATTTTTACAAATCGCTAGAGAAATACTTGGCTAAATATGGAGGTTTTAGGGGTTAAAAAGAGTTGATATTTGATCAGGTTAGTGGCCTTCAAACGTTCCAGTAACTTTGCCGTAAGCTCAGACGTTTATTGAAAAAATCTTGACGTGGGAAAAGACAATATTTTTTCAGGCGATTCTTTCTTTTATATAAAGGTCCTATCCCAACAGATCCGGGACGAGGGATAATATTGTTTCAAGCCCTGAACTAATTTGAATTTGATATTTGGGTTTTATATGGCAGGCCCTGCAGCCAATGCCGAATGAAAGAAATTTTTTGGCGTATGTAAAGCAAATCGATTTTGGCCAATTTCATGAGGCGGATAAAAATACTTTTTAGTTATGTTACTATTCATACTCTCAGTATTGCCCTGGTGATAGACAACCTTTCAAAATAGAAATTTTGCTTTGCTTGAAAATTCTTGGGCCGTTTATGTAATTATTAATAATGTGATCACGAGTTTACAGTTATTTTTTAATTCGACATTTTCTGGGTTCCGTGCATGTAATGCAATAAAATATAAAAGCTCAAGTGGATGTGAACAAATAAATATCTACATTTTAAAAACATGCTTTGTATCATTAAGGTATTACGTTAATTGATTACTTGTGTTATTAATGTTTTATGTAAAATGAATCTTTAAATTTTTATGTGATACCTCGATTTATGGGATGCTGTGTGGAGGGTCTTTTTAGGAAATGAAGGAGAGCAAGTTTCAGGCAGGAAAAAGTTATGGGGGGGTGAGAAGGAATCTGGGGGTTAAAGCGTTCATGAGTGACGAACAATCCCATCCATCCATCCATCAATGAATGCATCCCATCCAGAGCGGTGCAAGGCGATGGATCGAGATACTCCGGCTGGAGAGATCAAATGTCTCCTCAGCTAGTCTCTCCCGATACGGCCCGCCAACCAGCAGGTGCGCAAATGCATCTGCCTCTAAGACCTAGACAATTTCATAAAAATACCTTACACAGAGCACACCCAAAGATGACATAGGCCCTGAGGTTTTTTTTCCTCCCGTGTGGAACTAATGTAAAACAAAATATTCCTACCCACCCCTCCTACCTTTTTTTACTTCTCAGAACCTTCCTTTTCTTAAAAACACCCACCACACAGCATCCCCAAAGATGACACAGGTTCCTAGGAAATATTTACCTCAAGGCCTCCTTTATGGAGCAATTATAAAAAAAGGCGATTTTTTTTACATTTTACCTATTGTACAATATCACAACAAATACTTAAAAAAATATGTCTATTAATTGAAACGGCTGTATTTAATTTTTAATGTATATCTGCTCACTGCAAATGAAAATGTTTTATAGTCAACATCTCAGAATTCACTTTTTACGACGCTATTCAAAGTAATCTAGTTGGAGGGGAATTTAGAGTCTCGAAGAAACCCGAAATAAATGAGGGAGGAAATAATAATTCCGGTTGCTATTTCCTGATGACTCGTGGCATTTTACAAAGTGACAAGTCATGTTCTTTGAAATATTAGGACCGCTCAGTTTATCGTCAGTGCGTACGGAGGGGATCATTGCCTAAAGATCCTTTAACAGAATGTATTGAAATACCAGTTAAACAGGCTTGTCGTTCGCTCCTTTCCTATGCGAATTGAAGATTAACGCATTGTTAGTTAAATGAATGCGTCTGGTCTCCTTTACACAAATTCTTGTAAGCTTAAAACATATTTTGTATTCAAGAATTCAAGGGGAGGTTAACAAATTCAGCTTGAGGTACTCCAACCTTTCCCACCCTGATATAAGTAACGTATGGTTACTCCTTCAGAGCTCTCACAAGGACTCTAATTTTTTTTATATAACCAAGCAACTTTTATGTTGAACGAAGCTAAACCTTCAAATGTCCCTGTGAAGCAGGAGTTCAGTTGTCGGAATTGATTGAAATCTGCGTATGGTCGGCAGCTAGTCATGTACTTAATTTGTCAGCCATACGTTTTACCATTTAAAAAAGTAAACTAGTAAAAACGTAATTTTTATTAAACTAATTTGAGGTAAAGATAAATATAAATTTACACAAAAAAAGTATCATGGGGTGTAAAGTATTACGAAAACTTACTTGTGTACAAATGTGTCAGAATTGTGTTTAGTACCGGAGCTGTGAGTGCGTTTCGATGATTATTATGAATATACATACGTATGTTTTCAAATGTCACTTTTTTGTTTTGTTTTGTCTGAGGGTTGAATCTTTCTACATAGGAACTGAAGTCAATCACGCTACAAACTGAGTCAATTCACAGATGCGCACAGACCAATATATGTTTCGTATATCAAATCTCTTCGAAATTCGGAGAAATGCTTACATGACCGCGCATCTGTGAATTATCGCCATTAGTTGTTAGATTGCATTGTCATCGACAACGAATTTATCTGCCGAGTTTCATCTCGATCGGACGTCAGAAAGTGGGTTAATATTCACTTCAATCTTACATTAATTCAACCAGGGAAACAAAAGTTAAATTCAAATAGATAATATGTTTTAAAATCAACTATTTGTTTATCCGTATTAGTTAGGGACCTGAAAACTTCGGGTTGCATTTTGTAAAATTCGAATTATTAACAAATTCTTTAGAATTTTGCAACGACGTAAACTTTTTGGTATTCTTTAGCATTTTTTTACGAACTGCGTTATAGTTCATGGCTATTCAAGCTTGTCAAAACCGGTGACCCGACAATTAATCCCCCGAAATGATATTTACTAGAAAATTACAATTTTTTGTGTTTACCAATTTCACAAGTAAAATCGACTTCAAAAATACCCTTAAAAATGAGTTGGTATAAATATCAAACAAATTTATACAGAGCGTCGATTTTTTGTACGGGTATATACAGTATATACAGATAATTCCTTGACATATTTGAATTAAAATATATTTTATACTTTTGTTATTCGGCGGTAAATCCTCATTGCACATCCCTTCGGGGTCACTTAGTTATATTTTGTGTAATTAGGTATACCGTATTTTCTCTAATCCGACTGCATATTGTATATAAGTATGCCGGGGACCAATAGGCCACTTGCATCACATTTTTTAATTTTTTTTTCCAGTTTAGACAAATATTCTATTCTATAAATAAATTATGTCCGTATTTTTTATTTTTTTTAATCGTATTTTTGAAACCCTGGCGATTTTTTTGAAAATATAAATCCGAAAAATCAGGCCATTTTTTATAAACCGGAAATACGGGACATAATTTTATGTGTGCGGAACATTGACGTATGATATCTAGACGAGCCCTGTGAAATTCAAAATGACGCAAGAAGCCAGCAAAAGCAGGCTCAAGGCCAATTTATGAAAAAGTGCCTGCATTGTTTTGCACCGTTCAGATCGCATAGTGCTTTGTGTTGTATCTTTTATCGGTCTACAATATCTACACTGAAACTAATTTGTGTGTCAGCCGTCCGGACCGAGTTAATTTTTTTAAAACACAAAAATATACCACTTCCGAATATTGTACAAGGTACACACCGTGGACTTTATTTTTGAAAATGTAGTCAGCTATCTGAATACAACAAAAAAAATATACCTTACAGATGTCTTTTAGGCAGCGTTTCAATAAACGTAATAATGTTAAAGTAATTACTTTTGGTCGAGCAATATTTCTGACGTCATGCCATGTAGCCCGGTTCGTTCACTAATACATTGACATACAGGCTCAAAACAAAACATAATGGCTTGTTTAAAATTAAAAGACCACATCTTGTCACACACTGAACGCCCTCGGGTTATTTCATCAAGCGACTTAGCGAGCGTGTACGGCTATTTTATACCAAGTAGGAGTGATAAATTCAACTCCACAATACGTGTCGCGTGATATTCAAGGCATCTGATTGGTTGATGAATGTCAAAACTACATAATGGGATTTGAGAAGAACTTTGTGTTTTAGGAACTGGCTTCTCTAGGCTTTTTGAGCGAGGCGGTGGAATACGATGAAGAGTTGTATTGTTAACATTAATATCATGGCGTCATTATTCACAGGCAAGTTAGTTAGGTAGGGCTTATCTAGACTTAATTGATTGTAGGTGCGGAAAAACGATAATTACATAGCCGAAAATCATTTTAAAAAAAAGAACGTTTTCCACACGAATGGCAATAAATTGTACGGGGTTCTCTTCGTAACATCTGTAAAAACACCGCCATCTTTATCAAAAAATCAAACCAAAGGATAATTTCGCATAGAACAAGCAATAAATCTAGTGAACGTTAAACGCAAATTAAAAATTCGACGGAAATCAAAGTGTTGCCATATAAAAAAAAATTAATCAGTGTGGAATTTTACAAAATTAGGGGAACATAATCTGAGACGGGACATTCTCATGTAGTGACGTCACGAGCTCAAATAATGGATTTATTTATTTAAAAATAAGAAAAACTATACATTTCTAAAAATTTTTACTAACATTTTCGTAATCTTAGTAAAAGAATCTATCCGATTTTTTCCAAGTCGTTATGAAATCCATGCAAGTGGCCTATTGTCGGCGGATCAACTGACATGGAACCTTCAAAACAAAAGGTAAAGAAATATTTGGAATGTTTTTATTCATTTAGTTCTTATTTTAAAACAACGAAAAATCACGTGAAATATACTAAAATTAAAAAAATTGGGTTTTTCGCGTAAAATTTCGTGTTGTCGAAAACTCGAATTTTCAGGTCTCTAATGATAAGTATTTCATTTCATTCGCCATGCTGCTTCAAGAATATATTTATTACTATTTTCCAAAAATCATGTTGAAATTTATAATCCGCACGAAATGTTATCCGCCATAATACGAATGCTAAATATAGTTGGAATAGGTTCACATAGATGCGTGTCGGGGATTTAGCACGTATTATAGTGAAATATGAAGACATTAAATGTCTAGGTGAGCTAAGCAAAGATGAGCATTATTTATGGGTGTGAGTTGTTCAGCTGGTTTACGCAAGGATATAAGAAGATACGATACATCTTATCTACATAATATTATTATATAGGCATATCTACATATGTATGATAGGTTCTAACGAAATTGTATATTTCTGTGTTATTAGATGTTACGGCTTTAAGATTTACATACATTTATTAGATGTTGGGAAGAGTTTGGATCCAAATTAGAAGAAAATTATCACACGGCATATAAGGTTTTCTGGCAAACAATACGACGACTTCGTAAGGGAGACGCAATCGCAACCAGATGCATAAAAGATGAGGCAGGGAACCTATTGAGGGAGGAAAATGAAATTCTCAGTAGATGGAAAGAATACTTTGAGAAGCTGCTGAACGCCCCCCAGACAGGAACCCAAGAAGAGCTAAATAGCATTCAAACGGACGAAGAGGGCGAAATTTCGTTGGAAGAAGTAAAACTGGCAATTAAGTCCCTTAAAAGGGGAAAAGCAGCCGGCGTAGATGAAAAGCCTGGAGGACAGGAATTATAGTCCCAATATTTAAAAAAGGGAACCAGAAACTGTGCTCCAATTATCGAGGAATAACACTTCTCAGTCAACCAGGAAAAGTTTACGCTAGGATCCTGGAAAAAAGATGTCGAAGAGCGGCAGAGAACAAGATTCAAGAAGAACAGTGCGGCTTCAGACAAGGTAGAGGCACTACGGATCAACTCTTTACACTACAAGTGACCATACAAAAATGTTGGGAATACGGTAAGCCATCATATGTTGGATTTATTGATCTAGAGAAAGCATATAACTTAGTACCTCGGCAACTACTGTGGGAGGTGCTTAAGGAATACGGAGTTGAAGGCAACTTGCTAAAAGGCATAGCATCTCTGTATGAAAATAGTAGCAGTAGGGTCCGCATAAACGGTCAAGGTTTCGGAAGAATTTGAAGTGGAAATCGGCCTCAGGCAAGGGTGCCCTATGTCGCCAATCCTCTTCACTATATTCATGGACAGAATCAGCCGAAAAAGCCAAACACCGGATGCAGCCCTGGTAGGCAGTACTAGAATCAGCTCCCTACTATTTGCTGACGATATCACGAGGTTAACGACATCACAGGAGGGACTACAAGAGTGGATTAACCGTTTCAACGAAGAGTGCACGGCGGCGGGAATGAAGATGAGTACCTCAAAAACGGAGGTGATGGTTATAGGAAGGGACCAAACTCAATGCAACATACTCGCTAATGGGACTCAGTTGAAACAGGTGAACAGGTTCAAATACCTCGGGGTCGAGTTTTCCAGCGATGGTCGGCAAGACGGAGAAATTGATAGAAGAATATGTGCGGCAAGCAGTGTATTGCGTCCTCTCTACAGCTCAGTAATAAGAAAAGCCGAGCTTAGCACCAAGACAAAGATGGCAGTGTTTAAAACGGTATACCGCCCAACGCTCACTTACGGCCACCAGACATGGATGCTAAATGAAAGAACACGCTCCAGAGTCCAAGCTGCCGAAATGAGATACTTGAGAGGAGTGGCAGGATTTACGAAATGGGATCATATAAGAAACTCGACGATCCGAGATGATCTAAACATTGAACCACTGCTACTCTTCATAGAAAAATCACAATTGAGGTGGCTTGGGCATGTACTAAGAATGTCTGATGATCGAATTCCGAGGAAAATACTGAGTGCGATTCCAGAAGGAAGACGTCCAGTGGGCCGCCCTAGACACAGTTGGGCGAGGCAACTCCTGAAACTGTGTGAGGAGAGGATGGGTCTACCATGGACAGAAGCCGAACAATCAGCACAAGACAGGGACTTATGGAGGAGCCTTGTCGATGCAATGGGCCCCCGACCCGAATAGGACAAGGGGAAGAAGATGTATGTATGTATGTATTTTGTTCAAAGAAAGACAAACGTTCTCAGGTTGAGAAAAAACTTATATTGCAAACACTTATTGATTACACGATGTTGCAAAACATTGTTAGTGTATGACGGATGAATATCCGAGGTTTAAACCGAGTGAAACACCTGAACGGGAACCTGATGCTTTTGACTTATATGTTATTAGCTGGATTTATTTAATATGTAAGTAAGTTGGTTATTGGTTCTGTCACAAAAATCCCTAGAGTTCTCACAAAATCGAACGGTGATGTGATCTCCATTTTCCACGTGATTTCAAATTCTTTAATTACACATTTCATCTTTCATACTAACGTGTGCGGGCGTGTTGTTTAAATATTTAAAAAATATTTTACTATATTTGCGTCGACAGCAGTCACGTTGAAGTTAGGAAAACGAAATGTATTAATTATAGTACAAGTTTTTAGCGGTTAGGTATACATGGGTTCCGGAAAAACTCAGTACAAGTAGAGGATTGGTGAGTCTAAATCAGTGGCGTAGCTAGCATGGGTGGCACCCGGGGCGGAAAACGTAGTGTCACCCCCCCATTAAAGTTTACTTCTAGAAATTCAAACCGCAAATTTCGACCTCCTTAAATATAAAAACATTACTAGCTAGTCAAATGTGTAAACAAAAATTTCGCAATCCTCAAAATTAAAACACTTTTGAAAACACTAACGGCCTTACTAAAAAAAAACCACAGCACGACCGATTACCTGTGTTTTTGTAGTATCATGGATACAACACATTTACACTAAAACACGAAATATTACTAAAAAAGAATTTCACTCTAAAACACGTTTAAATTTGGCAACACTGCAATTTTTCAAATTTTACATACAATTTTTTTTTGTTTTCATTCATAGCCGCTAGATGGTGATAGCGTCGCGCCTGCACATTTGCACTATCTTGCCCGCGCAAAGAATAGCAGTTTAGTTTTTATGTGGCGGGAATATTTCTAGTAAATATTGAGATTTTACTGAATGATTTCTATTATAGCGACCGATTCACTCTTCTATTCATGTAATTAATATATTTGCCGTGTTATTTATGTGGTTTTACATTAGTTTTATCAAGTTATTGCACAACAAACAGTACTTTAAAAGTTGAACTGTCAAAATATTGTTTTGGGTTACATAAAAGTTCAAATTTACGTTTTTAAATCTTTATTTTATGAGAATTTCTTAAAAGTGGTGTTTTTTTTAAATATTAATATCAAATTCACGTGTTGGTATACTTATCAAAGAAATTAACATCTTTAGTGGTGCAAGAAATTTGTTGAAATGTCAGAGATATTTTAAAGGTTATTTATTTGGCATTAAAAAAAAACTTTGAAATTTTTTATCATTTTTTTATTGTATGCACGAGGAAAAAGTGAGGTGACAGTTTCATTTCAAATTTATTATATAAAAGGTTTGTATTTTTTAAATTTTAATTTTTTTAATATTTCTGTACACTTTCATCAAAAATGTTTTGGTAAGAAATTATTTTACATTTTTTTCCGTGTTTAAATCTTAAAATATGGCAGTTTCTTAAAACTAAAGTGTATTTCAAATACACAAATCTAAAAGGTAATTTTATCTAGTTTTTAAAAATGGTATTTGCTTTTACGGCACCTTCAAAAATAAGAAATATATAGAACATTCAAAATACTTTGGAAAATTCCAAATTTCGTTCAGACATCATCCCTAAAACAGAGATAAACTATCCCCCCAGGCTGTGTAAACGGCGTGTATTTTTTCCAAGAACAATTTTTAATTAGTAATGTTTTCACATCTGCGGCCGTTTGTCAATTGAATAAATTTTTCACGGGGTTTTTTAGTAAGGCCGTTACAGATTAACAACTTTTTCATCAATCAATAGGTAATAATGCCCTTCACGAGTTCCCGTCAATCACAGTGTTCGAAAGAAATGAGAATGCCACAGGTGATAAGCGAGGAATATTTCACGGAAATCCCCCACAAAGCAATAGTAAGAGCAACGAACAAAAAAAAAATTACAAAATTTTTGGGGAATCCCGACCAACCGTGCCATAGAACTACAAATAACATAGTTCTGAGTGGAGTCTTCAATTCTAATATGCTGCAAAATTCTGAAGAAAATCATTTGCTGGCATGAAAACATAATTTTAACAACCCATATTAAGTTTAAACCAGTTTTGTGTTCAGAGTGTAACGATAAAATTTCAATTGTGAAATAGTAAAGGTGTAAATCCCCAGCTTTAATTATGAATGCACGCAGTGCACGAAAACGGTTTTCCTCCAATCTTTGCAGCACATAGTCTGCAACTTTCAAATCTTGCATGTGGAACTCGAAAATAGTTTCCTTTGAAATTTCATTTGAAACTCTGTTCATTTGCGGATCCATTTCGAAAGAAACTTCCGCTATTGCAAGATATTCCCCGAGTTGCAAGATATGAAAGTTTCAGACTACGTGCTGCAAATATCGGAGGAAAGCCATTTTCATGTTATGGGTGTACTTTTAATTAAAATGAGTTACCGAATACAGATTCACTCTTAAATTTAAACCAGTTTTGAAATAATTAATAAGGTTCAATTTTCGATTTAAGCCGGTGGGCTCTTACCAGATTAATTCTTAAGTTAAAACAAGTCTTGTATTCAGCAGTGGCAGCGTAGGGTAGATTGTCACCCGGGGCGTTTTGCATTGAGCACCCCTACTTCAAATTAAACACCAAATACTAAACACCGTTACGATACTTTATTTTACTAAAATATTTGATCACATTATTAAAATTGATATATCCCTGTCTCTTTCAATATTAATAAAATCGAAGATTGGTTAGCCGCGCTTGGCTTATTGTGGACTTTATATAAGATTTTATTAATTTTAGCTTTGCAAAGCTTCTTTCATATGAAGCCACCGAAACACAAATTGTTAAATAAAATCTAAGACAGCGCTAAACTTGGAACAGACTCGCATATATCCGCAATAGCCGCATTTTACAATGAATCTGAGAAGCTCCAATGTGGTCCATTGAATGAATTGAATCGCTTCTTGGGCAGAAATGTTGGCGGCGTCCAAATGGCGCCTCAATCGTAAAATCTCCAACACAACGTCCTCTGATAAAAATTCATCATACATTTTTAACAGATTTGGAATCATTCCACGAAGATCTTCTTCTGGTGATGTTACCAACGTTTTAGGCTGAATAACACTATATGTAACCAGAATAAAATCTATTGCCCTGTAACGATGGTCTAGTTCAGTGGTTCTTAACCTGGGTTCGATCAAACCCCGGTGGTTCGGTGAGCCAATCTCAGGGATTTTTTTTTTTTATTTTTACATTAACTCCACACAGGAGGCCCTGAGGAAAATAATTTCCCTCAGGGCCTATTTCATCTTTGAGGATGCTGTGTGGAGGGTCTTTTTGAGGAAAGGAAGGAGTTAACATGGGTCTTGAAGAGACTCATGTTGTAGGAGGGAGGAAACACAGAGGCCGGTAAATCGTTCCACAGCCGAGCTGTTGAACTCAAGAACGAATCGTAAAAACGACCCGTTCTCATGTGACTAATATCAACTGTGTACAAATGTTGGGAGCGTGTTTGGCGTGTTTCCCGACTATGCACCGGTGCCGAGGGGATCAATGACGCTAGTTCCTCGGAGCATCTTCCATTGTAATACCGGTAGAACAAGGACAGCATTCCCACCTGACGCCTATGCTCTAAAGATTGCAATCCGTCTGTTAAGATGGGAGAATCTATCAAACGGACCGCCCGTTTCTGCACAGAGTCAAGGGTTTTTTTTAGGTATTTTGGAGCTCCAGACCAGAGGTGGCTGCCAAATTCAACCGTGGGGCGCACTTGCGATTTGTACAGGGTTAACAGTTGAGTACTATTAAAGTATCTGCGGGCCCGGTACAGTACGCCCAGTTTCTGAGAGGCTAACTTAACTCTGGTTTCGATGGAGCCCCCATACCTGAGCTGGTCACTAAGAGTTACACCAAGCATATCAATGGAGGTCCTGTTCGGGAGAATGCTTCCGTTGAAGGAGACTAGATTATCATTTCGATCCCTTTTAGACGTTATCAGACATGATTGGGTCTTTGAAACATTAAATTCGACGAGGTTATTCTTACCCCAAGAGAAAACACTCTCGAGGTAACCGTCCATTCTCTGCTTCAAAGCCCTCCGAGCTATTGGGGTTTGTGTGCCCTTTGGAGGCTTGTCAAACAAAAAGCTATCATGGACTGTACTGTCATCCGCGTAACAATGAATCGGTGCACATGACAAGAGGTCGTTGATGTGCAACAGAAACAAAGTCGGAGACAGAACCGATCCCTGTGGGACGCCAGCATTTATCGAATGCGAGGAAGAGGTGAAACCGTCAGCAACCGCCTGAATCGACCTCCCCCTCAAAAAGTCGGCAATCCACGCACACAAGGATGCGGGAAGTCCGTAAGAACGCAGTTTGTTGACAAGCGCTCGATGCCAAACCCGGTCAAAGGCCTTGGAAATGTCCAGTGAAACCGTTTGGGTCTCACCAAAACATTCCAGGCACCGTCCCCAAACATGCGTCACATACGCGAGAAGATCACGGTAGGTTGAAGGCAAGACATATCCCGAAAAAAACCATCCCGCCCCATCCTATCCCATTGCGCCTCTTTACCCTTTCCGCCCGCGCAGTGAGCGGCGCAGTTCACAGTAGATACGATTTATTATTATTCACTCGAGTGCCACGATGGACATTACGTGAGGTACAAAACCACCAAACGCAACATGAATTCTTTCTTTTAGGAAAATAGAAATTATATTCGAAAAATATTGAAAATATAGTTGCGATGCATTTGAAAATATGATATTAGTATGTAAGTAGCTAGGCACAAGAGTAGGTAGTTATTAATTGATATGTCTGTATAGAGGGAGATTGTGTGCGCCTTCTTCGGCTGTACGAGTGAGTTGTCGTTGTCACCCCCTTAATGCTTGGCACCCGGGGCGGACCGACCCTTCCGCCCCCCCCCCCCCCTCCCCTTACGCCGCCACTGGTATTCAGAATTTCAAAAAAATATCCAGATGCGAATGCATGTGCTGACGCATTTCGAAGGAAACCATTCACATTTTTCAAGTGCAGTTAAAAAAATTAAGTTGCATACTATGTGGTGTAAAAACCTGAGGAAAACTATTTTTGAGTTCTGGATGCAGTTTTAAACCTGGAGAAACGCACACAGAAAGTTAAAACCAGTTTTGTTCTCCAAATGCAGGATAAATTTCGAAACCGTTCTAAAGTTCCGAGTGAAGTCTTCAATTCTAATATGCTGCAAAGTTCTGAAGAAAATATCATTTTAACAACCCTTTCCTTAGTTAAAACCAGTTTTTTGTTCAGAGTGTAACAATAAAATTTCAATTGTGAGATAGTAAAGGTGTGGGTTCCCAGATTTAATTATTAATGCACGCGGTACACCAAAATGGTTTTACTCCGATCTTTGTAGCACATATTCTGCAACTTTCAAATCTTGCTCGTGGAACTCGAAAATGTTTTCCTTTGAAATTTCATTTGAAACTCTGTTCATCTGCGGACCTATTTCGAATGAAACCATTCCCGAGTTCCTCTTTTGCAAGATAGTCCCCGAGTTGTAAGATATAAAAGTTTCAGACTATGTGCTGCAAATATTGGAGGAAAACCATTTTCATGTTATGGGTGTGGTTTTAATTAAAATGAGTTACCGAATACAGATGCAATCTTAAATTGAAACCAGTTTTGAGATGAGCTTTAAATTTGAATTGCACACCTTACGCTCCAAAATTCGGAAGAAAACCATTTGCTTGCTCCGTGTGTAACTTTTATTCAAGCTTTTGGATTCTTACACAGACTCACTCTTAACTTAAATCTGGAAAAATTTGAGATTAGTATAGGCCGGGTCAATGAATAAATACACCGTCAAGACGCCATACTCATTTAAATTCTAGTAAATACAAATTGTTATCATACGTATATATGTACTTGGTTTAATGTACATTATTATTTTGTTATCATTATAATTACCCTCCTGTGTAGCACTGTATATCATGTATCATGTATCACCGGATTATAAAAGCCATTTTATGGCGTTGAAATAAATAAATAAGTGACGCTGCCATCAAAAAACTTTTCATTATTCAAAATTAGGACTAAGGCAAAAATCTGATTTAAGGATTACTAGTATATCAATTATACTTGTACATATAGTTAAATTATTAAAAAATATACAGTGTCTTTATTTTTAGTAATACTCAATCTAGATTTTGGATAATACCCAACCATATATTGGATAAAATAATTTTGGTATTATGATTTACAGCGCTGTGACCTCTTATCCAAAGAATCGACAACCGATCGAAATCGGAGGGCGCTCTTACTTGGTAGACGAATTACCTTAGCTTGCGTAACTGCTCCAGTGTAAGCAGCTAATCGTTTGGTGAAAATACTGTCGGCGTTTGACTTGTCAATCGGTGTAACTGCGTCAAAAAATTCAAAACGCCTATTTCGAATTCATAAAAAACGTTTTCTGAAATCCTCCAAATTACTTATTATTTCTTAAATATTTATTCATGTACACAAAACAATATAACACAGAAAAAAAACCACATAATTGATCATTTTTCTTCAATCAGTTATCGATCGATTCTGGTGTAATTGTATTCAAGTTTTGCATCTATTAGAAAAGTGAACTATCAAATCCAGTTAACTTGTTTTTTTTAAATGATCTTTGAGCACTAATAAAAACGTTAACAGAATAACAACTTTTTCCCTAATTCTCGTCAGTCAATAGATAACAATTCACTTCACGAGTTTACGTCAATCACAATATAAGAACGATATTAGAATAACACAAGGAATATTTCAGGGAAATCCACGACCGAGCAATACTTCGAGTTAGGAACGAAAATAAAAAAAATTAAACATTTTTTCGGGAATCCCCGACTAACCAAGCCATAGATCTAAATAACAGTCAGTGTTCACGTGTAAAATATTTTTGCGGCAATTTTGCACTTTCGTAAGTTTTTTCTCCACGTTCGAGTGTCACCTCCCTTCGGGTGGCACCCAAAGCGGTCCGCCCCCACCCGCCCCCCCTTTGCTACGCCACTGGTCTAAATCACATATGGAGTTGATTTTGTGAAATAACTTTTGGATTTGAGAAGCAATTTTTTAGGATATATTGGAAAACAAATCGTTATAGGGATATCAACTGCGTTATTTCAAATGTAAATCAAAATATGAAAATTAATACAGGAAACTGGATGATGCCGTCAAAACAGCTAATCCTTTGATGGTGAGGTCCGCATACAGTGTTCCAGACATTTGATTTCATATATAAACAGGCTGGAACACAACCATAATACTCGTTTTAACTTTAATGAAGGGCTAATTGTACCTAAGCATACAAATAAATATGGACAAAGAACGTTAAATTACATGATTCCCAGTTGTTTAAATATGTTACAGGCTGAAATTAAAAACTGTGCCCAAAACAAACAATTGATGAATTTACTGAAGACTTGGCTTACGGAAAAATTAATTTGTATTAGCTTATAATGACATATTATTCTAAAGATTTTAAAAACGTTATTTATGTTTTAAAAAAATTATTTTTATCTATATTTCTGTAAAAAATTAAATTTTATTTTATATAATTGTAAAAATATAACTATTAAATCACTATAATAAGATCTTTAACGTAAAGAACCCGTTAGACAAACTGCTAAAAAGTAGTTTATCGGGACTTTTTGTCTTGTATTTGTAATGTGTATAAAATAAATAAATAAAATAAAATACACTATCTGCCAGAAGAGGCTCAGGGCATTGTTTGGGCATCGTGTGTATGAAGCAAGCTAATGACTGATGATTAAACAAACTCCAAGTTGATCCAAAAAAAATGATGTTCTCTCCCTCTCTTATATGCTCTCTTTTTATTTTGTTTACTTTATAATCTTAAATCTGCACTGTAATTTAGTTTATATGTTTATTGTCCTGAAGAAGGTTGAGTTCAACCGAAACCGGTCAACGAATATAAATAAAAATAAAGTGGTTTTTAAACAAAGTACTTGTTTCATTCTATAAAAAAACACAGTTGCCATAAGGTAGTTAAGTTCTTACTTGACCAGTCCGACTGCTAGACGAACATTTCCCTCTATAAGTCACCTCATTGATGAACATGTGGGTACTTATCAGTGGCGGTTCGTGGTCTTTTTAACAGGGGGTTCAGAAATTCAAGAAAAGATATTATATCTAATCAAAATTTACTTACTGTTGTCCGTTGTCAAATCGTCGAATATAGCGGTACTCACACAACTTAAATAAAGTTAGTGGGAGGGGTACCTACATACTATTGTTTTCGAATCACTTGAAACTCAACACAATTATTAGATAATGAGAAAAATTTTGGAGGAATTAATTTGTTTTCACAGCACTCAATGTACGTTACTACTTATTATTGTCCTTTCAACAAGAATGATTGCGTAAAATATATAATTGATATTTTAAAACATAAGAAAAACAAAAAAACATAAATAAAAGTGGCAAGAAATAATTTTTTTTTCACTTGTACAAAAAAATCATGCGCCGACTGTTGCATTTGAAAACGCTTCAATTACGCGTGTATTTAAATTAGGTTTATAGGAGGGATATATTATAGTTTTATTAAAAAAATAATAACATGGAAACAGAAGTCAAAATCTACGGTTTAAAGAACATCGGTCAGAGCGCCCGCAGGATCTTAGTATCGTGCATGGGGAAACTCGTCTCATCGGACATCGTGTTCGGATAATGTTCGGATCGTAGCACCGTGATGAGTTAATTTTGCGTATAGAAAGGCCTAGTCACCGTCAGAGCTATTTGCACTAGTAGGATTTTTTTCGTATGGAGCGTTTGGTGCGGGATTCGACGCGCACAGAATGGGAATCATAACATATTTTTCGGTGGCCCGGGTTTAATGGCGCGCTATCTATAGTAGGGTTTATAATATTATTATATTATATATAATAGTGTTTATAATATTATACATAATAGTATTTATATTATATATTGTAAAAGTGTTTATAATATTATTATAAAACAAGTTTGTTTTATTGTTATCATTTTTTTAATAGGGGTTCACCGCACAAACGCACTTTAGAGAAAACCGCCACTGGTACTTATTACATCTTCTCACCTTCAATAATGTACCATACTTTTTAATATATATATAATACATTATATTCTCAGCAGCACAATCATTTAACCCTAAGAATGCACGATCTCCCGAGACTTCTAACTCCTTTGGGTCCTTGAGGTAAAATTCTAATCGCCCGCGGTATGACAGCTGACACTACTTTCGTATTACTTACTTGTTGTATTGTCTTACCAGACAACATGTTTGCATATGTATAAATTAATGTTTCTTTGTTTCTCCAATACCATTCATCCGACACCTTGGTGATTTGTTATGCGCACAATCGCAAAGATTTTCATATATAATGATGGTGGGCTTTGGCGTTATAAAATTTGTGAAAAATATTTACAAAAGGTGGCGCACGAGTTTCAAAAATGTGAGTAACGGGACGGGGGTATGCTGGAGGGAGGGAATGCGTGGATGGTGGAAAGATAACGCGGAACGGAAATGGGACGAGGGAGTAATGACGCATCGGAAAGGACAAGCAGAGATAAACAATTTCTTTCTTCGAGTGGGATTGCAACGCATTCCGGATACTTGCTAGTAAATTGATTAAAAAATTTGACAAATCTACCTTACGAAGTTTACCCAGGATAGCAATTTATGTTCAGAAAAGGTTTTTTCTCTAAAATAATAGACAAACTTTCATTCGAATGCATCCTTCAGTTATATTACAGTTAAATAAGAGTTTTTCGAAATAAAATTAAGTAATGCGCGGCTTTCCTGTAAAAACATAAAGTAATAAGATAACTTTTGAAAATCCGAATTACGACATTTGAAATAATATTTTTCACAGATAAAATAAACATATTTTCAAGTGACGAAATGACAAGCTAGAATAGTATTAAGATATATTTTTCCTAGCGAAAATAAGATTTTTTTTAAATGCAGGAGCATTTTTAAGCTTGAAAATACCATGAAATCGAGGCAAGTGCTGTGAGCTATGAACAAATCCACGGTGGATTCGCCGGTACACGACGCGACGTGTACAAACGTCATAAATCTACGGTGGATTTCTTGGCACACTGGAGGTTAAGCGGAGACGCGAACCGTTAAAAATTTAATCCGGTGACTACGACCCATTAGGTTTCTCTTCTGAATGCATCTCATTGAACATTCATTGAATAGATGGAATATTTTTACGGAGCAAATTAATTCGCTTCAACTGATTTGACTATTAGATGAAATAATTTAAAAATTTACAGATACAAGAAAATAAATTTAATTAAATTCTTACAATACAATACTTACCTGACTACTTACTTTACATATTATCGCCACAATGAGTAAAAAATAATTATCATGGTTATACAAAATAGCTTGATTAAGTAGAATGTAATTGCTGGATATTTTAAAATCAAAAGATTTAAAAAAATATTTATTTATATGTCACCCCACAAAAGCTCTTCTATCTGTACAGTGTTCCGACGTGGGAACTATGTCACCAGCCGGTTAGCCAGCGTTGTGAGGCGGGTTAAGGTAGGGGTTGTAGGAAGGGATTTATTAATGCGGGTCTTAAAAAGGCCGGACTAAAATACGAAAGAGGAAAAAAAGATGCTGGTAGCTCGTCCCACCTACGAGGTATCTTACATTTATAAAAATGAGTCGAAGAAACGACCCATTTTCATGAAGCAAATATCGGCTGTGAACGGGTGTTCCGCACGTGTCCGTCGATATTCGCGTTCGTGCACCGGTGTACATAGAATCAGACTCCATTAAAATACACGGAGAACGGACAGAGCATGCCTACATTGTGTCTGAGTAATCGGTCTGTTAACAACGGATTGTCAATCTGACGGATAAGCCCTCTTCTGCACAGGATCAAGCAGACTTATCAAGTCCTCTAGGGGCTCTAAACCAGAGGTGGCTCCCAAATTCCATTGTTTTTTTTTAATTAGCTCCACACCGGAGGCCCTGGGAAAAATATTTTCCCTCAGAGCCTGTGTCATCTTAGAGGATGCTGTGTGGAGGGTTTTTTTAAGGAAAGAAAGTTCTGGGAAGTAAATAGGTATCAGGAATGGGTAGGAATTTGGGGGTCAGTGTGTCCAGGAGTGACGGACGTATGAATCCATTCCTCCAACCGTGGTGCAAGGCGATGGGTCGAGAGATTCCGGCTGAAAAGGAAAAAATACCTCCTTCAATCAGTATCTCTCGATGTTGTTCACCACACGGCAGGTGGACGCATCGGCTGCTCAAACCTCACCCCATGAATCCGGGCACCCCTGCTAAGTCACCGAACGTAGCCACGTAACCACTAAGTCAGAAGTGTTGGTTATCCAATAAATGGTTCATTGCGCAGCGGTACCCATACCCGCCAAGATTTTTACAGGGTAAAAACTTTCCCTCGTAGTTGATTAAGTAATTAAAGGACGCTCGGGTATCGTACGGAGATAATGAAAATTTAAAATGCTTTTATTAGTAAAACGGTACAAAGTAAGGTAGGCATTATTTAATGATGAAAACTCATTATTAGAAAGTTAGCAGCCTCACAGTAAAGGAATTCGCTTAACCAATATCAGACTCACATTAGAGATAGGCCAGTGACTTCTACCTCGCAGAGGCGGACTGTACGACAACTATATCGGAAAATGTTTAATTTTTATTTGTCATGTATCATGTAATTTGCCAATCAGGTACTTTATAATCATTCCTGTGACAAATGACGACATCTGTTGCTGGAGTTTTAGGGTTTGAATCTCGGCGTACAGAAGGAATGAAAAAAAAGGTTTTCATAAATTATTTAAATGAAATACATGCCTTGTCTATTAATAATAATAATAATTGGACAATTTGTAGAGCGCCGTTTTTGTGAAAAATCACCTCAAGGGCGCTTTACAATTCATTATGAATTCCTAGGTTCTATTTAATTTTATTATTTACGGATAGATACCAAAATATACCAACCTGCAGGTCACTTCCGAAAAACACACTTTATTAGAAAGTTTATGCTTGGGAAAAATACGACTTTGCACGTAGAGGACAGTATATTTAAAACACTGGACATTGCATGACTTTACCTTTTGCAACACAACCAGAGTTCATTAACCACAAACATTCAGCATCGTATTAGTAAGAATATGTTGTTGATAATGCTATAAATATTGAGAGAATATCAACATACAAACATTATATAATTAACGCCATTTTTTGTCAGCGCCTTTCAGTTCCTTTAGAATCAAACATACTTTGAATGTTTATTTTCTTTAACGCAGTTAAATTATACCGGAGAATGCTCAAGGTCCCATGAACCGACATGATCACCAACATAGAAATTCTCAGGCGGGCTAGAGCAGATAGGGAACTGCTTATATTAATTAAAATCAAGAAAATTTCATATCTGGGTCATATACTTCGAGGGGAGAAGTATCACTTGCTCCATTTAATATTGAAAGGCAAGATAAAGGGTCGCCGAGGGCCTGGTAGGAGACAAATGTCTTGGCTGCGAAAAATACGAGAGTGGACCGGCATTAGAAGTGTGGAGGAGCTATTCCAGGCAGCGCAAGACAGAGAGACCTTTTCAAGAGTGATCGCCAACGTCGGGGGGATCTGATAAGGCACATAAAGAAGAAGAAGAAGAACGCAGTTTACTTCCGCGATTATTTTTTTTTTAAATTGTACTTTATGAAGTTATTTTTGAACTTAAAAAAATCTTTTTAAAATACCTTGTATACCCGTGGTGTAAAACTATATTCAGCCTCACAATATACCCCAATTTGAGATGCCATACTCTCATTGGCTCCATACGGTTTGGAGCAGTTGGACTCTTGTGCGGTATTCATTTAAAAAGATCCCAAATGGGAATGCCGTATTCCCACAGATTGTGGCCGGTTATATCCTTTTTCCCGTCAGTTAAAGCCAGAATGGAAGGGGCGTTCATCAAATTGGATCATCACTTAACACAAATACTTTCAGGTCATGGTGAATTCAGGGGAAGACTGCACAGCCTGACCCTGTCTCCCCATCCAAACTGTGCGTGTGGTGACACAAACCAAACAGCCGAGCACATTCTGTGGCACTGTGAGATTTTGACGGATGCAAGAGATGAAATGTTGGAAGGTCTGAAAGTAACTACGAGACCAGCATGGAATTATTTTTGAACTTAAAAAAATCTTTTTAAAATACCTTGTATACCCGTGGTGTAAAACTATATTCAGCCTCACAATATACCCCAATTTGAGATGCCATACTCTCATTGGCTCCATACGGTTTGGAGCAGTTGGACTCTTGTGCGGTATTCATTTAAAAAAATCCCAAATGGGAATGCCGTATTCCCACAGATTGTGGTCGGTTATATCCTTTTTCCCGTCAGTTAAAGCCAGAATGGAAGGGGCGTTCATCAAATTGGATCATCACTTAACACAAATACTTTCAGGTCATGGTGAATTCAGGGGAAGACTGCACAGCCTGACCCTGTCTCCCCATCCAAACTGTGCGTGTGGTGACACAAACCAAACAGCCGAGCACATTCTGTGGCACTGTGAGATTTTGACGGATGCAAGAGATGAAATGTTGGAAGGTCTGAAAGTAACTACGAGACCAGCATGGAATGCGGATCTCGTGTCGAACAAGGAAAATCTCGAATGCCTGAGGAAATTTACAAGGATTTGGGTTGAGAGATGGCCTGAACTTAGAGTCGATGATTAAATTTAACTTCATTATGTGTTTAGGATCCAGGCGGGTGTAATTGCTCCTGGCGTCCACGGTCACCTTTTGCAATATTTATACTACTACTACTGCCCGGATATTGAGCACGATATTTTCTGTTATTTCACACTAAAACTGTTTACTCATTTATCAAGTTTTGTATTAATATGTATCATGTTTTCTTAGGCACCATCTTCAACAACATCTTTAACATCTAAAATTTGGCTATTGCTTTTTTTTTTTAAATCTTTATTTTTTTTTCTCGTTTAAGTAGACATTATCAATAGCCTTGGCGTAACCTAACTACACTTGCATTTTTCTTTTTCTAAATCTAGGATACATACAACAAGTTTTTCGTGTCTGGATTTGCATCATTCAAGGAGCCGGAACTGAACTACCATCTCATTTTCGTATTGTCCTACACCCCATCAAGGGGGTGGACTAGACCTATGTCTGTGCAACAACCGAGGAGATGACTCCCAAGGTAGCCGCTGTATAACCCGCCCGCGCCTCCCCCGTCGCCATGAGCGGGCCTGAAGACCAACCGTAGCAGACCGGTGCCCTTCCGCCCTGCCTCCGGTGACCCGATGCTCACTTTTATCCTTAGTGTCTTCAGGTATTTCCCGCTTAATCCCAACACTTTCTTCGAGGGCCTACCGGGAAGTCGGCTTAGGGGCGCGGACACCGAGTCTCGCTTGCAACTGGACTGAAGGCTCCGCTTATTCTTGGCGGGACCGCCGGACGACTGCAGCTCAGCTGCTTTGGTTAAGTCAAACAATCTCATCTAATATAATTTTTTTTTCCTTATTCTATTAACTTTTCTTCCTACATAATAATAAACTTTTATTTCAGCTACATCAAGTGGCGGAGATGAGACGTGATACTGTGAAATAAATAACTAACAACATGTACGCACTCGCATACTGCCTGCTAACAATGTATGCCTGGACATTGGAGGTCTAGAATCATTTTAAATAAAAAGTAGCTTCTTTATAAAAAAAAATTAGAGTCCTGAGGTGTACGGTGAAGGAGGAAACCATCTGTTTCCTTAGAACACCGTGGGAAAGTGGTTGAGCAACCTCCAAAGGTCGGTTATATCGGGAAACCATCGCCTTAACAAGGTGCCTCCAGGTGTCCCTTTCCTGGGCTACTTACTTCGGCGACCTAGTATTGTTTTTTTGTTTAAATTGAAGTTACCAATATTTAATCAATTAATTCATCGGTTAAAAAATCTCGGCCGAATAATTGAAGTCTAGTTCGCTCCTGTTTCCCGCTCCAACCCCACCCTGGGGCGGTATTGGGGAAGGTCCAACATATTAGATCTAGGCCGGATCGGGCGGGCTCGGGAATAGGGATGCAGGGCACGTATTCGTTCCGAGTCCGCTGCCTACGCGGCGCCATTTCGTTACGAACTTCCAAATCGGCGGTTCTCAATTATTTCCAGAAAAGGAGAGTCATCGACTTGGCGAAGCTCGGGACTTGGCTGCTACATGCATGTAGATAATACCTACTTATTTTATCGATCTTCTATGAAAAAAGCAGCATAAAATTGACACACAGGTTTTAAAACCAAGATTTTTGTTATGTTGGGAATTTCCTTATACTCGACAACTTTAATTCTGTGGGGACTTCTCAAATAATATTAGGTTTACGATAAAAAACAGGTTTATTTGGAGTTTACGTATTTACAATAGTAAAGCTGTAAGTCAGCCTACACGAGAGGAATTGAATGGCGGCTCGCTTATCGGAGCTTGTCTCGATGGTACCCGTCTACATGGGTACCCCCACCGGCCATCGGTAGAAACACTTCACTGCTGATACCTATCGATGTCACTTGAAAACTTTTTCAATAAATTACAGTTTTGAAACATACGCGTGCGTAAGTGTTAATAATAACTAATGTAAATAATGTAGTCGTTATTTACGGTAGTATACTTGACATGATGACGGCCTCCGTGGTCGAGGGGTAAGACCCTTGTCTCACAATACGAAAGCCGCGTGATTGAATCCCGGCGTGCGCAAAGAAACATTTGATTTATTTGTGTTATTTCGCAATTAGTTCATTAAAAATAACAAAGTATATTTGGGACACGTTCCTGAGTGAAAGATACTCCCAGTATCGCCCTGGTTTAAGACCAAAATTCAGAAGTGAAAAGTTACTTAAAATGGTTTTGCCGTATTTGGGGAGCAGAAGTGAATAGCCAGGTTCTTCCCAACTTTCCTCTCCCTCATTTTTTCCTTCCCCACTACGTTCAGCCTCACAACGTACCCCAATTGGAGGTGTCATAGTCTCACTGGCTCCAGACGAGAGAAGCGGTGACTCTCGAGAATTATTCACATAAAAAAACACTTGTTGAAGGAAAGATTTTATATTTATCGCGAATTTAATAATGTTAGGAAAAAGCATATTTCGCCAGAAACGTTTTAAAATATTCAGATGAATTGTTTGTTCACGCAATTGCTTAGGTGATTTTTCACAAAAAAACAGCGCTCTAAAAATTGCCCAATTATTATTATTATTATGTAATAATAATAATTGGGTAATTTTTATGTAAGTGCACATTATCAGTCTCTTTCTCTTCGCTACTATGTAGATTTATAATTTCGTGCTTTCACTGTTCTTCCATTCTATTTTACATTTTTCTCACTCTAGGTGCATGTACATATATTGTGTAAGCACCTTTCAATGTGTTTTTGTTTAGTTTGTACTCTGATGATGCGTGTGAAAAGCGAAATTGGTCGATCTTAATAAATTAAACAAATTTCGTGGTTATAAACAAAGTTATTGTTTGATTTCATTAATATGTCAAACCAAAAAGTAACTGCTTTAAATTAGTTATTACACGCTACGTTACTGTGATAGTTCAAGATGCAAGACAAAGATGGCTCTAGTGTAGAGAAATAATAGAAATCTGATACATGGTGGGTACCAAGTAATCCTGAAGCGGTGAGTATCAGAGATATTGAAAGCATAATAGAGATTACATACTAATTATATCATCTCACTGGTAATGCAATTTAACAAACATTAATATTATATCCTAATATGTAATCGTATAATGTAATTAAATTAGAACCCAGCCGTATTATTAATTTGTACCGTGAATTGTTTAGAAAGTGTGGCAAAAAACTGGACAGAATAAAGATGTCATCTCAATATTACGTTTTACGCGTCATGTTTTCATTGACATTCCGGACATATTATCTTACCCATAGCCGGAGAGAATGGATAATAATAATTGAATGATATAATAACATCGAACCGAAATCAAAATCAACAATAAAGAAACCCTCCATACTTACGAAAGGTTTCGAGCGTTTTCATCCCGCGACAAAACATCCCCCGACAAAATATCACCGACAAAGTATCCCACAAGCAAAATATCCCCTAACAAAATATCTACTAAACCTAACCTAATAAAAAATGGGCCAAAAATAATACAGACATCCTGCAAGGACAATAAATTGTTGTTCAAAAATAGTAAAATGGTATAAAAATAATACAGACATCCTGTAAAGAGAAATAAATTATTGTTCAAAAATAGTAAAATGGGACAAAAATAACACATATATCCTGTAAAGAGAAATAAATTATTGATCAAAAATAGTAAAATGGGACCAAAATAATACAGACACCCTGTCAAGACAATAAATTATTGCAGAAAAATTGTTTTAAGAAAGAATTCAGCGTAGTGGAGATATATGTTGTCCTTGTGATATTATGTTGAGGGATATTTTCTCAAAGGATATTTTGTCGGAGGATGAAAACGCGAATTTCCCTTACGTAAAAATAACACGAGTACAAAATACACTATTTTTTTTTACAAAAAGTCATTGCATATATCTGTTAATGTATAAATAAAGATTGATAATTTTTTTTAAATTAAAAAAATACGGTGGAATTTTTGTGTGCGAGTATTTTGCAAAGAATTGTTTTTGTTATGGAGCCTATACGTATAATATAAAAAAACATAATTAAATCAATTCTTATTAGGACAAATCTCTTTTTAAAACGTTTGAAGGTTATTTCCATCAGTGTAATATATCATTGAAAAAGAAGATAAAACTAATAATATTAACAAATATATGAAAGAGAACAAGACAGAAACATAAATAGATAACGGTGGCAACGGGGACATGTACTCAGAACCTCTCGTCTTACCTTAAAAATTATAAACAGAGGGTTCTTCTAATAAAAAATAAATCTTAGTAGGTAGGACTATCTAGGTTACAAACCAGTTTATCGAACACTTGTTTCCTACAAAAAAAACCTAGCTGCCAATAATATGGAAAGAACGTCGAAGTTGTCAAATCGTGAGAAATAGTTTGGATGCAGGTGAGTTCTCTAGTTATTGTTTTATAATATATTCTTGTCAATTGACATCTGTATCTGTATTTTCTCCTTAATATATAAAAAGACAATATTGTTAATTCTGATATTTGAAATATGGGATTAGCAAAAATTATATTTAAATAATTAAGTAAGGCGTTTGTCCCAGCAAAACTAAAGGTTCTGGGTTCGTGTCACAGTTGCCACCATTACCGTTATATTTTTGTTTATGTATATTATTAGTTTTATCATCTTCTTCAATGATGAATAAATCATTTTGAGATAAAAGTGAGATACCAATGTCCATGAGAATCGTGGGCATTGTTAAAGGTGATAATTCATACTTTCTTCATAAGTGTGTTCCTCATTGCTGAGCATCGTGACCCCTACATACTCCAATTTCCTGGTGGACAAGGCTCCTCTACTCCTCGAGGTCCTGCGCTGATTGGAGTCATCAATCACTCAATCGCATTGTACCATTCCTCTGCTTTATACTAAATAATAACAAATTTTTCTGTAATTAAACAAAAAATATTCAATTATTAGGTTGAGAAAGCCTGGCAGTCCCATTTGTACTGGCACAGACTAGAAGAGTAAGTAATGTGAAATAAATAATTTATCAGTAATTTAACCACGTTGAAAAGATCGCGAATTTCTCAGTAGACTATATTACAATGTATTTGTGTTTCGATATAAAAGAACTCGACATAAATAAGGTTTACAAAGATAAACACGTGTACTGCCAGAGGATTTAAAAAATATTTATCACAAAAAAAAATCTCAGTATTATAAAATATTTTTCTCTCTAAAGATAAAAATATTTGTGGTATATGGCTATCGTTCGTTCGGAGACATTCGGGCGTAGCCGAATGCTGCCGAACTTACAGCGCTGGGCGCAGTGTTACCGAAGCTCCCGATTTTTCGGGAGATCTCCCGATTTTTCGCTTCACCTCCCGATCTACCGGAATGGCATCAAAATCTCCCGATTTTTCGAAGTTCTGAGCGAATTCGTTTCTCCCCGATTCTTTGATTATTTGACAGGCAACTAATTGAGTATGGTTAAAAAAAATTCTTAAGATTCGGGTATTGACCAGAATAATTACAAAAAACCGCAATCTAAGCATACCTCCATTATAGACCCATGCAAACCGATCATCTATGAATTATGAGGTGGAATTTATAATTTATTACCTAACGCCTCTTCGAATCAGAAGGTTTTTCAGTACTTTGTTCTATGAACTTAATATATTTTTTTAATTATGACCACCTCAGACCCTGATGCAGCTGCAGGTACGAGTAGAAGTATTGCTAAAAAAGTAATATTCCCAATATTATAAAAAAGAGTGGGAAATTTTGTCCGATTATGCAGGTTGGCCTGCTCCTAGCAAAAAATTGCAACAAGGACATCAACATTGCCTCTGGAAGAGATGCACTAATAAAGCGCTCTAACTCTTTTCATGTCCTGATTGCAACTATTCTTCTCATCGAAAAAATAATTAAAACAGCACCTTTTTCATGTCCCGACTGCAATTATGTTGTACAAAGGAACTTCTTAAAAATCATTTGCTGACTCACAGTGACATAAAACCGTTTACATGTTTTTACTGCGACTATTCATGTTCTACAAAGAGGCATGAAAAAATTACATATTTACCGACAGTGGACAAAAACCTTTTTCATGTCCCGACTGCAATTATTCATGTTGTACAAAAGAACTTCTTAGAAATCATTTTCCGACTCACAGTCACAAAAAAAACATGTTTATCCACAGTGGACAAAAACCATTTTCTTGTTCCGAATGCAGTTATTAAAGATCGCGAAAGGAAGTTTTTTTGCAGTTATTAAAATCCACAGCGCGGTTCATAGTAGAGAAAAGCCATTTTCATAATCTGAGTGAAACTATGCATGTACTTCGAAGATAAATCTAAACAATCGCAAGTTTTCCCATAGTGGAGAAAAATCTTTTTCATTTCCCGATTTACACTATTCATGTTATCGCAAGGAACATCTAAAATATCACATATTAACCCATAGTGGACAAAAACCTTTTTCGTGTCCCGACTGCAACTATTCATGTTCTCAAAAGGGACGTCTAAGAAAGCACTCGCTGATTCACAGTGGAGAGAAACCTTTTTCAAGTTCTGACTGCAACTCTTCATGTTCTTCCCTTGTCACAAGAGCCATTATAGGCCAAGAACAGTTGATGATGTAAATCTTTCGCTATTGAAGACATTATAGTAACTCACTTTAACAACACTGACTACAGCAATTTGTGTTTATGCGTATTTTGTGTTTAAAACACTAACGAATACTGACAACAAAAATAAAATACAAATGACGTACAATACAGTCGAGGGATTCCCTGTAAAACTTAAACGAAAAGGCTTGCCAACTTGGGCATTCCCTAGTTTTTTTATTTAAATAAAAAAAAACATGTTACGTAACGCGTTTTTCGACTCTCCCTCCTGCCGCACCGATAACGCACAGAAATGTTAAACAACCCCCCCCCCCCCTAAATTGCGTTACGTACCTTATACTTGAACGGCCCCCAAGGTCGAAGTTTAACAAAAATTTGTGCTGAGTTTCCAAATGTAAAATAAGTCCCCGTTGAACGTTAGGGAAAATTGCCTTATTCCACAGGCAACATCTACAATAATCGTATTGATGGCGCTGCTTTTGGGTTTTTTCATTTGTTGTTAAAGTTCTGCTTCGGAATAATAAAAGAGATTCGGAATATTAACAAGGGAAGAATTTTATTACAATAATTTTAGTCATCTCCCGATTTCTTTAAAATTCTCCCGTTTTCTCCCGATTTCTCCCGATTTTAAGGCGAATATTCTCCCGATTTTGAAATTTTGGGTTCGGGAACACTGGCTGGGCGCTCGGGCGCAATCGTTAATTCATTCTGAAACTGAGAGCTCTAATAATTACACGCTACCAACAATACTAATTCCGCTGTAATCCAATTAAATAAATAAGATACAAGACGAACTTGCGTTGTAATTGACAATAGTTATTAAAGAACATTACAACTGGCGCAGCCGGTAGGATAAAAATTAATTGGATTGTGGGAGCATACACAAAAAAAAAATTTTTTTTTGTTACACGAAGCAAGGAGGGCTAAGTCATCCCGATTTTTAAGGCTACCTACAGCCGAGGAAGGAAGTCCTAGCTATACTATCCCTGGAGCCACAGTCTGGGTTGTTGGGTTGTCGAGGAAAGGGCACCCAGAAAAAAACTCAAGGAGGCAGTGGTCGTTTTTGGGGCTTGGCAGATTGACCAGTCGAGCCTGTCCACGGAAGTTGAAGTCCGAGAGAAGCCGAGGAAAGGGCTCTCTCACAATACGAGAAGGAAGTCAACAGCCGCAATATCAGAAGTTAAGGTTTTTTGTTTCTTTCTTGTATAGGATTTATCGAATTGTGTATTTTTTTTTGCTTGTTAAGTTATTGTTGTCGTTCGTGTACTTGTACGGCTAGTGTCAATTTTTTTTCCTCTCGTGAGAATGGAATCCGGGAGAATTCCACCGTTTTCTCACATAAATGGAGATTGGGATATATTTCGGCTCAGATTAGAACAGTTCCTCTTATTGCATGATGATATCACGGAGATTAAGAAAAAGGCTTATCTGATAAACTCGCTTGAAGCAGAATCCTTGACCCTTCTGACTAATTTATGTTTTCCATCTAAAATCACTGATGTTAAATTTGATAAATTAATTGAGTTGCTCGAAAAACATTGTGTAAAATGCAGATCTATCTTTCGGGAGCGCGAATTGTTTTTTCTTGCTAAACAGGATCAAAACGAGTCGATTAAGGAGTTTGCAGCAAGACTTAGAGGGTAAAGTACTTATTGTCAATTTGGGGCTAGATTAGAAGCTAATCTGGTAGATGTTTTTGCGATTGGTTTACTTCCCGGTCCAGTGCGTGTAAAATTGTTTATTGAAGGCCCTAAGTTAAATTTTAATCAGTTAGTTGAACTGGCAGTTACCGCGAAAGGTCCTGAAATCGAGTCAACTAAACTTAAATTGGAAGTAAATACTGTGAGAAAGTGTGCAAGATCACCTTCACCAGCTCGTACGCCGAATAAACGTTCATACAGTAGCGACGGGCGCGGATCGTTTAAACAGTTTAATACCGTTTCATCTCAAAAGAAATGCAGTATTTGCGGGAAATTAAATCATGACACGCGTAATTGTAGATTGAAGGATGCAAAGTGCTATAATTGTGGAAAAATAGGGCATTTAAGGAAAAATTGCAGGTACGGATCAGTGAAATCAGTTATGAACTGTAATGATAATAATATTGATACTGTAGCATTTATGAAAGCAATCACAGCTCAGTTGAAATTAAATGGTAAAAATTTCAATGCTATGATTGATTCGGGCTCATCAGTCTGTGTTATTCCAGAAATGTTGTTTTGTAAACATTTCAGTAATTTAGAATTGTCACCCGAAACACGAAAGATTTCAGGTTATGATGGTAGTATATTGAATGTTGTAGGTAAGATAAATTTCAAGGTCGAGTACAATAATATAGTTAGGTTTGTAACCTTTATTATTGTAAACAATGGATCAGAACTAATAGTTGGGAGAGATTTCATGGAAACCTTCAACCTCAATATTATTCCGGGACAAAATACTATTAATTCGGTTTCGTTCGCGAATAAGAACAAATTTCAGAAAATGGGGAATGTAAAACCATATTTTTCAGGGTATGGAAGTTCTAATCTTAGGGAACATAAAACCATGTTTACGGAGCATGGTAGTTCATGTGCAAATAATAGGAACGTAAAACCTTATTTAAAGAATACGGTAGTTCAATTGCTAAGATTATTTTCTGGGGAACCGATGGTATCAAGGGGGAACCAGGCAGATTTTCTGTCTCGGTTACCGTTGAAGAACAGAGTTGAGAATTCTAATGTAGAATTCAAAGAGGACTACGGGTCAGATTTCGTTAACTTTGTTAGTAATTGCGAACATCTAGACGTAAATTCAATCACGGAAGCCACTAAAGTTGACACGGAAATTCAGAGCGTAATGACTTGTTTGAGGCAGGGTTGGCCCAAACGGATAAGTCGCGAAGGTAATTTGTGGAAATATTGGATAAAGCGTAATGAGCTTTCGATTGTAAAGGATTGTTTATTTTGGCAACATAGGATTATTGTTCCAAGTTCATTGCATAAAAAAGTTTTAGAGCTTATACACCGTTCACACTTAGGCATCGTAAAGATGAAAGGATTAGCAAGGGGTTATTTTTGGTGGATATCGCTGAGCAAGGATTTAGAGAAAATTGTTCAGGAATGTCCGGACTGCGTTTCGACGAAACAGTCACCCCCAAAGAGTCAATTATCTGTATGGCCAAATTCAGGAAAGGCCTGGAGTAGGTTACATATAGACTACAGTGGGCCACTGGCAGGAAAAATGTTTTTGGTTGTCTGCGATTCATTTACTAAATGGGTCGACTGTATTGAAGTTCAAAGGGCAGATTCAGCTAATACTATTTTTGAGTTAAGAAAATTATTTGCAAATTTTGGCAACCCTGAACTCATTGTTTCGGATAACGGTACATCTTTTACAAGCGAGATTTTCAGACAATTCCTACGGGAAAACAATATCAAATTCATGACATCTCCTGTCATGCATCCAAAAAGCAACGGAGCCGCTGAGAACTCTGTTAAAAATACGAAAGGTTTTCTTAAAAAACTTATGGTTGGAAATAAATTTCGGTTTGATTACAGGGATAAATTGTTACAATTTTTGTCAGATTATAGAAATACACCCCATTGTACGACTGGAGTCGAGCCAGCAGTTTTGCTTTTTGGTAGAAAACTGAGATCTACATTTGACAGTCTCATTCCAAGAGATAATGAGCAATTTGTGTCTAAACAACATGAATTGGCGAATAAAAATATTGAGACCAATCAACGTAAACAGGCAAAAAATTATGGTGGTGTCAAGACTAGAAATTTTATTGTGGGACAAAAGTGTTTTGTTAAGGATTTCAGGCAAAATAATAAATTTACATGGGTAAAGGGAATAATTACACAGAAACTTGGAAAAAAATTGTATTTGATTAAAATTTGTGATTCACATTTTATATGGAAACGTCATGTTGACCAGATGAGGGGCTTGTCGGTTAGCTGGAGCGATAATGTCTCAGATTTGCCAAATTCCGCGTCTGATGATTCGAGGACTGAACAGTCTGAGAAGGAGTTGTCCAATCTGTGGAGTGAGCTAACGGTTTGTTCTCCTGATTTCAGCCTGGCGAGAGGAGAGGAGACGGCACTGGAAAGTGCAGACACGACGAGACCAAGTACGGTGGATGAGGCAATTCCTAGTACATCGTGTCAACCAGTTTCATGGGCGGGAAGGCTCCGACCTAGATAAATCCTCTCCAGGAAAGAAACAAAAACTATTGAGTGTTAAATTGTGAATAAACAATATATAAATGTGTGGTTAAAATAATATATAAATGTGTGGTTAAAATAATATATAAATGTGTGTATAATATGTATTAGCATGTAAATAAGGAGACATATGATTTTGTAAATGAAATATCTAATAATTAAGAATAATTGTATTTGTGTTGGTAGCGCTTAATTAGAGGGAGGAAGGTGTGGTATATGGCTATCGTTCGTTCGGAGACATTCGGGCGTAGCCGAATGCTGCCGAACTTACAGCGCTGGGCGCTCGGGCGCAATCGTTAATTCATTCTGAAACTGAGAGCTCTAATAATTACACGCTACCAACAATACTAATTCCGCTGTAATCCAATTAAATAAATAAGATACAAGACGAACTTGCGTTGTAATTGACAATAGTTATTAAGAGTGAATTACCAGCACATGACAACTTCGATTCCGACACTAGCGCTAACACATCAGGGCTCGCGAGCGGGCGTTTTCAGAACTAAATTTCGTTCCGCGGCAATCCGAGTTTTGAGGGTTTTGTTCACTCGAGCTAGGGCTACCCGCTACTATTGCTACTTTATATTACTATTCTCGCTTCCAGAATTTTAATTAGTAGTAGTTATTTGTATATTGAAGTGCATAAACATAAATAGATACAAGTGAAATGCGTAAACACAGTAGGTATTAAGATGAAGCCATACTAAATAATGCAAAATCATACAAAATCGTATGTTTTAGTTTTGAAAATTTGACCGCTTAAAAGTATTATAGATGCTTCAATTAAATACTGCGTGTAGAAAATACTTTGGCCCTTAAAAATATCGGTCATTTTTTTAAATAAGTCTTTTAATAAGCTTAGAAAAAAATAAAGTATTAGGTCTATAAAAAACATTTTTAACTGAAAACTCTCATACTTATAAACACTTTTTCGGATATGGTTTTATTGCATAATGTGGCAAATTCAGTTTCTTATATAATTATCGCGAAAAAAAATGATATTTACGCCCGAACCTCACAAAATAAAATATAATATGCATTTTCGCGTTGGTATTTTTGACATCACGGCGACAATACGGCAGTCGACGAATTTGTTAGATCAAAGTGAACCTTATACCGTCCACCGAAGAACGACTGGCAGCCGCCCCCCTGTCTTCCGTCATTACTCCTCCGAACGGAGCGGAGAGCAGTCGTGTTATGCTCCGCGTCGCTTATTTTCGTGAAATCAATTTAAAAATTCCGTTTTATTGCAATAAACAATGCATAAAAAAGGAATTAATGTTTTTTACAGGCCTTTACGAAATCAACACGTAAAAAAAAATCTCAAATATCTTTTCCAACCTTTCCAAAAGCGTTTTCTCAAGTATTTTTAAACTCCTCCCATAAAAGGGCGTGAATTCCGATTTCGATATTTTCCTGTACTAGTGGATCGCCTTAAGTAGATAGCTACATGAATAAACAATTTGTTATATTCTTTTTAATATTTTGGTTTTTTGTTTTTCAATTGTATTTTACGGCCATTAGAGTGGAAGATACTCTCAGTATCGCCCTGGTGTAAGACCACCATTAAGAATTGAAACGTTGCTTGAAATGGCTTTAGCCGTGTTTAGTGGTCAGATCTGAATAGCCAGGTACTTCCCCACCTTCCTCTTCCCTATATCCTTCCCCTCCCCACTACCTTCAGTCTTACAACATACTCCAAATTGGGGATGCAATAGTCCCACTGGCTCCAGACTTGTGCGGTATTCATGAAAAAAAACGAGTAATATTAAGTTGGATTGTAAAAAATGTCGCATTTTGAAATATTTATTCGTGTGCATAATTAATAATAAGCACTTCAACAAACAGAATTAAAGCGCACAAACCCTTTCTTTCTTTGAGTGGCCTTGCAACGCATGCCGGGTACCCGCTGTATATAATGTTATATAGTGCAGGCGCTTGCATTATAATTCCCGGGACTTGTGATGGAACCATAACAGTTTAGTTAACCGCGAGGTTACAGTGCCCATGAAACGCATGCCGGGTACCCGCTGTATATAATTTATTTATTTATTTACGGACAAATAGTCCATTAACAATATAACAATAACACGAAAAACAAGCGTGCGTAAAGGCCCGACCCGCCGAGCAATCGATCACCGTTCGCATTGATTACCGTTCGCATGTCATTTTTCGTAACTATCACCACTTTTCGTAACCCATTCACCAGTTTACCCCCAAGTGTCGAGCGTGCGTAAAAAAGATTTACCCCAAAAAAATATTTTGGAGCAGTTGGGACTCTTGTGCGGTATTCACACAAGAAAAATTTAAAATAAAAAAAATATTCGAAATTATAAAAATTTTTGCAAAAAAATATTCAATGAACATGAAAAATTGCGTTCGGGCAACCCTGTAGATTTAACAAACATGAATCAAGGAATTCGTGTTTATTTCAAATTTCGTTTTCAAATTTCATTTCCAAATATTATTATTCAAAGCGTCGCGAAGACTTGCTCTCCTGGCCGCGTTTGGGCCCGTAATGAAATCTGAAATTTGTGTTTACGGGCTGCGATAAAAATGGTAAATGCGATGTTCAAAATTATTTAAAATTAAATACTTCCTGAAATTTTTTTACGATCAAATTATTTATGATTTGTCAATAACGTCTTAGCAAAATAAGTATGTAAAAAAATCCGAAATATATTTGTTTGTAAGTGCACAAATAAATGCACAAACCGACCAATTTTCGTCAAGAAACACATGTCCGTATATATTTTTTAATAATTTTATTTAAACTAAAATTAAAATTCTGAAATATGCGTTTACCAGATAATGTATTGATTTATTTTACTGCATGATTATATGATTTGAAATGGGTGTTGTATAAGAAATGTACTTTTTTGAAAATTGAACAAATCTGCGAACGACCTATGGTATAACCTTATTATTCTAAAAATATTTTTTTTTTCTCAAAATCTAAAACATAAGTTTACTAGATAAAAGAACAATCTTTTGAAATCCATTTATAGTTTTTTGTGGAAAAGAGTCAATACGTCTAACCACTGATTTAAAAATGACATATTTCTGGTTTCTCTGCTTATACACTCTTAAAGAACATTACAATATTAAAAACGTATTTGGATGAAGTTAGCTTGTTATCTTTATTTTTAACTCCTTATGACAGAGTTAAGCCAGTTTTTAAAGATTTATACATACGTGTGCTATTATATGCCTGTATGCAAGCTTTTGTACGATTTTTAACCGCCTAGGTCCTAGGTGGTCGAGTCGTTACGATCCTTGGCTACGAATTCCGAGATCGCGGGTTAAAATCTGAGTGTTTTGACTTATTTCATAATTTATTCACTGAAAATATATACGTAGTGTATTTACGGTACATTATAGAGTAGTAATACTCTTAGCATCGCCCTGGTGTAATACCACCTTTCGAAACATTGCTTGAAATAGCATTAGTGACCAGATCTGACTTGCCACATTCTTACGTTCCTCTTCCAGATGTTATTTCCCACTAACTTTAACCTCACAATATACCACAATTGGGTATGACATAGTCTTATTGGCTCCAGACGGTGGGAGCAGTCGAAATTCATGAAGGAATTTTCAAAATGTTTAATGTAGTAAAAAATATATAAATATCTTCCCAAAACCTTTTGATTCGATGGCAGGTAGGTATATGTTGTACAATTATTTATCAACCGAATAAAGTATAATAAATATATATATTTTTAAATTACACGAAACCACTACTTCTTACATTCAATTTTACGATAATATAGCATGATTGATGATTTGGGTTCAACAACTTAGAAAACATGGTTAAGTTACAGATTTCCTCTCTACCAGACATTCCTTTCACTAACTGGGTTTAGTTATAGGTAGACATTTCGAAAACATTTTCAAGAAAACCTCATTTCCTTTTTAATATATTTAGATTTTTCAGGAAAGGGCTGACATTGAATGACAAAAAAGTCACTCGAAACTCAATAATCTCGTTTTGATAAATTGGTAAAATTTTCCTAATCCTTCCCTAGGAAAAGTTTGAAGAAAGTACCCGCTATCGAAAATGAAAAGATATTATTTTTGTCTTAAAAGCCAAAACTTTCTTTTACGTAGGATTTTAGTCGAAATTGGTGTAAGTAGAAAGACATTGGGAATCGTTAAATTTTATATTGAAAGAGCTGGTTCTCAGATGAAAAAGTAATTCAGTAAACTAATAACTAATAACTCTTGATACAAAATACATAACTTTAATCGTATTTTTAACGAAATAATTAACAATCAACTCTTTTCAGCATGTACCCACGAAAATCTTAAGGCGGGTGTGCCAGACAAGGTGAGACACAAGAACGGTAAGAGGCTGAAGGTTCCAATTCAATAAGGAAAAAAATAAGAGGGGTGGGTAGGTATCTGGGAGTCAGCACGTCCAGGAGTGATGGACGTCTGAATCTATTCTTCCCACTGGGATGCAAGGCGATGAGCCGAGAGAGAATCCGAATAGGAAGTCAAAGAGTCTCTCTTAACCGGCCACTTAAAACCTCACCCTATGGACTTGGGCAACTTTGCGAAATCGTCAAGTGTAGCGAACCATTTGGGGTGAACTATGGCAGAGGTGTTGGTTATCCAGTACCCGTAACCACTTCTTAAATTACAAAAACTTACAACTTCGTCAAGATTCAGTCGTTGATATAGCATCAACAAAAGCCTAAGATAAACGCCATCTTCAGTAAGAATTAATATTAAAAATAAATTCTATGTCACGCTCTTTTGACACCCGACTGACTGAAGCATTTGTTTGTACAGTTTGGGAGGCGGGTGTGGGTACTGCTTCCCCGGAACCATTTATTGGATAACCAACACCTCTGCCATAGGTCACCCCAATTTGGTGACTTAGCAGGGTTGCCCGGGTTCATGGTTTAAGTTTGTCCAGGTCTTTGCGGCGGATGTGTCTGCCACTAACAACGTGGCAGGCCGGGTAGGGAGAGAAATCTTTTGACCTTTCCAGCAGGACTCTCTCGGAACATTGCCTTGCATCGCAGTGGAAAGGATGAATACATTCGTCCGTCACTCATGGACACACTGACCCCCAATTCTTACTCACCCCTCATACCTTTTTCCTTCCCAGAACTTTCTACCCTCCCCATCTTTAAAAAGCCCCTTCATTCAGCATCCAATAAGAAAGACATAGGCCATGAAAGAAAATATTTTCTTCAGGGCATCCTGGTGGAGCTAATGTAAAAAAATGAATTATAAAAACAAATTTACAGTTGAGACCGTCAATCTCATGGAAAACCGTAGTGTCTGGGATACCGATTTGTGTTATTTTTCATTTAATTAAAATACTATGATGAATCTTTTCGTGATTCCCTTTAATTTTGAATGAATATTGATTTCAAGTAATACTTGTATAATCGATTCAACCCTTTACCAGACGATAGACGCCAATTGTACAAAGAGATTAATAAATTCGAATTCGAATTCAATCAAAATCTCTTCTGGATTGTGGCTGAAAGCAACCTTTGGGATTGTGGAAACGAAGAAAAACCAGCTGAAAAGAGTGGAAATTGTTACGTGTTTAGGCTAGAACACATAAGAATAACTTAATATAATACAAAACTTCAATGTTAAAAGTAAAAGTTTGAAGCTGGTATTTTCTTTTCTTTTTATATATTTAGGAGGCGGGAATGTCGGGTATTTTGTGGGAACCATTTTTGGATAACGAACACCTCCGCCATAGATCACCCCAAGTGGTTCGTTACATTTAGTGACTTAGATGGAGTGCCCGGATTCATGGAGTGAGGTTTGTCTGGGTCTGGCGGCCGACGACCTGGACACACTGAACCCTAGATTCCCAACCACCCCTATTGCCCTTTTCCTTCTTGGAACTGCCTTTCCTTAATAATAATAATAATAATTGGACCATTTTGTAGAGCGCCGTTTTTGTGAAAAATCTCCTCAAGGACGCTTAAAAAGATCCTCCACACAGCATCCCCAAATATGACATATACCCTGAGGGAAATAATTTTTCTCAGCGCCTCATATATATGTAGAATATATATATATAACACGAAAAACATAATTATTTTCAGAACACCAGAATATTTTACTTACAACTGCGTAGGATTAATAATTCTATTTTTAATGCTATAATTGAACATACACGGCCTCAGTGGTCGAGGGGTTAGGCTCTCTAGACTAGTCAAATTAGAAGGTCACGTGTTCAAATTCCGGGGTGGGCAAGTAATTTTTATTTGATTGATTTGTTTTTATTTCACAACTAAATCATTTAAAATAAGGTAAGCTCTACTTGCGGCACATTCCAAAGAGGAAGATACTCTTAGTATTGCCTTGGTGTAAGCCCACCATTCAGAATTAAAAAGATTCTTGAAATGATTTTAGCCGTGTTTTAAGACCAGATCTGAAAATCAGGTAATTCCCGACCTCCCTCCTCCCTATTTCAAATCTCCTTCCCCTCTCCACTACATTCGGCCTCACAGCATACCCCAGTTCAGGGTGCCATAGTCTCATTGGCTCCAGACGGAAGAAGTTGGTATTCTTTTTAGGCCTTATGTAAAAAAAAAATAATCTTTATACCATTAATAGTATTGACTATTGTGGATCCGTTGAACTTCTGCAACTTAGTACAAAAATCTATCGGCTTCTGTTGAACTCGCCGCACCGTCAGCAGTTTTGTGATTTTTTTAAATTTATTTTTTTCCAAATATTTATGTACTCAACAATAACTAGTCTGTCGGGTACGTGGTGATTTACCCCGTATTCAAAAGAATCAAATACCCTGAAAGAGTTATTACTTCATCCAACCCCTCCCCCGAATGACCACAGGGGAGGGCAGTGCCATTTTGAAGTGCTCCTTAATTCCTCTTTTCAGTAATTTTTTTATTCCCGGCAGAGCCTTTATTCGAAGCGTTCATTAAAAGGCTGGAGGTTCGCCTTTGGAATGACAATGAAAGACCTCTGAGGGATAGAACTGAGGAAAAAATGGAAAAACAAAACTGCTCAGTGAGTATTGTTATATAAAGACATCTTAATGAGGCTTTGTTATTCTTTTATTTAAACGTTTTAATTTTTTCGTTAATAGATAAAATACATATAAGTACTTAATTTCGGGAAATTATATTGAAACTTCTTTAGCCTCGTTGTGATCTGAAGTTCGGATGAAATCCGTAATCTGCCGAACAGGCCGTCCATTGATATGCTTGGTGTAACCCTAAGTGACCAGCTCAGATATGGGGGCTCCATCGAAGCCAGAGTAAAGTAAGCCTCCCAAAAACTGGGCGTACTGTACAGGGCACGCAGATACTTTAATAGTACACAACTGCTAACCCTGTACAAATCACAAGTGCGCCCCACGGTTGAATTTGGCAGCCACCTCTGGTCTGGAGCTCCAAAATACCTGAAAAATACCCTCGACTCTGTGCAAAAACGGGCGGTCCGTTTGATAGATTCTCCCATCTTAACAGACGGATTGTAATCTTTAGAGCACAGGCGTCGGGTGGGAATGCTATTCTTATTCTACCGGTATTACAATGAAAGATGCTCCGAGGAACTAGCGTAATTGATCCCTTCGGCACTAGTGCATAGTCGGGAAAAACGCCAAACGCGTGCCCCACATATGTACACGGTTGACATTTGTCACATGAGAATGGGTCGTTTCTTCGACTCGGTTGTGGAACGATCTTCCGGCCTCTGTGTTTCCTCCTTCCTACAACATGGGTCTCTTCAAGACCAATGTTCATTCCTTCCTCTCCTCAAAAAGACCCTCCACACAGCATCTCAGATGACATAGGCCCTGAGGGAAATTTTTCCCTCAGTGCCTCCTGTGTGGAGTTATTGTAAAAATAAAAAAAACAGAAGTGCGTCACTAAAATTTATTGTTTGACGGGCCCTCGGCTCTAATATGTATAATGACTCCGCGCGAGCCTCGATAGCGCAGTGGCGTAAAGCGCCTTACTCAGCGCCCAGAGAGATATTCAGCGAACGGAGGTTCGAAAAAGATTGTTATATTTTTTATTATTTATTTTGTTTTTTTTTCTTTCTTTCTTCTATCTCCTGTGTATTTACTATGTGTTATATTTTTCTGTTATATCGCTAGAATCTTCTAGTAGTACCTAGATACTAGACTAACACATGCTGTAAACATTTTTTTATTGGAGTGATAATATCTATGCACATCTCAATGGAAAATTCAATAATGTAATAATTGTGTATACTCTGTAAATGTTCCAAACAATACATAAATAAATGAAGTTGGGAACATGTAAGGAATTGAATTTACTCTAACTTAATTAAATATTCCGAAACGGTTGTCCTTCAGATGAATCTACCTTGTTTGGTTAAACATTGTACAAATACACAGACATAATCATTTGAAAATAATATGTAGGTACTTTGTAGGTTTACGTAAATATTAAGAATGTGAACACAATACCAACACGCTGTAACTAAAGTTTCACTGAATCCAGTTAAATATATATTTGAAGGTAAGTTTTATTGATAGAAATGGTATTATAGAAATCCTGTCTTATTTCGAAAAAGATATTTAGTTACTTACTGGTGCCGGAAGAGTTATATAACTTTAGTTTTCAATCAAAAAAATATATCGCCTTATCGATGCTCTAATCACAAATAAATAATCTAATAATAAATTAAATTTTGAAATACTTTGCGTGGGTGGCAAATTTTAGAAAGCTAAGTTCTGTTTTTAATCGCCTTTTTTACATTAGCTCCACACGGAGGCCCTGAGAAAAATAATTCCCCTCAGGGCCTATGTCATCTTTGGGGATGCTGTGTGGAGGGTCTTTTTAGGAAAGGAATGAGAGGCAGTTCTGGGAAGGAAAATGGTATTAATGGTGGGTAGGAATCTGGGGGTCAATATGTCCAGACGAACTTATGAATCCATACCTCTCACTGCGGTGCAAGGCGTTGTTCCGAGAGAGTACGGCTGGAAAAACCGAAGGAACTCCTTCAACCATTCTCTCCCGATCAGACCTGCCATGCAGCTGGTGGGCAGAAGGATCCGCCACCATGACCCGGACAAACCTCACCCCCTGCTAAGTCACCAAAGGTAGCGAACCACTTGGGGTGACCTTTGAAAGTGGTGTTGGTTTTACAATAAATGGTTCCCGGGGCGGCGGTACCCATGCTCGTCTCCAAAATTGTAAAACTAAGTAAAAGTGTAAATATTTCTGTCAATATTTAAAATTGTATATATATGTATAAATAAAGTGAGTATACAATTTCAGATCAACTCTAATGGTCCGTTTCCATACTTGCCAAGCCTACGCAAACCTCCACAAGCTCCAAGCGTACATAAATCTCGCCTGGCATTTGGTAGCCGTTTACACGCTTGTGACTGCGTCAGTACCAGGGGGGTATAACTCCGATTCAAAAATTCAACCGGATCGAAGATGGAAAATATCTATGACTGTGTGACGTCACCTGTACGCTTCACCTCGCTCGTCCAATGGAAAGCTTTCTTAGCAAGAGCATGGCAAGAGCTTTGTTATTGTTGACAGCTGGCGGTAAGATCCAGTAAAATCTAACCTAACAAAATTGACGCTCTCAACTCCGACTCAACGTAAATATTCGGTTTATTTTTTGTGAAATGCCTAAAACTCAGTGTTGTGTGTAAGGTTGTGTAGACGCATATTCACCCCGGCATAGGCTTCCATCCAGGGAAAACAAGGAGAATGTGTTTCGGGAATGGTCGATTAGAATTAGCAGACTCTAATATATTGATTACCCGATTATGTGGACTCTTGCCCGTGTATGTGGATCTCATTTCGCATTCGAATGCAAAAAAAGAAATGGACGGTTAAAACCAAATGCATTGCCCAAACAAAATCTTCCCGATATCCCAGAATATCCCGATTTTCCTCGTGAAAAGAAGATCGGTAATTGTAACCCAATTACAGGTGGGAAACTGTCTTTGTGTAATGTTTTGTGTTCCTGATGTGTTGTATCTATACTAATGTATCTATTTTTATTTTTTAGACCACATCCGTACACCACTAAGATGTAACACGAATTTTGAAGTTGCCCAAGAGCGGCAAGAGCACATTGATGTATATCAAGAGCATAATTACATCAAAGGCATAAATATCTTAATAATTGTTGGATGACTTGTACAGGTACGTTCAAAGGAGAAATTTATCTTTAAAACAACGTCTTCATGTGGCAATTTGCTACAGAAATATAACCTGCTTAAATTATATTCTTGTTTAAAATAAGTACATGTAATTCTGAGTTTTACATTTTTCTGTTATAAGATGAAATTTTTTTAAATTCAGTAGTTTTGTAGAAACACATAATCATATTTTAATTATATATTCTGTCTTGTATTTCCTGTTTCTAAATGTTTATAATAAAATTCTCTTCATGTAATTACGAGTTTTATTTTTAAAATAATATTTTAGGCTAATGATTTGGGTGGTATTGGGTAGGTACCGAAGGAGAATTATATTGTCTATGGTCGATCCTTTTTTTTTGTTTCCTCTATCCTTGTCGATGGTATGTGTGACGTCAGTTGTACTCACTGAAAAATAAAGGCGTAAAATAGCGTCGAAAAATTGTCTATACAAAAAGCACGAAATTATCAATCTAATGACTGGTTTATTTATGGTCAGTACGCTACCAACACCCAAGCGTGGCGGACGCCGAACTTGGGTCGGCTATTGCGTTTGGTTTAACGTACTTTTATATGAAAAACAAGCAACGTATAAAAAAACAATATAATATTGTCTTGTATTATAAAAAAAAGTTATTCAAACAAAAATCATATGTTTTTTTTTGTAATAAATAATAAATCATCAATAAAAGATTATTTATTTATATTGACTTTTTAGGTAAATCCAATAAATTAAATTAGTGCATTCAAATTATGTACTTATACATTTTAATACGTCAGCTATGCCTATTACGTCATACATATGTCTCGTAATGTTAATTATCGATATACCGCGTGGAGCAAAAACGGCGTGTATTCGCCGTCAGTTCGGAAATTACACTGAACGTTTGCCGAAGCTTGCCGCTGGATTCGACCCCGACTGGATCGGCGGCAAGCTCTTGCAAGCCTACGCAAACCCTACGCAACCCTACGCAAGCCAAGACACACGACCTGTTTCCACGTTGGCGTTTGTGGAGGTTTGCGTAGGCTTGGCAAGCGTGGAAACGGGGCATAACATTGAATGGAGAGATTTTATAATAACAAATTATTTTCGTAAGTAATTCGGATTCTGTTATGTTGAAGATTTTGGAGAATTCGCTTGTGTAATAGAAAGATTTTTTAAATTTTAAATAAGCTAATCGATAAATAATCCACAAAAGGTTATGAAAGGTAAGGGTTAGGTTGGGTTTGGATTGGGTACTATTTCATTCAATTAGAAATATACAAATCATATTGCAACATTATTCAAAAGCTCAAAATCGATCAGACTCCCAAAAACAGGGATATTTTTTAATCATTTGTATTGGCTAATAGATTTCGTTCAGTCTGAAAGTTTTCATACCTAAACCATCAATAGTATTAATAACTTCCAATAATTCAGTCTCGTGAACCTGACCGTCTTAATGAACCGTTGTCTATTGGAAGATTCAAATTTGTTATTAGGATAGTTCGTGGAGGTTTTTGATTGATATTAGTACAGCTTTTACCCGCGGCTTCGATCGCAAAAAAACGATTGGCTGACTGTAACAGGGCTTTGAGAGCAAAACAAAATTAACATATCCGTCATTATTTCCTGTTTATTAGAGTTTACAAAAGGAAATAATAAAGTTTTACCGAAAGTTAAAATACCAACAACTGGTCCACCCATCTGTAGAGAGAGACAATGGCCACTCCAATTGGGGTATGTTGTGAGGCTGAAGGTAGGAAAGGAGATGGGGAATAAGAAGGTGGGGAAGTACCTGGCTATTTAATTTTTTTCAACAAATACGGCTAAAACCATTGCAAGCAACGTTTCAATTTGAATGGTGGTCTTATACCGGGGCGATACTGAGAGTATCGCTGCCGGATGACTGCAGCTCAGCCGCTTTGGTTAAGTTAAACAATCTCATCTTTAATATGTAATTTTTTTATTCTCTTAACTTATCTTCCTACATATTAATAAACTTTTATTCCAGCTACGTCAAGTGGCGGAGATGAGACGTTATACTGTGAAATAAATAGCTAACAACATGTACGCACTCGCCTACTGCCTGCTAACAATGTATTCCCGGACATTGGAGGTCTAGAATCATTTTAAAATAAAAAGGAGCTTCTTTATAAAAAAAAATTAAAGTCCTGAGGTGTACGGTGAAGGAGGAAACCATCTCTTTCCTTAGAACGCCGTGGGAAAGTGGTTGGGTAACCTCCAGTGAGAGTGTCTTCCACTCTAGAACTTGCCGCAAATATTAAATTAATCACATAACATTTATTTGCCCACGCCGGGATTCTATCCCGCGATCTACGGGTTGCGAGTCAAGAGCCTTACCCCTCAACCACTCCGGTCGTCTGGTACTAGTGAGCGACTATGTCATCCCCAACGGGATATTTTGTGAGGCTGAAGGTACTGGGAAGGAGAAGGAGATGGGAAAGAGGAAGTGGGGGAGAACCTGGCAATTCAGATCTTGTTATCAAACATGGCTAAGCCATTTCAAACAATGTTTTAATTTTACCAGGGGATACTGAGAACGTCTTTCATTCTGGAAAGTGCTGAAAATATATGTATTGTACGTTGTACGTCATTTTGAAAGAAAAAAGTGAATTAAAACAAACAAATCGTATTTAATTTATTTATCCGTGCAATGATTTGAACCCGTGACCTCCGAATTTTAATCCTCCACCACGGAGGCCGAAGTATCAGCGGTTGCTAGAACAATTTTTGTCGCTATCGAAGAAAATGCCATGGTATTCCTAACTTCTAACATTGCAAAAACGGTAATAAGTGCCAGTTTTAGAGATTTTTTCATAAACGCTTATCGCTTTACTTGATTTTTTTCCATATTCTCTATTCTTTTGCCAATGATCTATAAGGAATCTCAATACCGATGGCAATCTTAAAAACTGTTTCGGCTTACAGAGGCAGAACTTGATAATAACATTATTAAAATTGATTTTAAAAAATAATAAAAGGAGTTCTATGAATTAAACACAAAAACAATTAATACTCCGTATTATTTCCAACCACAGACTAGACAAACTATTATTACATCTTACGGCTAACAGATTACATCCACCGGTTCGTCGACCACGAATACAAAACTATATGAACAAGGCATTTAACCAATGAATGTTATGCTGCGCTAAAATGTACATGTATAGTTTTACTCATTCAAGTAGGTACAGTTAGAAAATGTAGAGGACAATGCTAAACTGGGAGGTCACTTGAGATTAACATTGTTTCTGTTTATTAGAGAAATTTAGATACAGTTTGCACGCGGAGGACATAATTGGGAGCACATGTTATTTAAATTGCTATTTATTATTTATTCCTGTTTAAACGCGACATTGTTAACTTTGTAATTGATCCTGTTGACAAACTTATATAATAATAATAATCGCCGCCCCGGGAACCATTTATTGGGTAACCAAAACTTTTGCCTTAGGTCACCCTAAGTTGTTCCCTACGTTTGGTGACCCGAGGGGTGCACAGGTTCATGGGGTAAGGTTTTTCCAGGTCTTGGCGGCGGATGCGTCTGCCCACCCGCTTATGGCAGGCCGGATCAGGAGTTTTAACTTCTCCAGCCCTACTGTCTCGGAACATCGCCTCGCACCGTAGTGGGAGGGATGGATTTATACGTTCGTTACTCCTAAAAACACTGACCCCAGCTTCCAGCTCTACCCTCATATCTTTTCTTTCACAAAACTTCCGCTCCTTCCTTTCCTAAAAAGACCCTCCAAGATTTCCAAGACATTTCCTTAATAAAGATTTATTCAGAATGAAGTGCTTTGCCTTTTTCCAGTTCATAATACTATATGGCATTATAGGATGGGGAGGAGCTAATAAAAAATACACATAACCGCTTTTCATAGCATACAAGAACTATGTTACTACACAAATTCAATCGAATTTCATTAATTTCATTACAATAAATAAAAAAAAATAATGGTAAACTTTGAATCTTCTAACTTTTAAATCCATTATTTGCGAAAATACCATTTTTACTTATCTGTGCAATTTTAATGGTTAATTTTAAGCCAACAAATATTATTATGTGCTTTTGCATTGTTAATATAGTATTTGACATGTTTCTTATACTCAAGTATTTATTACGAAAAATATTGTGACAAAATTCCATATTTGAGTACATATTTTTAGCCTTAGCTCAAACGTGGATTTACACAAAAATTACTGATATAGATATATCTATATACCTATGTTACCATAACACGCACATGCAAATCGCTCATCAAGATACAACTTATCCCTACTTTCTTACCAAATAGTGTTTTCTTTGATTTTATATTGTATTTGTATTTTTTTTACAAATACACTTGTACTTAATGTACTTGTATTTTTATTACATTTTAATTGTATTTTAATTACACAAATGTACTTGTATTTTTTTATTTTTTTTGATGCATGCTCCTTGAATTATTTTTAATTCGATAGTACGTATTTTCTTTCATATACTTTTCATATTATTTTAATTTTTCTGTTTTCCATACTTATTTTTTATATTCATATATCTTAAACTTATGTAGATATTTTGCATTATTTTTAATTCCTTTATACTTCATACTTGTTTTAGATGTATAAATTATTTTATTTTATTTTTATATTATTTTGTTTTTCATTCAACTTATTTTTAATTTGTATTATTATACTTAACATAAAATTGGCCACTACAACACGGGCATGTGCCTAGTGTGATGGCCAAAAAATTACCCATTTACTGTAATGTATAAAGTTTACTGAATAAAGAACATTAAAAAAAAAAAATTTTGGTATTCGCGTTCTCCGCTAATGAAATTCCGAAATCTTCTTTGTCATAATTGAGTATGACGCTGCCTGGTGCAAACCTGATTAATATTCATAATGTTGCTGGAAATATCTCTGGCCATAATGGCAAGTGCCCATTGTTCAATGAATCGGAACAGGGTATTTTGAAAGGGGCGAACCTCTGCTCTATTAGGATTTTATGGCTTCGAGACTCATGTAAATATGGTTTATAATAACGTACCCACATTACCGTCAATTTATCATCCTTACTACCAACTTAATCAGGTTTTCGTGTTATTCCATTAACTACTAAAACTCATAAACTTGTTGTTTTTACCCTTTTTAGACAAAAATTTAACATTACTAGACATACGTATGTATGACTTAGTCATAAACTTGTTGTTTTTACCCTTTTTAGACAAAAATTTAACATTACTAGACATACGTATATATGACTTACTTATTTTGCATTATTTTTAATTCCTTTCTACTTCATACTTGTTTTTGATGTATAAATTATTTTATTTTATTTTTATATTATTTTGTTTTTCATTAAACTTATTTTTAATTTGTATTATTATACTTAACATAAAATTGGCCACTACTATCTGCGTTATTAAACCCTAGGAAATTGGGCGTATTTTGACAGAAGGTTAAAATATTTCCCCTTCCAAAAAATCAAAATAAATGGAATATTTCTGAACACATCGGTAACGACTAACTGTTTTTAAAAGGTGATGAAATACGTATATAAAATAAATATAATTTTAAAGTATTAAAATTTTAATACAAACATGAAAAATATGAAAAAATGACTCACCTTAAGTTTTTTCTAAAATTACTGAAATTCTTCTTAAAATTACTGATAATGGAAAAAGAAAACGCATATAATAATGTATTAGAAAGACGTATAGTAAACCTTATTATGACACCACGTTTTTGTCGTTTCATAAAAAATAATGAATACAAAATTCTCGAAATCTTTCACATTTTTCTCAAATCGCTTGCTAATGGAAACTTTGCTTTCGTAGAGGTGCACATTTAATTTTCTATGGTAAAAATTCTAGACATGAATATAAAAGATGGAGTTTTTTCTTTCTAACACCGTTAAGATCATACTTTTCACCTTGACAGTAATAGAGATACAACTATTTATATGAGACCTATGTGAGCTGAGACAAATTAAGTTTCCTGTGAATAAACAGATTAAAGGGAATTTTTCATACAAAACATAAAATTGGATTGAGTCTAAAACACTAGACTATTTTTTTAATCAAAACTTAAAGCAAATATCTAGTATGGATTTTTGCTACTTTATTTATTTGTTTTTTAAATTATAAAAAATGGGCCGTTCAAGAATTCGATTTTTCATGATTTTAGAGTCAACTTTAGAGTGACGGGTAAGGTGGTTATCCAATAAATGGTTCCCAGGCGGCGATACCAATACTTACCCCCCAAATTGTATGAATCAACAAAAATCGATATCTATGGCCTATACCTATATAATTTGGGAGGCGGTTTTTGTGTATCACCGCCCCGGTACTCGTTTATTGAAAAACTAACACCTTTACCATAGGTCACCCCAAGTAGTAAGCTACGTTTGGTGATTTAGCAGGGGTGCTTAGATTAATGGGGTGAGGTTTGTCCGGGTCTCTCAACCCATCGCCTTGCACTGCAATTAGAGGGATGGATTCATACCTACATCTGTCAGTCCTGGGCGCTCTTTTTTCCAATCACTCCCATATTCCTACCCACCCCTTAAATATTTTTCCTTCCCAGAACTTCTTCATCTTTCTTTAATTAAAAAGCTCCTGCACGCAGGCCCTAAGGCAAATTATTTTGTTCAGGGTCTCCTGTGTGGAGCTAACGTAAAAAAAACGTTAGATACTTAAAACACCAAATAATAACAGTTCACACCCGATCTGTACTAGATATTTATTATAAATTATAACTTTGATTAAAAAAAAGTTGAGTTTTTTGTCCTCAAATTTAAAATTAAGTTTTGTATGCGCAGTTTATTTACGTTGCGAGCTCCTTTTTTTACATGAATACCGCACAATAATCCCAACTGCTCCCGTCTGAAGCCAGTGGGACTATGGCATCCCCAATTGGGGTATGTTGTGAGGCTGAAGGTAGTGGGGAGGGGAAGGAGATAGGGAAGAGGAAGGTGGGAAAGTACCTGGCTATTCAGATCTGGTCACCAAACACGGCTAAACCATTTCGAGCAACGTTTCAATTCTGAATGGTGGTCTTACACCAGGGCGATACAGGGAGTATCTTCCACTCTGGAACGTTCCGCAAATATACTATATATTATTTTAAATGAATAAATTGTGAAATAACACAAATTATTCAAATAAAATTTATTTGCCACGCCGGGATCCGATCCCGCGACCTTCGGAGTGCGAGTTAAGCGCCTTACCGCTGGACTACCGCCATTTTATACCTATGCATAAATCATAGTAATATTGTATCTTATATCTGTAATATTGTACATGCCTGATAAACCAATATTCTCTGTAAATAAGGCTTGATCTAAATTCCCATCAGAGGTTGCAATTCCGGCGAGTATGGGGCGGAACAACACCCTGTATCTCCTTTATTTTATCGGCAATATCATTTTATGAGATAACTTCATTAAGCTCTCGCTCGACCTGGTCGTCTCGGGTATTGTTAAATATTATAGGGGGTGTTCGTTGTTCAGAAGAGTTCAGAGTATTTTACTAATAAAATTTGAACTTTTGAATCAAATGGAATTATGATGTTGTTTTTGGGCCAAGGATAACTGTTTTATTGGTTTCGGTTAAATTTGAATTTGAAAACTTTAGTTATTTGATCGAATCGAATCTGAACAAAAATATTTAACTTCGCCGCAACATGCGCCCTAAAATGATTTTGCGCAAAATAAATTTAGGTTCAAAATTATTCTTCCAAGAGAAAAACACTTTTGCAGTAAAAAAAAAAGTTTTCGTTTAATATATGTATTGTTTTAATGTAATACCGCATCCCAGCTGCTCTCAACCATCTATAACCAGTGAGACTATAGCATTCCCAATTGGGGTATGTTATGAAGCTGAAGGTAGTGCGGGTGGAAAGGAGATTGGGAAGAGCAATGTGGGGAAACACCTGGTCTACCAAGATCTCATCACCAAACAGGGCTAATGAAAATTTAAGCAATGTTTCAGTTCTGAATGGTGGTCTTACAACAGAGAGATATACTGAGAGTATCTTCCACACCGGAAAGCAAATATACTATTTATTTATTTAAATGAGTTAATTGTGAAATAACACAGATTAGTCAAAAAATTCATTATTGATTCTCTTTTAAAATGGTCCCAGGTGCGACCGTTACCTTTTTATTTTCTGTATCTTGTTCTCTTTTATATTTTCGTTTCGATTATTATTGTTATCTTCTTCTTCAATAAAATAAATGTGGTTGCGCACGCCAGTATATGAAACCGTAACCTCCAGATTGCTAGTCGAAAGCCTTACCCCTGATAACAGAGGCGGTCAGTATGTTGAAAATTTGGATAGCCCAATTTATAGTGCAATTATCTATACATTATTTATTGCGGTTGAAAGGTTTTGGTTTAACGTCCAATTTCAGCACTCCTAATTTTTTCAAAATGTTTTTTTTCTCCATACACGAAGCGGTGAGGAAAGTCATTTCCTTCAGGGTCTAAGTCATCTTTAAGAATGCTGCGTAGATGGTATTTTTAGGAATGAAAGGAGTGCACGTTCTGGGAAGGAAAAAGTTATTTATTTATTGACGCCCTATTGGGCTTTAACATATAAAATACAAATAACATTTATAACAACAGTACATAACAAACTTAAAAAAATATTACAAAATATACAAATAAAGCATAAACTCAATAAAAAAAAAATAGGAGTACATACATCTAAAGCTAATTCCACATGGATGACTTTAGAACTCGTAGGTACAACAATTCATATACCTACGAAAAACAAAAACATGAAAAAAAATCAAAACACATTTATTTTTACTTAATTACTCATATTGGAAAAAGAACAATAAAATAAAACCATAAACAAAAGAAAATCGAAATAAAATAAAATTTACTCATTCATTATTTGCATCTAAAAAGTGGTGGACTAATTTGGCTTTAAATGAATCGAAGTTTAAATTAAATATGTCAGCGACATCAGTCAGTTCATTACCCAACCTATGTATTCTTTCTACCGCAGAATTCGTAGCGAAGTTATTGTTGCAAAATAAAATATTCCGTCTAGTATATTTTGGAGGTATGTGTAAGGATAACAAGTTGATAGCGTCAGGGCAGTCCAACCTTGAATGAATAATTTTATACAATAAAAGGAGATCAAATATTTTTCGCCTTTCCGATAATTTCGATAAGTTAAGTTTACTGCGTAAACTGACATAATTGATTTCAATAATAGGAATACCAATTTTGAAATTAATAAAACGTAAAAATTTATTTTGAATTTTTTCAATTTGTAAACAATGAGAGTTGAAATGAGGACACCAAATACTTGAATTGTATTCAACCTGACTTCTAACCAAAGACGTGTATAACAATTTTATGGTTTTTATGTTATTAAAGTCTTTAGCAATTCTGAGAATAAATCCAAGCATTTGTAATCCCTTACTGGTTATACTAATAATGTGATTCAAGAAGCGTAATTTAGAGTCAAAGATAACGCCAAGGTCGTTAAATTCATAGACTCTTTTTAGAGTGGCATTGTTAATTGTGTAGTCGAATAATAAAGGAGTTTTAGATCTATGGAAACTTATCGTTTGGCATTTGTTGATATTAAGATATAATTTGTTTACGATGCACCATTCATAAAGTTTATTTAAGTTCCTTTGTAGAGTTAAACAATCAGAAGAATTTTCGATAGATTTAAACAGCTTTAGATCGTCAGCGAATAGAAGAAAGTGAATATTATCGAAAATTAATGAAATGTCGTTAATAAATAGTAGGAAAAGAAATGGTCCTAGGTGGGAACCTTGGGGGACTCCACTTAAGGCAAAAAAAGTGTATGAAGTTGTGGAGTTAATTTTTACAGATAGTTTTCTATATGATAAGTAGCTTCTAATCCATTCGAGAAAGTTGCCGCTTATTCCCAAGTGTTCTAATTTTTCCATTAAAATGCGATGAGAAACAGAATCAAAGGCTTTGCTAAAATCAGTATAAATAGTATCAACTTGATAACCCTTGGACAGTGCATTAGAAATAAAATTTTCGTAAAGCAATAAGTTAGATGACGTAGATCTGCCTGGCATAAAACCATGTTGAAATATTGATATAAGTGGTTTAATTTGATGCATGATTTTACTTAATATAATCTTTTCAAAAAGTTTAGGTAGTGATGACATAATACATATGGGTCTATAATTTTCAATTTGACTTTTATCTCCTTTTTTAAAAATAGGTGTTATAAAGCTATTTTTCCAAATTTCAGGAAAACATCCTGTAGATAAAGATAAATTGAAAATTATAGTAATAGGAAGAGCTAGAACATGAACACAGTTTTTAAGTAATATTGAGGGAATCATATCTGGCCCCGAATTCGACCTGATATCCAGCTGTTTGATAAAAGTCACAACATCGTTTACTTCCACATGGATGTTATGCAAGTTGAGTGAGCTTTCGGTAAATTGGGATTTATCAGATAAAATGTTGTCATTGTCTTCAACGTATACACTCTTAAAGAAATCTGCAAATAAATTTACAATGTCGTTTTTGTCATGACCCACCTTTTTCCCGTAAAACATTGTACCAGGAAAGTTAGAGTTATTTTTCCGAAAGGAGTAAGCATAATTCCAAAATTTATTAATATTTGTTAAAATAGAATTTTCAACATTGTTGGTGTATTTCTTAAAACATACTTTCGATTTCCTGGTGCAATTCTTACGCAAAACAGAGAATGCGATATAATTATCTAGCGTTCTATTTATTTTATAACGTTTGTGGGCAATTTTTTTATCGTATGTTAGATTAATTAGTTCAGAATCGAACCATTTAGGGAATTTAGAAGTGTAATATTTTTGTAGGGGAACAAAGTTATCGATTGCTTCATAAATTACATTGTAAAAATATTCTAAGGCCTCATTTAAATTTGTGCTTTTACAAGTGAGATCATGAGCCCAATTATTAGATGATAAAAATTCTATAATCTTTGGGTAATCCGCTTTTTCAAAATTACGTTTGACAATCGCGGGGTCAATTACCTTAACATAAGTATTGATGTAAGTGATTATTAGGGGTGGGTGGTATTTATCGATTGGAAGAATCATTTCATCAGAGGCATAAACATTAACACTAGAAGAATTTGTAAAAACAAGATCGAGAAGACGAGAATTGATGTTGTACACATGGTTTTTCTGATGCAAATTTAAAAAGTTGGACATTTCTATAATTTCATGGGAGCCATGATTGATGTTGTCCGGGCTCGAGGACGCAATATTCTCAATGTCCCATATAATATTTGGAAGGTTGTAGTCACCCATCAGAATAAATGTAGCATCAGGAAATTTTCTTCGCATAGTTTCAACTTCTAGGTGATGATCTTTATATGTTTGCAGGCCGGAGGACGGTGGAATATATGTGCAACCGATTATCAGTTTTTCTTTTTTTAAGGAAACCATTACAAACACTTGTTCAAGATGTTTGTGAAGGCATTTCATTATGAGAGATGGGTGGGATCTGGGGATCACTGTGTCCAGGAGTGACGGACGTGTCCCACTGCGAGGAAAGGCGATGTTCCTAGAGATCCCTGATGGAGAGGTCAAACGGTCTCCCTCAATCAGTCTTGCCCAATTTGGCGGGCTACGCAGTGGTAGACGCATCTGCCGCGAAGACCCGGACAAAACTCTCCCCATAAAACCTGGCAACCCTGGTTAGTCACCAAACGTAGCGAACTAACCGACAGCTCTATATTCTATGGCAGAGATCATACATGGTTTTATATGGATCTTATTTCTACAACATTCAGTTTACTTTCATCCTTAAGTTCCATGCCGTAATGCCATATTTCAGTGTAGGTGCCAGTATTCCACTGTGGACTGCTAGCTTCGCTTCTTTGGACATTTTTTTGATAGCGCTAATGGCATTCAGTCATTATTGGAGTTACCTTTCTTTCAGTATCTTTATCAACCTTCCCATCCCTCATTAACATACTTTCCAAATACACAAACTCATACACCTACTCCAAGTATTCATCATTCACAACCATATTGCACACTGTTTTCGTACTCTCTCTTTCAAAAGCCATGACTTTAAACTTACTTACATTCATCATTAATCCTAGACCTGAGAGGCTGAAGATCTTCCATAATATTAGAAATCAGCACCGCATCACCAGCATACAACACACAAAGTACTTCCAAATTACTCCATTTCTCACCCAATCCCACTTTTTTTATTCCTGCATACAATCCATGTATAGATTGAATAACCACGGTGACATTATGCAGCCTTGCATAACACCTTTCGTGTTGTCAAACCAACCCATAAAACCACCGTTCATCCTAAAACATGCAACGCTTTCCTCATTTAGAGACGCAATTGCCTGTTTGAGATTTGTATTCATTCCATATTTGGACAACACCTTCCATAACCAAATTTAAATAACTTTAATATTCAGTCGTCCAAAAATAACTTAATTTTATTTCACAAAGCTTTGTTACGAGCCTAGTTGTAAAATATGTGGTAACTACGATAATTTATTGAGAATACCTGCATCATAGCGGGGCTCTTCGTAAAATAATTGTATCCCACCGTAAAGCAACTTTAATAAAGCGATTAAACTGGAACACTTTAAACAAAGAAAAAAACGTCTATGACGGTAGAAGCGAGAAGCTATGAAGCGGAAAATTCAAGAACGTACCTCAGTCAAAGCAAATAACGTCTAGAAAAGATAAGGCAATAAGTAATTAAATAAATGAAATGGCACGTAAGCAATCAGATTTTAAGATTGCAAAAATAGTTTTCAAAAAGTTTAATGTTTGTTTGTAAACCGGTTTAATGTTTTTTTACGTCTAGGTTTCTGACTTCCGAATTGAGTATCATAATATTATTATAGTTGATTTCTAAAGATATTATGAAAATGTATTGTGTAGGAATATGTATGTAGAATGAAACAAGTTCTTTGTTTAAAACCATTTTATTTTGTTTTATATTTTGTTGATCGGTTTCGGTTGAAGACAACCTTCTTTCGGACAATAAACATACAAACTAAATTGCAGTACAGAGTTAAGATTATGAGGTAAACACAATATAAAGAGAGAGCAAATAAGAGAGGGAGATAACATCAGAGAGTGGTTGGCTAACGTCAAGCCACAAACGGTTTTCTTTATTTGATAATTTAATTGAATATATTATAAGTATCCAGTTTCAATTTTTTTTAACAGATATCGTTATATGTAGTTTTGAGGTATCTTAACGGATTTCATTAAATTAGTACTTTAGGAGAGTGTCAACAACTGTCGTTGTTCGTGTCTAATACCCGAATGGTTATATATTTAATTATAATAATTTAGTAATACTAAAAGAAACAACAAATAAACAATTTAAAAAAGGTTAATGACAAAGAATGTATGCGCTCTAAAGCAACTCATTCACAAATGAATAAAAGTTATTTGTTTGAAACCACTTAATAATTAAAACCACTCAATGATTAAAGTGGTTTTAAGCAAATAACTTTTTTATTTGTGTAAGGTAGAACTAAAAAGTGTTTCGTTTCTTCGATAATTTAAATCCTTCAAATAAAATGTGTGCAAACAACGTTGTCGACTACATATAACTGATAAGAACAATTACATGCCACTCAATCTGGTGATGATAAGATATTGTGTCATCAGATCTGTGTACATAATTCATTGCATTTATTTATTAATATAACTATCATAATATTAAATTGTATTAAATTTACATGTCTATGATTGTGTAATGTGCGTTATGCATTGAAAATAATATATTCTCTAATTAGATACAACTTATTTATTTACTTTTAAATTTAACGTCTTTCGACTTTTGCATTACATATCTTATAGTCTAATGCGGTTTACAGTTTACAGTAGTCTAATACTGCGGTGAAGCAAAAATTGGGGTACACAATATCATGGCACTAATGTAAGTTTTAAAATTCAATGTTTTCGAGCCTTTTTTTTGAGGTTCAAAAAATTCAACCTCTCAATACACTGTGTGAGTTTGGAGTGTGTTTGGACACATACATTTTCTTGGTTGGATCAATTTCGGATAAAGAATCACTTGTTAAAAATGTCCAAACTCTGAACAAAATTGCATTAATTTGTATTTGTTTGACTTGATTGTTAAATTCATATATAAATGAGAGTATTAAAAAATACAATTGAAACGTATCTTTCATTACACATGCACACAAGACAGATAGAGGGTGCGGGGTACAACAAATATGTAGTTAGGGTCAAGGGGTACGCAGGGTCAAAAAAGTTAAAAACCGCTAGTCAAATGCATAAATTATAACTTGAGAAATTAGAGTTGCGTAAGTAAAAAAGAGCCTATGAACGTGTAAAACAGCGAAGGATAGAATAAAAAAGTTAAAAACATGTGTAAATAAGAAATCAAAATGAGAACCTGTTTAGCTCAATATTGGAATGCCAAAAAAAATGTATATACTGAACACTATATATTTAGATATATATATATATATATATATATTTTTTTTTAATTATTTTTTTTTTCATTAATATGTTTTACATGTTGCTAAATGATAATTTTACATCTTAGGTTTTTTAGTACTTTTCCATTTAAAGCATATGCTTGTGTATGGAAAAGGAGTGTACATAAATGTGGTTATTACTTAGTACTTAAATAATTCATTTACATAAATATATGTGTGTTGTAATCGTATATAATAGTATATATTTAAAGAGAAGAAAGAATATTATGGAAAACCAAGGATATTCTTATACATTTAAATAAAAGAAAGAATATTATGGAAAACTAAGGATATTTGTAAGGATAATTAAGTGGCATTAATTTTTTTCTTCAGAATATTTTTAAAATGTCTCTTGACAGAGAGCAGTATTTGGGTTTTATCATTAATGCTTCTGATTTCTTCTGGTAGACGATTGAAAAAAGTTCTTCCCTGGTAAGTGTAATGGTGTTGTGCAAAAGACGTATTTAGTTTTGGGCATATAAAAACATGTTTATGTCGCGTTCTGTTTTCGTTTAAAAATTGATATTTATCTTTTTCTTTTATAATTTGAATAAATGAATTTTTAATATATAAATCTTTAAATGTAGGTACTTGGAATTCATCAAATAGGCGTTCTGTTGGGTAGTCCAAGGATTTTTTAAATATAATTTTAATAATTGTTCTTTGTACAATTTATATTGGAATAAGATTACATTTATATGCGGATCCCCAACTAATAATAGCGTATTGTAAAGTGGATTGAACTAAGGCATAGTAGATTAAATATAGATTTTTTATTGACAAAAAATTTCTAATTCTTAAAAATATGTATATTAATTTTCTAATTTTGTTTACTACTTGACATATTTGTTCCTTCCATTTCAGATTTTTATCAATAATTACTCCTAGATATTTTATTTTATTTGTTGTTTTTAATATTGTACAGTTTGATTTGCAGTAGTTTTGGCTGTGGATTTTAGTATTTTCATGTATGACAATGTTAAAATTTTTGGGAGCATCGTTTAAATGTATTGCAAATGGAATTACAAATGTCTTTTCACTATTTAGTGATAGTAAATTAGTGTCGAAAAAATTCTTAAGCGTGTTAATGTCTTCTATGGCCTTTAATTCTACATTTTCCCAAGTCTTTCCACTTATTATTAATACTGTATCGTCGGCGTATGATGTAATTTGACCATGTAAAGGTTGAAAAAAAATATCGTTTACATATATAGTAAATAGGATTGGTCCAAGCACTGTACCTTGGGGGATTCCAAAGCTTGAAAGCTCTTGATCGCTATTAACATGATTGATTTTTACCACTTGAGGGCGGTTTTTTAAGTAGTTGGTGATCCATTTAATCGCGTTGCCTTTTATGCCAATATTATTTAATTTTTTTAATAGCATCTCATGAGATAATAATAATAATATTTGGATGACTTTTATATCGCCGTTTTTGTGAAAAATCACCTCAAGGGCGCTGTACAAATTTATAAAACGTTTATACAATCTTATTTTAAACTATATACAACAACATCTTATGGCTAAAAATTGCATCCATCGGTTCATCGATCACCGATACGAAACTATATGTGCAATGATTTGACCAATGAACGCGATGCTGCTGTAAAAATGCACTGTACAGGCAGAAAATATATACAAGACCATACTTACCTGAAGGGTCACTAGAGATTAACACTGTTATTGTTTATTAAGAGCAATTAAGACACAGTTCGCACGCAGAGGACATAATTGGGAACTATAATTATAATATATAAAATGTTCTGTAATGAGCGTATTTTGAAAACAAAAGCAAAATTTTATGATACTCCGATAGGTATTTTTATTTAAGGGTATGAGAGCCCAAAAAGGTACGTTTTTAATTTGGACCTAAATTCTGTTGGGCTTGTTATGCATCTAAGTTCCGGTGGGAGTTTATTCCAAGCCTTAGGTCCAGACACTCCGAAAGCGCGATCTCCAAATTTCGTATTTGGCTTGCGTTTAGGTTCCATTAGTCTGCCTATAGCTGATGATGTTGCTGATCTAAGGGTTGACCTCCTCAGACCAGTATTTTCTGGGACACATAGTTCAGAGATGTAAGATGGGGCCATTTCATTAATTGATTTAAACACCATCCAGCACAATTTGTACTGGATTCTTTGAGGGCACTTGAGCCAGTGAAGATTACGAAGGTGTTCTGAAATATGTGAATATTTAGAGACTCCGGTTATGAGTCGAGCGGCTGCATTAAACACGGATTGAAGTTTGTCAGTTTGATATTTTGGAAGGCTAGCGTAGATACCGTTACAGTAGTCGAGCCGTGAGACTACGTAGGAGTTTACAAGTAGTTTTGTTGCTTCTATAGGAAGATTTCTTCGGACTGACTTGAGTTGTCTTAGGTGAAAAAAACCATTGCTTACAGTCGTATTTATTTGCTTTTTAAGCGAAAAGTTTGAATCCAGATTAACGCCAAGAAGTTTGACTGTTGTCTTTGGAATAATATCGCTTCCGGAAATGGAAATAGGTGAATTGTCTATGAAATGTTGGCGTTTGTTTGTGGCCGCCCAGAGAAACTCAGTCTTAGATGGGTTCAGTTTTAGCTTGTTTGAAGACATCCAACGAGTTATTGCTTCTAGGCACTCAGCTACACGGATTTTGAGACTGTCGACTTCATTTGGAGTGCAGAAAAAATAAACTTGCTGATCGTCAGCGTAGCAGTGGGATAAGAGACCAAATGACTCGATTATTTTGGCGATATCATTTGTAAAAAGGATGAAAAGAAGTGGACCTAAAACGGATCCTTGGGGTACTCCTGAAGAAAGTGTTGCGAAGTTAGAGAGTTTATTCCCAACCTTCACGGCTTGTAAGCGATTGGATATATTGGAGATATGACGCCAGCCAATTTTTAGTGTCTGAAATCAAACCAAATGTTTCCTCCAATCTCTTAATGAGGAAGTCGTGATCAATCGTATCAAACGCTGCGCTCATGTCTAAGAGTGAGATAAGTGCTAACTTACCCGACTCTATGGCTAGAGTTATATCTGATAGCATACGAAGAAGTCCGGTTTCTGTTGAATGAAACCTTCTATATGCGGATTGTCGATTTGTTAATAATTTATTTGTATTCAAGTGACTGGTAATTTGGGCAGCAGCAATTTTCTCCAGGATTTTTGACAAGAAAGGTAGATTTGAAACCAGTCGATAATTACCTAAGTTATCGGAGTCTAGTTGTGACTTTTTTAGTATTGGTGTTACTACAGCTGATTTTAGTGGTTCAGGGAAATCACCTGTACTGAGTGATTTATTAAAAACATGAACTAAGAATGGAGCTAAGACAATGGAACATTTTTTTAATAACCAAGTTGGTATGGGGTCAAGACCACACTGCTTATTTGGCGAACTTGAAATTATCCTCTTTACTTCTTCCAGCGTTGTAGGTTTGAAGGAAGACAAATTTCCTTTAGAATTAATAGTGAATATTGGCGGAGGGGCATGAGATGTGGAAGCACGAATGGTTTCAATTTTTTCCCGAAAAAACTTGGAGAAGGCATCCGGGGTGATATCTATTTTAGCTGGAACAGTAACTTCAGAAATAACAGTCTTTATTGAGTTCCAGAGACGTCGTGGATTGGCTCGCTCAGAGTCAACCTTTTCATTCCAGTATTCTGACCTTTTGGAATTTATTTTGCTCATATACTGTTTTTGAGCAAGGATCCACTCATCTCTTGAAGTCACTGCAGAGTTTTTCCTATATGACCTCTCTAATTTCCGCATAAGTCTTTTCTGATTTCGGCATTCATCATCAAACCAGCCGTCAGACTTTCGAACTTTACGTGTTTTTGACGTTGTCGGAGCATATTTATTTAATAGAGATAAAAGTGTTATATTGTACGTCTCGACAAGTTCTGTTGGCGTCTTTGTTTCCCAAAAATTGGGTGTACATAATAGAGAGGTCTGAAGTTCTTCCAGAAAATCACAAAAGCTAAATTTACGCCATTCCCTTGATATTATTGTTCTATATGGTATTTTAGGCGGGTTAAAATCAATATCAGTGCACACTAGCCGATGGTCCGATAGTCCTATATCACGAACATCTGCTAAGAGCGGCGAACGACTCTTCTTTGAAATAAGTATATCCAGTGTACCACCAGCATCGTGAGTTGGGACGTCAACCCATTGGCAGCATCCAAAGCTGGCTAATAAATCTAAGAATTTAATAGTGTTTGGTGATGTCACGCGCTCAAGATGAATATTAATGTCACCTGTAATAATGAGTGTTTCAGAGAGTCCGACTGAGAGTTCCAAAAATCGCGAAAACTCATTATAAAATTCTACAGAGATTGGTTTTGATCCGGGCCTTTACAGAGTACAGAGTATAAACGACGCTCTTGAAGAAGAAACCCTACATCCAATGTACTCAAATGTGCTAAAACTACCTAGAGCTACTTTAGTTAGCCGCAATCCTTGTTGGGCTATTATCGCAACACCACCGTGGTTCACGTGCGAGATGTTGTTTGATGGTTCTTCCGTACTTGGTCGGGCTTCCTCGAGCACAACATACCCCAGAGCTTGAAGTTTCTTAATCGAGTTCGAGTCACTGTTCTCATGCCACGTTTCTGTAATGGTAAGAATATGAAGTTTTTCATCTCTGAAAACATATGCTATCGAATGCCTTTCTGAGGTCAATAAATATACCCGCACATTTTTTACCTTTATCTACTGTTTCGTAAATGTATGAAGTTACGTTAGCAATAGCATCTTGTGTGCTGAGTGATTTTATAAAACCAAACTGGTTTTTGTGTATTATTTTATTACTATCTAGGAAATTTACCAACTGTTTTTTTACTATTTTTTCAAAGATCTTTCCTATATTAGAAATTAGACAGATTGGGCGATAATTTGTTACTTGGTGTGGATCTCCAGATTTGTAAATAGGTGAGATTATTGTGTTTTTGTAGTTCATTGGAAATATCCCCTTTGTTAAACTTAAGTTTATTAAATGAGTGATGGGTTTTATTAAGTAAGATTTCATAGATTTTAACATATGTGCCGTAATAGAATCAAAACCGGGAGACGAACCTCCTTTCATATTTTCTATTATTTTTAAGATTTCACATTCTGTTGTTGTTTCGAATGTTGAAAGTATATTACGTTTCTGTAAATTTTTATTTTTCTGTTTTTCCGGGTTAGAAGGCTTATGAATATTTTTCGCAAGATTTTTTCCATGCAAAGAAGGAATTAAAAATGTTTGCACATTGTTTAGGTTGCATATTGGCATCTATAATTTTTTTATCGTGTTCAATGTACTTAATGTTTTGTGTTTTTTTTGTATTGTCTATGGCCAAATTTACTGTTTTCCACATTTGTTTATGGTTATTTTCTGAAGATAATATTTTATTTTTAAAAAACTCTTCTTTACTTTTTTTCATATAAGATGTTAATTTATTTTTATATTTTTTATAGAAAATATATGCTTTTTCATCGTGTTTCATACATATTTATTGTTATCAAGTTTAATTTGTAGAACTCCATTTTAATTTTTTTTTTATTTTATATATTCAATACTGTTATTATTAAATGAATAAAAACAGTTTATTTATAAACAAGTTCTGCTGGTAATTATTATTACGCGTGATAGCTGTTTCGCCTTCTGAGGGCATTATCAAACAGTTTGATAAAGCCCTCAGAAGGCGAAACAGCTGTCACGCGTAATAATAATTACCAGCAGAACTTGTTTATAAATAAACTGTTTTTATTAATTTAATAATAACATTATTGAATATATAAATTAATAAAAAAATACATATATATACTACGTGTTCAGTATATATATATTTCTTTAGAAGGTACCTAAAATTATGTAAATATTTTTTTTTTACATATATATACTACGTGTTCAGTATATATATTTCTTTAGTAGGTACTCATGGTCCTCGTGGATAACATTCCTGGAAAATCCAACAATAAAATTGGCTTTATTTTATAAACTTGATGTATGTTATGCCCTTGGGAAGGTACGAGTATATAATGAGTAAAGTATATTTCAAGTTTAAAGGTTCTTAAATGAGAGTTGTGAAAGTAATTTTTTGTTTAATTTTTTTATTTATGAGAAATATTCCTGGGTTACGAATAACCTGACAATATTTTAAAATCTCCTACTACCATCACAGAAAGCGGAAAATGTTGCGACCGGTATATGCACATATTTAAATTATTTCTGTACTTACTTTAAAACATTAATCTACAGAAAAAAAAATAATGGTCATAATTCCAGGATTCTTAATCCTACAAATCCCATAGAGAGTATAAGAAAGTACAGTAAAAACGAAGGTATTTATAAATAAGAGTAAACAAAGTCAAAACTAAAAATAAAAATAAAATAAAAACAAAGAAACAGGAAAAAAGGGAATTTAAAATAAAATAAAACATTGAAAAAATTAAGAAAAGAGAGTAAGTAGGTGAGACCGGGGAGAGTAGTACTACGGGTCAGTAGTACCAAGGCGAATAACTCCCTAACTATAATAGGTACGTATACTATATGTCGTCAGGGGATAATCGTCATTAGCCCGCAGGACATAGTGGAACCCGGACGTTCTCAATTGGAAAAAGATATTTTTGAGCCCTAAAAGTTACCATTTTCGATTGCGTTCATTCTCTAATATTACAATTACTATATTATGTTTGTTAGTATTTTGTAATTTACCATAGACATATGAATATTATTAGACAAGAACAGAAAGGTGAGGGGTAGAAACCAACTACAGCGGGACGAAGAGTGGGAATTTGGCAATATGTAATTCGTCAAAACATAATCTGACAGTATATAGGCACCTCGCATTAAAATATCACCATTTAGTTCTTAAAAGTAAACTCTGCTTTTGAATGAATATACCTTTTTACATGGGAACGCGAATTGCTCGACGCGTAACGTACAAATTTGCGAAGTCCAAACACACCAAAGTAAGGTTGCCTATTTTCGATTGAGACCAATATTTTGTTGCCGTATTTAGTTTTAACACTTTTACAAATGTTTCATAATTTACTTACCCCAGTAAACAGCGCGGGCACACACCATGTATCTCGAGTGATAGTACCTATATGTTACAAAAACGTCCATATTGTGTGATCTGAATAAGCTTTAATAAAATAAAATAATGCCTGCATATGGAATGTAATACGACAATTATTGGGTTTATTCTCATTTTCACTTCTATTTTTACACGTTTTCAAAACACAAGCCACTTTTTTCTGTGTTATTTCGTAAAATGCACCGATGAGTGCTCGATGCTGGCTCACAGAAGAATGATGACGTCACATTTTTTAGATTAACGCGAAGCCATACTCGATCCCAGCCGGTTCCAATTGAATGGTTCCAATGGGAGGTGGAAATAATACGTTTTTATCACTTAGGGCAGGTCTAGTAATATTCATATGTCTATGCTATTTACACATTTCTTTGGACAATTGAGTTTATTTTAGGACAGGTTTTGAAGCGTTCGTGAGTAGAGATTAACCAAAAATTTGCGTTTTAATTTAAAATGACCCCTCGGGGATGGTTGTACCAATTTATCCGGGGACGATTGTACCGGTACAATCGACCCCGTGCTACAACAAACCCCGAGGTATTTTGAAAGATTCTGTGAGTTCAGCTCCCAAGTCATAAATGAATGTCCGTCCGTCATACTTTCAGTGTCCAAACCATTTTCATTTTATGCATTTATATATATGTTGATTAAATTACCATGTCAATGAACTCTACTTTTATAAAATTATTAATAAATAATAACATATCCATAATAATAATCTTATTCTTACTTCTCACACCTACCTTTATGTATTATTTAATACCTACCTATACTTTTTTTAGTCATTTTGTTATTTTGCCAGCATTTTTGTTTTTTGTTGTTGTTGTTTGTTACTGTTTTTTTATGATAAATTTTGTATTTTCATCACTAAGTCATGTTTGAATATGTGTATTTTATGGTTAAAAGTTTATATTATAATTATTTTAATTTTAATAAGACAATTTGTAAAAGTTTGAACCAGTGTAGTTATTTGTTCGTTGTATATTGTCATAGAAAATGAATAAATATTTTTATTCCAAAATGTGTAAACATATTGTTTGGGGACAATTGTACCGCGGGGACAATTGTACCACAATGTTTTCATACAAAATTTTAATTATTTTTTCTCCTCTTTTTCTTGAGTTTAAAACATACTCTGGTGTAATATGTATTTGATTTGTAATTTTTTTATATTACAATAGTTAAGGTTCTTGGTAACACTTCAACTGACGAATTCTATAAGAGTTTTCTTGTGGTCAGATAAATTGTGTATTACGTTCAGTGTAATTGAAAATTTTTATAGTAATTTTATAAATCAACAAAAAAACTGTTTTTCCTAACCGAAATTATTAAAATTAAACAACTTTATAGATGAATTCTGTATTTTAATTTAAATTCCGCAACTGGTACAACTAACCCTGTGGTAGGGGTCAATAAATTGTAGCATTTCCCCTGAACTGTTGATGCGCTTATAGCTTAATTTCTATAAGATGTGGAAAAATCATAGAATAAGAATTTGGTAGACAACTAAATTATCTGTCGTTGAGTATGATAATTTTTTTCATACACATTATACCTAAGATGTAGAAAATGGTATAATTCAAATTGGTATAACTGTCCCCGGTCTCCCCTAGCATTAGATAATAAGTATACAACATAATAAACATAATACTTTTTAACCTTCCTATACTCGCACATTTGTCTCTCAGACCGACAAATCATAAATTCGTTATTTTCTCAAAAAATTAAATATCACTGGGACTTTTAGATTTTTAGTATTTGCTTAATTTATTTTTAGACATTGTAGTGCAGCGTTGGTGGATATTTGATACCTTTTAATGTTATCGGTCCGTGAGGCTGGCGCGAGTGCACGTGTTACTGTTTTAGGTAAGTAACCATTTCTACCTACTCATAAATCCTAATAACGATGTATTTGAATTATTAGGTATAATAATTTATTATTCTTGATACTTTCATTAATTAGAGTTTTTTTTAATTAATACGTGGAAAACTTTATTTTTGTTATTAAAATTAGAACTCCAAAAAAAAGTTCTTTTTATGAGGCTTAGTTAAAAGTCTGTTTCTACCAAATAAAGTAAAAGTAATATATTTTTTTCATTAAATCATACCCTTTCTATGTACATAATAAATACCAATAATGCTTAAAAAAGTGTGTAATTAAAATAATACTCACTAAATCTCGATCTGAGACACCGTGTGAGTACATCCACATGTGATGGCGTTGGGGGCGAGTATACGAAGGTTAAATAAAATGAACAAAACCATTTATTGAGCTCTTAGTAGTCCATCGGATCTGAGATTGTGGGAGCCAATATCTTTCTCCAATGTTCTTCCATGCACGATCCTGAAGTCAGGCGGGATTCAATGATGAGGATGTTTCAGGAGTTTTTAATCCTTCCTTTGCTGTTTCTTAATAGAGCTGCAAATCCAGAGGCTTGCCCTTCCGTGAACATTGAGAAGGCACTGCAGTGTCTGGGAAGTCCGAACATCAAACGGAAAGCATTTTTGTTTTGCACTCGACACCTTTCTATAGTTCTCTTTGTTATATTTTTTATGAAGACATACACAGTACATTATAATACAAGTAATAAGGTATGTTAAATTAATTTTTTGCATGGTCGTGTACCTATTAGGTAAGTCCATAGAATGTCATTTGGTAGTTTCGCCGGAGATATGAACGGGTCTTAAAACTTAATTATTGAATGAATGAGTAATAATAATAAAAACCAAGAAAAGGAGGGGGGGGGGGGGGGGGGGGACATAAAAAGTCTTTTTAAAATCAAGAATTACTCTTTAATTGTTTCACTGATTAAAGTTTAATGAAAAGTGTAAGTATTTTTAAAACAATTTTTATCAAGCCAAGAAATTTAATTAGTTAGTTTTGTATGTTCGCAAGGAGTGTAAATTTTCATAGTGGGTATAAGTTGTGATTGCGCGAGGAATTGGTGAGTTACTTGCTATATATTAGTGTTGTTAGCTTCTATATGGAAAAGGGAAGTATACCTGGTACGCCTCATTGGGACATTTAAACCAATGACGGATAACAATTCAGGACTATCTACTTTATTATTTAATAGAAACAACAGATCTGACAATGTGCGTCTTTTTTGTAAACTTAACATGTTATTTGTAGTTTTGTTGTCCGGATATTCGTAGTACAAGCTGGAAATCAGTAAATCTTCACAAAAAAAACACTTGACATTTTACAAAACTTTTTCGAATTTTTTTCTGGCAACTCCTTAGTGACCGACATTTTTCTAATTAGACCTAAATAATTGCAACTTCGGACTTGATTTACTCGAAAATGGAAGATTATAAGAAAAACCCTTGGACAAAGACACTTTAAATACATAGCTTGCAAACTACACAACACACTACCAGCTACAATTGGACAAACCAAATCAATGACCAAATTCAAACAAGTTATAAAGAAATGGATTATAATTATTGGTTGTCACACCATTGCAAAATCTGTAAAATAAATTACAAATAGACAGAAATATCATTCTACATACGTCCTTACCCATATAAAACAAATTAAAATAATAAAATCCCAAATACTTCTTCAAACTTTGCAAAATTACTTTGTGGCATTATTTATTTTTTAATTAATAACAGATCACTTTGTATAAACCACTTTTTAATAAACAATATCGACATGTTTCAATAACAATGTTATCTTCATCAGGATATGTTAATATATATATATATATATATATTAACATATCTTATATCTTACATTTCAATAACAATGTTATCTTCATATCCTGATGCATAGGGTATGAACAAGGGTAAAAAATAATACTTATTAATAAAGTTAGTTTATAATAGTTTTACCCGCCTCGGAACAGACTTTATCTAGTGAGGTGCTTAAAATAAATGTACACAAATGAAAATAAAATTATCGCCCGGGTTGCCGGCACTGAAATTGAAAGTTTTTTTCATTTCATTTAAATTAAAATTATGTGCCTACCTACTCGATATTTTTAATTCCGCTAAATAAGTCATGTGGTAGTTTAAAAATACCAGACGATGTATATGGTCCGGAGTATGGGGAGCACAAGAATGCTCTGGTTAAAACATTCCTCGACTCACAAAGGAGTGGTAAATGGGTGAACGGTCCCCCCATGGTATTACCTGAGCAATCGGTTTTGCTCGTGGTTTAAACGGGGTTTAGGGAACGAAAAGAGTTAAAGACCAAAAACAATTATTTTCAAAAATTACATGAAATAGTCAGAAATCAATAATTATGTAATAATATGATATGATTTTAGGTTTTCACGGCCAATTTCACTGACTTGGTATTTTCCATATAAAATTTTAAATGATGTAGTTGATAATACGGTATTGCTTGTGTTGATAAGCTTTCGGATTCCACTACGTAAGCACTAATTCGGGAATAATTTCAGTGCAGAAATTCTGAGAATAACAACCGCATGTATTCCTCTTTGCCCAAAATACTAATGGAGGGAAATAATTATACCAAGTCCAGTGGACATCTTCAATTTATCTTTAAACAAATATTGTTACTGCGGCATTTCAGTTATGCACCTATGTACAATAAATACCTACTCTGTAATTTTTATTATTCTTATGTAAAAGCCCCTTAAAAGGGCGCTAGTAAGTAAATAAATAAATAAAATATTATAGTGATATACTTTTGGGGTTTTGAGCCGTGTTGGGCTACCTGGTTGACTGGAGGTGGGAGGCCTTTTGACCTCTCTAGTCGGACTTTCTCGACCCATCGCCTTGCACCGCAGTTAGAAGGATGGTCTCGCACATCCGTACTTGGACACACTGACCCCCAGATTCCTACCCACCATTTTTTTTTCAGAAATTCCTCTTCTTCATTTTCTTAAAAATACCCCCATGCAGCATCCCCTGAGATGACGGGACCTGATTGAAATTATTTTCCTTAGGGCCTTCTGTGTGGAGCGAATGTAAAAAATGTTACTTTGCCATCAAAAAAAGTTAAATCGTCATTTTTTTATTATTTTTGGGCGACCCCTTTTCCGAATTTCTACCGATACATATTTTCCTTGAAATCTTGTTTTTAAGCTCGTAAAAAATTGTAATATTATTTTTTAAGATAATCTCGTTGAGATGCCGAGTCGTAAAAGTAATTATTTAAAACTCCCTCGTTTGAAAAAAATGCAAAGCGTGCTCTAAAAAAAAAAAAACAAGTTTTGTTATATTACGAGTATTTTGTGTTACGTACATGAAAAATTTCAGTGTTTCTTTACATGTTATATAACTCATTATTTTAACATATTTCAAATCGTCTTCTGTTATCTTCTTCTTCTTTTTAAACACCTATTACAGAATCACAACCTCTCAGGCCTCGGGCCTATTTTGTCGGAAGGTTAAAATATTTCCGCTTTGCAATTAAATCCATGAATGAATTATTTCTGAACGCATCCGAAAACTTTGAAAGATAATAAAATGCGCTTCAAATTTTGTAATTGGAAATTAACACAAGAATAATTATTTTAAATGTAAACTTAATTTTTTTTTAATAATGGTTCCCCGTAAGTTTTTCTAACTGAAAACAAAAAAAACTCAAACATATTAGGAAAATGTATTATAAACTAATTTTTTTGTCGTCTCATCTAAAAATAATTAATAAAAAATACAAAAGTTTTTCAAATTGCTGTCGGATTCACGGAGTGTAAATTTCTATTATTTTGTATTTAAGTTTTATATTATAATTTAACTTTTAGAATATTTTAGAACATTTAGAATATTTTAGAATATGAAGCGTGGTGTTTTTTCTTTCAAATGCTCTTTAGATCATATTCCTAAACATGGTAGTAAGGGAGTCACAACGATTTCTATGAGATTCTATGAAGGGCTATGGCTTTCTATTAAATTGTCATTGTCTGACCTTTCGAACGTAAAAAAAATATTAGGCTAATTGGCTATTTGAATTTAATTTCTGTGAAACACCTATAACTTTAGAGATCACAAATTGTTTTGATATAAATCTGCAATGTATTGAAAAAGCTTTCAAGTGACTCCGCTAGATGTCAGCAGGGAAGTATTTCTCCAATTGGCCGGCAGGGGGTGCCTGTGTAGTCAGACACCAGACATTCCAGCAAGATACATAGCATCTCAGATGACATAGGCCCTGAGGGAAATTATTTTCCTCAGGACCTCGTGTGTGGAGTTAATTAACAACAATACAAGCTCGGTTCCTCATTGCAGTTTTCGTAAGAAAAAGCTGAAGATCCGGCATCGGGATGTACTCCCAGTCCCTCGTAAGGGCTTGATGTTAATAAAGTTAGCGGGCCTGATGGAATACCTGCCCTGGTATTGCAGAGGTGCGCTGTAGAAATAGCTCCAATTTTGACAAAGCTTTTCAAAATGTCCCTGAAGTTTGGCTCTGTGCCCTCTGGTTGGAAAAAAGCGATCATTCACCCCATTCCAAAGAAGGGTGACCGCTCCAACCCAGCCAACTACCGCCCCATAGCGGTCACATCTGTTCTGTCAAAAGTGATGGAACGTGTGATCAATGACAAACTGCTCACATACCCCGAGAAGAACAAAATTATTAACGACTGTCCATACGGATTCCGGTGGAACCGCTCGTGCGGTGATCTTTTCGCGTATGTGACGCATGTATGGGGACGGTGCCTGGAATGTTTTGGTGAGACCCAAACGGTTTCACTGGACATTTCCAAAGCCTTTGACAGGGTTTGGCATCGAGCGCTTGTCAACAAACTGCGTTCTTACGGACTTCCTGCATCCTTGTGTGTGTTTTTGAGGGGAAGGTCGATTCAGGCGGTTGCTGATGGTTTCACCTCTTCCTCGCATTCGATAAATGCTGGCGTCCCACAGGGATCGGTTCTGTCTCCGACTTTGTTTCTGTTGCACATCAACGACCTCTTGTCATGTGCACCGATTCATTGTTACGCGGATGACAGTACAGTCCATGATAGCTTTTTGTTTGACAAGCCTCCAAAGAGCACACAAACCCCAATAGCTCGGAGGGCTTTGAAGCAGAGAATGGACGGTTACCTCGAGAGTGTTTTCTCTTGGGGTAAGAATAACCTCGTCGAATTTAATGTTTCAAAGACTCAATCAGGTTTGATAACGTCTAAAAGGGGTCGAAATGATAATCTAGTCTCCTTCAACGGAAGCATTCTTCCGAACAGGACCTCCATTGATATGCTTGGTGCAACTCTAAGTGATCAGCTCAGGTATGTGGGCTCCATCGAAACCAGAGTTAAGTTAGCCTCTCAGAAACTGGGCGTACTGTACAGGGCCCGCAGATACTTTAATAGTACACAACTACTAACCCTGTACAAATCGAAAGTGCACCCCACGGTTGAATTTGGCAGCCACCTCTGGTCTGGAGCTCCAAAATACCTAAAAAAAATCCTTGACTCTGTGCAGAAACGGGCGGTCCGTTTGATAGATTTTCCCATCTTAACATACGGGTTGCAATCTTTACAGCACAGGCGTCAGGTGGGAATGCTGTCCTTGTTCTATCGGTATTACAATGGAAGATGCTCCAAGGAACTAGCGTCATTGATTCCCTTGGCACCGGTGCATAGTCGGGAAACACGCCAAACACGCGCCCAACATTTGTCAACGGTTGACATTAGTCACATGAGAACGGGTCGTTTTTACGATTCGTTCTTGAGTTCAGCAGCTCGGCTGTGGAACGATTTACCGGCCTCTGTGTTTCCTCCCTCCTACAACATGGGTTTCTTCAAGACCCATGTTCACTCCTTCCTTTCCTCAAAAAGACCCTCCAAACAGCATCCTCAACAGATGGCATAGGCCCTGAGGGAAATTATTTTCCACAGGGCCTCCTGTGTGGAGTTAATGTAAAAAAAGCTCACTGGAGCGAAACCAGATCACTTTTATCTTTCAGGTAATAGGTCGGCTGACTTGCAGCCTTATTATTGTAAACACGTAATTTCTAATAAACCAGATTGTTTTATCGTGAATATTTATTGAGAAGTCTCACAGAACTTACGTGTTGAGTATAAAAAAATATCCAAAATTACAATATTAAACATTACAAATTCCAAGTGAGTTCATAATAATTAATAGTGATTTGACTGGGTCATCACATCCTGATGAGAAAATCTAAATTTTTCCTTTTGATAACAGAACAAAGGTTTGAAAGTTCTTGAACAAACTGAGATACAATCTACATCTGATTTTTCGTTCCCTCTGAGCCCCAGCATTGCAAAAAATTATTAATTTTGTTCCAAACTAAGTCCATGATATGCTTCTTACAAATTAAAATCTTTGTCAGAACTTACTAGTAAAATAATATTGCAGAAAATCTGTTGAGAATATTTTTTCGTTTACGAAAATTACAAGGTTCATACTAGAACCCCAATGAAATTGATACTAAGGATGATGTTAAACATAATTAGTGCGATAAACTAAATATTATAACTTCAGTAATTAAATAAAAACATTTAGAAAAAATACAAGTGTACAGTTCAAACGCAGTAGAAGTGGAAACTTCAGAAAACTAAAGTAGACAATATTGGGGAGGCTACGAAATACCTCACAAAGAGGAGACCGATTATTAAACTAGACTAAATCCTGTAGATGTATGTGAATGTCTCACTTTCGTGTAGCTTTTTCGTTTCATCGAGTTTCAAATCTCAACGGCGTTAAAGAAGTTTGTGTTCAAAACCTTTTCTTGTAATGCATTTAATTTTTTAATAGTTGTATGTCTAGCTCAATCTAGTGTCTCGAATGTGTCGTTTGTACAATGCTATTGAATGTGACCATACAGGGTGCTAAGGGACGTTCTTGATTTACTTTAACCAGTGATTCCTGACATAATTTGGAGTAAAAATGTCAATGTTATTTTGGTTTCTGTTTACATTCTTGTTTTTTTTTACAAAAACTAAAAAAATAATAGGAGTTGGATAGTTGGGCGGGGTAAGAGTTTGGACAACTACTCGGCTGAATGTCCAAATTGGTCACTCAGACGACGACGGAAGGAGTGACCAATGACGACATATTTTTTCTTTGATTTTGAAGAAAAGTTTAAAAAAAGAAGCCATCAAAAAATTACCAGCCAGCCACGAGCCAAAATTTCGTATAGGCACATTTTTTAATTGCAGGAATCACTGGTTATAGTTAGTCAAGGACATTCCTTAATTAACACCCTCTATAGAAAGCTATACAATCTAGCATATTTAAAAAAATGTAATTATAATAATAAAACATTTATTGGTCAATAGATTTATACAAATTTATATATGTTTTTGTTTTTATAAGATTGATACTATTGGTAAATGGGTAATGGCTGGTTTACATAGTACGAGCTGCTGCTTAGCCAGTAGAGAGCTACTCGGCTTGCCTACTCGTACGCCAGTAGCTCGGCTCGCCTTAGTTGTCCACACGACATGTAGTAGCTGCTACCCAGTCTTGCGAGTTATCGCGATCTCGAGTGAACGTGCTTTAATTATAAAAACTGTGATAAGGTCCATGACAACAACATTATGTCAAGAATTGGAAAATGCCCATGAAACCCTTTAAAAAAACAGCGAAAGCAAAGGGTTTGGATTAGAGACTGGATGGCTAGAAGATCTTTAGGAGCAACACTTAAAATTTTCAAGGAGTTTTATCATGAAGATCAAACCAGAACCAGAAAAAACATAGGTTCCGCTCACAACTGTCCGGCCGGCCCTGGCGAGCTACTGCCGAACGCGTCCAAACGATGCGAGTGATGAGCTGCTGCCATGTGTGAGTTGCTGCCGGGCGAGCATGCGAATGAAATCAAAAAATGTTGAAGTAACTCTGATGCGAGCTACTGTCCAACTCGCACGGACGAGTTACTCGTAAGTTACGTCCAAAGAGTGCGAGTTACTGCAGTGCAGTTACTGGGCAGGCTGACTCGCATGCTAGCTCGCTCTGTGTAAACTAGCCATAACTGTTCAGCTATACTTACAGGATATTTCCTGAAATGCAGCAAGAATGGAGAATAGTGGCGCTGTTAAAAATTTTGTAATTTGATTTATTATTTAGGCGATGTAAAATTTGGGATCAGGCCGCTGACAATAACACTCCTTATGTAGAAAGCAATACCAGTGTAAATTCCAATTTAATACCAGCCACCCGTTTTGATTAATTCCAGAAATAAACATCGCCAAAAACGAGTTTTTATTTTATTTAGCGAAGTTAAGACCCAAAATATTAAAATGTTATCCAATCGTTTTCTAAAAAAGTTTATTTGCCACCTTTCATAATAAAACCATAACCGAAAAAGGGTTCGTAAGTAGGAGATTTTGCACTTTTGTAGTTTTTAACGGTCTGATATATATATTTTTTTATAAACTATTAAAAAAATACTCAATCCTTTCAATAACCAAGATGTGTTCTACCCACAGTATTTAATTAAACCATCTATGTATTGTATAATGTTTCTGAGTGATTTGAACTTTATACAAAAAAAACAAATGATTTTTTATTAATTCGTGGTAAATCACGTTAAATACATCTACTTGAAATTCGATTTCGTTTTCTCGAATGAATGCAAATCTTGGAAGTGGAAATTAACCCACTTTATGACATTCGACCGAGCTGAAACTTGGTAGATAGACTCGTTGTCCATAACAATGCGTTCTCTTAACTTTTAGTGACACGCATGAACACACACAAGCAAAGTCACACGCATTTCTCTGAAATTGAGACTACCCGGACCAAGAGATGACCAGAAAATTTAAAATAGATGTATTGTACTTAAAAAAACTGTATTTTTATTACTGGTTGATTCTTTATTCCCATTCTATTTCTTATTTTATGGTTAGTGTTTTATTTCTCTTAATATTTTTTGTTTATTTTTTGTTATTTCCCTTTTTTGTTTAGCATCTCGATATAGTGATTGAAATACAATAAACTAAGCAAAAAGTGATAATTTAAAACCAGATTGTTAATACTTAACCACTTTCCAAATCCAATTTTATAAATATAAAAATCATGTTAATACTATGTAAATGTTCAAAACATTAAATTTGGTTTTTTATCGTTTCAGTCCTTTCAGTACCAAACTCCTCATTGAAAGGCTCACGTCTCTTCTGTCCAAGTTCCTATGGGAGAATTACGGTAAGTTTTTTTAAATGATACGAGCTGACTTGTAAACACCAAAATGGTAATGCACAAAAAAATTATATATAGATAAGTCTTCAGAATCATTTCGTCTCTCGCCATTTTATTATTATTGCCAATATATATATATATCTATTATGTTTTGTTGTAGACGAAAATTTTTTATTTCTATTTTAAAATAAATTGTGTTGATGATGTAAAACCCTTCATCCACGTGACTCGAACCATTATGCGCTTTTATTGTTACCGTGACGATCCTCGTTTCTCGGTACCGTGACGGTAATAAAGGCAATAGACATACGTTCGTTATTGTTATTATGCTGCAGCTCTTTCTTATACATTAAATAATGGTGAGACAAAAGATGAGATAAACAAAATACGTGTGACTCTTCCCTCCAAAGTACTACTTTTTTCCTTTGGCAAAACAGATATATCTTACGAATTGCGTTTCATTTTCTTTAGACGTTAAAAGGAGATAAATTATATAATGATAGTATGTTTATTTTGGGGGGGGGGGGGTGCAGACAAACGTTCTCCGTTTATCTCATTTTCGACTGTTGTTATTTGGTGTATAAGAAATAGCTGCAGGGTTATATGTTAAAGAACATAAGTAAAATCGTAAAATCATCCGCTCATTATATTTGACGTTTTTGATATTTTGGAATTCACGTCTTGGCTAGTAGCATTGCATGGATCTATGGAGACGTCATGTGTGTGAGAGAGATGCAATAAAATAATAACTTTTTACCTTTGGAGGAAAATGACCTGCGTACATTGTTTATTTCATCTTTTGAAGAACTGCAGCATTATTGTGATAAGGAATATGTGTGTATTGCATTTTTTTTATGGCGTCACGCTATCGTGAACCGTCACAATATTAATAAAATCGCTTATTCACGTATCTTGGCGAATACCACCGTTCATCTTTGTCGCCGACATTTTGTAAATTTGTCTAGCCGGTATAATTTTTACGACTCGCGTTGTCGAGACTTTAAACATGGAATCTCTTGTGTCAGACATTTTAATACAATGCAGATTATTGCTAGTAACCAAATAGTCAACAAAGAATGACAGATAGGTTATAAGGTCATTCTCGTTTTGGCTTTTCATGTTTTTTTTAGTTTTAAAACAATTCAATTTTTCAAAATTTCTACGATGGTTTACCCTTCTCGCTCAGGGAACGGCTAAAATCAAGAGACCCTAGCCTCGCCGGACCCCACCTCTCGGTCCAAGATAAATTAGTGGTAATTGAGAGAGTTCTGGGGTATTTGGTTTACAAAACGAATGGACGTAGCGATGAAAATCGGCAACAAAGGAAAGGTTAAATAATTATCTAACGAGGGGTATATAGTATTATGCCTTGGGCTGGGATTATGTACGTAGGCGGATCGCAATATATATGTACCTAGTTAGTACACAAATGTACCTTTCTTATTGATTTCACGCTGACGACTAATACCGTGGAAATATTTCTATTATTTGATACTGTTACCAAAAGCACTCTTAATATGCCATTAACTTTGCAAGGGTGGAAAATTTGTCTGGGTCACTCGACCCTTCGCGCATCGCTTTGTACCGCAGTGGGAGAGATAGAATCATACGTCCGTCATTTCTGGACACATTGAATCCCAGATTCCTATCCACCCCTCATATCCTTCTCTCTTTCCTTTCCCTAAAAATACTCTCCACACAGCATCTCCAAAGATGACACAGGCCGTGAGCGGTTTTTTGCCTTAACATATAGATGGAGCATAAGTTTTACTTCAGTTGTGTGGTCCTAAAGCACACTCGTTTTAAAAAAATAATATTTTTTAGTTTTCAGTATACTTTTGTATATATAATACAGTGCAGTATCATCATAAATATTGCATTATTACTCCTTTTCCCTCATATTTATTGACGTTTTTGTAATTTAAATTAACAAGAAGCCATCTCGAAATAATGTAATATTTTGCAAGTATCCTGTTCAAAACCATCTTAAGTTTCTCACATTTCAACACAAACTATATTAACTTAGCGTAGTAGGTACCGTGTCTACATTATTTAACGTTTCTCACACGGTTTCCAAAACTCATTACCGTTACTTGTAACTTATTCAAACATAAATTATGTAAGTTGTACTTTTATCAAAATATATCTAAAATTCCTCGTCTAAAATTATTTTACGTTACTTCTAACTTATCCAAAACTATCCTTCGCCCTTTCCAAAACAAGCAAATATTACCTGCACTCTCACATAGTAAAAAAACTATTAAAAATAAATCATTCCATCTCCTGTATTATCCTTCCATACCACTTAATCAAGTTTCATGCCTTGATCATATTCTGTGGGTCAGAATATTTCCGCTTTGCATTAAAATCTAAATCAATGGAATATTTCTGAAAGTATCCGAAAATTAAAAACTATTTTTGAAATGTGACGAAACACGCTTTCAAACTTTATTATTAGAAATAGAAACACCTCAGAAGTTGCTAAGAGTTGTTATAATTTGAAATTATCATGGCCTTATCATAAATTATCATATTATGCCATGTTACGCTGCCTTCATCTCCTTCTTGAATAAGGAAATAAACGATAGAACGTCATATTCCCGAAATAAACAACGCTTTTTGTTATACATATTTTATTATTAACTATGGTTAACCTCCTTAAAAAGACTTTCTTATTCAAGAAGGAGGAGAAAGCAGTGCCACGCGGCATAATACCCGGAAAATCAATCATGATTGGCCATGAGAATCGAAAATTATATTTATAGCGACTACCGTGGTTTCATGGCTCCAGTACCTTCGGCTCAACCGTAAGGGGAAGTCATTTTTCGTCTGTGAAGTCGGCGGAGAAGCCAAATTTGAATTTGAATCGAAACCTATAATCCTAACTCCCAAGTGATGTTATATTATGACCATTTGTGCGTGAACAAAGGTGCGTTCTGTATAGAAACAAAGGGATACACTGGCTGGGATTACTAAGCTAGTTAAGGTCAACTTTCGCTCTGAGGTCCCCGAAAACCGTCCGTAAATATTGAAATAACTGGGATTTACGATTTTCATTCCCTTTCTCCACGTCTAAATCACACAAAAATATAATACTAGTTATCTTTGCTAGCCATAGAAAAACAAAAATTATTCATAAAACTCACATTTGATAAAAGCTTACGCTATTCTCTAATCACGACCGGAAAAATAAAGCATTATATGTGAAAGCGTAATAATTATTACTAAAAATAAGTACCAGAAACACAATTCAGTAAATGTATTTTATATTTTTAGTCTTACTGTTTCGTTACCATCACAAATGCCACTAAAATAGGTATATATTTCTCAAGTGCAAAATATTTCACAATTTCAATTAATATGACCGGTCAGTGGCTGAGTTGGCATCGCATCTGGGTCCCACCCAGGCGTCGTGAGTTTAATTCCTCGGCTGGCTAAGTCCTCCATCGCGACACAAGCAACATTTTCTGGTTACTACCTACTGCTAGGACTAGCCGAGGAATCGAAAACGCGACGCCAGCTGCTGACCGATCATGTGCGATGTACAAAGTGCAATTTAGTGGAAAGGATATTAAAAAAATAATATTCGATCATTTACAGAAAATATTTATGTTACCACAGAGACAGAGTGAGAATTTCATATTCTGTAATATTATAGCATGTTATCATGTTTTCGGTATTTCTTTATTTATATGTTACAGTATTTAGTTTTCAGTGTGTTTTTTGTGATGAAATTTAAAATCTTTTAAATTGTTATTTATATTTCGGATTTTTCTCCAATGTATATTTGATTCGATTTTTTTTAACATTATGGAGTTGGGAGAATTGATGTTTTTCTGGGATTTCTTTTAGGTTTAAATATTGCAGTTTTCGAAGCATTTGGAGATATACGCCTGCATTTAGATTTTATTGAAAGTTCCTTTAAATTTTATTTATTTTTAATTAATTTTTTTTTGTAGAAAGAAAGACCAACATTCCCGGGTTACGAATAACCCGACAATATTAGAAAATCTCCTACTACCACCATAGTAAGCCGAAAATGTTGCTTGAGTTGTGATGGGGGACTTAGCCAGCCGAGGAATCGAACACGGAACGCCTGGGTGGGACCCACTCAACACTGACCTATTTGAACCGAACTTCTGATGAATATTTTATTTATGGTCTAAATACAATTGTTTTTAACTTTGTTACTATAACATCGTGTGTTTTTTTAAAATGGTTGAGAAAGTCCTTCTAGTCTGTTCGTTATAAGTAGGGTTAGAGCCGGCGTGGTCACAGTTTGAAAAAAATACAACAATATGACCCTGAACGTCGAAACAGCTGCCACCGTAATAAAAAAACCTAAAATAATTGCAGATTTTTTTTTTTTTTTTTAAATGCGAACTAAGCTGGCAGAGGATTTAATCTAATGCCTGGTAGGCAGCCCGACGCACTAGACCACTCGACAACTAATTTCATTGTTAATATCGGAAATTGAACCTGCAACTTGGTGACTCGAAGCAAAACTTCGATCTAGGAGGTTTCGCTCGAAGTTACACGCTCGTACTATTAGGGGGTGGCCTTTCACCCCAATTTGTGTCCGATTTACTGTGTCTTGATAAATCCATCTCACTTATCTCAGGACTATGCTCGTGCGACGCACATACAGAAGTTGAACGCGTCTCTTCTACATTCAATTCTTCTCAATTTAAAGTTCCTCAAGTAGTCCGCCATTTCAGTGTTGTTTGTCTTTGACTTTACTCAAATAGAATCCAGACTCTAAACAAACCGAACCTACACATTTAAAAGGAATTCTTATTCGTTTTACGTACACCGTACGACAAGATACACTGAAATGATACACAGATAGAAGCGACTTTTGAACATATCAGTATGTCCGAATAAGGCCCTATTATCCTTTTTAGTTCTAATGAAGTTCATCAAACATTTTAAAAATTTTCTATTTAATTATTTCTTGAACAGATGAACAAATTCATTAAGAGCCAATAACCAGCGGCCGAGATTTTAAATTTCGTCAAACAATGATTTTGTGATTGTACCCTTGCAACTGTACAACTGCGGTTCCGATGAGAAATATTAATTATTCTCCATACCAGAATTTTAACATAATAACTCAATATAGTTTTTTTTTCATTCAAAATTTGCTCTGATAAATACCCACCTCGTGAAGATTAAACTATTAAAATTATGTACTTTTTGTAATTATTTATTGATCATACCTAAGTATTCATAATTTTTAATAATATCTAAGCAAAATAAGAATGTAATTTTTTTTTTAAATATATTAGTTTGTAAGACCGTAAATCAATAGACAAACTGAAATATTTTCGTTACAAAACGGGGGGGCGAATTTTTTTTTTGATTTTATTTGAACTTAAATTAAATTCTGAAAGTATCTTTCCCAAATAATTAATTGATTTATTTTACTACATGATTGTATGATTTAAAATGTGTGTTGTATAATACAAAATTTTGTTTAAACATTTAACAAATCTGCCAAAGACCTACTGTAAAACTTTTGTTGTAAAAATAACATATTTTCTTAAAATTTAAAACATAGCTTTACTAGATAAAATAACAGTCTTTCGAAATCTATTAAAAAAAATTGTGGAAAAGAGTCAATACGTCTAAAATTTGATTTAAAAATGACATATTTCCGGTTTTTCTGGTTATTCCCTCTTACCATGTCGGCCAAGATGTAAAAAAAATACGCCACGCAGAATGTCCTAAATAAAATTATTATAATAATCAAGGTCTATGTCATATCAGGTGACGTTGTGTTGAGGGTATTCTTAGGAAAAGAAAGAGAGTCCTGGGAAGAAAAAGGTATGAGGGGTGGATGTCAGTGTGTCTAGGAGTGACGGACGAACGAATCCATCCCTTCAACTGCGGTGCATGGTGATGGGTCTTTGGAGTTGGAGAGGTTAAAAGGCCTTCCTCAACCAATCTCTCTCAATCCGGCCCAGATGCATCAGTCGCCAAGAAATCCTTAGACAAACCTCACTCCCATGAACCCGGGTACCTCTGTTAAGTCACCAAATGTTACGAACCACTTGAGTTGTCTTATTTCAGAGATGTTGTTTATCCAATAAATGGTTCCTGGGGCGGTAGTACCCATATCCACCTCTCAAATTGAAGTGCTTTGCATGTAATAGATTTAGAATTTACAGTTAATGTGTGTAACACACGGCTTGTGTGTATTGGTGTATCCGTATATGCTTTCAGTATCGATACATACTGGCGCAACGTTATTGAAAAATAGCGTTTTGTAAGTCTCAAGCCTAAAAAATTCGTACATACGAGTATATCGAATTTTAACTTTCGAAAAGTTTCACTTTATAATCTTTTTATTGTAGAATTTTTGTTTGGTTTTTAATTTTTATTCATCGAAGGATAAGATACCAATAAATCTAAAGGAAACATGAAATGGAACAAGATACAGATAATAAAAAAAGATTACGGTCACAACCGGGAATCTAACCAAGGATCTCTGTCTTAGCGGGACTACTCTTCAATTATGAACTGATTTTTTACGTCATTTCTGTCAACCTAGCTATTTTTCTTTTTTGTCTGTCTGCTTCTTGATCTGTTTCTAAACTTATTAAAAATTTCAATATATATTTTTTAATGTTCACATGATATTTTTTTTAAGGTCAAATGATATTTTTTTAATTATGTGTGCAAGCAAATGCATCAGTAGTAGAATTAAAAAAAAAAAAAAACTGTTCAACAAAATGTTCCCAATTACGTCTATTTAATTTTTTCTAATAAAAAATAAACAGTGTTAATCTCAAGTAACCTCCCAGGTAAGTATGGTCCTGTATATTTTCTTCCTGTACAGAAAATAACAAAAAATACAATGTTCATGTATGTTCATTTCAACGCAGCATCACAAAATGCATTGTAGGTCAAATGCATTGTACGTACAGTTTTTTATTAGTGATGGACAAACCGGTGGATGTAATCTGTGTTTTTTTTAAAATTTTCTTTATTCCTTGCTTTGATTGTTACATAATTTGGGTATTTTTCAACCAGGAAAGGAATGAAGGCATTTCGCGCCATTTTCCGTTGCTGCGTTTCTTTCCCATAATTCGTGGCTCACGTTCATGTTCGTGCGTGTATACGCAGTAAGTCTTTTTTAGGCGTTAGCCATTAGTTTGTCTAGTCTGTCGTTCGAAGTAAGAAGAAAGACAGAGCATTGTAGAAATATATTTTAAATTTGTGCGGCGCACTTGAGATGATTTTTCACAAAACTGCGTTATACAAATCATCCAATTATCTATCATTAGTCGTCCAACGTCAATGTATCAATTTTCTTTAAAATCACACATCTAAGGACTATGTATTCACTGGTTATTTGTTAGACATTAGACACATCCGAATAAAAATTTCGCATTCGACTCGACGGTTCCCGGCAGCAACCATTTGTCAGGGAAATAAATTAAAGGCAAACAAATAGGCGTGAGCAATTTACATTTCCAGAGCCGCGAGGCGATTGTCGCAAGTCGCGCATCGGCAGCGGTAAACGCCCAGACATTTTCTGCCTAGTTCAATCGCAACGAACCAAGTCTTACTACTAGCGACTTATTTGATAAACTATTCTTAGGCTCTGAATATCGAACACAGTTTAATAATTGAGCCCGTGGCTGGAAAAATGTTGTATACTTACTAACTAACTAACTAACCATCACGCCGTTTCCCCGTTCCCCTCATTCACATTCATACATCGTCTCATACATGCTCTTCTATTAGTCTGACTCTTGACACGGCCCGACTCAAGTATCTGATTCACTTGGTCGTGCCATGTCTTTCTCGGGCGTCCCCGACTTCTTCGACCATTCACATTTGCGACATATAATCTCCTTACACTCCTTCAGTATGTTGTATTCTAGTTTTGAGAAAAATGGAAAAAACGAAAGCGTTTATGTTTTATAACATTTAATATTTAAAATACAAATCTTAAGAGTTTTAAAAGAAAAGTTGCGAAGAAAGGCAATTAAATAAGAATATGTTACTAGAATTTATGCTGAATCAGTGGAAAAATGTTATATATGAAGATTTCATAAACAACGTTATTCCACAAAATGTTAGTTTTTTACTTTTCAGAAAGCAACATGCTCTTTTAACATAAATTTACATGATGTATGTGAGTAAAGCCTAAAAACGATAATTAATGAAACTATTTATGTTCGAGATATTATCACGAGATCAACTTACAACATTATTCCGCAAAGCTGTTTCAACGGCTAAAAAGCAGCTTGATAATATTTTTCTAGACATTTACGACTTTCCTGCATCCTTTAGCTTCTTGGCTTTGAAACCTTTCTAGTTGAAGCCATAAGACGTTCGTTCATATCGATAACGTTCTTCCACAAACCAAGGCTTACATTTTTTCTTTATTATGATTCCTACTTTGAAAGATGCATGCCCAACATTATTCCATTGAAAACACAACATTGATAGTTTTGTTGGATACAACATAATTCCGGGCAAGGGCTCAATTAACAATTTATAATATAAGTGAAATTCATTATAATACACATATTGTTCTGTCATAAAAGAAACATAATTGGCAATTACTTTATTTTGATGTGTTATTTTTATTATCCCCTTTAGTAGAATAATAATTATAAAAATTACATTAAATTTGATGTTCATCACGATTCACGATACCCCTAAAAAATTATGCTAAATTATTTAATACAGCATTTTGTTTGCTTCAACTTTTACGGCAAATTCAACAACATTATAAACTTTTTAATGGCAACATAAATAACATAAAGGCAACAAGAGCACGAAATACATAATTAATTTATTTGTGTTTAAATGTATCTACAGGGTGTAAAACATTTTTACTGCGAACGAAAGTAAACAGAGTTGCGTTGTAGATACCAAAAACCTCCCAATATTTCTAATGGGAATTTCCCAACTTTCTTACGATGAACGGCAATGCGGCCTTTTTCATACAAAACATAAATTGGTTTTTGTTTGCAAAAATACAAAACCAAGTTTACAAAAGGTCTTTTAATAAAAGGATATTTGCAAATATGTAGTCCAGATATTATGTGTTACTTTATTTAATATTGTTTTAAGATGGGTTAACCAGACTCAATCGATTATGTAATTTTTAATTCAACTTCCAAACGTATCGACTCTTTTCTACAAAAATATATAAATTGATTTCGAAAAATTGTGATTTTTAAAAAATATGTATCTTATCATTATTATTTTTACATTTGTTCCACACAGGAGGCACTAAGGAAAATATTTCCCTCAGAACTTATGTTATCTTAGGGGATGCAGTGTGGAGGGTATTTTTAAGGAATGGAAGGGTAGAAAGTTCTGGGAAGGAAAAAGGTACGAGGGGTGGGTAGGAATCTGGGGGTTAGTGTATCCAGGAGTGACAGACATATCAATCCATCCTTTCAACAGCAGTGCAAGGCGATGGGTCGAGAGCCCGGCTGGAAAGGTCAAAAGGCCTCCCTCAACCAGTCCCTCTTGATCCGGCCCACCATGCAGCAGAAGACCTGGACAAAAATCACTCCATGAACCCGGGCACCCCTGCTATGTCACCAAATGTAACTAACTACTTGGGGTGACCTATGGCAGAGGTGTTTGTTATCCAATAAATGGTTCCCGGGGTGGCTGTACCCAAACCCGCCTCAAATCACACATTTTAATCATATTTATCATACATGAAAATAAATAAATAAATTACCTAGGGAAGCTACTTTTCATATTTTAATTTTACTTAAATAAAAATCTTAAAAAAATACGCGCACGAACTTTGTAACGTGTTCAAAAATACTTCAGTTTGTCTATTTATTTATGGTCTTACAAACGAATGCATTGCATTTATTGAGACCTTATTTTGCTTCGACACTATTGTAAAATTATAAATACGATCAAAAGTATATTTTCGTATACATAGAGAGAAAATAAAAACATTTCCCTGAATATAAGTAGCTATCCTGGGAAACTGCACGTTACAGTTAAGATCGCTTTTTATAAATATATAAACATATTACCTGGCCCTTTAGCACGGTCGATCTCAATTGATAGGATAACTTTCGGTAACTTCTCGTGCAAAAAAATGACTTTCATTCAAAGGTCATATGAAAATAATGTTTGCTGGAACCTGTTTAACTTAGGTGACGCAATATCTCTTTAAGTTTTCATTTCCTAACTCTGCTTGCATTTAATACCAATAAGCAACGCAATCTCTGCCATGCACCAATTACGTTGCCTCCCATCTGAATTCCTTATCGACAATAATTATTGCGCATTTACCGCACCATTAGCCACCTTTAAGGTTGCCTGCACTCACCTTGCTCCCGATTACGGGATTAGTTTAAACTGTATCGTTTGAACCATGCATTCATGATCGCATGAATTTCAGGAAAAATACAAAAATTTCCCTATCGCATGTTTGCTAATTGTGATAATTTTTAACAATGGTAAGTATTAAAAATTCCAATTTTGGTTGTCTGTTCGTTGTTCGTTAGTCTTCCGTGAAATCTGGTTCAGAAATCTCAAATTTGTTTTGAAATTACTGAGGAGTTGCGTCACAGAAATTCAATTGTAACGTTGCCATTATAACACAATTCTGCCTTAGGTTACCCCAAGTGGTTCACTACATTAGATGTCTTAGCAGGGTTGACCGGATCTTGGCGGCGGATGCGTCTGCCTACCTGCTGCGTGATGGGCCGAATCGAGAGAGACTGGTTGAGGGTGGCCTTATGACTTCTTCAGCTGGACTTTATTGACCAATTATCTTGTAGCGCAGTTGGAGGGAGGGTTTAACTGAGTTGTATGCTGAATCGGGAAAAACTGGTTGGAAGATACTTTTGACCTCTCCAGTATCTGGGAACATCATCTTGCACCGCAGTGGGAGGGGTGGATTCGTACGATTGTCACTCCCAAATACAGTCCCCGCAGATTCCTACCCTTAATTTTTCCTTCCCAGAAATTCATCTTCTAACTCTCCTAAAAAGATCCTCCATACAGCATCCCTAAATTCGACATAGGCTCTGAGGGGATTTATTTTCCCCAGGGCCTCCTGTGAGGAGCTTATGTAATGCAAATGCAATGTTGAGGTTAATAATATGATAAAACATAGTAATTTGAGCGACAGTCAGTTTTAAGTGCTAGAAAGATACCAAGGTCTTTAATAGATGTAACAGTTGTTAAGCAAATATTATTTTGTTGGTTTTCGAATTCAATCTATTTCAATTACTTATATATTTTGTACCTCTAACTTGTATATCCTTCTGGAGTTAGTATTATTTTTATACTTTACGATACGAGTATCGTAGTACGATCTACTACCATATTTAAGGTTTATTTTAAAACATTAGTTTTAGTGTTTTATAGTTCTGTTTAATTATAGTATATTAATATCGTCGACATTAAATAAATAATAAATATCACAACCAGATGATTCATTTGACACAACCAACCTCAGAAAACTTCCACAATTTCAATTACGGATTCAATCCACCTGGATTTACAAACAACGCGATGACTCCCGTCCTAAAAATTGCAATATCAGTATCGCGCAACACCCATAAATCTAGCCAAGAACGTTGACAAGCTTTCAATTATTTTCTTCCCTGCTGTGTTCATTAATCCGGGAGATTTACAGCCAGGAGCTGGAAACTGGGAGCTAAAAGCTGGTGCTGGTGCTGGGAACCGACCAGCGGATTTAATTATATTTTTTAAAGTGACGCGCGAAACTGCCACTCGGATAAGAGACGCGGTGGCTTGGAACGAAAGCTCGGTGAGTGCAACAAAAGGTATTCTATCTTAACATACGGGTATATTATAAAAATGAATGATTCTTTGTTTGTCCCTTATGCGGTCCCTAAACTATTTATCCGATTGTGATTAAACTTTGGTGAGTCGTTGTGCGCACATGCGCCATGGTTTCTATATGTATATAGTGGTGAGCTCTGGGATAATGAAATTATTTCCTATTCTACTCATCTGATTGCGATGAAACTTTGGTGAGTTGTTGTGCGCATGCCCGTGACGGTTTCTATATTTACTGGTGAGCTCTGGCATTACGAAATTTGTGTAAAAAATTGCAATAGGTAGCACGCGAGCTGTTTGAAAACTGAATGTGTGGAACGCGGGAGGGGGAAGAGGAACGCTGAGGAGGGTTAGCGGGACTGGGGAAGGTGGGAAAAATGGAGAGAAAACGCGCGAGGGGAAGGTGGGAGGGTGGGAGGGGAATAGGACGTTTGGAAAAGAACACGCAGGGAGAAACAATTTCTTTATTAAGTGGTTTTGCGACGCATGCCGGGAAATCGCTAGTACATAAATTAAAAAGAAAAGCATTCTCAAAATAATTTGTTTTAAATAATATTTATTTTTTTAAGGCAAAGCTTCATGGCCACATAAACATTCAAAAATCTTTGCTACAATTCAACTCCTGCATATTTTCTTGACTCGCTGCCGTCAACTAAGAAAAAACATTACTGATAACGTAATCAATGCGCACTTAAAATGCTGCACCACCACAATTCACACATGTACAATTGTACAGGTACACTGCACAAACGCTTCAGCAGAAAACAAAAACTTCCGAGAAATTTTCAATGTAGATGAGTGTTTCAGGCTGATAATTATTGATTATAATATTTGTTATCTACCCTTTGTGCAATGCATAAAAATCTTGTTTAAACTTTAGTTTATCAATTTAAAATAATAATTAATATTCGACAAGTTAAAGTATTTCAGCAAAAAATGCAGACATAATAAGTCTCGACGCCACCTAGCGGGAGATTTAGTATTAAAAATACCTCTCTCACAAAAATAAAGTTGGTTGTTTTCAGTTGGAAAAATGTAATAATAAGTAATTGTCGAATGAAACACTAGTATATATTGAATTATTTGGCGGGTATTAGATAAGCTGCCATAGCTCAGTGGTCAAAGCTGCTGACCGGCAATCAGATGGTCATGGGTTCAATTCCCGTTGGCGGCCAGTATCTTTTCTCGGAAGATTTTTTCAATGTAGATGAGTGTTTCAGGCTGATAATTATTGATTATAATATTTGAAATTACTTTACAGAGGAAGATTATAAGGTAAACAAAAGAGTAACAGAAAGCATATTGGAGAGGAAGAGACCATCAGAGAAAACGTGATAGAAGGGTAGGCAAAAGGGTAGAGGAAGGGTGTGGACTACATAGGGAGAATGGGAATAACTTTAAAATTGGGGTCTTGCACTCAAACCGTTTGTTTAAAATTTGGCAATTGTTTTTAATTGATTTTAATATTTCCAATGCTTCTAAATTATTAAAGCTTATTCCTCATCTATTTTGTACGTATAACTTGGACCCCTGTGTTTCTATTAGATGAACGGTTAAAATATATATATTTTTTTAAAAATTATATCGTTTCTTTATCTTTACTTTAAATCATTTCCTAGCACGTACTAATCCCGCCCGTTAAAATGTATTTTAATCAATAACCAGATATTTCATAGGGAAACGTAATTGATACAGATATGTGTAGATATTTCTAAAATATTTAGCGTTCATTTTATTTATGTACCTACTCATTTTTTGTTTTTAAAATTACACCATAAATAAATGAGTAGGTACTAGAATCAAAATGCAAGAAACTTTTTCATTTATTTTGCGTGATCAATTCGGCGTGTCAATTAATCTCCAAAATTCTGGGAAATGAGTAGAATATTGTTATGTGTAATGAAATAATAAGTAACAGAACAGAAGAAATTGGGTTGAAACATTATTATTAATAATAATAATCTTTATTTGGAAAACAAACAGCTTTACAAAGATACATAAAAATAAAGAGTGCTAAAATAAAACAGTAAGCCTAAAAACATGTTTTCGCTGATAAAATTTGTTTTTTTTTCGCTGACAAGAAAAACTAAGAAAAAAAAAGTTACAAGAAGCCAAATTAAACATAAAGAAAAACTAAGAAAAAAAATAGTTAGGAGAAGCTAAATACTTAAATATGCATGATAAAATATAGAAAAACACAATAAAGGGTAAGCTTATGATCTTATAGGAGTATATGGATGATATGTTTGTAATTAGGGAATATGAAAATATATTGAAAATTAGGAAAAGGAATCTGATTAATAATGTAATAAATAATATAATAAATAAATATAAATATGGATGTTAAGTGGTGTGTTGTGATGCATTACATTTATCTGATAGTGTTGCTTTGAATTTGTTGAAAGTTATATTGAAGATGTCTGTATATGTGAGGTGTGTGTTATGATAGTGGCAGGCTCGATGTATGAATTCATTTTGTAAGTAGTTGGTGTTGGAGCGGCTGTTATAAAAAAGGGATACGTTTCTGCCATTGCGACCAGGAACTCTAATATCTAATTTTTGTAAAAGATACGGGGAAGATATCGTATTATTTAGGATTCTGTACAATAACAATTGATCAGAAATATTTCTCCTACAATTTAATTTCGGGATTTTAAAGAATTGACGTATATCTTCATTTGATTGGAATGCATAAAACGACCGAAAATTTATGTAGGTGAGAATTTTTTCCTGACACGTTCTATTCTATGAACATATGTTATATATCTTGGATTCCAAATTTGTGAAGCGTGTTCTATCCATTATTATACTTGTGTCATGAAAAGAGTGACACGACAGAAGTGTTTTTATGATTAAGAGTAAAATGATTCCATAATTTTGTCCAACCCTGCGGTAAAATGGCGTCATGTTAGTTCGCTGACTTGATAAAATAATTCAGAACTTTTTCTTCTACGACTGTGTACCTACCATGTTAATGTAAAACTTGCCAAAAATTTTGATTAAAAAGAAAATTTTATTAAAATTAGCGTTCATTAAAATTTTCAAACGAATTACGTTGATTGTGTGAACATTTTTGTTCTAGAATTTTAAAGTTTTCCAAACTTGCTCGAACTCTCAGATTTTTTTTCTTATTACGAAGCTCTTGTTAGATATGAATAGATTTTTCATTTTTAATATATTAGTTGCCTAATGTAGCTGAAATCTTTTCATGATTTACGTTAGTTTATATTACGAAATATTCTATTCTTATTGTAGGAAAATCAACCTTTAACCTGGTTAATTTATGCACGTGTAATTCACCCATTCGTCGTTCTACTAATGTTTTACGTATTTTAAATTTTACCAGTATATTTATAACAACTAACAGACATTACACGTATGCACATAGATTTTCGTTACATGGAGAACACATCATAGAAACCACACAGTTGACACAAATTCTAGATGGCTTTGTAGATATGCAAAGTAGAACATTGTAAGAAGTAGAACATTGTTTGATAGTAACAATGTTTGTGAATTCTTTTATATTTCTTAAGAAAAACCATGCATTTTAGACGCTTTGTTTGTTATTTGATTGATATTGCTATTAAATTATGACATTGGTAGAACGTTGTTCCTGTAAATTAGATAGATTTTTTAACAAACCTTTTTCAACAAACAGATCGAATAAGATGTTTGAGAAAAGAGCACGAATGCTGGCGGGTTAGGTTAGGGTCGATCAGGAAGAGAAGCTTTCACAATGTGAACATGTCGATACAGCCACGCAAAACCTTGCAGTTTTCTTTATGAATTTTAACTTTATTATTTATTTATTTCAGAAACTTAAACAGTATTAAAACTAATATAATACACAAAGGAGGATGACAAAAATCCTACCATTTATAAATGTTCACAGATAGGTTGATTTAGAAATATAATACTACCATAGTACTTAAAGAATTTAAACAACATAATAAAAAAAGAACAAGTAACAAAAAAAATAGGAAAAATAAAAGTTATTCAATTATTGGTATGCTAATAATTATTTTTTTTACTAAATTCTATTATTAATTTACCTAGGTAAAGTGGGAAACAGGTATTTTGGTTGGGACGGGTAAGGAGAGAAGAATGATGGGACATCTCTGCGCAAGTGAAATGAAAATAATAAGTACAATTAGTCAATCATCACGAAAATCTAATATTCGCACATTTAATTTAAATTTCTCCCAATTCGGAGTTAGATTTTTCCGGGTCTTGGCAGTGAATGCACGTGCTCACCAGTTGCGTGGCAGGCTGCGCCGGTTCGGGAGAGACTGCTTGAGGGAGCTTTTGTCCTCTCCAGAACATCGACATGTACCGCAGGGATGGATTCATTCGTTCATTACTCCTGCTGGACACACTCACTCCTAGATTTCTCTCTATCTATCTTACCCCTTTCCATCTCAGAACTTTCCTTCCTAGTTGGAGTTAATATAAAAAGTAGTATTTTTCGTCGTTGTAAAATTCTTGCGAAACAACAAATTAAATGTAAAGTCGATTCCATAATAGCTAATATTCCGTAATCCACTTCATTCACATCCGTAAGGAATGCCTTCGAAAGAGGTAGGCTAGGCTTTAGTTTTTCCAAGAATCACTAAAAGAATATACCAAGTGTACCAAATAGGAAATAGTGTTTGATTTAATTTATTTATCCTATTAAATTTATTCATTTTAGGGAAATTAACGATTTACAATTTGATTAATGTATACACGTATAATTTACCTAACTGAGACACCAATTATAGATTTCCTCATTATACTATTATATTGTGAATCTAGAAATTAAAAAGTAATCTACAACTACTAAAAGATATTAGATTATTATAACAGAAGGCAGTTAGTACATAATATATGCCATTACATAATATGTATATATATATATTTTTTAAATTAACTCCACACAGGAGGTCCTGAGGAAAATAATTTCCCTCAGGGCCTATGTCATCTTTGAGGATGATGTGTGGAGGGTCTTTTTGAGGAAAGGAAGGAGTTAACATGGGTCTTGAAGAGACTCATGTTATAGGAGGGAGGATCGTAAAAACGACCCGTTCTCATGTGACTAATATCAACCGTGAACAAATGTTGGGCGCGTGTTTGGCGTGTTTCCCGACTATGCGCCGGTGCCGAGGGGATCAATGACGCTAGTTCCTCGGAGTATCTTCCATTGTAATACCGGTAGAAAAAGGACAGCATTCCCACCTGACGCCTGTGCTCTAAAGATTGCAATCCGTCTGTTAAGATGGGAGAATCTATCAAACGGACCGCCCGTTTCTGCACAGAGTCAAGGGTTTTTTTTAGGTATTTTGGAGCTCCAGACCAGAGGTGGCTACCAAATTCAACCATGGGGCACACTTGCGATTTGTACAGGGTTAGCAGTTGTATACTATTAAAGTTGAAACATTCCCTTGAAACATTGTTCACCAATAAGGGAATATGGTACAGAAAGCTCCAAAATGAACCGTTTAAAAGACCATGGTTCACTGAGGTTAATCTGAAAAGATCAGAAATGAGAATCATTTTTAGATTAAGATCCGGACATGCACTAATGGGAAGAATATTGTGTTTGATAGGCCTCTCTGATTCTCCAATGTGCTCGATATGTGAACAAATTGAAGATGTCGAGCACACATTATCAAAGTGCATTAAATATGAACGACAGAGAGTGACAATATTAATGAACTCGAACCCATCGGAAGTTCAGAATTTAATGGCCTCAACCGAGTTTCATGCCATATCGAAAATAATGAAATTTATTAGATCATGTAAACTGGAAAATATTTGAAAGTGAATTTTTATACAAAATGAATATAAAAGGACTAAGCACTTTTAAAGATCATTAGAGATTATAGATAATATTATAATTTAAAAACAGATGAGGCAAAAAATGACAACATTGTGTGAGTCAGAAGCCTCGATAATATACATGATTTAAAAAAAAAAAAAAAAAAATACTATTAAAGTTTCTGCGGGCCCTGTACAGTACGCCCAGTTTCTGAGAGGCTAACTTAACTCTGGTTTCGATGGAGCCCCCATACCTGAGCTGGTCACTTAGAGTTACACCAAGCATATCAATGGAGGTCCTGTTCGGAAGAATGCTTCCGTTGAAGGAGACTAGATTATCATTTCGATCCCTTTTAGACGTTATCAAATATGATTGGGTCTTTGAAACATTAAATTCGACGAGGTTATTCTTACCCCAAGAGAAAACACTATCGACGTAACCGTCCATTCTCTGCTTCAAAGCCCTCCGAGCTATTGGGGTTTGTGTGCTCTTTGGAGACTTGTCAAACAAAAAGCTATCATGGATTGTACTGTCATCCGCGTAAAAATGAATCGGTGCACATGACAAGAGGTCGTTGATGTGCAACAGAAACAAAGTCAGAGACAGAACCGATCCCTGTAGGACGCCAGCATTTATCGAATGCGAGGAAGAGGCGAAACCGTCAGCAACCGCCTGAATCGACCTCCCCCTCAAAAAGTCGGCAATCCACGCACACAAGGATGCGGGAAGTCCGTAAGAACGCACTTTGTTGACAAGCGCTCGATGCCAAACCCGGTTAAAGGCCTTGGAAATGTCCAGTGAAACCGTTTGGGTCTCACCAAAACATTCCAGGCACCGTCCCCAAACAAGCGTCACATACGAGAGAAGATCACCGCACGAACGGTTCCGCCGGAATCCGTATTGACAATCGTTAATAATTTTGTTCTTCTCGAGGTATGTGAGCAGTTTGTCATTGATCACACGTTCCATCACTTTTGACAGAACAGATGTAATCGCTATGGGGCGGTAGTTAGCTGGGTTGGAGCGGTCACCCTTCTTTAGAATGGGGTGAATGATCGCTTCTTTCCAACCAGAGGGCACAGAGCCAGACTTCAGGGACATTTTGAAAAGCTTCGTCAAAATTGGAGCTATTTCTACAGAGCACCTCTGCAATACCAGGGCAGGTATTCCGTCGGGCCCGCTAGCTTTATTAAGAGTGTATAACCAGAGAACACCAGAAATGTGTCATTTTTAAATTAGTGTTTAGACGTATTGACTCTTTTCCACAAAAAATTATAAATTTCTTTTGAAAGATTGTTTTTTAATCTAGTAAACGTATGTTTTAAATTTTCAGAAGAAATGATAATTTTTAGTATAATAGAGTTATACCATAGGTCGTTGGCGGATTTGTTAAATTTTCAAAAAAGTACATTTATTATACAACACCCATTTCAAATCATATAATCATGCATTAAAATAAATCAATAAATTATCTGGTAAACGTATGTAACAGAATTTTAAATTTAGTTTAAATAAAATCATAAAAAAATGTGTAAGTACATGTGTTTCTTGTCGAAAATTTGTCCGTTTGTGTATTTATTTGCGCACTTACAGACTAATATATTTCAATTTTTTTTACATTCTCATTTTGCTGAGACACTTTTGAAAAATTATAAATACTTATAATCAAAAAATAATTACAAAAAGTACATAATTTTAATAGTTTTATCAACACGCCTTTCAGCATTTTTGGATGTAGGTATAAATTAAAGCAACTTTGGAATGAAATAAAATGGACATTGATTTATACTTTTAAAAAGCTGGTACGGAGAATAATTAATCTTTCTCATTGGAACCGCCGTGTACGATCGTAAGCACATTTTTCGACGAAATGTGGATTTTCGGCCGCTGGCTGGTTATACGCTCTTAACATCAAGCACTCGTAAGACTTGGAGTACATCCCGATGCCGGGTCCTCAGCTTTTTCATACGAAAACTGCAATGAGGAACCGACGGCGGGGTAGCACCTTGATCATCGAAGGTCGAGTTTTCCGCGAACATTTTGCCTAATAAGTTAGCCTTTTCGGCGGCGGTATTTGTTAGAGAGCCATCAGGACTGGTAAGAGGTGGCAGACTGGATTTGCAGAAATTGCGACCTATTGAGCCCGCAAGCGACCAGAACGCTCTGCTGCCACGCGGGCAGGCAGCCAGCTTACTGATGATCTGCAGGTCATGCTCGAATTTCGACCTGTTAATGATCCTCCTGCATTCTTTTGCCATTTTGTTATATTCTATTCTGTTTTCAGACGTTCGAGATGTGTTGTAGGCTCGGTAAGTCGCGTTTTTTCGTCGCACTGCTTCGGCTTTGAGCCAACACCAGTTTCTTTAACAATGGATTGGATGGAGCCATCCAACGCGGATGTGATAACTTCACCAATTTCCTGGGCACATCTTGAGGGATCCGAAGTCTGAAAACAGACAGCTAACCACGGGAAGGCATTGATCCCGCAAACCAAACCAATCTGCTGATCTACAGTGCCACACTTTTCTCTTCAGCCGCTCGTTTGGCTTTTTGGTTACGGGAATTGATGTTGTCACCAGGCAGTGGTCGGACGATCCTAGAGGCGCTGTGACTTCAATCTTGTAGCCGTGTGGCACAGTGGTTAGAAACAGATTGGAGTGGTGAGTCTGGACATCAGGAACCCTTGTAGGCTCCTGAACCATTTGCTCCAGTCCGTAGCAGAGGGCAAAGGATTCGGCCTCTCGTCCAGCCGAGTCCGTTGATCCTGAGAACTTTAACCAAGGTTCGTTATGAACATTGAAGTCCCCCAGGACCACAAACTCTGCTGTAGGGAAGCGGGGCAAGAGGTCATCAACAGTATTGCTATTAGATGTTTGAAGAGTTCGAATGTATCTGAAACGCTAATGTTCGGTGAGCGGTTTAAACACGCGTAAAATCTTACCGTACTAGCAAGATTGACGCGCACCCACATTACGTCGAATTTGGAGTTCTCCAGATTCAACAGTCGCACACAGTTGAAGTCAGCTCGGCTGAAGAGACATACACCTCCTTTTGGTCTGAATTTTCCCATGAGGGTGAAACCCGGGTTATCCAGATAGGAGGCGTCTGTAGGCTCAGCTATCTGCGTTTCGGAAAGGAAGAGAAGGTTGGGACGTTGGGAAACAAGGTGGTGGTGGACTGAATTTAGGATTTTGTGCAGGCCGCGAATGTTGGTGAAGTTCACCAACAGTTTTGGCCTGCACCGGGGACTCCTGCTTCTCGCCGTTGTAAAGATGTTATTTATGTTTTTTTGTGAATTCATGATTGAGTTAAGTTTTTTGTTTTGAAGAGGAGAAAGGAAGATCTGGAAAGGAAAAGGTATAAGGGGTGGGTAGGAAGCTAGGGATCAGATTGTCCAGGAATGACGGACGTTTGAATCCAACCCACCCACTGCGGTGCAAGGCGATGGGCTGGGAGAGTCCGGCTAGAGAGGTCGCCCAATGCGCCCCAAATGCAACTGCTGGGTCCCCTCCGGTCACGAACCGGCACAACAGCAGCGGTGAGGTTTTTGCACTCGTTGATGGGGCAGCCCACCCTCAGTCGTGAGCCTGAGGGTCGGGCCCCTGTACTACCGAGCGGCCCGGACAACGGTTACCGGTTGTAAAGGGTCTCCCTCAACCAGCATCTCCCAATCCGGCCTGCCACGCAGAAGGTGGGCCGACGCACCCGCCATCAAGACCCAGACAAACATTACCCTATAACCCGGCCCCCCCGCTAAGTCACCAAACGTAGCGAACCACTTGGGGTAACCTGTGTAAGAGGTGTTGGTCATCCAATAAATGGTTCCCAGGGCGGCGGTACCCAAACCCGCCTACCAAATTAAAGATATTTTTGCATATTATTACATCATATCATTGCATTTATGCATCTAATACACTTTGGATAGAGTTTTTATATTTATTTTCATCACAATTGAAGATATCTATATCAGAGCTAATGTTATTATGTGTTCAACACAGTCTATATAAGGCCAACATTTTGATTTGATTTTGTTTTACAGTGTGTTTCTAAAATATTACACGAACGTGTGTAAAAATATTACACGAATCTATTGAATAATTCAGGACAGTCAGTTATGTTATTTATGATTTTATGTAGCAAAATCACATCTGAGAATTGTCTACGTACGTATTGTAAAGATAATTATTAAATCGATTGCGCGATTTATGAGAAAAGTATTTTATGATTTTTTTCTGAATCGATTCAGTTTTGTTTATATGTACTGCATACAATGGAGACCACACAATTGACGCAAACTCTAGACGGCTTCGTACATATACAAGGTATAGTTGTTTGATAATTAAAGTGTTTGTGAATTCTTTTGCATTTTCTTACGATGAAACCAAACATTTTAGATTTATTTGTTATTTGATTGATATGACATTGATATTGTAACTTACTATCGAGAATCACGCCTAGATCGCGAATGTTGGAGCAGGTAACAAATCACTTACTTCATCATAATTAAAGAAGTTTACTTGCAAATGGTTCATTTCCAGGCTATCTCTAGCTGAACAAACAGCAATGTAATCACGTATTCTGTAACCGAGACTCAAACGAATCTAGTTAGAGCACTTAGTTATAAATAATCTCTCACGTGTATTACTGATGTCGAGAGACTTCGCGTGCATTATACACCAGTCATTCTAAGTACCTAATGCCTCCATTTCAAAGTTAGACCGTCTTGTGTGAGTCGGAGAAAGTTCACTCGTCTCGGCTACTAACTGTGGGTACTAGTGTGTTAGCTACTTCTGAAAACTATGTATCTTACCACGTAGGAATTATTCCGGCGATGTGAACATTTTGCAGGACGTTTTCCAACCAACTAATAGGATAACTTTTCCGTTACCAAGTTCAAAAACTTCCTTCTGATCTCAAGATGGTACGCCAGCTTTACCATAATATATACCTATATTTTTAAAATCCTGTGAAAAGTTTTGAAATAACATTTTTTTAAATTGTTAATTCCGCAGGAGATTTCTAACTACTCCCAATCTAGTGAAACTAAAGAATCTTCAATTGGGGTGTGTTTAGGAGCTGAATGGAAGTGGGGAAGGAAAGGATGTGAGAATTAAAAAAATATCAGTTGACGCATGTAGTATGTATTAATTCCAATAATTATTGTTTATTGCGGTATTTTAAATAGGTACATAGTTATCTATGTCCTAATACAATCCTTATATATACTTACACTTAAAATAACACATTGTAGTGAGCAACAAACAACCATAAAATAATATATTTATCGGACTTTATATAATGGTCATAATAACACCGGCCACCACTCACTGGCCGGGTGCATGAAATTGCAGATTCATTCCGGTTCGCGCAATCGTTCTTACTACCTGCTTTCTCCCCAAGCAAGATAATCATTCAATCTGTACCAATCATTGAAACATAAAAATGTTACATAAAGTGTTATCATTGAAAGCCACAATACGCGCATCCAGTTACAGACGTGGCAAGGTCTGTCAACTGCAAGACCCACTGTATAAAATACCAAAATAAACCATCATTGCCAAAACATCTTTAAAAAATCAATCACATATCTTCGCAATTTAATTTTAAATGCCTTTATGCTCTCATCCAATTTTATTTCATCTGGTAATTCTTCAAATATCTTCAATGCTCCGTACATTAATGACATTTGACTGTGTTTTTTTCCTGAAGGGGGGAGTCTTAGTTCATTTCTTTTCCTCGTCTCATGTGTATGTTTGCTTTGAAGTTGATCAATTTTTCTTAGGATTTCAAAAGACGTATGGCCATTGATTATTTTGTAGATTAACAATATAGTATTGAAGTAAATAATTTGTTTAAATGACAAGATATTTAACTCCTTCAACCTATTCTTGACTGAAGTGTACCTATTTTTCTTCAATATAGTTCTTATAGCTCCGTTTTGTAGAAATGTCATTTGTTTCATTAATCCGTCGTTGGCTAATAATAGAATGCTGCTATAGTAGTTTATGTTTGGTACAATGATCGCATTGTACACATTTTTACTTGATACTGTGTCAAGGAATCTTCTTATTCTTCCCAACAGCGAACTTTTTTTGGCAATCTTTTTAATAATTTGCTTTGTATTGAGCGAATGTCAATTTGGAGTCAATTATTATATATATATATAAATATATATCAATGCGTCGTCTGCAAATAATCTTATTTTACAATGTTTCAATACTTTTACCATATCTCCACTTTAGAAACATACGCAATATAGGTACCAAATAAAAATGATCTATATAAAGCCTAGTGTAGGCTCTTTGCCAATCACGCATAGATTTTATTAGAATATAGGATCTGCCTTAAACATCCACACAAAGCTGCTTGTTAAAACACAAAAAAAGTAATAATAAAAATTATTCTGAAAGTACCTGTAATACCCCATAAATAAAATAAAAAAATCAATGTGTTCAGCATTTTAAACTGTACTAAAAAAATTTACTACTTAAATTTTAAAAAAAAAATAGTACCTTGCTGACCAACACACCTACAAAATACACCTACAAGGATAAAATCCTCAAATGTACTAAACATTCCAAAATTAAGCACATTTTTTTGCCAGAAAAACCATTATTTCGATGCTACAAAATTATATAATGCCCTTCCAATTGAAATTTAAAAAATCATGGAGATATAAATTTCGATGGCCAAACACCGGATGCATCCCTGGTAGGCAGTACTAGAATCAGCTCCCTACTATTTGCTGACGACATCGCGAGATTAACGACATCACAGGAGAGACTACTAGAGTGGATTAACCGTTTCAACGAAGAGTGCACGGCGGCGGGAATGAAGATGAGTACCTCAAAAACAGAGGTGATGGTTATAGGAAGGGACCAATCTCAGTGCAACATACTCGCTATTGGGACTCAGTTGAAACAGGTGGACAGGTTCAAATACCTTGGGGTCGAATTCTCCAGCGATGGAGAAATTGATAGAAGAATAAGTGCGGCAAGCAGTGTATTGCGTCCTCTCTACAGCTCAGTAATAAGAAAAGCCGAACCTAGCACCAAGACAAAGATGGCAGTATTTAAAACGGTATACCGCCCAACGCTCACTTACGGCCACCAGACATGGATGCTAAATGAACGAACACGCTCCAGAGTCCAAGCTGCCGAAATGAGATACTTGAGAGGAGTGGCAGGGGTTACGAAATGGGATCATATAAGAAACTCGACGATCCGAGATAATCTAAACATTGAACCACTGCTACTCTTCATAGAAAAATCACAATTGAGGTGGCTTGAGCATGTAGGTACTAAGAATGTCTGATGACCGAATTCCGAGGAAGATACTGAGTGCGATTCCAGAGGGAAGATGTCCAGTGGGCCGCCCCAGACACAGTTGGGCGAGGCAACTCCAGAAACTGTGTGAGGAGAGGATGGGTCTACCATGGACAGAGGCCGAACAATCAGCACAAGACAGGGACTTATGGAGGAGCCTTGTCGATGCAATGGGTCCCCGATCCGAATAGGACAAGGGGAAGAAGATGTATGCATGTATATGGAGATATAAAAGTTTTAAAAATACATCAAATTATAACGAGGAAAAGGATCATTAAAATTATGAAGTAACACTAACGCAACTTACGGACAAAAAACTTAAATGATTTTTACTTTATCTCTTTTTATTTTTTGGAAACAAACAAATTATATGAGGAGGGAATCATGATCAACACCCATACAATAACCTACAGTCCGCCTCGGAACAGGAGGAGGACTGAGAGCAAACTACTTCACTTTGTATTTTTACTTTACCTTAATATTGTATCTATACACTATTTTGAAAAAATGTATACATTACAAGACCTTGAGGCGATTTTTCACGAGAACGGCGCTATATAAATCAGCCAAGTATTATTAAGGCGTAAATCGTTATAATTCATAGTATACTAGACGAGACAAAAATATGTTATCGAATAAAAAAGGAGTATCCGAACGATGTTTACGGAATACGGTACAAAACGCCATTACAAATAATAAATAGTCGTATTTCATTAAATTCCTTACAAATTTCATGCAATAGCGTAAATTCAAATAATAAAGAGAGACACCCGGTCTTCCATTTCTACCAATTTGTACGTTTGCTAATTGCAACGTTCACTGTGATTGGTCAATCTAAATGCTCGCAGCTTCGTTCGTCCTTTACACCGAAGAGGTAAAAAAAGAATGTTTGTTGTGGGTGTGTCTGTGTGAAAAAGTAAGACCAATAATATCTTACTTTGGGTGAATTTGGTAAACGGTAATTTATTTCTTTAAGAGATTTTAATTTATTAGTTTCTTTTTAATGTGTGAAAACAGCACAAGAATCACAACTGTTTCTAAACGCCTGCAGCCAGTGAGACTATGTCTTCCCACATTGAGATAAGTTGTAAGGCTGAAGGTAGAAGGAAGGGGAAGAAGGTGGGAAATATCCTGGTTTTTCAGGTCAAACACTGAACGGTGGTCTTACATCAGGGCGATACTGAACGTATTTTCTACTTTTGAACGTGCCCCAAACATACCTTATATTATTTTATATGATTAAATTATGAAATAACACAAATCAATCAAATAAAACTTTCTCTCGCGCTTCGGGATTTAAATCCGCGACCTTCAGATTGCTAGACGAAAGATCCCTCTACCACCGAGGCAGTTAGTTTCATAATAATCAATCAATAAGTTCTAAAAATACAAGGGTTTGTCCTTGTCCTTTTCACAGGCTGATCCTTTGTGGAGGCGGACTAGATTTAGGATTAATAACAATTATAATTGTTTTTAAATTTGTAACTCTTGTGAAGTTTTATATTATTTTTGCTTTTTAATCGGATCCCGGTTCACTAATTTCTTAGTGTGATAATCGCCGTCCCGGTAACCCTTTATTGGATAACCAACACTTCTGTTAAAGATCACACCAAGTATTTCGCTTCATTTGTAGACTTAGCTGGGGTGCCCTGCTGCATTGGATGAGGTTGGTCTAGGTTCTAGGTCATAGGTTCTCAACGTGGGCGATAACGCCCCCTTGGGGGCGTTTGAGACATTCAGGGGGCGGTAAAAGACCCAGAGACAATTGGGGGGCGTTGAGATGGCATAGGGGGGCGTTGATAAGTAAAAAAATATGGTCTAAAAAAGACAAGCAAAATACGCTCATCACATACTAATAAAGCAAAGAAAACTTTAATATTGGTTAATTTTTGTTATTGTGTGCATTGTAAAAAACGGGATTTTTGAAATCCTGCAAGAATTGAAAGCATTATCTGTGTATTGATCTAACTTCTTCAGACTGAGTGTCGTCGGTGCATTCGGGAGTCAGCGAGTGAGCATACATACGTCGACAATAGACTAGGAGACGAGGTAGGTAAACCCTACGTCATCGAGTACACGGATGAAACTACTTTTTAGTGATAATAGACACTTAGAAAACCTTAAAAAAGCTGGTCTGCCGGTGCGCCTCTTGGCAGGAGCCGCGCTGCTATGGAAATAGTCAGCGTTTTTTTTCGAAAAAATTACGTCATCGAGTACACGAACGGGAATGGTGTCATATGATAAAGGTCGATTAGAAAATGAGAAAAAAGCAGGGCTGCCAACCGGCAGCCTGGCAAGTTCGCAGGCAGCCGGCGTCAAAGTGGGGTAAAAAATAGTAATTTTTACGTCATCGAGTACACGAATGAAACTAATGAATAACTATAGTCCAGATCATTCCGTTTAAGAATTTCTTGGTCTGCCGACCAGCAGCCTGGCAAATTTTTGTGTACGATTTTTTTAAGTTTTTTTTTTTTTTTTTTTTAATTTTTCGTTTATCTTTATTATTATTTTTATTTCATTATATTTTTAAAAACTTTGAATGCCATATTTTAAAAATATAAACGATAATGATAAAAAAAAATAATTTGAGAGTTCCGAGTTTACCCATCCGTCAGGTGAGCCGTTCGACGCCAAACCACTTACGAAACCTGTCGCGGTGCCCCTCACCGCTGTCGCGTGTCAATATTATTGAACAAATTTATAATATTAATAGTTCTTTTAAAATTGCCTAATAGTCCATAGTAGTTGGAAGTTCGAAAAACCAACGCACCATCGCTGTAAGAGCTGCGTTCGTCCGTAAAACGACAGAAATTTCTGAAACACCGTTCGTTTCAAATCGGTTTCGCTTGCCCTGCTGCACCGATTACATCGAATACAAGATCGAAACTAATGAAAAACTGTAGTCTAGATTTTATTTTTAATTCTTAAATAATTTTTTTCAATATCTTTATTATTATTTTTATTTCAATATGGTTTTAAAAACTTAGAATGCCAAATTTTAAATAAAATAAGTGGTAATGATAAAAAAATAAATTTTTGGTATTCCGAGTGTACTCATCGGACGGGAGAGCCTTTCGACGCGAAATAACTTACTGAAAACTGGCCGCGGAGCCCTTCGCCGCCATCGCATGCCCATATTATTATACAAATTTATAAAAATAATAATTTTTTGAAGATAACCTAATAGTCCATAGTGGTTGGAAGTTCAAAAAACTACCGCACCATCGTCGTGAGAGCTGCGTTCGTCCGGAAAACGACGGAAATTTCTGAGCCTCGTCCGTTTCATATCGGTTTCGCTTGCCCTGCTGCATCGATTACGTCGAACGCAAGATCAAAACTAATTAAAAGCTGTAGTATAGATTATCCCATTCATGACTTCTATGGTCTGCCGACCAGCAGCCTGGCAGTTTTTTGTGTACGATTTTTTTTAGTTCTAATTCATTTTTTAATTTAAAAAATATATTTTCAATATCTTTATTATTATTTTTATTTCAATATGGTTTTAAAAACTTAGAGAGCCAGATTTTAAATAAAATAAGTGGTAATGATAAAAAAAAAAATTGAGTCTTCCAAGTGTACCCATCGGACGGGAGAGCCTTTCGTCGCGAAACAGCTTACTGGAAACTGGCCGCGGAGCCCTTCGCTGCCATTGCAAGCCCATACCATTATACAAATTTATAATAATTATAGTCTTTTTAAGGTAACCTAATAGTCCATAATGGTTGGAAGTTTAAATAACCACTGCACCGTCACCGTAAGTGCTGCGTTCGTCCGGAAAACGACGGAAATTTCCGGGCCCCGTCCGTTTCATATCGGTTTCGCTTGGCCTGCTACATCGATTACACGAGTATAAGATCAAAACTAACGAAAAACTGTAGTCTAGATCATCTCCTTCATGATTTCTTTGGTCTGCTAGACAGCAGCCTGGTAGTTTTTTTATGTACGATTTTAATTTTAATTTTATTTTATTTATTTTTTGTTATTATTTTCAATATCTTTATTATTATTTTAATTTTAATATGGTTTTAAAACCTTAGAACGCCAGATTTAAAAAAAGTGATAATGATAAAAAATACATTTTGAGTGTTCCGAGTGTACCCATAGGACGGGAGAGCCTTTCGACGCGAAACAACTTACTGGAAACTGGCCGCAGGGCCCTTCACCGCTATCACATGCCGATATTATTATACAAAATTATAATAATAATAATATTTTCAAAATTACCTAATAGAACATAGTGGTTGGAAGTTCGAACAACTACCACACCGTCGCCGTAAGTACTGCGTTCGTCCGGAAAACGACGGAAATTTCCGGGCCCTGTCCGTTTCATATCGGTTTCGCTTGCCATGCTACATAGATTACTCGAGTACAAGATCAAAACTAACGAAAAACTGTAGTCTAGATCATCCCGTTTATGACTTTTTTGGTCTGTCGACCAGCAGCTTGGCAGTTTTTTGTGTACAATTTTTTGAAGTTATAATTTTTTTTTTAATTTTTAAAAAAATATTTTCAATATCTTTATTACTTTTTTATTTCAATATGGTTTTGAATACTTAGTATGCCAGATTTTAAATAAAATAAGTGGTAATCGGTAATTTTTGTGTAAAAAAATCGTACACAAAAATTTGCCAGGCTGCTGGTCGGCAGACCAAGAAATTCTTAAACGGAATGATCTGGACTATAGTTATTCATTAGTTTCATTCGTGTACTCGATGACGTAAAAATTACTATTTTTTACCCCACTTTGACGCCGGCTGCCTGCGAACTTGCCAGGCTGCCGGTTGGCAGCCCTGATTTTTTCTCATTTTCTAGTCGACCTTTATCATATGACACCATTCCCGTTCGTGTACTCGATGACGTAATTTTTTCGAAAAAAAACGCTGACTATTTCCATGGCAGCGCGGCTCCTGCCAAGAGGCGCACCGGCAGACCAGCTTTTTTAAGGTTTTCTAAGTGTCCATTATCACTAAAAAGTAGTTTCATCCGTGTACTCGATGACGTAGGGTTTACCTACCTCGTCTCCTGGTCTACAAGACAGCCCCGTAACCCCCGATCCACTCTGCTCTCATGATCCAACATAATTTGAGTTCACCCATGAGTTTCATACCTTTTGGGAATATAATGTAAGCTATGAATTGTACACGTTTTTATTAATTTACGAAATAAATATATAACCATGTAAATGCATCAACACCATCAGAAGCAACTCTATAATAATTACGGTCCCCACAGGCTCTGAAACAGATAGAGCACCGAAGCGCGTTGGCAACTGAAATGGTATTATAAGGTTAGTTGATGATTTTGCACAACAAACCCTATCCCAATTCAGCTGCATGCCGCCGCGACTGAACCGGTATTGGTTTTGTAAATACGCGGCCGGGTGTTTAAAGCGAGTCAATGCGCGTTTTTTTATTCCTGCCGAAGCGTGTTATATGTCTCCAACCTATATAAAGGCACTGATTGATCATTTTATGTTCATTAACACTATCACGCGCCATTGATTGTTGTAAAAGTTAATCTTTTACTCATGATCTCTAAAGTAAAACCCATGTCGGAAGCAAAAAAGAAAATACGGCAATAAGGTGTGGATTACATTAGAGATGGATTTATCGAAAATCCCACAAATCCATCATCACCGATGTGCCTTATTTATCGAAAAACATTTTCAAATGAAGCGATGATGCCTTCAAGGCTTTAAGATCATTTTAATAAAATCCACCCTGATAAGAAAGACAAAGATGTGACCTATTTTCAAGACAAGAAAAAGAAGTACAAAATTCAGCCAACTTTATCAAAACAATTTTTAAGAGCTTCTAAGCAAGACGATGACAGACTTCGAGCTTCGTACAATATCTCATTGTTGATTGCTTAAACAGGCAAACCAATTGGTGACGATTTAATTCCAACATCAGTAAAAGAAGTAATAAACACTGTGCTGCATAAACCAGCTGCAGATATTATCCGAAAAAATCCTTTGAACAATAGTCCTGTGCAAAGAAGAATTGATGAGATGGCTGAAAACATTGTGCAATCTGCAGTCTTGTCGATTTTCAATTCAGCTGGATGAGTCTCTACCAACCAATGAAGCATTGTTATTGTCATACGTGAGGTTCATCAAAGATGAGAAAATATGTCAAGAACTATTGTTTGTTACAAATTTGGAAACAGATACAAAAGGAGAAACCACATTTAATACACTGGAAAAGTTTTGTGACGAAAAGAAAATTCCTTTTAATAATATTTAACTGCTACGGATGGCGCACCAGCTGTGACAGGGCGTCACAAAGGCTTCATAAAGTGCTTAAAAATAAAGTTCCTGAAGTGCTTGCTGTGTATTGCATAATTCATCGCCAGCATTTGGTTGCGAAAAATCTGAGTGAAGGCCTCCATACATCACTACAATATGTTATCAGAACAGATAATAAAATCAGAAATAACTCATTGAATGACAGATTATTTAGTCAGCTTTGCATTGCCAATGATGAAGATTTCAACCGATTGCTGCTTCACACAGAGGTGCTCTGGGTGTCAAAAGGTTCTTGTTTGACTCGATTTTATAATTTGAATCTGTGATAGAGTTCCTAGGAAACAAATACACAGTATTGCGCGACAACCTCATCTCATCAAAGAACGATATTGCGTACTTGATAGACCTGTATAAATTGTTTAATGATGTCAATCTCCAACTTCAAGGCGGCGACTTAAATTTGATTAAGACAAAAAATTGGTCTGCAGCTTTTGTATCCAAACTGCTATTATACAAAAGAAATATCGGCAGACGGGAATTTAATAACTTTCCAAATTTATCAGCAGTATCATTCAAAAACGACGACTTGCTTGTTTACTGGCAACACTTGGAAAACCTCCACAGTGATTTCAAGGAACGATTTCAGGATATTTTAAACATGGACATACCAGACTGGGTTTTGGATCCTTTTTCATATGTCAACACAGCAGGATCATCCCAGTTAGAAGAAGAACTAATAGAACTGACGACAAATGAGGAATTAAAAATTAAATTTAAGAATGGCTACCAAGAATTTTGGCTGCAGAAGCCGATTTCGTAACTGTACCCAGGATTATGGTTGATAGTTCAACGATTTTTAATAGCATTCCCATCGTCCTATTTAGCTGAACGTGGATTCAGTGCTGTAGCATGTTGATAACCAAAAAGAGAAATAGCCTCCATATTACTGAACGCAGCGACTTAAGTTTGTTTTTAATTAAAATCGAGCCTAATATAAACAAACTTCGTAAAACGCATCAAATTCAACCATCTCATTAGATAAGTTATAAATTCAATATATTTTCAATGTTAATAAAAATACTTCTCCAAATAATTAAGTATGCGTTTTAATTGTTCTCATTGAAATAATCTTCTTCTCAGAAAAAAGATAGGAGTCATAGGCTTTTTACGATTACGTAATATTACAGTGTAACACGTTTAAATAATATATAATCGTGGCAATAGCTGTTTCAAATTCACGACCAAAAATAAAAATGGACTTTCAGGGAACCCAGAAACCCATTACGCCTCCCCCCCCCACCTCCCCCAAGATGGTATGTAAAAGCAGATGGGGGCGCTAGAAATAAAAAATATTTTCACAGTGTGCTGTGGGCAAAAAAAGGTTGAGAATCTATTGTCTAGGTCTTCTAGTTCGGGAGAGACTGTTTGACGGACACCTAACCTAGACTTCTCGCTTACCTTTTTCCTTTCTAGAACTCTACTTTATTTTCCTAAGAAGACCCTGTCGAGTGTTGTCGTATATTTAATATTTAAAATCATTTAGTACCTAGCATTTCACATTTCATCATTCTTCTTAACTTCCATGTGTAGACTCTTTTGCCCCTAACTTTAACTCTCTGTCACCTTTTTTTTAAAATATTTCGATGCATTTTTGTCTATGTTCTCATTTACTCTGTGGTCCTCCTGCCACTTTCTCTTTGATGTTATTAAATAGATGTTTTCATTTCTCGCAAATTATTCTCCAAGTTAAAGGTCTAGAACGTAGAACTAGAATCAAATCTCTCTCTCTCTCTCTCTCTCTTTTTCTCTCTCTCTTTGACAGCAGACTCTGGGGACCAGACCCTGGGATCGTACAGACCTTCCACAGAACATCCATACAAAACATCAATATGACATAGGCATTGGAAAATATTTTACTCAGAGCCTCCTGTGTTGACATAACGTAATAAAAATCTGATATTCTTCTTTCATACTTCCATGAATTTTGCGTTCAGTGTTCCTTCAATATATTCAACGGTAATGATTTAAGGACGACATTTTAGCACTCCTTTGTTCGGGAGATCTTCAACTGCTGTGATTGGTCGTCGCGCACTACCCTTTTGTTGGAGAAATATTAAAAGCGGAAAGCATCACAATCCGGAATGTTTTATTCATAGATTTAAATTTCCTTCTGCCATTTGCTTAATTTGCGACATTGCCCGTTTTGTAAGGACGAGATGGTTCAATGTAAGATGAATATTTAGAGTCTTAACAGCAATTAGAAGAGTGATTGTGCTAAGTGAAATAATTAAAATGTTTTGTTAATAACAGACTGTCTGAAAATATCCATTTGTTTGTCATTTTACACATTTTTTCTGATGTCATCATCATGAAGTTATCTCCTGTTTAAATTCCGTCAACTTTTATTTTTGTCACATGTTTTTTTCATACATCAGCATGTTTACCGGATATCTAACCACAGTGGTACTACGAAAAGTGATATAAAGTCATGAAAGTGATGAAAAAATAAGGTTAAATAGGTTTAATTAAGTTATGTATTAGGTTATGGTTTTTTTTCAACGTTACAAAATTTTTCAAAGGTGAGTTATCATGGAACCATCAGAAGATGTGTACCCCCATAAAAAAATGAAGCTAACTACGAGTATGTACATTTGTAGCTTGTACATATGTAACTATATAGTTACCTATATGTGCCAAAGTTTTATAGTCATTTTTCTAAATACTATCTTACTAAGTAAAAATATACTCCTTTTCTTGACATTGTCGACCTTTGTAGCCTAGTGGCTAAGATATTTATCACCGGTTTCAGAGTTCTTGAGTTCGAAACACGGTGTGCAAAATTAATTAAATATATAGCTGTTTTTAATAAAATTGAAATACCTCAAAACATGATTTACTTGCGGCACGCTTCAGGACGCTAGATACTCTTAGTATGGCAATGGTTAGCTGCTTGACAGATTGATAGATGATGGATGGAAAGATGATGGATGGATAGATGATAGATGGGTAGATGATGAATGGATAGATGATGGATGTATGGATAAATAGGTTCACAGTTGCATGGATGGGTACGTGCTTATATAGATTGATAGTTGGATAGATGAATAGATGGATGCATATTTTGATAGATGAATGGATAAATAGGTTGACAGTTGAATGGATGGATACGTGCGTAGATGGATTGATAGTTGGATATATGAATAGAATAGATAGATACATATTTTGATAGATGAATAAATAAATAGGTTGACAGTTACATAGATAGTTACATAGTTTATGGTGCGTAGATAGATTAATAGATGGATAGATGAATAGATGGATACATATTTTGATAGATGAATGGATGGATAAATGATGGATAGATTATGGAAAGTTGGATGTATGGACAGACGTTTGATGGATAGATGATGGATTGATTATGGAAAGATGGATGGATAGACAGACGTTGGACGGATAATGATTTAATGGAAGTATGAATTGATAGACAGATGGATTGATTAATTTGATAGATGGATGGAAAGATTCCATAATCAATTCATCCATTGAATCTCTCCATCCATCTATCAAATCTATTCGTCTATCCATCCATCCATCAAACCGTCAACCATCCATATACCTTTCTATATTTTTGCATCTATCTATTAAACAATATAATAATCAATTCATCTATTGAATCTCTCAATCCATCTATCAAATCTATTCGTCTATCCATCCATCCATCAAACCGTCAACCATCCATATATCTTTCTATATTTTTGCATCTATCCATTAAACAATATAATATTTGACAATAACATAGAACACAATACAATATAAAACATTACAATAACACATCAAATCGTTAAATATATTATACCCACGTTACAATAATTTGTACGATTCCACAAAGTGTTGGTTTTAATTGCATTTTAGATTATAAAGGGAATCAGCAAATATATGATAACCATAAATAACTATCCCCATAAGCATGGGATGGTTACTGTTATTTATTTCTTACTCTTTTGTAAGCCCATAGGTCTTTTACATTGTGAATAATATTATGTTTTTTTTTACAAGGGTTAATAAAAAACAATGGTTAAATTATTTTTATATGTTAGCTCCTCACAGGGGGCTTTTTTAACATAGATTCACACGGGAATTCCTGAGGAAAATAATTTCCCTCGGGGCCTATGTCAACATAAGGAATGATGAATGGAGGCTTTTTGAGGAAGGGAAGGATTGGAAGTTCTGGGAAGGAAAAAGGAATCTGGGGGTCAGTGTGTCCAGGAATGATAGACGTATGAATCCATTCCCCAACCGTGGTGCGAGGTGATGGATCGAGAGAGTCCGGAAAAGGTAAGGGCCTCCCTCAACCAGTCTCTCTCGATCCGGCCTGCCAAGCAGCAGGTGGACAGACTAACCCTGAGGAAAACAATTCCCTCAAGGCTTATGTCATCTTTTGGGATGCTGAGAGGATGGCCTTTTTAGGAAAATAAAAGAAGAAAGTTCTAGGAAAGAAAAAGGCATGAGAGCAATTTATCGAAGAGCGACTGACGTATGAATATATCCTTCCTATTATCGTGCAAGGCGATGAGTTGAGAAAGTCCGGCAGGAGAGATCTAGGTAAGCTCGTCCTCAACCAGTCTCTTCCGATTCAGCCGTCACGAGGTAGAAGGGTAAACGCATTCGCCGCCAGGACCTAGATAAACCTCACCCCATGAACCTGGCACCCCGGCTAAGTTATCAAATGTAGCTTGGTATGACCTATGGCAGGTAACATACAGTTTAGACATACAGGTTTACAATTCGAATAAATTTTAAAAAAATATACCGAATGGTCTAAACATTTTCTTAAATAATATTTTAAAATGATGTATTTGGTTAAGTAAGTTTTAAACAATGAATTTGCTATATTATAAATATCGATATAAATAGTATATTCGTTTGCTATATATATTGTGTATTCAAAGATAAGGGGCATATTTGTTGAACGACTAAGCGGTTAACATCCGATTTTGCCCTGATGATGGATACTGTCATTGTCCGAAACTTTTGGCTAAAGAAGGAGGAAGCCCAAAACGCTTATTATTGTTGGGATACAATGGAAGTTAACATAGTGAGAATAGTTGGAAGTGGGAAATGAAGAATTTAATTGAAATCAGTAATAAATTACTTCCGTTCTGCTTAATGATAATAATAATTATATATTTCACCGCTCGTTCCACAGAAGATTTATGCTCTGAAGGTGAGTTCATTGTTTATAAAGGGTCTAAGTTATTTATTTGACAGCCAGATGGCGCCTTATCGCAAACTGTTGGATCTCAATACGAACTAATTGCTTCAACTATCAACTTGTTTGATGATTAGATATTATTATTATAACCTTTACTTTGTGTGCGTGACATTTACCGAATATCTTTAGAGATACTGATTTAGCCTTAGATTTTATTTATTGGATTACAGCGCAAGAGTTCCAACTGTTTCTGAGCGCCTGGAGCCAATGAGACTATGGCATCCCCAATTGGGGTATTTTATGACGCTGATGGTACTGAGAAGGGGAAGCAAATAGGAAAGAGAAAAGTGGAGAAGTATGTGGTTATTCAGATATGATCATCTAATATGAATAAAGCGATTCCAAGCAAAGTTTTAATCATGAATAATTGTGCTATTACATCTATTATTATTTTTCATTTTTTTCTTCGAAACTAACTATTTGAAAGAGCTTCTATCGGATGCCGACAGATGCCAGCAAGGAATGTGCTTTTATCGCTTGCCTGTCGAGATTGGTTCTCGCCAGCCTACCGCTCAGATTTAATTAGCCGCTAGTGTAGAAAGGTCGTGTGCCTTATAATATAATTATTGTAAATACGTAAACTTATAATAAACCAGTTAGTATCAAGGACCTATTGTTATTGAGAAGTACCCCCACAGAACTAACAGTGTTTGAATGTGTTCGAATCTACAAAAACCAAACAAACAAAAAAACTTTCTTCCACATGTCATCACTGGTTACTTAGCTGAAATCTGCCCAACCAATAACCAATACGACAATAACTGTCAAAAATCTACAGGTTTTTTAATGTTTTAATTTACCAAAAAAAACTGCAAAAATGTCACCCGAGAACAAAATTTCATTAACAGTTTTTACTTCAAATAAAGTTAGCAATTATCTGCTAAACTCAAATTCGTCTAGTAACACACCCTGTACGTGTTTTAGTTTATGTGGTTCCCTTTAAATTGGCCAACTAGTTGAAAAGTTCTCAATTGAATAACGGTAAATTAAATTCAATGAATCGTTCTTGACATTTTGATTTTCAATGACCTTTCACGTATAACGAAACTGACAAAAGAAAACGGACTTCCAATTAACCCGTCAAAAACATAAATTGATATTATTGGAAAATTGTTAATAATTGTTAAAATGTAACGTCCCATTTTTCCTGTTGCTATGCCACTTACAGATGAAATAACGTATTCTCCATTTCGCCATTCAGAATGAAACGTTGCTTTTTCAACCTTCACCTTTCCCACAATCCTTTCCCACTTCCTCTAGCAATCATTATCTTACCACGATTTTTATTTTTTTTTAATAACAATGTCGTACATACAGCAGACACTCGCTGGATGGTGCGAATTGGTAGGGGGTATGGGTACCGCCGCCCGGGAAACATTTATTGGATTCTCGGGTTCGCTACGTTTGATGACTTAGCAGAGGTGTCAGGGTTCATGGGGTGAGATTTGTCCGGATCTCGGCGGTGGACATGTCTGCCCACCAGGCCGTGAGCCTACCCACACTAATTTCTTAGCCTTCCCAGAACTCCCTCTCCTTCCTTTCCTTTAAAAGACCCTCCACACAGCACCCCTAAAGATGACATAGGCCCTGAGAGAAAATATTTTCCTCAGGTTGTCCTGTGTGGAGCTATTGTAAAAAAAAAACTTTTTTTGCCGAAATTAGGAGCGTTATAAGAATATTTACAGACTTAATTTAAACTCGGTGAATTTCAATGTTTTTCACGCTATGTAAAAAAATGCAACAAAATAATTTTTGTTACAAAACTTTCGAAAGATAAAAATCGACAAAACTTTTATTGGTTACACCATGAACCGAGGAAAAATTTCGTCCTCGGCGATTTTTACCATGTCTTCCCATAAAATAATTTTTCTTTTAAAGTATAAATGTACAATTCGCATGAACCACATTTTGCAAAAAAATGTTAATGCGGACATGGCGGACATAAAATGAGAATTGACGAAAAACGGTCTTAATTTTGCAATAACTTTGTCCTATAATAATATTTATGAAATCGAGGTTCATCCGCATATAAATTCAATTTTATATTTTAAAACTTTAAATGAAGTGAATCTGTTGAAAATTCGATGAGATATGATTCCAGCCAACATAAAAAACGTGGTTTTGAGAAAAGCGCGTTTAAAGTTTTCGCTTGTAACCGGGCTGCACCGTTTTCCGGTATGTCTGCTTGGCGTGCTCCGCTCCTAACTAGATATATTTAGTTCAAATTTGATACTATAACTTTGGAAATGTGTTCTCCATACATGTATAATTTTTAGACAACAAAAAAGTATCGGCTGGACCTGACCCACCCTCTTAATAAACACTCTGATATTTATCATAATTTTTTATTTAAAATCTCTACCTACTATTACCCACACGTGTTTATGACTTTTATTTAATTTAAAATTGTAAATTAACATTATTTTTACTGTCCCCCCAACCCCCCCTCCTTAGACAAAATTTAGGGGGCACCACTGAGGAATACTAGGTTTATTTTCTTGCCTCGAATTTGCATTTCAGCAAAACATCAATCCGGCGGCTTGAGAATAATATTTTGCCAAATTTGGCAAATTTGTTGAAAGCGGAGCGCTATAACAAAAGCACGGCACGTTTTATTCACGATCAAAAGGCTCCAAGGCACTAACGACATGGGGCATAAATTACTACGGGAGAATAAAACGTAATTCATTGGGTCTCTGTAAGCAAGAAACACTTACACCACAATAAATATTATCATTAAAAAGCGGGTTTTCTTACGACTTTGTGCGTAATTTAATTTATTCGGAGCGTGGGTCAGAGGTTTTCTGCTTATCTGAGGATAAAAGCGAAATTTTAACGTAGAGATTAAAAAGCCTTGCACTAATGAGGTATGTTACTACGAATCGAAAAGTACAAAGGTATTTCTTAGCGCAGTGCGATTATATTGCTTTATTGCGTATAAGAAATGTAATTAAGTTGGAACGAAACGTAAGAAAAAATATGTTTTTTTTAAAGTGTATAGTACCGTTGCTATTTGAACCTAAACGAAAAAGCGACACTAAAAAGAAATCAACATATACATCTTTATAATTTAGCCTGCGAGAGAATCAGGTAGAATAATTGGCCTCCTCTTTGTGCGGTGTATCGTAGAATCCCCACTCTTGTCTACTTTAGTTTTCTTAAGGTTTCGCTTCTGCCGCGTGTAAACTGCACACTTTTATTTTGAAGTGAAATTTTTTTCACCGTTGTGATGTGAAACTAGATGAAACCTAAAAGCGACACTAAAATGAGATAAACATTAATCTATAGAATTTATCCTGTAAGAGGAAGAGATGTATAATCGGTCTCCTCTTTTTGGGGTGCTTCGTAACCTCCCCACTCTTCTCTTCTTTAGTTTTCTGAAAGTTTCACTTCTACCACATGTGAACTGAACACATTTTTTTTCTGCAAACAATAAAAAAAACAGAGTGTGCAATTCACACGCAGTAGAAGCGCAAACCTTCAGAAAACTAAAGTAGACAAGAATGGGGAGGCTGCGAAGCACCGTACAAAGAGGAGACCGATTATACATCTCTTTCTCTTACAGGATAAATCCTATAGATGAATGTTTATCTCATTTTAGTTTCACTATTATTCGTTTCATCGAGTTAAAATCACAACGGCGCTAAGTAAATACTCAATAAACCAAAAACCGATGTATCTAAAACGAAAAAAATGGAAAAAATTATAAAGGTGTTTTAGATACTAATTTCCACCATAAAATATAGTATTCCAAATTAAAAACTTGTTTAAATTTAGACATTTAGGATCCTAACCACGAGTATTATTATTATTATAAACTGCATATTCGCCGATTTTTTGTCGCTATTTTGACTTCTCTACAAATAAATAATCTTCAATGTTTTCATATGAGTGCGTTGTGTTATCATTAGGGCGTGCTTAATTAATTCACTTTATTATTGTTTGTTCGCTATTCGCTGTTGTTGGGAACACAGGAAATGGATTCAAGGAATCTACAGAAAACATAATACATATTATTATATCTGCTTGTAACAAAGGCAATACCAACAATCTTCTTACAACGGTGGTAAGTCTGAGTCGCAAGCAAGAAACAGGGATCCTAAACTGAAGTCGTACATACATTCTGAATGGCAGCTTGATCTTTCATTCTTAAACCTCTGATTTGCGACATCTTGGAGGCGGTAAGTGGTGCAGTAAGGTATGTGCAGATCTCGTATATAATTTAATTTGCATTAAATACATGATTAGTACTTTTAGAATACTGACCAGTGCATTTAAAACTGCAATAGCTTGTTTGATATGCGGGATTAATCAAACCTTTGGATTAGTGGCCCGTTTTTCCGCACGAGCGGAATTACTAACGTCGAACTTCTAACACGTTCTAATAAGCATCCAATCACGAGAACACACACCAACTACCTCCAAAATATTTGCTAGGTCTGCATAGAGCTTGCAGTATTTTCCTACGAAATCAGTTTTGAAAAAAAGAAACGGAATACATGAAATAGATCTATTTCTGCTTTAGTTAGCGCCTGTTGCGATCGCCGCCACAGCTTTGAGGAAGCCTTGAAACCGTTTCGTTCCGACAAGCCAGAAAAAAGTTACATAAAAATTAACATCGAGAAGGTCTGGCGAGACCTTGTTAGTCATCGGCGGCTTAAATGACTAACTAACTAACCATCACGCCGTTTTCCGCAGGGGAAGGCAGGTAGGATAGGCAGCTACACAATGTCTCACTACCATACACCAGGTGGTACCAGATTTTTGGTATCCATGTCTGCCATTTATGGATAAGCAATATAATTGTACTTACTTAAAATGTACTATTGAAACGACGAGTCTTATTCCGTTTAAGATGGAGAAGCCGAAATATAAACGAAGTCTAAATAAAACGAATGAATTTAACGTGCTTTCAGAAATATAAATAGACTCAATATTCTTCTTCGTAAAAGTATCCCCTTGTATTCCATTTCTCTGAAAATTCGATTGAAAAATCATTTTGTCGTCATTAGCTCCCCGGTCACGTGCCTTTTGCAGCATTAATTTCACGCCCATCAAAGATCGTATGACGCGGGCGCTTTGCCATGCTAAACAAGTTGTTGAACTAAATTTTCAAATGAGGGCGAACCACGGCCACCACCTTCCAGATACGACGGTCCCTATGCTCAGCGTTATGTAACTACTTGCCATTTTTGCAAAGAAAATCTTTATTCATGTGGCTAAATGTGTGCATGTTGCTAACGCCACCTTCTTGTGCAACATCTTGTTTTTTTTTAAACTACTTTTTTCATTCGAATAGACGCTTTTATAATTACCGCGACGATTCACGGTAACGGTACCGTAAAAAAGGCAATTAACATACGTTCCTTATCGTTGTAATGCCGCAGCTCTTTCTTAAATATGAAGTTATAGTGAGACAAAAGATGAGATACACAAAATAGGTGTGATTCCTCCAAAGTGCTAATTTTTCCTATAGAGAAAACATATATATCCTATTACGGTTCTAATGAGACGTACGTTCACCGTTTGTCTCATTTTGAACTGTTGCGGTTTAGTAAGTAAGTAAGAAAAAGCTGCAGCATTACCTAAATATTTAAGAACAAAAGCAAAACCATCAGCGCATTGACATTTGACGTTTTCGAATTTTTGGAATTCACGCACAGTTCAATATTATAAGTACTTATCACAAAATGCCCGCAGATCTTTCAAATATGAGAATTCGTTCCATACAAAATGTATGGGGAAAAGTATTTTCTTAATAACTATATTTTTCGTTAATTTTTGTGATGTTTCAATTATCCTTTCCGGGGCGGAGACAAATCCAACATATCAAAGATCATCAAAATCGGCCCTGCCGTTCTCGAATTATAAATAGTGTACCTAACCCGACTTTGTTTTATATATAAAGATAAAATACATGATACATAATTGAGTAATTAACATTGTGTAGATATATTGGATCACCATACTAGGCGGCTGCCGGTTTCATGGTGACCAATGGAGTATTGTTATTTTTTATGAAATATGCAGTCTATTGTAAACATATGGATTTATTATAAGTGATGTTAAAAATTGGAAAAATTATAATAAAAAGAAGAAAATAGAAAATAGAAAGGGGAAAAGAAGTAAATTAGTATTAGGTTATAAAAATGTACATAACTTTTTTTTCAATATGTGTGCATGCAAGCACAACGTATATAAATATATGGGTGCACACATACATATACACACGTGCACACATCTATACAGGTATAGATTAGAAACAATGAAACTATTTTTCCATCACACGTCGCAAATGGGTAGTAATAGTAGTACGGCGGGTCACGTGATAAGCAATCCATCTAATAACACAAAACTGCGCTATACAAACATAATGTTATAATTATTTTATTTCCGTTGACTTATACCAACTTTTAAATTGTACCAAAAATAAGATCAATAATTATAACTGTTGCCTATCGATTTCTTCCTTATGATAAGAAACGAGAAAAGTATTAACGGAAATAAAACAAAAAAATAAAAATTCCAAACAGTAATACCTACCACGCAAAGAAACAACAAGTAAATAAATCTAAACAAAAACCATAATAATTATCATACTAATTTCTGTCGTCAGTTAACCCTGCCTTCACACATTTGCTTTGAATTTAAGCGTCATTTTCTAAATTGGAATCGAAAAATGATGAAATAACTATATATTATGTAATACATGATTATTTTTAAATTAGAACTGATTTGTTAAGAATCAAGGGTTCGGACTATCCCGTGATTCAATGATAACAACCGGAAGATGAGACGATAATTAATTATTGAGAAAACGTTTTGGTAAATGTTCCGCTATTGAGTCCACGCTCAAAACACACTTTAAAAAATTAAAATAAGTTGTACTAGGTAGATAATAGTTAGTATTAAGTAATTCAGTAACCGAAATTTAAAAATATTGCGTTTTAATGATTATTTTGTTAACTTTAAAAATGCGAAATGTCATTTTTCAAGGACCGCCATCCATTATTGAATCCACGCTCAAAACACACTTTGAAAAATTAAAATAAGTTGTACTAGGTAGATAATAGTTAGTAATAAGTAATTCAGTAACCGGAATTTAAAAATATTGCGTTTTAATTATTATTTTGTTAACTTAAAAATGCGAAATGTCATTTTTCAAGGACCGCCATCTTTTTAAATAAGAAGGACATTCTTGTGCCGTGTGAAACTGCAATACGCAAATTGTAAATACACACTACCAACCTAAAAATTCAAAAACATTTACGTAACCAGTTGTTTCAAATAATATAATAACAATTAATTGTTGTAAAATAACCTACCAAGAAAAACATCCCAGTTTTCAAGTAGTTTAGCGGCTTTGTGTAACATGGTTTGTGATACAAAAGAAAGTGCCCCTTTATACCGCCTGCTCGCGTCAAGGCAAGAAAAACATCCCAGTTTTCAAGTAGTTTAGCGGCTACGCTAGGTTTGTGTAACATGGTTTGTGATACAAAAGAAATTGACATTTATTTCCATGTTCTTCTGTTATAAATACAGGTCTATAATACTAATCCTACTTGCAGTACAAACCTTTCAAAACTTGGGTGTTATTGAAAAGAAAAACGCGTGCGTGTTCTTTTATTTATTTTCGTTTTAGGTATTAAAATAATTACATACGTAATTTGGCAAATCAGGTACTTTCGTAATAATATCGTCTATGTATCGCTTTTAGCTACTCGTTTCGTGAATGCTTTTTTTATTTTTAGGTTGGCTCATTTGCAAATTGCATGTAAAACATGTTTTACATGGAACAGTTGTGGATGGTTTGGTATATTTAAGGAACAGTTTCACATTTCATACAGGCTTGCGCATTGCGTCTCGCGTCATGCACGCGTAATAAGTGATGATTTTTTGAATTTACGAAACCTAACAAAATAATGATTAATACGCATTATTTATCATTTTCGAAGATTGAAATTCGTACTTACTATTGTGTAACTGACAGAGAGTGATTTTTCGTTTTAAAAGTGCATATTTCATCGTCGTAATTAATAACATGGCGGTCCTTGAAAAATGACATTTCGTATTTTTAAAGTTAACAAAATAATCATTAAAACGCAATATTTTTAAATTTCGGTTACTGAATTACTTATTACTAACTATTATCTACCTAGTACAACTTATTTTAATTTTTTAAAGTGTGTTTTGAGCGTGGACTCAATAGCGGAACAATTACCAACGTTTTAGTCGGAGCATATTATTAAATAATATGCCATATCTAAATCACAAGCGTTCTACATAGCAGAATTTAAATACGACACCATGCCGATTCGGTTCGCCTATAATTTGCATTCGCTCCACGTATTCGCTGTGCATTCGGCCGTCATATCGCCTGAACTGGCTTCTGAACGCGGATAAGGGGATCATTCAGTACCAATACACTGAACAAGTACGACAGAAGCGTGATGTGGGCGTTTCAGTGTGCCCGAACTTTAAAAAAAATATGTGTGAAGTTCACATGCGCTAGAAGTTAAACCTTCAGAAAACTAAATAATAGTAATAATGTAATATTTATATAGCGCAGTTTAGTGCGCTTCACTTCAAGTGCGTTTAACTATAATAAACTTAATAATCCTATAGTGTTCTCTTATGAGTCCTTACAAAATATTGATAAAATAATATGAATCAAAGAATTTACAGCATGTACAAAGCAATGCCAAGAGAAAAAATAACAATAACAGTGCTGTTTTGGCACATGACAATAAATAATGATAAACATTAACGGTGCCATTAAACAAGAATCATTAAACCTAAAATATAACGAACTTTTAGAAATAAGAAATATAAGAGTGGGAGGCTGCGAAGCACAAAAAGGAGACTGATTATACTATCTCATTCTCTCGCAGGCTAAATCCTTTTGATGTAGATATGTGTTTGTCTTTTTTAGTGTCGCTTTTACCATTCTTCGAGTTTCAAATCACAACGGTGCTAAAGAAGTTTTCACTTCAAAAAAATATTTGATGTGTTTACTGATCTTCGTAGGAACTACAATTATCACTTTAGTTATAACATAAAGTATTAGGTAGATTCTTCAAATAGTTTGGTATTTATTGGCGGGTACGGGTGCCACCACTGCGAGAACCGTTTATTGGATAAACAGCACCCCTGTCATCGGTTACTCAAGGGGTTTGCTACGTTTGGTGAGGTTTGTCAGGTCTTCTGCCCACAAGCTGCGTAGCAGACCGGGTTTGGAGAAACTAGTTGAGGGAGACCTTTAGATCTCTCCAGCAGGAATCTTTCGGAACACTGCCTTGCACCGCAGTGGGAGCGATAGATTCATACGTCCATCACTCCCCAGATTCCTACTCCACCCCTTGACAAAATACATATAATATAAAAGTACCTATAGAAGATAGAATAATATAAATACATATAATATAAAAGTACCTACAGAAAATAGAATAATATAAATATATATAATATAAAAGTACCTATAGAAGATGGAATAATATAAATACATATAATATAAAAGTACCTATAGAAGATAGAATAATATAAATACATATAATATAAAAGTACCTATAGAAGATAGAATAATATAAATACATATAATATAAAAGTACATAAGTAGCTTGAAGGTGGATTTAAAAAGACTAAAAAATTACATTGTTTATTGACTGCCGAAAGTCATTTAGACTTATACCAAAAAATTCAGTGCTTTGATTTGCGTTGACAAGTCTCGACATTATGGATAGGGGAGAATGATATCCATAATTAGTAGAATGTTGATTGAGGAACAGCAATTCATTATTTCAGAGTCTACGGGAAGGGATGTTGAACTGGATGAGTTGTAACACAGCAGGTGTGTCAGTAATACTATTGATAATTTTGAAAATGCATATTAGATCAGAGTCCTTTCTGCGTTTTTCTAAAGAAAAAGTGTTTAAAGCTTGTTCAATTTCATCATACGAGTACTTATAAGTACCTTATACCCTTTCCGGAACTTCATCTCCTTCGTTTTCTAAAAATACCGTATATCAGGGGAATTATATTCCTTAGGGCCTATTGTGTGGAACCGAAGTAAAAAAAAACACTTACTCGTTTTTATTTGCATGACTCTTAAAGTAATTGATTAATCCCCGGGATAGTTGAACCCTTGGATATTTGATCCCCAAATGATTATTTCTGTTTTACTTCTTTCCTAATAACTTACGCAGAAAGGACTAAGGCAGTATAACAAAAGTCGACATAGGTACTTATATGTGTAGGCGTCTTGACGATCAACTACCTGGGGATCAAATATACAGGGGGTAAAATGTCGGAGGGATCAACTGTCCGGAAGATCAAATGTTCGGGGGATCAAATATCCGGTTGATGAAGAGTTAAGTCACCATCAAATCGGTGTAGAACACTCTTGTCGAATTCGGATTGTCGAATGTGATTCTGCCACCAATAGGATATGTGAAGTGGACAATGAATTATAATTTCCACACTTTTTTATACCAATATTTTAAACATTAATTGGGATGGCGGAATAGTAGTCAATAGACTGTAATTATTGCTTGTATTATCTCGAGTAACAGGAGGATTATGGTCATTGAATATCCGTAAACACTCTTTTATGTACATGGTGTCTCGCTTTTTAATGCCGTGAGCAGTGTTTTATGTGAAACTTCTAAGCACCGTTGTGATTTGAAACTCGGTGAAACGGAAACGACACTAAAAAGAGACAAAGAGATTCATCTATAGCAGTGGTCCCCAAAGTGGTCCGTACGGACCCCCACCAGGGTTCCCAGGATCATTCAGGGGTCTGTAGAAAATAAAAATTGATTTGGGGGTTCCTGAATGACGTCAGGGGGTCTGTGGCAAGGTTTTGACACATTTTTATTCGTGTGGAAAATTCGTCGGGAGAGGGGCGAAATGGGATGGGATGGGGCATCGCCCCACCCAATCCTACTCTGTTCCACCCCATATCCCATTTCGCCCCCCTCTTTTGTGGTAAATTTAAATTTGTCGTCTCATCCTATCCTCCTTTGTAGTAAATATGTCATCCCTGGGGTCCGTGGGCCAAAAAAGTTTGGGAAAGGGGTCCGTGGGCCAAAAGACTTTGGTAACCACTGATCTATAGGATTTAGGAATGAGATAGAATGAAACCTTTACTTACGTATGGTACCTTCGAAGCGTCGCGCTCTGTCAAGCTGCGCGCATTGGCCACTTTGACTATGAGCTCACTTTTCAAGGCTGCTATTGGTTGAGATTGTGTGGGTGAGTTACTCACTTCTAGGGAGTATTTTTCCAGTGGCTCACGGGGAGTCGTTATGCGTACCAGTTCGGGGGCAAGGGTTGGTAAACGGAGGCGATCAAGAATTTAAACGATCGGAATTACAATAATCTCTGGCTTTAATTAAAGACTCGCCATATGCTTTATCAATAATCCATGCGATGGTGACTGGCTATCATATAATAGGGATGTTTAGAGCGTCCGATTATAGTAAAACGATGCCGTATCTCCGAAGAAATATGCAGTGGTGGTATACGTAGGTGCTGCCAAATTACTACCACGGTATTATTGTTTAGTAAAAATATTTATATAGCCGATCTCGATTCCATCATAGTTGATCCCCCGATAATTAACCCTTTGGTATACTATATTAATTTATTTATTAACGCCCCTTTTCGGGGCTTTTGCATATGAATAGTAAGAAATATACATTATTTATTGTACATAACTGAACTGCCTCAGTAACAATATTTTATATTTGTTTAAAGATCAATTAAAGATGTCCACTGACTTGGTATATTTTTTTCACTCCATTAGTATTCTGGGAAAAGAGGGGTACATATAGTTAGTCCCAGAATTTATGCACTGAAATAAATCTTGAATTCTAGTATTACGTTGTGGAATCCGGAAGCTTATCCATTCAAGCAACACCGGACTATGAACCAAATCATTTAGAATTTTATATCGAAATACTAAGTCAGTGAAAATTCTTCTGTCTAATAATTTGAGCATGACAATTTGAGCATACATTCATATTATTTAACAGATTTAATTTTAGAGTGTTTTTGTAGTGCAACATAATTGCTGGAATACCCATTTTAAAGTTTAGAAAACATTATTTAGTACAATATGCTGTCGGTTTGGGAAAAAGTACGTTATACTTACTTACTTAAAATATAACTAAATGTCCCCGAAAAGGTTTGCAGAGACAATGTATCGCCGAAAAACTAAAGTTACCACAAATTTTTATTCAAATGCATCAAGAATAAAACTATTGTCTATAATACTGTATACATTAGTATAAATATGCAAATAATCGACACAGTAAATATATTCGTTTGATATCTATACCAACTTATTATTAAAGTTACTTTTATGGTCGACGTTAAGATTTTTTTATTAAATTTACATTTACTCCACGTAAGACGCCCTGAGGAAAAATATTGCCATGCCTTTATAGTGATTATAATTTGGGGGAGCCAACTGTGGGGGGTTCGAGAGTCGGATCACCGCGGATCTCCACTCCTGCAAACATTATAATATCGACTTTTGTTATACGGCCGTATATTCTCTCATTCACTAACTTTACCAATAATGATGTATACAGTTGTCCGGGGGAATAACTGTCAGACAACAACTGTCAACATGTGTCACCAGTCAAACATGTTTAAGGTAAACATTTGTATTCGTTTTTTTCTCGCACACCCATAAAAGTTTATTAAATACAAGTTTACATCCTCTGAGGTCATGGGGCACGGATCTCTAGAACGATCGCAATTTTGAATCTCGGTGTGCACAAATAAATTTTATATCATTCATTTGTGTAATTCCACTTACTTTGGGTTTCCCAGGGCTGAGTTCATCATACCTGCTTCCCAAAATTTCCCAAAAACAAACATAAAATTTCTAAGCGATCAAATTTTCTTACCAAAAACACATGATTTAGCATTGCTCCACATGGCATTCCCATAAACTGTTGCATCGAAAGGCTGCGATTCAAAGGTACCCAGTGAAGCATGCACCAGTCAACAGACAATAGCCTGCAGCCTCTAGCCTCTAGCCACTAGTCTGATCACCCTAGATCACTGGGTTCAAAGGCGGTTCCGACAGAAGATTATCTTGCAGATGAGTTTAAACAATGGGGTATCGAGCTAATACGATATCCGATACGGAATAGTTTGTTGAAAATATCAATTTGTTTACCCACATGTTGCATTCCCGCAACCACATTTCCATGAATTAAAAGTTGTGTGTTTGTCTAGCTTTACGACTTAGTAAGTTTTTGACAAGTTAAGTGTAGAAGAGTTTAAACATGCATCCGACATATATGATAATTAATGCTCACAGAAGTTATTCGGAAGTTCACCTTATGTTAGTGCTCATGGCGATGATGGCGACCGTTTATATCTGTAAATTTATTTTGCGGTAAAATGATTTCCTGTCAACAACGATCTACTACTGTCAAATTTACGTGATTTTATCAATAACGACGAAAAGGCCTAAATAAAATGATGAAATAGAATTTGACTTGAAATAAATAATTCTTTATGCGCTTTTGTGCCGTTAAAGGCGGAAATATTTGGAGTTCTTTAATTTTATACAAATGACATCTAGCTGACAGCAACCGATTTCGAATTCAAATACGTAATGTTGTAAGCAGAAGCACTGAGATTAGAAAAGATTGAACCGATAAAATTAATCATCACCCGCTTTGTCTTCAATTCAACCCACTAATGTCTTAGCTAGCAGAAAAATTCAGACGACGCTGGTTAGGGAAACTGTTGTTCATTCATTAACTGATCAGGAAATTAAAAAGGAAGTATTCTTATGAATCTGAAAAATTAAAAAAGTAGGGTCTCGTTGGTCTCTTTCCAATGAAATACAATTTTTACTGTTCTTACCTGCGCAATCTACAAATACTTGGTCAGCATAAGAGGTTTTCTTTGAGCGATAACTCCGTAGAACTCGTGCTCGGGGAAAATTGTTCTGTAACGGAAAAAAAACATATATGGTGAAACAAAATACTTTAAAAACAGAACAAAAACTCTTTGGAAGGACGCTATCCTTCTGAAGAGGCTTGTGCGCAGAATATCAGATAATATTAGCATTTTTATGTATTTTAAAACATTTTTTAATGCTCTTTTCGGGTAAGTATGGATGATCAGTGTAGTTGCAGTCCGGCTTTAAGGACCAAATGCATAATTGCAATATTTGTTTGGAATTAATTTCTATTTAACACATAAGATGGACCATAATCTAAAAGTTGTTTTACTTAGGGGATTATCATTGTGAACAGTGGAAATGGGAAGAAATCTGACATATCTTTTTTGTAACTGCACGTTTTGGTGAGAATCGATGTTATGGGCGCTGAGGGATTACTCCTTTAATCACTGCACAAGCTCACACTTGTTGCAATGGTCAGCAACATATGTACCTATGCATTCCAAAACTGTCGGAAAGGGGCAGGTAACTGGGCAACAGGTTCAATGGTGGAATGGTGTTAAAAGAAGGTTTTACATATTTGCGTCAACAATTAGTAATGCCTTTAAGTAAATTTACCAAAAATGCTTCTTTTTGGGTAAGTTCCGCACATTAGGAAGAAAAATGATTCCCTTCAGGGCCTACGTGGATGCTGTGTGGAGGGTCGTTTTTGGAATAGGAAGGAGAGGAAGTTTTGGGAAGGAAAAAGGTAAGATGGATGGGTAGGAATGGGGGTTAGTGTGTCCAGTAATCCATTCTTCTCACTGTCTTGCAAGGCGATATTCCAAAAATGCCCTGTTTGAGTGGTCAGAAGATTTGACTAAACCAATCTCTTCCGATCCGGTCGGGTACCCCTGCTATGTCACTAAACGTAGCGAACTTCTTGAGGTCACCTATGGCAGAGGTGTCGGTTATCCAATAAATGGTTCCCATATCCACCTCCCAAATTGGATAATTTTTAAGGTTCTTCGTTTTAAAGAAATAATCAAGTCACGATAATGGACACTGTAGCACTGTTCGAAACGCTGGCTAACGTAGGAGGAAGTACAACACATAATAATACAAAAAAATAATCACCAGAGTTTGGGAAGCGGGTACCGCCGCCCCGGGAATCATATATTGGATAATCAACACCCCTGTCATAGGAAAACCCAAGTGGTTCGCTCTATTTGATGACTTAGCAGGGGTGCCCGAGTTCATGGGGTGAGGTTTGTGTAGGTCTTGGCGGGTCATTGCCCACCTACTACGTGGTGGGCCGGATCGGGAGAGATTGGTTGAGGGAGACCTAATCTAGACCTCTCCAGCATTACTCTCTCGACCTATCGCCTTGCACCGTATCAAAAACATCAAAAATCATCAAAATATCAAACACCTTGAAAAAAACATCAAAAATGCTAACGGAGACTAAAATAATATGTATATTTTTTAAAGACAATGTAGAGTGTGGACCAAAATATTGTAGAGGTTACGCGAAAAGTGTGTTGGGTGGATTCTTACGTCCGTTGCTCCTAGACACATTGAACCCCAGATTCTTAGCCACTACTCATACCCTTTTCCTTCCCAAAACTTCCTCTCCTTCCTTTCTCTAAAAATATCCTCCACACATCATTCCCAAAGTGACATAGGCCTCATATAAAAAAAGCTGATTACAAAGTACAAATAAACTGAGTCAAGTACTAACCTATTATTTGTGTACCTACTAATAGTTTTGATAAGGAAGAAAAAAATATAAAGATAAAATCAATTCCTTTGTTTGACTATTACACACTTATCGATATAATTAATGTTTTAAGAATCAGATTTGATTAAATATTTGTGTGATACGTTCATGAATGCAAATAAGTTTCTCAATTTCATAACACTATAATATGTTACCTAACAATTAATGTTTGGTATTTGCGTACAGGATGTTTGTTAACGGACGAATTTGACTTACTTTAACTTAATTCCTGACATTATTTAGAGTAAACATTGTAAATGAAATTTCGATCTCCGGTGATTTATTAAATATATCTACTTTAATTTCACTTTTGTTTGTTTGACGCGGAATCTTGGAAGTGGAAATTAAACCCACATCTGATCGAGCTGAAACTCTGCAGATCGACTTGTTGTCGATGATAATGCATTTTGTCAACTTTAGTTGGCAATCACGCGCAGACACTTGACCAACAATTAAACAAACAATTTTTTAAGTTTCAAAAGGCAAAATAGTTGTATTTTTACAATAAAAAAACTAGTTTTAACGGGATGATTTTTTAAATTATTTTTTTCTTTAACAGTCATTACTATTAACTCAACCGAGTAACCGGCCAACCCCTCATTCCGACTCTACCTTTTTTTTTAAATTTTATTCTTTGCGGAGACGGTTTATAGGCCCATTGTGCTATCTCCCATTTTACCTTAATCCTTAAACTACAAACCAGTCCGTTTAATAAAGTTCACCAGAGTTGTTATTGGAAATTAAGCTGTATCTTCTGGTGCGACAATGTGTCTTCCCAGGTCTCATTTCCCCTCTTCACTCGTCCTTGATTCCCTGAAGGCCCCACGAGGGAAGAGGGATTCATCTATTCTCTTCACTCCTTAGTTCCCCGAAGGCTCTACCTTCAATATGTACTGATTTTTTGTTTTTAATTGAATAAAAAACATCAAAAGTATCACCGGAACTCAAAATTTAATTTAGAATTTTTTAAAGCCAATGTAGAGTAAATAGTATTATATATTAAATGAAGAAACACACTTTGTAAAACACCACTTTATTAGAATTAATAATTATTTGACAGCCAACCAGGTTTCGCTTAGCTCAAGCTTCATCAGGGCTATTATATTAACTGTTAATATAATAACTGTTAATATAATAGCCCTGATGAAGCTTGAGCTAAGCGAAACCTGGTTGGCTGTCAAATAATTATTAATTCTAATAAAGTGGTGTTTTACAAATTGTGTTTCTTCATTTAATATATAATGTCACACCACAAAGTTTTTGCTTCCTTCGATAAAATAAATAGTATTAATTGTAGAGGTCATGCGGAATCTGTTTATAAAACAATGTTTTGGATTTAAGATTTCAATTTCTTTCTTTTGACAACTGAACAAACAATATTTATTATTGTTTTTAATAGGTTGAAAATGCATGATTTAGAGTTTTCCTCTAAAGTTTAAAAGAAAGCAATGTCAGTGACGACCGACGTCAGCGGAGGTAATTTAATCATGATGAGAGTTATTTTAGAAAAAAAAGATCTGGCGAGTAAAAGGAAAACAGATAAAAAAATGCTCAGATCTACTTTTATTTATTTATTGGGTTGTCTGTGATGAAGAATCACCAGGTTCCCAATTGTACCACTAGTTTCCGAACACCGTACATATTATAAGTTCTGCATTCATTTGCAATAATGTCGACTGTTCGGCTGACCTTAATAGCTCGACCACCAGTAAAAAAATACCAAGTGTGCAGTTCACATGCGGTAGAAGCCTTAACTTCAGAAATCTAAAGTAGACAAAAGTGGGAGGGCTACGAAGCACCGCATAGGAGACCGATTATTCTATCCGATTCTTTCGCATTCTCTCGCAGTCTAAATCTATAGATATATGTGCTTGTGTTTTTTGTGTCGCTTTTTCGATTCATCGAGTTTCGAATCACGACGGTGCTAAAAAGTTTTCACTTAAAAAAAGCAGGTGCGCAGTTAGTCGGTTATTTCGCGCAGAATGTAGCGGTAGTCGCTAGTATATACACTGCCGGTATTAGAAGTGCACGCATCTCTATATACGAGTCTCAAAACCTGTTGAACTTCATACGAATTTTACGCGGTATCAATTAGCACTATTGGAAATTTTTTTAACAATAAAGTGAACGGTGAAAATTCCTTCATTATTTTCTACAACAAAATAAAATAACGTCCACGTTAGGAAGGACCCGAACGGCATGATTGAGAAAACACCCAAAAGCCGGTAAATATCCGCAGATGAAACAAAAACTATCAAATAGCGCAAAAAACTTTATTACAAAAAAGTTGTTTGTCTTAATTTTTTTATGACATTAGTGGAGGACTACGAAAATGTATAAGATTCATCAATAAATTTCTGTGTATTTTTTACCTACAAATAGGTATAGACCTTAATTTCATAGTTCTATAGTTGCGTAACGAATATTGACAATGAATAATAATATTTCAATCATCTCATTTATCATAAAATGTCGTAATTGTTTATTAGTCATTTGAATAAATCTCTTTGTTGTTGTTGTCGAGCGCCTTAAATATATCAATTTGCCTATTTTAGACAAAGGGTAAACAAACTTTTGTTACAGATAAGAAGTGTCGTTGATAATATTCTTATTGTTCTTAATATAATATAACTTGTGGTTACCGTGTTATTATTCGGAATTTGATGCAAAGCGTGATAAGATAGTGAAGTCGCGCGGGATATATAATACGTGTTCCTTTGGGAAAAGTTTTAGTGGAGTAATTCTTTTATGGTGTGATAATGGAGCATACTCAAGAGTGTATCAATTGGTGCAAGCGAGGAGTTCGCCGAACAACTTCAATTCCTACAACTGTCCGGGCTGCAACCAAAGTCTGGAAATTCAGAGTCCTCGCGCTAGGACTGAATAAAGCAGAAACGGTTTGCATTACAGGCGATTCCGAAGAACTTGGATCATGGGAAAGCAGCAAGGTCATTTTGCTCTACCGAGAAGAAACCACAGACTACTGGTCGGCAGACATAAACATCCCTTCAGAATCGGATGTCCTGTTCCGCTACTGTACATGCATTGTTGTGAATACAACATCTCCTGTCACCGTTGTCGTCAGGAAATGGGAAACACACATTGATCCAAGGGTCATCAGAACTTCTCAGACTACGCCGCCTGATTTCGATATTCTAGGACTAGTCGAAAATTCAAACAAATATGAAAATGGTTGGCTTTCCGCAGGGAAAATTTTTCAGTTCAGGATTCCTGAAAATTCTGTGGCATTATCAAACAAACCAAATATCAGAGTAAAAATAACACCTCTGAGTTCAGACTTTGAGTGCGTTTCCAAAAATGTGACAAAAGTCTTTGATTCTCTGGAACCAGAAAATGTTATCATCGAAGTTGCAAACCAAAATGGAACTGATCCAAGGTTTATGATTCAAGAAGAAACTGGTCATTCATACACTAAGGATGATTATTTAGTCTTCAATGTGACAGTGCCTAACGATGAAGTCAACCAATATAATGTGCAATTTTTTGATAATAATTCTGGTTCTCTCATTCATTTTGGATACAGCGATATCTTGACTACCGTTTTGAAAAACTCAAAAGGAAGTTTGCAAATTCCCATTTTGTGTACCTCTTCTAATTTCCCAATTGGGTACTTGGATATCAGTTACCTCGTTGTGCGACCAACAGTTGATACCACTTGTGATATGAGTATAAGTTACTCTAACTACTGGAATTCTGCCTGGTCAGGACTTGAAGTAGGACATCGTGGAATGGGAGCAAGCTTCAAAGTGATGGAAGAAAACATCAAAAGAGAAAATACAATTGGATCCTTCCAAAAGGCAGGAGTAAGTGGTGCAGACATGGTTGAATTTGATGTACAATTAAGCAAAGATCTTGTGCCAGTAATCTACCATGACTTCAACTTATGTTTGATATCTAAAAACAAATCTGGGGGAGACTACCCTGACATGGTTCAAATGCCAATGCAGGAATTAACCCGTGAACAACTTCAAGAAATGAGAATATACCACGTTGCTGAATCAAAACTTGGGATTTTCACCTTTGATGAAGTCACCCCAGAACCATTTCCATTGTTATCCGAGGTTTTTGAAGAAGTGGATCCATCAATTGGATTCAACGTGGAAATCAAATGGCCACTTACCAACATCAATGGAAAATCTGAACTCGATCACCCAATTGACTTGAATCTTTACTTGGATCGAATCATTGCTGTTCTTTTTAGGTTTAAGGGAGAGAGAAAGGTGGTGATTTCTTGCTTTGACCCCGATGTATGCACATCATTAAGGTTCAAACAGAATTATTTCCCAGTCATGTTCTTAACCGAGGGAGCTGTCATTGTAGTTAAACAGGAAGACTCGCGTTGCAATAGCACTCCAGCCGCAGTTAACTTTGCACTGAATGCCAGTCTATTGGGAGTTGTCACGAATTCTAAAGATTTACTCCGAGATCTCTCTCTGATTCAATTAGTACGTGAAGCTGGTTTGAAACACTTCTGCTGGGGTGGAGAAAACAATAACAAAGATGTAATAAATCAGATGAAAGCCGCTGGTCTGGACGGAATCATCTTTGATAAAATGGATGTGTACTCTACAAAACCGAAAAAAACTTCAATTTTCAAGTCTGAACCGGGAGATTTCTAATTTTTTTTCTTTACAATAAGTATTATTTTTGTATAATTTTAAAGTTGATATTTTAAAATCTAACAAAATATTTACAAGCATACTTATGTATTGTATTTTCTGGGTACCTACCTTGTTTTTTATTTAAACCTTTTAATAAATAATAACCTATTATACTTTAAATCAATCATTGAAATATATTTCCACATTTACTGCTTAAGAGAAAAATGCACTTATATAATATCTGTACATTATTTTATATGAGAAACAAACCACAATAAGTGAAGTCATAAATTTTAAGAGAGAATTATGGAATTTATTCAATGTATTTACAAATTTCTTGTTTTAGTGTTAAAAAAATTATCAACATGAAACCATAACTATTAACTTTTTTCTATGTTTGTCTTTCCATTTCTTTTGCTTAAAAGTTCACAAAGAATTATTACCTTTTTACAGTTTTTCTTTTTTGGCCAGACTATTAACTATATTTATATTTAATCATGTTATTCAAAATAATACAAATTTATTATGTTCAATTAATAATATTCTAAATTATGCAAATAAATCATTTGAAATAAAACTTTGCATTCATTTAAATATTATTAATTTTCAGGTAAAGCAAGCGATCAAAGGATGAAGATAAGTTCAAATAATTTTATTCATTCATAAAACACACAGAGAGCTGCTGTTATCGTGAAATTGTTAGAATACATGACATTAGTCACTAGAATATACGAATAGTTACGACTGTTAGGAGATAACACGAGAGTAATTATTATTATATTTCAAAATACCTATCTCTATAACCATTTATACAGCAATATCCCATGAAAGTTGGTCTGTATTTATGAGTCAGATTTTCCTTTGAAATGTAACCTCTCAGTTATCTAAAAAGTAATTAAAAAAATAAATTATTCCTCCATCTTCAACCAATTGTTGTCAATAATACCAAGAAACAGTTGTTGTCAATAATATTTCTTGGCTCTAAGAGAAAGTTTTGAATAGCCTACTGGAAGAAAAATAGGTTTACAAAAAATAATGGCAAGTGCAGTCTAATAAAAAAGTAATCATTAGGTTGAAAAGTAAAAAAAAAATCAATTGAAACGTTCGAAATTCTGAAAACATAGTAACTATGTTCGTTGGTGATTTGAACATGTGGGTTCTTATGCTGGAGACAATATTTAATTAATTAATCATGTCTCAACAGCATAGAAATTCGCCCACATAACATTACTGGTGTTAAATCTGGATGGCAACAAAATTGTCTTTATTTGTAAAAGGTTAATGAGACCACATTGATATTATCTTGGTGTAAATATAAAAACAAAAAAAAACTAAAAAACACTTAACCGCAGCGTGCGGTGTTCCAAAAGGTCGTACACTTGGTCCATTACTACCATTAAAAATAATAACTGTTATACAAAACCAGTTGAAGTAACTCTTATTGTACTGAATATATAGTACTCCTGAATAGATTCTAAATTCAATATTTTGATTGTTACCAATATTTAAAAATTGTTAAATATATATAATTTTTAAATTTGTCATCAAAGATTAAAGCCATACAAACTTTTAAAAATATTCTAAAGTCTCGTACGAATAAAATTATAATGAGACGTGGAGACTGTGTCTACAATATTACAAATTCGTTTAAAAAAGGTTTATGTTTTAATTATTGTGTTCTTATGCTGGCAATTAAATTTTATATTTTAATTTGTGAGAATTACTCGCTCAAGATAACGTTTGTTATTTATGTTTGCTTGAAAAAACGTATGACATGATTTTCTTATCGCTGAACAAAAGCGTTTTTACAAAGTAAAAATTATTTATCTTTCAAACACTTTGATACAAGTTAATTCATTCTCGTTCCTTGCATGTAATATAACTGTTTTTTTTAAATAAAGTAACTTTTATTTATTTATTAAATGCGGTCCGTAATATTTGGTCAATATTTAAAAAAATACTATTTTTTGTCATATTGAACGTTTTTCAAAGACCTGGTAGGTACTTCAAAACTTTGTAATTTTCAGACAGCAATCAATATACAGAGTTAGTTATAATTAATAGATTGTGGAAAACTTAGTGGTCAGTTTACCACAATCTAGGTATTAATTTTCAGTCAACTGCAAAGCAGCTGGACAGTTCGGCGGAACTTGCTTTTTATAGTGTCTTCACCGCAAACAACGAGTTATTGCAAATTGTACACAATCAACACAATGCACATATGGCAATCCAAAAATAATAAATCACTTTTTGTATGTATTTACCCATAAACATTTTAGACTGAATTATTATTATAATATCTTGATTTCTGTTGAAAATGAGAAATGCATGTATAATCTATAATATATCCTCTTATATATGTCCATATTAAAAAAAAAAAAATGTTGGCCATTAACAAGCCAGCGGTTGAGAATTCATGTTTCGTCGAAAGATATTCTAACGATCGTACAGGGCGGTTCCAACGAGAAAGAATATTCGTACCAGCTTTTTAAAATAATAACTCAATATCGATTTTATTTCATTCAAAATTTGATTCAATTTATACGTACATTCAAAAACGCTGAAAGGTGTCATCATGATAAAACTATTAAAATAACGTACTTTTTCTAATTATTTTTTGATCATAAGTATTTATAATTTTTCAATAATGTCTGAGAAAAATAAGAATGTAAAAAAAAATTGTAAATATATTAGTTTGTAAGTTCGTAAATAAATAGAGAAACTTAAGTATTTTCGTCACAAAATACGTTTATATTTTTTTGAATGGTTTTATTTAAACTTAATTTAAAATTCTGAAACATAGCTTTCCAGAAAATGTATTGATTTATTTTACTGATTATATGATTTGAAATGTGTGTTTTGAAATTTGTATGAAAATTTAAGAAATCTGCCAACGACCTACGGTAAAACAATATTGTACTAAAAATAAATATATTTTGAAAAAAATTAAAAACCTCGAAATTTTTTCGATAAAATAACAATCTTTAGATATCAATTTATAATTTCTTGTGGAAACGAGTCACTACGTCTAAAATTTGATTTAAAAATGGCATATTTCCGGTATAGTCTGGTTGTACATATTATTTTATCTGGAAATTTATTCATCGACAACCACAAAACGGAAATGCGCCTAACATGGTGGTCGAAAATTCCCCAAATCATCTATTTAAATAACGAAAAAAATGGTTAGTTCCAACAACCATTGTTGCAACTTTGAAAAGAATAATCGATATAAGTTTGTGTGTGTGTGTGGTGTGAGGGTGTGTGAGGGTGTGAGGGTGGGTGCGTGTGTGTGTATGTTGAGAAGTTACATAATTTTTAATTAATTATTAATAAAAACCTTTGTAGTTGGTCTTCCAGGGATTTAGGATTCTGAAGGTCACAAGTAAATTGGCGATTGGTTGTTCTACGACAAAGCACAGTTAGTAGGCGAGGAACCGATGGATCTTAAAAAAACATATTTTCAATCAATGAATAACATTTTATGATAGCTAATATCTAAACGTTTATTCAAATTTTACACAACTGATACTCAACCATTTGCCCTCCACTAATGGTTGTAAATATAAAACTCGTTCATTAGTAAGGCCTTCATAATATAATACATTTTGTCGAACAAAGACCTGCTATCATTCAAATACACAGTAGAAAACAAAATCTTAGAAAAAATCAGCGAAATTAGGAATCTTGGAGTTATGTTTGACAAACAATCGAATTTTATAAATCACATACAAAAAATAACTAACAAAGGCATGATGACACTGGATTTATAATTAGAACTATTATAGACTTCGATTCGTCACAAGTTATAAAATCGAGTATTTGTCTCTAGTACGCAGCTTGTCAAAATACAATTCTATAGTGTGGTCCCCACACTATAAAAAACATTATAAAAAAATTACGCTTAAAATTCATTCCCCAGAAAATAGAGAAGAAAAATCTATTATTAATTTTTTTTTGAACTCCGAATTAGACTGTTGCGAACTCCTACTTCATCGAATTCAAAATACCAAATCGAGCAATTAGGCAAAATTATTTTTTCCTGATGTAAAAACTTGTTTCTCTCTTTTCTTATTTTTTGTATCATACACTTTGTATGCACCTTAAATTTGGTATTATTAACCTGCTCTATGTTAGAATTTTTACGTCATCTGCAATTTAAAATCTGGTTTCGTTTTTTTTTTTAATATTTTATAATACATTATAATGTTTTCACTTGAAGGAACCTTTATTCCTAAGAAATACGATGTTCATTTCCTTAAGTTTTCTTAAAGATTTTTTAAAAATGAAAACATCGTTATCACCGATGTGATTTGAAACTCGATAAAACGAAAAATACCGACACTTAAAAGAGACAAACTCTCGCATCTATAGGATTTAGCTTGCGAAAAAATGATATAGTAGATATTATCGGTCTCCTCTTTTTGCGGTGCTTCGCAGCCTACTCACTCTTGTCTACTTTAGCTTTCTAAAGGTTTCACTTATACCGCGTTTGAATTTCACAATCTGATATTTTTATTTGAAAATCGTGTCTCCGTATCTTAATTATGTGTCTTATAATCACATAAAAACCCACCAGGGCGATAAAAGTTAATGAACAAAAAATAAATTAATAAATAAATATATAATGAGCGGGTATATTAATTTATACCAACCACCTCGCTACGTTACCACCTTCCTTTTGTTCCAAAGTTTCGGAGAATGTGCAGATTCCATTACCAGGTCAAATTCGTTTTAACGTGATGAGTATTCAATGATTCAATCACTTATGGATACCCTGTCAAAGTCAATTTGACATCCCTTTAATACAAATACCGTTGGCGAGATAACACTTAGCACCTTTTGGTTTCTGGCTTTGGGTATGGGTAATGAACGTAATGAATTTCCCAGAAGTGACGTGCAGGAATAGTTCACATTGACAAGAAATAATATTGTGTTACAATATTGATTGCATATTCAGTATTCTACACTCTACCTATATCCTTCGTAGTGTGCACACTTCGCTGGAGTGTCAATGTTTATCGAATTTGGATTCGCCAAGATTCTCAAAATTTACTAAATTAATAGGTATTGAAAACGGTGACGCGACAGTTGGTCCGGCCGACAGTTCGTCCGGCCGACAATTGTTTCGGCCGACAATTGGTCCGGCCGAAAGTTTTGAAGATGTTTTCTTCAAGTAAGTATGCAAAGAGGATATACGGCCGTACAACCAAAGTCGGTATACTTATATCTGAAGGCATCTTGAGTGGAAATCCGCTGTAAAAATATTTTTACTTATAATTTCGACTCTCCGAAGTAGCATGCGGCAATCACAAAATACGACATACTTATAAGTGCAGTTGGCTTAGCAAAAAACTCTAAAGATTATTACTTGCAAATAATATAACTTTTATATCTAGATATTTGTTTTATATCTAGATGTTTGCTGACGATATTGCTTTGGTTGCTGAAAGCGAAGAAGAACTGCAAGAGGCCTTAACAACCATGCAAAGCATTCTTCAAAACAACTACAACATGAAGATAAATAAAGACAAAACAAAACTGCTGACTGTAGGCCGAACGCAACACCAGATGAGAGTAGAGATGGCAGGAGTTCCAATAAAGAACACCAAGGAGTTTGTCTACCTCGGGAGTAAAATAACATGGGACGGTCGGTCTAAGAGCGAGGTCGACAGCCGTATACACCAGGCTAGGCTTGCATTCAATAAAAGGTCGAAAGTAATTGAATCAAATAATATAGACTTAAAACTGCGAATACTCCTCATCAAGACCTATGTGTGGAGTATCTTGATGTACGGCTGCGAAACATGGTGCCTATCCGAAAGAGATAAACGGAGACTAGAGGCTTTTGAGATGTGGTCCTATAGAAGATTATTAGGAATTTCCTGGAGAGACCACATTACAAATGAGGAGGTTCTCCAAAGTATCGAAGGAGGAAGGCACCTGCTCAGGACCTTGTGCGAAAGGCGTGCAAGATGGATCGGACATGTTATACGACAAGAAGGCCTCTTGCATACCATAATGGAGGGTATGACCGAGGGGACAAACTCTAGGGGACGCCCACGCCGAGAGTACCTGGACGACCTGCTGGTGGACGTGCGCTGCTCATCATATGCAGAACTCAAAAGAGCAGCACAAGACAGGGAAGAATGGAAAAGAAAATTAGAGGAAATTGCTGCAAACCAATCCCAGGATTGAAACCAGAGAGAGATCTAGATATAACACAAGAGTCCCAACTGCGCCCAACCGTCTCGAGCCAGTGAGACTATGGCATCCCGATTTTATTTTATTTTTTTTACATAATCTCCACACAGGTGACCCTGAGGAAAATCATTTCCCCCACCGCCTATGTCATCTTTGGAATGCCGTGTGGAGGGTTTTTTAAGGAAAGGAAGGAGAAGAGAGTTCTGGGAAGGAAAAGGGTTTAAGGGGTGGGTAGGAATCTGGGGTTCAGTGTGTCCTGGTCATCCGCCTCCAAGACCTAGACAAACCTCACCCCATGAACCCGGGGTATGGTGTGATGCAGAAGGTAGTGGGGAGGGGAAGGAGATGTGGAAAATGTACCTGGCTATTTAGATCTTGTCACCAAACACGGCTAAAGCCAATTCAAGTAACGATACTAAACCTACATAAACTGTACACCAGCGTAAAGATTAAAAAAAATCGAATGATATACCTAACTTTTTTTTCCGACTATAACACAACAGTCCCAACTGCTCCTAACCGTCTGGAGCCAATGATACTATGGTATTCCCAATTTTGATATGTTGTGAGGCTGAAGATAGTGGGGAGGGGAAAGAGGTGTTAAAAATGTATCTGGCTATTCATGTACCAGGGCGGAGGTAAGCATACCCGCCTCCTAAATCTTAAGAAATTAGTGCACATATAAGTATGTCGTATTTTGCTGTTCGTTAGTATTCATTCAGAAGTGTAACGTTACTTGAAATGACTTTAGCCGTGTTTGATGACAAGATCTGAATAGCCAGGTACATTTTCCACATCTCCTTCCCATCCCCACTATCTTCATGGGATGAGGTTTGTCTAGGTCTTAGAGGCGGATGACTAGAACACACTGAACCCCAGATTCCTACCCACCCCTTAAACCCTTTTCCTTCCCAGAACTCTTCTCTCCTTTTTTCCTTAAAAAACCATTCACACAGCATTCCAAAGATGACATAGGCGCTGGGGGAAATGATTTTCCTCAGGGTTTCCTGTGTGGAGATATGTAAAAAAAAAAAATTGGGGATGCCGTAGTCTCACTGGCTCGAGAGGCTATTATTATTGTTTGCTTACTAGTATTTTCCCTTTTAAACAAGAGATGTCTCGCATCTCTTCTGAATTAATGGAGCGGGAAATTTCCAAATCGAATTTTCAGAAATCCCGGGCGCTGGACGCGTAGGTATTTCAATTATTGACGCAATCGCTGAGTGGTTAGTGACAGAAAAAAATCTTTTAGACTTGTTCCAAAAAAAAAAAACACTATATTGGCTTGAGTTTTCCACTTACAGGGACGGTTTTAGAAGTAAATAAAATATTATCAGGTCATTCGTAACATGATAACTTTTTAAAGGTGCAAAAATTCAGAATATAGATATTTCGATAATAATTTTCCTGTCGCAACCAGGTAAAGCCTTGAAATGAGATAGAAATGGTAGTTGATGCCCATTGCACACTGCACAGGTTTCCTGTCTGATTAAATTGAATTCGACGATTACATCTTCTATCCCATGTCACTAGCCTATGGCATAACGAGCAATGGCTTGCCGTTACAAGTTAGTGTCACATCGACATAGAGCAACAAGGATGGATGTCCTTGTTGTGTTGTTATTTATTGACCGCATATTATTGTTTGTTTCAGTTGTGCAGTATGGATATATGGATGTGTCATAATATTGTGTTCAAATTTGTTTATTTATTCATTGACGCCGATAAGCCGATTTGATTGGCAGTTTTGGTCAGCATTAAAATGACCATCATCCGGGCAGATCTGCAGATTTTGTTTAAGTGTGTGATTATATAAACCGAGATGAGTGGAGGAAGACTTTTGAGCAGGCCAAGACCCACCAGGGATTGTAGAGCCAAGAGTTGAAGATGATGATGATGTGTGATTATATATGAAGAAGTGATATCGTTTTGTTGGCGTTAATTCTGTTATTCATTCATACGGTTTTATGTACTCAAAGAGGAGATAAGTGGAGAGATGATGTCCTCTTCATATGGGGGCCTTCAGGCAACCATGTAGGAGTGAAGAGGAGAAATAGGGCCATTTCTGTGAACTCTTCCCTTGTGGGGCCTTTTAGGGAACCAAGGGGGAGTGAAGAATAGAGATGAAGTCCTTTTCCCTCCTGGGGCCCTCGGGAAACCAAGGTGGAGTGGACTCTTCCCTTGTGGGGCCTTTAGGGAACCAAGGAGAGGCAAATTCATTTCCAATGACAATCCTGGTGAACTTTTTAAAAGAGGCTGGGTTACTGTCAAATGAATGAGTTAAAATGGGAGATAGCACAATGGGCCTACGGCCTAAGTGTTCCGGGAACTATGTTTATATATAAACCGTCTCCGCTGTTTAATTTTTAAGTCCCTCTCCTCCTGTCTGTCCGTCTCAGTAGCTTCAGAGTTAGTGGCAAAATGACTCCAATATGCCTACAATGTTCTAATCCAGTGTTTCTTAACCGTATTGAAAGAATCACCCCTTTTACCGCAGTAAAATTATTCGACGCCCCCCCCCCCCCCCCGAAACGAAAAATGAATTTAAATTATGAAAAGTATAAATAAAACACCTTATTACTAAATTGACATTGAGTATTATGCCTCAGTTTAAATTTTTGTGCATGAAAGTGTAGTTTATTTAACAGAAATTGTCAAATTTTTACGAAAGAGTGTCAACGTGTCAGTGTGCTTAGCTCGTGAATGAGCTTATTTTATATTTGACACAATGCCCACTTGAACTTTTGCAGCGCCCCCTAAATGCTAAAAATTTAAAAAAGCCCCCCAGACCTCCTAAACGCCCCCAGGGGGGCGTTGATGGGGCGCTGATTTAAAATTTAATATATTTTTTATTCTTTATATTTTATTGTAAAATTAGTAAAACTTACTGAAAAAGTAATTTTTCTTGGAAAATAATTAATTCAAGCCCGATTGGCCAACATGCGCAGCTTCCCAGGTCGTGATGTCCAGAAGTCGCAATCAGGGTGTAAAGCTGTTCGGCTTTGGTGGCTTCCTTCTTTCCGCGACAAGGATTAGCGTGCAGTTTGTGAGAGAGTGATTGATGTTTGAGGTTATCCTTTAGTAAAACACTTATGTTTTACTGGATATTGCTGTTACTTTAGTTTTTTTAGAATAAATTCACAGACAGAGAGAGAGTGATTCTAAATTTTCAAGTTGAAATAAATAAATGATTGAGTGACACAGCAGAAATAAAGTACGGGGTGCCTCAGGTTAGTGTCTTAGGCCCTATTATTTTTCTTATCTATATTAATGGTCTCACTGATATTAAAATCCCAACACTCAGCTATAATGTGATCAGCTACGCAGATGATAGTGTACTTCTTTTTAAAGAGCAAACATGGGAAAAGGCCTTTAAAAGCGCAGAATTTGGTATGAAGGAGATAAAAAAATGGCTTGATAAAAATCTTCTTACCCTAAACACCTCGAAAACCAAAATTTTTAACATTCAGTAAAACATTCAGTAAATTGGGCAACCAAAAACCGTCCCGCTTTTACATCTGTATCCATGTACTACATCACAAACCACAAACTGCGACTGCGAAAAAATTGAACATTCTAATAATATTAAGTATTGTCATATTGGGTTGAGTTGGGTTTAACTTCTCAAAAGTACCAATTGGCGATCCCTTAATGAGTTTGAGTTTTGATAACTCATGGGAGTGCAACTTTGTTGTATGTTTTTAATAAAAAAAAATAAAAAAATAAAATAAAAGTATCTTGGTTTAACAGTGGATTTGCAAACTAAAATGGGAACTTCACATAAATTCACTTGTATTGAGAATCCGAAAACAAATATATATATTTAAAACGATTAGAAACATTATGTCACTTAAACTACTAAAATATGAATACTTTTCCCTTTGTCAAAGCATTTTAATTTATGGGATATCGGCATGGGGTGAAGCTGCAGACAGATACATTAAGCTACTTAATACAGCTCATAAATCATTTATTAGAACTATGTTCAAAAAACCATATCTTCATCCCACTGAAAATCTTTTAATTAAAAATAAAATACATGATATCAGGAAGCTATTCATAAAAAAAATTATCCATATAAATTGCATAAAATCGTCACTTTCACAAATATCTCACTCCCAGAACACTAGAGCTAAATCTAACAATCATTTACAAGTGCCAAAAATTAAATCCACTCTTGCCAAAAAACATGAATCTTACCTCGCACCTTCCATATTCAACACTTTCTTAAAAGAAACACAACATATGTATAACGCAAACCAACAGAAAACGTACATATAAAAACTTTAATACGTGGTTAATTATCAAAAAAAATAATTTCATTAACAATTTACTTGCAAATCGTTCGTGTTAATTTTTTTTTATATACGCTGTATATTGATATTTAAATATATGTATATGAAAAAAAAAAACACCAAAAAAAATATTTGATTATTTCATTCACACTAAAAAAAACATTTTTATATATACGTAATATTTAAATTATTTTATGTAGATAATCTTTTGTATTTCTACTTAAGTTTTATTATTTCTTTTTATTGTATTCTGTATCTTTATTTATTATCTTTTGTATTTTTAGTTACTTTTATTGTTATTTAAATTTTATGTAATGATGGATACTGCTACCCAAAAAAAAAAAAAATACTTGACTGGCAATTAGTATTATAAAGTTTCAAGTGAAATATCATAAAATTGCGCTATATAAATACTATGTTATTATTATTACAAAGAGAACTTAACTGAGTAATGCGAGAAGAGAATTAGTTTGCTAAAACCACAACAACGATTTTTATAAACAACAAGACAAAGTTTGACATCACGACAGAGATTATAGATGCAAATTCATAGCAATATTGGTATAAGAGATGGCATAGACATAAAAGTTTAGGGAAAAGGCTCTACACATCATTATTAAATGATAAGTAAAAGTGTTTAGATTTGAATGACTTTAAATATAAAATAGGACAATCACAACACAGAACACAAAACAAATGTTCCTACAAAGTGATCTCGAGTAAAAATGAATGAAAAGTGCCTTTGATTGTTAAATGGTTAGATTTCAGTTTAAAATAATATGTTTTAACGAAAATGTCTCATTTTATTTACATTTGGTAAAGTCCTTAAATAATTAAAAACAATTTTAGGTACAATACTTACTTAACTAGATAGATTCCGGCCTTTAAAGATAGCGGGCTGTGAGACCGCACGTCCATAGTTGTGTAACAAAAATGTCACGTCCATTGTTAAAGGTTAATAAAAAAAAAAGTTTTAACTAGGTTTTTAACCTATGTAAACTTCGCCCCTTTGTAAATATTATTATTTATGTCCTTTGCCTTCTTCTTAATACTTTAACAGCCACACATTTGAATTATTTAACACTTTGTCAGCCGTATACGAGCCTCTTTTCCCTAGAATACGCTAATCACGGGTATCACTCGTGATTGAGTTTCGCGCTGTTTATGTTAAAATCATTAACTCTTTTTGTGATTTTTTTTTTTTTTTTTTTTAGATGTATACCTCACAAGAGTCCCAACTGCTCCCATCTGAAGCCAGTGAGACTATGGCATCCCCAATCGGGGTATGTTGTGAGGCTGAGGGTAGTGGGGAGGGGAAGGAGATAGGGAAGAGGAAGGTGGGGAAGTACCTGGCTATTCAGATCTGGTCACCAAACACGGCTAATGCCGTTTCAAGCAACGTTTCAATTCTGAATGGTGGTCTTACATCAGGGCGATACAGAGAGTATCTTCCACTCTGGAACGTGCCGCAAATATACTATTTATTATTTTAAATTAATAAATTGTGTAACAACACAAATTAATCAAATAAAATTTATTTGCCATGCCGGGATTCGATCCCGCGACCTTCGGTGCGCGAGTCAAGCGTCTTACCGCTGCGCTACGCGCTGTGATACGCGTTATCGGAACGTGTAGGTGAATGCTCATGCTCAGTAAGGTGGGTCATTTAAAAAAAAATGATAATTTTAGATTCTGTTAGCGATAAAAGGGTGCCAAATGGGTTCAAACCGACGTGTTTAATTTTTTTTAAATTTCTGATACGATCTTCTTCCTCCGGATTCACTTCAAAGTTTTGAAAATTTTCATTTTTAGAGGTATTTTCTAGTGTGTATAAAAGTTACTAAGAATCCTTAATACTATATTTTTTGTAATATTCTATGGCAAATATGGTACGTATTTACGAATTCATTTACAAAAAATCCGAGTTTTGATGATTAGTGGCTCGAGGTGAGGGCGGGGGAAGCACCGATTGCACTAAGCGCAGCGACTCTGCGCAACCGACGTCGGAGTTTGGAGTCAGTCGCGTTGCACAAGTTTTCGCAATGGAACGTACTCGGAATGCGTTAAAAATTCCCATATTTGGTGAAATTTGCGACGTTAAAGACAATGTTTTACCAACTTATTATGATGTTATGAAGTTTTTTGAGTGGACCAGGCATCAAATAAAATTAAATCAAGAGACCAAACTAGAACCCAAATTTCAGCAAATAGAGTGTACTGTGACAGCACGAATTGAAGAAATATGGAGAAAGGCTTCAATTCCCATCGTTACACACTCGAGAGTAGCACGCATGTTGAGGTCATATCATTTTAAATGCAAAAACCTTCTTTAGTCACATCCTAAAATACCGGAGAAAAAAATGGAGGAATTCCGTCGCAGAAGTAAAGTGCTGTTTGATATTTCGTCTTGCAAATGCAAAGATTTCAGTAAATGTGACTGTCCTAAAGATAAAAAAATACCTGTAAATGAACAGAGTTTCATTAGTGACCAACGTACTACACGAAAAATGATAATAGGAAATGTGGATACCGCTACAACAAAACGAATGAAAACTGCGTTGAAAAGAAAACTTCTGAAGCAAAAATCCTTGCGTACGTCTAAAAAGGAAAGCACAGGTAAGCCAACTACCTCTCTAATCGATATTTCCACGTCTTCTGCATCAAATGAATCCGATTGCAATGATGTTTTCAAATCAAATGTTGTATCTCAAATGCCTCAGAAGCAGGCTGCGGTCACTATTGATTATTCTACACTTTCGAAGACTTGTGATAGATATGGAGTTTCGGATAGAGCAGCGGCAGCCATTGCCTCAGCAGTTCTGTATGACATCAAGTCTAATATTCCAATTATTGACAAAAGTAAACTTCGCAGAGAACGAAAAAAACAAGGGAAAATATTAAGGCACAACACATAGTTTTACAAATACCCGCATTATATTTTGATGGCCGGAAAGATAAAACATTAATTATCACGGAAAAAGGGGGGAGGCATTACGGACAACTAATCATTGAAGAGCATATTTTAATGATAAAAGAGCCAGACTCAATATATTTGGGTTATATTGCACCAAACTCTGGCACGTCGAAAGTTAAAGTAAGAACAATTGTCGATTATTTTTTAAAGGAAGAAATACCATTTGAACCATTAATGGTTATTGGATGTGACGGAACGAACGTGAACGTTGGAAAACATGGAGGTATAATACGTTTGCTTGAAAAACGTTTGGATAAACCATTGCAATGGATAATTTGCTTGCTTCACATGAACGAGTTACCATTTCGTCATTTGTTCACACATCTTGACGTTAAGACATTTGGACCTCAAACATATTCAGGGACAATAGGACTAGCTTTAGAAAACTGTGAAAAAAAGCCTATTGTTCATTTTCAGAAAATTGACGGAGAGTTGCCTGAATTATTAACTAAAGACCTAAGTACAGATCAGTTATATTTGTATAAAATCGTATCTGCAGTTACGGTGGGGGAATTACCTGAAGATTTAGGCCACAAATCTCCTGGAAAAATGTCTCATGCCAGATGGCTTACGCGTGCTAACCGAATTCTTCGTCTTTATGTTGCAACGGAAGCTCCTACAGAGAATCTTATTATTTTAGCAACGTACGTTGTTAAAGTTTATGCTCCGACTTGGTTCAGTATTAAAACTCATCCCACCTGTAAAGATGGAGCATGTCACCTATGGCAGCTAATTTCAGCGTCTAGATACTTATCCCCTGAACTAAAAACTATAATTGATCCAGTCATAGAAAGAAACAGTTACTTCGCACACCCCGAAAATTTACTACTTGCAATGTTAACTGACCCTCACAAGCATATCCGGGAATTAGCTGCGCGTCGTGTTCTAAAAGCACGCCGTAAGAAACTAAGTAAAACAAGGCTGTTCCAACTTCCAAACATAAACCTCGATGCATCACATTACTACGACCTTATTAATTGGCAGCAAAATGTAACCGAACCCCCAATACTGAAGAATATATCGGATGAAGATCTTCAATTGTTTGTAGCACAGGGGGGAGAAGGTAAATTGCCTCTTCTGCGTCTGCCATGTCATACTCAAGCAGTTGAAAGAGCTGTAAAGACTGTTACTGAAGCCTCGACTACTTTATGTACGAAGTCTGCAAGAGAAGGTCTTATTATGGCAAAGATTGAGTCTCGCAAAATAATGCCGAAATTTGAGAGTAAGAAGGATTTTGCTGGTATTTGAATAACTCTTCTAGTCAATACTATGTCAATGCAATGACAACATGTTCCCCTACATGAATTACGTGGCTCGGCTATCCCTGTATTTCACGTGATTAATTTGATGATTTGGATGCGTTACATGACTGGGAACTGAGAGTAGGAATGTAGTACCAATGGGTTCTACACGTACAAATGTACAAATACCTATAAATCATTAAACTTTAGTAACACCGATAATGGTTTGAAGTCAAAGGTGATACAATTATGTAGGTACTTCAGATACAAATGTTAATTTATTTATTTATTTATTTATCTATAATAAAATATATTAACATTAGTTTTATTTGTATGCCTGTCTCACTAGGGTATACCTGTGTCGAGACAGGCGTACAGGAATATAAATAAATATTGTAGTTACAAGGATATTTAAGGTAAAATACATATCACTTTGAATAGAGTTAAAACAGAAAGGTGATTGGAAGGGTGGTAAATCTTTTAAAGAGAGTTATTTTATAAATGTTGGAGATGAAGTAGAGAAGTAAATTCTGCCTAATCTATTTAAAGGTCAAATTTGAAAGGATTCCATTATTTCCATTTATTTTATATGGGTTAGGTTGTATGTGAGTAGTTATTTTTGTGAATGTGTGATTTATTTTACATGTGTTTGTAATAGTGTGGCGTCCAATACTTATAATCCATTTTTTAATATCTTGTTTGAATTTTTTAAAGGAGTCTGATCGTAGTTGGTAGTTGTTATATCTGCCCTTTCCTCGGCAGATATTAATTATTACAAGGTTCTTTAAATATAAATGTGTTTATTACTTTTAATAACCTAGCTGGATAGCTATGACTGTTTACTATTCGGGGGTAGGTATATCTCTGCGCTCCCACCTCGGGAGCTGGTAAAGTCTATCTCTAGTACCACATCTTGTACACTAATGCCATCTGGCGAGCTATGGCGCAAGCTAAATGCTTACCGCCATCTATCGTATTATTTCCATATTAAATACCTATTTACTATACATTACACCCTCCCCGACCTAATCTCAAGCCCCTGGCTACAATAAATACAAGTCATGTTTTTTTACAAATGATGCTATACAATTGACAAAAATGGTATTTTAAATATTTCATTTTTACACGATTTTATACACTAAATTCAACCAAACATAGTCATGATTTTAAATACTTCAACTTAAGTACTTCTGTTTCTCTGGGAGGGATCTCTATGAACGCCTTGAGCGGAGCCTCCCGTCCCAAGGTCTTGGTTGAGTAGTTTGCTCTCGATCATCCGCTGGTAATCTGAAATCAAGAGAACACCCCGTTAGCCCCTTCAACAAAGCTGAGGTCCCCACCTCGTCTGAAGCGCATTTCGTGACCTCAGACGCGGTGGGTGGGTTATTTTCTACACTCTCCTCTTCCCATTTCACAGATAAACTCCTTAACTGATCAATATGCCTCTTCCAAGTCAACGGAGTACCACAGATTCTAACGATATAAACTTTTTTTCCCACTTTCTTTTCTACAATACCTCTAACCCAACAAACTTTATTCACCTGACGGAAGTCCTTGACTAGACATTTTTGTCCAACATGTAAATTCCTCATTTGTTCTGTCACTGAATTAATTGTCTCCTGAGAAGTTATCCCAAGATCGAAACATTCCATAAAATCTCTACCCACAATTAATTCTGTTCCATTTATTACTACAATAAAATTAATATTTTTGTTCCTACCCTTGAATTTCACATCAAAAATCGCCTTTCCTACGATTTTTAAACGATTATTTCCATAACCTGAAATAATTCGCTTGTCTTGTGACAAAATGATTGAGCTAAAATGTCTTTTAAAAATACACTCTGGCATCACACATAAAGATGAACCTGAATCAATCATTGCCGTAAACTTCTTGTTATTAATTTCAATTTCAGCAGTGATAGGACTAATTGACGCAACTAAAACTTTACTATCCCTGTGATTTTCAAAAATGAGATTTATAGGATTATTCTTGCAAAATTTCTGTAAATGCCCAACGCCCTTACATTTAAAACATTTCGCATTACGAAATTTACAATCAAACGATAGATGATCATTCCTTTTGCAAATAAAACACTGTTTTTTAACATTACCAGAGGGTGATCTAAAATTCGTACCTGAATTTGATCCTAACCTATATGCTGGTTTCCTGTTAAAACTACCATTGGGACTCGTCGATCGTTCCCTACGCTGATCTCGCCTGAACCCATCGCTAGTAACTCGCTTTTTTACCAGATTTACATCTGATTTAACCGTATTAGCACTATCCAAAGTTGACATATTAACTGCAAGTCCTTCTATTTCATTAAACGATAACTTTTGGCCTTCCACAAAAATTTTCTCTTTCGCGCGACCCGGTAACAACCCGATTGCAAACATGTCTATAAGATTTTTTTCAAGCCTCGTTTCAAATTGACAATACGTTGCTAAAGAACGAAGTCTTACCGCGAAATCTCTTACCGTCTCGCCTTCTTGTTGTCTCGCTAAAAAAAAATTCTCCCGTTCTTTAAAAACTAAACGATTTTTGTTACAATGTTTGTCGAGAAGCGTTAAAAGTTTATCAAAAGATAAGTCCGTTACTTTACTTGGAAAACACAGATTAATTAGTAAGGTTAACGTTTCTGATTCTAGGAGATTCAATAAAAAAGCCCGTTTTTTCTCACCAGACGCTTTGTCATCATGAATCACGAAAAATTGCTCTATCCTTAGTCGAAACAATTCCCAGTCTCCGGAGAGATGGCAAAACGGAGGTATTCTACCCGATTCCATAACTCCCAACAGATAGATCGGCAAAAAAAACAACAATAACAAATAATCCCTCTCAAAGAAACAAAAGAACTTAACTCAGGAACTCTTCTGGTCTGGTCCTCTCCTTCCCTTCCTCTGGGTTGTATCCTTGTCCTCTGATTAATCCAATGATTAGTCCTTGAAACGATTAATCCAATGATAAGTCCTTGACACGATTAATCCAATGATCCACAACCAGATCGCCTCCTTGCGGTATTTTTCTTCTTGTTCCTAGAACAAAAAAAATCTTCTTCCAGCCCGTAGCCACGGAAACAAATGCTCCTTAATCCCGAGCAGAATCTCTTCCGATTCCTTTGCCAAACTGCAAGTCACTTCCGCAGTGACTTAGTTCTCCGTGCCCAGCACAAATTATTATTCGCACGCGTAACTTTCCACACAATTATACTTTAACGGCTGCGCCAGTTGTTATATCTGCCCTTTCCTCGGCAGATATTAATTATTACAAGGTTCTTTAAATATAAATGTGTTTATTACTTTTAATAACCTAGCTGGATAGCTACGACTGTTTACTATTCGGGGGTAGGTATATCTCTGCGCTCCCACCTCGGGAGCTGGTAAAGTCTATCTCTAGTACCACTTCTTGTACACTAATGCCATCTGGCGAGCTATGGCGCAAGGTAAATGCTTACCGCCATCTATCGTATTATTTCCATATTAAATACCTATTTACTATACATTACAGTAGTGTATTGTATAGTATCTATAAGGTGTATACAGAATTGTAATCATTTATGAGGAGGAAGATTTTTGGAGTAAAATAGCTGGCACCGTTGTGATTTGAAACTCGATTGAACGAAAAATAACGACACCAAAAAAAGACAAACACGCACATCTATAGGGTTTAGCCTGCAAGCGAATGATATAGCCTAATCGGTCTCCTGTTCACTTTAGTTTTCTGATGGTTTTACTTTTACCGCGTGTGAACTGCACACTCTGATTTTTTCTTTAAATTTGAGTAGGTACGCGGAGTTCCAACCCTGCCTTCAACCATCCGTAGCCAGTGAAACTATGGCATCCCTAAATGGGATGCCATATTATGAAGCAAAGTTTCAATGATGAAGGGTGTTCTTCGTCGCTCTCAATGTTGTGAGAGCGTTCCAGAATCCTTTCATTATCACCATGGTGAAAGAACACCCTTCATGATTACTTTGCTTGAAATGGATTTAGCCGTGTTTGGTGACCAGATGTCAATAGTCTGGAACTTACGAACCTTTTCCTCTCTCTCATCTCCTTCCCCTCCCCACTAAGTTAAGCCTAACAAGATATATCAATTGGGGATGCCATAGTCTCACAGAATCTAGACGGTTGGGAGCAGTTGCAACTCTTGTGCGGTATTCACACTAAATATGTATCTGGGGGATAATGCTAGAGTGCCTGCGTCAGTTTTCGGAAATTTTGTTTTTGGAGCCATAAATTGCCAAATGATCAAAATATTTCCACTTGGCAATAAAATCAAAATAAACGGAATTTTTCTGAACATGTACAAAAAACTATTTTTGAAGGTGATGAAATACGCCTTAAATTTTTTAATAATTTGCAATAGACATACAATTTTTTAAATAAAAAGAAGTTTTAAAAATGCCTGTTTAATTTAACTAAAATTATGGATTCCAAAAAAAAAACACACAAAGATTTTATTAGAAAATGTATTATAAACGTTCTTATCAGCTCAATTTTCTGTGGTTACATAAAAAAATAATTAATAACAAATTTCCAAAGCATCAAATCTGGTTTGGTTTCATAAAGGTGTAAATCTTACTTTTTTGTCGTTATTTTTTAGATTTGAATAAAAAGCATGTTTTTTTCTCTTTCTAAAACAGTTTAGATCATGTTTCTCACTATGAAAGTAAGGGAGAAACAGCGATTTTTATGAGATTAATATGGGGCAATTTGGTCTAATGGTTAATGAAATTTTACCCTATCTAATGTAGAAATCAAAATATTGTACCAGCGTCTTTTATTATCTTCATTCCCGAGAAATTCACAAGTTTGGCATAGGTACATCTATAAAAATATAGGTATCGCATAACAGCTTATAAACATGTACGTACATCACACAACAGCTCACGCCATTAGCAACGTTTTAGTATAAATTTGCAACACATTGAAAAACACATTGTCAATGGTACAAAACGGAATCTTTGCCAGTGCTAAAATTGATGAACGGGTGGCTGGGAAATTAAATTCACGCAAAGTCGCCCGCTTGCAAATTACCCACCGCATAATGCTTCTCCCTTTGAAGCCTCTCCGGTCGAGTCTCTCGGCTCTGCGGACTGCGGACCAAGCACGCGGCTTGATTCTGACACGAATACCACTCAAACGGGGTGTCGACGAGAAAGGAAGCAATCCATTATATTTCAAAAATATCTTTTTTTGTAGTGAAAACTTATTAGTACCTTTTGTTTTGAAGAGTTTTAATTTTCAATGTAAATTTGTTACTTAAATTTTCTGCGACCGGTTTCGACACATCCGTGTCATTCACGAGCAAACTTAAAAGTTTTAACTTTTTTAACCTTTTTGATTTAAACCCGATGAATTAACGACACCAAAAAGAGACAAACACAAACATCTACAGGATTTAGCTTGCGAGAGAATGAGATGGCAATAAAATGTTTATTTAATTCATATTCGCCGGTAGCTAATATCATATTAGAACCGTAATATTCAGATTTGACAGTGACAGTAAAAGGAACAATGATCATGCGAACTCTGGCGGGATAAAAATGTGGTGTTCTGCACTGCCCCCGTCTTGCACCGGAACCAAAACGTAACGAACGCATTTGAAAACAGTCAGTTGAAATGTAAAATGTTCTATTTAAAACAGAACTTGTCTATGCTTACTCAAAGATAGCACGCACAATCAGAAAGTAAAAATATTTAATAATGTTGATTTGATAAAGCAGCGACCGGAAATTTAATATCTCCGCCCGTGCCGTGGTTACAAATACGGCACGTGCCAAGATTAGGTTCAATAATTATTAGGAAAGCACAACAATAGATTTTATTATTATCAATAAAATTACACCACATAAGCATAACGTTATTGACTCGAACCGTTCTGAAAATGATAAAGTATTTTAAGCATTTGTAATAAAATTATTTAAGCTTTGAACAAACACAAAATTTTGTTGTTGTGTCTGGAATCTTCATATTTTTTAAGGTTATAAGGGTGTGTAGCTTATAATACTAAATAATAACTTGATTTTTCTTACAGCACCGTTTTATCGACAACATCACTTCTAGGGAATTTTAAATATTAGGTAAGTACTGCAATTGCTTGTGCCCCGGGTCCGATTATAATTTTTTTATGTGAATACTGCACAAGAGTCCCACTACTCCCGTCTGGAGTCAGTCAGATAATGGCATCCCCAATTGGGGTGTGCTGCGAGGCTGAATGTTAAAGGGAAGGTAAGGAAACGGAGAAGAGGGCTGTGGCGAATTACCTGTCTATTCAGATCTGGTCTACCAACACGGCTAAAGCCATCTCAAGCTAAGTTTCAAATCTGAATTGTGGTCTTCCACCAAGACGATTGTCAAGAGAGTGTTTCCCTTTGGAACGTGACGCAAATATATTGTAAATTATTTTTGCCCTTGATAATTACATGACCAGAGTCAATACAGAAATATCTTCGCAATATCAAAATTCACAAAAGCACTCAAAGATTATAAATAACCGTAGTCCCTGGCATTGTTCGATCTTTAAGCAGAGTTTTTCGAAATCAGGTGAATATAGTCATTGTCCTCTAATTTTCTACGTCAACTGTGCAAAACTCATTAAAAAAGTATTTAAACTCCTCTTGTTTTGAAGATCTTCTTCTTCTTCGATGGCGTTACAGCCCATATCGAGCTTCGGCCTCCAGCAACATTCGCCTCCAACTCCTCCTGTCCTCAGCGGCTAACTTCCAGTTTGGTACCTGGCTGTGCTGCATCCCCTCTTACCTCGTCTTCCCACCTCAGTCTGGGTGTTTCCACTTTTCTCTTTCCACCTTTTGTTTTGAAGATCAGGTGTGCAAAATGGAAATAAAAAAATAAAAAAAAACTATGCAACACCGCAATAGACACTCTTTTTTGTACATTTTAGAGGTAGATGGGCACATAATTTGATATGAAACAAAGTAGAAGAAAACTTTTTAATTTCTAAATATTGGGTCCTTACATATAAAATTGGCGTTTTGCCGTACTGGCAACTTTGATCTTAAATATCTTCGCTTTGGTTAGGAATTCCAAATTCAAATTTATTACGAACCTATGTCAATTAATATTTGTATTTACCTCATAAGTTCTTTGAATTATGGATTAATTATTAATTATGGATTACCCAAAGCATCATAAATTGCATTAAAAAAAGGGACAAACTTCACAAACAAGTCAAACTGAGCCCATATGATACTTCACTTTATTTCTTCTACAAAAGGTACAGAAACATCTGTTCTCTAATAATACGTAAAGCCAAAGAATTGTACTATCGCAACCAACTGATAACATCAAACTATGACCCTAAAAGCGTATGGTCAATTTTGAGGGAAAGTTCATATTCACAGAAGAAAAAAGATGATACCATAAAAAATCTACTCATTGATGATAAAGAACTCCACTTTCACGACAATCCTACAAGTATTCTCAATTATATCAACAAACACTACACAAATATTGGAGTTAGCCTAGCTGAAAATATCCAAACTACACAGCCTCTACGAGATATTCAGGAACCCCAAAACAATACATCTATCATCAACAATGAAAATTGTAACAGACACTTCAAATTACGAAAAATTACACTAGACGATACCAATAAAATAATTCAATCACTAAAGAATAACAATACTACGGGACCTGATGGTATAGATTCTAAAACTATCATAACTTTAAGTCAACAACTACTTGAACCGCTCACATATTTAATTAATCGTAGTTTAAAAGAAGGAATTTTCCCGAGCTTACTAAAAAAAGGCCTTATTATTCCAATTTTCAAATCAGGACAAAAAATAATGTTAACAACTACAGACCCATTACATTACTAAATACCTTTTCAAAAATTCTGGAAAAAACTATTAAAAAACAGCTTCAACACTATCTGGAAACAAAACAAATACTGTCGTTGAACCAACACGGTTTCAGGAAAAACATGAGCACAGAACATGCAATAGCTTCTGTTACAGACTTCATAACACATAATCTTGACGCTAAGAAAAAAGTTATTTCAATTTATTTAGACCTATGTAAAGCCTTCGACACAATCTCACACGAAAAACTTTTCAAGAAGTTAAAAAACATTGGTATTAATGGAGTAGAATTCGACTTAATTAAAAGCTTCATGTCTGACCGAACTCAACAAGTTAAAATTGACAACAAGACAAGTGAACCACTTCAAATTACTTACGGAGTCCCACAGGGGAGTGTACTTGGCCCTTTATTATTCCTCATCTACATAAACGAGTTGTGTAACATTGATATTGAAGGTAAAATCGTGACCTTCGCTGACGATACAGTTCTTCTCTGTCAAGCTGCCACATGGAAAGAGGTATTTAAAATAGCAGAAAAAAGTTTGTCAATTGTTAAAAAATGGCTAAACAGTAATACTCTTACCATTAATACAATCAAAACAAAATACATCACACATAGTATTACACAAAGAGGTCAACCTCCATCAAACATAGACCTGTTTCTGCATGACTGTGAACAAACTGTATCCAATTGTCAATGCGAGCATATTGAAAGGGTCAAACAAACAAAGTACCTAGGGGTTATTATTGATACACACTTACGCTGGACTGACCACACAAACTTCATCACGAATAAACTAAAACGAGTCATGCACCTAATAAAATCCATTAAAAACATTTTCCCACTAACAATACTCAGATCCATATACTTTGCACTTTGTCAATCCATTGCCACATATGGAATACTGGCTTGGGGAAGTGCTACAAATATAGCAATTGACCCAATTCAAAAGATACAAAAAGCGATAATAAAACTAATCCTGCAAGTGCCATTCTACACAGATTCAAGCGAAATTTACAAAACATTAGAAGTCATGTCAATAAAACAACTTTATGCCAAATCTGCTCTGCTACACCTCCTCCAAAACAAACTCTATATTCCAATGCAACCGAAAACAATAAAAAAAACAAGATCCTTAACAAATGTAACCCTGAACATACCGATAACACACACCACACACGGACAAAGACATTTTCAGTATTACGCAACCAAACTTTTTAATTATATGCCCATAACTCTAAAACAACTACTAACTACACATACATACACAAACATACACAAAAAACATATCACATCCTGGATCAAAAATCAAGATATTCACTTTATACAAAATCTCCTAATCCCTAACCAAACATAACAAAACTATAAAAAAAGTAAAATAAATAAACATATTTGCAAGAATTTAACAACTATTCATATATACATATATATTTATATATACTTTATAGATATTTTTTTTTCTTCTAAATTATCCATTACCATTAAAATGTAAAAAAAAAAAAAAAAAACCAACACATAAATACCTGTACTTGTCACACTGAATCATAAACACGTAAACACCTCAGCACAGGTTCTCCTAGTGAGGTGTTCACGAAACATACAACATTATAAACCAACAGTTTCACCTTCTCAAACCTACCTTACACCCAACATAATAAAATGTTATTTTAATTACTATGTAAAAATGTTTTCTAAAATATATTATGTTAAAATATTAAATATATAAGGTAAAAACTGTAATATATAGAAATAAATAAATAAAATAAAATAAAAATGTGGGAATCTTAACGACGTAAGTGAAGAAAGCGTGTAAACAAATATGCGCCCGGTACACGGCGTACTGGATGAACGTACGGTGGAATTCACCCTAGCAGGCATGGAGATTGGACCTTTTCACCGCGTTCAATTTAATTAATTCTGAAGAATGTGTTACAAATAATTATTATTATTTTATTTTTTGCGTGTGAATAAATACTCCTCCCATAAACACGAGCTCCCAGAGCTCAACTTATGGAGTAGTAGAATTAAAAAAAAAAAAAAATGTTGTTTAACCTTGCAAATGTTATCATTTTTTAATGTAAAAAACAAGTCTTGAAATAAATAAATAAAATAAATAAATAAATAAATAAATATAGCTATTTACTCATGTATTTGTGTTTCGAAAATTATAATTCATTTGTTTTTTTCCCTAATTTTTTTTTTCTTTGCGTCACTTAGTTTACAAAATGGAAAACTTGAAATACCGCGTTATTTATGAGTACGAGTTCCACCGTGGCACCAGTGCTGCAGAAACGGCTGGAAGGATTAATGATGTGTACGGCGACGGTGTCGCAAAAGAAAACACAGTGCGTTTTTGGTTCCAACGTTTTCGTTCAGGAAATTTCGACCTGCAGAACAAACCCCGTGGACGGCCGGAGAACAAAGTTGATAATGAAGAATTGAAGGCTATTGTGGAAGCGGATCCATCTCAAACCACGTCCGAGTTAGCTGCAGGCTGCGGTGTTAGTGATAAAACTGTTTTAAACCACTTGAAGCAAATTGAGAAGGTGAAAAAGCTCCCATACAAAACTCCCATAAGGTCCCACGCAAAGTTCCTCCCATACAAAACGCCAATTTCATATGTAAGGACCTAATATTTTAGTCTAAGAATACAAAATAATGTGTTTACTATTGTGTTAAATTGTTAAAGACGGGTAGGTTCTGTTCAATCCTGAAATTAGACGAAAGGAGTGTTTATTGACGTATTTCTGACTTACTCCCTTATTATCCGTCACCGTCGAAACCTACTCCAATCCAGCTCACACCCTCCAACCCCCGGAATCCGGGCAATAAATATGATAAATCTAGCCTAGTTTTTACGACACCCAAGCGAGGCTGTGATAAAACTGGGTCTCGCTGCAGTCATTACTCTGAATCCTGATTGTTCGGGAATAATATTGCTGCTGACAAATTATCATAACAAATAATTTGCATATAGTGTTATATTTGAATAGTTTTGGGGCTACACCATCTCTATATACCACTATTTGAGTGAATCAATAGAATTAATTAAAACAATTATCTGTTAACAGATTTAAAGTAATGTACAGTCTTAGAATTCACCAATAAATTCATTTGATAAACTTTTAGTGCTACTCTTCATATATAGACTTACATACATTTTTTCGGTTTGTCGGGTTACGAATCGTCATTATTGTCGCCTTATTTACAATGAATATTTAAGGCGGTACACAATCCTAATAATTTTTGTTTGCTCAAATCTCACTTTTTAATCATTTCCGCCGAATTCGTAACAATATTCACTTTTTTATTCAGATGTTATCCTGGGGATGTAAGTTCTTTGTATTTAAGATTAATAAAAACAATACTTTACCATTAATATATTTTACGTTCAACGCCTTTAAAAATTTGTAATACGTTGTACAATTAAAGTTAGCGGTAAGCGCCAGATTTTATTTTTCTAGACGATAAATTAATAACTTCGGCAGTGCGACATCATCCCACATTTTCAATATTTGTAACACATTCTTCAGAATTAATTAAATTGAACGCGGTGAAAAGGTCCAATCTCCATGCCTGCTAGGGTGAATTCCACCGTACGTTCATCCAGTACGCCGTGTACCGGGCGCATATTTGTTTACACGCTTTCTTCACTTACGTCGTTAAGATTCCCACATTTTTATTTTATTTTATTTATTTATTTCTATATATTACAGTTTTTACCTTATATATTTAATATTTTAACATAATATATTTTAGAAAACATTTTTACATAGTAATTAAAATAACATTTTATTATGTTGGGTGTAAGGTAGGTTTGAGAAGGTGAAACTGTTGGTTTATAATGTTGTATGTTTCGTGAACACCTCACTAGGAGAACCTGTGCTGAGGTGTTTACGTGTTTATGATTCAGTGTGACAAGTACAGGTATTTATGTGTTGGTTTTTTTTTTTTTTTTTACATTTTAATGGTAATGGATAATTTAGAAGAAAAAAAAATATCTATAAAGTATATATAAATATATATGTATATATGAATAGTTGTTAAATTCTTGCAAATATGTTTATTTATTTTACTTTTTTTATAGTTTTGTTATGTTTGGTTAGGGATTAGGAGATTTTGTATAAAGTGAATATCTTGATTTTTGATCCAGGATGTGATATGTTTTTTGTGTATGTTTGTGTATGTATGTGTAGTTAGTAGTTGTTTTAGAGTTATGGGCATATAATTAAAAAGTTTGGTTGCGTAATACTGAAAATGTCTTTGTCCGTGTGTGGTGTGTGTTATCGGTATGTTCAGGGTTACATTTGTTAAGGATCTTGTTTTTTTTATTGTTTTCGGTTGCATTGGAATATAGAGTTTGTTTTGGAGGAGGTGTAGCAGAGCAGATTTGGCATAAAGTTGTTTTATTGACATGACTTCTAATGTTTTGTAAATTTCGCTTGAATCTGTGTAGAATGGCACTTGCAGGATTAGTTTTATTATCGCTTTTTGTATCTTTTGAATTGGGTCAATTGCTATATTTGTAGCACTTCCCCAAGCCAGTATTCCATATGTGGCAATGGATTGACAAAGTGCAAAGTATATGGATCTGAGTATTGTTAGTGGGAAAATGTTTTTAATGGATTTTATTAGGTGCATGACTCGTTTTAGTTTATTCGTGATGAAGTTTGTGTGGTCAGTCCAGCGTAAGTGTGTATCAATAATAACCCCTAGGTACTTTGTTTGTTTGACCCTTTCAATATGCTCGCATTGACAATTGGATACAGTTTGTTCACAGTCATGCAGAAACAGGTCTATGTTTGATGGAGGTTGACCTCTTTGTGTAATACTATGTGTGATGTATTTTGTTTTGATTGTATTAATGGTAAGAGTATTACTGTTTAGCCATTTTTTAACAATTGACAAACTTTTTTCTGCTATTTTAAATACCTCTTTCCATGTGGCAGCTTGACAGAGAAGAACTGTATCGTCAGCGAAGGTCACGATTTTACCTTCAATATCAATGTTACACAACTCGTTTATGTAGATGAGGAATAATAAAGGGCCAAGTACACTCCCCTGTGGGACTCCGTAAGTAATTTGAAGTGGTTCACTTGTCTTGTTGTCAATTTTAACTTGTTGAGTTCGGTCAGACATGAAGCTTTTAATTAAGTCGAATTCTACTCCATTAATACCAATGTTTTTTAACTTCTTGAAAAGTTTTTCGTGTGAGATTGTGTCGAAGGCTTTACATAGGTCTAAATAAATTGAAATAACTTTTTTCTTAGCGTCAAGATTATGTGTTATGAAGTCTGTAACAGAAGCTATTGCATGTTCTGTGCTCATGTTTTTCCTGAAACCGTGTTGGTTCAACGACAGTATTTGTTTTGTTTCCAGATAGTGTTGAAGCTGTTTTTTAATAGTTTTTTCCAGAATTTTTGAAAAGGTATTTAGTAATGTAATGGGTCTGTAGTTGTTAACATTATTTTTTGTCCTGATTTGAAAATTGGAATAATAAGGCCTTTTTTTAGTAAGCTCGGGAAAATTCCTTCTTTTAAACTACGATTAATTAAATATGTGAGCGGTTCAAGTAGTTGTTGACTTAAAGTTATGATAGTTTTAGAATCTATACCATCAGGTCCCGTAGTATTGTTATTCTTTAGTGATTGAATTATTTTATTGGTATCGTCTAGTGTAATTTTTCGTAATTTGAAGTGTCTGTTACAATTTTCATTGTTGATGATAGATGTATTGTTTTGGGGTTCCTGAATATCTCGTAGAGGCTGTGTAGTTTGGATATTTTCAGCTAGGCTAACTCCAATATTTGTGTAGTGTTTGTTGATATAATTGAGAATACTTGTAGGATTGTCGTGAAAGTGGAGTTCTTTATCATCAATGAGTAGATTTTTTATGGTATCATCTTTTTTCTTCTGTGAATATGAACTTTCCCTCAAAATTGACCATACGCTTTTAGGGTCATAGTTTGATGTTATCAGTTGGTTGCGATAGTACAATTCTTTGGCTTTACGTATTATTAGAGAACAGATGTTTCTGTACCTTTTGTAGAAGAAATAAAGTGAAGTATCATATGGGCTCAGTTTGACTTGTTTGTGAAGTTTGTCCCTTTTTTTAATGCAATTTATGATGCTTTGGGTAATCCATTTTTTAAGCCTAACTTTGCGGTGTGGGATAGATATGTGTATAGTTTTGGTATTTTGGGTAATGAGAGTTTGTAGATATGTAAAGAAGAAATTCCAGGCCTCTTCCGCCGAGTTAAATTTTGTAAGATGTTCCCATGTTTTATTTTCTAAACAATGATTTATGTTAACGTAATCAATTATTTTTTTTGTGGTGCTATTTTGGAAAATTGTGTTTCTCGTTGGTGAAGTCAGGCCTATCATAGTTGTGTAGTGATCTGTAATTGTGGATTCGTATACTACACTACATATTTGACTTTTTGTTTTAACCATAAAGTGATCTATGCACGATTCCGAGTCTTTGGTTACTCTGGTAGGAGTGTTAATGGTGCTTATAATGCCATGTTCTAGAAGCATCAGTTGATAATCAATATTTTGAGGGTGTCCATTAGGAAGTATGTTTATGTTTAGATCACCAGCAATGATGATGTTTTTGTATGAAGTGAGTTTTTTTAGGTGAGAATCCAGAGCTATTATAAATGGTGTAATGTTATGTGTGGATGGTGATCTGTATATGGCGAGAACACACGTATCTGAGTCGATGATTATTTGTAGGCAGTTATTATTTATCAAGTCGATTTCTGAAACAGAGGCGTTAAGACTATCATGTAAGTACAGAACAATCCCATCATTTTGAGTTTTATTTTTTAATGTGTGATATGCATTATAATTATTCTTATGTTTTTTTGTAAAAGATGTTGATATCCAACATTCCGTTAGGATTAAAATTTTGAAATCTGTTTTAAAGTTGTATAAGAGTATGTCAAGTTCGTCATAGTTATGATTAAGTGATCTTATATTTTGGTTAAGTAGTGTAAGAGAATCTGGATTGTTAAAAATAGAATCACAGAGTTTTGTGTCATTGGTTGTATAATGTTGGTGAGAACTATTTAAGTTTATTGAGAGTAGATCAGCCATGATGTTATGTAAATAAGGGTAATATTTTATGAGGTCTGAGTGACCTTTATTAGTTACATCATTTTTTTTAGATCATTTTCATGTCTAATTTGAATAATTTTTTCCCCTGGTCCTTTTCGGACTAGCAGTTTGCCAGTTTTAAACCATACGAATTTAAAATTTTTGTCTTGAGCTGATTTCTTCGTTTTCCATAGTAGTTCTTTGTAGTATGGTGTCAGCACTTCACTAATATATATGGGGGAGTTTGAATTTAGTGACTTAGCCGTGTTTTTTAACGTTAAAAAAGAGTCCCTAGTTTTTAGGCTGTGGAATGCAGCACGGAGTTTGTCCGGGGTGTTGTTTCTCCGGTCCTGTGTTGTGGTCACCATTTGTAGGTCCTGCGGTAGTAGGGGCATTCCCAGGGAGCTGGCTACCCGAAGTATCGCTTCTACAGGTGGTTCTCCCGGCTGCAACTTAACACCCGCTATCTCTAAGCTATTAGAGAGCTTTTCCTATTCTATTTCTGCTAAACGACATTCCAGAGAAGAGATTCTTATGTTTTTATTTTCATTTTCCTCGCGTAAGAATTTTGTTTCCTTGTGAAGGTCCTCCATTTTTTTGAATCTTGAAATCAGATCTTCGTATTGGTTGCATATGAAATCACTGCTTCTCTTCAGCTCATTAATTTCATCTGTAAACATTTTTTTAATTTCAGTAATTTTTGTATCGAAGTGTTTTGTAAGACGCTCGTAGAGGAAATTACTTTCATCATTAGTTTTAGTTACGTCACTTGGAATTGTATTTTGTTGTGTGTCCTTGGTCTTTTGTTTGGAAATCTTATTTAAAGGTGCGTCATTTTCCTCTGCGTCGCAAGATGTCGCTGGTTTCCTTTGTCTGCTCATTTTTGTAATATTTAGTTTAGAAATGTGATTAGTTTTGTGGATAGATGGTGCTATTGTTATTTCTAATTATATTAATAAAATGATTAATTCCAAATTATAATAATAAAATAAGAAAATAACAAAAATTGTTTGGATTCACTGAGTTTCGAACTGAGGTTGACAGAACCAGAGTCGAATACGATGACCACTGGACCACCAGTCTAAGTATCTGTATCGCCTTTTATTTACAATATAAACTGTAGTGTTCTGCAGTATGAAATGTGATTGTGAATTAGGCTGTATCGATCTTAATGTCACCGAAAAAGAATGTTTTTTCACTTATCAGATTGTTTTTTTTGCACTATAAGTCTAGAATCACTTAGGTGAACTCTAGAACCACATTATTTGTTTACTTCTTCTTTTCTTTGATAGGGAAAATTCGACAGTGGGTCCGTGCAATACACGGGTCGCGAGACTCTATTTGTATTCACGGCTTCTTTACTTACGTCGTTAAGATTCTGAATATATTTTAGGGTATATTGTCATCTTAGCTGGACTTAATATTCGTTCCAATAATTATCTGTGATAATCGAGGCAGGGGAACTCGTCACTGAAGGTACTCAGCTATCAGTCGGATATCATCGGCGGTTTCCGTAACTGTTCGAGATAAGAATTATAACCGAACGGGCAACAGTTCGATCTCTCGTACAGTACAACTTTACATACCTATGATGAGACACCTCAAAACTACGTATAATTACCTCTACTATAGAAGTCTGTTTAAAGACCAAAATACTACATTCGTATTCATTATTCACATTATACACTGCAGTTTTAAATACACACCAAAGATAAAACTAATAATTATTATTATTGATAAATGAAACAATGTTACTTTGTTTGAACCACATGTATATTTGTTTGAAGCCGACCGGTTTCGGAACGACCGTTCCTTCCTCAGGGCAAACGTATATGTTTACGTTTGCTCTGAGGAAGGAACGGTCGTTCCGAAACCGGTCTGCTTCAAACAAATATACAAGTGGTTCAAACAAAGTAACATTGTTTCATTTATCTATAATGGATTACCTCAAAGTTATAGCTACATTCAAAAGTATATTATTATTGATTTAATCCTTATGATTTTACCTCTAATAAGAAATGACATAAAAATTAATGAAATTATGATAAATGATTTCGTATGTTTTTAAGAAATTAAACTATTTGTTATGCCATGTTGCGGTTCCTCCTGCTTTAATCAACGTTTCAAACAGCGTCACAGAGTCAATCATCTTGTTAAATGTGACAACTTTCTAATACGCTTCTTCTATCCTCCTTTAAAAAAATATCTTTTAATTTTTTTGATCATTTCGCGGACAAAATATAATGACGTAATGTTATTTTCAATTAACAGTCCGTGAACAAAAAATAAGTCATTGTTTCAAATATCTATGAGTAAGAGTTTTATGAGGCGTCTAATGATTATAATATACAGGGTGAAAGATACTCACAGTATCACCCTGGAGAGAAACCACCATTCAGATTTGAATCGTTTCTAAAGATGGGTTTAGCTGTATTTGGTGACCAGATCTGATTAGCCAGATGTTTGAAGCTTCATCTCATTCCCTTTCCACTTCATAACCTAACCCAATAATTGTTAGGAAGCCATAGACCCACTGGCTCCGGACGGCTGGGAGCAGTTGAACCCTTTTGACTTTATTATTAACTGTATAAGATAACAAAGATACCAAAACCTATCGGTCACTGATGGCCTAATTAATTTTAGAACACCTTTTTAGTGTCAGCGAAATACGGCTCTGAAATTCACTGACAAATCAGCTGTGGATTGAATTAGCAAAATACATATTTATAAAAAGCCTTAATTTGATATTTATAAAAAGTTTGACATCTTCAAGGCTTTATTCGTCCATTCCTTGCCTCCGTTAATTCCCCGACATTCCGAGTAATTCCGCTCCCCCTACCACCCACTTGAGGACGCCACCGACCACCTAAATCTTCCACTTCCACCCAGCCCGATACCCGTGGGGAGGAATAGAGTCTTAATAGGTTGGGACGTGGGATACCCGAGGATATGAATTATTACCCCGGTATAAGAGAGGAAGAAAGTCCGAATATTTTTATTACTTAAGGACATTCTTTCAATGGATTCAGGTTTTCTTATTCCGCACTTACTTTCAAAGGCTTTTAAGTGCACTTGGAGTGATTTCTTTTCAGAAAAACTGTGCTGTGTAATAAACAAAAATACTAATTACGGTTTTCTGTGCATCCTGCGTAACTCTGGTTCAATGAACTCAAATGTGCTTTAAATGCGTAATTTTCAAACTTGAAACTGATTGTGTGAAAAATTCAGACAAGCGATAAAGACCCCTACTCATACCACAATATTTTATCATTTTACCAAGAATTTTTGTCATGTTCAAAATTGGAGCTGATTTTTCAAGATTCAGACAATCTCGTGATTTTCAAGGGTCTGCGCTACTGATACATAGTTACTCTTAGACATATCGCGGTCAAGGTACTAACATTTAAAGTTCTTTGAAGTGACTTTTCATAAAATTGGCACTGTACCTACCAATATTTTAACCGTAGTTATTATTATTAAATAATCATTTCAAAATATTTTATAATTTATTTTTCGTAAACTGGGATAAAGTGTCTGATTTAATTAAATCCTATTATACTAATTATTATTATTTTCAAAAAATTAAATCCAATGACTTACACCCTTGGGCAAGTACCTGAGACAGTTAGTTGTACCTAATGAAATCAGCTTCTTAAAGAAAGGGTGTAGAAGTAGTATAAAATGTATTTTCAATAACCAAGAGCAAAATGAAATTAAAATATTGTAATTTAATCTTAAGGTTTTTGTAATGTCTTCATTTTGGTAAAATAATTAAACCATTGTATTACAAGCACATCTCCGATTTATTGACACTCCCATTCATCTGTTTTACAATGGTTCCCCGATGTTCTAAGAATTAAGATTTGAATTAAAATAGTAATATTTGTGAATAGGTACCAAATAAGTATTTACCCAAATTAATACATTACAGTTTTAATTGTAAGAACCAAAGTTGTTCACCCCCAACGTAAAACGTAATAAATAAATCTAGAATCAGTACGAAATCTACTTAATTACATTTGTTTGAAAAATAAATTCTGAATAAAAACCAGTTCGATTACAAACATGGAGCGAAAAAAACACTTTTAGTGGAGCCAATGTAAAAAATAAATCAGAGTGTGCAATTCATATGCCGTAGAAGTGAAACTATAAAGTCGCTGGATGTCGCTTTCTTTCCTTTTGCCTGTTTATTGTAAAGTGGTTTGAAGATTGGATATTGATTTTACAAAAATAAAAATATTAAAAAATAAAAATATTATCTTAAAGCCCAATCATGGATATGTTCCCCCACCCACTCTTCATTAATCCCTATCCACGCTTCCACCCCTACCACAACACTTTGTAATAATATATTGTACCCACCCACTATTTTGTAATTGTCATGTCAGTATACGTTTGCCCTGAGTAAGGAACGGTCGTTCCGAAACCAGTCGGCTTAAAAAAAATATACAAGTGGTTCAAACAAAGAAACATTGTATCATTTAAAAATAAATAACATTTAATTTTTTGGATTTCGTAGAATTCGAACCTCCGTCGCTGGGTGTCACGTGCTTTGACACGTGCTTTACACCGCTACGCTATCGGAGGCTCGCGTGGAACCGTGAATTTGCCGCATTATATTAGAACCGAAAACTCGTCAAATAATAAATTTTAGCACTTCTGTTTCATCCGAATTTCAAATTACAACGGAGCTAAAAGTTTTACCTCAAAAAGATGCCGACTACGTTGGGATTGAGAGCATATTAAATACTATTGTACCTTCAAGGTCGGGGTCCAGATAAATTTCTACCGCCTGCTAAATAAGCCATTAGAGCTTATGGTTGTGTCAATCTTACCAAATCCACAACTCCATATGTGTCACGGGGATTTGATAAATGATAAGAAGGTTTATTAGAGATTCACTTTTTATTGTAATAGTCAAACACAATTGCGATACAATATTAATTCTAAGAAAAGTTGCGAGGCAAAATGTGACAGCTTTACAGACCAGAACCTTTCGAGACGGAATGATTTTGGTGTTAGAAATTGGAACTTGTATTGCTTGTCCGGTGTGACCAGCCTTCAAAATTGCCAGTATAATAAAATAAAACATATTGTACATTAAATAGTGCCTTGCCATAAGCTCATTTGTATTTATTACTAGCTGTTTCCAGGCATGCGTTGCAATGCCATATTCAAAGAAATAAAATGTTTCTCCTTGCATGTCCTTTCCTGTGCGTTCCCATCCAGCGTTCCACTTCCACCTTCCCCTGCCACCGTTCTCCCGCTCCCCCGTCCCGCCAACCCCCCTTCCGCGTTCCAAATATTCAGTCCTAGCCGGGTACCATAACGGTACTGTACCGTACTGTACCGTACCGTACCGTAGCCGGGGACCCTAAACAAATCGAAGGGGACTTATGATATCACCAAAGATTCGGTTGACTTTTTGGATCGGAGTTATACCCGCCTGGCCGCGCGGAACTTCATTTCTTGACTCCTCTCCCGCCCGGCCCGTAGCCGAAACTTTTTTCTAATACTAACATTTTTAAACTCATGATATCATTCGAATTAAATATCCGAATTGAATAATTCCAAAAAGTTAAATAAAGGTATTGAAGCTGTCTTGAATATGAAGTAATTTATTTTGATAAGGATTAAAACCAAGATACAAATAAAGAGCCCTTTCAAGCGGCGACATTTTAATTAATTTTTTATAATAAAAGAATACTTATTGTGGCATAACAATAATAGTTAGACAAATGCTGTAGCAACCTTTTTGGTAAATAATGGTGTGTTCTGCAAAGTTGTAGTATATTATTTTTATTCTATCATCAATAGTTTTTGCAGCGCACGAGATGTAAAGAGTATTTTAGGTAGTTTTTCTACACCTTGGGTTACATCATTGAAGTTTTAGTAAGGATCCCTATTTTTTAAAAATATAATATAGCCTATGTTACCCAAGGATAGTGTAGCTTCCCAACGACTTACACCAACATCGGTTCAGTAGTTTCAGAGCCTATTCAATGCAAACAAATAAACAAACGAATCTTATCTCTTTATATAGTGTCTAAGACAAAATAAAGACAACTTTTTTGACCACGCAGTTTTTATTTAAGATTTTCTGAGAACAACCCGGAGTTACAACAGTGCTTGATCAAGGGATTAACAATTATTTAAACCCTCTACAGTTGGGGGTGGATAGGTAAGGTTTTGATATGATTGCATTGTTATCCACTGGAGTGATTTCGGTCGAAAAATGGATCACTTTTATTTTTCTGCGATTGATTTCAGTCCAAAAATGGACCACATTTTCCTACCATTCGTAAAAAATTTATTGTAATTATTTTAAACATTACCTTGGCGAGCCGTTTATTTTAACCCGAAGCTATTGAAATGCTTTATCTATTATGACCACAGATGTCGCAAATATGAACTTCGTAGACTATTTTAGAACAATGTTAAAAATAAATTTTAAAAATATATTTTCCCGCCGATTTTTTTAACAGCCGTTAACGGATAAAATTAAGTCCTTTTTCTATAGATATGCACCTTTCATTATTAAGTATACCACAAACAACATACAGAAATCGAAAATATTCTATGTTAACCCTAATAAGTATCCCTCACGGCAGTTTCAAGTGAAAAACATCCAGGATTCGCGCGATCATAAACTTTACGATTTTTAATATTTTTTTTATAAATCCTACAAATATAATATAAACGGTAAAATACAGGTTAATTCATTGGCTACATAGCATTATAATAAGTTTTTATGATTCCATGTTAAAATTCGAAGGTGTGATTTTTTCAATACTAGCAAAAAAAAAAAAAATTACCTTCTGGGAAATCTCAAGCAATCGATGTCAATTTATGTATTTCGCGTGATGGCTCCAGTGGTACAACGTGAATGAAGCGAAATATTCAAAGCCTTAAAGTTGAAGTACCTACCCCTTTCTCAGAATCTTAGAAATATTTGACAAGGTACAATATTAAACTACTATCCAGATTGGAAGCCAGCCTGTCCTTCAAAATGAAGGACTTCAGGTCTGTGATGGATGGTTTTGGGAAGGTGAATATGATTGAAGATTGAATAAACAAGTCCTTCAAACCCACTTCAATCCCAAATCCTTTTCTTTTCCCTGTCTACAACCTTCGAGAACCTTATTTCAAAGAGACAGCCTTATTCCAGGGTGATACATCCGCAATTCTAAGTTTGTTATTACAAGATACAAGATGAACGTAATGCGATTAATATTATAACCGTAAACAGGGTGGAATAAATTATTTATGGATGAACTTGTTTGGAGTTTAAGCATTAAATCAAAAGCAAACTAGTATTTTAAACAAATAATAATAAAATATTTTGTTTTAAGTCACTTTATTATTATTTTTTTAGTCTATCGGTTTCGGTTCCTCCGTACCATGACCTGGGGGCCTACTCTCTATCTTTTGGTTTCACAAACCAGCAAGTTTGTGGTTTAACCTTCACTAGCGGGCGCTGTCAATTAAGCGGACACGGTTTATAATTACTGAAATATCTCTGTAAATATACTAAAAATAGAGTTCATACTTTAGGTATTCTTCCGCAATACATTTATGTATTGGATTAAACAATTACAACATATAAATATTTAATGAGTGTACGGCTCCGGAGCGCGAGGAAGTTTTTAGAACGATAGGAGGAGGGTTAATTCGTGTTTGTGACGTAGCTAAACCTACCGTACGGACGTTGTGGAAGATATAGAGTAGGCCTACTGACTATTATAAAAATATTTCCAAATACAGGATAATGCACATATACAAATACAAATCGTAAAGAAAGAAAGAGACAGTAAATCAGAGTGAGACAGTGCGTCAGTTGTGGGAGGTAAGTGGGGGAGGGGAGTGTGAGATAACAGGAAACATAATAATAATTGGGCTGAATGTTAAATTAAGTTGATTATTGATGATATCAGCGTTTTAATTAACTGATTTTTTTTCCAATTCCTCTAAATTATTAAGCCTTAAACCTATCCCATTTTTGTGTAGGAAAAAAACCAATTCGTAAAAACAAAGATATTTGAATTGAAACTTCTCTAGCACCGTTGTGATTTGAAACTCGATGAAACGAAAAAGAAACACTAAGTCGGGACAAACACATATATAGGATTTAGCCTGCGAGAGAATGAGATAGAATAATCGGTCTATTCTTTGTGCGGTGCTGCGTAGCCTACTCTCTCTTGTTTACTTTAGTTTTCTGAAGGTTTTAATTCTACCGCGTGTGAACTGCACAGTTGAATTTTTACTATAATATATATGTATTTTTGCAGTGACAGTTTCGTGTTTTCGCCATGGTCGTCGCATTGAACGGCACGATCTAGTTGCGCCATTTCTTGGGCCGGATAGTAGCCATTTCAGAAAAATGCGTATGTGTGCGTAAATGCCATCGAATACATTGTCATCGGCAAAGAGTCTTTCTGTGGAGTTTCACCTTCAATGGATGACTGGAAGTGGGTTAGTTACCCATCAAAGATTTGCATTCATTAATTCATTCAATAAAACAAAATCCTAACTTAAATAGACGTAAAAATGCACAAGATTATAACAAATATATATATACATATATATTTGGAGGTGACCATAATGAATTATCAGCGGACTGCATATGTAGTTATTTCACATATAAAATTTTGTTTAAATCAGTTTGTTTTAAGAGTACAGAATTATGAATTAAGTACAAACCTTTGGGTGCGTTTCAACCAAGATTCATGTATTATAAATCCTCAAAACACAAATCACCGAAATGGTCTTGTCAACTAATGAAATTCTATCCTGGTAATACCTTTATCCGGTAAAATGAGGCACAGCGTCACCTGGACCTTAATATCTCTCCTTTATATTCCCGTATCCTTCATAAACAAACCCTGGCCCAATTTCGGGACATTTCTAAAAGGCCTACAATATAAGGCTATAAGGATATCCCTCCAATGGTAAAGAGATATGACTACAGCCATTGTTAATAACGGTCGCTCTGTCAACCTCTGCACGTGTTTTGATTTCAGTAAAAAAAGATTTTCAAATTACATAACTTATCAGCTTTTGTGAAGAGCTTTCTTTATACTACGTACATTCTTCAAATTGCCAAAGTTTTATTTATTATTTAATAATCATTATACGTTAGAAATTTAAAACAGTCATTCCCGTCCAGAAAATAAAAACCTCTAAAATTGCACAATCAGTTACGAATAATGAATTATTTCGATGACAAAGGTACCTACTCAGACCATTTTTGAATGATTTGAATGACGGACGAAGAAAACAAGGCCCCAGTAAAAAAATAAAGAAGATAACAAAGAAAGGAACGTTTTTACAAGTGGTTAAATCATGATAATTTACTTATGGTTTAATCATTAAAAGCGAATTAAAGGATAACGGATTGTCAGGAAAATGATTGCTCATCAAATGAATAAAATAAGAATCAGACACGCCCAAGAAATTGAATAATATGTGAGCTCTTTGCCCGGGAAAGTTGAACAGTGTTGTTTGGTGTTCCATGCACTCTGCTTGCCTCTGTGATAGGTTAGATACTTTTTAGCATCCTCAAAGATTTTGAAATGAAAACCGCGGTTTATAATTTACTAAATTCTTTGTCATTACGAATACAAAACTTTGCAGTCATCCAAGTCACCCATAAGTGTATTCTGGCAGTATAGAATATTCTAGTAACTAATAGACTAGACCTCCGAGATAATTTCGGCTCAATATGAGAGCAAACATTAGAGCTCTGTAAATAACACACGCATTCCAAACATTTCTGCGGTCAAATAGGAGATATTTACAGCGATTAATGAAGGTACCTTTGGCTAAGTAAATTCTCGGCATTCCTCGTTTGTGCGGGATTCACTGATAAACTTTTATTAACTCTAGATTTGTATTTTGAAAGGTATCTATGGAATTAAGTTCATCAAATCATGCTTAAGACCTCACTTACTCTTGCCACTGATAGATTGTCCATGAAATCGGGTCACTCAACTGAAGTTTATTGGTTCTTTGAAGTCTATTTATAGTTATAGATTATAGAGTTCATTCTTGGAGCTAAAATTCATTGACTTCTTCTTTAATTGTTTCCTCATTGCTGACGATCGTGAGCCTCAAATATTATCCTGATAAGTTGCCATTCCGTTAGAGAACCATTCTGGTTCTACGCGTGCTGTGAGTGCTGCGTGCAGACAACTTCGTTAAAGTTTGTAAACGTGTTTATCGTTTTAATGCTTTCCATTTCGTTACTTTTACTATTGAAGTAAAACTTCTTGCTTGACTTGGGGAGTAAGCTGGTGAATACGTGACGAGAGCGTTACGAAAAGGGTTATCGGGCGAGGCGAACGGAAGTTGAGAGGGAGATATAAGTTAGTGAAGATAAAAAGAGAGAGATTTACGTTTCGTATTTACTATAGGGGCACGAGAGAGAGGTGCGAGAACACATTTTCTTTCTCTCTTTCTCTCATAGCCATTTTGTATATCTAAGACACAGTGCATGCCTATTGTCTGTATCACACTGTAGGAGTATAGAGTTGTGTTTAACCAACAAAAACAATTATATTAATAAATTTTCATGTTAAAAATAAATAACTTTCACTTCTTCTAAAACAGCAAACTTATTTTGTGGCACCATTTTAATTCAAATTAATAAAATGCTTTGTTTTTACTAGTGGTAAAAACAAAGTAATTTATTATTTGAATAAATAACTTTCTAATATTCGATAATTCATACATTTTTACGATGTCTTATCGACAGGCATAACTTCCGACTATTTTATATAGATATACTGAGCACGGCTGCACAGCCGAACCGATATTGACAGGAAATAAATAAAAAATCAATATACGCTGGCAACTAGGGAACGCAATCTCGACTCGAGATCGCAAATTCGAGATCTCGCGAGATTAGAAAATTACAATTTCGCGATATCTCGGAATTTTCGGGATATCGTTAATTGAAAGAAAATATTATTTGAAAAAAAAACTTTTATTCTTATAAGTTACTAAATAATAAACAATTTTTTTTTAAATTAAAATAATTAAAAGAGAAAATATAGCTTAAGAAGATTATAAAGTTATTAAGGGGGATTTTGAAAGTTACTTCTTAAGAAACAAATAGTATTAAGGGTGCTATCTGCTAAACGGCATCCAATGTCCGTTGCAATGTACCCAGCTACTGAAAATACCCTCTCCGACTCAACACTGGTTGGCAGCAGCGTGAATATGCAATTATATGCAAACTGCAAAAATCTCCTCCTTCTTCCTCCTCACTCAAATAGATCTATTTATTTTTTTATGACTGACTCTAATTTATCTAAACTCGTGGATACACGCTAAAAAGGACTTTTAGATACTCTCAGTCTCTTCTAATTCCTCTTGAAGTGACGCATTAGTCATAGAAAGAGGCAAGTCATCTTTGTTTTCTGTGTTTGCTACTGTGGCATTAATAACGGTACCAGAAGTTGAGTCTGGTGGTTTACGTGTAATCGTTTGATTATATTTTAATTTTTTTCCGTACGAAATGTTTGCTAGGCAATTGGAAAGTTTCATTGCCTTTCCATAGCTCCAAGTCCTTTTGATAATTATTCGGATTTTTCAAATATAACAGCGCTGCAGTTGCATTTATGCGACGCTCGGAGATATGATTGTTCATCGAAGAGACCAACTTTTCTGAGAGAGGAGTTTTTAGGTCTTTTAGCTTTCGAATTAGTCAGCGCACCACTCGCGCCTTGAGCCCCTAGTGGACGTGTGTAGCGTCGCTGACTACTGCCGCCCAATCCCGTCGATCTCGAATGGGATTTCGTCATATTATGCTTCGGGATTAATCCCGAAAAATGCCACAAGATCTCGCGAGATCGAGATCCCATGGCAACACTGGCGGATCTGTCTATGGATTTACATTCCCAAACGTAAAACCAGTTGGTAAAAATTTAAAATTATAATAAATAGATAATTTCGAAATGAAATACTAACGTAAATCAGCATTGAGACTTTGCGTGTACTTTTTGACACTAAAAGGAAGTTCATTGATTAATATGACAATTTCGTTTCTCCAAATACGAACGGAATAAATTGATCGCGTCTTAGATGAATTAATGAAGCCTATAGGTTGCTAATATGATTTGTTTCCATTCTATGAGCTTCGTCAGTTCACCTCCATTCATAAATAAGTTAGTCCTTTTGCATAATGAAAGATATTATTAAAAAAATTGTGTGTAGTTTATCTGAAACTCAGTAGGCCACGCCGAAACTGACGGATTTGGTCAACCGACTGTCGGAATCGTATGTTAGTCTAGTCAGTGGGGAGTTTTACCTTGCAAAAGGTCATGTATTAGCGATTTTGATATATGTTGTTTAGATTGGGACTCTAAAGAAAAAAAAAGTTTTCGACCTTGGGGGGGTCGAGCTCGAGCCGCCATCTTGGATTGAAGGTGCCAAAATTTGGTTTTTTCAAAATAATTGTTCAACGGTTGTTCTTACAACCAAATTGTTAAAGACAAACTTTTTTATTTCTTAAAACTTTTTTTGTAAGTCTATTAGATAACGAGTTGCAGTGGCGGAGATGGGATTATTTTTAAAAAAGGGTGAAATTCCCATTTTTTGTTATTTTTTCGGGCTATTCATTGCATAATCATAATAATTTTGTAAACTCATTTCCACACCACCATGAGGTAGAGAAAATGGCGCATTTATTTATTGTGGTATCCCAAGTAGGTTATCTTCCTTTTCAATGGCGCTACAACTCATTTCGAGCCTTGGCTTTCTTCAACATCAGCCTCCACATAAGTCTTCCAATCTGCGACATGAATTAGTCCTCTTGCATCCTTCCAGACATCATCCTCTCATCTCAGGTTAGGTCTGCCCGCCTTTTGTTTACCTCCCGGGAATCTTTATTTTATTTCTGACTTCAAAAAAAGTTTTCTTTTATTTTTATCTTTTAATGTAATGGCACGACCCCTTAATTTAAACACGAGAAATGTTTTTCTTCATTAAATTGGGTAATTCCTTTAACAAAAAATTACTTTATTGTTTCTTCAATCTTTGCAAAATAATAACTTTATTGTAATTAGTTCCTTCTATTTTTCTTCTGTAAATCTGTCATATGTATGTATTTCAAATTTAAAAAAAAACCGTCTTCGGTACTCGAGTGCTTGTCATTTGGTGCACATGTCCGACCCATCTTATGGATAGAGGCCCATGAGCCTTAGATGGATAGAGTCTGGGAACTTGGTAAATATCATATAGCTTTGTTGGGGCGGATTCTCCATGCCTCTCCCTCTCGCATCGCTTCTAAGATTCTTCGAAGTACCTTTCTTTCGAAGGTGTCCAGCTGTTCCGCAGACTTTGCTGTCAGTGTTCCCGCCTCACATCCATAGGCCAAGACCGTTCTAATAATTGTTTTATACATGGTTTTCCTATAGATGTTGCGGGATTTGAATAATGGCAACAACGCGAAGTAAGTGTTATTAGCGTCTGTGATGCGCTTTCTTACTTCTACTGGGTCTTCGTTGTCCTGCGTTATGTGGAGCCCAGGTTTGTAAACTCTTCGATCACTTCGAAATTATAAGTGTCTTTAAATTTAATTTTATCTTTTATTCTGCGATGTGGGGTTCTGGTTTGCATCATGATTTTAGTTTTATTCTCATTGATTTGCAAACCCACCTCTCTTGCCGCAGTCTCCAAACACCTCTCCGACAATGTTAAGGTCAGTAGGTATATTCCACAGATATTAAAGCGATGGTAGATTTCGAAATGGCGCTTGAGCCGCACAGAGTTCGACTAGTATTCGTAATTAGTATATAATTATGTTACATATTTATTCGCTATGGCGTAATAATATTTTTCTTGTTGATACCGGTTGGTTAATATTGATATCTTCATAATAGTCTTCGTCATCACTGTCATGATCCAACCCATTGCCTGTAGTACTGAAATTCTGGGCATCCATTGAAAAAATCTCTTCATATTTAATTGCATGAAATACATTTTAGTAAAGTGCTAGGTTTTTTGTCATTCTTACTGAAACAAGCCCATTGGTGCCACGTTTCCAGCCCCAGTTTCCTGGATTTTTTTGGATTTCATACCATTTTTGGACTTGATGGTATGTCCTAAATGCATGGTACTGTGCAGCGCCATTCATTGGTGGCAAAGGGGCAAGGTTGAATTTGATTTTTGCTGTCGACTTTGCGAAACGTTGGTAGCGGACTTCTTCCAAAGTTTCCTCATCCATGTCACCCCCGTACAAAGCAACAAGAAAGCGTGTTTCTGCATCTGCTATATCTTCTGGTTTTGCATCATGTGGTTTTCGTTCGTGTTACCGAGACGCACTGAGAGACCAGTTTTTTAAAGGTTAACTAAACGTTAATTATCACTACAAAGTAGTTTCGTCCGTGGACTTGTTGACGTAGGTTGCCACGTTTACACGTTTTGCCGTAGTGGGATCCTAGCCTGTAGCAATATAGGCGCTGAGCTGGCAACCCTAGAGTCAGGACTGCAGGCACGCGTTATGTTGCCGTCTCTTTCTTTCCTGTAATTACTGTAATTTGAAATAAATTTTGCTGTTTACATAATTATATCGTGTTGTGGAAATAGATTAAAATGACAATGTGTAATATGTTCTTAAAAAAATCATCAAGAAAACTTGAGTTTCACGATTTTTTGTCAAAATTTTTATTTCTACCGCTGAACGTCAATATGTATTAGATTTATAAAAAACAATCATCAAACAAAAAATGTACGTAATTTAGTTTTCATAAAATTCGTCCAAAACATTTTTGTTGTAAAGTCAACCGTTGAGGAATAATTTTGAAAAAAACAAATTTTGACACCATCAATCCAAGATGGCGACTCGAGCTCGACCCCCACAAGGTCGAAACGTTTTTTTTTCTTTTGCAAGCTAAAGGCATTTTTTTATCCCCCACTGACTGCACTATATGACAGTGCTCGCAAATAATACCAACTGACTGTAGATCAGTGGTTCCCAAAGTGGTCCGTACGGGGTCCCCAGGGGTCCCCAGGATCATTTAGGGGGTTCGTAGAAAATAAAAATTGATTTGGGGGTCCATGAATGACGTCAGGGGGTCCGCGGCAAGGTTTTGACTCAATCCCACCCCGTTCTGCCCCGTATCACATTTTGCCCCCTTCCATTATCGTAAATTTGCCATCCCACCCTATCCCATTCCGCCCCCATCATTGTGGTAAATATGCCGTCCATGGGCCAAAAGACTTTAGGAACCACTGCTCTACACATTTCTGAACCATCAATCCTTCATTTTCCGTGAATCCTGTATGATGTTATGGTGAACAATTTCCCTATACATATGTATTTCTGAACAACCAATCCTTCATTTGGGCCAAAAGACTTTGGGAACCACTGGTCTACACATTTTTGAACCGCCAATCCTTAATTTTTTTATAAACTTGTATGATGTTATGGTAAACTCTTTCCTTGTACACCTATACACTTCTGAACCACCAATATTTCGTTATGCGTGAAACTTGTATGATATTTAGTGTAAACTTATGGTAAACTTTTTCCCTCTACACCAGTGGTTTCCAAAGTGCTCCGTACGGACCCTCAGTGTTCCCGTCCGAGTCCGTGGCGCCAGTGTTGAGTCCGTGAAAAATAAAAATTGATTTGAGGGTCCCTGAATGATATCAGGGGGTCAGCGGCAAGGTTTTGACACATTTTTATTCATATGGTAGTTTCTTCGGGGCTTCCATCCCATATCCCATTTTTTAAACCAAATATTTATTTTTATTGTCAAATCTCTAAAGGACAGCCCTGAAATAACAGATATTAATTAGCAAAACCTGTGAAGTATTTCAAACAAAATTAACTATGAAGGTAACAATACCCCAATACTAATTTACTTTATTTTAGCTTATTCCTATAATACAAAGATATGCACAAATAGAAGTTAAGTATATTATAGGTTCTTGATTTTGACAACATTGCTAGAAAAACCTTTATTTACTTATTTTTATTATTTTAATAAATGTTTCGCTGTTAGATAACGAAGTATTACACTCTATACCTTAAGAATTATATTCTGGTTTTTGGTTGAAACACGTAATTGTATCCTATAACTAAATACTAGTTCTTGGTTGTTATCATACATCATACATACTTTGTTAAATGAACATTCATATTTTGTTATTACTATAATTACCCTCTTGTGAACCACTGTCTAAACTCATGTATCACTTGATTGTAAAAGCCATTTATGGCGTTCAAATAAATAAATAAATAATTAAAATTAGCAATACAAATTAAATCAATTGCTGTTGGTTCTAGGGAAATCATACATATTTGTGTAAAATTTCCAATAAATGAGCCCTTGTCCGGAATAATGTCATATCCAAAAAAAACTATCAATGTTGAGTTATTGCTGGAATAATGTTGGGCATGTTATTATGCATCTTTTAAGGTAGGAATTATGATTATGACAAATTTTTTAGGCCTGTGACAGCCTTTTAAAGTTTGTTTTGTGGAATAATGTTGTACAACGCCATTCATCAAAATCACGGGACATGGTTTAATTTATGGGAATAAATGGAGAAATCGAACGTTTTATGGCTTCAACTAGAAAGTTTTCAAAGCCAAGAAGCTGAAGGATGCAGGAAAGTAGAATTTGTCCAGATTTTTTTTTATTAAGCCTGATTTTTAGCCGTTTTTGTGAAATAATGTTGTAGCAGTTTTGTGAAATAATGTTGTATGTCGATCTCAAGACAATATCTAGAGCAGCGGTCGTCACACTTTTCTGGTCAAGGGCCACATAGGGCAATGTGAGGCATCTTATGATTTCGGGGTCGGGGGGGATTAGTGTTGTACCTTTTTGATAAAGTTAAAAAAAACAATTATTTTGTTTTTAAGTACCTTCTTTCTTGTATTCATGATATATTGTCAATTCTTAATAATAATAATGTAAGATCAAACCTAATATTATATTTAAAAAAAATAAATAAAATTTTTATCCACTTCCCAAACTACCGAAATGTGTGAACTTTCCATCATCCAATTGCCATCTCAACGCCCTCTAAGTTTCTCTTGGTCTTCTACTACCCCCTGAAAGTCTCAAATGACTACAAGGGGCTTTATCGCCCACGTTGAGAACCTATGACGTACACTATGTGCGCGTTCAAAATCGACCTACATAGGATGCGTTCAAAAATCAGCTGCGCGTTTTAAAATCAAATGTCAATCAATTAAAATCATAAGGGTACCTATACGTACACAAAATATAAAATAAACGTATAATATAAATGTACATGAAAAAAATATATTAAAAAAAATGGCAGATATTTGTGCGAGTCGCACAAATATCTGCCGAGGGCTGCATGCGGCCCGCGGGCCGCAGTTTGACGACCACGGATCTAGAGGGTAAACTTCATTTATTCATGTCGTTTTTTGGCTTTTTAAGCTCAAAAACATGTATGACATGTGTACATTTATGTTAGAAGAACATGTTGCTTTGTGTAAGGTACGATGAGTAAAAAAAAACGTTTTGTGGAATAACGTTGTATGTAAAAGTGGTCATGTACAACATTATTTCACAAATTCAGCCTAAATTCTAGTAATAAACTCTAACTTAATTGATTTTCTAGACGACTTTTCAATTAAAACTCTTAAGAATTGTATGTTTTATGTATTTTAAATGTAAAATGTTATGAAACATAACTGGTTTGGTTTTTTCCATTTGTCTCGGAACTAGAATATTTTTTGATACAAGATTATTCCTGTGATGACCGTGGCCGGTTATCCCATAATAATCTGGACTCCCTTTGATGGATCCAGATTCCTCTGTATATGATGATCTCAGTACAGGGTTTCAATACAATAAGAAGACGTAGGTAGTCTCGTGATGTTTATTCCGGGATTAGGTACAATGTTATTTTAAGGAAGTCTGATGGTAAGAGGACGAATGGACAACAATCGCACCCTTTTATACGTTCCTCCTGTTGTCTCACTCATACACGCATGTCTCTTTCATACCGCAAGACATACGTTCACCACATCCATCCTGAGCGCTGAGTCCTGTCTTCATTGACTCATCTGTGTGTCCGTGGTCGTAATCGGTCCTTCCAATTTCCCGACGTGGAAGCCACCGGATCACTGGAGCTGGAAGTAAAAGGAGAATCACCCATTAGATTGTCATCTGGCACAAAGCTGGAGACATCGTAATCATCATACGACAGTCTCTTCGTCTCAGACGCGATATAAGGATTGCTGGTATTCTTTTCCCATGATACACACAATTTAGACAACTGATCAAAATGCCTTTTCCAATACATAAGTTTTCCATTTAAATTAACCTCAATTAAACACAATTTTTTTCCTAATTGTTTATGTACTTTCCGTTGTACCCATTTATCCTTGTTTTGGTCTCTAAAATCTCTAACCATTACTTTTTGATTAATTGAAAAACCTACTGATTCTTTATTATTTCTCTTATAATAATATTTCTGATTTTCCTGACATTTAGACATTTTAATTTTAGTTTCTTTATTAATTTTATTATCCTTATCTCTCACCCCTCTCGGTACAAAACTGTTAAAGCTAGACCTTAGTTTCCTTCCAAACTTACTATAATTTACCGGAACCAAAATATCTTCCGTTGCAAACGGCCTAATTCCGTTTCAACCTTTGCTTTTAAAGCAAAAGGTATATTTCTCGGATTGCAGAATTTTGTTTAGGCGTTCTCTTTTAATTTCAAATGCACTTTATTTTTATTAAATTTACCTAATTTCTCCGAAAAAACTTCCGGGAATTTTCGAATTAATTTGTCCAATTCACTTCTATCATTCTCAACTACATTGTGAGAAAAAATATCACTACCCTCCTGGGTTGGAGTGGATTGTAACCCCGTAAATCCAATATTAAACTTTTTTATAAAGTCACGCCCTAGAACATTAGTTGTTCCATTTTTTACAACGCAAAATTCTTACACTTCCCCATAACCGTTATAATCAACTCTTAATAAAATAGAACCCAATAAATTCAACTTACATTTAGCGTAACCCTTTAAGGTTAAATCTTTTGGTTTTAAATCCAACTGTTTGAAGTATTTAACATAATCTCTGTCTGTTAAAATCGAAACTGCCACTCCTGTATCCAGTAAACCCATTAATTCAATATTATTCACTAAGATTTTGCACAATATTGGCTCTATTGAATACACTGTGTTTATCCATAACTTTTTTTTATTTCCCTGCGCGTTCACAAACACAGAAGAAATAACTTTTTTATTATCACTGCGACAAATTTTATTTATGTGACTGCGATTGCATTTATAACATATCATGTCTTTAAATTTACAAATTACCGATTCGTGATACTTCCCACGATGTTTACATCTTGACGTGCGGTCTATTGACTTCGGTCTGGACAATGTAACATTTTTATCTGTATGCCTGGAAAAATGTTTCCCCGTCGGTAACAATTCGTTCCGATTATTATTTTTAGCAACTTGATTTACACTTTCCGATTTAATTTGCTCATTAATTACATCAAACGAATCCATCGCAATAGCACAATCTAAAACTTTCTTTAATGAAAAGTTTTCAGCCTCGACAAATAATTTTTCTTTGATACGACCCATTTGAAGACTAGTGACAAAAACATCTTTTAAATTATGTTCTAGTCTGTCTTCGAATTTGCAAAATCTAACTAGTTTCCGTAATCGCGCTATAAAATCATTCACGGATTCTGTAACTTTTTGTTTCGTAGCAAAAAAAATTTCGCGTTCCTTGAACACATTCCTTTTTATACCTACATGATTCTCTAGTAATAACAATAAATTTTCGACCGTAATATCCGTAATTTTTTTTTGGAAAACACAAATCAATCAATAAATCTATTGTCCCTGTGTGCAAATGAGATATTAAAACCGCCCTCTTTTTTTCAACCGAATTAATTTTATCATCATTGACAAGGATGAACTGCTCGTACTGAAGAACGAATGTCTCCAGCTTGTCCCTCAAATGACAAAACCTGGGCAGTTCTCCTCCTTCCATTTCCACACAGATGCAATCAATAAAAAGCAGAAAAAAATACAAACAGCACTCAACTCACGACTCTGATGACTGGATGCTGCCCGATCTCGCCCTTCCGCGAACCGTCTCTCGCTCCTGAACCCTGGTCTTCCTTCTAATGCCCTTCCATGAGGTTTGCACCAGGTCCCAGCTCTTCTCCTGAAGATCCGGAACTGCTGTATCCACGCCTTACGCGAATACCCCTCCAGGTTCTCGGCACTGAATAGCCTTATCCAGCGCCAAGGCGCTGTTGTTCAATGTTCCTAGGATGCTTCTTCTGCTGCTCTTCTTCTTCCTTGCTCCGCAATTATGTGGAGTCCACTGTAACCTTTATCTCGGTCCTGATAATAGCCAATGTGATGGCTGTCCTATTTAGGCTGCGCCAATGTGAAGACCGTGGCCGGTTATCCCATAATAATCTGGACTCCCTTTGATGGATCCAAATTCCTCTGTATATGATGATCTCAGTACAGGGTTTCAATACAATAAGAAGACGTAGGTAGTCTCGTGATGTTTATTCCGGGATAAAGTAAAATGTTATTCTAAGGAAGTCTGATGGTAAGAGGACGAATGGACAACAATCGCACCCTTTTATACGTTCCTCCTGTTGTCTCACTCATACACGCATGTCTCTTTCATACCGCAAGACATACGTTCACCACAATTCCGGGCAAGGGATCAAATATTTAATCTTCAAATAATAGTTTTTAGTTCTAAGCAAATCATTCCTATTTGTGTAAAATTGAAAAAAAAACAATTAAATCTTCAAACGCAGCTTTTTGGTAATTGATAATATTGAAAGTCTTCTTTACATTCTTTGTAATTTCCAAGATTTACATTTTGTCTAAATGGATGTTGCAGGGTAACAATTTCATTCCATTATTATAATCAAAAGTATGGTTCATTTCCAATTAATAAATACCAAACTCCGAGAAACTATTGCCACTTCCACAAACCCATTTACATCTTTAAGCCTATTGTTGTAATTAGTTTAAAGTAAACCCCGATGAAGTATGCATTGCTTATGAAACATGTTGGATTAAGTGTTTATTAATTTTGAACAATTAAATATTTAGTTAACCTTAAGCGACCTCCTTGGCCCCCCTTTAACTGCATTATAATTGCAGTGAGTTCTCTGAATATTTAATTTAGTCTGTCTGACATCAGACCATATGTTCTCAAATGCAGTAGTCCTCTTCAATCGGCAACATGGCCCAACTTTAATCTCGAGTTGTTGAAACTTACTTTGACAAAGTTCCTGATGTAATTCCAACTTTCCGCGCAAATTTGACAAGCTATGACGCAGTGAGATCTGAATCCGGCTTCCTGTTTCCTATTTCCGGTTCCAGTTCGATGTACAACTTGTCAGAACGGTTACGGATACAAGCCACATCAAGATCCTATCGGTATCACTGCTCCGAAGTTGGTAGGTTCACGATTCTGGTTAATGGAATTACTATCCTTGCAGTACAGTGCAAGTGAAAATTAATTAAATTATTTCAAAGTTTCAGTCACAATGGGAAAATGTCCGAGAGTGATGATAAAATAGTTTCTCATTCAGTTTTTTTTTATTTATTTAATTACTTGTTTTTCGTTGTCTTTTTAAATGTTACGTAAATTGTTTGTAGAAATCTACAGTATCTATCATATTTAAAAATATACAGAGTGTGCAATTCACACTCGGTAGAAGTGAAACCTTCAGAAAATAAAAATAGATAAGAATGGGGAGGCTACAAAGCACCACACAAAGATAAGACCAATTATATCATCTCATTCTCTCACAAGCTAAATCCTATAGATGTATGTGTTTGTCTCTTTTTGGGGTGAATATTTTTCGTTTTATCGAGTTTCAAATCACAACGGTGCTAAAGAAGTTTTAACTTTTTAAAAAATGTACCTAAATCAAATTTAAAAACGTAATTAAAATTCTGAAAGTACCTATTTTAGATTTTTGAATTCAAAAACTTCTTTAGCACCGTCGTCATTTGAAACTCGATTAAACGAAAAAGCGATACTAGAAAGAGACAACACTGAGAAAAATCTGTAGGATTTAGCCTGTGAGAGAATGAGATAGAATAATCGGTTTCCTTTTTGTGCGGTGCTTTGAAGACTCCTCTCTCTTGTCTACTTTAGTTTACTGAAGGTTTCACTTATAAATTAAAACGGTATTAATAACTTTATAAAAATATTTTCGGAAAATTTTATGACGCCGCGTGCGAAAGATAAACTTTTTAATTTTTTTCATGTGAATACCTCACAAGAGTCCCAGCTGCTCCCTTCTGGAGTCATTGAGACCATGGCATCCCCAATTGGGGTATGTTGTGCGGCTGAAGGTAGTGGGAGTGGAAGGAGATAGGGAAGAGGAAGATGGGAAAATGCCTGGCTATTTGGATCTGGTCACCAAACACGGCTAAAGCCATTTCAAGCAACGTTTCAATTCTGAATGGTTGTCTTACACTAGGGCGATAATAAGAGAATCTTCCAATCTGCTGTAAATATACTACACATTATTTTTTATTAATGAAATAACACAAATAAAATATATTTGCACATGCCGGGATTCGATCCCGCAACCTTCGAATAGCGAGTCTAGAGCCTTACCCCTCGACTACGGAGGCCTTCAAAAAAACTACTGCAAAACGTATTTTTGCAGTAAATTTATTTGGTGTATCATTTGATTATTTGTTGTTTTGGAAATGCATGTCTTCGACATACCATCTATTTAAATGATTTGGGTATAAGGTAGGTAGGTGAACTGGACGCTCACGCCAGTGGGATCGACTGTAAATTGCTGGCTTCCTCGAAATGAAGAAAACTTCACGAATTTTGTCGGACAACTGGCTGTTAGGGACTGTTGTCTCTCATTTTTTTTTCACGGATACCTAAATTTCTAAACATTTACTTTAAAATTAACATTATTGTTTCTTGCCAGCTGTAGTGTACTGTAGTTTTACTTGAAACACTAACAGCTAGACATGGGCAGATTCATTCCCAGGAGTGAATCGATTCAGTCTGATTCCCCGGCCTTTTGAATTGATTCATTTTATTCGTTCCTTTAATTCAATTAATTCCAAAAAAAAAACCTTATTAAGTATACATAGATATATTTTCTAATACGCGGTTTTCACTTAAGAAAACTAAAGTATACATGAGAGGCTACGAAGCACCACACAAAGAGGAGGCCGAAAGGCTACGAAAAACCGCACAAAGAGCAGACCGATAATACTATCTCATTCTCTCGCGGACTACATCCTTTAGATGCATGTGTTTGCCTCTTTTTACTGTCGATATTTTTAGTTTCATCGAGTTTCAAATCACAACGGTGCTAAAGAATTTTTTACTGCGCAAAGCACTCTTCTTAGGGTGAATTATGTTGTTCTGAAAAATTGAAGGTACTAAAAACGAAGTTAATGAAATATTTTAATGTGTACTTATTTTGAAAAAAAAAAACAAATTTTGACAAGAAAAATGATTAGGCTAGCAATTAAATCTTAAAATGGAACAGTTTTTGTGGTTCACACTAAAGTTTCACTAATTTTATTTTATTTATTAAACTTAAAATTAGTCTACTTCACGTGATCTAAACTTCCCACTACCTTCAGCCTCACAAAATATCCCAATTGGGGATGCCATAGTCTCATTAGCTCCAGACGGGAGCAGTTGGAACTTGCGGTATTCACATAAAAAAACATACTATTATCGCGCTTTCACATATCCGATCCGATCCCCTGGAAAAAGTTTCACTCAAATATATATTTTTACATGCACTTACCTCAATGGTGAAGTTAAAACGATGCGCCGAATAAAAACTAATTAAAAGTCTGAGCGACACGCGTCATACAATGTATTACAAAAATAAAGGAATAAACCACTCGATCATCATGACGTATCACGGTCCCACAGCGACTGGTGTTTTGTTTACGGCTAGGTAGACAGATACCATAAAAAGAATAATATAAATAAACATCGTTGCTTCTAAACGCATTGCATAATTTACGCACGTGTGAGGGAGAAAAAATATAGGATTAACTTTCGCTTTTAGCAAAAGTTCAGGGTCCCGTTCAAGTTTCGCCCAAAGATGACGGCTTGGCCGCGCCGGAACTAACGACGAACCGATTCTCTGCGGGCATCAAGGAATGAATTAGGATCTTCTGACTAATAAGTGTCTTTTGTCTTGCTGTGACTTGAATAACTTGCATTCCGCGGACCTAATAATGACTCGATATCTTCAACAGATTAGAATTGAGCTCGATCCGATGATCGACTCGATCCGTGGGACTTGTGATTTGGTACGACGACGTCACAAATGTTTTGATTAATTGAATAAGTGAAACAGAGATTGGGGTTGAGAATTTTGAACAGAATTTTGAACAGACAGGACTATGACGAACAGTGGGACTGGCGGGACGACTGTGTAATAGACGCGACACTCGGAATTCAGAATTACTTGACTCTTGGATGACTCGATCGCTTGTCGGTTCAGTTGGTTGGCGGTTTTTTCGCCTGGGCTGGGGACGGGTTACGGTTTTTTTTGTATAGATTTACTACGCGGGATACTACACGTGATAGGCAATTTCGCGGCGCGCGCCGCCCGCAGTAGGTGTGCCTATCAGCGCAACAAATATCCAATATTTACAGAGTACATTATTATTTTCTTACCTCAAAATAACATGAATTATTTAACTGTAAAATAAATTAATAGAAATTAAAATAAATATGGTGCGGTTAAAAAATCGTAGGATGCAAGGCCAAGGGTAAGAAATAACGATTTAATTCCTTTTTAAAATGAGAATAAGATTGAGTGTGTCACAAGATTGTATTTATTCATTTTATTCAATCATTCAATTGTGCCCACGTCTACTAACAGCTTCTCCTATAGATGGGGATTATTTCTTTGGAATAATAGATTCTGGTGTTTATCTGCACTTATTATATACTTCGCGTATTTACAATATTGTCCACGTTAGACGACCTAACTAGAAGCTGGCTATAAAGATTCTAAAAAGAGGGTTCCAGTGAACACCGAACTAGAGCTGCTTGACCCTATGTTGGTTCCCACAGGTACTAAACTACCTGCCATCTAGCAGAGTCTAAGGACAGCTCTTAGTACTGCCATCTATGTCTAAAAGCCGGAAGCTTTTAAATTCACTACATCTTCCCCCTGCTAAATTTGAGACCTGGCTACGATATTCCATGGTTACATAGTACTTTTTTTTTTAAAAACACGAAGCTATACAAAACTTGAACTTGAAGACTTGAAGGTGTCCCTAAAAATCATACTAAATATTTAAAAAAAAACAAAATATTTCATAAATACAACAAGACTAAATATTTCATAAATATCACTGATTCTAAATCACAAAAGATATTGTCAATTAAAGTAGCTGTGTTTTTTCCTGGAGGTAATTTCACGGACGTCTGGGACGTAGCCTTCCCGCCCAAGGCGCTGGATTCTGATTATGTGGTGGGCTTCCGATTCCCTCTGCGGACCTGAAATCAGGAGAGCACCGGTTAAAATCCCCCTAGGAGTGACGTATCCAGCTCATCTGCACAGCATTTCGACATATCAGACGTGACAGGGTCACTCGCTTTTTCTTCCTCCCAGTGCACCGAACACCTCCTTAACTGGTCAATGTGTCTCTTCCACAACATTTGAGTACCTAACATCTTCATAATATACAGTTTTTTTCCAAGTCTTTTTTCAACAACACCTCTAGCCCAAGAACATTTATTTACTTGCCTTTAATCTCTTGCTAAACACTTCTGGCCTATCAGAAAACTCCTGCAAGCTACTCCTCCAAAATTCTTAACTTGATTATATTTGCCTTTCTCTATATTCGCATTCGCTAACTTTGCTATTGATGCCTCTTTGTCGTCTTCAAAATTTTTAGGAATTATGCTACTGAAGGTTGATTTTAGCCTCCTTCCAAACATAAGAACCGAGGGTTCGACTCCCGTCGTGGCGTGCGGAATATTCCGATAATCACTTAAAAATTCATACAATTTAATTTTATAATTTGACTGAAGTACATTATTAACGGCCATTTTATTCAAAAGTTTTTTACAGTTTTTACTGAGTTCTCAGCCTGCCCGTTGCTATGAGGATGCCGCACTGGCGTTTTTTCTTCTTTTGTACTTATTGATGTTATAAAACATTTTTGTTTATCTTACCCACACACAGGCAGTGCCTTAGTGGGTTCCCATTACCTACTTTTGTCTATTATACATATATGTTCTTATTGCTATTATAATATTACTTGTACATTATGTTTACATCTTACTATCTTACAAACATCTAAAATTGCTTTTGAAATGTATATATCTAGATATAATGGGAATAAATAAGAAAAAAAAAATAGAATAACGTGTATACTGACTACACGTGTTAATATTCTTATGTCTGAAATAAATGCATGGAAGCCAGGATTAAATAAATACGTACAAATGGCGTCAAATATTAATTACTAACGTCCCACGGTTTGTCGCGCGAATAATTTAACATTGCAAAGGTAAAATAATACACGTGCTCGGTAATAAGCATATTATCTAGATAGTTATCGTAGAAAGTGTGATGGTACATCCATCTGCTGTCCGATACCGTATTTATCTACTTATATCAGGCTTTCTGTGTGATAAAAAATCAGAGTGTGCAATTCAGACGCGGTAGAAATGAAACCTTCAGAAAACTAAAGTAGGCAAGAATGGGGAGACTACGAAGCACTTTTTTTAATCAATGTGAAGGTTGATTTTTTCCCTTTGTGCACCTTTTCCTATACATTTGGTCATCTTATTAGTATTTGTGTTTTCTTCTTCGCAGTTGCAAGATGTCGCTTTCTTTTGTGTTTTCTTTTTCCAGTTCATTTTGAAGTGGTTTGAAGATTGGATATAGATTTTACAAACATATACAGGTATATTTTTATTTTTGTATTCGTAGGACTCGATCCGTGGTCTTCTAAATGTCTGCAAATGTTAGTCAGGCGCTTTTTACCACCACAACATAGTAGACTAGCGTGCCACTGTGAATTTATCGTATTATATTGGAACCGAGTACCCGTGAATTAAATAAATATTTTTTGCTGATTTATGTGTTTTTCTCTTTTTAGTGTGGCTTGTTTCCCTTTCATCGAGTTTCAAATCACAACTGTGCTAAAGTAGTTTTCACTTCAGAAACGCATATCATTTAAACGCTTTTAACCAAAAAAACGGTTAATTAAAACGGTTCATTAGTATTTTGTGAACCATTTAGAAATCATATGCACAGTATTGTACGAGTTACTCAACGATCCATAGATATACAAATCGTAAAACGGGACCGCCTTTTCACAACGACAATCCTCGAACAACGCTCTTAAATTATTCATTGCACCGAGTATTGATATCAGGGAATTGAAAACAGAGCCACTTTACACAATCTGGGTACGGATTTGATTATTTGGAAAGAGTGCAATTCTTTAACGGAAATTTAATATGTAAATAAATTCATTTTACTCTTATTTTATTTTGTTTGCTATACATTCCTTCTATTTCAATTGTAATTCTTCAGGCTAAAGTCAATGACTAAGAAGAAAAACGCGATGATTGCAGTTATCTGTACATAAATGTAAAGGTCTCATTAGTTTAAATAATTCTTAGTTAAGCGATTAAATATATTTTTTAAAACTTTATTTTTAGTTTTAAAATGAAGATTGAACAAAAACTAAAATATTTTGATATTAATACAGGTCTTAAAATTTTACACACTAACACTACGGGCATACAATTGGATAATTTAGAAATTTTGGAAATTAGAAAAAGCATTAATAGTAATTTAAATATTATAAATAACCAAATTTTTTTTTAAAAATAGCCATCTTTTAAATTTATTTTCTTATTAATACTTACAATAATTATTTATTTTTTGATTTAGACTAATTATTTTAATTATTTGTTCTTAAAAGTTTTTTATTATCTAAATGCAATTTTATTTTTCTTTAAATAATTTTCATATTTAATTTTGTATAACTATTTTTTATGAATTTTAAGCAATTAATCATCTCTACTTTTAGATATTTCGTCTATGTTGTATTTTATTCTAATTTGTCTATACTTGTTTGCCATTTATTTTTCTTTATATTAACATATCCTGAAGAAGATAACATTGTTATTGAAACATGTCGATATTGTTAATTAAAAAAGTGGTTTAAACAAAGTGATTTGTTATTAATTAAAAAAACCAAAATGGTCGTTTGGACAATTAAGAACTGAAGTGACGATATCTAAGGTGGTGCATATTTCCGACATGTTCTAGTGTCCCGGACTCCCCCTGCATCAATAAAATTTATCAAAACCCATGCGATTTATATCAGATACACGGACGTTAGACAAAAGAAATGGAGAAATGCGATCTTTGAGATACCCCCAAGGAAATTATCAATTGCGAATAATTAATTAGCAACCAACGGATGTATAAAAAAAAAATAACTTGCGAGTAGCTATTTAAAAATTACCAATTAATCTACGAGTACATATTTGTGCAAACCGGATCACAAAGTTATTTTCATATTTCATCCCAAACAAACCAATAAGAAAAAGAAATAACTTCGTTATTATTAATTGATGTTAAATGAAATACTGAAGCAAAGTCAACAATACCCTTTAAATTATAACAAAACGAAAACCCATTTCATCTAAACCGTGACTTTGACAGATATATTTGAACCGTGTTGCTGTGTTTATTTTATGAAATAATTTAATTTAACAGTTTAAAAAATGAAACGAAATAATTGTGATAAAACGACAGTAATGTATGTGCGTAAAAGATTATTTCTTAAATATTTTCCAACTTGAGACTTACGAATACAATAAAAAGCTCAAAATTTGAGTATTCTGCGCATTATTCAAATCTTGCTTTAGAAGTCGTAATTGCTTTTCGGGGATTTTCCACAGAACTTGTGGACCCATAAAACCAGAACGCGGTTCGTCCTGTGTTCACTGTGGACATAATCCCCCAGACAACCCTGCCAGCCCAGTGCCCGTTGCGCCACTGATTATGATGCAGTAACGCCCCTGTTTTAGAATTCAAAGGATCGCGGAAAGCCGTAATCCATGCATTTTGCTTATGTGACCTATTTACATTTTTACCTATTTAAACCCTCAGGCCAAATATTTCCATTTAGCAATAAAACCATAATAAATGGAATATATTTTAATGTTTCCGAAAACTAAAAACTGTTTTAGAAAGGTGATGAAATGCTTTTTAAATTTTACAATTCGAAATAAAAATAACATAAATTTTGAAATATAAATCTATCATTAGGAATATGTAGATACAATAAACGTTATCGTCAACTCACTTTTTGGTTGTTTCTCGTAAAAATAATTATAAAAAATTCCAAAAATTTCTTTTTTTTTTTCAAATCGCGATCGGAAACTTTGAATTTATAAAGGTGTATATTTTAATTATTTTGTCGTTAACTTTTAAATTTGAATATAAAGCTTGGTATTTTCTCTTTCTAACGCCGCGTTTAGACCACATTTCTAAACATGATGGTAAGCGAGACACAATGATTTCTAAGAGAACTAAATGAGTGTTTCCGAAAACCGAACAAACAGGCCTGGCGGGATAAATAGCGCATGGTAGTCTCATAAATGACTTAATACAAATTTAAATAGAATGGTAGTTAATGCTACCAATACTATATTTTTTATAAAACATAAACATTATTCAATTTTTATTGGAATAACTCTTGGTATAATAATTTTTTAAGGTTATACCCATCAATGTAAGAATATATCATAAGAAGCAGATAAAACTAATAAATCCAAACGAAAATATATAAAAAAACAGGTCACCGAAAAATAAAAAAAGTTAAGTTCGCAACCGGGACCGAACCCAAGATCTCTTGTCTTACCTGGACAAACGCCTTAATCAACTCATTTTTGACGATCTCATATTTCAAATCCAGAATTAACAACATTATCTTCGACTAATTTTTACCATATTTTTAGGTGCTACCTTTTTAAATAATCACAAAGTTCTAAAGAATTCGTTTAAAACCTAGATATTATATCGGATAAACATACCGATTTTATTTATACAGCACACCTCTTGACCTTTGATACATCTTATTCTTTTTATTATTTTCTTATTCAATAATAAAGACTATATATATTTAACTTCAATTTAGTTTTCTACTTATAAATTTTCGTAATGAGACGTAGGCTGCAATTTTCTTCTTATTTTGTACATTCGTAGAATTTCTACTTTATGGGGTGGGAAGAGGGAATAGGGTGGTTTTTCGAAAACTCATGTAGACATTGACTTACCTTTTGTTTTGCTCAAAAAGTACATTCTAATAAAATACAACGGAAAACTTCCACGGAAACTATTATTTTTATTTAATTTGTATTAAGGGACATGCTTTACTTACTTTAACTAGTGTTTTTTTTATTTGGAGTAAAAACGCAAATAATATTATCGACTCTCTTAAAATTTTAGCACGGTTGTGATTGTAAACTCGATGAAATGAAATAGCGACACTAAAAAGAGACAAACACCTACGTCTATAGGATTTAGCCTGCGAGAGAATGAGATAGAATAATCGGTCTCCTCTTTGTGCGGTCCTTGTACCCTGCCCACTCTTATCTACTATAATTTTCTGAAGGTTTCACTTCTACTGCGTATAAACTGTACATTTGTATTTTTTTTTCTTTATTGAAAAAAAAAATTCTTGAAAAAAAAAACATTTTCAGTAAACACTACTTCAAGTGAGTTAAGTGCACCCCTTAACACCCTACATCCGATATATAGATTGGGGACTATTAAACTGAGTTTAAAATAAATTCATTCACTAATATACCACAATCTAGGAGCCTAGATTGTCAGACGGAAGAAAAGTGACCGATTTTTATTAGCGAGCCAATGTTTCCCAATCATATCGGACGATTAATAGAAGTTTGCTTTTCTTCCTTTGTTCCGGAACAAAGATATTGACGATTAACCGGACGGTTTCAAGGAGATAAAGTGAGTTTTAGTTCATTCTAAGAGCCAGTGTTTGAAACTCAGTCTTCCCAGCATCATAACCGCCGGGCTTAGGTACTAGCTAGCCAGATACCCGTAGCATACTGGATCCATTATGGCATTAAGGTATAAAGACTGAGGAAAAGGGTTGGACTCTAAATTTAAACTCTTCTCGATAATCTACCCCAAAGTTACTAATCAAGTATCACGCCATTTTACCGCAAGGGTAAGCAGAGAGGATGGACCACAGTACAACTCTGTCTTGGTACACGCATTTCTTGATTCATTCTCATGCATACGTCATAACATACATACTCTTCTGTCTTCCTCGGGTGTCTCCGAATTCTTCTACCATTAACTTTGTTTCATAATAACCGTTGGTTAAGAGCGATAAGGGGGTAACAAACACCTTTGCCAAATTGAGTTTTTAATAATCAAGTGTTCTTTTCAATAAATACCTATCCATTATCATTGGAAAAAAATGGCGAAATGAAACAAACTACAACATTATTAAATTAAATCAAATGTCAACATGTCTCAAAACCAATGGTTTCTACATCAGGATGCAAAGCATGAAAAATAGTACATAATATTATGTAAGTGGAAAAAAAAGTTACGAGTAGTATAACTATTGACGATTTCAACAAAAAAACTATAAACAACAATTGACGATGTCGCATCTAAACCTAAGTAGAATTTCTATGTTTTTAAGATCATTATCTTAAATATTCTCTAGTCCGAAATTGAACAGTTAAAATAACAACTAGAAGTTAAAAACCCGCTCCGCAGATTTTTGCTGCTAGAACCTGCGGGCGGCTTTTAGTTCGGCTTCGCCCGGTTTGAGTGTTTGTGACCATTTTCTAAATCCGATAGGAACTGGTTCCTAAAATAGCCAGTTCCTCGGATCTACTGTGATCCAGTGACAGCTGAGCACTCTGGGTGACTCACCGAGACAAAATAATCGAGACACGCAATGACGTTAAATGTAATTTATAACAACTTCGTCAAGTATTGCGCTAAATCCGGAAGGATACTTGAAGAATAAAAATCCGTGGCACTTATACCTAGGGGGGAATTAATTACGCGCGAGCTGTTGACGGAATTAGTGGCATCTCGTGACGAATTCTTGAATTTGAAACCGAACTACAACAGTAGCTTTGTGTGAAACTCCACGTACGTTATTTGAGACGCGGCCGTTAAGCGTGGCGTCGACATGCACTCGTGGCTGGGTTCTGAAATTCAACCACACGCAGACGCTAAGGTAATAATATAGTTCGATATTTAAAATAAATACATACCCTACCTTCGTTCCCAACTTTTTAATAAAAGTAATATGAATTGTAATAATAATGAAATTAAAAAAATATATTAGAAAATCATGCAACGTCCAGCATTGTTTCCTAAGCATTCAAAGCCGTGTCTTCTCCAAGTTTAGACTCTTTGACAAAAGTGTGGTTATCTGAAGTGACCTGCCAGGTAAGTATGTTTTCTGCAGCCAAATTATTCAATTATTTGCAAATATCCGCCTCGGAAATCCCATTTATACAGCGTTTACTCGATTTTCGTTCTTCCCCTGCTAGTTCCTTGACTCACTGCTGTATGTCAGAGTTGTTATCAACACTATATAGTTTAATATTATATTACTATCACTGGTTGTCAGTATACATTATTAAATTATACATCTTTAGAGCTGTTAAAGTAGGTTCTTCTTCTTAAGTTGGTTCCTCATTGCCGAGGATGGTGATCCCTACTCCAATTTCCATGGTGGACAAGGTTCCAGCACTCCTCACAGGTCTGCGCTACGTGGAGAGCTGCAGAAACCGACGTAACGGACGCCAATGATACTTGGTCACTCCAGCGTATTCACGAACTTCCGTTGCTTCTTCTGCCTTTCACTTTGCCAGTTACTATGAGTTTCTCCAAGTTAAAATTCTCAGTTTGGCGAGCAACGTGTCCAAAAGTATCTTAAAACACGTTGTAGGCAGATATGTAGTTGAAAGCCGATTGTACATAAGTACATAGCTAGCTCTTCCATAATGGCCACATTTGTGGGTCTGGCTGTCCATAGAATCCGGAGCATTTTTCTTCACTACTACATTTCGAGAGCTTTTATTTGCTCTCTTTCGCTGGCTCCAAGTTTCCATGTATCCACACCGTATAAAAATATGGGGAAAATCAACGCCCGGACGAATCTTATATTGGTGGTCTTCGTTATGCTTCTATCACTCCATATCTTTTGCATTTTACTCAAGGCATCTTTTGTCATGCAAATTGTTCTTTGAGTAGTTAATTCACTGGAAAAGATTGATTATGTTTGTCAACGGCCAATTGCGATTGAACGATAAAATATTATGGACAATAAATTTCATGCAATTAATGATACAGCGTATTCGATCGGGTTTAAAAGGATTAAGTAGTAGAGGGATTGAAGCCATAGCTTAACTACCACCTCTTGTGAAGTCCCCGCTACATGACAAGTTTCATTTTCAGTTCTTGGGGTGCACCCCGTATAACCACCATTTATTTACATAATTGCATTACACGACATTATCGCGGTGAAGCACTACTCGACCTGATTGATTCGATACAAGGGCAAAGCAAGAGCAACAACGGCAATTCGTGTTTGGTAACGACAAGATTTCTAGTGTGTAGTTAGGTTATGTAATAGTTTACCACCCTGACTACCCGAGTAAAATTATATGTTGAGTTCTTATTTCTTGCTTGAAGTAGGTAAGACTTTACCAAGCAATGTGTAATAATAGTAAATAAGTGTCAAAGCTGTCTCAATTTTAGGATAATTATCATCTAAAATTTCAAAAGATTTAAAACTTATCAACTGAATCCGTTCCTGCGTTCAATTTTTGCTCCTGCAAATCCCTTTTATATGAAACGGCTGGACTTTAATATGAACGCGTTCATTCGTAGGGGCACCGGGTAGTAGCGAACAGGCGCGGGGTGAGGAGTGCGGGTTGTGCCGTGCACTACTGTGTCCGGAACTAGCCTATCCTGCGAGATGGAATTAAAGCCGTTGATGTGGAACTTAGGACAGAAGAAGAGGGGAAGTACGGTTAGGAACCGGACAAACATACTGCCTAATGGAGTTGAAGCCATGAGCTGTTCTTTCAGAAAAGTTGCACTCATTTAATGAGTATTTCTATTCATTGAATTGTGTGTCTTGCCTGATTAATTGACGAAGATGTATGGAGAGTATCCATTCTCTCAGCAAAATGCACTAATTTACTGAGTATTCGCATTAATTTGATTATGTATCTTGTAAGATTACTTGATAAAGACGTACAGAGAGTTTCTATTCTAAGCAAAATGCACTAATTTAATGAATATTATTTGTATTTGTTTAATTGTGTGAATAATTGAAGAAGGTAAATGGATTGTATCCATTCTTTCAGCAAAATGTACCAATTTAATGATTATTTGTATTTATTTACTGTGTTTTTGTATATTTATTGTGTGTCTTGTGCGATTAATTGATGAAGACGTATGAAAGTATCTTTTTAATTAAATGAAGACGTATTGATTACAATTTGAGGTTTTACTCATTACGTTAAAAAAAATAATTAAATTAAATGACTCAATATAAATGTATTTAAAAAAATAATAATAAAAAATATTCTTTCTCCAAAATGCACTTATTTAGTACCTATTTGTATTTGTATATTTTATTTTATTTTTTTATTATTTTGTTTATTTTATTATTTTTTTTTTAAATTGTGTCACAGATTATTATACAATTTTTTTAAATTTATTTTTATTAGGTTTGTCAACAGTGATTTACTTCAAAGCTTTCACAGATACAATTACACTGAACATGGTTGATGCTATCACTAATTAAAGACAAACACAACATTGATAACACAATGCTTACATATATATACAATCATTCACACACACACACATACCATACATTGCAAAATAATAATAAGTTTTTGCAACAAGTTTTTAGAACAACAATATTATAATATAAGTTCGAAGGTTTAGTTTATAGGTTTATAAGTTGTTAGCTGGCGATGTTGGGGGCCAGTGTTAGCTGTGCGACAAAGGGACACCAGTGTAAGTTATCGCAAAAGAGCCCCAAGTTATGTGCCAGTGTTGGCGTCAAAAATAACCATGTGGGCAACAAGGTAATTCAGTGGCCATACAAACCTATGTCCGGAGTCGGACACCATGGAAGAGGTCCCTTTTGGTCTAGCTCAGTTGGGCGGGAACATGATCTCTCCACAAGGTGGAAGGTTTCGGCAGCAGCTTCAAAACTACAGCGTCCGGAGTGACGCCCTTGAGCATGTAGGGTTAGATTTCTCAACAATTAAAGACGGCAGAGTTTATCTTCAGGGTTTATTCATTATACAAGGAGCATGTACAACGCAGTTGGTACAACAGATCGAGTTAAGTTTGGCTACAATGGACCTAGGCTATATTAGGGACAGATCTCTCTCTCTGTGGCACTCGAGTCCCTGCGAACACGCGAATGAATAATTCAACAGCACAAATAATGGGGAATATATAGGGCCTACTTGGTCAACAATCGGCGTGGACCGCGGCGGTACTTCATAACACCGATCTCCGGACTCGCACAACGTTTTCTGAGGGCCATTCTCAGGCCACCAACTTCACACACGTGTAAGTAAAGAATTGATTAACTTTATACTGAGTATAGTACGGGAATTGATCAGTTCAAAACGCAAACAGTGCAACAGCCAACATGGCGGCGATGCTTCGCGAACCGTGAATGCTCACACGGGGAACACAGAGACCGCTTCAATCGTGGTGGCCGCTCGGGTCGTAATATCATAATGGCCGCTCGGTGCTGGCAGCGCCAAGCCCGCCGGCTCGAGTCAAGCTGAATGCGCAGCGCGGGTGCGCGGGATCGTGCGCCGTTTAGCGCCCTCTTTTGGTACTAATTGCAATTGAGGCGGCAAATTTGAATACTAAAAGTGTATCGTAACAAAGTTCATACAACAATATAAAAGGGAGCTTTAAATCTTGTTAAGAGATGATTTAAAGTTGGCCAATGTTGACATTGTCAAATTAATAGAATGTTTTTTATAAGCCTCATTAAAATTACGGCACATTCTTGATAAAGCTGAGACATACCCCAGCTTAGTTCGATATTTTTTAATATTTAACGGAACATAATTTACAAGTCGTGAACCAATTCTAGGAACATTGAACCTGATTTGATGAAGTAGAAAAGGGCAGTTTAAATCTGTATTTAGTCTTCTCTGTTCGAGGGTGCGTACATTGTAAAATTTTAATCTATTGGTGTAGTGAGGAAGTGATCGAGCTCGCTTACCGGAATACGCTAGGTGGTAAATAAAATGTTTTTGAACTCGCTCTATTCGCTGAATATGAACTTTGTAGGTTGGACTCCATACAGCACTTGCGTACTCCAACACGTTGCGGGTAAAGGAATTGTACAGCAAAAAAATCTTAAGGCCATCTAAAGAAGAGTTAAACATATCCAGTGTTTCCAATATTTCGTTCAACAGCACCATTCCTCTTGTCAAGCTATGCTGTGCTAGAACATCTGTTCTGCCGTATGGTATTTTGAACAAGTCGTGTCAACGACTACGGCTGAAATTTTCAGGCTCGTAATAATTTACGAACAAGTATTAATTTAATTGTGTGTCTTGTGTGATTAATTGATGAAGACGTATAGAGAGTATTTATTCTTTCAGAAACCTTGAAAAGAACAGCTGACCAATGGGAAGAAATAATAATTTATTATGAAGGTGTTTTTATACGAACGCTTTGTGAACCATACAAAAAAATCATATTTTTTTATTGGACTAAGTTTAAGTTTTTCACGAATAATCACTTAGTATAAGCGTGGAACACGGTGTATAAATTGTGGACAGTCTAAATAAATGATATTTTATTATAAATCTTCTCGTACAAAACCACAAACCAGTTCTTGCGGGTAGAAATTTCAACCATATTCATGGGTTAAAATGATTACGAACCCCGGAGCCTTCTTACAAATGAACTGGAACAAACACTGAGGGTAAATATTGGAACACAAGCCAAGGGAAATCTCGGTTCAATGGTCGTCTAGATATAAATTTACTCTAGGTATATCGTCGTAATGTTATCATATTACTCGGGTGTGGTTTATTAATATAAACGTTCAGTGCTGTCACTTATTTTATTTGGGGTTATTATGTTTAATTCTGTAATGTTGCTTGCATTCAATTTTTTTATTGTGATTATTGTGGCAGTTCTTTTTCTCTTTCTTGGTCTGTCCTGGGTTTGAGTCCCAGATGTGTCCGTATCTTTAAATTAGATTTATTTATTATCTTTTTTTGATGTTTCTGTTTGCAGATTTTTTATTGAGTTTCGCTAATATTGTATTCATTTAATTAAATATATTATTTCCGTTATCCAAAGATCGGCTGAGTTGATAAACGCATCGGGTTACAAAGTTTGATTTTAATTCCTATGCTGGAAAATACCTGAGTGTTCCTCAAGCAACATCTTCCAGTTATGATGATCGTAATAGGAGGTTTTAAAATATTATCAGGTTTTGTGTACCTAACCCTGGAATGTCTGTCTTTCTTCTAAATAAGGGATAATAACAAGGAAATTAGGATATAAATTACTGCAATGAAATAAAAAACATATTCAATACAATCAATATAAAATAACGATTAAAGACGGGTTGTTTCACAGAAATTTAACAATCCCTTAAATTTCAGAGTTAATATTCAAGTTCTTTGAAATTCCATTTAAGTTATATTATTCAGATGTTTCCGATGTGTCATGCTGTTAAAATTTCGTATGTACGTACCAGGTATTTTTCAGCTTAAAGAATCAATTTTTGGCATGTACGCAACCTTGAACCCAAGAACGACTCCTGACATCCACGGTAAATTCTTTACTCTGTGTTTTTTTTTTTCAAATAAAGCCGCCTTTGAATTTTGTTTATTCCTCTTTCAAAGACCATCAGAGCGAATAAAAGGAAAATTACGGAGAGCATTTATTAAAAAAGGACAAAAAGTGATAAATGTAGTCGACATTAAGACTTACGCAAATTTTATAAACCTTACGAGGCATGGTTGATTTATATCCTTCACGCACGACCCCTGGGAAAATATCTCTCGAGTTTCTTGGATTAGATCCAGAGAATAAATTTGATCGTTCATTTGAGCATCTTGAATCGCGTATTTAATGGGAAATATTAAACAGGCAAAATAGGATAAAGTTATATTCTTCTGGTTTATTGTTTCGAACCATTTATTCCAATTAGTATTTCTGAAGACGATCAATTCCTGTTCCTAAGACCAGACTATTTATTTGCTCGCTCTTTGGAAGTGAAAAAAACTCTAATTTCTGTTGAAAAATTGCTTTGGAAAAAACGTGTTTTGTGGTTTTATGGAAAGAACTGACATGAAGCAATCTTGAAAATCAGTCGATTAAATTCTAGTACCTTTTCTTTTATTTTCTTTTCGTTAGATACTATTGTGATGTGCCTTTCAACTGCTTCCAACCTTATAGATGATCCTGCCGTCATGGATAGTATCCCCTTTGAGAGTCTCAATGACATTTTTTTACGGTATAAAAACACTACCTAAAACAAGCGAACACTGCAGTACAGGTTCTCTTGATGAGGTGTTAACCAAATATTACTATTTTTTTTATATTACTGGCACATATAATTTCTGTAAACTGTAAAGACCAGTAAATTGTATGTGTGAAAAAAATCGTAGTTACATGTAAAGAAAATGTCGAATAAAACTCATCTACTCTAATTAACTAGCATTGGCAAAAAGACAATGCTAGGTACACTTAGAACAGATATTTTTAGATCGGATAAATATTTTAGATGAATAAACGCCAGATATCCACAAAATAATACACCGATAACCATATAAATATTAACAGATATGTACATAAATATCAACAGAAATCACAACAGATACCTATCCCAAAATATATGCACCAAAAATATCCACAAACATTCATGGAAATATCCACAGACTTCAACAAAAATGTATCCGCAGATGTCCCCTAAGATGTCAATATAAAATAATTCATATTTATATTTACAGATATTCACAAATATCATTTTTTAACATTAGCTCCACGCAGGAAAATAGTAAGAAAAATACTTTTCTTTAGGGTCATCTTTTTAAAGAACGGGCGGAGAGGAAGTTTTGGGAACGAAATAGGCACGAAGGGTGGGTAGAAATCTTGTGGTCAGTGGGTCCAGGAGTGGCGGATGTATGAATCCATTCCTCCGACTGTAGTGCATCTCGGGGATGTGTCGAGAGAGTTTGGCTGGAGAGGCCATCCTCAATCAACTTCTCTCGGCGGTACTCATATACGCCTCCTAAATTGGATGGAAACATCCTCAGATTTTCACAGAAATATCCATTCACATAAATATCCTGAAAACCATAGATATTAACGTTTGTACACAGACATATCCTTAGATATCTTCGGGATCTTTTTATTTCCACAGAAAAATCCATAGATATTAAATTGTTATACACGTCTTTGGTTAGAAGTCAAGTTGAATACAATTCAAGTATTTGGTGTCCTCATTTCAACTCTCATTGTTTACAAATTGAAAAAATTCAAAATAAATTTTTACGTTTTATTAATTTCAAAATTGGTATTCCTATTATTGAAATCAATTATATCAGTTTACGCAGTAAACTTAACTTATCGAAATTATCGGAAAGGCGAAAAATATTTGATCTCCTTTTATTGTATAAAATTATTCATTCAAGGTTGGACTGCCCTGACGCTATCAACTTGTTATCCTTACACATACCTCCAAAATATACTAGACGGAATATTTTATTTTGCAACAATAACTTCGCTACGAATTCTGCGGTAGAAAGAATACATAGGTTGGGTAATGAACTGACTGATGTCGCTGACATATTTAATTTAAACTTCGATTCATTTAAAGCCAAATTAGTCCACCACTTTTTAGATGTAAATAATGAATGAGTAAATTTTATTTTATTTCGATTTTCTTTTGTTTATGGTTTTATTTTATTGTTCTTTTTCCAATATGAGTAATTAAGTAAAAATAAATGTGTTTTGATTTTTTTCATGTTTTTGTTGTTCGTAGGTATATGAATTGTTGTACCTACGAGTTCTAAAGTCATCCATGTGGAATTAGCTTTAGATGTATGTACTCCTATTTTTTTTTTTATTGAGTTTATGCTTTATTTGTATATTTTGTAATATTTTTTTAAGTTTGTTATGTACTGTTGTTATAAATGTTATTTGTATTTTATATGTTAAAGCCCAATAGGGCGTCAATAAATAAATAAATAAATATTCCAAAAAATATCCATAAAAATTTATGGAATTTATTACAACACAAATATTCATAAAAATTATGCACAGATAACCACATAAATATACGCGTTTACAACGTTAGAAAAATCCTCCCTCTGATCGATTTTTCCTTCTATTTCTAACTAGATAGGAAATGCCTATATCAACATTTATTGAACCTTTTTTTGTACACATTAAAAATGATTATCATTAAAATTTATTATTAAAACAAAAAAGACACTTTATTCGAGTCAGTATTTTTTACGTTGCCTGGAATCACCGTAACGCAATTAAATGTTATAATACGATGATGCGATCAAAAACAGTGTTACCTAAAATCACTGAAGTTATAACGGATAGCTGTGTGATGTGGGTGTGTCCTTGTACCTGAAATACATTCAATGTTAATCGCATTTGTTCAAATATTTAAATATTTAAATTTTCTAATTAAGAAGATTTTTAATTAAGAAGAACGGCTGTGCGATCCTTTTAATGATGATGTTGGCATCCCCCTAATATGCGATACGCGAGAAAAAATAATAATAAAAAAGATGATGCAAATATCTACGTTTATTTTTTATTTATTTGTATTTTAATTTATTCACAGGCCAAAATAATTCGATTTCCACGATTTTAGAGGCAACTCTGGTAAATATTTGGACCATAATATCAATTACTGAAAAAATTATGAAATAAAAAATAAAAATAATAAAAGAGTTTTGAAAAATCATTTTTAAATTCACAATCCACTGATTTACGGTACAAACTCTTCGTATACGAATTTAATGTACAATCCAAAAACCGACTTTTTTACAATACTATTTTTTTACATCATATTTCTTTGTAATATAACACAGGTTGGTCAATATAATTATCAATACTCACTGCTAACTCACAAAAAAATGCTAACATTACAACCTTTAAAATTACAACCTTTAAAATCTTGATATTTAATTAATTAATGCACAATATTATAATTTAAAACACAAATAAATAAAATAGAACATATCCGTACTAGATATTTGCTATTAATTAATTTAAAATTATGATTTGTCAAAACGGTCGCGCAGCCATTGGGTTTTCTGGGGCATAGGAGTCAGAATGTGTTACATAAACCGGTGAAATCAGTTCTTTTAAAATGGGGTGCAGATTACACTTCTTGTAGATATTATTTAATCAGTAACAACAATGATGGCTACAGCCCTGTACCGAGAGACAGAATAAAATTACTCTGGTTATCTTTTATCTCCAACAATTTAAAAGCCTTTACACACTGAAACAATAATGCCTAGAAATGAAACCGACAAATTTACGCCGTGAAACATCGAGTCGTAAGGGAAATTGTTGTTTTAATGCTTCTTAAATGGAAGAGACTCCCGGTGTCGCCCGGTGAAAAACAACCATCCAGACTTCAAGCGTTGCTTGAAATGGCTTTAGCCGTGTTTGGTGACCAGATTTGAATATACAGCAACTTCCGCACCTTCATCTTCCCCATCTCCTTACATTCTCTACTACCTTCAGCCTCACAACATGCCCCATTGGGGATGCGGTAATTTCACTGGCTCCAGACGATTGGAATCATTTAATAATTTAAAAAATCTACCATCTGACCAATGAACGGATAATTTGTAGGAGAAGATATTATAATGTTTGGTATTATTATTTACATTCAAACACTTAAGTTCTGTGCTGGACTTCTCAATAACTTTAGGTTCTTGATAACAACTGGTTTATTATGAGTTTACGTGTTTACAATAATAATGCTACAAGTCACACGACCTGTCTATACGCTTGGCTAATTGAATCTATCTGGTCGGTAGACTGGCCAGAGTCAGTTAAGTCAATAAAACATTTCCTTAAAATTTTTAACATATTTGCATATTCATTTATGGCTATTTTTTTGGTGACGTATTTTTTGGTTGACATAAGAATTTTATAATTTAATTTATAAGAAACAAGTATTAACGAAACGATGCATTTACGATATTTATGTTCACATTTTATTTTTAACCTCCGTAGTTGAGAAATTACAACCATTGGCAACGAATCTGGAGGTCGCAGGCTCGTTTGGGACTCACATAAAAACATATCCCATGAGAACATGGCACAAGAGTCTCAATTGTCCAATGAAAATGGCTATGGCGTTCTCAATTTATTGGCTTGTATTGGGAGGATGAAAAGAGGGGTAGGGGAAAAGATAAGAAAATCAATCACAGTGCATGGTTTGTTTAAATTAAGGAAAAGATAATAAACGAATTTACCGTTTGTTTTCTTATTTTTGTTCAGCCACAAAGATATCAGTGTGTACAGCTAATATTATTTCATTTTTATTAAGGAGAATGGTGTGCTCTCCCTTAAATGAAATCATCGTTACAACCATATTCAAATTGTAAATTGACGTAATAATTATAATGTGATGTTTGCTGGCGAGCCAATAAACAAAAAAAAAATTAAATAAACCCTCAGACCTCGAGCATATTTTACCAGACGGTCAGATTATTTCCGTTTTGCAATAAAATCCAAATAAAAGGACTATTCATGAACGTATCCGATAACTAAAAATTGATTTTGAAAGGTGATACTTACTGTTTTAATTTTTTATTTGAAATAACCTAACAAATATGATTTTTTTTAATGGCACGTATACATTTTTTATATCAAACATTATCAATAACGTATAAAAATAAAAACACACATATTTTATTATAAGTATGTATTTTAAATGTTATTATCATTAGTTTTTGTCGTTTTGTGCATAGAATAATTAATAGTAAATAATTAGTAAGGTTTACATCACATTTCTTACCGTGACAGTGAGAGAGTTACAACGATTTCTTTGAGACCTATGTATATGAGTTGATACCAAAATCGAACATATTAGCTTGAGGGTTAAATAATATGTTAACATATTGTACATCATTTGGATTTCGATATTGCTTTGTTGAATGAATTAATGCAAATCTTGAAAGTGGAAATTAACCCACTTCCCAACATCCGATCGAGATGAAACTAGACAAGTAGACCCATTGTTGATGACAAAATATTATATCAAGTTTCGAAGACACTCACCTACACACCCGAGCACTCGCGCACAACATAGATGACGTACATAGGTCGAACATTGAAAATAGATGTATTATTCTTTTGTTTTCAACGGATTGATTATTTTAACTTTTTAAAAACATAACTGATACAATAGGCAAAAAAGGATGAAAAATATCAATTATAAATTTAATCGTATCCACAGAAATGGATTGGCACACATATAAAAAAATATAATCCTAACATCCTTCTGAGTGACGACAATCGAGAATGGGAGCCACCATAAGAAAATATTGTGAAATGGTCTGGGGAGCTGTCTAATCCATTCTATTTAAAAAGTGGCGTAAGGCAAGGAGGAAGCATGTCTCCGGTTCTGTTTAATCTGTATACCGATGATCTTATTAAAAAACTTAATGCCACGAAAATAGGATGCCATATACATGGAGTATGTGTGAACAACATTAATTACGCAGATGACATGGTTCTTCTTGCACCGTCACTAAGCGCATTACAGAAGTTACTAAGAATTTGTGAAAACTTTGCAAAAAACCATAACCTGTTATATAATACTACCAAGTCAGTAGTTATGGTTTTTAAAAACAAAAACGAAACCATTCAAACACCCTCAGTATGGTTAGATGACAGGAAAATGAATGTTTATCACAGCGTTAAGTACCTGGGACACATCATCACAGACGACCTTAAGGATATCGAGGATATGGAAAGGCAGAGAAGAGCGATATCTGTTAGAGCGGGTATGCTGTCAAGACGTTTTTACCTATGCAGCCCAAAAGTAAAAAGAATATTGTTCAACGCTTTCTGTACCTCGCTGTATACATCAGAACTGTGGGTTGACTACACTGCATCCCAATGGAACAAGTTAAAGGTTGCTTACAACAACGCATACCGTCAACTTTTCCGCCTACCGAGATACTGCAGTGCTACGGAAATGTTCCTGGAGGGACGAGTGCACACTTTCCGAGCACTTCTCCGCCACCGCATGGGAAGTTTATGGCGCAGACTACGCCAATCGAAGAATGCAATCATCACCGCCATGACTACCTGGTTGGATTCCCCCCTGATGGCCCTCTGGAGACGGGAGACGATAAAATACCCTCCGTAAACAGCTGCATGAATTAATTTTACTGTTTATTATTATTTTTCTCATGTTGTTCATGCTTATTCGTTTTTTTTTTTTTTAAATTTATTTATAATATGTTGTTATTTACTTTATTTTTAACATTAACCCATTTTTTGTTTCAAAATATGGAATGTATTGCATTGCACTACCCCTGCATACATTCTGGAATAAACTTTTATTATTATTATTATTATTATTATAAGGCTTTACGGCACTCACGTACAGTAGCCCAGTGCCTACCCTTCCAGTTGTCCTTCAAACCCAACTCCCGGAGCCTTCGTAATACTCTGTAACTGAAGGTCCTGCCGCTATCGAACTCCTCGCAAGCCTTCGCCCATCTCACTAAACCCACCCCAATTAAACATGCCTCTGAATTATCAATTTGTTTTCAACTGGGAATAATCGATGATGAAATAACACAAGAAACCTGTCATATTTGTTAAATGAAACCACACTGTTTCTATGAAGCCATCAAATTTGTTTGATTTAGAAATAATAATATATGTTCTGTTCCTATCATCATAACTTATAACTTGAAATTATTTTAAAAAATCAACCGGTAAGTTTTTTTACTATAACACAACTATTTAAATGAATAACGAACGCCTCTACCTCTCCCATAAGTCACCTCAAGTGGTTCGCTATGTTTGGTGACTTATCAGGGGTGCCCGGATCCGTAGAGTGAAGTTTGTCTAAGTAACTTAGGTTCTGACTCTTCCTACTATTTACAAACGACGAACCATCATTCTTCAACAACGTAAAATGTTTGTTCAATGCTGATGAAATTAAAAAATTTACTAAGAAATTACCCATATGAATGAATTATTTATTTTGGGTATAACTTGTAATCTATTTTTAAATAATATATTAACAAATGTAAATCAATAACTTTCTGTGGAAACAAAATTTAATCTCCAATACTAATCAATTATGCGATGGACCCTATACAACTAGAGATATTAACTAAATTAAAAGACAATTATATTTGACGAAAAACTAGAATTTGTACTCTAAAATCACATTAAATATTATATTAGTATGAAAACATCAGAACCATTAAAAACTTTAATTTAATTATTTTACCTATTTTATGAATTTTTTATTTATTCGTAGCCATACGTCAATGTTCGTAGCCAATTAAAATAAATTCGATGATTAGGTCATTCACCATAAAATTCACGAGAAAATGTCGAAAGAATTCAGCGAACATTTCTACGGTTTATTAATTTTAAGTTAAATATCCCCTTGGAACAAATTTACTACACTTTTTTTTATTAAATACCTTAAAAATACATTCCCTTGAGAAATGGCGAATGATAAGCGAACGATAATGTTTCTTTTATAAATTTCGACTGTTACGAACTCTTGAATTTAGACAATTTAAGAGTACCTAACTCGGGTTACTTACAAGGTCCTATTTCAATACCACCATTCGCAAAAAAATTATGTGGCAAACTTGCCAATTCTTGGCTTAGGTACATAATTTAGCAAACAAACTTACAAATGATATCGGAATTTTTAGTAATTTCATGTTTAAAACATACTTAAATATATATATTTAATGTTAATGTGATAATAATAATAACGTTGTTTATTTATTTATTTATTTCAAGAATTTGGTTTTTACATTACAAATGATGACATATGCAAGGTTATACAAAAATTCATTTTTTTATTCTACTATCCCATAAGTTGAGCTCTAGGAGCTCGTGTTTATGGGAGGAGTATTTACATGCAAAAAAAGAAATAGTGTTTAATGAATGTTTAAACAATGATCAAAGAACTTGGGAAATAAATACATACATTATTTGACATAGGTACATAATTTAGAAATAAAATAGCTATAGATTGATATGTATTTTTTATAATATTAATATTACAGTTTAAGTAAGGGTAAATTAAATAAGGGTACAATATATTTTTAACATTTCATTATCCAATTTCAGGGACTTATTTGCTTTTTAAATTGTTCATATTTCAATGTTTCAGTTATACTAATTTTTGTTTTTGGACAATAATATATTTTACCTAAATACAAATAGTGATGCTGAGCCGTGGTCGTTCTAAGCATAGCATAAGGATGGCAAATTAAGCCATTAGTTTTAAATTTATTGCTTATGCTATCTGAGGGGTGAATTTTTTTAATAAAATATTCTTTATAAATTTTATGTAAGGCGTTTCTGTTATACAATTCTGTAATAGATGGCACATTAAATTCCCGAAATATCTCTAGAGTAGGGAAGTCGTATAGTTTCCTAAGGATGATTTTTATAATTATTCTTTGCATTATAATTATGGGCTGTAAGGAAGCTTAAAAGGCCAATAATGCCGTATTCCAATAAGGACTGAATAAATGCATAATAGACAATTTTTATAGTTGTCTTGTTTAAAATATTTCGTATGTTATAGAATACATACTTATTCTTCCCACAATGAGATTCATATGATCATTCCATTTAACATTTTATAACCTTCATGTCTTGATTGGCTGCATTGGTAATATCGTTCCACGTCTTTTTTCGATAATTATTGCAGTGTCGTCAGCAAAAGATATAAGATTACCATTGACTTATAATTTAAACATTTGGTTAACGTATATTATAAATAAAATTGGTCCAATAATAGTCCATCTGGGAATGGGAAATTCTAAAGTTTCATTGCACTAGTTATTTGATTTTATTTTTTGACTGCTATGAGTTAGATAGCTTTGTAGCCAACACCTAACCTTACCAATAATACCGATATCATTTAATTTATTAATTAGTTTTGTTTGTGAGATACTATCAAAAGCCTGGCGTAAGTCAATGAAAATGGCAACGCATTTGTTTTTTTTTTATCTAATGCATTGTATAAAGTTGAGGTTAGTTTAGCAATGGCATCAGTTCAGAATAATGCTTTAAAAGAATATTTTTTAAATACGTTTAAGGATGATACTATGTAATTTTTCTTGTCATGTCTCAATTGTCTTGTTTCCCTTTCTCTTCTTTTCTTTACCATTTATTTGTAATTATTACTTTTATTTATTATTTTTATCTTTTCTTTACCATTTATTTGAAATCAATACTCACTTATCTAACATTGACTGGCCTACAAAACTTAATAACACTAATATAGATATAACATTTTATAATGAATTATACATTGTGATAAACCCCTTCTCGTCTTCTCTTTTTTCAAATTTTACTTATTTTTGAATTCTTTCATCCTTTCAAGTTTTCTTAAACTTTTCTTTTGGCTCTGATCGATATTTAATTTTCTCAAAGGCTTTATATGTATGACACACAAGCCTTCATGAAAATGGGACCCTTATTTTCTTTGATTACTACAGGAAGCTATTTAAAACTCCCTTGTACTACATATCTTTATAGATATAAGTACTTAATTAATTAATACGTTATCTACGACCTTGAACGTAAATTTTCGTATTTATGTTGTAAATAAATTCCACCAAACGTTGTGTTATTTTTTTTTGATTTATGGTGTGGGAACTTAATTACTTTTGTTTTGTGGTACCCTTTGATTCTGAAAGGAGCGTTGAGCATCGAATTTGATTGGTCTATTTCTTGCAATTCTAAATTTTATTTTATTTTCTTTAGGAACTAAACTTTCCCTAAACACTATTTCGATTTCCTACCTCTAATGAATTCGTAATGTACCTGTAATTAATGACATTTACCTGTTCAATTGTTTGTATAATTAAGAATGACTCAAATGGTTAATTGTTAGTGAAGTCTTTTGTTACTCAAGATTTATTTACTGCTTGGCTCTCCCCTATTTTGGTCCTGATGCTATAACGTACATATGACATTGTTTTAGTAGATTATTGTTATTAATTGATTGTCTTTTAGAACGAACTCAGAAATGCTCTTTTGCTTGCATAATTTGGCTCCAATCCTCCTGCAGATACACAGGGTGGTCCAGGGTCAACTAGAACTTCGCACAGTCAGCCGACGCAATTTTCAGAGGGCCATTATACCTTGTTCTGTCAATCTTCCATGTCGTCGTGCACGTTACTCAGGTCTTTCCCAGAGCCCCGAAATCTCCAAATTCCAACTCCTCCGAAGTCTACTATTTACTTAGAGCGAACCGGTTTCGTTCTATACACAATCATATACTCACGGTTTTTGCAAGAGTTCGGGTCGTGAATCCTAATTCTCGCATGCAAGAGACGATGTGAAAGTGCCTCTGTCGAGACTAAAGCGCTAGCTGTAAGCGAGTCCACATCATCCAATGCACAGTACATAAGAAGATATATATGTATACATACGTTTGGGAAGGATTATAACTCGCAATGTGAAGCTAGCTAGCCTCGCATTCCAAGCTCGGATTTCGTGAAAAGGAATTCTGCGAAAAACCTTAGCCGATGACCGAATATATACATATTAAGAGTAGGAAATATCAATATATAAGAATAAACTAAGAATATTTATTAGTTTTATTAATGAAGACTAATAACTCCGGTTTTTGTTTGTTTGGTTGACAATTTTATTTAAGAGATTGCCATCTCTATTGATTTCTTGATTTGTTTGGTTGACAATTTTATTTAAGAGATTGCCATCTCTATTGATTTCTTGATTTGTTTTGTTGAACTGTTGTTCTAGATTTTCCCCCTCCCCAGATTCAACTCTTTGATATAGACTTTTACTATCCCGTGATTTTTCAAAAGTCTCATGTAAATGATTGATACGTGTGAGGTTTTTATTCCCATAACTTCAAATGTTTTCATGTAATTCCTCAATTCATTTTTATACTACTATCCCGTGATTTTTCAAAAGTCTCATGTAATCATAAACTGTAATTTAATCTTCTTGTTAATTTTTCGAATCATATTTCGCTGCTATCCCGTGAATTTTCCAAATGTCAATTGTTATATAAACTATAATTTAGCCTTCATGTTAATTTTGGCTATTTTTATTTCCCCTGGTGATTTGATATTACAATAAAACGAGTGTGCTTTAGACCACACGACTGAAGTAAAACTTCACAATCTTATGCCGTCAATTAGCAATATAACAGTAACAGGAATAAGATATCCCCATCCCCTCAACATCCCCATCAACTCCAACTCCAACTCCAACTCCAACTCCAACTCCAACTCCAACTCCAACTCCAACTCCAACTCCAACTCCAACTCCAACTCCAACTCCAACTCCAACTCCAACTCCAACTCCAACTCCAACTCCAACTCCAACTCCAACTCCAACTCCAACTCCAACTCCAACTCCAACTCCAACTCCAACTCCAACTCCAACTCCAACTCCAACTCCAACTCCAACTCCAACTCCAACTCCAACTCCAACTCCAACTCCAACTCCAACTCCAACTCCAACTCCAACTCCAACTCCAACTCCAACTCCAACTCCAACTCCAACTCCAACTCCAACTCCAACTCCAACTCCAACTCCAACTCCAACTCCAACTCCAACTCCAACTCCAACTCCAACTCCAACTCCAACTCCAACTCCAACTCCAACTCCAACTCCAACTCCAACTCCAACTCCAACTCCGACTCCAACTCCAACTCCAACTCTAACTCCACTTCACTTCACTTTACTTCATTTCACTTCACTTCACTTCACTTAACTTCACTCTACTTCACTTTACTTCACTTCACTTTACTTCACTTTACTTCACTTCGTTTCACTTCATTTTACTTCATTTCACTTCACTTCGCTTGACTTCGCTGGACTTCGCTTGACTTCGCTTGACTTCGCTTGACTTCGCTTGACTTCGCTTGACTTCGCTTGACTTCGCTTGACTTCGCCTGACTTCGCTTGACTTCGCTTAACTTCGCTTGACTTCGCTTCCATTTTACTTCACTTAACTACACTTTCATTTTACTTCACTTAACTTCGCTTGACTTCGCTTGACTTCACTTCACTTCGCTTGACTTCGCCTGACTTTGCTTGACTTTGCTTGACTTCGCTTCACTTCGCCTTACTTCACTTCAATTCGCTTCACTTCATCTCACTTCACTTTACTTCATTTTACTTCACTTAACTTCACTTTCATTATAGCGTTTCATTTAGATTTGCGTTACACATGGTTCTTTTCCGTGACATATTTATCAACTTACCCCCAGGTGTCGAGCGTGCGTAAAGAAGCCTTGCTTCAATAACCTCGAAGAGCTCCAACTAACTAATATTTGAATTGTTTATTTTACCCTTAATGTCATATTATGTAACTAGATCTCCTACTGGCACAATAACCTACTGACATATTCCCAAAAGTACCTAGTTTGTTTATGTAAAACAATCCCAGACATTTTATTTGGTTTAAATTTAAACTGGATGTAGTTTCAAATTTTCCTGATAACTAAACCTTTGCACGATGCAGAATGAAAGAAATGTTACTCTCTCCAAATGTTGGGAGTCCCAATAATGAATTCCTACCTTTACAGTACCTCAGAACTACTATATGGTTGTCCACATCCAAAAACTTAATCTTCTAATTGGGTTCTATATTTACCTAAACATATAATAAATGCGCAATATCTAACCGCCTTTATTTAAACTGATTGTAAGTATCGTAATCTGAAGACTCAGTATGTCGTAAAAAACACTACGAAGTCCCATCGCAGGCTATAATTGATAAACTTGCCCCTAGACATATTTCCTTCAGTGTCTATTGTTTATTACTTTACGAATCTGGGTGACTGTATTGACATTTGATACAACTATCGAAGATCACACAAACAAACCCTAATCATGCTAGCAGTGGGAACGATAAGTGTTTGTTTCTTTTCGAGTACGACGCTGTAAATGACTAAAATTTATTGTAAGATGTGGAAATGTTTATTTATCTGAATGTATGCTACAATGCTTATTATTCCGTTCACATCTTCCAATAACTATTCTGTTTCAAAACAAATGATGTATCTTCATCCACTCGACTAAATCCACTTGACTAAGTATTTTATTTTTGTCCCTCGCCTATTAAGTTATGATGTGACAGTCTACTCATCCAAACCAAAACCATAACATTAACTGTAAACAAAGAAGTCAGTTAGTTTTTATTATTGTGCCAACAATTTATTATAACTAACGAACGAGGGGACGGCCATGATTTATTACCATATTATAGTTTATTTTTCTCACCTAGACGACACTCGACATCGAGGGGTTACATAGGCTGAAGTTTGTTTATTTAACGCAATCCCAGACGTTTTATTTTCTATCTTATCTGACTCGGTCCTAATTCAATTATTCAATCGTTTAAGTAAATAATTAGCTCACCTAATAGGAGATACCTTGACGTCCTAGTTCGAAATTTAGATATTCCTTGCTTGGCCCAGTTTTTTTTGAAGGATGTAGACACTAAATTCTACCTTTTTTTTCTCTCATATCCTTAAATAAAATACCTATCGGAGAGTATTATTAAATTTTGCTTCTGTTTTCAAAATACGCAAATTACAGAACATATTATAAATCTGTATAGCGCCCGAGACGATGGGCTCTTCACCCTAATATCATTATTATTATTATTTTCATGGTTACGATTCAAGCTGATACTTTATGTGGTCCGCTGCAAGCCCCTATATGTTCTTAAATAAATAATGCATCTATCTGACTAAAGAAAACATCTGCGTGAATATAAGTAAGTAGGTATTTGTTGTTCGACTTAATTTCGAGCTGATGGAAAAAGATAGTGTGCCTAGAAAAAATGATATAATCTTTTAATTATTTGACAGTGTTTGTTAATATTTGTTAAGTTGGATGAATTGATCGACAGCGCGTAACAGCATCTTCTAGGTCTTAAAATATTTTTAATACTTTTGATGTACTTACATACGTTTCCACAGCCACACGATGTTGGTATCACGGCTTCCGCTTTCAATTTAAATGAAATCTTACCCCATTGTGAAACTCCTTCTCTTCACCAATATTTCAAATATGTAGTTACTTTAATTCACCTCTGTATATCACTCAAAACCTTGTTGGCTAAGTAACGCTTCGTTTAATTAAATTTTAAACAATAGATACTTCACGATTTTTTCGAAATAATAGATATTATTAAATATCAATTTTTGTTTTACTACCGAACTTTTCTATTTTGCAATAAAATAATATTTATACTATAAATTATTATTTTTTTAAATTTACCGGAATAATTATTATTTTTTTTAACACTTACGTATTTAACAATAAATCAATAGTTGGTATTATTTATTTTAAATCTCAGATTAATTATTATCTTTGTGACAGAAGTATTCCGTTCAAATCTCACTTTATTTAACTGAAATATTACTGATGTGATTTTATCAACGATATTAAGTTCGAAAACCTAATACTAAACACTGATTTTAAGTTATCTATCGAACACAAAATAAAACACTGTTTCTATCATTATGTTCACTTTTAAACCGAAATAATGTCTTTTATTATAATTTAGTATCCCTTCACAGATTCTAAATAACTTCCTCCGTACACTTTCCCGTTTTACTGGACCGATCACAGAACTGATCTCTCCCAACTGCCCCTTATTTCAAATCAACACTTTACTCTGAACTGTCCATCACACCCGCCGTTCATAACCCATCTCACGTTTCAATATCAACAAAACGTCCCCTGTCCCTCTTTCTTTTATGGATATCCATTCAAATTAAAGTTTTTACGTATTTTGTCATAAATCAGTGTTTTTTATGGTCCACACTATTATTTTGAATTGAACATTTCTAAAATAAACATTGTCTCGCCTGTTCATTCCTGTGCTCCAATTCAAAACAAACGCGCAGTTGGCTTATGTAAACATTCATTTTATTTTGTTTTTTATAGCTTGTTGCGGTCGTTGAACTCCACTCTCTTTGAAGATAAATTCAAGGTTACTTCCTCTCATTAAATGAGAATGATATTCCTTTGTATTATCTGAGATAATGAGATAAACGCGTCTCATCACAACATTGTTATAAACCAATTAATACCTAGTAAATTTATTCAAATACTAAAGTATCCACCATGGTACTCACCTGCCCTCATTAAAATAACAAGAGAAAAACGTAAATATGAATCGAAATTCAAGAAATATAATAATCCATCTGATTACGAAGCTTTCTCAATTCTACGAAAAAGACCAAAAAATATGTCCAAAGAGTGTCACCAAAATTTTGTTCTCAATGCAGAACGGAATATTTATCGAAATTATAAATCTCTCTTTTCGTACATAAAATCTAAACGTACAACATCATCTATTCCTAGTACTATGTATTATCAAAACGAAATTGCTCATACTGGTTAAGAAATTTCGCAGCTGTTCTCGTCTTTCTTTTTTTCAGTATACGAGAAATTTGATGTCCCCAATGTAAACACTCATGCAGACAATAGCGTTGCCGAAATTAGTGATTTAGAGATTAGTTATGATTTAGTTTTGAAGTACATAAACCAAATCGATTCTAACAAAGGTGCTGGTCCAGATGGAATTCCACCTATATTTATCTTCAAATGCTCAAAGAATTTAGCGTATCCATTATTAATATTATTTAAACGTTCGTTACAAAAGGGTAAATTTCCTTCGATGTGGAAACAAGCATTTGTAACCCCAATATATAAATCCGGTCCGCGAAATCTTGTACAAAATTACAGGCCAATATCCAAAATATCAATTTTCTCAAAACTATTCGAAAAACTTGCAGCAGACCAAATTTCCAACGCATTAAAGAACATTCTTAGTGAACACCAACATGGCTTCAGAAGCGGTAAATCCGTCACTACTAACTTAGCTTGTTTTACGAACTTTATACTTCATAATATGGATAAGCGTGTTCAAACTGACGCCATTTATACAGATTAAAGCAAGGTGTTCGATAAAATTACCCATTCCATTCTGTTAAGTAAACTAAAACTCGCGGGTATCCATGGAGATCTACTAAGATGGCTAGACTCATATATCAGAAACCGTTCGCAAGCTGTTGTGCTAAGTGGTTTCAAATCAAACTGGGTCAATATTACATCAGGAGTTCCACAAGTATCAATTTTGGGTCCTCTCCTGTTTAATATCTATATTAATGACATTACAAGTTGTTTTAAACACTGCAAGGCAATTTTATATGCAGACGATATGAAACTTTACCTTCCAATCGATGATATCGCGTGCTGCTTAAAAATACAGGAGGACCTTAATAATCTCTCAATAAAAAATGTCGATATTAAAAGAAAAGAATCAGTTCGGGACCTGGGTGTTACCTTAGATTCCAAACTTACATTCCAATTACATATTAATAACATTGTCACTAAAGCCACCCAGATGTTAGGATTTATACTACGAACATCAAAACTATTTAATTATCCCGATACATTTATTTTGCTATATTATACCTATGTTCGTCCGCACCTAGAAAACGCCTCACAAATTTTGGAATCCAAGATATATAACATGTTCATAGAATCGAACGTGTTCAGGAAAAAATTCTCTCCTACATAAATTTTCGGTCGTTTTATGCATTCCAATCAAATGAAGATATACGTCAATTCTTTAAAATCCCGAAATTAAATTGTAGAAGAATTATTTCTGATCAATTGTTATTATACAAAATCCTAAATAATACGGTATCTTCCCTGTATCTCTTACAACAAATAGATATTAGAGTTTTTTTTTTTTTTTTTTTTTTATTACAGAAAATAGGTTTTTTTCTTGTTTACAATACAACCTGCAAAGCTACTGCAAGTAGCTTGTCGGCAGGAAAATAGTGTGGACAAAAATATAGTACAGTATAAAGTCTTACAAAAGAAGAAAAAAATATTGCAATTTGATAAAATACGAGTACATAATAGATAAATAATAATAGATAATAATAGATGCAATTTGATAAAATACGAGTACATAATAGATAAATAATAATAGATAATAATAGATGGTATAAATAAGTATAAAAAAAATAAAAATATGAAGACAACGTCTAAAAAAAATTAAAATTAAAATTAAAAATGCACGAGGAGTCAGTTAATATAGAAAATCTGATTCCAACAGCCATGTTTTTAACAATAGTGCAAATTTAGGTGTCGAGCAACATTTTTTCAAATCATATGGCAGCATATTAAATATAAATGGTACAATGTATTCAAAAGTTCGTTGACCATGTTTATTAGAAAATCTAGGTACTATCATACCTTCATTTTGTGTAAGCCTAGTATTGTGCACGTGATCCACCATTGTTTTGTATGGGCTATCAAGGATATGTTGCATACAGATTTTATGCCAAAAAAGAGCTCTAATAGGTAAAACATTTATGGATTTATACATTCTAGTGATATTTTGACGCTGGTCATAAACTGCTTTGCTGACGAGTAATTTGACCATGGCGTTTTGAATTGACTGTACATGTTGGATGTTTGTCTTACATGAGTGCCCCCAAGAAGTTATACCATATCTGACATTAGATTCAGCCAGGGACAAATTGATTAGTTTCATGGTTTTGATGGGCACATAATATTTAAGTTTATACAGTTTGCCTACAATCGTTCGAAGGCGTTTACATAGCTTAACAATATGGATATCCCATTTCATATTACAATCCACCGTCACCCCTAAGTAGACATATTCTTTTACTAGGTCAATACTTCCACAGGTGCAGGGCTGTGTACAGTTATTGTGTATGCAGTCAAAGTTATGTGATACTATTGAAGGTGCTATTGTATATCTGGCATGAGGCGATCTTATGTGCATTAGTTTTGTTTTTTGTGCATTTATAACTAAGCCAGAGTCGTGAGACTATTTTAGTAATGCTATGAAATCCTGCTGTAGCATATTCATGGCCGTGAGCAGATCCCTATGTGAGATGACAAGTGCTGTGTCATCCGCGTATACGTAGTGTTTGATAAAAGAAAATACTTTATTCATAAGAGAGACGAATATTATATATAGTGTTGGACCTAGGATAGAACCCTGCGGCACACCAGTAGACAATGTTCCCACTTTACTCAATTTTCCATTTATTTTGACCTGAATTTTACGATCACTTAGGTAGTTTTTCAAAAGTTTAAGAAAACGTCCTTTCACCCCTATCGCCTCTAGAACTTTAAGTAATTTTGTAGGATCTATAGTATCAAAAGCTTTCGAATTATCTATGAACAAAACTAATATTTGTTTTTTATCGTTTAGTTCGTTATTTATATAATTTGAAAAATCTTGAAGTAACAGTTCTGAGCTATTCTTTTTTTGAAAGCCATATTGGTGTGGATCTATTATTGAGAAAGACTCGAGGTATTTATTCAATTTTATGGAGATGTATTTTTCAAGTATCTTTTCTATTGCAGGCAATATACTGATCGGTCTGTAATTTCCTATGTCAATATGTCTGCCACTTTTGTATATAGGTCTTATAATACTACATTGAAGGTCTTCTGGTATTACGGCTTGCATTAATATTGTGTTAATTAAATGTGTCAAAATCGGTCCTAAAATATCTATGTGTTTTTTAATATCAAACATTCTGATATTATCTATTCCGGGTGATTTTGAATTTTTTAGAAGTTTTACAATATTCTGAATATCTAAAAGTGTGGCACGTGGTATATAAAGACTATGTGGTAGCTGTGTTGGTTCAACATTTGATGCTTTAAGATCACATTTATGTACTAGTGAGTTTATACTGTCCGAAAAGTAGTTGACGAAGTCGTCTGCCACTGTTTCTGCAGATTTATCTTTAAGTAAGTACCTTGAGATTACTTCCTCGCAATTACTCTTAGATCTACGTCCTAATATTTTATTTATCTCATCCCATGTATTCTTCGTATTTCCGAAATAATTTTTGAATTTTTCATTAAAAAAGGTAGATTTACATTTAAATATTAATTTAGTTACAATATTCCGAAAAGATTTATACTGTTTTTCATAAATTTTATTTTTTGGTGAATTTTTCCAAATTTTATATAAATTATCTCTCTTTTTAACGCTATCTAATACTTCATTTGTCATCCACTGTTTTATAGGCCATGGTCTTTTTTTTGACTGAATATGTATGAATACCTTACTTTTTTCATAAATATCGTTAAATTTACATTTTATTTTTTCATAAAGCTTAATGCAATCTTCTTCACAAAGTAATTCATTCCAATTGAAATTCCTAATGCTTGCATCGATCCTTTTTTGAGATAAAATTGAAGTTTTAATCGTTGTTAATTTCTTATTACTTTTGGGAAATGGAATATTTATCGCCGTTACAAAGTGATCGGCTACATTAATCTCGCATACACACGATGAAAGCATATCAGTGATTTGTTTTCCACTATTGAATCTTATAAAAATATGATCAAGGCACGAACGTGTTATTTTTCCTGCAATTACCGCTTCTCGCGTGACGTCATCGATACATTTAGTAAAATAGTTCATAGACAATAAATTTTCATATTGAATGGTTAGCGGATCCTGACATTTTAACAAATCAATATTTACATCCCCAAAGATTAGTACATTTTCACAGTGATTTAAGGGAAGATTATCGAGTATTGTAGAAAGTTCATGAATGTGTGAATGCGGATGAAAAGTGCGGCTAAAAGGACCATAAAATGATGGTGCGGTTTGACTATAAATGTTGTAGTTTGCGGATGTCGAAGGACCTTGCGTGTGTTTGTTAGATGTATGTTAGACCACTGCACAAGTAACATTGAAAGCACAAAGGAGAAGGAAAGGAAGGGACTTACGGTGGAATCTTGACTCCTTAACCTCCTCGAACCAGGGTTTTGTTCATGCACTTGTACAATGATCAATCGCGGGATGCGGATTCAGTTAGCGGATGCGGGGTGCGTAATATTATACTTCTTCACGCGGCGAGTTCATTGATGACACTGATTGTTATGGTAACGATGACAACATAGGGATGGGATAGGTTGGGGAATAGGAACATCATAGGGATGGGATATGTGACAATCAAGATACAAGTACAGGGTCTATGATATATGTAGATGTGTAGGTAAGTGTAGCTTTGTATTGTGTAAACGCCCAACCAGTTCATTTATAAAAGCTAATTTACTTAAGTTTGGTGGGCGGTAAATTGCGAGTAAGGTAAGTTCATTATTATTTGGAAGTGTGATTATACCGAAAATATTTTCAAATACCTGAGTTTCCAATTGCTTTTGTGTGAAAACAAATGTATCTCTGATGTACACAGTAATACCCCCACCAGACCTGTGTTCGCGAAAATAGCTTACACTATTGTAACCTGGAATCTCGTACAAACTGGCATGTTCACTTTTGATAGAGGTTTCACAAAGCATAAGTACATCTATTTTTTTCCAACAATCGTGAAGGTACATATGTAATACATCCCAGTTTTTAGAAATTGACCGAATATTAACTTGTACACATATAAAACTACCCATTTCACTGTTTTTTTCTACCATTTCTTCGGTGCACTGATCTAACCTATTTATTCTCTTAAAGTCAACATCACTGTCTTCATCTATGTATTTAGACGCCATAGCTGATCGTGGAGAAGCCCTCGAAAGCGCAGCTAGGTATGCTGGGCAGTTTTCCCTGTCTCCGGTAGGATGAGCGGCAGGTTTTCCAAATCTGGTGCAGGTGGCGCAAACTGCCTTTATCAGCAGTGTTTGGGCAACTATCGCGACCGTGACCATCCTGGCCACAGTGACCACATCTTGTTTGGTCTTTACAGAATTTGAAAGAGTGTCCAAGCATTTGGCACTTGGAGCACACTGTAAGGCCAATAAAATCACGAACGCGGCACACCGTCCAGTCCACAAATACTTTTCCCTGTTCTACTAGGATGTGTCGTAGGTTAGCAGGCACCTCGTAAACCCGGTGGCATGTTGGTCCTGTGCGAGCGCCAGCTAGGTGACTGAACTTGCAGCTCAATGTGGTACCCTCAACGTCAGTTATCCCAGAGATGCCGGTAAGAGCGCTCCGCAGGAAGTCATCATCAGTCAGTTCACGGGGAACGTTAAAAAATATGACTCTCGGTAGTCTTTTGGTCGGCAGTCGGGCACTCAGGGTCGATGAATTAACGAGAGCTGGGGCATTAAAAATTTTGTTGAGGTCATCTTTTGTCGCCGTCTGTAATAGAACTCCGTTTTTTTATTTTTTTATTTTACGGACGCCTGTCACGCGTACACCTAGTTCCGAGGGTCTAAAAGTGTCCTTTATAAGCTGCTTAGTTTGCTCGCTATCTTGGGCCTTGTTCAATTTTGGAAATATACAAACTGAAGGCTTTGGGCTTCCTACATGAATTCCCGTGCGAGTTATTGGCGGAGGTCTTGCTTTTTCAGGATGATTCCGAACAGCGTCCGCAAAGCTATTCCGGGCAATGTCTGCATACGAAAGGCTAGCTTCCGTTGCCACAGCGACTCTACGCATAACAGGCCCAAGATCAGACTCCAACTGAAGGATTTTTTCATTGAGGTGTTTGTTTTGTTCTCGCTCGCATCGTGTTTCTCCTCTTGCAATTTGAAGCTGCGCAGTGACCGTTACCAGATCAGCGCGCATGGCCTCGCGCTCCAGAAGCAACTGGGACACTGCTCTGAAAACTTCGAATACGCTTCTTGAGACTCGAAGTTGCTGGTCCTTTGGAACCTTGGAGCTTTTTTCTGCCAAGATGTCTTGAAGTGCCATAAGATGAGCTTGGGCGTCATTGAGGACTTCCACTCCAGAGGCATTGGGAGATACGTCAGGCACGTCTGAGCATCGGGATACCACGTCATCCGAGTCATCATCCGAGTATTGAGGGTCCACTGAGATAATCTCCGGACCTGCTCCTTTGGCATTAGGGGACAGCGTAATGTCCAGCACTCTTTTTTTCTTACGATGACCGCATTCATCTCGAGAAGGTTTTGTCGCATTACAGGACATTTTAGGAGTTATTATTTATTGTTGTGATAGAAGTGTCTAGTGATTGGTTAGCCGAAATAGAACTAGCCAATGGGAGCACTTGAAAGTGAGGTCACTAGGTAACTAGCCAATGGGATCACTGGAGAGTGAGCTCACTTTTGTTTATTCTAGACGATTGAAATATTCCAGAAAACAACACGAGACTTAAAACTTTTACACCAAAATTCGCGCACAAAACAGCATTCAAATCAAAAGAGAACACTTTCACGAAGTAAATCAATGCTGATTTACACGCCAAAATAGTTTTTTGCGGTAATTGAGGTATTTATGTATGTATAAATCGCTGCGTTAAAATAGATAACTTTGACATTTCAGCGCGGTGTTGCCGTTATGGGTTCCTGATCGTAATAGTAGAAACGTATCCCTTTTTTATAACAGCCGCTCCAATACCAACTACTTACAAAATGAATTCATACATCGAGCCTGCCATTATCATAACACACACCTCCTATATATAGACATCTTCAATATAACTTTCAACAAATTCAAAGCAACACTATTAGATAAATGTAATGCATCACAACACACCCCTTAACATCCATATTTATATTAATTATATTATTAATCAGATTTCTTTTCCTAATTTGAAATATATTTACATATTCCCTAATTACACACATATAATCCTTATTCTCCTACAAGATCATAAGCTTACCCTTTATTGTGTTTTTCTATATTCTTTTCATGCATATTTAAGTATTTAGCTTCTCTTAAATATTTTTTTCTTTATGTTTTATTTTAACTTCTCTTAACTATATATATTTTTTTCTTAGTTTTTCTTGTCTAGCTACAAGCTAGTTAAAAAAAAAAATTATAAGCGAAAACATGTTTTTAGCCTTACTGTTTTATTTTAGCACTTTTTCTTTTTATGTATCTTTGTAAAGCTGTTTGTTTTCCAAACAAAAATATTATTTATTTATTTATCATAATCATCCACATTTGTATAACCTTGTTCCTTGTTTCTTTAATTATTTTCTATTGTTGTTTGCTCACTCAACCTGTTGTTGTTTTTTTTTTTTTTTTTTTTTTTTTTTTTTTGTCTATGTCGTATGTGTAACTTATATTTTTAATATCAATTTCCAAGCAAAACTGTAACTATTTCCTCACACCCATGAATTTTTCTCCTGTCCTAAAATGAGTTCTGTAACTCATCGGGATTGCTCTAGCAAGTAATAAAAACCATAATAAAAAAAATCATGAATGGCAAATCTAAATTGGATAGGACCAAGTAATTTATTATTATCAATGTAGTACATGAGTTACTTTTTTACGATTTTTTATTAATTTTTGCAATGTTTGAGACAAGAGATATAGGTCGATAATTTAATATTTCTTCAGGGCTGCCTGATTTAAAAACGGGTGTTAAGATAGATTTATTATAAATGGAAGGGAATTTTCCACTATTTAAACTAGTATTTATAATGTGTGTAATTGGAATGCCTAACCTCATAAATAAATTTGACCCATATATGGGCCAAACAACTATTTGACATAAAGTAAATTTGATCCCTTTAGGTCTTAGCTCATATGGTCTCACAAAAATCGTTTTATCCTCCTTACTCTAATGTAGAGATATATGATCTAAACAGTATTAGAAAGAGGTCACCCTACACTACGATTTGAGTTCCACAGATATCCGAAAAAAGATAAAATCATTCGGATCTATGACGTCAAACTTTCACCAGAATGTAAGGTGAAACTTTATAATGTTTGCATTCAAAATTTTAATATTTCAAATATAACATTCTTACTTCTAATAATACAATTTGAAAGCGGATTTAATCGCCTTTCAACAGTTTTTAGTTTTTGGATACGTTCAGAAATATTCAAATTATTTTGATTTTGGAATGCGGAAATACTCAAGAATTCGCCGACCATAGACAAATATTTTTTTATGAGCGGAATCAATAATTTAGTCTTCAATCTATAGGGGTTAAAAAACTGTTATATTTTTTCAATATTTCCACTGTGACTCCATCAAATCCTGGTGCAGATCTACCTTTTAAATTATTTATAATATTTTTATGTCATTTGTTGTTACTGGTTGAAAAACTGAAAGATTATTTTGTTTACGACATTTCTTCTCGAAATCATCAATTTTATAATTTTTATAAATTTTGACCGACGCGACGTTAGCGAAATATTTATTAAAGGCATTAATTAACACATTTTGTCGGTTACCTTATGGTGTCAATAGAGTTTTTTCCGATATAATTTTTTTTAATTAGAGTTTTTGTTTTTTGTACTATTTATTTCATTTATTGTTTTCTAAATGTGTTTTACATTTTGTTTAGCCAGGTCAATTTCATTTTTGTAGTAGTTTTATATAGTTATTTCTATTAAAGAGGTTAATTTGTTCCTATATTTTTTGTAATACATATGTATCTAAATATTTTTTTATCTAAGGGAAATAACTCTTCTTTTTTTCTAATAGATACGAAAAAACCATGTGAAATCTATGGTTTTATTTGTATGGAATTTGCTTTAATATGTATAGTTTTGATATCAGTCGATGCTGTAATATGAGTGCAGAGAATATTATCTTTTTTTTTTTTTACATGAGCTCCACACAGGAAGCCCTGAGGAAAATAATTTCCCTCAGGGCCTATGTCATCTTTGGGGATGCTGTGAGGAGGGTTTTTTTAAGGAAAGGAAAGAGAGGAGAGTTCTGGTAAGGAAAAGGGTTTAAGGGGTGGGTAGGAATCTGGGGTTCAGTGTATCTTGGTTATCTGCCTTTTTATACTTTATATTTGTATAGTGTAGTTTTGTGTCATTACACTTCAAGCGCTAAACTATAATAAACTTAAACATAATTCGCCAGTACTCCTTAGGAGTGCATCACAGAATATTGATAAAATAACATGAAACAAAGAAGTTACAGTATTTACAAAGCAATTATATTTTATTTTTTTATTTATATTCTCACCATACATTTTGTTGTTTTTTTTACCATAAATTAACCTCACTAGGACTAATAGCTGTATTGAGGTTAACAATTATAATTTGAGGATGCATTTTACGTACAAAACACAATATATAAACACTACTTTCAAAACACTAATATTACATACTAATTTGAGAATGATCTGTAACAATATTTATACCTGCCAAAAGCAAAGTAAGTTAAAAAAAACTAGGGTGACACTTCGATTTGTGAAAATGGAACTCAAATATCTTATTATTTAAAAAAATCTTATTATTTAAAAAAAATCTTATTAAAAAAAAAAATTATTATTTAAAAAAAAAACTTAATATTAAAAAAAAGGACAAGGATGAAAATATAGTATGCCAATCCTCTGTCAACATAAATTTCTTAACATTATTTTTAAATTTAGTTAATGAATTGGAAGACTTAATGTAATCTGGCAGAATATTAAACATAAGTGGTTAAGATTTGAAATAAACTCTCTAACTTCGCAACACTTTCTTCAGGGGTACCCCAAGGATCCGTTTTAGGTCCACTTCTTTTCATCTTTTTTACAAATGATGTCGCCAAAATAATCGAGTCATTTGGTCTCTTGTCCCACTGCTACGCTCCAAACGAAATCAATAGCCTCAAAATCCGCATAGCTGAATGCCTAGAAGCAATAACTCGTTGGATGTCTTCAAACAAGCTGAAGCTGAACCCATCTAAGACTGAGTTTCTCTGGGCGGCCACAAACAAACGTCAACATTTCATAGACAATTCACTTATTTCCATTTCCGGCAACGATATTATTCCAAAGACAACAGTCAAACTTCTTGGCGTTAATTTAGATTCAGACTTTTTGCTTAAAAGTCAAATAAATAGGACAATAAGCACCGGCTTTTTCACCTTAGACAACTCAAGTCAGTTCGAAAAAACCTTCCTACAGAGGCGAAAAAACTAGTAATCAACTCTTACGTAGCCTCACGGCTTGATTACTGTAACGGCATCTACGCTAGTCTTTCAAAATACCAAACTGACAAACTTCAATCCGAGTTTAATGCAGCGGCAAGGCTCATAACCGGGGTCTCTAAATATTCACACATTTCAGAACACCTTCGTAACCTTCACTGGCTCAAGTGCCCTGAAAGAATCCAGTACAAATTGTGCTGGATGGTGTTTAAATCAATCAACGAAATGGTCCCACCTTACATCTCTGAATTATGCGTCCCGGAAAATACCGGTCCGAGGCAATTAACCCTTAGATCGGCAACTTCATCTGCTATAGGCAGACTAATAGAAACCAAACGAAAGCCAAATACTAAGTTCGGAGATCGTGCTTTCGGAGTATCTGGGCCTATGGCTTGGAATAGACTCCCTCCGGAATTAAGATGCATAAAAATCCCAACAGAGTTTAGGTCTAAACTAAAAACCTACCTTTTCGGGCTCTCATACCCTTAACTTAATTTAAATATACCTATCTGAGAGTATCATACTTGTATTGCCTACGATATGTCTTAATCACACTTTTCTTACTGAATTAAAATTACTCGAATCCTTACACATCAATCTGTCTCTCGGAAGATCAAATCCTTGTACTACTGCACCACCCACCATTAAATGTTGCTTTTACTTTCCAAAATACACTCATTAAAGAATATATTACATATTAATATTAAAATATTTTCAGGATTAAACAACATGTGTTCACAATTATGTCCTCTGCGTGCGAACTCTATCTAAATTTCTTTAAATAGACAATAAACAGTGTTAATTTCAAGCGACCTCCCAGGTAAGTATGGTCCTGTATTAATTCATTTTTAGGCAGTATCGCGTTCATTGGTCAAAATATTGTACATATATTTTCGTATCGGTGATCAATGAACCGGAGTATGCAATTTTTAGCCATAAGTTGTTTTTAATTGTTTGTCTAGCTTGTAGTATTTCTAGATTTTAGGCATGTATGGTAAGTTTGTACAGCGCCCTTGAGGTGATTTTTCACAAAATAAATCGTCCAAATATTATTATTATTAAGTGGAGCCTGATATAAACAGTTTCTTTGGCCAAAAGATGTTTTAGTATGTATTGCCACAAAGTTCATTGTTGAGCCAATTCTAGTGGTATGGATTTGTTGGGTTCTTTCTACAGATTTACAGCTGTTTTATACACACAACATTAGATTTCTTGTAAAGTAGTTTAGATGGATAACGATTTTTTTGTACATGACCTTAAGAATTAATTTGTGAGCAATATTTAGTGGTTCTTATTATTTAGTGGACTTTAGACAGGATCCCTAGCGTACTATATTGTAAGAATGTCGAGAATGGACTAAGGCATAATAGACAGATTTTAAATTCGCTTTATCCAATATATGACGAAGTTCTTTAAAAATATAGGTAAGTCTCCTGATATTTTTTGTTAACATATCGTTCCATCTCAAATATTTATCAATAATTACACCTAGGTACCTAATACAGTCTAATCTTTCTAAAAGGTGGCAATTACAAATTTGCAGACAATTGTGTATAGTTAGATTATGAATCTAGGAAGGCTGACTTTTTGATGATATGCTAAAAGTTACATATTTTGTTTTTGATGTATTCAAAGTTAAGATGTTATTATTTAGCCAACTCTTTACTATTCTTAATCCTGAATCACATTTTTCAAAAGCATATTTTCAGGTTTTACCGTCAAATATTAAAGCAGTGTCGTCTGAAAAACTGACAATGTGACCTGGAATATCTAAATTACCTAAATCATTAATGTAGATTAAAAAAAATATTGGTCCAAGTACACTACCTTGTGGAACCCCAAAAGAGATTTGTTTGCTTATGCTTAAATTATTATTTATCTCTACTTGTTGTGTTATATTGCTAAGATAGGATTTGAACCAACTTAATGCTGTACATTGAATCCCAAGAGAAAATAATTTTTTGAGGAGTAATCCATGGGAAACCGTGTCAAATGCCTTTGATAGATCTAAGAACACAGCTAAGGCTTTGTTTCCATAATCCAGGGCACCAGTAACTTTCGACAATACCATCAATACTGCATCACTCATTCCTTTATTTTCTCTGAAACCAAGCTGATTGCTAGAGAGTAATTTATTTATTTCTAAGAATGATACCAATCTCGACTTGGCCAATCTCTCTATTACTTTTGAAAGCGTGTTGAGTAAGGATATAGGTCTATAATTATTGACATCTAGTTGATCTCGACCTTTAAAAGAGGAATCACTTTAGCTTTCTTACAGTGAGAAGGGAAAATTCCACTCTTGAAGCTAATATTAATGATATGAGATATGGGACTAGCTAATTCGGATACATGGAGTTTATATATCATAACACTCAAAAAATTAATACCGCACGAGAAAGACATTTTTAAATCATTTATCATATTTGTCACTTCATGAATGTTAGTTGGCTTAAAAACAAAATTGTCCCCGGTAATGTAAAGTTCAGATTTAAAATCATTCACAAGACGCGTCTCACTTGTTTTATTATCACTGCACAAACTGTTAGCGAAACTTGGACCAATGTCTCTGAAGAAGTCATTAGTATTTTTCATATGATTAGTATTTTTATTTGGACTCTCTTCCATTGAAGTAATAATATTATTAATTCTCAATTTTTTTATGGTAGTTTGCTCTTTTTTAAGGTTTATAGCCTCCTTTATAATGGTTCACTGTTGTTTAATGTTGCCATTGACGTCATCTAATTTTTTTCTGAAATATGCTTGTTTTGTTGATCATATTATCCTAGAACACCAGTTTCGATATCGCTTATAATATTCAAGCAGTTCCAAGTTAAAGATTTCTCTTCTGCACCTGCTGTGCAATTTATCACGTGTTCTGAGGCATTTGATTAATCCAGAATTTATCCATGGTTTTAGCTGTTTCATGATATGTATCTCTTTTTGTACTGACGTACAACTTTGCACATGAGTTTTAAAACATTTAATGAAATTATCAGTCGCCAGATTGACGTCATTCGTTGACAGAACTATATCCTAGGATTCCTCCTTTAATTTGGTCTTCAAGAGGTTGTTGTCAACAACAAATTTAGGTTTTGCATTATAATTTGAAATATTATGTAGATTTAAGCTCATAAACTTCATTAAAATTGCATAATGGTCTGTTACGTCAGTAGTAAAAGCCGCTCCCTCTGGTTTAAATTTTGATTTTGCCATAATATGATCAATGCAGCTTGATTTGTTAGGAGTTACTCTTGTTGGTGAATTTATTATGGACTTCATACCATGAAACGCCTGAAGTGATAGGTATTTCTGTGTTTTTATGTTCTTCAAATAAAGGGTATCAATATTTAAGTCTCCACATAAGATAATCTCCTTATTTCTTAATCGTCTATTTTAGTCTGGGATGGAGATCGATAAACAGCTATTAAACATATGGTATTGGATAATTGCATTTTCAAGCAGTTTGCACTGGGGAGAGCAATTTCCTCCACAGTAACCTGAAAGTTTTGCCTTACACAGATAACTACTCCATCATTTTGCAAATTGTTTATCATTGTTTTGTAGTCTACGTACTCTGGAATGCTAGGCATATTAATTACACTGCTCAGCCAAGCCTCTGTAAGGACTAGTACATCCGGACGTGATTAATGCAATCCAGCATAGAAACAGTTTCATCAAAATGCTTGCTTATACTTCTAATATTCATGCATAGTAAAGAAAAATTTTAATCTTTCAAAAAATATTTGCAAGATAATGAATCTTCAAAAATTATGTTAGGTTCAATATTGTCAGACATATTAATTATGTTTTCTATATCATCCATTTTTTTTTCAATAAAAATGTCAGACTTTGGAAGATGATGATGATGATGATGATGAATTTATTCAAATCATCTTCGTGTTTGATGATTAGAACTCTTGAAGATATCTGGGTTCTTTTTCACACAAATTTTATTGTTCCGAAACCATACGAATTGAAACTTAGCTTCATTAGCTTTTTGTTTAGTTTTCCAGAAGGGCTTTGGAATATGATGATAGAACTTCTCAAATGAAGATGTTGCTGTCCTTCAATTGCTTTATACTTTTGCGTGCGTTGAGAAATTCAGATTGGGATTTTTCATCTTTGAAATGGATGATCATCCTCTGAGCTCCGGGTTTATTAATAGTTTTATCAGGATATTGAGTAACTTTATTTATTCTACCTGGTTCAATCTGAATGTCAATTTTTTTTATGAATCTTTCCACGGTTTCCACGGAATTTTCATTCATCAAGCTTTCTAGACCAGACAATTCAGCACAATTATAGCTTACATTTTGTTGTTCCATGTCGGCAAGACGAATTTCTAATTTTTTTATTTTTAGATCTTTTATAGAATTTGCGTTTTCTAAGTTATCCACATTTTTTTTAATTGCATCATATTTCCGATGTTATTAGTTATTTTATTATATTGTTGACCAATAAATTAAATGCTTTTTCTCATGTCGGATATCTCAGATTCGAGATTTTTTTTCAATGTTGATGATTCAATTTCAATTTTTACAAAAACTTGTTGCTTAAATTCTTCCATTTTTTTATCCATATATTTTACAATTTTTCCAAATTGATCCTCGTTTACTGCTGGAAAATCCGATGCCTTAGACCTAGTTTGCACTAGATTATGATTGTTGGGCATTGTAAATGATTAACTTAAAGAAATAATGACTCACAACTAAATGATGGATGGTGGTCACCCTACAACACACTTTATGATCACTGGTAAATGGAATATAATATAGTAGGTACAAACTTATTGTTGTGAATACTAAGAGTGGTTAAGCAGCAGAGTATCACAAAGCAGACGTCCTCACTCAACAACAGTATTGTTACGATTGAATGACAAGAGAATAAAAATTAACAATAACAGCACTGTTATTGTGCTATAGCACAGGACAAATATAATACACAATAACGGTGCGATTTTAGCACAGGACAAAACAAGAACTTTAAAACTAAAATATAATATATTAACATGAGGCAATTTGCGTTCAGAAATGAGAAAAATTCTGACGTTAAATTCGGACATTAAACATAATAGTACAATAAAGAGGAAACTGAAACCAAACAATAACCGGAAACTTGAGAACATGGCTCATTACGTATTTTGAAAAGATATTTCTGTTTATCATTTTATTGTCTTCAAATATATCCAACGTTAAACCACTGATTATATCACTATTGTTTACTACCAACCCTTTGGTAAAAAATGTATTACATTATGTACTTACCAAATGTAAAAACACCATGGGCGGAAAAAGAGTAAATTAAAAAAATAAATAAATAAGAGAAACTATTGTTTATTACCAACCCTTTTGTAAAAAAATGTAAGTGTAAGATGTATGAAATGTAAAAACCCAATGAGCGGAAAAAGAGTAAATTAAAAAATAAATACATAAAAGAAAAAAAAAATATATATATATATCGAGTGCAGTTCACACGCGGTGGAAGCGAAACTTTACCAAAACAATCTTAACCAATGAAAAGTGAAGTCATAATAAAATCAGCCATTGAGCGCTATTATGTAGTGCCATTTCCGTTTCATATCTTAACCAATAGCAGCCTTGAAAAGTGACATCATAATCAAAGCGGCCAATGAGTGCAGTTTGTTGCTTTGCTGTTATGCGACGTTTCTGTGTCATCCGAATTTCAAATACAGCGGAGCTAAAGAAGTTCACTTAAAAAAATCTAAAATTATCTTTTTAATAAGCGGTGCTACACATATGTTGATCGATCAGTATGAATACTTTCAGCTTTACAAATCCTACAATTATAATATCTCGGGTCTGTGCTAGTTCATTGTAATAACATTGGTTGTAAGGCTAGATTCTCCACAGATATAATATTAATTAGTGATACAGATAATAATCTATTGAAGGCAACTCCAGACAGAGTTGGGGGCTTATCCTATCCATGTCACCGCTGGGCTGTACACATATTGGGCTCGTTATTACATAACAACTCGTTACATAACACGTAATAATGATAATCAATAGCATACAAGTATTTATATTATATATCACAAAACATACATGTGTTAAATTATAGAGAGAAAAATAAATAAAACTTCTGTAATATTTTCGTCCACCTTGAAGAATTGCGTCCCAAAAATAATTATTACTGGACACCAAGGTGGAAAGAAAAAAGTGGGTAGACCCAGACTGAGGTGGGAAGACAAGGTAAGAGGGGATGCAGCACAGCTTCTCCGGGTAACAAACTGGAAGTCAGCCGCTGAGGACAGGAGGAGTTGGAGGCAACTGTTGCGGGAGGCCAAAGCAGGATATGGGCTGTAGCGCCATCAAAGAGAGAGAGAGAGAGAGAGAGAGAGAGAGAGAGAGAGAGAGAGAGAGAGAGAGAGAGAGAGAGAGAGAGAGAGAGAGAGAGAGAGAGAGAGAGAGAGATCTTGAAGAATTTATTGTGAAAAGCATCGATTTATAAAATCGATTTTTACATTAATTTGCGGAATTTGATGAAGTGAGATTAAGTAATTAAAAGCTTTATAAAATATATGGAAAATAGTTAAAACACTAGATTTCGAACGGCGCATTATATTGTTAATTTTAAGGTTTTAGAAGCATGATCTGAAGCATTCGTATGTGAATGTTAAACAATATTCCAGGAAAATGAGTCGGTATAATTTTACAAACGTTTTGGTGGTAAAATAAAAGTAATATAATGTAGATTTGGTTTAACATTAGCTCCACACAGGAGGCCCTAGGGAAATAAATTCCCCCAGAGCCTATGTCATTTTCGGGGAAGCTTCAAGACCATGTTTTCAGCATATATCTGAAACTATTTGGTGAATCGCCATTTTTTTTAAATTACTTGGTGACGTTAAATATTTTGGGCACTGGTCGCTGTCCATATTTATTATTATATTTTGGAACAAGCATTCCTTCAACTAACTATTTGAAGACTATATATAGTTTTTTTTATGTCATTTGGACTAAGTTCGACGAGTTAGCTTTCGGAGTGTCAGGCCCTAAAGCCTGAAATATATTGCCACATAATTTAAGAATCATTAAATACTCATCAATCCAGAGCAAAATTTAAAAAGCTCTGCAAAAAATCACATAAATAGCTGCAAACTTAATTTACGTACACAACCCAGCCGGGTTGTACCTACCTAAAGTCACCTACAGAATATAGCTCTCGTCGATCTGCCACTATACAAATAGTCCGAGTAAATAAATGTATGTCTAAATCTAAATAATAATCATTGATGAATTCAGGTTCTAATTATTTTTTTTACATTACCTCCACACAAGAGGCCCTGAGGATAATAATTCCCTTAAGGGGCTATATCATCTTTGAGAATGCTGTGTGGAGGGTCATTTTAGGAAAGGAAGGTGAAGAATTTTAGGGAAAAAAGTGGGTTATGGGTGGGTAGGAATCTGGGGGTCAGTGTCCTGGAGTAACGGACGTAAAAATCCATGCCTCCTACTGGGGTGCGATGTTTTGAGACAGTAGGGCTGGAGAAGTCAAAGGGATTCCCTCAACCACTCTTTCCCGATCCGGCCTGCTAGGCAGACGCATCCGCCACCAAGACCCGGACAAACTTAACCCTATGATCCCGGGCACCCTTTCTTAGTCAACAAAAGTAGCGAACCTCCGGGGGTGACCTATGGCAGAGGTGTTGGTTATCCAATAAATATTCCCCGGGCAGCAGAATCCATTATCCATACCCTCCTCTCAAATTTAAAATATATTTCTGTATGTGTTTTAGTATACTAAGCGTGCTATTTAAAATTGGTGCAGCGCTATTCAGGTTATTTTCCACAAAAACGTCGCATCGCAAATAATGTTTTTAATTTTTTAATGCGGATTATTTTTGTCATCTGACTAAATACAGAGCGACCTTGAGGTAATATTTTCCAACACAGCTACATAAATAATCAATCTACGAATGCGCTGACTATAGAAATAGGCAAATCTTAATTCAACTTTCCCAGAAAGGAAGCCGGAAATGCGCCATTCGTCTGTTAATGGGGTCCTTAAGAACATCCGCGGGGGTATAGTTAGAAGAACCTCTCCCATAAAACTAAGCGGGCATGATTGACCAGGAGGAGCGGTCACTAGAGCTTTGTTAGTGCGAGCTAATTCTTTTCTGTATGGGAAGTGTGATGTTTGGAAATGTTTGTTTTTAATCCTTTTTTAGAAAAGCTTGCAATGGATGTTATTAAAAATACTGTCCTTCTGATAAAAACTGCAATTTGTTAATTTTATTATTAACGCAACGACGAAAGAATGTTTTTGTGTTCCTATTAGGTAAACACTATAACTCAATTATGAATGTCTTAATACATAATACAATATTTAGTACATGGAGAGTGGCTGAGTTGGCATGGCGTTTGGGTCCCACCCAGGCGTCGCACAGTGTATCGTTTCATACAAGCTAGACGCTAGATGAAAAAAACTCTAAAACATCAATAAAGCATTTGTAACCCAATTGTGTTCTGTATTTAACCCTAATTGAAAAAAAAAATTATAAACATTATAATAACATTTTCCAATTTTTTTCGGTTTTCAAATTTGGAAATTTGTTTTTTTTTACACATAGGTATACATCTAATATTTCTTTTTGTATAAAAATCTTACAAAAGTATTTATTTACGCGCATTTTTGATCATATTATGCCGAGAGTATTTAAAAGTTATTAGAGAAATATATATTTTAGTACTAAATTAAGCTCTAATCTAGTTTTCATCTGTTTTTCACAACTTATTCTGAGCTTTCCAAGATCGAATATACTTCTTATATATTATTATACATTTCGTGAAGCCTTTCTTTCTTCGGAAAACTGGCCAAACTTTTTCATGTAACAATCTTCCTGCATAGAAATCTTATACCTATATGGTGTTATGGTGTCTGTGACATAAAAAATAAGCTTAATTTGAATAAAAAGTGACTCTTTAAAAAAAAAAATTAATTATCGTGCGAGTTTGATAAACTTTCCGAAATAAAATCGCAAATAGATATAAATGTAATATTTTAGAGCACATAACAACAAGCAAGTTATTTATTATTATTAAAAAGTTTGAAATGAAAATATTTAAAAGAACTATACTAAATACGTTTCAAATATGCAAATTTAAAAAAAAAACAATGTAAAACAGCTAAAACTCAATAAATAACCTAAATAAAACCTGTCTGGAAATCTTTTGTGGTAAATGATGTGGTACATGTAAGTTTGACGCCTGTTCGTGTGGAAATATATCGAATCTGATTTGAACAGAAAATTTATTGCAAAATTAAATAATAAAAAAATGTCGTGCGATTTTGATATATAGCAAGTACTCTTCGAAATAACTTCTCGAATAATTAGAAATTAAATATTTTTCAAACTATGCAAAAAGAGTAAAACATTATTTAAAAACTTCTGAAATGATTTCCATTGAAGTTTTAGAAAAAAATTATACCACCTAATTTCTAAAGTAAAACATTTTAAACTCATAAACAATCTTAAAAGCTTGCACGACGAGAATCGAATGTTAGCAATTGATAAATTCATTAACTAATTTATTAGACCTTGGGGCTCTGGAACCAGTCATCCCGTGCATTAATTAACCCAATTAAAAATGCATTTATCACGCTGACTACCTGGTAATATACCTCTACCCCTACGATGTCATCGTTCAAGAATTCCAAAGTGCTTTATTTATTTCTGCGCCATTTAAATTCCCGGCCGTTAGCTGTTGGTAATCTAGGGCCAGTCCTACCAACCAGCACGAGTTAGTAGTTTCAGTCAATCCCTTCTTTACCGACCGCAGTTGCTGGAGTAGTTCCTCTGTTGCCCGCCAGAGGCGCAAAATGGACCTATGGCGGCAGGTGAGCGATCCAACCGTGTGAGGCGGCAATATTTAAATACCCTGCTAAAAATACTATACGATAGGAACAAACTGATAAAATGTGAACTGCTGATATTCCGAAAATAAATAAATATTATTAATTTCTTTTAATTTAGAAAGCAAATAGAATAAATTTTGAGCTAACATTTGTGAAACACCCCGTACTGGAAAATCTTCTAAGGAAAAACTCAGTCTAAACGCAGACCGTAAATAGCTCCAGGCCGCAACAGGAAGTGGAAAGTAATGTGTTTGGAGCGGTGATAGAGGGGGGGGGGGGGAAGGAGAGACAATACATACAGACTGACCTAAAAAAGTTTCGCAATTATTTTTAATGCGGAAAACCTTTCCAGTTATGTGAGAATTCACTTTAGCCGGCGAACTTTTGCGGGTGTTTTTAACAGGCGGGAAGATAATTGTTCTGGAAATGGTGCGGTTTATACACAGATATATTATATCTCACTTATAATCTTTCAGGCCTTAATAGTTCTCAAAACTATTATCATGTTTGCGTGAGGTTGTTTTTATATTCTCTAACTTGGTCCAGGCAGATTTGTTTTCTTTTTAAAATATGTCATTACTTAGTTTTATTTATAAAGCCGTTAGTGGCCCAGTGGTTAAGGAATTTGTCTTTAAATCCAAGTTTTGCGGATAATATACATTACTTTCCCCACGAAAGCAATGTTTTCATCTTAAAATATTGGAGTAGTGAGATATTCGGTATCTGGAAATGTTAGGGTCAGTTGTTTAATGCAACTTGAATAATTCATCAAATTTCAAAGTTAATATACAATTCTCGAGAAACTGGTAGCCCATAGTGGAATACTAACAGAACTTAAGTAGAACTTTCACGAAACTTGAATACTGACTTGGAAATTCGACGAATTGTTTATGTTCTGTGAGGCAACTCGCCTTTATCTTTTTTATTTATTGTTCTTCCAATGCACCGTGATGTAAAACTGAGATTACGCAGTTCTTTTTCTCATGTCGATTCAAAGGTTTCTCATTGCTGAGGATCGTTACGGACGTGGAGAGTTGCGGACACCGACGTTCTCCACCAGTGATACTTGGTCACTCCAGCACATTGGTGACCTTCCTCTGCTTTTTCTGCTTTCCAATTGGCCAGTTTCTCCAAATTAGAGTCCTTAGTTTGGCGAGGAAAACGTCCAAAGTATCTTGAAATACGTTGTAGGCAGATAGTTGAAAGTCTATTGCGGATGCCAAGCTCTTCCAGGATAGACACATTTGTGCATCTGGCCGTTCATGGAATCCTGAGATTTTTTTCCAGCTTCGAGGACGTCCATCCATTTGATTTTGCTGTCTCTAAGTGCACATGCTTCTATACTCACCGTACAGAAATATGGGGAAAATCAATAGGCCACTTGCATAGATTTCATAACGACTTGGAAAAAATCGTGTGGATAGATTTTTTTTACTAAGATTACGAAAATGTTAGTAAAATTTTTTAGAAACGTATAGTTATTTTTATTTTTAAATAAATAAATCTGTTATTTGAGTTTGTGACATATTTGAGTTTGTCACTACATGAAAATTTATTTATTTATTAAAATTAACGGTATAAATATACCATAAATACAGATTACATGTCACAATATCATAGTTGTACATAAGATATAATAAAAGAGAGAGAATAAGTTAGTTGTGGCATTTGGTTGAGAACTGACACAAGGAGCTACAATTACATATAATACTAGTGTAAAATAAAATTTATACGTATTGATTGAAAATATTTGATAGAATAGCCTTCTTGTACCTAGCTTCCGTGCAGTTAAATAGATTCGCCACATCTGCGTATCTATTACTAACTTCATGTAACCTAGGTACAAGCGAGTTTTTCATGTACTCAGTCCTGGTGTTGATACATTTAAATAGGATTTTGGAGCGAGTTGCTCTAGTGGGTACATGGAAGTCGATGAGCTTAGTTAAATCAGGACTGTTAATTCTACCATTTACAATTTTGAACATAAATATTAAGTCAGATATAATTCTTAGATCTGAGAGTTTTATCAAATTTAATTCTTTCATCAAGTAATTATAGTTTATGTTTTCAATGGGAATACCGAGTTTAAAATTTATGTGTCGAATAAGTAGGAATTTGTGTTGAATTTTTTCGATTGTATCTGAATGTATTTTAAAATGGGGGGACCAGATCGAGGAGTTATATTCGACTTGACTACGTACTAAGCATGTATACAAAAGTTTTAAAGTTGAAATATTCCTAAAACCTCTAGAATTTCGAAGAATGATGCCAAGCATTTTCATTCCTTTGTTACTGATTGTTTTTATATGGGATATAAAATTTAATTTATAGTCATAAATTATGCTCATGTCATTAATTTCTTCGACAGAGGTAAGGGTAGAGTTATCAAGTACATACGGATGAATTATTGGTTGAATTATTCTGTATAATCTTATCGAATGACACTTATTTATGTTCAGAAAAAGTTTGTTAAAAGAACACCAATTTATTAACTTATTTAAATTATTTTGTAGACAGATACAATCTTCGGCAGTTTTAAATATTTTAAATATTTTCAAATCATCTGCAAAAACCAAATCATTTACATCTTTATCGAATATATCAACAATATCGTTTATAAATAGTAAAAATTAAAATTGGGCCTAAATGAGACCCTTGTGGTTCACCACTGGTAGCTACAAATTGATTGGAAAGGAACTAATTAATTTTTACAAGTAGTACCTTATCAGATAGATAGCTTTCAAAGCAGTCTTAAAGTTTTCCATCAATACCTAGATTACGTAGCTTAGCCAGTAGAATTAGAAAGGCCTTGATAAAATCTGTATATATGGAATCAACTTGAGTTTTGTTAGCTACTGCGTTTGTTTGATATATAATTTTCATATAACGAAAGATTTGTTAGAGTTGATCTGCCTGAAAAAAATCCATGTTGATTCGGAAAAATGATATGGTTAATACATAGGGAAATTTGATCAAGTAATAGTTTTTCAAAGAGTTTCGGGATTACAGATAGCTTAAATATTGGTCTATAGTTAGTGATATAACTTTTATTACCCTTTTTGAATACAGGTGTTAGATAAGAACGTTTCCAAATGTCAGGGAAACAACCTGTGTCAAGGGACTGGTTAAACAATACACAAATTGGCTCCGCCAGTGAGAAAATGTCCCGTCTCCGATTATGTTCCCTTTATTTTGTAAAATTCCACACTGATCATTTTTTTTAATATGGCAACACTTTGTATTCCGGCGAATTTTTGAATTTGCGTTTAACGTTCACTAGATTTGTTGTTTGTTCTATGGGAACTTATCATTTGGTTTGATTTTTTAATAAAGATGGCGGTGTTTTAACAGATGTTACGAAGAGAACCCCGTACAATGTATTGCTATTCGTGTTAAAATCGTTATTTTTTTTAAATGACTTTTTCGTGACATTGACGTTATGTAATTATCGTTTTTTCGCACCCATAAAATTATGTCCCGTCTTTCCGGTTTATAAAAAATGGTCTGATTTTTCGGATTGAAATTTTCAAAAAATTGCCAGGGTTTCAAATATACGATTAAAAAAAATAAAAAATACAGAATGTCTAAGAATATTTGCCTAAACCGGAAAAAAAATTAAAAAATGTGATGCAAGTGGCCTATTCCCGGACGAGTCTCAGCATATTAATAGGATGTTCAATTACAATGTTTATTTGTATAAATAATATTATTACACTAATTATTGTAAATACACAGATTATAAAATTTTTACGCTACTTTAAATAACGACCATTGATTGATATAACCGCACAATATAAAGTATCTTTACTTAGAAGCCATGTTCTCAGCATACATATATCTGAACCTAGTAAGCAATACAAAATTGTTGATAATACTTGCTAATTTTGAAAACTGGGTTATGTTATACTCATTGAACTTCAATTTTACCCATAATTTTATATTCAAATTTATCTTGATTCATTTCCGTCTATAGACTTTCAATTTCTCGTCTCTGTCACACTATCTTCATTTTTGTAAATCAAAAAAATATTTCTATAAAATCTTCTGGTCACTGAAAACTATTGTTATCAATTTCTTGCTTAAATTCAATCCATTCCATTTGTAAAAGCCTTACAGCTAGCATAAAATCATCTCGCTTTTATAAAATATCCAACTAGCATCTTTCATCACCTCGCAATACGCCACGACGACCCACGGTTTAGAAGACGAAGAAGTCATACAAGTAGCTAGATTTACGCCCAAATGTAGACATCTAGAAATTAAAAGGGACGGTTCAACATGCTCAATTAAATGTTCAGATTAAAAAAATTCAACAAAAAATAAAAATAAACTTCACTAAAAGACGGCATAGAAATTCTCAGGCGGGCTAGAGCAGATAGGGAACTGCTTACATTAATTAAAATCAAGAAAATTTCATATCTGGGTCATATACTTCGAGGGGAGAAGTATCACTTGCTCCATTTAATATTGAAAGGCAAGATAGAGGGTCGCCGAGGGCCTGGTAGGAGACAAATGTCTTGGCTGCAAAACATACGAGAGTGGACCGGCATTAGAAGTGTGGAGGAGCTATTCCGGGCAGCGCAAGACAGAGAGACCTTTTCAAGAGTGATCGCCAACGTCGGGGGGACCTGATAAGGCACATAAAGAAGAAGAAGAAAAGACGGCAAATTAAATATCTTCATTTCTTCATGCAGAAATTCTCATTTTAGCCATATTTTTTATGAAAGCATAATTTAGCTTTATTCTCAAAGATCCCGAAGTTTCCATACGCTGTACGTCTTTGCCTTATTCCGCCATAAAAGGCATAAATCCTAAAAAAAGCAATTTATAAACGCATGTAAGCAAAAAAAAAAACGGGAGAATTATCCTCCCTTGATGTTTTAAGTGCCTTAGAAGTTTCGGAACACCCTGCCCCGGATCCTTTGTAGGTCACTGCTGTTCTCATAAATACAGGATGCGTACAAACTTGATTCGCCTTCCTTGTACTGCGGTCGGTTTTAATGTATAAATAAATGATCATTCATTTAAAGGAAGTAGAACAAGCCAAATAACTTTTCAACATGCGTAACATTTAACGACTACAATAACGATAGAGAAACATACATGAGATTTTTTTCTGAAAAATATATTTTTCACGTTTTTATAATAATGCCGAATTTTCGTATATAATACCTTTTTTTAAAATTTATTTTATATATTCAATAATTTTAATATTAAATTAATAAAAACAGTTTATTTATAAACAAGTTCTACTGGTAAGTATTATTACGCGTGACAGCTGTTTCGCCTTCTGAGGGCATATCAAACTGCGGTCATGCCACATACAGACAATCTATTTATAGTATTTTTGGATAGGTTTGTACTGTGACTCATTTCTAATTTCTGATTAAAAATGACTGAAATTATTAACGGTTATTATTTTCTCAATAACTGTTATTTCCCACTTTGACTGAAAGTCGTTAAGCAATCTAATTGTGAGTCATTCACAAATGCTGACTCATGGTTTTCTTTTCAAGCATAATTAGTTATTTAAAAATTGGTTTTGAATACATCTAAAAGTGGAGAGTGTATTATATTTTTTTGTTCATTTATTAAAATTACGGTGCTCCAGATTTTATGTCCGGGTTGAATCTTTCCCAAATGAAAGACTAAACCCTTCCACACACTTTTCCACAAATGAATATCTAGTAAATTCACGCAATGTAAGTGCACTATATAAGTATAATAAATACAAAACAATACAAGAACAATACGTCAATCCACCAGAAACATAATGGGAAAATATTTCACCGACTCCAGATATTTTCATATCAGAGGGTTCGGCTCTGATGACATCCTAACTGGTCCGATAAATCCTACTGATCCCTCAATTTAAAAATTTAAAAAATCTTTCGTAATCGTACATGTATTTAAAATGACCGACTTTTGCATTTTTATGTACAAATTTTTTGACAAATCTAATACGTCTAAATTTTGAATGAGAGAGCTAGGTATAAGCAGTAGCCGAAATAATACCTGGTAATATTTTTATAGTCTGAGAATGCCAAATTCTTTTAATCTCATTTCCTAAATCTGTATATTTTCTTATTTTTTCAGAAACAGTTTTCTGAATATTACAAGAATTTGGAATAGCGACATCAATATATATGTGACGAATGTAACGCTGTTTATGTTGGACAAACTGGCCGGTCCTTTAATATTAGATTCAAAGAACACATGCGATCATTTAAAAATAATAATAAAATACAATCACAATTTGCCAAACATCTCCTAGATGGGAATCACTCACTTAGCGATGATAATAAGCCAACTCCTTTACACATTCAAAATAAAGGACGTAAACTTAATCTTTTAGAGCAGTTGGAAATTAACAAACAATAATAATCCTAAAGCTTTTTTAATAAATGAACAAAAAAATATAATACACTCTCTGCTTTTAGATGTATTCAAAACCAATTTTTAAATAACTAATTATGCTTGAAAAGAAAACCATGAGTCAGCATTTGTGAATGACTCACAATTAGATTGCTTAACGACTTTCAGTCAAAATGGGAAATAACAGTAATTGAGAAAATAATAACCATTAATAATTTCAGTCATTTTTAATCAGAAATTAGAAATGAGTCATAGTACAAACCTATCCAAAAATACTATAAATAAATTGTCTGCATGTGGCATGACCGCAGTTTGATAATGCCCTCAGAAGGCGAAACAGCTGTCACGCGTAATAATAATTACCAGCAGAACTTGTTTATAAATAAACTGTTTTTATTTATTTAATAATAAAATTATTGAATATATAAAATAAATAAAAATTAAAATGGAGTTCTACAAATTAAACTTGATAACAATAAATATATAATACCTATATTCAATTTGGGAAACGGGTACGGTAACCGCCGCGCCGCCCCGGGAACTATTTATTGGATAACCAATACCCAATATAGGTCATCTCAAGTGGTTTGCTATTTTTGGTGGCAGGGGTGACCGGCTTCATGGGATGAGGTTTGTCTTGGCGGCGGATGCGTCTGCCTGCCAACTGCATGGCATGATCGTGATCGATAGACACTGGTCGAGAGAGACCTCTGGTATATACTTTATTGTAAAACTGCATATCTCGATACAGGAATGCCCTAGTGAGATGTGCAGCTTATGTTTTCATGTATTTCTTATTTTTTTCAATAAATAAATAAATAAATAAATATCCCGCAAGTTTCTCTCGACCCATCACCTTGCACCGCAATAGAAGGGATGTGTTCATAAGTCCGTTACTTCTGGACCCACTGACTCCAAGACTTTCCTTTCAATACCCCTCCACACAGCATCCCCAAAGATGACACAGGCCCTGGGAGAATTTTTTTCCCTCAGGAGGAGCCATTGTGAAAAAATGAACATCCAGTTTACAAATTGCTTAGTAGCAGTTTAATAAAACAATATTTTTGAAGAGCAATAAATAAAATAAATTCGCGACAATTGTAAAAAACGGGTAATCATTTTTATTTGTGATAAGCAATATTTTTAAGGAAGTTTTAACAAAAAATGTTTGAGATATTATTATTTCTCTAATCTACAAGCTTATACGACCAAGATCTTTCTGTAAATTAAATTTCGTTGTCCGGAAAGTTCTTTTGTTTTCTTTCTTCCATCCTCTGTTTTAAAAAACTGGTTTTGTGATCAACAACCAATTTGATACTTGATTCAATAAAAACACACTTAAGTATTATATTAAGTATGAAAACTTTCCGAAAGTAAACGCAAACAGAAAACAGGCAAAAAATTCTTTTGAAAATGTTTAAAAATTATCACCAGTTTGCTCTTTAGCCCGAGTATGAAGTTCTAAATGACTCGACTCCCTTAGAAGTTTTCTTTCAGGAATTAAAGCTTCCGCTTAAAAATTGAATAGAAGTGGTGAGTTAAAATAAGCCTCCAAATTGACTGCGACGTAGTTTGAAAATTTCACAAGATCAAATTAAATTATTTTCTGTTTATTAATAAATGAAAAGTTTTTTTTTTTTACAAACACAATTCCACTCACGAGGTCTTGAGTAAAATTATTTTCCTGAGGGACTATGTCATCTTTGAAGGGGAGGTTCTTTTTGAGGGAAGAAAGGAGTGAACATGGGTCTTGAAGACACCCATGTTGTAAGAGGGAGGAAACAAAGAGGCCGGCAAATTATTCTACAGCCGAGCTGTTTAATAACCAATTTTTGGGTACGTTTTACATGTTTCCTGACTATGCACCGATGCCAAAGGGATAAAAGACTCTAGTTCCCCGGAGCACCTTGTATTGGAATACCGGTAGAAAAAGAACCAACCTGACGTCTGCGCTCCAAAAAATGCAATCCGCTTGTTTAGATACGGGTTCGCTACGCTTAATGATTTAGCAGGGGTGCCCGAGTTCATGGGGTGAGGTTTGTCAGTCTTGTAGGCGGATGACCAGGACACACTGAATCCCAGATTCCTACCACCCCTTAAACTCTTTTCCTTCCCGGAACTCTCTTCCCCTTCCTTTCCTCAAAAAACCTTCCACACAACATCCCCGAAGATGACATAGGCCCTGAGGTAAATAATTTTCCTTTGGGCCTCCTGTGTGGAGCTCGTACAAAAAATGGGAATTTATCAAACGGACAGCTCGGTTTCCGGACAGAGTCAAGGTTTTTTCAGGTATTTTGTGTACCATTTCAAGCATAAAATATATTATATTGTTACATAATTAAGGTCTCGAACCGCCTGATCACTGACTTATATGCAAATTAATAAAGAATAACAACACAATGTTAACTCTGAATACTTACACCACCAACTCTAGACTCACAAGCCTTTACAACTAGCTCAATCGGTAGGGTCTCGTGTTCGAAATTCGTTTGCATACTTGATTCAAAACAATCATCGCTTCATTGATTGAATAAACGTAGATAGTCAGAGTTATAATAAATTACAAGATCTTTTGTCGCTTTTAAATAACTTATGAATTTATTTATGACTCGATGCTATAGGAAAGGACTCTTGTGTGTGCTTGTCGAAGTAGGACGCATATTTTCGGGTCTTGCTTAAGAATCCGTCAATTTTCTTAACCAATTTTCCCGAAAAGTGATACGTACGAGGGTTAGAATCAGTGCAATTTGCTTGACTTCGCGAATTAATTTTACCTCATTCCGTTGGAAAGTTATGTGTGATTTATTAAAATATGTTTCAAGATGTATTCAAAATATTGTCCGATTTTGATTAAGTCACACAAGGCTCAGCGTGTTTGTTGCTCAGCGCGACATAAACAGTTCGAGTGTTAAGTGATTTATTGTAAACTGACTAAAAAATGATACTTGGTTTTCAAGTGTTTCCATAGGACACAAAGAAGATCATCACATGAAGGCGTCTATTAAGATAAGACTCACTCATATTACAATTTTATTTATATCTACGATCTGTTTATTTTAATAATAACACAATTTCTGACAAAGAAATTTAAATTTATTGCTTTCAGGAACATTGGATTTTGTTTATTTCAAAAGCAGACACAAGTCAAATTCTTTCAATATTATTTCGATGAGGTACTTAAGTCGCAGTTAAGTACGTACAGGGTATACTTGAAGCAGTTAATGGTTTTGAGATATGTACATATTCCACAACAAAAACAAGTCGAGTCCCTCGCATCTATCGAATGCATCTCACAGTCTGCGGTTTTGCAAAATTCGTTTCCCCCTCTGACGTGCACATTATAAACAAATAATTTTTTCTTTGTCTTAATGGTTAACAGGCTTTTGGTTTTTAGGTTTTTACAGGTTTTTGGTTTCAGTCAAAATCTAAAAGAAGTTCCTTTCAAGTACCTACACCTTTTATCTTTATCTCAAATGTTAACGTTAATTAAGTCGGGTTCACACTTCGGATGAGTTCCTTTGTTCTCTTTTGGATTATCTGATTTGAATATTCAAGAAGGTGACAGAAGATAAACGAAGAAACAACAAAAACAGCAAAATCGGGAAGAGGCCAGATGATGCACGAAGAGACAATAAATGCCTCCACAAGTCAAGAAAAGTCAATATGAGGCAAGGAGACACCTGCAGGGACTAGAAGAACCAATAAGATGCAAGCAAAATGAGGAAATTAAAAAAAAAATAATAATAATAACAATATAACATTTGCGCTGTTTTGTGATATTCCACGTCAAGCATAAGGAAGCATTGTATAGTTTGTAGCCTATCATTGATGTTTAATGTAATACTGGTACAATTGTATTTTAAAAACACATTGAAATGTTAAATTTGGTAATGTTTTTGAAATGATAAATTGAATTGAATACCATTTTTTACTGGAAGAGACAAGAATGGACAAGAAGGGTGGGTAAGCAGTTGGAAGATTTAAGAACAGACAAGAGGAGATAAGTAGAGTCAAGAAGGGCGAAAAGATGAAAGTTACAATAAATGGCAAGAAGATGCAAGAAGAGGCAAGATGATCCAAGAAGAGGCAAGAAGTGACAAGAAAAGCCGCGAAGGGCCACGAATAACCATGAAGAGAAGATCCACGATGAGCCAAGTGAAGACGAGAAAAAGCAAAAAGAGAGGAGAAGAGACAAGAAGATTAAATAAGAAACGAGAAGATTCAAGAAGAGGCAAGAAGAGACAAGACGAGCCAAGGAGAGGCAAGAGGATCCAAGAATATACAGGAAGTGCCAAGAAGAGACGATAATGTTCCAGAAGAGACAAAAAGAGCCGAGAAGATCCAATCAGAGTCAAGAAGATGCAAGTAGAGCCAAGAAAGAGAGAATCCAAGAAAATGCAAGGAGAGCCCAGAAGAGACAACGAGTGACATGAAGTAGCAAGAAGAGCCAAACATAGCCCAGCAGAGATGAAAAGATTCAAGAAGAGGCAAGAAGAGCTGAGTCGAGCCGAGTCGAGCTGAGGAAGAGTCGAGAAGATCCAAGAAGAGGAGAAAGGAGCAATTAAGTGACAATAAAACCCAGAAGAGAAGAAGGAAGAACAGCCAAGAAGAGACAACAAAAACCCTGCTATGGCAAGCGTATGGCGGAAAACATAAATAACGGGAAGCCGAAAACGAGAAGCTAGAAGCAGCAGGAGGCAACAACCAAAAAATACATATATACGCGGGAAGCGGGGAGCGGGAAGTGGGAAGATGAAAACGGAAAGCAATAAGCTGGAAGCGAGAAGAAACCGGAAGCAAAATAAGCGAAAGGCGAGAAACGATATTTATATATATATATATATATATATATATAGCTCAATCATTTCCTTTATTCCTGCTCATCCTATATTCCAATATTGGCTCCAGGTTGCCATGTATACCGGTCGATTAAACTCCAACCTCCTTCCTATCCTCAGAGCACGTGTTCCAGTCCTAAAAAACAGTGCCCCCTGGTGTACCGGTCTCACCGGGACAGGAGTGCTCCTGGCTGGGGTGGTACAATCGTATCGTAGAGTATCGACTCGATGCTTTAGGAAAAGTCTTAAATCTCTTTGTGAACTAAAAGTTTGTGATTCTAGAATAAAATAAAAGGAATAAATTGATAATGTATAATTATATAAGTTTTACGTACATTTACCCCGTCACCGGGTCACCTCTGGGCCGACGACCTCGTCAGGAAACAAATATCATTGCGTTGATTCTTATCTTTAAAAACGTGTTCCAAACAACTGATGGAATACCAAGAATCTAGGCAAACCACGAAGGTGCAGTGACCGACTCATAGGAAAGCTCAAACCGGAAGAAGCCTTTAGGGCTCCCGCAGCCTCCCGCTGCCTCCTTTACCCCTCCCACCGAAATTTCGGCCAATGAAGGCACGTCGGTGTGGCCACCTCATAACAAATACCTAATATTAAATATCGAGTACCTAGCGCAAATTATCGCACAGGGGTTGGAAGTTAAGATTCAAGAAAGTATTTCATGACAATATAGGCAGTAAAATGGTTTCCAGTCTCAAGTTTTGCCCCTACTTATCGAAAAATGTTTTGACTATAAAAACTATTTTTTAGTCAATATATCAAAATATTATAAAAAATTATCTCTTCCTTTCTTCTCGGAAAATGTTAAATATTGTATTTTGTTAAGGTATTTGTACAAAAACATCCTTGTTCCGTAATCAAAAAGCTTAGGATGGGTTGTTTCAGAGAAATTCTACTTGGAAGCTACGAAAAATTTTCAACATTCGACCTTTCAATAATTTTTGAAGAAGCGCTGTTGTGGTTTGAAACTCGATGAAACGAAAAAAAGCCAGACTAAAAAGAGACAAAAACATACATCTATAGGAATGCGAGATAATGAGATAGTATAATCGGTCTCCTCTTTGTGCGGTGCTTCGTAGCCTCCCCATTCTTGTCTACTTTATTTTTCTGAAGGTTTCACTTCTACCACGTGTGAATTGCACACACCATTTTTTTTTATATTCAAGCTTTTTTGGTCAGTTGCTTCACGAAAATTCAAATGTAACATTGTCAGAAATTGGACGTTTAGCCCAATTTTTTTTTTGTTAACAGTTACCATTTCATTTCAGCTTTTGAACACATTGTGATCAGCAGAAGAGGACAACTATCATATTGTTAAGCTTGTCACGTACACTTCAACAGAAAGCTGAAACGCATCCAGAACTGACGTTCAACGGGTTCCTTTATAATATAAAAAATTCGCTGAATGGCAATTTGATGAAACTTTTACATTTGAGTTGCTGTAAAAGAACCGGACCTTAAAAAATGCTCTTGAATAGAAAATATTTAATAAGCGAATTTGTTGAAAATTCTTCATATATAGCTTCTAAGAATATCTAATTGATGTATTAATTAATTTGATGGGTCTTCTTTGAAAGTTTATCTAAAAGGCTTTGCGTAAATTAACCATTTCTCTTTTCTTTCTCCATTAATTTTTGGTTTCCAGGAAAAAAATACACAAACCCTATTTTTCTTTATTGTTTTGCATCTTTCGTTTGAAGTTTATTCGAGAAAAAAGGTTTTAATAACAATTCTTAAGTCTATTTAAAGATATTTCCCAGAAAGACTTGTTCATTTATTATTGAATTAGAAGATAAAACCAGCAATGTAAACGAAAATATGAAAGAGAATAAGACACATAAATTTTATTTTGAAGAGTTTTACTTTCCGTGTACACTTATTTAAAATTTATTTTTTCTCTAACCGATCTAGACGCATCCGTGTCATTTACTAGCAAACATAAAACTGACTTAACTAATTATGTAAGTACAAAAATGATTAGATTTACTTAGGTGGGGGTAGTGAGACGGCTGGTTTACGGGGAGGGGGAGAACGGTGGAAAAAAACGCCCAAGAAATACAGGCCGAAAACCTAAGAACAAATAATAATCCTTAAACTTAATACAACAACAGCCCAACATCATTACACATACTCAGCCATAAAATGCTTTAACGAACTCCCAAAAGAAATACAATCCGAAAGGAATTATGAAGTTTTTAAACAAAAACTTTAAAAACATTTTACTATTAACTAGATTTAGGTGTGTGTACCGATAGAACTTACCTTATTAATACCTTATCGCCATCGCCTCCTCATCAGCAATCTGCTCAGCTTAAAACATTATCAATTGTAAAGTAATTTCTATGATGGCATGTGTAAGTAAGTGTGAGCGTGGGTAGACTTTACTAATAAAAAAATGGCAAGGTAGATGTAACAAAGTATGCTCATTTATTAATTGAAAGTAACCTCCTAGTTGCATCGAGACTATAAGTTATAAATGAATCTAACAGGGGTGGATGAAATACGCTGTTGGCGTACCCACCTAAATGTAGAAGGTGTCATCAGAAAACATGTGGTTTTGCTACAAGTATGACCGATAAAGAATAGTTAGAAATCCACTGAATGGGTGCCTGTATAGAAAATAATCTAGAAATATTTATAAAAAGTGATTCCTGAACTAAGTATACTAAAACATAATAATCATCTCGTACTGTTTAATATATTTATATCTCTCACGTGTGTAGCATGGTCCGACCTTCCAATGGCTCGCCGTACAGGTGTTTCTCACGTCACCAATCGAACCAACTGACTTCCTCTAATACCGGGTCCAAACACATGGCAAGCCTTTGCAAGCGTCCACAAGTCCCAACGTCTGGAGCGCGCGTGTGGCTTGGCTTGCGTAGGCTTGCAAGAGCTTGCGAGAGCTTGCCGCCGATCCGATCGAGGTCGGATATTTTGGCCACAAGCGGCAAGCGCTTGCGGCAAACGCTAGCGTGGCATCCACACGTTGGTACAACTTACGGACAATGAAAAAATATAAGAATATTAAATGAATTACCTGGTACGATTTCTATGGATTTTAATCATCCACTATCTTCTCTTTCGAATTCTTCGCTTTCTTTCGTTTTGTTTTGCTTTAAAATAGGTTAGCGCAAAAATGACAGCTGATGCAGCTGCTTCAACGTCCGCCATCTTTGGGCGCTGCGAATATATTGGCGCGCTTGCAAGTGTGGGGACGCCAGCCATTCGCTTGCCAGAGCTTGCCTGAGCTTGCGACAAGCAGCTTGTCGCAAGGGTCTGGACGTAGCATAACATAGAAGAAGTTATCGAACTCTCTTCCGCCTACCGGTGGCTGTAGATTACGTTATGCATCAGCGCGGCTAGAATAAGTAAGTACTGGCCGCAACCGCTGCAATGCATTACGATGTGTCAACTTATATTTACATTATGAACAAAAAATGCCAACTTATATTTTCTCTATGTATGAAAATTCACATTATGTTAAAATACTTATTTGTTTAAAACCACGAGTTTTATTAATTTTTTGAACCAACCGGTTTTGCTTTACTCAAGCATCATCAGGGGACAAATTAATACTAAACAATAAGTCATAATGTGTGCTTATATAAAACAAAATATAGAGGGAGACAACTTGATACAAACATAACAAACACATCGACGGCCATAAAATACATTAACCTAAGTGCGCAAGTATGGAAAGAACCGAAAGATAATTATGTGACTAATGGGTTACAATAATAAATTTGGAGAAACAAAGCATCAACTGGCATGGTGGTAAGGAGCACTGGGAATTTTTTATTTAGGGATTATAGGAAACAGACCTAATATTGGACTACTTGATATGTCTAATTGATTATTTAGTATATTACTTTTGGTTTTTACAGCTTTTTAAATTTCTAGTGCCTCTAAATTGTTTAGTCTTTTACCATGCCCGTTTTTATGTAAGATGTTAGCACCGGTGCTACGACAAAACGTATGATCTTTATCGATCAAATGGTTGGCAAATTCTGAAAAACCGTTATTATTGAGGCAACGAAGATGCTCCTTTATCCTAATATTAACATTGCGTGTTGTCTTACTTGAATTACTGTAGATGAAATTAACTATGATTCTCTTTTACAAAAATGCGACTGTTATCGATAAAAGATAGAAGAATACGTATTGATCTAATTTTCTTTTTTAAAATAAACAATAACTGGTTTGACTTCCCTGAACTAGTTTCGTTAATAAATAATTATCATGTACCTAGTAGAACAACTCGACTCAAAACACCTTATTATTGCAACAATACTCTCAGTAATGCAGAACAAAATTCAATAGTACATCGTTTACATACTTTAGGTAATGAATTTGCTAATGTCGATAGTGCCGGAAGTCTGTCATCAAACAAAAGATGCATTAAACAAAATTTGTCTGCTAGTACTACCACGTAATCATAAAATAATCATGTAACCATAATATGTCCTACCAGTACGCACTCTAATATCTGTTGATTAGAAACATATCATAGGTAGGTACTTTAAAACTCTTTATATTTTAAAATTTTTATATTATCTTAAATTTTTGGCTACGTACCTTAAGTACTTGGTCGGTCTCTGGTTATCTCGCTGAATAAATACTGGTAAATTTATTTTACATCTAACAAAAATCCATCAGAATTCACTGCCTTTTGTAATGGTTTCTGAACATTTCAACTTTCCGCGAAACTTTTAGAATTTTCAAAACAACCAACTCAACCTTAACACGACGTTTGAATCGGCTATCGTATTTCTAAGAATTTTCAATATTAATCAATCGGTACTCAACTGTTAAAAAACTGGTTGAAATTTCCCTCAGTGATGGAAAATCATTTTCTTTGTTTATTACACTCAATCTTTAAATAATGAAAATCGTTAACTTAACAATTTTACTACACCTGCCTTGGCTTGTTTCGCAGAAATTCAAATAATGAAACATTGTTACCTAATTGTCAATCAACGCCATTTTGAATTTGAAAGATTTTCTTCAAACGTCAGTTCTAGGTCCGTTAAAAAAATAACTACCTCTTACGGTAGTGGTGACGGAAATGGGTCGCGCCATCTCATTTCTTTAGTAAGAGTGGGAGAGGTAAGAAAATGATTACTTTTCTTGCCTCTCCTTCATTCGTATTAAAGAAATGAGATTAAAAAAGCAGACAATATAAGCTTTTATATTCGTAATCACAGTGACGATTTATTAATAATAATAATTGGATAATTTATAGAGCGCCGTTTTTGTGAAAAATCACCTCAAGGGCGCTGTACAATGTATTAAGAATTCTTAGGTTCTATCTAATTCTACTATTTACAAAAGGATACAGAAACATACTTACCTGCAGGTCACTTCCGATAAACACACTTTAATTAGAAAGTTTATGCTTGAAGAAGATACGAATTTGCACGCGGCGGACATTACAGTTAACACACTGGACTTTAAATGATTTTACGTTATTTGCTACCCTCATCACTGTTAGTACTACATTAATGAAAAGATTAGTGGCAAAAATAGAGTTGATATTTATTTTAAAAGAATGGATAATTTAGGACTCTTAAGGGATGGAGAATGATCATGAAATGACCTTTAAAAACGCTTACAAATAGTTTTTTTTACAGGTTAGTTATTTAAAGTGTCGCGGGCATTGAATGTGAAGGTGAAAGATTTTGAGTTTATGGATACGACTGAAAAAGTAAGTTTTAAGTCTAGATCTAAATTCCGCTGAGTCTGTGATCATTCTTAAGTCATGTGGCTGTCCATTCCAGGCTTTAGATCCTGACACTCCGAAAGCGCGATCACCAAACTTAGTATCTCGTTTTACTTACCGTGATGGCAAATAAAAAGCAATAAACATACGTTCCTTAACACAATAGGGCTGCAGCTCTTTCAAAAGATCAGATACACAATGGTACGTAGGTCTGTTTCCTCCAAAGGAAAAAAAGCCAATTATTATAAGCAATAATTATTAGCCTGAAACACTCATCTACATTGAAAAAAATCTCCCGACGATTCTGATTTCGATTTTGATTTCCGTTTAAATGCTCTGACCACTGACATACGTCGGCTTGTCTCCTACCCGCCAAATTATTCAATATTATATTAGTATTTCATTCAACAATTACTGCTTATTACATTTTTCCACCTGCAAACAACCAACTTTATTTATATGAGAAAGGCATTTTAAGTGCTAATTTGACCGGAAATCACAAGGACGCGGGTTCAAGTCCCGTCGGCGGCATGTATCTATTCTCGGGAGATTTTTTCAACGTAGATGAGTGTTTCAGGCTAATAATTATTGCTTATAATCATTCTTACCCTTTGTGCTATGCATAAAAATCTTGTCTTATACATTAGTTTGTCAATTAAAAAATAATAAGAAAAAAAGTCATAACTTTCTTGCATATCTCTCACGCACCGCAGAGCAGATTGGCGTCTCGGTAGACCTCGATCCCTTCTTTTGATCCATGGGTTACAGATGTCACTTCACTAGGGATGATTTTATATTATCTACGGTCTATATCTGAAACATTTTTAATGTTAAAGTCTGAAAAAATAAATTTTATTATGAAGCAGTTATCAGTGTTTCCTATTGGTTACTCACAACAAATAGTGAAGAAAGCAACGGGACATCGTGTATATAATTTTTGTTTGGGTTATTAGGTGTGGAAAACAACATTTTATTAAAAAAATATATTGTAGAGTTTAAGATATTTGATTGTATTAATATTGTATTAGTCTGAAGATGGCTGTGATAGGCTGAAATTGGTAACGGTCATAAACGAAAAAGTGGAAAAATAGTTTTAAATTAACTGAAATTCTTATCTTAAACTATTCCGCCTACCAAGATACTGCAGCGCTATGGAAATGTTCCCGTAGGATTGAGTGAACTCTTTCTCTGCCACCGCATAGGAAGCTTATTGCGCAGACTAGACCAATCGAAGAATATCATCGTCACTGCCATAATTGCCTGGATGGAGTCTCACCTGATAGTTACACGGTCGGGACACAGTCAATAGTCCTCCATAAACATCTACTTGTGTTAATTCTTATATTTGCTATAAATTTATATATTGTTAAATTATTTTCTGTTTTTATTTCAGGTATCAATACCCTAATACTAATACCGTACTAATACCCTAGCGACTGTACGGTTAAAACTTAAGAATCTGATTCCGAGTACAACTCTGACGCCAGCCATGGTTACCATCTGTGAACGTGAAGTGTGTGACTAAGCTAACATTGTAATATAACCGAATTAAAGCGAGTAGCTAATAATGCCAAAAGATGGCGCCACTTACGTTAACAGTTAGCATGAGGAACATCGGCTGGCAGACGTAAGTACCCTTGGATTTGCATTTTCATGAATCTCTCCCATCTGGATATGGATGATATGTATGTGACGTTTGTGGTTAAGCTATCGTCGTGTCGTCCTGCTGGTGCATTGTTAGTTGGTTTAATTTATTTTTGATTTTTTCGAATATGGAATGATTGCAGTGCACTTCCCCTGCGTACATACTGGAATACATTTTAGTGATCATATTATTATAAATCGTTATAATCGAATTCTTCAGCGGATAACTATTGTCAGCATCAAAAGCAGACATATTTTAATAATCTCTACAAGAAAACACTATATTAAAATACAATGCAAATTTCGAAGTCATTTTCGTGAAACGCTCAAGAATGTGAAAAGCTCGGATTAAACTTACAACTAACTGCCGAAGACCAAATAATACAATAAAAAACCAAAAGTGCGAGGCGTTTGGCAGCCAAGGCTGACTGTAGACTCTGTAGAGTGTAGATTGTGTAGAAGTGGAGATGTAGATGGTAGTAGAGGTTCGGCAGTTAAAGTCCACGGGCGGTTAAGCCAGTTCACTCTTGCCGGGAACATCAAGTCTATTCTCAAGATTGGAAAAGTTCTCGAAACCGCGAAGGGAAGTTCTCCCAACTTAAAATTGTTTTTTTTTCTGCTCACTCTTGACTGGCCCTGCAAACACACAACTCCAACTATTTGGCGATGAGCGTAAAGATACGCCAAATACAAATAGATGAAATATTCACACATCTACTACGCGCTGCGATAGACTATTAACTTGTATTTTCTTTGTCTCTTTATTTCTGTATTTACCTTTTCAAATCTTGAAAAGCTATTTTTATCTGTTAATTACTAATAATTAGAGATTAAATAGATGACTTGTTTGGTTTTTCCTGTAGAGTTTGGACACCATCGAGATTTTTAATTAGCAATACATTTTTATTTTTATTTTATTTTTTGCATAATGTTAAATAATTTTCTCATTTTCTTTTTTTTTGTGTAGTTTGCTATGCCTATATGGATAACATTTCATTGCAGAATCGCTGTGTGAACTGTGTATCCCGGAACAAAATAATAATTCATTTTCACGATTTGGGAAACATGCCAAAACGTGAGCCCTTTTTTTGCATGAGCTCCACACCGTCAGGGCCTATGTCATCTTTAGGGATGCTGTGTTGAGGGTTTTTTAATAAGAGGGAGGAGAGAAGAGTTCTGAGAAGAAAGAGGGTTTCAGGGGTGGATAGGAATCTGGGGTTCAGTGTGTCCCGGTCACCCGCCTCCAAGAACAAGACGAACCTCACCCCTCAACCACTTGGGGTGACCTATGGCAGAGGTGTTGGCTATCCAATAAAGGTTCCCGGTGCAGCGGTACCCATTCCCGCCTCCCAAATTGAAATTGGGAAAAAAATCCTACATTTGTAACGGTTAACACTTGTCAGATGAGAATGGGTTTACGATGCTCGGCTGTGGAACTATTTTTAGCCTCTATGTTATACGAAGTGGGATTCTTCTAGACCTATGTTCACTCTTTCTTCTCATCAAAAATATCCTCTAAACAGCATTCCCAAAGATGGCACAGGCCCTGAGGAAAAAATATTTTTCTTAGGGCCTCCTGATTAGAGTTAATGTATAAAAAATACACATATTAGTTCATTAAAGTTTTGTGCAAGAGATTTTTTTTTCATTTATTAGAATCCAATTAGTTTTTAATATCTACCTACGTGACATATAATATTACAATTTCGACAACAGTCCGTCGGGTGTTTTCCGCGATGATAGCCAAACTCCGATGGGAGACGGGCTTCAGCAGAAAACAAAGAAGAGTGATTTATTATATATTTTTATTAGCTTTTATCTGTATCAATCATACTATATATATGTAAAGAGCAGCTCTAAGAATGTCTCCAGCTACGCCTAGTTTTCCACCAGAAGCTAAAGTGTTTCTCTCGGAAATATTACAAAACTCGCGAACGTAATACTCCTACGATATGAAAATTTCCCAGAACGCCCAGCTGCAAAATTCTGGGAAAACGCAAGTTTTATGTGCACAATGTCTTTGCCGTTCGTGACTTCGAATATTATATTAAAAATAAACTTTAGGTAGGTACAATTATTACTAAAAACAACTTTCGATAAAATTTCTGAGCATCTTTCTTAATGAACTCTTTGTGTGAGAAAAAATTAGAGCTACACAGAATAAAAAAAAATAAAAAATTGAGTGTAATTCACACGCGATAGAAGTGAAACTAGCAAGTCGCTAGATGTCGCTTTCTTTTGCCTTTTGATTAAGAAAAACAAAAATGTTTATCTTTTCCGGATTTCGTAGGATTCTAACCACCGTCCGCTGGATTTCTCTGGCCGCTGAGATTTGCGATGTGAGACACGAATTTACGCATTATATTCCGACGACCCGTAAAAAAATAAAGCGGCCAATGAGCGCAGACCTATCATCATTTCTGTTTTATATCTCAACTAATAGGAGCCTTGAGCGCAGTTTGATGCTTCGCAGGTGCCGTAGTGCGTCATTTCCGTTTCATCTGAATTTCAAATCACTCAAGCCTTTTCGACAGCCATTGATTTTGCATGACTATCTTTAAATGCAAAAAAAAAAAAATTGTTTTTATTTTTATGCCTTTTGTCGCATGTTCGATTCCTCGGCTGGCTAAGTCCTCCATCCCGATATAAGCAACATTTCCACTTAGTGTGTAGGAAATTTTCAAACATTGTTGGGTTATTCGTAACCCGGGAATGTTTGTCTTTCTTTTAAAGAAAATAAATTAAATAAATCATATGTAATTTTCTATTTAGAAGACCGAACTAACACCTAACACGTAACACCTTGCAGTAAATCTATCGAAACTGCTTTTACCTGACAAACTTATTTCCAAGCGACACACAGGTTAGTATTTTTTTTTTCGTTTTCTGTGAAATGCTTTTAACCTCCCGGTGCAAATCGATTAAAGTCAAGTAGAAAGAAGAACGTAAACGAAGTTTACCCACAACCAACTCTCTACGTTTAGGATGACAATGAAAGTGCTCACCATTGTTATTTGCACATTTCCGTTATTAATGTAACCAGTGAATTGTTAATTTTTGGCATGTGTACTCTGAATAACTACCCAAGTTATGCAGAGATTCGGATTTAAAAACTTACAATTTTACAAAATTTTAAATTTTCTTAATTTATTGTAATCGCTATTTTAATGGAACATCCCGTAATAATGGGAAAGTCATAATATAACATTTAATAACAAAACACACGCTGCAGTAAACTCATCAATTTCAAAAATCTCTTTATATATATTTTTTTCACATGTCGTCATTCGAGAAAAACATTACTGGTAACTTAATCAATGCGCACTCAAAACGCTCCACTACTTAACATAAATCAGAAACATAGGTAAACATAACCCCCGCCCGGTATAAATCAGATATTTCGGTACCAATCACACACGTGATTGGTACCGATAGATCATTGTAATTATTTCTAAAACTTCGTAAACTGTCAACCACTTAGTTTAACTAAGTACTGTTTGTTTCCAAAATAATAAAATAAATGTAAAAGTCAACTTATTTGAAAGAGACCTTTATTTTAAACTAGCGAGTTACCGTTCCCTCTACACCTTCCCCTCTCCCTTCTTTCACTTCTATCCGTTTCGCATACCTTTATCCCTACTTCGCTACTCTCCGTCCTTCCTGCCTTCCCTCCCTGACGCTAAACTGCATGAAATACATTCATTTTTAAAACAACTCACAGGCTACCTATTGATATTTTTATCCAAATTTTATAATGCCAGGGGTCACCAGTATACACAGAAACTCTTGCGGGCATGCGCTCATCAAATCACCAAAATTTTATCGTAACCGGATGAATGGTTTAGGAGCGCATAAGAGATAAACAAAGAAAAAATCATTTTTATAAATTAAAATAATTAGAAGACATATTTTTTATTGTAATGTAATAATTATAGTTTTTTTACCAGACTCTTCAAAAATTGTCGATAAACTTTTTCCAAATAATATCGTGAGCTTTATTAACTTATTGTCTTGTTGGTACTCTTTATGGAAATGTTATATTTTTATGAAAGGTGGTTCGAACAAAAGCTTTTTTTCGTTGTTGTAAATTGAGGTTACTTCTTGGTATTTAGTTGGGTGTCTTTGATAATTTGCCCTTAATATTATGTTCCAATCTACTTTTAGATGCTATGTATATATTTTTTAGGTTAATTGTAAGGAATGGAAAAATCTTTTATAAAAAATATCAGTAATATTTTAGAAACAGTTTAATTTATTTCTGTTAATTATCGTATTTTAATTTTAAAGCAGTAGTGAAAATTAGATTCTCAATAACATTAAAATCTTAGTAATTTTCTCTAAATTCTTCAAATTCATGAGATTAATGTTGACGAATTTAATTTTTTTAATAATTATAATGTTTAAATAACGTTATGGGAATGAGAAAACCCATTTTGAAGGTTCAAATGCTTCAAATTGAGGTTACTCGTTGAAAAGTCGGGTGGCTTTGTCGTTCTTCTTAATTTACCCTTGACACGATCTTTTTACTTACACACTCTTATTTCATGTGTATAAATTTATAGGTTAGGTAGTAGAATGGCAGAATGAATGGAGTGAGGGACGAAATTTTTTTTTATTTATTTACATTTTACTGTACACTGAAGAGTAACGGTTGCGCAGTCTTCACGGCGTCTTAGTAAGCGTTCAAAAAGTAGAAGATGGTTTAAAAGGGAGATTATATGTAAATAGGAATGTTAGAGGGAGCGCGATAATATTTAAATAGGTTTAAAATAAAGCGAAAATTGTGAAAATATCTAATAGGTACAACTAGTTTAAAATAGAACGAAAATCTCTCGACAAATGTCTAGATAGCATTTAAAGAGGTACTGTGATTTTTTTCATACCAGCATAATATAAAATAAATGATAAAAAATGAGAACAGGCATTTTCATTGGCTTAAATTCAAACTACACATGACCGATTTGCACTGAACAAAAATTTGTCTTATAATAATTAATTAAGTATTAATAAGACAAACTTTTTATTATTAATATAATAAAAATTTTTAGCTAAAAGAAATATTTTTTATCACGTTTTATTTTTCATTAAATTTTGCACAGTACGTACGGCAATATTATATTTTCAATAATTACATTGAACTCTCAAAAATACCAAAGTTGCGTCTTAAATCATGCAAAATTAAATTATTTACTGGCCGGTAAACCATAATTTAAAACACAAAGCTATAAATTACTATTAAGGGTAAATTGGCACATATTCGTATTAGATATTTGCTGTACCTTTTACCTTGGCCTCAAACGAGTTTTAAGTTTTCAGATTTTAAATTAGAAAATTTTCCATCGAAATCATTGCTTTTACTTTATACTATTTCATCCAATTAACACGTTTACAACTTTTATTATTTTTTGCATTCACAGATTTTCGCTAAAGCTACCGGCTTCGGCTTTCAGCTTCCTGAGATCTTTGTGTGATGTCAACTTGCACTGAGGATAGAGAAACTCCACTAGTGCGAATGGATTATGTTTTCCAATTAACGAACGAACGAGATTAGTTCCGCTACTGAAAGGAATATAAGCTGAAGGTGTGGATTCTCCTGAAAACTGGAACTGTTTTAATCATTCAGCAGTGTTGGATTTATTTTAAATAATGGCATTAGCGTCTAAGAACACTCAGAGAATAAATTAGATATGAATAATTGTCGAATTCAATTAGGAGAAACGATGCTCATCCAGATTTTGAAGGTTCTGGATTAAGTAAATGTAATCTATATATCTTGCTGAAAGGTATATTCAAGACAGACAAGAGATCTCTTACATTATGGTTAATTAAATCTTAATAGATAACTCAATTCTGTATCTATCATAAACATTTTTCCTGAGTTCTTTCAATATCAATAAAAAATAGATAATTATTCAAATAAGATTTGAGATTTTCACGGCCAAAAGCAACATCTGAAGACAATATTAGCGAAACTCAATCGAATATCTGGTTCTGAAATCAGAAAAATTAGAAAAAGATACGGTCACATCTAGGATATGAACCCAGGACCTACGCCTTGCCGGGCGGAGCTCTACCTCTGAGCTAATGTGTCTCTATCCAATTTTGTCATATTCAACTGTATCTTCTTCGACTAAGAATTACCACTATTACGAGGGCTGTTCGTAAAATAATTTCTCCAAGCTTATGTGGTCACGAGAAACGATTTTACGCGTGATCTGGCAACACTGGCGTGTAGCCTGGTTTTCCCTTGCAAATTCCTACCACACTGCACCCTCTGTGTAGCATTTCTCTGGGGCGATACTGAGAGTTTCATGGATATTGAATATTGCAAAAGCTGCCGATTATCTCTCCACGTCCCAGAAACGAGTGTATGTAGATAGGTCAATGCACATTTTTTTAAACACGTCACACAAAAATAAATCAAAGGTTTCCAATACAGAATACGCATCCACATACTCACTTTCACAGTGGGCAATTACATTCCCTTAACATCAGACATAACTTTCCTTAATCCAACAGTAGAGGATACACGGAACTAAAAAAGAAGATGAACGCTGTTAGATTGGGGTAGGTTCTACTATAAGCCGCTCCATCTTATCGGATTCAGCCTACCGCCAACTTAATAATCAAATTCAAATGAGCCTTTTTGGTATCACAAACGCAACTGAGGTTTCTGAGCTTAGTGGTATCGACGAATAAAATAAATTACTGAATTTTTGGTCAGAAAATTTTATTATAATATTATTCATTCCATTTGCGTGTGGTCCATAAAAATATAGATTTCACCTCCACCAACAATGTAAATCTCCCTTGAGAAAAAAAAATTAACAAAACACCCTTTGCATTCAATCCTACGAAAAAAACTCCTTACAAATAGGGTAGTAGACAGATGGAACAAACCTCCAAGTGTAGTGATTTTTCACAAAAACGGCGCTATATAAATTAACCAAATATTTTAGTAGCATAAACCATTAAACCATTTTAAAGCTTCATTGGATTTTTTATTTGGAGAGATGAAATGATTACCTTATTTTTAAATTCTCCTACGACTCAATTGCTTCATTAATTAAATCTTTTATCAGGCACCAGCAGGTTAAAAAATATAAGTAAATTGATTATAAGAAACCTCTTTTAGCATACTTTACTTTCTACAACCTATTGGATGCATTTCCAAGATAATTGCATCGGAACCTGCGCATTGAAAATCGGCGATTCAAAGGCTTCTATTATGAAGCACTTTACTTTAGTCCCGCTATCCTCACGGAGCATAAAGCCTGTTAGCTGGACCAAACTTTCATCTCAACTGGGGGAGGAATTTCAATTACTCCATTGGTGACCGCGCTGGACAACGACTGCCTCGGACTGCTGCTATGGGGGACTTGGCTGTACCTAAAGGATCATAAGGATGTCGTGGCACACTGGATTGAGTTATCTGATTTTTTGGCAAGAAATTGGTGTAAAAGTAGAGGAAAACATATTTTGGAACTGACATCATCAGTATTGTAAAATATTATTTCAAATTTACTTTTATAAATTAGTTTAAGAGCGCATAACCAGCCAGCGGACGAAAATCCACATTTCGTCGAAAGATGTTCTTACGATCGTACAGGGCGGTTCCAAGATAAGGTATTCTCCGTACCAGCTTTTTAAAATTATAACTCAATATCGATTTTATTTCATTCCAAAGTTGCTTTAATTTATACCTGCATCCAAAAATGTTGAAAGGCGTGACGATAAAACTATTAAAATTATGTACTTTTTGTAATTATTTTTTGATCATAAGTATTTATCATTTTTCAATAATGTCTTAGCAAAATTAGAATGTAAAAAAATCTGAAATATATTAGTCTGTAAGTGCGCAAATAAATGCACAAACGGACCAATTTTCGTCAAGAAACACATGTACTTATATATTTTTTAATAATTTTATTTAAACTAAAATTAAAATTCTGTTACATACGTTTACCAGATAATAATATATTGATTTATTTTACTGCATGATTATATGATTTGAAATGGGTGTTGTATAATACATGTACTTTTTTGAAAATTTAACAAATCCGCCAACGACCTATGGTATAACCTTATTATATTAAAAATAAACATTTTTTCTGAAAAAATTTTACATACGTTTACTAGATAAAATAACAATCTTTCGAATTCAATTTATAAATTTTTGTGGAAAAGAGTCAATACGTCAAAACACTAATTTAAAAATGACATATTTCTGGTTTTCTCTGGTAATACACTCTTAAGAGGAAAGGCTGCGTGGCCTTTTACATAAAAAAAAACTTAAGTTTGAATATTGGGTCAAAATTTTAAATCAGTAAGATTTTATTTTAAATCAAAAGATAAACCAAATGTCTAGTAATGATGTAAGCTACTAAATATATCAGGGTTTTATAATTGTTATTGTATAAAAAAAAAAAAAAACAGTATTAATAATCTGTTTGATACCGTCTAAGTAAATAAAATAACATCCTATAAATACAACTTTTTACGGGAGTACATATTGAAAGTAAAGTAGGTATAGATAAAAATTAAATGATACAATTGATTAAATATAAAATAATGAATTACTAATTTGTTATTTTGCATAAATAAATTGCAAATTGAAATTTCGGTCTCCGGTGTCTTTCTAGATGATTTTTTTTTTATATCTAAAACCGAAAAAAAGTATATCAAATGTCATCACTGGTCACTCAGCCGAGTTACCGCCCAACCCCTAATCATGATTGTAACTGTCCAATACTTATGACTATTTATGAATTTTGCTGAAAAAAAAAACGTTGAAATCGAACAAAGTATATTTACTCCAAATAATGCAAGGAATCACTGGTTAAAGTAAGCCAAGTACGCCCCTTTACACTGAATTTGTATTTATACAAATTATGATAATTTATAATTTGTATTATGCAATACGCAGTTGATACCTCAGTGCGCCTTATACGAATATGTTGCTTGTTCCGTTATTACCGTATAAATATACATTATAAATCATTATCAGAAGAGAAGGGGCGAGTCAGTCCAAAAACTAAACAACTATCTAAATATTTAAGAACTTCCACATAATTGCATCAATTTGAAAAATTTGCATTACAAAATAATGATTATAGTCTTCAATTGATTCACAATGAAAACATTCGACCACAATTAAAAACCAAGCATTAAATAACAAAAATTCTACGATCAAAAACGATGATTTTAACATGTAGAGAATGTGGATAGTAAAAAGGATTGGAAAGAAGAATTTCGGAGATAACATCTGCCAGAAAAGTGAAGGATGCCTGCTCGACGAAGACATTCACAGTGCACGCTACTCCCGTGGAAGACATTCATAGTAAATATTATCCATGAGCGAAGTACTACGCTTCACTCCTTGTGACTTGAAGCCAGGAATAATCAATACCAATAGTTCCCAGCAACCAATGCGATGCTTCCAACCTAAAGAACCTCTTCGCTCCGAGACGCTTCGAGCTACGAGCTAAGGTGCTACATCTCTACGACGCTCCTTTTTACGAAGCAAAGATGCTACGAAGTTTAAGTGCTATGACGAGATGCTTTTGAAATATGACTACGGGACCTATTTACTTGCGGAATTTGCTCAAGATACGTTTTTTTTCTAGTAAATAGATTTATTTAAGCATTGGCTGTGACTTTTCAGATTCAATTCATATTTACTTTTTTTTTATTTAATTTAAACGCCTATAGGGCCTTTCATTCAATGCAGTACATCTTTTTTATTGAAAAATTACAATGAAAAATAAGAGTTGGCAAACATATATAAAATAAAAGAAAAAATAAAGGTGACATAAAATATGAGTTGACAAAATATAGATAACTTAGAATATTTTAAGATAAATAAAAATAGTTGATCTGCAAATATTCTCTAAGTCGTGAAAAAAGAATAGTGTGAAAAAAAAATTGAATGATTGGCAAAAAATACCAAAGTTTATTATGGAAACAAAAATGTTATGAAAAAAGTAATGAAAAAAAGAATAGTAAGAAAAATGTAATGAAAAAGAATAGTATGAAAAAGGTAATGAAAAATGTTATGAAAAAGTAATGAAAAATGTAATGTAAAAATAATAGGATGAAAAAAAGAATAGTATGAAAAAAGTAATGAAAAAATGACTAGTATGAAAAATGTAATGAAAAATAATAGTATGAAAAAGTAATGAAAAATGTATAATAATATTAATAAAAAATAATGAAATTCTCGTTCAAAGTTAGTAGTTTACGAAAGAGAAAAATAAAAGTTAATAGAAAAAGTTTGCAATAAAAGCTTTAAGTTTGCCAATCGCAAAATAATGTCAAATACTGTTTAACTATTTTTATCCAAGACTATGTAAACGTTGTATTGGGGAATGATATGTGTATGTATAAAATGTTAATGTTTTTCTAGTTGTTCCTACAAAAGCTACAATTTGAGATTTTTACATCCAAAAGTTGTAAAGCTGTATGCACTTTCTCCTTCTTTAGCTAACATTTTGGCAGCGTTACAGTGTTCATCATCGGCCTGATGATGACTCCGCCCCTTCTCACAACAGCCAACTGGCTATAGACGGTTTGGGGTGGTTGGGGCATTTGTGCGCTATTAAATTAAAACAAAAAATCGAGTTCAAACCAATAAAAAAAGATAAAGCTGTAATCTTCGATTAAAGCACGTATAGCGCAGCACTTAAACAATATAAATATCACCATTTTATTTAGGAAGATTGTGAAACAGAGTAAATTTGCTTGGTTATTGCGACCAGTAGCTTTAATTCCTTTTTAAAATTTACAATAATGTTTCGAAAATAAGTGAATTCTTAAAAAAAAAAAACGACGATGGAAATTTCAAAACCTACCCGATGGTGAAATATAATTTTTCGGTCAAATGGTCCAATGTTATCGAAGAGAGGTCTTATCGGAGCGACAGTGGTGGGCGGAAGGGAACAATTTGTATTTACAAGTTTTTGTTGACGTAGTGTCGAGAAATAAACTGTTTTCAGAGCGACCAGATAATGGATTATTTGGTGGGATAATATGCCATCGTTGCCACATCAAACAATTTAACATAAAAATCTTGGCCGATTAGAAAAACTAATAATAGCTACGTTTTTGTATTCAGTTAAGATATCAGTTGATGGCCAACTGGACAACTAAGTCAAACATTTACAAACATTTCTTTAAAAATTCATACCTACATACTCGCATTTTAAGCATTGTTTTGCGGAAACGGTTTGCACATTTTTTTTCTTTTTCAGATTGCTTCACTAATACAAGCATTAAAAAACACATTGCTCTTTTGAAAATGTATGTAATTTATTTAGTTTTTCTGATTATTAAGATGTTGTGTAAAATAATCCAAATAAATTATTATATCCCCGTTGTTTATCGCTAAAAAAATTCTGCTTATTATGTTCGTTAGTTTATAAATAGTTATCGACCTAATATTGAATAAATATTGAAGATAAACCTTGACTGCAACACTTTTTTTTTCAATTCGAGTTTTTCTTAAACTGAAAAAATGGTTTTTGACTTTACGACACATGTGCATAACGAGGAAAGTAAATTCAACATAATATGGCTGAAAAAAAACATTTTGTTCAACAAAGACTAATTCTGAATATGTATATAAATTAAGGCGCAGTATAACCACTCAAAAAACGAAGAAGGAAAGATATGTAAATACGAATGTTAGAGACAGCGCGCTAATCTTAAATCGATAATATAGAAACAAAAATTGTGAAAATAATTTAATAATACACGACTCTTTTAAAAGTCATCAAAAATTTAATAAAACACTAAAGTTTAATAAAACACGACTCTTTTAAAAGAGATCAGAAATCTCGTAGGGGTTGTCTAAAACAGCATTTAAAGAATCACTATGAATTTTTTCATACCATAACTTGCAAAATAACTGAAACAAACGTGCATGAATAACATACATTTTTAAGAGCTTTAAAACTTAAAAGAGTTTAAGGTACATAATATGTAATAAATCGATAGAAATGGGGTATGCCGCAGTTTAAAAGACTGTAACTTAGACCGCCCTTGAAGGGTCGGTCGGCCGAGTGCATTAATAATGTTGCCAATTTTGCACGATGTCGCTCAGCGTGGATCGCACACGGGTTACCAATTTACGATTTAAAAATTATTCAAAAGCATTAAATTAAACTTTTCAAAACATTATTTATTTATTTGAGGATTTTTTCATTTCATATTGGCCAATAGGGGAGTGGTATTTGAAAAAAAAACGAGTTATCAGTGACGCTACGCATACCTTGCAAAATTTGCATCGCTTTGGCGGGCTTTGAAAAACTACGAAAACGACACATTTAAACAAAAAAAAGGCTTCAAAAACGTCACAACAATATATTTTTTTAAATTGATTGATATCTTTACGCGAAACCAATTAGTAATATTTTGAGGGTGGATTAGAGCACCAACAAGCTTTTGATCCCTAAAAGTATGACAACATTGTTTACTCCGCTTACTTCGAACTCAGGGAATAGTTCGAGGTATCACATAAAAAATAAACGTGTTATATCTTTCCCACTCGGAAACACTGATCCGAAACCGGAGTACACACATCTGCTACGCTTAAAGTATGATGCACACATGGATACATTTCACATTACCAAAACAGAGTAAACTAGTCCCAACGAGAGCTCGTATGGATGTTACGTAGGTCCCATTCCTTCTTACGCGTCTTGTTTGAAAATGCAAAAGATAGAAGATACTAGACCGATGACGCCACATACGAGATCTCGCTGGGATTAGTGTAGATCAAACCAAAGAGAACATTGTTGAAGAGTATTCACTCCCCGTACTCCAGGGGCTAACAGTTCCCTTAGGGGCTCTTTTCTACCGCGCGCCGCGACGTCCAGCGCCGGATGTTATTCATTGGATTACGAGCCTCAGCGTCCGCGCATTATTGTAGCCTCCACCATTCTCCACAAATTAAAAATAATACATCTCTAAAAACAACCCCGAAAAGATAAACCGACAGTAATGTGTTGTGGGCTTTTCTGGTACGCCTTAACCGACGAATTTCTTTTATAAACAGATCAATTCACTTACTGTACATATTATTTTAGTTATTGTGCCGTATTACGCTTCTTCCTTATTTAGCCAAAGTTTCGGTAAGCGTTATAGCGTCAATCTTTAGGGCAGATGAGTTGGATTAATTAATTAATTGTTTTTGTGTTTAATTTGTAGATCCCCAATTAATTTATAAAAAAAATTATTAAAATTAATAAAATAAAATAAGTATTTATAAAGTTCTGCAAGTATTTTGATACTTATTTTTGTTACAGCTGTTTCGACTTGAAAGGTCATTTTCAAGCTGTGGTGAAGCCACATTCGGACAACTTATTTATAATATTTTAAATGTCAATTTTTGAAGGTGTCTAAATTGATTTATTACCGGTTAAACCAATTTGCAGAGACACTAATTGAGAGCGTAATAATGTGAGGTTCGGAATCTGTTTCCTCCCGCACTAAATGTTATGGGTTTCTAAATTGTTCTATAATGACGTTACTGCTATGATTCATTTAAGTGCATTATATATTTTTGGTTTTGTAAATATAATAAGTAGTGGGGAATAAATATTTTCTTTAATTTATTAATAAGCGTTACATTTGGGTCATTCGTTCGATCATTGATTTCTAATTGTTCAAGCAAATTTAATCTAAGACACTTTTTCCATGTGTAATGGTTTAGGCTTCACCACAGTTTGAAAATGACCTTATAAGCCGAAATAACTGTACAAAAATACATACCAAAATACTTGCAGAACTTGATAATAGCTTGTTATTATTAAATTATATTTTAATTAAATTAAAAAAAAATATATATGTATATTTCTTTTAAATAGACATTGGAGGTTATTCTCCACTTACTCGCCCTGGTATAAGTAACAGATGGTTACTCATTCAAGGCTCTCGCAAGATTTTTTTTTTGGTAAATGAAGCTACATTTATTTATTTTGAACGAAACTAGACCTCCAGTGTCCCTGCATATGTTGTTAGCAAGCAGTATTCAAGTGCTTAACAGGAAAAACAAAATGCAAGAAATAAGTTGGTAGGACAAATATGAATTAAACAGGGCAAAAGAAAAACTCGGCATTGCATCGTGTAAAAACCTGTAAGCACCTGTATGAAATAGAGAATATAATAAATACAATAAATCTCAAATAAATTGGCAAATACCAACAAAAAATGTGAATGGTATTCAGTCTGACCATAAACCACACTTAGCTTCCATATCCCTTAGCCAACCTCTCAATGAAGTCTCAAATAATGTTAACTAAATATTACCCAATGATGTAAAATATAGATGAGATGGACACTGTTATGCTGTTAGATATGTTGGCTAAATAGAGAAGAAGCACTACAAGGCATAATAACCAAAAATGAATCACTATAACTTTTATCCGTGACAATCGCAAATCATATCAGATCGAATCACTTTTATTGGCGTTTCAGGGACCTAGGAGTCGAAATGTCTAATATGTATAATATTAATTAATAACATTAATATTCACATAAAAATAATTGTATCATTCTAGTTTTTATAAATTACACTTTATTTTATATTAAGTCATATTACCTAAATTGCATTAATTTTTTTATTAACACAACTGTATTTTTTTGATGTTATACTTAATTACAAAAAAATGTAAAAGTCCACAAGGGCGTCAATAAATAATAAATAAACATAAATTTTATAGCAGATAATTACAGATAATTCTAAAGTCTAGAATATGCAGACTGGACAACTCAAGTCGAGACTTTGACTTTTTTTGTTATAAGTCTAAATGATTTTAGACGGTCGCTATATAATTTACGATATTTTAAAACGATGTATTTTGACTTTTAGCTAAGACTTGACTTGTCACATCTATTTTCTTATGTTTATCTCTGGTTTTGTCTTTGTTTTGATTTATCATCCAATTAAGGTAAATACGTATTCCATAGTTGCATGACCCAGCGAAGTTTCCGCAAAAATTATATTAGTATTATATAAATAACATAGATTAAAACAAACACACAGATTGAAGTACGTAGGATAGATAAAACGAAATTAAACTGTGAACCTATATAAAAATAATATATTTTCACATCATAAGATAATGTTCAAGGATAAACATGATTAGCCATTTACAAGCGCCATTTTTCACAAAACGGCGCTGTATAAATCATCCAAACATTATTATCTGTACATAGCAAAGTCGCTCCCGCTGTCTGTACGCTTAGATCTTTTAAACTACGCAACGGATTTTCATACGATTTTCACCAATAGATAGAGTGATTCATGGGGAATGTTTAGGTATATAATTTGTCAGGTTTTGTATAAATTGGTTTAAAAAATAATAATAATAATATCTTTATTTGGAAAACATACAAAGATACATAAAAAAGAAAGAGTGCTAAAATAAAACAGTAAGCCTAAAAACATGTTTTCGCTGATAAATTTTATAATATTATATAAAATAAAAAAATAATATATTTTTTTACATAATAAATTATATAAAAAAAATATATAATATATAAAGGGAGCGGGCTGGCAAGTGGGCGGTGTGTATTTGATATGTATTCAAATTAACAGATGGCGTTGGTTATAAAGGTTGGGTAATGGCTTTGTCAGTAGATGACGTTGTGTTATATTAGTTACAGCAACGTGTAGCAGGGTACGCTGATTATTTTTTATTTTTTTATTTATAAAACACATGATACTTAATTAAGACTTGCCGATTGCCTGTTTCATAGTGACCAATGGAGTACGAAATACGAAGTCTAGTGTAAACATAATATAGACTTACTATAAATGATGCTAAAAATTGGAAACGTTATACTAAAAAGTAGAAAATATTAAGGTGAATTAAATTAGCAAAAGGTTATAAAAATGTACATAACTTATTTTTTCAATTAATTACTATAAAATGAGACGAACAACGTAAGGTGAATGAGAAAATAATACACAGCAGTGGTAAAGGGTTCGTTATTAAGAGCGTATAACCAGCCAGCTGCCGAAAATCCACATTTCGTCGAAAAAGGTTCTTATGATCGTACAGGGCGGTTCCAATGAGAATGATTAATTACTCACCGTACCAGCATTTAAAAATTATAACTCAATATCGATTTTATTTCAATCCAAATTTTTCAATTCAATTAATTTATACGTATGTACATCCAAAAATGCTGAAAGGTGTGTTGATATAACTATTAAAATTATGTAATTATTGTAATTATTTTTTGATAATAAGTATTTATCATTTTTCAATAATGTCTCAGCAAAATAAAAATGTAAAAAAATTTGAAATATATTAGTCTGTAAGTGCGCAAATAAATACGCAAACAGACCAATTTTCGTCAAGAAACACATGTTTTTATATATTTTTTTAATGATTTTATTTAAACTAAAATTAAAATTCTGTTACATACGTTTACCAGATAATGTATTGATTTATTTTACTGCATGATTATATGTTTTGAAATGGGTGTTGTATAATAAATGTACTTTTTTTAAAGTTTAACAAATCAGCCAAAGACCTGTGGTATAACTTTATTATAATATAAAAAATATCATTTATTCTGAAAATTTAAAACACACGTTTACTAGATAAAAGAACAATCTTTCGAAACCAATTTATAATTTTTTCTGGAAAAGATTCAATACATCTAAACACTGATTTAAAAATTACATATTTCTGGTTCTCTCTGGTTATAGGCTCTAAACTAGTCTAAACAATTTGTTTTATTTTTTCCTATTATGCATTTGGTAAATTGAAGATCACATCCGTGTTCAGTCACAAATTAACCTTCTTGCACAAACGTGCAAAATTATTCTGAAAATTTATTCCGAATGCGTTTTAACGCTACTGGTAGGACCGTACGTGTATTCATGTTACAAACCATTTCACCAGCAAAACAAGGGAAAACTTCATTTGCATAAATTTAACAAATTAATTTGACTGCTGCATTTTTAGATTCACGTTCATTTTAAAAACAAACAGCAATGCAATTGGGATGAAAAAGTTAAAATGTGTATTCAACCCCTCGGGCTAATTTGTTTGTTTTACGGAACGACGCACATAAGTCTTATAGAAATAGTTGGATCTCTCTTACCAGCATAGTAAAAAATATAATCTATTGGAAAGAGGAAATACCAAGCTATGTCAATCTAAAAGCAAACCCACAAGTAACTAAAATGTATACTTACATAAAACCATTTTTTTTTAAATTTTGTGAATTTTTTTAAAATTATGTTTACATGAAACGTAAAAAGTGAGGTAACGACAACTTTCATTATAGATTTGTCTAAAAAATTGTTCTATTTTAACTTTTTTTTCATCACCAGTTAGAAAAACGTAAGGTGTGGTTTTTTTAATCTTTTTAAAGATTGTATTTAAAATTTTCATATTTAAGAAATTACATTGTTATTATTTGTAGTACGTACTAAAATTTGAAAACGTGTTTCACCACCTTTCAAAACCAGTTTTTAGTTTTTGGATACGTTCACACATTTTACATTTATTTGGATTTCAATGCCTGAGGGGTTAAACACAATAACGATACATGAATATTTACATTTGCCAAACAGACTCAGATTTTTAAAACCGAAATCAATTTACTTTTTTCTCGAACATAAACAGTTTTTTTTTCTGTGAATACCGCACAAGACTCCCAACTGCTTCCAACCGCCCGAAGCCAGCGAGACTATGGCTTCCAGAGTTGAGATATGTTGTAAGGCTGAAGGTAGTGGGGTGGGGGGAAGAGATGCGGTAGAGGATGGCGGGGCAGTACCTGGCTTTTCAGATCTGGACTCTGAACACGGCTATATCCATTTCAAGAAACGTTTCAATTCTGAAACATCAGGGTGGAAAAATATCTACCACCCTGGAAGACTGCAAATATAGATAATATTATTCTTAAATTATTATTTTGAAATAACACAAATAAATCAAATAAAATTTACTTGCGTGCCGGGATTTGAACTCGCGACTTTCAGATCACTAGTCGAGAGACTTCCCATCTACCAGGGAGGCCGTCGACATTGTTGGACTTCTTATGAAAATTGAACTAATTTTAACCCGTTTGAAAATTAATCACTTTTCGGAACGGCTTAGGTCGGCCGTGGTACGATTTTCCGGCATTTGTATTTCCTCCCTCGGAAGAGTTGGTTCTCTTTAAGACCCAGTTTCTCCTTGTCCCGCTGCTAGAGCTTTTGCCCTTTAACGTGAGGAGGTAGTTTCAAAAAATTATGTTCAAAATGTTCGCTTGGTCTTTCTTGAGCCAGAATTAGTGAACGCTATGTGTTCGTGGAGAATAGGTTTAGGTGAATGAGGGAGAATTCATTTAAATTAATGAATAGGGATGTTTTACAGGAAAGATAGATTACCTCTAGGGTGCTTAAAATTGTAATAAAATAACATCAATGATCACAGGTAAATTATATGTGTAGAATTTGAGAAGCTAAAAGTATTCATCCAAAAAATATATCCACAAGATCACAGGATCACCGCCTTTCGGAAGATGATCAGAAATTACCCATTTGAATGTTAATAAAGTTTTTTTTCCATATTTATTAAATATTCACGCGAGAAATAGAAATTTCAAATAAATAATAATTTTTTAATAAAATAAGTTTGGTGCCTGCTTTTCTTCTTTTACATTAACTCCACGCTGGGGGACTTGAAAATAATTTCTCTCAGAGCTTCCGTCACCTTTGGGATATGTGATATACTGGAAGAAAATTTAGTAAGATAATCATATAAAAAAATGAGATACCAATAAATTTATATCACATTTAATACTGTATTTATAGTTATACAGAATTTTTTATTATTCCACAATTTTTAATATATTTTATTATGTAATACATATATTACTATTCAAAAATATGGTTATATAATTTTTTAGGTTTAATTTATATAGATTACCTCTAATATTTAAATTTTAAAATTTAGTAAGATAATTATATTCAAAAACTGAGATAGCTATACAAATTTAAATCCCATTTAATACCTATGTATTTATAGGTACCTATGTATTATTTAATATTATTAAAAAAAATTAACCTATTTTATTACATAATAAATTTATTTCTATTCAAAGAAATAATGATTATATTATTTTTTTAGTTTATTTTATGTTGATTATCTTTAAGTACTTAAATTTTACTATTTATAAGAAAATGTGATACATAAAAAAAAAATATATAATCATTATTTCTTTGAATAGAAATAAATTTATTATGTAATAAAATGGGTTAATTTTTATCACATTTAATACTCTATTTATACGTACGAGTACAAAGAATTTTTAAATATTTCAAATTTTTTTATATATTTTATTATATAATGAATTTATTGCTATTAAGAAAAATAATGGTTATATTATTTTTAAGTTCAATTTATATAGATTACCTATAATATTATTTTTATTTTAATTTACTATCGAAAACTTAAAAATTTATGTCCCATTTAATACTCTATTTATAGGTATTTTGAATTTTTTATGGTTCCAAAATTTTTAATATATTTTATTATAGGTAGGTACTTTATATCTATTTCTATTCAAAAAATAATGGTTATATAATTTTTAAGATGATTTATATATAGATTATCTCTAATTAATTAAATTTTAAAATTTTATGAGATAATCATATTATGAGATTTTAATAAAATGAAAAAAAAATTATATCACATTTTATCTTTTTGTCAAAACCACGTGTTGTTCGTACCCAGAAAATCTAAAGGCATCTGCCGATAGCACAACGCGAAATAACTGGCTCTTTCGCCATTACACTGGATCACTAACTAAAAACGCAAACTGACCCCGGCGCCATGATTGTCTGAATCCCCACCATTTCCGTTTTCTTTTCCGATCTCCGGTTGTCAGTTTGACCAACTGTCACACCAAGTTGTCAATACTGGCGAAATAGATATGTTACTCCATCCATCAATGCTTGACGATTACTTGTCTTTAATATCGTGGGAACATGTTTACATTATTGAGCGTTAAACCTCTCGTGGTAACAAGGCCTCTAGAGTTTCTCAGGCAAAAAATTCTCAATTTTAAAACAAGATACTTCCTTTGTCCTGTCATCCATATGATTTGATTGGTCGGTCTATTTTTATGGGTTTTATGAGCGTACGTCTTTATGGTGATTCAATTTCTCAACGACACCTATGTATTATTTTACTTACTCGATATAATTTGAATTATTACAGTTCTCTAACTTCAATATGAGCTCAATCAGATTTAATCCAAAAGAGGTCTCGGTCGTGATTGTTATCCTTGTTGTCCTGATGTATTCTAATTAATTGCATGGAGAAAAGCTATTAAAATTTATTTCCGCTGTTGATGAACGTGTTTCATCACAAGTTTTAGTGTTGTATTCATTGGGTATTTGATAATTTATCATATTCACTAGTTCAGGGCTATCAGAATATCTGCTGATCAATAATAAATAAATAATAAATTTTAAATAATAATACAACATCACAGATTTTTCTTCGCTGTGATAATTCAAGTAGTTTTATTGAAATAAATAATTATAATTTAAATTTTCTATTGGAATGTGTAATTTGTAATTTATGTGCCTTAAAAATCTATGTTGTATTCTTTCAATTTTGTGTAAATGTACATTGTTAACTTGATCATAATAAACTTAAAAATAAAATAAACTATTCTATCATAAATAATTTAGCTAATTAGAATCAATTGACATCTTATTTTCTTATTTTATTACTTTTTAGTATATCTAGTACTTTTTATTTTTATTTTAAATAATTTGTTTGAATATTTAACTTATTATATACAAAAAGTTCTTTTCACTTTTATGTGTAATTTTTTTTTGTTTTTTTAAATTCACACTGAATGTTAAGTTATAATTTTTAGTTATTTATTAATTTTTATTTTTTCCCCTTTGCACACGAGTTTTTAACTCTCGTTAAGGTAAACATATCTAGTTTATAATTTGAAATATATATTATCACGTTAATTTAAGTACCTTTATGATTGTAATAAATAATTTTAATAAAAAAAAAAATAAATAAAAAATAAAAATAAAGGACAGAGGAATTATTCTCAAGAATGCTTCTTACCAGTGTTGTGTATAGCGTTTTAAGTACATTAATATATTTATAAAAGATTCCTTGTAATACAATGAGATTAATAACACTAGTGACCCCGACAACAACTTTCTATGGCTTCATGTAAATAAGCTCAATCTAAAAATAGGTTTAGGTTGTCATGGTTATGTCTCACGTTTCGTTTGCCAGGTGAGAGGTTGCCATGGTTACGCCTGGCGTTTCAGCTGCAAGTTGAAAGGTTGCCATGATTTCGCCTCGCGTTTTTGTTGTCAGGTGATAGGTTCCCATAGTTACGCCTCGCATTTCAGTTGCCAGGTGAGAGATGGCCAATGGCCATGTTTTCGCCTCACGTTTCAGCTGTCAGGTGATAGGTTGCTATCATAGACATATGAATATTAATAGACCAGAACAGAAAGGTGAGGGGTAGAAACCAAATACAGCGGGATGAAGAGCGGGAAGATGACTTTGGTGATGTGTGATTCGTCAAAACTCAATCTGACAGTATATAGGCATCTCGCATTATAATATCACACTTTCGTTCTTAAAAGTAAACTCTGCTTTTGAATGAATAGACCTTTTTACATGGGAGCGCGAATTGTTCGCCTCGTAATTAACACATTTGCGAAGTCCAAATATGCAAAGTAAGGTCGCCTAAAAGGTCGAGTTCAATATTTTCTTGCTGTATTTAGTGAAGACACTTTTATAAATGTTTCATAATTTACTTACCCCAGTAAACAGGGACGGGCACACACCATGTATCTCAAGTGATAGTGTATGTTACAAAAACGATCATATTATGTGATCTGAATTGGCTTAAAATAGTGTAAATTAATGCTTGCCTATGGAATGTAATACAACAATTGGGTTTATTCTCTTTTTCACTTCTATTTTTACACGTTTTCAAAACACAATCCACTATTTTTACTGTGTTATTTCGTAAATGCATCGATGAGTGCTCGACGTTGGCTCGTAGAAGAATGAGTACGTCACATTTTTTAGATTAACCCGAAGCCATACTCGATCCCAGCCGGTTCCAATGGAATAGTTCCAATATGAGGTGGAAATAATACGCTTTTATCACTTAGGGCAGGTCTACTAATATTCATATGTCTATGGTTGCCATGGTTACGATTAGCGTTTTCAGTTGCAAGGTGATTTGTTGCCATGATTACGCTGAACTTTTTAGTTGCCATAGTCATGCCTCGTATTTGAGTTGCTAGGTGACAGGTTGCATGGTTAAGTCTCGAGTTTCAGCTGCCAGGAGAGAGGTTGTCATGGTTACGCCTGGCGTTTCAGCTGCAAGGTGAAAGATTGCCATTGTTATACCTCACGTTTCAGTGGCCAGAAGAGAGGTTGCCATGGTTTCGCCTCGCGTTTCTGTTGTCAGGTGATATGTTCCCATAGTTACGCATCGCATTTCAGTTGCCAGGTGATAAGTTGCAATGGATACACAGTCTCAGCTGCAATGTGATAGGTTGCCATGGTTGCGCCTCGCGTTTTTAGTTGCGAGGTGATTTTTTGCCATGGTTATGCCACGCGTTACAGTTGTCAGGTTATTGGTTGTCATGGTTTTGCCTGATTGGTTGCCATAGTTACGCCCCGCGTTTTATTTGCGAGGTGATGGGTTGCCATGGTCAATCAGTAAACACCAATAAGTTGGTTTCTGTAGATCGACCTTTTCTAAATCCATGCTGTTCTGAAATTAAGAACGGCTCCACTTGTGGCAGTGTATATTTATAGATAATCGATTCGAACAATTTAGCCAGTGCAGATAGTATTGCAATCGGCCTACAATTTTCTACAGAAGTCTTCTAGCCGCTTTTATACACAAATTTTCGAAATTTTCCAGGTTTCAGGAAATACACCAGTTTCTAAGGAAAGGTTAAATAAGAAAATAATTCATAACTTTTTCGGGTAGTTTGCACACTACTTTAAAGTCATAATATAATATTGATGCCTCATGCTAACTAGGCAACCTGTAATAATACCAGTTGATTAATACAAAGCCTCGAATGAACTGATGACTGAAAAATAGAACTATCTTCGTTCCCCGTATTTAATTTAGTAATCAAATTTGCTCGTAAATCTCTTTTTATCTCGATGCTGAATCATCGCAATGGACCGCAGACCGGGGAGCTAAGAATACTATAATGGAGATCGTTTACAAAGCAATGCATTATTTCATTTTCTTGCAAATTGTCCTTAGTATTGAAATAGTATCCTTTAGTATTGAAATAGCTTTAGGACTAATCCATTCTCAAGGTCTTGTTCAAAGTATTCATGTCCCATTGTCCCTGTTCTTGGGAGAAGAAAAAGAAGGCGACTTTTTTTCTACCTACTTTTCCCGTTTGAAATATTATTATACAATCATATTTAAAATAACCACATCACCGGAAGGGCTTTTTCCGTCATTCGCAAGCAAATGTTCAATATCTTAAGTATTACAGTATGCTTAACCTTCTTATACTCGCGCATTAGACCGACAAATCAATAATTCGTTGTTTTCTCAAAAATTAACAACAATGAGATTATAAATAGTTCCTTAATTTGTTGTTAGGCATTGTTTAGTGCGGCGCGCGCATTAGTGCTGAGTGGACGTGTGGCGCTTATTTACTGTTATCGGTCTTTTAGGTAAATAACAATTACTTCCCAAAAATCCTAATATATTTTATTATTCTTGATACTTTCATTTACTAGATTTTAGAGTTTTTTTTAAATGAACATGAAAATTTTTATTTTTGTGATTAAAATTGTACTACAAAAAAATAATTTTCTTTAGTAGAGTTTTTTTTATATGAATTCCGCACAAGAGTCTCAACTGCTCCCGTCTGACGCCAGTGAGACTATGGCATCCCGAATTGGGATATGTTGTGAGGCTGAAGGTCGTGGTTCGACGGTCAAGAAATTCTTAAAAACTAATGCATTCCGCAGTGTTAACTTTATTCCGGTTTGCGGTCAGTGGAGCGTAATGCTTGTTATGACTGTGCAGAAATTATTTGTTTACTAAACCTAATTTTGGGTGTTTGATCCGGAAAAAGCCAATGTGGGTGGGTTTTAAAAATTCCCCGCTTGCCGCGTAAAGAGTTTCGCGCTGTTGAAAGCTGGCTAGAGATACTTACCGGGCTGATCATGAAACCTTGGGACTCGGGTGTGTATCCGCAGTAAAGCACATAGTTTTTGGAAGCGCGCGGAGCGAAGATCCGGTTCGGATCTAGTTGAACGCCGGTCTTGAATACACTCGCCGGACTTTTGCCAAATGCTAGCGGCCCATAATTTGGTTGCTGCGAGATTTAATGCCGTAGTCTGGAATGAAAGCAGGAGCGGTCTAGTTCGTGACTTTCGCTTGGTTGGAAACAGGAGCAGTATAGGGCATGACCTTCGATTGGATAGAGACATGGCCGTTGCACCATGAATGCGCGGCGGAAAGTTTTATCTACATATCTACGAGAGTAATTAGTTTAGCTAGATATTCCTAATACCTGTGAGTACGTTTATATTCATACATAATTTTGAACCCTGTACATGCCATCTCAATTTAAAATATACCTTCTATACATTTGAACCTATCCAAGTATATTTTTATTTAATGTTTTTGAACCGGATAAGAGACCAATTAGTCCCCATGACCTGTAAAGATAACTCGGTCTTACATGGCTGAGCTAGTAAAATCTAATGTCCCTTGCCATACGGCATTCCACAGGAATCTTCTGCGGACTTGCGCGTTGAACAATGGAATTGTTTCACAAAGCCGATTCCAAGAAAATTACGGTTTTACATACCTATCAATTTACATTTAGACATAATATAATAATCCATTTGGCACACATCGCCAATAAAACTTATCAACACTTTAATTAGAAAGTTTATGCTTGGAGATGGATGTTTACGAGAGATGGGAAGGCTGATAGGGATATTGAAAGAAGGGTGAATGCTGGTAATTCCATTAATGGAGGACTGAATGCCGTTGGCGCTAATAAAAAACTGTCGAAAGAAGCGAAACTAGCAGTCCACAATGGAGTCCTGGTACCTACCCTGATGTATGGCAGTGAGGCATGGAACTGGCAGAGGAAGGATGAAAGTAAACTGAATGCTGTTGAAATGAGATCCCTGAGGCGTATGTGTGGTAAAACAATGTATGATCGTGTGAGAAATGTGGATATCCGCAAAGAATGTAAGGCTGATGTATGCATAATGAAAAAGATTAAGAAAGGGACCCTCAGATGGTTTGGGCATGTAGAGCGAATGAACGAAGAAAGCAGTGTAAGAAGAATATACGACGCAAATGTGAATGGTAGAAGAAGTCGTGGACGTCCGAGGAAGACATGACACGATCAAGTGAATCAGATACTTGAGTCGGGCCATGTCAAAAGTCAGAATAATAGAAGAGAATGTATGAGACGATGTATGAATGTGAGTGAGGCAAAGAGTGTGTGCCAAGACCGAGTTGTTTGGCGGTCCGTCCTCTCTGCCTACCCCTGCGGGGAAACGGCGTGATGGTTAGTTAGTTAGTTAGTTATGCTTGGAGAAGATACGACTTTGCACGCGGAGGACATTATATTTAAAACAATGAACATTGTATGATTTTACATTTGCTACTCCTTTTACTGTTGGTATTACATTTATAAGAAGATTTATGCCAAACTTTCCCTTCCGCGTCGTATATTACCATATACACACCTTTTAATGCCAAATAATGCCAAACTTTCCCTTCTGCGTCGTATATTACCATATACACTCCTTTTAATGCCAAATAATGCCAAACTTTCCCTTCCGCGTCGTATATTACCATAAACACTCCTTTTAATGCCAAATAATGCCAAATTTTCCCTTCCGCGTCGTATATTACCATATACACTCCTTTTAATGCCAAATAATGCCAAACTTTCCCTTCCGCGTCGTATATTACCATATACACTCCTTTTAATGCCAAATAATGCCAAACTTTCCCTTCCGCGTCGTATATTACCATATACACTCCTTTTAATGCCAAATAATGCCAAACTTTCCCTTCCGCGTCGTATATTACCGTATACACTCCTTTTAATGCCAAATAATTCCAAATTTTCCCTTCCGCGTCGTATTTTACCATATACACTCCTTTCCTTTGTGAATCTTTTCTACACACCCAAACCATCTAAGATCTTCAAATGAATTTTTAATTTTTATTTGGGAAAGATGGTCTATTTATATGATACCGCAATTTATTAAATAAAATGAAAATAATAAAACTAGACGGTGTCCATTTTAAAGCCATTGTTCGGCGGGTTAGACCACGGACACATTTTAACGGGCATTATTTCAGTTTTGAATTATTATTTCAGTTTTGAATTATTAAATTTCACAATTCGTTACACAATTTCAGAATAAAATAATAACATTTTCACTTTCAAGCTGTTTGTAGATTCCGAATTTATAATCAGTCATTGACTGCGATCAGGCCTGAGATATTTACATCTAATTTACTGAAAGCTGTTCTAAGAGATCTGAATAACCACGATTAAATCGTATAATTGATAATAATTAATTTGAAGATATTCATTATAATATTACAATACATCAAATTAAGAATTAAACTAAACATCTGGTATTTTGCATAAAATGTTTTGTACTGCTTTGAGGCCTCCGTAATACAATTCATATATTTTAATTATGAATTCTGCATAAGAATTCTAACTTTTTTTACATTAACTCCACACAGGAGGCTCTGAGAAAAAAATATTTCCCTCAAGGCCTGTGTCATCATTGGGGATGCTGTGTGGAGGATATTTTTAAAGAAAGGAAGGAGCTGAAGCTTTATGAAGGAAAAAGGTAAGAGGGGTGGGTAGGAATCTAGGGTTTAGTGTATCCTGGTCAGTCGCCGCCAAATCCAGAAAAACCGTACCCTATCGACCAGGGCACCCTTGCCAAGTCAGCAAACGTGGCGAATCACTTGGGGTGATCTATGGCAGAGGTGTTTGTTATCCAATAAATGGTTCCCGGGACGGCGGTACCCATTCCCACCTCCCGAATTGATAACTGCCTGAAATCAGCGGGATAACGGCATCTCCAACGAATACTGGACTGAAGAAAGTGGGGAATGGGAGTTAGCCACCAAACAAGCCTTCATGAAATATTTTTATAATTTTTTGTAATGACTATTTAAATACAAAATACAGTAGGTTATTCAGTCATCCAAGGAAGGATTTCTGTTCTGTAGCGGACTGTAGAATCGAGTTGGGTTGGTTTTTCATGATGATTTTCTGATCTTCACGTTTAATAATTTCTCCATCTTCGTGTTTATTAATTTCTCCTTCTTCGTGTTTATTAATTTCTCCATATTCATGTTTATTAACTTCTTCATCTTCATGTTTATTAATTTCTTCAACTCATGTTTATTAATTTCTTCATCTTCGTGTTTATTAATTTCTTCATCTTTATATTTATTGATTTCTTTACCTTCATGCTTGCTGATTTCTTTATCTTCATGTTCTTTTGATTTCCTGATGTTCATATTTGTTGACTACTTTTGTAGATTTCCTCATCTTAAGGTTTGTTGATTTGATGTTACTTCAAAATTATCGTCATTTTCACATCTTCATCAATATTTAGATATTGTTTAACTAGTTTATTTCATTATGATTTCATTTATAAGGGTATTATACAATAAAAATACCATGGAATATATGGTTTTTCTGACCAGTTATATTTTAATTTTGCTATATTCAGTTGATTTGACGTTTTCGTCCTTGTGGTGTAGGTGTGTTAGTCAGTAAAGTACTCGTTATTTCCTTTAAATTTAAGTAAAGATTTTTAAGTTGAGATTTATAATACCGAAAGCATTAATGTTTTTAAATATTAATTTTGATGGACTTCTATAGGATATTTTCAGGATTATTTTTATTATCGTTTTTGAGTTTTAACCAAGTGCGCCATGTGACTGTTTGAGACAAACAATGATTCCATCGATTCTGAATAGTGTTCTTTAATCAGGGCTATACTGAGAATAAAATAAATTAAGTGTGGGGTGTTTCAAACTCTTGTCACATTTGATGTTATCATTTTTCATTTTGAATGGTCGGTCGGTTCAATTTGAAGTATAAAAGTCATTTTCTTATGCTAAACAGCTAGAAATAATTTGATCCATCTATTGAATTCACCAGAAATCGGCGATTACAGGGACTGTTTTTTTATAAATTGAATCATTGAAGATAATCTTAACTACTCTCAAACAAAAAATGTGAAACATTAAAAACAGAATTGTACCCATGACTTCTTTCTTGCCTTGGAAGTGCTCTGACCACTGAAAAAATTCGATCACATCAAAATACGTCATCGGAAGATACCAACATTATCTACATTTTCTTAAGACGTGTTTTATTAGCTGCTATCTTTATGTATGATTGCAAGTATGAGAAAGATAAAAAGTGTCGGGAATTTTACGATATAAATCCCCGGGAATTTATCCATCACTATCAATCCATAGAACTTTTAAATGCGTATCTTTATTCATGATTGCAGGTATGAAACATTTAAAAATTATCGGAAAAATTGCGGTGTAAGTTCCCGGAAATTTATCCATCGCCATCAACCCACAGAACTTTTAGCTGTTTCATACTCGACTGAAAGCTACAAATATTAACTTTATTTTATTAGCACCTATTTTATCGGCTGCTATCTAATAATAAATAAATTCCCGGGAATTTATCCATCGCTGTCAATACATAGTACAACAGATTATAACAGATGTATAACATGATAAATATGATATAAATATGAATATGATAAATAAAATATATAAATAATAATAATATATAAATATGATAAATATGATATGATATATATATTATGTATAACAGATTGCAAGTATGAAATAGTTATAAAAATATCTGATACATTGCGATATAAATTCACACAAATAAATTCCGACAATTCATCCATCACATTACATATCAACATACAATATAATAGTATAAAACGAGTAAAACCATAGAAAGGTCTTTCGGCGCCTATTTGCGACGCTTGTTCCAACAAACAGCTTCTAATTAGCGCCGAGGATCAAAGCCTCCAATGTATAGAAATTAATTGCTTGTTGTATGAATATTGGCTTCGAAACAGCTAAGTCAATAATTGCCATTTACGAAGGGATCAAATAGGAAATAAGATGAATTGACGCTTTCAAGAGGCTGTTCACAGAAGAAAATCTTAACGGAGTTGATCTGAAGATTTGGTTTTGAGTTTGAAACCCCTTGTGTCTAGGATTCAAGCTAAAATCATATTATTTAATACGGATTAATCTTTGATCTAAGCATTGGAAGCATTAAATGATTTAAATTAAATCTTCTTCAAACTTCGCAAAATTACTTTGTGGCATCATTAATCATATAATGAATAATAGATCACTTTGTTTAAACTACTATATTATGAACAATATCTACATGTTTCAATAATAATATTAACTTTTTGTCTTTGTTCTAATATATTCTAATTTGTCTATACTTGTTTGTCATTTATTTTTCTTTAAATTAACATATCCTGAGGAAGATAACATTGTTATCGAAACATGTGGATATTGTTTATAATATAGTGGTTTAAACAAAGTGATCTTTTATTCATTATATAAATTAAATCTAACTAAATAACCATCACGCCGTTTCCCACGGAGAAGATAGATACAATTCTGTCCATGCACACACTCGTTGCGTTATTCACAATCATACATCGTCTCGTTCACTTGTAGTCTTCAGTAATTCCGGCTCTTGACATCCCATCTGTTTATTCAGTCATTTTTTATTGTGCGTGTCTTCCGACTTCTCTACCATTAAATTATTTTCACTTTTCTATATATTGTGCTCACCTTTAATCGTTCATTAAATCTACATAGCGAACAAACCATCTAAGCTTCCCTTTCTTCATTTTATACGCCTCATTATATTATTTACCTCAAATCTATCAGTAACACGTTATAAAACCCCAAAAATTAATAATCCCAATACTTTTGGCCGTGAAAATCTCCAACCCCACAGAGTTCAAGAACCTAATTTATCAGCAACATTTTTTTTATGGAATATGACGATCCGTACTTTACAGCCAAACATATCTTTTCCGTGTTACCCTGGATTCCTGATGGGTTTGCTCTGCTTTCTGCAAATGGTCGAGCCAAGATCTAACCAGTAAGGTTGGTTCAGCACAATACGTACAATAGATCGTCGCGTGTGGTCAGTATAAAGTAATTTACGGTGTGTTACGCTGTAACATCTTTCTGCTTGGCTATGTTGTCAAACTGTCTATAATGTCTCAACTAACTAACTGTCTCTGTTTGATAATGCCTTCAGAGAGCAAAACAGCTGCAACGAACAATAATAATTTAATTACGAAGCAGAACTTGTTTATAATAAACTGTTTTTATATATTTTGAAGTACACTGTAATTAATACCAGCTCGTAGTGGAGTGGAGCTGGCAATACAGTATCGCTTCTAAGTACTTAAACACACATTTTAATTTTTATACATTAAATAAAAATATTATTGAATATATAAAAGAAATAAAAAATTAAAATGGAGTTCTACAAATTAAACTTAATAACAATAAATACTTAAAAAATGATTTTCTGCGTTAAGCTTTGATGTAGCCGTCAATTACCGGATACCAAGAACTGTTACTGTAGAGCTTAGCTCCGTTGTCTCTATTAATGTTATGGATTTTTATGAATTTCAATTGTCTCTGTAATTAGGCGTGCTGTATAAGTTTTGGGTCTTCCAGGACTTCAGGAACAAATCCAAAATAATTGCTGGTTAAAGTATGTAGATGCTCGGCGATTGCTGATTTGTCAGGGTGGCCAAGTTTACTCGCTCGAAAGTGTTATGATGTTTGGAGATCGTCCTCTCTATCTGGCCCACATATGTAAACCTTGTTACATCCGGAACAGCTGAGTTTAGACACTCCATCTGTTTCCAGAGGAAACTTGGTCTTTGCAGACCTCAGCAGGTCTTGTATTTTAGTTGTGGTTCCGAAGACAGTTCGATGCTTTCTTTCCTCAAGAGTCTGGCAATTCTGTCTGTCACATTGTGAACATAAGGTAGGAAAGCACAGCCTTTTGTTCAATTCTAAAAAGTTAAGTCGTGTATTTTTCTTTTATTTTCTAGGAAATAGAAATAATTTAAAATTTTAAATATATTTAGTAAGCATGTATAGTTTATGAATTGAATTTTTAAATTGAAGTTATTAAATCGTAATAAATTTAGTGCCCGTGTTAATGATATCGTGATTTTTATGTCGTAACCAGTACAAGCAAAAATAAAATTTTCATTTTGAAAGATGGGTAGGTATAGTTCCACCGCCTCGGGAACTAATTGGATAGCTAAAACCTTTACCTTAGGACTTTTGATGACATAACAAGGATGCCTTGATTCATGTACCATGACCAAAAGCCTGGAAGGCCAGGTCAGAAAAGGCTGATTGAGAAATACCCCTTTCACCTCTCCAGCAGGACTCGCTCGACTCATCGCAGTGCACCGCAGTGGGAGGGATAGATTCATCACTTGTCGAAGGAGTGAAGATATTATTTTACTTATACTAGGGTGGAAAAGCGGTTGGGTTACCTCAAGTGTTATTCGTTACTCTTGGAGACATTGACTCTCAGATATCCATCCACCCCTCATTCTTATTTCTTTCCCAACACTTCCTTTCATTCCTTTCCTGACAAGAAGTTTTATTTAATATAATAAGGACTTCACAGAACTGCAACTCTTATTTCTCTTTTCACATGTTCAGACTTTTAGATTGTTCCACCAAGACCTTCCGCCGTACTACGGAAGAAGATGGAGAAACATGTTGTTCAAAGATTTATTCACACCTTCCAACAGACAAAGTTTCGGCATTTCTTGTTTAATATTCGGCCCGTAATTATTAATCCCAAGTTTAAAGCCTCGAAGAAAAAGTTTCGAGATTAAGCCAGAAGCGGTTCACAAAGATTCAACTTTGGGTAGACGCGAGTCCCTACTCGCTACATACAATCGGCCGGAAATAGGCTTATTTTGGCCTACAATAGCACACAATACTCTGCTGAATAATCACAATACTCCGAGGGTAACTTTTAAAGAAAGTCCCGAATTCCTGAAAGAAAAAGACATCTTTGGTCTTGGTATTGAACTCGTTTTGATTGTTGTTATTGATATTGGGAGAGCTTCAACAAATGGAACAAATAGGTAATTATTGTTATTAACGTTGTTGAATGGTTACATCATTTGTGGATTTTTCGACCACCATGCTAGAGTCATGCCCGTGTTATGGCGGTCGACATATAAAAGGTAATTACTTCGTTCCACATTAAAATAATCTCAGTGTGCCTGCCTTACTTGCGGTTGTAATACTAGGGCCAGTACCCCCTCGAACCCTCGAACATTATTCCGGCTAATATGATGTATGGTTACATATTATAACATAACTTAAATTATTTAAATCATCTATGAATTAATATTAAAAGGGTATCTTTTTAATATTAATTCATCGTCATGTCATTCATTACATAAAAAAATAATCTTAAATCAATGATATTATGTTAAAATATGATGTATATTATGCGAGAAGACTTAATTGGGTAAAACTGGCGACTTAATTCCCAGATTCATAACTACATCCTTAAAGCTATGAAAGTCAAATCTGAGCAGAAATACGGCGATGTTTACACTGGTCGACGAGAGGGTGAGAAATTTTGTATAAATTAAGTGAAATTAGAATGTCGTTAGCGTGGAAGTAAAAATTAATTGCAATTTTAAATTCTTAATTAAAATTTGGAAAGTTGTAGGTACATTCTATGTGAAGGAAATGTTAAATATATTTAGTAAAAACCCTTTTCAAAAGGAGGCTGATATTTGCAGAACCAGGATTGTCGACTATTTTTTTCAGAGATCACACAAATATAAAGTTATCCAATATAAGGTAGTCGAGCTCACACAAATATGAAGTCGAAAATATTTATTATTCACATAGAAAAAAAAAATTGATTGCCAATAATGACATAAAACTTATAGCGCTTCAATATTCTTTCAAATTCAAGAATAATCCAACGTTATATTTAATCCATAAGTAGATTAGGCAGCATTAAATTTAATCCAACGTAAGTAGATGAGCTAGCATTCAATTTAATCCACAATAAGAAGATTAGCCACAACTAAATTTAATCCAGCAAATTTAGATGAGCCAGCATTGTTAAATTTAATGCACAATAAGTAGATGAGCCACAATTAACTACCCAGCATAAGGTGATGAGCGAGCATTAAATTTAATCCACAATTAGTAGATGACCCACCATTAAATTTAATCGACAATAAATAGATGAGCCACCAAATTCACACTGGATGTATGTAGATGATCTAGCATTAAATTTAATCCATAATCGATAGACGAGCCACTATTAAATTTAATCCAGCATGTAATTAGATGAGCTAAAATTAAATTAAATCCAGCACATAAGTAGATGAGTCAGATTCAAATTTAGTTTCAACATTATCGTACTTGTAACAAGCTCGCAGACCATCACCGTTCCAGAGCAGCGCAGGTTAAGAACATCCGGGCTAATGCAACGGCCAGAATAAGTGACTTCAACCAACTGAAAAATGTTTTCGCGTACGTATAGAGGAGGAATGTAACTTCCATATTCCACCTGGCGCGCTTCTGAATGTCATTTTGTTCAATCTGTATAAGCACGTGTGCATTAATTTTCAGCCTACCCTAGTACTATTCATCCTTGAACAAACCACATATTATTATTCATGGATCACATTAAGATTAAAATAAACAAATACATATACATGTTTTTTTTTACATTTACTGAACACTGCAGGCCCTGACGAAAATAATTTCCCTCAAGGTCTATGTCATCAGAGATGTAGGGTCTTTTTGAGAAGAAGTAAGAGTGAACATTGATCTTGACGAGATGTTGTAGGAAAGAGGAAACACAGAGGCCGGAAATTTCACAAATCCGGATAGACCATACTTTCATTCAACTGCTGTAATGATTATTAATATACAAGCAGTATTAAATATTGGTCTTGTTAAAACGCATCAATTAGTGTCCAAGCGTACGCATGAGTATCATTGGTTATAGGCTGTGATTAAGGTAAGGTACTGGAAACAAGATACTGCAGCTTACTAATTGCATCTTGGAGTTAACCGTTAACACCCCAACTATTAGCCCAATTGATGGCATATGTGTAGAACAAGGTCTCCACTAATAATTATGCACATATTACATTGAGATTCACTATCAACCAGGATGACCTTGTAATCATTATTATTACTTAGTTACATGAAAGTTATTAATTGTCCAAACGACCATTTTGGTTGTTATTCAATCTCCATGATAAAATTAAAAATACAGTATAGAAAAAGATAGTTAATCACTTAACTAAGAATTATTTAAACTGATGATTTCTTACCTTCACAGAAATAGCTTTATCTTAAATAACTATCATAATGTTTCATTGAAATAATGAAAGAAAATCTCCTCCTGTACAATTTTCTAATGGTCTTTTGGACAATTAAGCACTAAGGCGACGATTTGTAAATAGCTGTTCATTATTTTGTATGTTACCTAAAGTACATTGAAGTTCATCAAACATCGAATAAACAAAATGTTGCGAGTTTAGTTAAATTTAAGAAAAAACCCATATTTGTGACATTGCAGTAGTTACAAACATGAATGATATCCACATACTTGGGAAGCACCGTTTATTTTATATCCAACACCTCTAGTATCTCCTAGGTCACCGCAAGCGATTTGCTGCTTTTGGTGGCTTAATAGGGGTGCCGTGGGGTGAAGTTTGTCCGGGTCTTAGCGGCGGATGCGTTTGCCCACCAACTGCGTGGCAGGCTGGATCGGGAGAGCCTGGTTGAGGGAGACCTTTTGACCTCTCCAGCAGGGCTCTCTTGAAACACCGCCTTGCACCGCGATGGAAGGGATGGATTCATTGGTCCGTCACTCCTGGTACCCAGATTACACAGAACCCAGTTTCTTACCCAACCATTTGTTTGTTCCTACAACTTCCTCTCTTTGGTTTCCCAAAAAGACCCTGCACACAGTATTCTTAAATATGACGAAGGTCCTGAGGGGAATTATTTTCTCCAGTAAAGAGCTAATGTAAATTTTTAAAATAATAATAATAATAATAACGTATTTATATAGCGCAGTTTTGTGTCATTTCACTTCAAGTGCGCTTAACTATAATAAATTTAAAAATAACCCTACAGTGTTCCTTACGAGATCATTACAAAATATTTATAAAATAATACCTATGAAATAAAAGATGTATTAATAAATTCATAATCGTTGTTCATTTGTGTTTCCTTGTGTTATTATGATTACGAAAGATTCCGAGTTCGAGTCCCAGTTGTGACCGTTATTTTTTTATATTTCTGTATCTTATTCTCTTTTATATTTTCTTTTAGATTATTAGTGTTGTCTACTTTTTCAATGATATGTTACATTGATGAGAATAATCTTCAAAAGTTATAAAAAGCTAGTTGTTTTATTAAAAAAATTATGACTTTATTCCAAACCCAAATTCTAAACCAATTTAGATCATTAAATGAATTTTCAAAAAGCTTATTCTACAAAAGCTGTTAAATCAATTGGCTTACATGCATAAAGCATACAACTTTTTTCAAGTGAAACTTCTTTATCACCCTTAGTGATTTGAAATTCGGATGAAACGGAATTAAACGGATGAAAAAATTAATTATTTGGCGGTCGTCGGTTCTAATATAATGCGGTAAATTCGCATCTCAGCGCGAGCCTCCCATAGCGCAGTGGGCACGGCGCCTGACAAGTCACAGAGGCCAAAGAGATAGACATCAAGTGAACGGAGGTTCGAATTCTACAAAATTAAAAAAAATATATGTAAATAATTTTTGTGAAATCAATATCCATCTTCAAACCACTTTAAATAAACAGGCAAAAGAAGGGAAAGCGATATCTAGTGATTTCCTAGATTCATGATATTCATATATTATTGACTTTGCTCTAAAGTGTTGGAAAAAAAATGTTTAACTTTTATGCCTCATACTTCAAAATCTGGTGATAATACTCGTAATATATCTTTTTTCCTAAATGATTCTCCCATTATATACTTTATTTATTTGAGTCATTCTGCAACCAACACTACATATGTTTATATACTTTTTTACTTACTATGTTATTAATTTACTGTTACCAATACCGAACTACATTTTTAGCATATTATTAGTTTATACATTAGTAATTTAAAACAATTGAAGCCATAACAAATGTATTAGACAATATCTCACAGATTCCATGTACCGAAACAAATAATACTACAGAAGTTCGACAAATCTTAAATCAATCTGACTTTAAAATATTCTCCATGAATATCAGATCAATTAATAAAAATTTCAATGAACTCCTTATACTACTCACAGAACTTGATTCAGATTTTGACTTATTTATTCTGACCGAATGCTGGATCAAAGATAATTTTATCCAAAAACTATAAAATACTATAATCACACAAAAATAAATCTCAAAATGATGGCGTAATCATATGCATCAAAAATCACATACAACACTCCGTTAAAGAAATCTCAATAACAAATTCAAATTATCTTAAACTCGAAATAGAAAATAGCGTAACGATATTATCTATATACCGATCACCGAGTGAGTCTAATATAACACCATTCTTAAACTCACTTAATCAATCCTTATCGTGTATGAGGGATCGTGAAAATGTCCTTATTATTGGTGACCTCAATATTAATATCATAAATACGATGCATCCCCAAGCAAATGAGTACATGAACTAACTAACTCTACAAGGTTTTATTCCAGCTATTACTCGGGTATCAGAATTATGCGCCAGTTGCATTGACCATATTTTTGCTAAATGTAAATTGAATACCGAATCTATCGTATACCAATGCACGGTTACAGACCATTACGCTACTATCACCTCCATTTCACATATTATAAAAAAGTAACCTACATCTAAAATACCCACGAAGAAAATCTGCTATCGCACGCTATTCAAACTGGTTTTCAAGGAAAACTGGTCAAATTTATATAAATTCACCGATCCAAACATAGCCTTCGAATTTTTTATCGACACCATACAAAACCATTTGAAAAGTTCTACATCTAACACTAACGACAAACAAAGTAGTCGCAAAATCAAACTTAAGCCTTGGATAACAAATGGCATTCTACACTGTATTCACAAGCGTAATAAACTTCACAAATTTTGTAAAAATAAGCCCAAAAATCACGAATCTCTCCTATTTTACAAACGATACAGAAATGCTTGTAAAAAAATAATCTGTAAAGCTAGAGACGAATACTATAGAAAACAGATCAAGGAAGCTGCCAATGAAATTAAACAAATATAGAATATTGTCAAAGAGATTTGCTATACCAACAAAACTACCGCATCTATAAATAAAATAACCATTGCAGACCAAACACTAGATTGTCAGAGTGTCAGAATTAAACTTTGCAAATAATATATCGATCGATAATCTTAGTTATGATCCATTTAATCTCACTCCTACCATAGAACAAGAAATCACTGAAATTATTTCATCACTCAAAAACACACATTTAACTGGAATCGACAATATTTCCACTATATTGATCAAACACCTCAAACCAATCATCACTAAGCTCCTTAAACATATCATAAATCTAAGCTTTCAAACTGGCCTCTTCCCAAATTCTTTAAAAAACTCGAAAATTATTCCTATCTATAAATCAGGGGACAGATCATCAGTGAATAACTATAGACCAATATCCTTGATGAGTCCGATACCAAAAATAATTTTAAAAAAAGGTAAAATGAACGCTATACAAATTTCTTGAAGACAATAACATTCTGTCAGGAAATCAATATGGCTTCCGCAAAGGTCGTAGTGCCGCAGATGCAATTGCAACTTTTACAAAAGCACTTTTAAAGGATTTAATTATTGTTTTGTGGTTTCAAAATCCCGTCTTTTAAATGAAGTCTCTCGTCTAAGATTTATTGCCCGAAAGCGCACTTGGTGCTTAAAATGCTATTTTAGTTCATTGAACCCCAAATTACTATTTTACAACGGTCTTGTCTCAAGAAACTGTCGCCGGCCAACCTCAGGCAGCCCCGGATCGACTTACGGAGGGAACGCCCTTTTTTTTCGATTAAAGCATCCGACTTAGATGACATGGTTCCTTATTAAAGGCCTCATTAAAGCAGCTATAATAATAATACCAATATTTGAACGATCCACACAGCACCGCTTTTATGGAAAATCACCTCAAGGGCGCTATATATCCCATAATACATGTTTAAATCTAGAAAACCACAAGCCAGACGAACAATTACAAACAACCAAAATACTCGGGGAGCAATGATGATTCCATTGTTTTAACCCCACTTTGTACGAAATCCGAACAATAATGTTGTTAATAATTAAATCAATTTGTCAAACTTACCCCTCTCATGCACACAAAACCCTGACATGCACGAATCACAATCCAAAACCAGCATCGTGCACCAATTGATCAATCACTAATTAAAGCACTTATTATTTCGGTCTAACTTTCGCGTCGGTTTGTATCAAATGTTATCCTATCCCTGACAAATGCCCCGAAAGTGTATTTTGTATTGATATTAAATTAACATTGACCGCCTCAAATTACAAATTATATTATTTAACTTCACAGATATGAACTCGCAAGCCTCAATCTCTGACTTCCTTATTCGCGTGGACTCTTTTTTGTTTAATAAAACGAAATATCCTTTGTTCAATTAAAATGAAATATCCCCGATTTAGAAGCACCGAGCTGGTCTCCTCGCGACTATCAGAACTTGACGATCTTAATTCTCAACAGGATCTCTCCCTGACTGTCCTCTAACACTTCCCTGCCCCGACTGTCTAGTTCCAACCCCCTTGTGTGGTTTCAATAATTTATTCGTCCCTCTTTTTAAAACCTCAAGTGGGCACATCTCCCAATATGCATATATCAACTTTAATAGTCAAAAATGTCACACTTTAACTATTATTTCAGAGAATTTTGTGTAGGAACCATGTTCGCTTTTTTTTTTTTTCGGTGTAAACTAATTTTGTCTGCGCCGGAGTCATAAATTATCCCAATAACGCTTAAAAGAAGAGCTCAGTGGCGCACTTCAATTCACTACTCATCCTAATTACTTGCGTCGACTTTATTGGTTATATAATAACATTATATAAGCATTGTCTGTACACGTTTTCGTTCTTTCTGCGTGCGTCACTATTTAACGAATTCTGCAATCTTATTTTGACAAATATGTTAAATATTTTAACCCCTAATCGGCGCGTCGCTCTAGTATATTTAAATGCACCAAGATTAATCTTTATTGCCTAGTTTTCAATTTCCTACTGCCATAGAAAATTCACAAGACAATTGTTTCGCAAATCAATTTGCTCGCGTTAAAGTCAGTCACCACTCGGGCAAATATCCATCGGCCGCCCCTGACTTGATAATGAACCTGAAAAAATCCCTCTAAATGTTATTCTGGGTCCCTTCTTAGTTTTGTGAAGAATGGCCTTTGCCGGGGCTCGCATGCACTTGAGCTACGCAAACACATGTGGTTATTTAGTGGTAAGGACCCATAAATCACCCCCATGAATTGAAACAGAGAATCGTATGCTGAAACCATTCCATGTTACAAAAATTAAATATAATTCTAAATTGATCTCTCAATTTTAAAAGAATTATTTCGTAGGCCCAAAGGCGAGATCATCACAAGTGTATTAGGTCCATTTCTCTTTCTTATATATATTAACAGTTTATGTAACTTGGAAATTGATGGCACTATAATATCTTTTGCCGATGATACGGTAATCATCTTTGAAGCTGAAAATTGGAACTCAGCTATGGAAAAAGCAAATAAGGGCCTAAATAAAGTAAAACACTGGTTGGACGACAAACTTCTGACTCTTATTATTGACAAAACAAAATATTTACTTTTATCCATACGTAAAGTCACTCCTCCGCAAAACTGTCCTAATCTTCTCATACAATCATGCTCAAAGAACCACATTACCCCTACGCCTTCTCAATAAAATTGCTCATGTACCAACCTAAAAAAATCCGACCAAATTAAATATCCACTGATTTAGATGACCAACTGCGTTGGGAGGATTACACAACAAAAAGACTCCGCAAATTGTGCTAAATATTTGTTTCTCTCAGAACCTTCAAACAATAAGACAGTGGCGTAGCGTGGGGGGGCGGGGGGGGGGGGCGGCCCGCCCCCGGCGGCACTTTTGGGGGGGCGGCAAAATTTCACAATCAATAATCATCTTGTAAAAATTTGGATTGGGGAAGTCGCGAGTTCGATTCTCGCGTCAGGACTTAAATTTTTTTTTCTAGTTTATAGGTTCTTAACATCTTCCTAAAGTTTTATATACTGTTAAAATCAAAATATTAATGACAGACGTTTTGTTTTTATTTCTAACAAAAAAAATATTTTTAAATAAAAATGTAAATAGCAACAGTATCATTTTAGCTTTAATTGGTAGTCGATTTGTGTTTTATATTTGCGAAGCTTTGTGCGCTCTGCTGAAAACGCACAAAAAATTACACTTATACGGTTTTCTTTCACGTATATATCACGGTGTATATATTTTACATTTATTATCACAGAAAAGTTAAATAGCTGACAGGTTTGTGCATACTTATTCGAAGTGCAGTTATAAAATTCTAGAAGCACACTATCTATGTGCTGCCAGAATCAAAGAAAAACCATTTTTATGTTCTGAGTGTAGTTTTAATTCACCGCATACATATTTAATTAAAAGCATTTTTGTGATCAAAATGTAAAATTTCAGTTGTGGATTCATCTAACAACACATTTCGATGGAAAACATTATATTATTTGAAGTGCTTTATAAAATTCTTGCAGAAAATTTATGTGCCGCCAGAATCAAAGAAAAAACATTTTCATGTTCCGAGTGTAGTTTTAATTCACCGCTTACATATTTAATTAAAACCACTTTTGTGTTTAGAATGTAAAATTCCAGTTGTGAATTCATCTGACGACACATTTCGAAGGAAAAATTTATTTGAAGTGCTTAATAAAATTCTTGCAGACAAGTTATGTGCCGCCAGAGTCAGATAAAAACCTTTTTCATGTTCTGAGTGTAGTTTTAATTCACTGCATACAGATAAAATTTAAGCCAGTTTATTGTTCAGAATATAAAATTCCAATTTTGTATTCATCTGCTGACATATTTCGAAGGAAAACATAACTTTTTTCGAAGTGCAAATATAAAATTCTAGTTGCAGACAATTTATGTGCTGCCAGAACCAAAGAAAAACCGTTTTCATGTTCTGAGTGTAGTTTTAATTCACCGCATACATATTTAATTAAAAGCATTTTTGTGATCAAAATGTAAAATTTCAGTTGTGGATTCATCTAACAACACATTTCGATGGAAAACATTATATTATTTGAAGTGCTTTATAAAATTCTTGCAGAAAATTTATGTGCCGCCAGAATCAAAGAAAAAACATTTTCATGTTCCGAGTGTAGTTTTAATTCACCGCTTACATATTTAATTAAAACCACTTTTGTGTTTAGAATGTAAAATTCCAGTTGTGAATTCATCCGACGACACATTTCGAAGGAAAAATTTATTTGAAGTGCTTAATAAAATTCTTGCAGACAAGTTATGTGCCGCCAGAGTCAGATAAAAACCTTTTTCATGTTCTGAGTGTAGTTTTAATTCACTGCATACAGATAAAATTTAAGCCAGTTTATTGCTCAGAATATAAAATTCCAATTTTGTATTCATCTGCTGACATATTTCGAAGGAAAACATAACTTTTTTCGAAGTGCAAATATAAAATTCTAGTTGCAGACAATTTATGTTCTGCCAGAACCAAAGAAAAACCGTTTTCATGTTCTGAGTGTAGTTTAAATTCACCGCACACAGATTTAATTAATAAAAATCGGCAAATAAATATTAAAAAAAAAGGATCACTACCCCCCCCCCCCCTGAAGAAGTACCTATATAGGGGGGGGGGGGGGGCGGCAAAATTTTCCTCCACCCCGGGCGGCTGATACCCATGCTACGCCACTGCAATAAGATGAATATATTTTGAACTTTTTCAATCAATAGCTTCTTATGGTATCGTGGGATGGGGAGGCTGTGCAGCTTCAATTATATATCCCATGGTCTTAATTCAAAAGTTGCTACTAAGGATTATATTAAAATGTCGCTCATCGCACCCATGAGAGCCACTTTTTAAAAAATTCGCAATCCTAGACTTTAGAAAATTATACGTTAAAACAATTCTCATGCACATAAGGAAAAATGATTTAACACTCAAAACTCAACAAAATATTTGCACCCGCTATTCATTACACCAAATATGCAAAATTCCACCAACAAAAACAGCTTTCGCCTAACGACAGTTCTCTTACATCAAGCTCAAAATGTTCAACTTACTGAATATTGATATTAAGACTCCGAAAACTGATGATTTTTATGCCATTAATGTAGAGAACTGGTTATTTATTCAGGGAAGCAAATATTATAAAGAATGCATTACATCTTAAAAACTGTTCTTATTTTTTCATATTTCTCGAGTAAACAATCTTACCTTTAAATAAATTTCCAACCAAAACATATATTCTTATTTTTTGACATCGTTCGTCATACTTTGTATGTGATCATGTACCTATGTAGGTACATGATCACATACAAAGTATGACGAACGACGAACTCCTTTCCTGTATGTGATCATGTACCTATGTAGGTACTATGTAATACTAGTATGAATACTTTCCTTTATATGTATGCTTTATGTTTTTACTTTCATCTACATATAAGGATGATTACACTAAATATTTTATACTAAATATAACATCTTATGAATCTCGACTACCATAATACGGGCATCTGCCTAGCTTGGTAGTCGAAAAACCACGTAAAACAAACCTGTAACAAACAAAATAAAGAAAGAAAATTTAAAAAAAAAACTTCTATCAAAGAGTTATTCAAGTATAAAAAATGAATTAATATAATTAATTATTTTGTCAGCACTTTCAACTACCTAGTGTTACATAATGATCAGGTTTGCAGTCTGTTGATCGTCGACTCGAGAAGTTCACCACCTCGAAGGGGCAGGGAAATTATTGTTAGATAAAACACAGGATTGTTAATAAATAAAACGATCTCTTTCGCTGTTCAAATGTCTTGTGAAATGTATTTTAGCAACTATTTTACGCTTCTAGAAAAAGCTTGTAATCTCTTTGTGGACCGATTTGGATGATTTACTGACGTTAATTCTACTTTAGGTAAAGCAGATCGGATTATAAATAAACAACAATAATTAAATGTACGTCACCCCCTCAATTTGTTGCATTGCAACATAGATGAAAGATTTTGAATAATAATAATAATATTTGGACGATTTACATAGCGCCGTTATTGTGAAAAATCACCTCAAGGGCGCTGTAAAAAATTGCCATACATGTCTAAAATCTAGAAAAACTACAAGCTAGACAAACAATTCAAAATAACTTATGGCTAAAAATTGCATACACCGGTTTTTTGATCACCGATACGATAATATATGTACAATGTTTTGACCAATGAACGCGATGCTGCCTAAAAATGAATGAATACAGGACCATACTTACCTGGGAGGTCGCTTGAAATTAACACTGTTTAGTGTTTATTGTCTGTTTAAAGAAATTTAGATAGATTCCGAACGCAGAGGACATATTCGTAAACACATGTTATTTAATCCTGAAAAATATTTTAATATTAATATATATTATATTAACAAATATTATAATCAATAATTATCAGCCTGAAACACTCATCTACATTGAAAAAATCTTCCGAGAAAAGATACTGGCCGCCAACGGGAATTGAACCCGTGACCATCTGATTGCCGGTCAGCAGCTCTGACCACTGAGCTATGGCGGCTTATCTAATACCCGCCAAATAATTCAATATATACTAGTGTTTCATTCGACAATTACTTATTATTACATTTTTCCAACTGAAAACAACCAACTTTATTTTTGTGAGGGAGGTATTTTTAATACTAAATCTCCCGCTAGGTTTTGTCGAGACTAATTATGTCTGCATTTTTTGCTGAAATACTTTAACTTGTCAAATATTAATTATTATTTTTAATTGATAAACTAACGTTTAAACAAGATTTTTATGCATAGCACAAAAGGTAGATAACAAATATTATAATCAATAATTATCAGCCTGAAACACTCATCTACATTGAAAAAATCTTCCGAGAAATTTAATATTGAAATATTGATTATAATATTTGTTATCTGCCTTTTGTGCTATGCATAAAAATCTTGTTTAAACGTTAGTTTATCTATTAAAAATAATATATTATATTCTTTACCACTAGGTTGAATTCTAATCAATCACTTCTTCAATCTTTGCAAAATAACTTTGTGGCATTATTTATTATTTAATTAATAAGAGATAACTTTGTATAAACCACTTTTTTTATAAACAATATCGACATGTTTCAATAACAATGTTATCTTCTTCAGGATATGTTAATATAAAGATAAATAAAAGACAAACAAGTATAGACAAATTAAAATAAACTATAACATAGACGAAATATTAAAAAGTATAGGTGATTAATTGCTTAAAAATCATAAAAATAGTTATTCAAAATTAAATATAAAAATTATTTAAAGAAAATATATAAAAAATATCATATGTATATGATATTTTTTGTATATGGACTGGCACAAATAGAAAATTAAATATATTTTTAAATTTCATTAATAAACTCAACAAAAAAATTAAATTTACCCTAGAAATTGGAAATAATTGCAGCTTAAATTTTTTGGATTTAAATATTTCTATCAATAATAATAAATTTGAATTTAACATTTTTCGTAAAGATACATATACAGATATCATTATACATGAAACATCTATTCATCCATATTCACAAAAATTAGCAGCTTTTCATACCTTGCTAAGTAGATTGATTAATGTTCCCTATTCTTTGAGTAATTTAAAAAAATAATTAAATACTATCAAACAAATTGCAATTAATAACGGTTATAATTCAAAATTAATAGACAATATGTTAAACAAAAAATATAAGAAAAAGTTTCTTAGATCTTTTGTTTATCCACACTTTGTTGAAAATGATAATAATTGGAGAAAATTTTTATTTTTAAATAATAGCATTTCAAATTTAATAATTAAAAACATGACAAATGATGTACAGGCAGCTTTTTACACAAATAACAAATTAAAAAATTATATATTAAAGAATAAGGATAAATATGATTTTTTGAACAAATCTGGGGTTTATAAATTAATTTTTAATGATTGTAACTTTTTTATATTGGAAAAACTTCTAGAAATTTTAACATTAGAGTTAAGGAACATATAAGATGTTTAAAAAATAATAATTATTCTGAATTTGCCAACCATATTTTGGAAACAAGTCATTCTTTTGATATTAATACAGGTCTTAAAATTTTACACACTAACACCAAGGGCATACAATTGGATAATTTAGAAATTAGAAAAAGCATTAATAGTAATTTAAATAACAAAACATTTTTTAAAAATAGCCATCTTTTAAATTTATTTTCTTATTAATACTTACAATAATTATTTATTTTTTGATTTCGACTAATTATTTTAATTATTTGTTCTAAAAAGTTTTTTATTATCTAAATGCAATTTTATTTTTCTTTAAATAATTTTTATATTTAATTTTGTGTTTCTATTTTTATGATTTTTAAGCAATTAATCACCTATACTTTTTAATATTTCGTCTATGTTATAGTTTATTCTAATTTGTCTATACTTGTTTGTCTTTTATTTTTCTTTATATTAACATATCCTGAAGAAGATAACATTGTTATTGAAACATGTCGATTTTGTTTATTAAAAAAGTGGTTCATACAAAGTTATCTCTTATTAATTAAATCTAATCAATCAATTCAATTTCGATCAATTCGATTTGAATCCGAAGACAGAGTAAGCCCTGGCCCTGTCAGCTGAGCCTATTGGCCCCCAAATACAAGAATCCCACTGGAAAACTCCTCCGCTCCAATAAAACTCACGACCAATCAAAATGCATTCAAGTGTTCAGTACCAGACTTAAATCTTCTTCCGGTGTTGAAAGTTACTTTCAGAATATTATTTTTATAACATCATCATCACTCTTGACTACACAACCCCTGGTGGATCTTGGACTCCTCAAGAGTCTTTCTCTACTCATCTTAGTTATGTGCCAGCTCTCTCCAGTTTAGAATCTCCAAGGTAGATATGTCGTTGAGGAGGTTGTCGCTACATTTTAATCTTGGCCTTCCTTCTTGGCTCCTTCACCATATCTGCTACGATGCTCGGTCAGTCTCTCCACATGACTGAGCTACCGAAGTCTTCCCAGTTTTATAAATTTTGTGATGTTTAGCTCCTTAAACAGGGTATAAAGCTCATGGTTGGAATATCTGCACCAAAATCCATTTTCTAGAACCGGTCCGAAGATACGCCTCAAAAATTTTCTTTCAAAAACGTGCAGTGCTCGCTGATTCCTCTTAGAAAGTACCCACGTCTCAGCTGCGTACACGAGCACTGGTCCAATACTTGTTTTGTTCACTAATATCTTGGTGTTTCTGGACAGCAGTTTGGATTTTATCTGATTTAAATATCTTTTTTTATAACACTAGATACGACGTATGCAATCAAGCCGTTATATTCAATTGACTTTCACAAAGTAAAGTAAGTTACAGTTTAACATTGGAAAATCTTGTAGAAAAGTAGTTATTCAAGTATACACAATGTCTTACAGAAGTTAAATTGTGGATTAGCGTGTAAGATGGATCGGTTGTGTATTTATAGATTGTACCTCGTTTGTATAGTCGCAGCCGGTTGCATTGGGGCAGCCAAGTCCCTAGTCCCTATTAGGCTAAGTCCATTAACCTATATTGACATAGAGCTAACGATCTCATCTTGGCAAACAAACGTAAGCCAGTCTCTTACAAGTCGGTCTGGCATATTAATTAACTACTTGTCAAGCTTTGCGAGCGGAGTAAGTCCAAATATCCAAAGACAAAGGGTGATTTTTTTAATTTATAACAAGTTCAAGCGATGCATTGGATAAAATGCAATTGTAGAGTAATAGGAAATGTGCCCAGAAAGATACTGCTGCGACTAAAAATAATATTTATTTATTAATAAATGTATCATTTGCACGAAAGAGCTATTTAAAATGATTATTTTGTTCTCTGTTGACTGACAAGAGTTGTTTCTCGTTGAAATTAGATTGATGACAAATGATTTTTTTTTAAATAATTTGGAAAATTAAGAATGATAAGCGCATCTCAATAATTACGGGATGCAATGGCTCCTGGGAGCAATTGAGACTTGTGTGATAAATATACTTGTAGTCGACTCGTTCTGGAGTTCTCCAACAGCTCGGCTGTGGAACAATTTGCCGGCCTATGTGCTTCCCCCTCCTACAACATGGGACTCTTCAAACCCATGTTCACTCCTTCATCTCCTTAAAAAGACCCCCCACCCACCATCTTTAAATTATTTTCATCAGGGTCTCCTGTGTGGCTTTAATGTAAAAAAATGGATTTTAATTTATGTATTTTAAAATTCAGGTGATTTCAAGCCGATACAAATAGTTTAAGCAATCACAATAGGAAGATATTTTTTTTAAATTTTGAAAACGAATAGTTTGATTAATTATGGTAAATGTATCCACAGATGAAAAAACATAATATATTTTGTAGGTAAACCAAACAAAACTTAATAATTTCCTCCAAAAATCAGCAGAAACGTCTTCCAAAACTTGTTCGGAAAGTTAAAATTATAATTCTCAAAAGCAATCAATCAGCTCTTGTACAGGCGTTAAATAAAACTTTCTCGAAGAAAACAAACTCAAAACCATAGCAAAACTTCTAGTCTAGTATTTCGCAGAGCTGATACAAAATATTAGTTTTGTATTATTACCGTCTGCCAGGTGTGATAGAAGGGAAAATGACAATAATATTAAAGAAAATATTACCGACAATCTGAAAATAAATGTTCTTCGTTACTTCGCGTTTTATTCAAATCCATTTGTGAATAAATAAACTTTATCAGTCTTTAAAAAAAACGCCTCAACGATCGTCAAACGATACATCTGTTGTAACGGCATTTTTACACAATAAGAATATCACGTTTTATCTACATCTGTTGTACATCTGATACATCTGTTGTAACGGCATTTTTACACAATAAGAATATCTCGTTTTATGATTCTTATGTTGGTTGCATTGAATTTCCCTTTCTCTAATGTGCGCAAGCGTGACCGTGGTCATCTTGTTTCATTGCCTCGCGCCCTTTGCAGTAAAATCTATTTTGTGAAAATTACTCGCAGTTAATTTAAAGTTTTGAAAATAATTTCCGTTTAAATTATCATTGTTCACTGTTACATTATTATAATTACTAATGCTGGTGTTATTTTTTTAGTTTTAGTCTAACTGTTTAATTTCACAATTAATTTATTGGATAACTTTCACCTCTGACATAGTGGTTCAAGTAGTTCACCGTGTTTGGTGATTTAGCAAGGGTTACCGGCTTTTTGCTGTGAAAATTATCTAGGGATGCGTCAGCCCACCAACTGCGAGGCAGGACATACCAAGGGAGACTGGTGAGGGAGTCTTTTTGACTTCTTCAGTTGGAGGGATGGATTACCTCCGTCACTTCTTGACACGCTGACCCTCAGATTCTTACCCTCATACCTTCCTCTTCTCAAAACTTCCTCTTCTTTATTTCCCAAAAATACCGTCTACACAGCATCCCCAAAGGTGACATAATCCTTGAGGGGATTTATTTTCCTCAGAAACATAATAATCCTATATATTAATTGTTTTTGTGTTTAATTCACAGAACTCCATTTTAATTTTTAGAAATTTAATTAAAATTAAATATGATAATGTTATTATCAGTTCTGCAAGTATTTTAGGATGTATTTTAGTTACAGCTGTTTCGACTTGTAAGGTCATTTTCAAGTCCTCTGTTTGAAAACGACCTTACAAGTCGAAACAGCCTTAAAATTGAAATGCATCCTAAAATACTTGCAGAACTCGTTAATAACTTTATCAAATTTCTAAAAAATAAAAAAAATATAAAAAAAATACAAGTAAAAAAAAAAAATAAAAAAAAAAAATAAATAAAAATAATAATTTACTAGATAATAAAAATAATAATAACAATATATTTCACCATTAAATTAATAATATAATAATATATTTCACCATTAAATTTATACGACGAGAATGCCAGCATTCTTATAAATACCAACCAGGAATTATTAGATTCCTGGTCAAATAAAATTCTTCACGCAAAACACTTCAATTATCTCAACCAAACATATGTTGACAAATTTTCGTCAAACAAATGGTTGAGTATTGGAGAGTTGAGCGCAGAAATAGAAGGCTTTATGCTTGCCATACAAGATGGAGTCATTAATACTAAAAATTATAGGAAGCATATCATCAAAGATGCAAATCAAATTGATGATTTATGTAGAAAATGTTTGGCTTTTCCGGAAACTATAGAACATATTATATCGGGATGTTCTGTATTAGCGCCGACCGAGTATACATTTAGGCACAATTAAGTTTTAAAAATAATTCACCAAAGTTTGGTAATTAAACATAACTTGATTGACTGCCGTAATGTACCATATTATGAATATGAACCAAATTCATTTTTAGAAAATGAATTTTATAAAATTTATTATGATAAAACTATTCTGACAGACAGAACAATTAGTCATAATAGACCCGATATAGTTTTACATGACAAAATTAAGAAAATAACTTATATCATTGATGTCGCTATTCCAAATTCTTGTAATATTCAGAAAACTGTTTCTGAAAAAATAAGAAAATATACAGATTTAGGAAATGAAATTAAAAGAATTTGGCATTCTCAGACTATAAAAATATTACCATTTGTTATTTCGGCTACTGGCATTATACCTAGCTCTCTCATTCAAAATTTAGGCGTATTAGATTTGTCAAAAAATTTGTACATAAAAATGCAAAAGTCGGTCATTTTAAATACATGTAGGATTACGAAAGATTTTTTAAATATTTATATTGAGGGATCAGTAGGATTTATCGGACCAGTTAGGATTTCATCAGAGCCGAACCCTCTGATATGAAAATATCTGGAGTCGGTGAAATATTTTCCCATTATGTTTCTGGTGGATTGACGTATTGTTCTTGTATTGTTTTATTCTTATATAGTGCAATTATATTGCGTTAATTTACTAGATATTCATTTGTGGAAAAGTGTGTGGAAGGGTTTAGTCTTTCATTTGGGAAAGATTCAACCCGGACATGAAATCTGGAGCACCGTAAAAAAAATTTATTCATTTGTGGAAAAGTGTGTGGAAGGCTTTAGTCTTTCATTTGGGAAAGATTCAACCCGGACATAAAATCTGGAGCACCGTAAAAATAATCCTAAGCTAATACAAAAAAAAAATTCCTGTTACAACTCTTATTCTACAACGACGTGGTTTATATAAAAAATTGGGAGCTCGTTTCTTGTTATAAAGCATAAAAAGGAGCCTGAAATTGAAAATGAGGGAGCTTAGTAAAATTTTATGAAATCTATGTATATAAAAATCAAAATATGTTTGTTTCTGAGTTTGTATATATTATATATATGAGATGCCTATGCGTTGCTAAACCATTCATCTGATTGCGATGAAACTTTGGGGATTTGATGTGCGCATGCCCGCGATGGTTTCTATATACATTAGTTACCTAACAGAGAGACCTCAAATTGTAAAATTAAACCAATCATTTAGTACATCATTAACAAGTAAATTTGGCATCCCTCAAGGTACCGTCCTCGGACCATTATTGTTTCTTATATATGTAAATGACATTTTCCAACAGAAAATTAAAGGCGAATTAATCTCTTATGCAGATGATACTGTATTATTAATAAAAGGTCAAACATGGGAACTAGTTAACAAAATTGCAAACGAAGATATTAATATCTTAAAATCATGGTTTGATAATAACCTTCTCACACTTAATGCTAAAAAAACAACATATGTCTTATTCTCCTTACAGAAAATACCTAACCAGAAAGTTAATATTAAAATCCACGATGAAAAATGTGACAATGTAAGCTGTAAACAAAATGATCCTTTTTGTACTGTAATTAACTCTTCTACTGAAATTAAATATCTCGGTGTAATTATTGATCAAAACCTGAAGTGGAATAGTCACATTGCAGAGCTAGTAAAGAGAATAAGGAAATGTATATATATATTTGTTAGATTACGAAATATATTGAATGTAAAAATAATCAAAAATGTGTACTATGCCCTTGTTCACTCTTTGCTTATCTACGGAATTTTAGGTTGGGGAGGTTCTTACAAAAACAATCTAAACTCAGTAAAAGTTTCACAAAGAACCATCATTAAAGTAATCCTTAAAAAAAAACCTACCTTCTCAACAGAATCACTATTTAAATTATTTCCAGTACCAAATGTCGATGACATATTTAAGCAAGCTTCTATTATTAAAATGTGTAAAGAAAAAAATAATAAAGAATATCAAGAATTTTACACATTAATGAGAAATGGAAATCAATTTATTACACCAAATTTTAAAACAACACAAATGCACAACCATTATATTTACCAAGCTATAAAAAACTACAATAATCTTCCTTCTGAATTGCGCTGTATTTCGAACCAATCAGAACAAATAAATAAAATTAAACAATTTTTCAAAAAAACTTACATTAAAAAATAAATATTTTATACAAAATATATTATAAAATGTAACCTAAGTAAGAACTGTGGCTCCCTTATCAGGCACAAGAGCTCCTCTTTTCTGATAAGGTATACATGACCAATCATGACCTTGAATATGATATTTTGTAAAATATGTATAATTAAAATGTAACCCATGTTTTATATTAAATAATAAAAAAAAAATAAAAAATTAGTGAGTTATAGCATCATGGAATTATGCATTGCTAACCGTTCATCCGATTGCGATGAAAGTCTGGGGATTTGAAGTGCGCATAGCGGAAAAAAATATTAAAATATGTTTGCTTCTGGGTATATATATATATATATATATCAGAAGGTGGAGGAGAAGGTTACGCGGGAGGGGAATGGTAGCGGAAACGGACGCATAGATAATGACACGCAGGGGATGGGTGATGGATGGAATGGGGGGTGAGGGAGGGGCAGAGGGAGGGATTCCTAAGGAGAAATATCACATTATCTCTCAGGCTAATCCTAAAGATGTATATGTTTGTCTCTTTTTAGTGTTGCTATTTTTCTTTTCATCGTGTTTCAAATCACAACGGAACTAAAGAAATTTTCATTCAAAGATCCAACATGTGCCTTAAATTATCTTCATAGTTATAATAATTATGCAAAACATATACTCGTACAGTTTTGTGCCATTTAGCTTAAAGTGGGCTTTGCTATAATAAACTTAAAAACACGAACAACAGTTTTGGTGTTATTTATATAAATTTATTTTGTTATTTAACATTGATATTGCTTCTATATTTCCGTTCCAAATATCCAAAAGTAAATATTTGGAGTTCATTTCATCTATATCCCGAAGTGTTAAATTCTAATCTGCAATGTGCCGTCAATAAATAATGTTGACACTTCAAAGACGATAAAATTCAATTGATTTTAGATTTAATTGTGTCGGGATAATTTAATGGTTCAATTTCGGAAATTAGACGTGAACCCTGAAATTAAATGGACAACAGGGACAACAGTTGAAAGGTTTCAGTTCTGAGAATGAATGAAGTTTCCTGTAAAGGTAGGTACTATTGATGATTTATTAATAATTTCCGCGTTCTGTGGATTCCTCAAATATTTGTTCCATGTTGTTATTGCACGATATATTATTTAAGGTGACCCGACAACTGTTCCGGAGGCAATAAGGAACTCTAGTGAAAAATATTATGGCTTTAAAAAAATATGTTCATATAGAATATAGACCAATAAACGCTGATTCTGAATATATAAGTTTTATCTAATAATATTAAATGTACATATTAAAAAAAATTATTAACAAGTACATTTTTAAACGTGTCGTTAAAACACACTGTAAATTTGGTATTATTGAATGTTTAGTGCTAACGTCACTCCTCACCAGTCATTGTATTGAAATGTAGGTATGACACAAGCCATTGGTATTAAAAACATTTCATATTATCGTTATTTCATACTGTTTATAGGGATTTAGTTGTTGTGTTTATTGAAACATTATTTGAGCTGATTTTTCACAAAAACGGCGCTCTACAAATTATCCAATTAGTATCTATTATTATTATTATTTAGGCCTAAATAATTCAGTATTAAAAACAGAGGTATCTCTATTATTTCTTCATGTCATTTCTTTTGTAATTTATTTTTCTTTAAATTAATATATCCTGATGAAGATAACATTGTTATCGAAACATGTAGATATTGCAGTGGCGTACCGTGGGTATCAGCCGCCCGGGACGGAGGAAAATTTTGCCGCCCCCCCCCCCCTATATAAGTACTCTTTTCAGGGGGGGGGGGGGGGGTAGTGCTCCTTTTTTTTTTTTTTTATATTTATTAATTAAATCTGTATGCGGTGAATTAAAACTACACTCAGAACATGAAAAAGGTTTTTATTTGACTCTGGCGGCACATAACTTGTCTGGAAGAATTTTATTAAGCACTTCAAATAAGTTTTTTCTTCGAAATGTGTCGTCGGATGAATTCACAACTGGAATTTTACATTCTGAACACAAAAGGGGTTTTAATTAAATCTCTAAGCGGTGAATTAAGACTTCACTCGGAACATGAAAATGTTTTTTCTTTGATTCTGGCGGCACATAAATTGTCTGCAAGAATTTTATAAAGCACTTTAAATAATATAATGTTTTCCTTCGAAATGTGTCGTCAGATGAATCCACAACTGGAATTATACATTTTGAACACAAAACTGCTTTTAATTAAATATGTATGCATTGAATTAAAACTTCACTCAGAACATAAAAATGGTTTTTCTTTGATTTTGGCAGCACATAGATAGTGTGCATCTAGAATTTTATAACTGCAATTCGAATAAGTATTCACACACCTGTCAGCTATTTAACTTTTCTGTGATAATAAATTTAAAATATATCACCGTAATATATACGTGGAAGAAAACCATATAATTGTAATTTTTTGTGCGCTTTCAGCAGGGCGCACAAAGCTTCACGAATATAAAACACAAATCGACTATCAATTAGAGCTAAAATGATACTGTTACCATTTACATTTTTATTTAAAAATAATGTATGTGTTAGAAATAAAAACAAAACGTCTGTCATTAATATTTTGATTTTAACAGTATATAAAACTTAAGAAAGATGTTAAGAAACTATAAACTAGAAAAAACTTTTAAGTCCTGACGCGAGAATAGAACCCGCGACTTCCCCAATCCAAATATTTACAAGATGATTATTGATTGTGAAATTTTGCCGCCCCCCCAAAAGTGCCGCCCGGGGCGGGCCGCCCCTCCCGCCCCCCCCCACGGTACGCCACTGAGATATTGTTTATAATACAGTGATTTAAACAAAGTGATCTATTATTCATTGTATCTCTACTAGTATACCTCTATTATTTAAAATATTGAAAAACTTTAAACTGTACAAACAAATTGTATAATATGCTATATCATATTGCAACCTATTCCACGGCCAACTCTGAGAACTTCGCAATCCAAAATGGCCGTCATCGAACATCTGATCAGCGCCGTATATTATTTGCATACAATTGTGCAGGTGATGCTTCGTTTTCGATAATATTGATTTTAAAAGCTAAAAAAATAATAATTTCAAACAATTTTTATACCACTCTCCTGTAATAATATTTAAAAATATAATAATATCATAAGAAAGTGGTCGGTTTCAACCTCAGCTCCTCTGTAAACTCTTGTGTCCTCGGTAACGGCTCTCAACCTAGAGTCAATTACTACAAAATCGATTATCGATCTTTCAATTCCTCTTTCCCACGTATACTGATGGATACCCCTATGATCGAAGAAAGTATTCGAAACAAAAAGGTTCCACTCCAAACATACTTCAAGTATTCTATTCCCATTGTCATTCGTTCTTTTATCCTGTGATAAACCCCCCTCCCCTACGAAGTAAAACCTATCTTTTGATTTCCAAATGCTGCTACAGTGCTACAGCTACAGGCGCAACCCCGGCCGGCCTTTAAAAGCTCGTAGCTCGCCCGTTCTCGCGTCTCTCCCCTGCATTTCTTTTGCAGCGCCTTTTCAACCCCATCACGTAATACTTTTATGCAAACGTGACGAGATGCTCTCAATTAATCAATTTGTAATTAACCCCACAACGTTGTGTACTTTTTTGTTTTAGTGGTTTGGTAAAGTTAATCCAATTTAATTAATAATTTATTTGTGGTAAACCCTTGTTCTTTTAGGTATGGCGTGTTACAATTTGCAAGGCTTCGAATAACAATGACTGGGTCTGACTAACTTGAAAAATAACTAATTATCTATCTATATTCATCCAGCTTCCTCCCCTAGCACCTGTTATACACCTACGCTCATCGACGACTATTTTTATTGAAGTAATCTGCATTTTCCCTCCTAGCATCTAGTATATAAATTTACATTCAAACGGCGAATTGAGAAGATCCTACCTTTCGATGCGATGTCGCGTACTCTCTGCGGCTCTATAAAATGCTATCATGAAAATAATTTGACATTTATGTATATTCTAACAAAAGATTTACACTCAAAGCAGTACGGAGTGCAATAATTCTACACTCACAGTTCTAGATGCAGTTTGTTAGTTAGCTTGTTTTATTTTGTTAATTTGATTCTACGGGTAGGTATTTTGGATTAACATGAGACAGAACATGTGCTGTTTAAATAATTGGACTCCTCCATAGCCCAACTGATAAGGTGATGGTCATAGACCGCCAAATCAGCTTCCAATTCCAACTCCTCCAGAGAATGTTAAGGTCGCAAGCGACGAATGAAAATCGACATGTTTTGCCTTCTGTCGGGAAAGGGTTTGATGTGTGTTTCTGGATCATAGAGTGGTAATGGGAATAATATCGACCAATACACCGCCAAATTATAAATATGTTGATGATGATGATGAGAGGTCATCTCATATCGTTTGATATGAGGGTCTGCTCCGATTAATGGCGTGATAGCCGATGTCAGGAACTGTTCAGGAAATGTGTGGGTGGCACGAGGTTTTGGAACGTGACATCCTACTCTGGATTGATGATGATATTGAAGTTCTTCAGCGTGCCGATGACTTGAGTTCCATTAACTCCTAAAGCACCGGCATAAACATTAAACCGAAGTTGATTAGACAATCGGTAATGTCAGGAGATCGGTGGGGCCGCTCTCTCCTCTGATCTGGCGATGTATGAATTTAATTAAGGAAGATTTTGATGTCACCGACCCTCGCCTTGGCAGTCACTCATGTCCTCAATAGTCCCGTTCTCCGTCCAGCACGCCGCCTCGAACCAGTAGAAATAATGATTACGTTTTTTCCTAGGCACGTTACAGAAACATGCGCCAGCCTGCAATCGCGATGGTCATCGGTATTTGATTTGAATGAAAAATACGTCCTCTCGCATAACATACACAAGCGTAACTTGGGACCTTCCCCGATATGTTGTCACGGGCATATGCTCTACGATAGGCGTACCCCAAGCTCAAACTCAAAAATCAGCTCAAAGAAAGGAATGTCAAGCTCGGCGTCCAGGGTGCTGGGTCCAAGAATGAAAGGCACCAGGTCGTGAATCTGGCTTCCCTTCCTTCTATTTCCCCGGCTGCGCTTTCGTCCAGAGTACATTCCCACCCTGATGCTGGATGATCCCTATTCCTAGTGTGAGGGAGTTAAGAAAACTTATCCGAATTCCAACAAAGAAACGTCGAACTAGTAGAAATATTGATTACGTTTTTCCTAGGCACGTTACAGAAACATGCGCCAGCCTGCAATCGCGATGGTCATCGGTATTTGATTTGGATGAAAAATACGTCCTCCGCATAACATACACAAGCGTAACTTGGGACCTTCCCCGATATGTTGTCACGGGCATATGCTCTACGATAGGCGTACCCCAAGCTCAAACTCAAAAATCAGCTCAAAGAAAGGAATGTCAAGCTCGGCTTCCAGGGTGCTGGGTCCAAGAATGAAAGGCACCAGGTCGTGAATCTGGCTTCCCTTCCTTCTATTTCCCCCGCTGCGCTTTCGTCCAGAGTACAATCCCACCCTGATGCTGGATGATCCCTATTCCTAGTGTGAGGGAGTTAAGAAAACTTATCCGGATTCCAACAAAGAAACGTCGAACCAGTAGAAATATTGATTACGTTTTTCCTAGGCACGTTACAGAAACATATGCTCTACGATAGGCGTACCCCAAGCTCAAACTCAAAAATCAGCTCAAAGAAAGGAATGTCAAGCTCGGCTTCCAGGGTGCTGGGTCCAAGAATGAAAGGCACCAGGTCGTGAATCTGGCTTCCCTTCCTTCTATTTCCCCGGCTGCGCTTTCGTCCAGAGTACATTCCCACCCTGATGCTGGATGATCCCTACTTCTAGTGTGAGGGAGTTAAGAAAACTTTTGCTACTTTTGTAGGTGGATATAACGCATTACGCTTAAAATATGAATACCTACCGACGGCTTCATTCAACCGACAATGTGAAAGTTTTTGCTAAATCGAATATATCGAATGAAATATACCTACCTAAGCGTAAACCAAAAAGGTGATGATTATACGATAAGATATCGAACCAAGTTTATGTATAGTCCTATGTAATAGATTTGACGTGATACCTAAAATTTGGAATAAGATATGGGAAATTTTTAGGAGTGGGAATTTAATTATGTCAGATTTTGTTAGTAAGCAAAGGTGCCCATGCTACGCACCTTCCATAAACTGTTATATTACCTAATAATGCCTTAGCCTTAACCCTTTCCTAAATATAGTCCCCTAGCTACGTTTAAAAATATTATTACGAAACTCGTAAATAATAATAATCACCTCAAAGGCGCTTTACATATTATTTTTTCCTATATTCTATACCTCTGTATTTTGTTACCCGTTATGTATTGAAGAATTCCCAGTAACCTAGTTTTCTCGATCACCAACAAAGCACTTTTAAAGGTTTTTATTATTGTTTTGTGGTTTCAAAATCCCGTCTTTTAAATGAAGTCTCTCGTCTAAGATTTATTGCCCGAAAGCGCACTTTGTGCTTCAAATGCTAGTTAGTTAATTGTATCCCAAAATTATTATTTTACAACGTTATTGTCTCAAGAATAACTTCACCCAACAAAGGTACTTGCTAGCCGGTCAACCCGGAAACGTGCAAAGCTCCTCGTTCCCCAACGCTCGACAAAAAAGGTCCTAGATTCCTAAGGCTTGTATATAAACCCTAATTGACTCTTTCCTGCAAGGCCCGTACTAAATATGTTAATAATTTTATACAAACTTACCAAATTCGCCATGTTGCACAAAATAATTGCACAAATCAATTCACTACAATAATATTTAATTCAAACAAGCACTTCTAAACCACAACCCGTCATGCAGTTATTTATTCCAAGATGCAGCCGTCAAACACAATTCTCGCATCGATTTGTTTTGTTTAATAAAGACGAACTATCCTTTGTTCAATTAAAATGAAACATCCCCGATTCAGAAGCACCGAGCTGGTCTCCTCGCGACTACCATCCCTTAATTTAATGAACTATCCCCGGTTTACGCGCACAGAGCTATTATTCTACCGTGTATTCAACCTCGATGACTTCAATCCCAACCGTGAACCCCCAGAATCTTTCCCTGACTGTCTTCTCTTTAATTAAATGAATTATTCCCGTTTTACGCGCACAGAGTTATTATTCTACCGTTTATCAAAACTCCGATGATTTTAATCCCGACCGTGCGTCCCCAGGTTCTCTCCCTCACTGTCCCGTTCCAACCCCCCTACCCTCTGGCTCCCCAATCATCTCCTTGTGTGGTTTCAATAATTTATTAGCCACTTCTTCAAATCTTAAGTGATAAGCACATCTCCCAATATGCATATATCAACGTTTAGTCAAAAAATGTCACACTTTAACTATTATTTCAGAGAATTTTGTGTAGGAACCATGTTCGCTTTTTTTCCGGTGTAAACTAATTTTGTCTGCGCCGGAGTCATAAAGTATCCCAATAACGCTTAAAAGAAGAGCTCAGTGGCGCACTTCAATTCACTACTCGTCCTAATTACTTGCGTCGACTTTATTGGTTATATAATAACATTATATAAGCATTGTCTGTACACGTTTTCGTTCTTTCTGCGTGCGTCACTATTTAACGAATTCTGCAATCTTATTTTGACAAATATGTTAAATATTTTAACCCCTAATCGGCGCGTCGCTCAAGTATATTTAAATGCACCAAGATTAATCTTTATTGCCTAGTTTTCAATTCCCTACTGCCATAGAAAATTCACAAGACAATTGCTTCGCAAATCAATTTGCTCGCTTTAAAGTCAGTCACCACTCGGGCAAACATTCATCGGCCGCCCCTGACTTGATAATGAACCTGAAAAAATCCCTCTAAATGTTCTTCTGGGTTCCTTCTTAGTTTTGTGAAGAATGGCCTTTGCCGGGGCTCGCATGCACTTGGGGCCACCCAAACACATGTGGTTATTTAGTGGTCCGGATAAATAAATCACCCCCAAGAATTGGAAACAGAGAATCGTATGCTGAAACCATTCCCTGTTACAAAATTAAATATAATTCTAAATTGATCTCTCAATTTTAAAAGAATTATTTCGTAGGCCCAAAGGCGAGATCATCACAATCCCCAAACATACCTAAGGCCGAATCAAATCCGTCACGTCTAATACCGACCCACCCGTTCAAATCGTCCGCCATTATAATCTTTTCATTCAACTCTTTTAGTCTCATTACATCATTCACACCAGTCCAAAAATCATTTTTCACTTCATCACTTTCAGAATTAACAGGGGCGTAGCAAATAATAAGAAAAACCCTTGTCAAACCAATTTTGAATCGGATCCACATTATTCTCGGACTTACACATTCATATTGCAACATACATTCAACCATTCTGGGAGATAGTAGCGCTGCAACACCCTGACAAGCCTTCTCTGTATCTGGTCTCCCAGACCAGATGAGGAACTTATCATTATGCTGCAATGTACCGCTCTCTTTTTTCATACTCTCAGTTATACAAAGTACGTCCAAACATTTGCCTTTCATTGTATCACATAATTCATTCATCTTTCTTTCCATTCCTCCTCTTATATTCCATGTACCAATTCGGCATTGCAATGAGATCCCTGAGGCGAATGTGTGGTAAAACCATGTACGATCGTGAGAGAAACGTAGATATCCGCAAAGAATGCAAGGCTGATGTAAGCGTGATGTGTAAGATTAAGAAAGGGACTCTCCGATGGTTTGGGCATGTAGAGCGAATGAACGAGGAAAGGAGTGTAAGGAGAATATATGATGCAAATGTGAATGGTAGAAGAAGTCGGGGACGCCCGAGGAAGACATGGCACGACCAAGTGAATCAGATACTTGAGTCGGGCCATTTGAAGAGTCGGAATAATAGAAGAGCATGTATGAGACGATGTATGAATGTGAACGAGGCAAAGAGTGTGTGCCAAGATCGAGTTGTGTGGCGGTCCGTCCTCTCTGCCTACCCCTGCGGGGAAACGGCGTGATGGTTAGTTAGTTAGTTAGTTAGTTATAATATCATAAATAAAAAATTCCACCTAAATAATCTTTTAACTTATCCAATAGTATCATACTCTCTTCCATATAACTGTCATACAAAATGAACACATGTTGAAAATTCATTGTCACATTGTTTTAATCTTTTATTTTTGTTTTGTATTTTTATATTATTTACAGACCATGTTCCGTATGTTAATACTCATCTTAATTTGACTGTCCTAAAACGGGAATCCTCCTAGTTGGGCAGTCAAAAAATTTCTTAAATAAATTATATAAATGTGTAATTTTTTTACTAAAAAAAATAAAAAAATTAAATAAAAACAACTTATACGTAGTGAGTGATGACGTCACACGATTCACTACACATACGGTGGTTTTAGGGGGATTTTGAAAAATTAAAACTTTGACAATTATTTTAACTATTAAAACTAACTCTAAAAATAAAAATAAAAATATGCAGTTATTTAAGTTAGAAGAAATATTCATAATTTTTTTTTTAATTGAACTGTAGTTCTTTAGGACCGCCGACAGTTGGCCCGCTGACAGTTGATCCGCTGGACAGTTGACCCACTGGATAGTTTATCCCTCTGCCAATTGATTCCTTGGACAGTTGATTTCCTAAAAGATTACGAATGCGAACTGGAAAGGGATGGCGGTACCCATACCCGCCCCTAAAAAGATTCTTTGCGGTTATAAAATAAAATATCTATAAAGATACCGTAGTACTAAAATATAATTCCCTATTTGGGAGGAGGGTATGGGTACCACCGCCCCAGGAACCAATTATTACATAACTTACAACTCTGTCATAGTTCACCCAAGTGTTTCGCTGCTTTTGGTAACTTAGCAGGGGTGCATTCATGGAGAGTCTTGGTTTTGGCGGCGGATGCATCTGCCTACTTAAAGCGGAACAGATCCGGAGAGACTTATTGAGCTTGGCCTTTCCAGAAGGACTCTCTCGACCCATCGCTTTGCACCACAGTGGGAGAGATGGATTTTTACGTCACTCTTCGACCCACTGAACCTCAGATTCCCGAATTCCTGCGCACACAGTGGGAGAGATTGATTCATACGTCACTCTTCGACCCACTGATCCCCAGATTCCCGAATTCCTGCACACAATGGGAGAGATGGATTCATAGGTCACTCTTCGATCCACTGACCCCCAGATTCCCACCCATCTTGAAACATTTTTCCTTCCCAGAACTTCGTCTCATTTCTTTCTTTTAAAAGACCCTACACAACATCCCCAAAAATAACATAGACCCTGAGGGAAATTATTTTTCTCTGGGCATCCGGTTTAAAGCTGTTGTAAAAAAAAAATAATCCTTAAAACTGTAAAAAAATGCTAAATGTCAACGCGCAAATTTTTATTTATGGGTGTAATAATTATTTTATGGGGCTCATTTGAAAACCATAAAAGCATTATTTAAATACCATTATAATTTTTTTGCGAACCGTCGAGAAATTAAATACAAAAATATTGCTTTTGTGATTAATGTCCTATAAAGTTATCCGGTAGAAATATTAAATGATTATAGATAATATCTATACAGCTCTCGCCGTTAAACGTAAATTTCTGATCGTAAAATATATCAGATCCAAAACATGAAGCAATGATTCGAAAATGCATATTCCGCGTTGTAATAAGGTAAACTATTGATTTTACATTATTTACGATGCTAGTTCCCGACATTATTTTGAGAAATAAATTAAACATTGTGTTATATTTTCTTTATTGTTTTAGTTTTCAAGTGTTTAAAACCAGATTGTAAAAACCCGTTAGGTCGAATATACAGGGGTATATGAAAATCAAAATATGCTTGCTTATATGTATATGTGTGAGTTGTCTATCTATTTCTATATAAAGCAAAGGAAATGTAAGAAACTTTCAAAATACCTTCTTAATGCCTTAGTGAAGGTTTCTGGATTATAACAACCATATGACAATAAATCTGAAAAGTTTTTTAATAATCAAAAAATCTCTTACGAGATTTCAAAATTGTCTCAATTTGAGAATGAAATTTTGCAAACCATCGATTGTTGAATCAAAATTCAATTTAAGATAGTAAGAATTATCGGTATTTTAAATGGGTAACTGTGTACCAAATTCTATTGATTGTTCTTAATATACAAAAGTGAAAGTTTGTAATATACGAATAATGAAAATTTGAATAAAAAAATTTTAACAGATTGAAAGCGAGCTGTTTGAATGTACTGGGACTGAATATATGGAACGCGGGAGGAGGGCAGCAAAGTTGTCGGATATGCGGAAGACATTAACATTGTGGGAAGATCAATTTCAGCTATTAAGGAGGTCTTCGAACCTTTAGAAACAGCGGCACGGGAAGTTGGACTGCGCGTTAATGTTGACAAATCGAAAATGATGGTACAGAGCACGAACCCTTCACACAGAAGAAGAAGTAGTGCACAATTTATAGACATCTACTCATACGAAGTGTTCGATCAATTCACCTACCTGGGCTCCAGTCTGACAGAGAACAATGAGGATCCATCAGAAATCAGAAGGAGAATCACAGCAGCTAACAAAACACACTTCTCTTTGCTGCCAGTGTTTAAGTCACGTGATGTCCACAGAAAAACTAAAATAACCATATATAAGACAATTGTTAGCACTGTATTGTATTGGCACATGGATGTGAGGCGCTGACACTGATGGTAAAGATGGCTGAAATGCTGGATACTTTTGAAAGAAAAGTATCCAGCATGAGAAGAATATGTGGACCCGTGGGAGAGGGCGAACAGTGGCACATCCGGCACAATGCAGAATTGTATGATATATATAAGGCCCCTAGCATCTCAGCAAATATGAGAGTCCTCAGGCTGAGATGGGCTGGGCATGTACAGAGAATGCCGGATACACGCGTCCCAAAAAGAATTTTGACTGGACAGTACTGGACACCCAGGTAGAAAGAAAAAAGTGGAAGACCCAGACTGAGGTGGGAAGACGAGGTAAGAGGGGATACAGCACAACTTCTCCAGATACCAAACTGGAAGTCAGCCGCTGAGGACAGGAGGAGTTGGAGGCGACTGTTGCAGGAGGCCAAAGCTCGATATGGGCTATAGCGCCAATGAAAAAGAAGAAGATATATTTTTTATATGATATACATAAAGGAATATAAAGATAGCTGAAACTCGATGAAATAAAAAATAGGGACACTAAAAAAGAGACAAACACATACATCTATAGGATTTAGTTTTTAGGAAAATGATATAGTAATCGGTATCCTCTTGTGCGGTGCTCTGTAGCTTACTCACTTTTGTGTACTTTAGTTTTCTGAAGGTTGAATTACACAATGTGTTTTTGAAGTGAAAAATTCTTTAGCACCGTTGTGATTTGAAACTCGATGAAACGAAAAAGCGACAGAGAGAGACACATATGTGTGTCTAGAGGATTTAGCCTGCGAGAGAATAAGATAGAAAAATCGGTCTCCTCTTTGTGCAGTGCTTCGTAACCTCCCTCTTGTCTACTTAAGTGAAGGATTCACTTCCTCCGCGTGTGAACTGGAAACTTGTATTTATATTTAAGTTTTTTAGTGTTTGTAAATATATAATATGTAGTTTCAATGCCACTCAACAGATGCCGTTAGTACTTGTAGTTAAATGTAGATTTAAGGTATCTCAATAGGTGTCCTTGGTAGCATTACATGATATAGACAACTATCGGACTGTTGCGTATAATACCCGAATAGTTTCAAAGATAGTCGATCGTATCCGATATATAAGCGGACATCTTCAGTGAGTGGTTCCCCGCTGCAGATTAACACAGAGCATTCTTTAGAACGGAAGTTAAGTGCAGTTAGATTTTTGTTTAAATACGACACAATGCTCGACATCTATAATAATATACTCATTATCTGATAGTATTAATATGCTACCGTTTGCACGGTTGAAATTTAAGAACCTGAATTTGAGTACATTTCTGACGCCGTGCTTTTTGCAAAACCATCTGTGTACGTTAAGTTTGTTACAAAGCTACTAACGGAACGGGTTTTAGACTGCTAGTCTACATTAATATAATAAACAGGAATCAATGTCTGACGAACCGAAGTATTATTAAAAAACTGGGAGAATTGTATTGTTAATCAGAGGACTTAACTGGCTTTAATGTTGTAGTGAATTATGAGGGAGGGTGGGATTTTATTATAGAGTTTAGTACAATGATAAAATAATCTTTTGTGTCTAAATGTTGTATTAAATGTTCTATAAGTATCCCTTGTCTATCCACTCCAACGGAGCTACACGTCAACATCTTATATTTCAACAGATCCACCCCTTTGGCGTGTCTATTATCGTTTTATCTGTATTGATGAACCCAAAAAACAAAATAAACTAAAACCTCATTTCCATTGTTCGCAACTACACCCCTGGGGGTAAATCAATGAAGCAGAAGCCTCCTCCTCTAGTAATGTATTAAAGGACAGGGTGAGACGAAATCGGAGAAAGGTGAAATAGTTATAAATATTTTGTTAATGTTCATGTTTATTACAACTTAGGCTGATCATATATTATTATCATTACATACCTGTGTTGGATGATTGTTTTTAATTTGTTAGAGATGTCTGATGAAAACTAGTTTAATAAATTGTCTATCCAAGAAAGCGTTTGAAACAGATAAACTTTTAATCACGTTATTTTAATTGTGTTTTTCTAATGTCGATGTGTTATGTAAGTGGATTATTATTTTCTTATTAGTCCTGACTAACTAACCTGTAAGTCGTTCTCGGTTGGCCGTCATATCTTCTAGCGTTCACTCACTCGTGTCGGCCGTCTAAGACCGGCTTATCTGCGGCTTGCGCACTATCCAGCCTCCACCCGTCTCAAGGTCCCGTGTCCACAGTCTAATGTGTCCTGGAGTGATAGATGTACGAATCCATCCTTCCCACTGCGAAGTATGCCGATGTCCGAGTCCGGTCTCCCTTTTCCAGTCTCTTCCGATCCGGCCCGCCTGCAGTTGGTGGGCAAACGCTTTCACCGCCAAGAAAGACCCAGACGAACCTCACCCCATGAACTTGAACACCTCTGTTAAATCACCAAACGTAGCGAACCACTTGGGGTGTTGATTATACATGCCTATTGCAGTGGTGTTGGTTAGCCAATAAATGATTCCCGGGGCAGTGGAATCCATGCCCGTCAATTTAAAATTAAATCTTTTTTTTTGTGCATTAAAGATTAATATAATCCTAACACAATACACATAAGATATACATAACTTTAAACGAGAATGAAAAGAAAAATTACAATAATATATATTTTAGAGTTCTTGCCTAAAATTACTCTTGAAACCTTCAAGAGCATACCTCTTCTCATGCTGTGCTGGGCCAGAACGTCTGTTCTGCCATGTGAGATACAGAGCAAGTCGTGGTGGCGACCCTGGCAGTAGTTGGTCGGTATGAACAATTTATAGCATTCTTAGAGGTATGGGATGTCAATGTAATAGTTTATAACTTTGAAATCTGTTACTGTTAGGGTCCCATTCCTTCTAGATTGGAGACTTTCGAAGCCCGTTTCAGATAGCAAATCCAGATGATGCATTAATCGCTGGTATTCCCCATGCATTCTCATATAGAGATACCTTAGAATTTTTTTTTCGATTTGTTCCAATAAATCTATGTATTTTTTCTGGTATGGTGCCCAAACGATAGAAGCGTATTCTAATTTTGATCGTATAATGCAGTTGAACATTGATTTCATTGCTTCGGGCTTATTGTTTACTTATTCTTATCACAAATCCACAGGTAGGTTCTTTATTACTGAATTGAGCCGATGAGTTATAAAACCCTCCCTTATTTATCAGTAATCGATTTTTTTTACACTTTTTTCATTCGCAGCCCTGCTACTCTTAGTCATTATTCCGGAATCCGGAGCGCGAACCTCTACGATGTTTATAAATAAAACATGACATTAACGCCATCTGTGCGTCTACGATGACATTTTTTTGTGCTTTGAAAGCAGTTTAGTTGAAGTTTCTAATCAAACTTATTACTAGATGAAGTCAACAGAGTCAACGAACAATTTGTAATTTGTGCTGATTATTTACAAAAAACTTTTAGTTTCGGTTACCTATTTTAAAACGTATAATTTCTGTTAACTATTAACATGGCTAACTAACTAACTAAGAAACCATCACGCCGTTTCCCCGCAGGGGTAGGCAGAGAGGACGGACCGCCACACAACTCGGTCTTGGCACACACTCTTTGCCTCACTCACATCCATACATCGTCTCATACATTCTCTTCTATTATTCTGACTTTTGACATGGCCCGACTCAAGTATCTGATTCACTTGATCGTGCCATGTCTTCCTCGGACGCCCCCGACTTCTTCTACCATTCAAATTTGCGTCGTATATTCTTCTTACACTTTATATATTTTACGCGTTTACTTTAATTTGACGAATTTGGGGAAAAATCGATTATTATAACAAATTTTCAAGAATAATTAATTATTTATAAATCAATTTTTTATGCTAAGAAAAAGAATCGATTACATAAAAATCGGATATTTATGTAACACTCACATCCCTACTTTCAAGTAAATCAAGAAAAACGTGTAGTGTAGTAAATCAAGAAAAGTATAGTAGGCTGATGAGTTTTCACGATTCCAGTTATTTTATTTTTTTACACGTTAGAATGGTTAGAACGATCTTGTAATAACTTTATACAATTGTTATTATGTAGTTAAACGTTTAATATATATTTAAGAAACGTGTTTTAATTATTAAAGGCCCTTTAAACACGATTTATAAAAAAACTAGAAGACTTTTGGAAATAATAACAACGGTGACGCATTCCTTGTGACCACATCAGATGGCGTTTACATCTAACTTTTGACCAAAATTCATTAGGGAGGATAATGGAACTCAACGATTCAATTATTGGCATAATGCTTTAATTTAGAAATTCAAATTCAGTATTACTTACAACCACAGATGAAACCAAAAGTTAAATTAGTATTTTTAATATTTTTTTTAATCATGAAAAGATTTTTTTCTCATAATTGTAAAGAGAATTTTTTTTTGTACCACCTTTCTCAGATTCTACTGTGAACCCCAGCCGCCTTAGATCACGTTTGTATTGACTGCATTAGCGTGATGAAATTCTGCGAAAAGCGTTCGCGACACAATTTTTTTTAAACATACTTTCTCCGAGGTTTTTTCTACAAAACGCTTGTGGAATGTCGAACACGCCAAATAGGAGAGCAATAGTCTTCACCATCGCTGGCACCGTGATTTATTTTTATGGCCTTATATGGTCAATGCGCAGGCAACTAACTGAACGTTTAGATGCACTTAAATTAAATGTTTCTTATAAAATATCACTTCTAATATCAGCAAATTTATTTGTTTCATTTAATTTTTTATTTATTTATTGCACGATAGATTTTTTATCCAGTTACAGTACAAGATTTCATATTTTAATATTCCTAGCATTTGGGAGCATACATTTTCTTTTTTTTTACATTAGCTCCACACAGCAGGCCATGAAAATAATTTCCCTCAGGGCCTAAATCATCTTTGGGGATGCTGAGTGGTGGGTCTTTTTAAGAAAAGGGAGGAGGGGAAGTTCTGGGAAGGAATCTGAGGGTCAATGTGTCTAGGAGTGACGGACATATGAATCGATCACTCCAACTGCGGGAGACCAGCAGGAGAGGTCTAGGTATGTAGGTCTGCCACAACCAATATCTCTCGATCCGGCCTGCCATGCAGTAGGTGGACAAACGCATTGGCCACCAATACCTAGACCAGTGGTTCCCAAAGTGGTCCGTACGGACCCCCAGGGTTCCCAGAAACATTCAGGGGGTCCGTGGAAAATAAAAATTGATTTGGGGTCCCAGAATGATGTCAGGGGATCCGTGGCAAGGTTTTGACACACTTTTATTCATTCATTCATTCATACTCGCCCCACCCAATCCTACCCCGTTCCACCCATATCCCATTTCATCCCCCACTGTTGTGGAAAATTTTGCCGTCCCACCCTAACCCATTCCGTCCCCTCCGTTGTGGTAAATATGCCGTCCCCGGGGTCCGTGGGCCAAAAGATTTTGGGAACCACTGCCCTACACATTTCCGAACCACCAATCCTTCATTTTACATGAATCTTGTATGACGTTTACGGTAAACTCTTTCCTGTACATATTTCTGAACCACAAATCCTCCATTTTGCTTGAACATTGTTATGGTAAACTCTTTCCCTGTTTTTTCCCTAACCAATCCTTCATTTTTCTTGAATCTTTTGTGATGTTTATGGTAAACTCTTTCCTGTACATATTTCTGAACCACAAATCCTTTATTTTGCTTGAACCTTGTTATGGTAAACTCTTTCCCTGTTTTTTCCCTGACCAATCCTTCGTTTTGCGTGAATCTTTTTTTTTTTTTTTTAAATGAGCTCCACACAGGAGGCCCTGAGAAAAATAATTTCCCTCACGGCCTATGTCATCTTTGGGGATGCTGTGTGGAGGGTTTTTTTTTAAGGAAAGGAAGGAGAAGAGAGTTCTGGGAAGGAACAGGGTTTAAGGGGTGGGTAGGAATCTGGAGTTCAGTGTGTCCCGGTCATCCGCCTCCAAGTCCTATACAAACCTCACCCCATGAACCCGGGCACCCCTGCTAAATCACCAAACGTAGCGAACCACTTGGGGTGACCTATGGCAGAGGAGTTAGTTATCCAATAAAGGTTCCCGGTATCTTTTATGATGATTACGGTAAACTCTTTCCCTGTACACATTTCTGATGCACCAATCATTAATTTTGCTTGAATCTTGAATGATATTTATTGTTAACTTTTTCTCTCTACACCAATAGTTCCCAAAGTGATCCGTACGGACCTCCAGTATTCCCAGGATCATTCAGGGGGTCCGTGGAAAATAAAAATTGATTTGGGGGTCCCTGAATGACAGGGGGTCCGTTGCAAGGTTTTGACACATTTTTCTTCATATGGAAGATATGTCGGGGGAGGGGCGTAATGGAATCCTACCTCGTTTCGCCCCATATCCTATTTCACCCCCCTCTGTTATGGTAAATTTGCCGTCCCACCCTATCCCATTCCACCCCCTCTGTTGTGGTTAATATCCCGTCTCCGGGGTCCGCTGGCCAAAACAGTTTAGGAAAGGGGTCCGTGGGCCAAAAGACTTTGGAAACCACTGACCTACACAAACCTCACCTAACGAACCCACACTTAGGGTGACCTATGGCAGGGGTATTAGCTATCCAATAAATGGGTACCTCCTAAACTTGTTTGGTTTTGAAATGAGAATGTGCTTAGTTCCTACCGGGATGTCATTTATCCAGTTCCTATTTCACCCTCACTATCATATTGCTGGAAAAGTATTTGAAATTTGGAACAATGGCAAGAAAAATAGTTCAAATTTTAGTGCACTTATTTCGAAAATAGGAAAAGATTTGGGACTACCTTGGAAGCATGTTTTTGGTGTTTTTTTAGTGTATACACCTCGGCACCAAGCATAATATAATATTTTTTTTTTGAAAACTCCTAGTACAACTGAATGTAGTGTTTCAGCAGAGTGATGCTGAGAGTTTATACAATATGTATTTTTTTTTATTGCAAACTGCTTTGACGTCAATCCATACTTTTATTTTTCCACTTCCTTCATCGCTATATGTTTTCCAGACAATGGAATTGTAATATTTTCATAGATCTGTGATTAATTTGATTACACGAATGGGTTGCCATTTATTTAAAACGTAAGTAAGTATTATTTTAGTTTGGAAGATACTCTCAGTATCGCCCCGGTGTAAGACCACACCATTTAGAATTAAAACTTTGCTTGAAATGGCTTTAGCCGTGTTTAGTGCCAGATCTGAATAACCAGGAACTTCCCCACCCTCCTCTTATCCATCTTCTTCCCCTCCCCACTACCTTTAACATCACAACATACCTCACTGGCTTCATACGGGAGCAGGTGGGACTCCTGTACGGTATATTTACTTTAAAAAATGTGATTCTCAAATCTTGGAACTTGTGAAAATATGTTAAAGTTAAGCATGTCGTAGGAAAAGAATTAAAAGTTATATCATTTATTTTTTTAAATTTATGACTGTTACCAATTTTAAGCTTATCTCGGCCATATATTTAGACAGGAACAATTATTGAAAAATTATTTTCTTGAACTTTGGTAAAATAAACCTGCACAATTTTTGGTTCTCAGTAGTGCTAAACAATAATTTCACATAAATAATAATGTATAAATTATTTACCACCCTTGATAACAAAAAGAACTGTAGAATATAATATACCCTTGGAAAGTTTTAAATTTTAAAGGCTGAAATCGGTAACGATCACAAATATAAAAAGTGGGTTAAAGTTTTAAATTGTTATAAATCAATTTATTGGTAATTCAAAAAATTCATACATTTTTTTACATTACACAGGTGGCCCTGAGGAAAATATTTTTTTCAGAGTCAATGTCTTCCTTGGGGATGCTGAACCTGGAGAGGAAGATGTAAATATGTGTCTTCAACCTCACAAGTTGTAAAAACGACGTTCTTATGTTACAATGTCAAAAGCATACAAATGTTGGGCGAATTGTCAGTTTCAACAGGAATATTTATAAAGCTATATTTCGTTATATTCCCTCGAATTTCTTGTAATCAATTCTACCTAATAATATTATATTACGAGTAATTCAGATTCCTTAAAGGTACGTGATTGGTATAAGATACCCCTATACAGCCTGGAGGCTTTGGTTTACAACCTCTTTCATAATCTCTGAAACCGGAAAGTTCTCGATAGTCATGAAATGTATGTAGGCTTCTAAATCCGCAGGGAGACCTTACATATAAACATATCAACCGCTCTACTGATGTATCTAGGCGAAACCTATTGTACTCGGCAGAGCTTCTACTTTCTCCGTACTTCGCTTCCACTCGTAGATAGCTTCTGCTAAGTTCTTACGTTTGTATTTGGGAACAATTATTATTGGCAGTTTCAAGTTAAAGCTCGTCTCGAGATGGATTGGATGATTTTTGACGTTTGTGAGAGATATTTTATTGGGCACAAAATAGTGCAATGTTTTCCAAGAATATCATTTTATGTAGTTTTATACTTTAATGGTTCTCCACGTTCTTACGTATGTAAGACAGTCATCAGATGGCAAATGTAACGCCTAATTTGTTCGCTTTTCGGAACAACTCATATAGGTCTCACAGAAATCGTTGCGTCTCCCTTACTATCATGGCCAGAAATATGATCTAAAAGGTTTGAGAGAGAAAATCCCACGCTGTATATTAAAATCTAAAAGATAACCACATAATTATTAAAATGAAACTTTATGGATTCAAAGCTTATGACCGGAAAAAATATTTTTTGAATTTTTTATTATTTATTTTTAGTTGAAACAAAAAAAGTGATACTATGGAAAGGTTTATAACACTTTTGCCTAATTAAATATGTGTGTCTTTATTTTGTTCGTTGTCAGTAATTTGGGGTAGACAAAATATAAGGTGAGCCATTATTACTTTTTTTACGTTTACAATCAAAATGTTCATATTTAAAAAAAAATTATGTTTATTTCGAATTATGATATTGGAAAGCGTATTTCATCTTCTTTCAAAAACAGTTTTTAGTTAAAGAATGCGTTCAGCAATATTCCACCTATTTGTATTTTATTACAAAGCGGAAAATAGGCCCGAGGCCTCAGGGGTTAATCAACTCGACCATTTTTTCTTACATGAGCTCCACACAGGAGGCCCTGATAAAAATAATTTCCTTCAGGGCCTATGTCATCTTTGGGGATGCTGTATGGAGGGTTTTTTGGACCAATATTTTTTCTGTCATTCTTGTCGATCTCAAATTCAGAAAACACTATATATATAATATCTAGGATTTGTTAATCCGGGTTCATATATTATTGTGGATTCTGAATTTGAAATATGGGATCGACAAAAATGACAGAAAAAAATATTGGTCCCAATGGCCGAGTTGGTTAAGGCGCTGTTTCCCGGTAAGACAAGAGATCCTGGGTTCGAGTTGCAACTGTTACCTTTTTATTTTTCTGTGTCTTCTTCTGTTTCATGTTTCGTATGAATGTATACAATATTTGACTTTACCCGATTCTACTTGCTAACAAGTTTGTCACTTTTATTTTACATATTTTTATTCTGCGCAAATATAATGTTAATGCTTACATTATTATTTTTGGTTGTAACCCATATTTGAATCATATACCTATGCACATACTAGCTTTTATCATACATACCTACTTCACATTGTTTTATTCTTTAACTATTTTATTTTTGTTATTATTAATTTACTGATATCCTCCTATAAACCACTGTATCATGTATCACTTGAATGTAAAAGCCGAATAAATAGCGGTTAAATAAATAAATAAATAAAAAACTTTATTTTATAACCTACATCTCGGCTTTCTGAAGGGAAAAAGAAAATTCTAAAAATATTCCGTTCTACATATATTAATTTATCGTTTTGAATTTCCAGATAAAACTCTCGATTCTTGAAATTCAAAACAATTGTGAAAATAATGGTAACTGGCAAATATTTCGAATATACAAAATGCTTACATTATCATTCTCGTGGCCGATACGATATTATTACATTTATTATAATCCTTATTGAAATCATTGTATAAGGCATTTTGTGTATATCTGTGGGGGATCGAACCAACCCGACCAAGAGCACCCAATTTATTTTTAACAACCTGAATGTATTCAATACGCAAATAAAATTTTACAATCGCATAAAATGAAACGTCCAACCTTTTTGCGAATCGCTCAGTGTGTGGCCTGTTTTATTAAATAAAAACTATTGTTACGTCTTTCTGTTTTATTAAAATATCTGAGTGGGAAGTCACCATTCTTTATCATACATATTAAACGAATTACATTACTTTCTATTATTTTTATAGTCCTCCCTTAGCCACAAGCTATATATAGGTAGCTCAGTTTATTATGGAGTTTAGAATTATAAGGTAAAAATATTACGTACAACAATATTCTTTGTTTGTTTGTTTTTTTTTTTTAATTTTTACATTAGAGTGCATAACCAGAGAAACCAGAAATATATCATTTTTAAATCAGTGGTTAGACGTATTGACTCTTTTCCATAAGAAATTATAAATTGATTTCGAAAGATTGTTCTTTTATCTTTTATTTTTTATTTATTTTTATTTTTTATTTATTTATTTATTTATATACATATTTATTAAATACATTACAAGTGGTACTTTGTCTGTCCAACTGGGAAGGATACCCGTTTTAGGACAGCCAAATTGTATATGTAGTTCATAATATTTTTAACAAATATTAATCGAAATAACTATTAAGAACATTAAATTTTGTTTTATGAACGAAGCGATGGTTTCTATATGCCTTTGAAAGAATCGCAAAGATGTGTTTTTTCAAGGTCATTTTGAGGAACATTAATACTTGCATTCAGAGTGGATGAGTGGTTTCTTTAGTGATATCAGAAGTAGGAGATTCTTTCCAAGTCATTATAGAGAACATTTACAATTGTATAATTAGGATTTACATATATGATATAAATTCTCAGTGTATTTATGACTTTAATAAAGTACTACAAATTTTATAATTTCTCAAGTAGTAGTATTTACACATTTATAAACCCAATATATGACAAGTGAAATTTTTTATTTTGAAATTGTTTATTTATTTGTTTTATGTTTTATTTTACGCCCAGAGGGCTTTTATATAAATAATAATAAAGGCAGTTCATCTTAACCATGAGAAAAAAATAGAACAAATAAAGTAACGATGGAATAAAAGCATTTAAATGAAATAAAAATATGAGTAATAAAATTTTTATGTTCAGTGAGATATATACTATCAATAAGTTACGATAAGAAAGAATACATACATAATATAAAAATACATACAACAAAAATTTAAAGTAAGGTGATCATAGGTTTGTAAAATTGCGATAATAACCTTGTCTAATAACACCGTAGTATGTTTCGCTGAGTAGTAAATCGCCGCAGCGCGCTGTTTCGATGGTAGGTACCTACCTTCTGTACTCATACCTCTCTCTGCTAGTTGCAGGAGTTCGGAACTGTGGATTTTAATATTATTTTTTAGATAAGAAGTTAAGTCCTTTTTTTTAAAGAATTTACTGAGACATTACATTTAATTACATCAATAATTGCATTCAGAATAGGTGAATGGCTTCTTTCGGGCGATCACAATTTTGAAATACTTTCCAGGTCTTTTTGGAGAACATTAACAATTGCATACTATAATTTACACATTTATAAACCAATATATGACATATTAATTCCCAATGTATTTATGACTATTTAATTTTGATAAAGTAATATAAGTAAGTAATAGAAATTTCACATTTATAAACCAGAGTATATGACATATAAATTTCCAATGTATTTATATAGAGAGTTTCATAACTTATTTTTGAAATGGCTAGTCGTTATTTTACAAGAAACAAAGAACAGAGAACAAGGATCAAAAACAGAGCAAAAGATTAAAAAAAAAAAAAAAAAATTTTTTTTTTTTTAAGCATAACATAAACTTTTTAGTACTTACATATTAGGTATGTGAGATTGTGTTAGCATATGTTCGCTCTTGGCTCTCCCCATGCCTAGAAGCCAATTGCTAACCCATTTCCGTAAAGTGCTTGCACTTTTCAGTTTCCATGCATCAGGTATGATGTTGAACAATTTAGGCCCTAAGTAGGAGTATTGTCTTTGGGCATGTGATGTGTTTGTAGTAGGTGGAACTACTGGATTCCTCCCTGCATGGCGGGTGTTGTGGAGATGATCAATGGATGCATATTGGTGTCGGTGTTTTTGTGTATGTAAGATAATTTTTCTTATGTATAGTTGCCGTACATCGAGAACTCGTATCTCTTCAAATAATAGATCACTGGGATACCTGAAGGGTTTCTTAAGGATGACCCTTAGAAGTGATTTTTGTGCTTTTGCTAAGGGATCCATTATTGTTTTGGAACAGCCGCCCCATCCCAAGGATGCATACTCTAGCAGTGAGTTACACAAGGCATGGTACATTTGTTTAAGATCTTTTACGCGAAGAATATTTCTAACAGACATAAACAGATGAGTAAGTTTCCTGATCTTTGTGGAAGTTGAAATTACGTGTTCGTCCCATCTCAGAGATTTATCAATGATGATTCCTAGATATTTTATACTATTGACACATTCTAAGTTTAAGCATTTACAAGTGGTTCGGTCATTACAGTGGTGTATAAGGATGTTGTGTATTTCTTTTGGTTTTCCTGATTGTGTTGCACTGAAACGGATGAATTTGGTTTTGTCTAAGTTAAGAGTGAGGAGATTGTTGTCTAACCATTGTTTAAGATAAATGTTTAAGATAAACGGTTTAGATAAACGTATGTTTTAAATTTAAAAAAAAATGTTTATTTTTAGTGTAATAAGGTTATACCATAGGTCGTTGGCAGATTTGTTAAATTTTCATAAAAGTAGATGTATTATACAACACCCATTTCGAATCATATAATCATGCAGTAAAATAAATCAGTACATTATCTGGTAAACGTATGTTTCAGAATTTTAATTTTAGTTTAAATAAAACTATTAAAAATATACATATACAAACATGTGTTTCTTGACGAAAATTGGTCCGTTTGTTTATTTATTTGCGCACTTACAAACTAATATATTTCAGATTTTTTTACATACTTATTTTGCTTAGACATTATTGAAAAATCGTAAATAATTTTGATGGAAAAATAATGTTAGTGTGTATTTAATATTCATTAATTTACAGCTTCGCATTTCACAATTTTTCTTATCAACGACAACATGGATAAAGAGCGCTCATTCTGACCGCAACTGCGGCCGCCGGTGGTTGCATTCGCGGCACTCTACATCGTAACATTTTGAAATGAATAACGAAGCTAATAAATACGATTTCATGTTTGTAAAATTTACAGCGTTGCCCGAAAGCAAAATTTCATGTTCATTGAATACTTTTATGATAAAATTTTTATAATTTTGAAATTTTTTTTAATGTAAATTATTCTTATGTGAATACTGCACAAGAGTCCCAACTGCTCCAAAATATTTTTTTTGAAGTAAAACTTCTTTACGCACGCTCGACACTTGGGGGTAAGCTGGTAAATGTGTTACGAAAAGTGGTGATTGTTACGAAAAATGTCCTGCGAACGGTAATCGATGCGAACGGTGATCGAATGCTAGGTGTGTCGGGCCTTTACGCACGCTTTTTATTCATGTTATTGTTATATTGTTAATGGACTATTTTTGCGTAAATAAATTATATATAGCAGGTACCCGGCATGAGCTGCACGGCCACTGTAACCTCGCGGTCAACTAAACTGTTATGGTTCCATCCCAAGACCCGACAAACTACATTATAATGCAAGCGGATGCACTTTATAACATTATATATAGCAGAAAGGGTTTGTGCGCTTTTATTCTGTTTGTTGAAGTGCTTTTGGATAGGTTCACATATATTTTTGTGTTTTCATCTGACACATCCGCAGGTCGCACACAGCTGTCCGTTTGAGAGCATGATTTTTTACAAATTTACCGTTATAAATTAGTTAAGTTTTACTTCAGTCGTGTGGTCTAAAGACTCTAAAGCACACTCGTTTTAAAAATAAATAAATTTTGTAAATCATTGCTATGTTAATACCGCACAAGAGTCACAACTGCTCCAAAAAAAAAATGTTATGTGAATACCGCACGAGTCCAACAGCTCCCAAAGTAGGGAGGTTGAAGAAGAGTTGGGATGAAATGGAGGGGTGGCTGAGGGGGGTGGGGTAAAGGAGATGGGGATCTGGAGGGGGGGTTAGAGGTGGAGGGGGGTTAGAGGTAGAGGCGGTGAGGGGGGTGGGGGGGGGGGATTGAGAGGCGGGGTGTTGAGATGGGGGGGAGGGTAGGACTTTTTAAAAATCATTTTTCATGTAACAAAATAACAAACACGAGAATCGGGTATGGGTACCACCGCTCCGGGAACAAATTATTAGATAACCAACACGTCTGCCATAGAACATCCCAAGTGGTTCGTAACGTTTGGTGACTAGCAGGGGTGCCTGGGTTCATGGGGGTGCCTGGGTTCATGGGGGTGAGGTTTGTTTAGGTCTTGGCGGCGGATGCGTCTGCCCAAAAGCTGCATGGCAGGTCGGATCTGGAAAAAGTGGTTGAGGGAGTCCCTTTGACTTCCCCAGCCTTACTCTCTCGGAACGAGGAACCTGGACATTCCTGCTATGTCACCAAACGTAGCAAACCACTTGGGGTGACAGAGGTGTCGGTTATCCAATGAATGGTTCTTCTTTCATTGACTATAAATTGAATTTAGTCAATAAATTAGGATTGACGAAAAATTGGGAAGCATAGAAAAATTGTATCCATATCGTTAAAATTTCTCGGCGCTCCTGCGCGCTCTTAAAAACGGGTTTATAATGAGTAGTAATGTGCTTACGTATTGTATTTAATTTTTTCAACAGGGTATTTAAAAAAATATATAATAACACAAAAAAAAAATATAACATATTTTATTACGGTATTTAGATTTTATGTCCGGGTTGAATCTTTCCCAAATGAAAGACTAAACCCTTCCACACACTTTTCCACAAATGATTATCTAGTAAATTCACGCAATGTAAGTGCACTATATAAGTATGATAAATACAAAACAATACAAGAACAATACGTCAATCCACCAGAAACATAATGGGAAAATATTTCACCGACTCTAGATATTTTCATATCAGAGGGTTCGGCTCTGATGAAATCCTAACTGGTCCGATAAATCCTACTGATCCCTCAATATAAATATTTAAAAAATCTTTCGTTATCCTACATGTATTTAAAATGACCGACTTTTGCATTTTTATATACAAATTTTTTGACAAATCTAATACGCCTAAATTTTGAATGAGAGAGCTAGGTATAATGCCAGTAGCCGAAATAACAAATGGTAATATTTTTATAGTCTGAGAATGCCAAATTCTTTTAATCTCATTTTCTAAATCTGTATATTTTCTTATTTTTTCAGAAACAGTTTTCTGAATATTACAAGAATTTGGAATAGCGACATCAATGATATAAGTTTTTTTTTTTTATTTTGTCATGTAAAACTATATCGGGTCTATTATGACTAATTGTTCTGTCTGTTAGAATAGTCTATTCATAATAAATTTTATAAAATTCATTTTCTAAAAATGAATTTGGTTCATATTCATAATATGGTACATTACGGCAGTCAATCAAGTTATGTTTAATTACCAAACTTTGGTGAATTATTTTTAAAACTTGATTGTGCCTAAGTGTATACTCGGACGGCGCTAATACAGAACATCCCGATATAATATATTCTATAGTTTCCGGAAAAGCCAAACATTTTCTACACGAATCATCAATTTGATTTGTATCTTTGATGATATGCTTCCTATAATTTTTAGTATTAATGACTCATTTTATTTATAATATATTTTAATATTATTATTTTAGAAACATTCAGAACATAGATAAAATAAGGGGTAAACAGTTCACAAGATTTTATAAATATTAACAATGACATGTTTCTGTAAAATATTAATGGTCACTTATCCTACACGTTCGAAGCTACCAGTGGCGTGCCCCAGGGTTCTCATCTTGGTCCTTTACTTTTTAATTTATTCATTAATGATGTATCAAACATATTCACCCGTGTTCTCATTCTAATGTTCGCTGATGATATGAAGATATATAGAATTATTGATAATATCGAGGACTGTCTGACACTTCAATCTAATATTAATAGCTTTTATGATTGGTGTCTTATAAACAAATTAACTCTCAATGTAAAAAAATGTCAACTTATGAGATTCCACAGAAAAAAAAACCCTTTGTTGTTTACCTACTTTCTCAATAATCACATCTTATTATCTGTTGATGAAATAAGGGACCTTGGTATAACCTTTGACACTAAATTAACATTCATTAAACATATTAATAATATAACCAGTAAAGCAATGCAAATGTTAGGATTTGTCTTACGGATTTCAAAGGATTTTAAAAATTTAAAAACTGTCAAATTACTTTACACTTCACTTGTTAGAAGCCAACTAGAATTTAACTCCACCATTTGGAATCCTTACTACAGTGTGCATGAGAATTCCCTTGAGCAAGTCCAACATAAATTTTTACGTTATATTAATTTTAAATTGGGAATATTCATCGAAAACATTAATTACCCCTCTCTGTTACAATTATTGGGACTCGATACATTAAAAGAAAGAAGAATTTGTTCAGACCTATTTTATTTATTTAAAATCGTTACCAACCTGTTGAACTCCCCTGAACTTCTTTCGTTAATATGTTTCCATGTACCTAGTCGATCAGTTCGTTTCAAATTAACTTATCATTGCAACAATACAGGATCTAACGCTGAACTCAATTCTATAATGAATCGCCTGCATGTACTTGGAAATAAATATGTTTTGGATGAATCTATAAACATTGCTAGTTTAACCTCATACAAACACTACTTAATCAAAACTGTCTGTCAGCGCTTTTCAGCTTGATTATAATCAAATACAGTTTTAAAGTATTAATTTCTTAATACATATTGTCAGGGATTTATAATATGTTGTATTGTATTTATAATAACCTACTCGTTGTTGTTTTTATGTTGATACTACAATTTATATTGTTCTTTTTTATGTATTTTATATTTATATTTTTTTTTATATTTTTATATTTTTTTATCTATGTATATTCTGTATTCATATGTAAAATAATTGTAATATTTTTGTAAAAGCCGCTTTAATCGGCGTTAATAATAATAAAAAAATAAATAAATAAATAAAAATAAATATTAGATCAGTGATTTACGTACATTTTTATCGAGCGGGGGTTTTATCGGGGCTGCGTTAGTATAATTTTTACCAAAGTCATTTAACGGGCTTGCTGTTGGAGATTAAACAGGTCTAGTTATTTACATATAAACTGATTTTTACGGATAATCCTCGATACGATACTATTCCGGTATTAAGTATGTTCATTATTTTTAAGACAGTGTCGAATATTTTAATAAATACGGATTACCGGAAATTTAAATTTCCAACTGAAGTTTTTTTTAACCGAATGTCTGATTGCGTTAATTAACTAAATTAAGAAACAAGCCGTTTCATCATTGGGGTAGGACGACAAAAAAATATTTACAGAAATTCCTTGCTTGATTCATCATCATAAATTGTCTCATACATACCTACTACCATGTTATTGTATTTTGTTATTTTATGTTATTTTGACCCTCGGTATGGCTAAACTGAAGTACTTATTTGTAACTTAACGTTCACTTCTGCGTCACACATTATTTTTGCAATCCATTCTTTATGCATTCTTTATACAAGCCCGAACTATCTAAGTGCTCTATCCTAAATCTTGTTACGCCTGTCATTCTTCAGTCTACTTTGTACCTTTGATCTGTCACATCGTTGTAATACTAAATTTTTCAAGTGAAAACTTCTTTAGCACCGTTGTGATTTAAAACTCGATGTAACAAAAAACGTGACACTAAAAAGAGACAAACAGATGCATCTATTGGATTTAGCCTGCGATAGAATAAGATATCATAATCTATCTCCTCTTTGTACGGTACTTAGAAACCTAATGGTCTCCTATCTGTGCGGTGTATCGTAGCTCTCCCACCGCCTACTTTAGTTTTCTGAAGGTAATACGAAAAATAGTGAGACTAAAGATATAAAAACACATACATATATAGGATATAGCCTGCGACAGAACGAGATATTATAATCGATCTCAACTTTGTGCGGTGCTTCGAGCTTATTGGTCTCCTCTTTGTGCGGTGCTTTGTAGCCTCCTCACTTTCTACTTTAGTTTTCTGAAGGTTTTTCCACTAGCGTGCGTGAATTGCCTTAAATTAACCTTAATTTTTTTTAACTTCTTCAAATACAGCCTTGAAAAAAAAAAAAATTTTTATAAGACAGCGTTTTAGTATCTTGAAAAAGTAGAAGATGTTTGAAAGGAAATACGTTAGTGAATTGGAAAGTAGATTTGAACAGAAAGAAAGAGACAGGACGTACAAGTATTGAGTTAGCAATACATGTACGCAAAATAAATAATGTTTCAAGGATCTTAATAATAATTTCTATAGAATTAAGTCAAGGATACACCGCTGTACAAAATTATCCTTTTGAAAAAGGAAGAAATTTTAAGTTCCCATTTTGATACGCTTTAGAAATTTGAGACATCTTAAGTAGTTGAATTCGATTACAAAGCCGTCGATTTTCCTTGCTTATGAACGCTCGAGTCTAGGGGATGTTTTGGGGATGGGGTTAGGCACTGGGCACAGTCCTTAGGCCTCTTGTTACTAAGTAGGGTCGGATGAGATCTTGGATTTAATATAAGGGTAGGTTTCAAGGTCCCGCAAGCCCTATCGGTGTTACCTAGTGGGGTTTGTCTGTTGTTTTTGGTACATGAATAATATACCTAAGGATTAAAGTGTATCTTTGGAAATTAAACACGATTGAGGGTAGTGATCCATCATTGAGTTGAAGTGTTAATAATATTTGATTTGGAGAAAATAGCATGCTTATATTTGCGGCACGTTTCAAAGTGCCAGATACTCTCTGTATTGCTCTTGGGTAAGACTTGGTTATTTTAAGTTGGTACCGAATCCAAAAAAATGAGTTACTTTCAATTAAAGTTCCTTAAGGTGAAGCCATTCGAATTAATGCAAAATCATACAAAATCATGTGTTTTTGGTTTGAATATTTGAACGCTTAAAAATATTATTATAGATGCTTCAATTAAAAATAGCAAGTAGATTACATCTTGGCCTTGGAAATGATCGTGTATTTTTAAAGTCTTTTTGTAAGTCTGGTAAAAATATATCTCAGGCCTGTAAAAATTACTTTCAAATGCCAAAATCTTCTTCTAATGAATCTTGTTTCGGATGTTAGTTTATTAGAAAATAATCGGAAAACATTTTAATATTTTTGCCTGAATTTCACAAAATAAAACAGAACAACGCAATTTCGCCGTGTTTTTATGCATTTTCACGGCATGAATCAAAATGGGCGGGGTTCAATGATTTTGGAATTGAGAATTATACTCAATGCCGTTCACATAAAGACTGGGTGTGGTGGCATATGGACATCTCTAGACTCTGCGTCGCTTGGTTCCGTGAAATCTATTTAAAATTTGATTGTTATTAAAATAAACAATGGGTAAGAAAGAAGTCATGTTTTTTACAGGCCTTTATGAAATCAACCTATAAAAAAACTTTCTAATACCTTCTCCAAACTTTTCATAAAAGTAATCTTAAGTCTTTTCACGTTCTTTTAATCCCTCCCAAAAAGAGGCCGTGCCCTACCGATTTCAAATGTTTCATTGAAAAGTGGATCACCATAATGCAGTATTTGAAATGCCTTTATTTCTAATTTCGAAACAGTCGATTCGAGGTGGAAATCCATTTTTTAAAGATATAAAATATCTTCTAACACTACAACACGGGCTGTGCCTAGCATGCTGGTCGAAAAATTCTCAATTTATGTAGGTAATCAAAAATTCAATTAATAAAGAAAAAAAAACATTAAAAAAACCTTTCTCACTTATTTAATTCCACTAATTTACTTAATATCAGATCCCTTTCTCCCCATAACAAACACCTTCGTATTGTGGCAATTTTAAGTAACTCTAGGGTGTTTATAAGATCTGATTATATGACAGTTGATCCCCCGAAAGTTGACCCTCTGGCAGACTTATAAAAAATATGTGGTCTAACAATTATTATAATTAATAGTTATTAGCCTGAAACACTCATCTAAATTGAAAAAAAAGATCCGTCGGCGGCATGTATCTTTTCTCGAAAGATTTTTTCAATTTAGATGAGTGTTTCAGGCTAATGATTATTACTTATAAAAATTGTTACCCTTCGTGCTATGCACACAAATCATGTCTAAAACATTAATTTATAAATTAAATAATAATTAATATGCAGTCTGTTTACGAAAAAAAATAATACCTACTTAATCAAAATATAACTAAGTTTCCCAGAAGGGGTGTGCAGAAAGGATGAATCGCCGAATAACAAAAGTATAAAAGACATTTTCATTCAAATGCGTCAAGAATAAAATCACTTGTCTATGTACTGTGTATACCAGCGTTCAAGTGCTAAAATCGACACCTTAAATAAATTCGTTATAAATCCATACCAACTTATTATTAAAGGAATTTTGGAATTTGACATCAAGTTTGACTTTGTAAATAATTTTAGGTCGCCATAACACTCGTATCTACTCGTAGTTCAGGTTTAATTGCGCTTCCCCCTTCTTTACCCATCATTTCGGACAACGTTACAGCGTCCATAATTAGGGAAAATTGTGGTGAAGAGTGTGTTTATTCAAGATTCCTCTTAATATGGTATTCTGCGTTTAGATGTGGTGTAGGCTTCAATAAGTACTCAATATATATTTCTCCCTTAAGTGATTGTTTCCTGAATTCTTGGAAACAAAAAGAGATATTGAAGTGCATCCTATTTTTGAGAGATGATGCTGTGTTGAATGAATTATCTAGAAAGTTTAATTACGAAAAAATTCAATGATAATTTAATCTTACTAGTTGCTTGTATTTCAGATTCCTTTGAATAGAAATATTTGGAATTGTTATTTATTAAAGGATTACAAACCTTATTCGAAAATAGCTATCGTCTACGCGGCATTTGTCGGTATTATTTATAATTGTTTCCGAGTAAAGTTCGGCAAATCAAGCTATATTGATTCTTCCCTTTTACCGATAGGGTGAAGAGTTCTTCGTTTGCCGCCAGGGGTGAAATCAGCGATACTGCACCTTAGCGGGCATTTTAGATAAGCGTCCATGAGTATGTAATAAGTGTACGCATCGTACGGAACGGACGGATGGCATCAAACGCATTTTATAATTCTCTATATACTTGGTCAAACAAAGTGCGTCTACTGATCCGCTCCGGTTGGACCCTAAGCATCGGAACATCGGCAATGCCGACGTAAATTCTTGGAGGGGCATTATATTTTAATGCGTGCCAATGACTCATCCCATCATTACTAAAATCATAATGCTGATTTTGAAAATCCGATTGCAAATGGCCGTAGCGTCGGCAATCTAAATATGGTCTTGTATATTTTCTGCCTGTAAAGAGTGTGCGTAAAACAATAAATGTAAATTTTTATACGCAGCATCGTTTTTATTGGTCAAATCATTGTAGGGGAGACTTGTACCAAATCGTATACCGGGGTAAAATCGTATAACTCTAAAAAAGCTTTATAATTTTAAATATTCCCGCCATGCAATCCGCCCCCTGTATGACTCCGAAACCAAGGGAAGTCTGCTCGCTGGCGAGATACAACATGTTTTAAGTTTACTTGAGGTGATTTTTCACAAAAACGGCGCTATACAAATCTTCCAAATATTATCATTATTATTTTAGTGAACGCACTACGATGAAGCACGCTTAATGAATCGGATCCGTCCGTTGCGCACGACACGGACACTAGGGCGTCCCTTATATGGCTGAAAAAATTTTTTTTTTCAATATTGAAATGCATACCCACTATTTCTTTTTGAACTCCCCAGACTAACTTAAATACAAAATTTTATCTTCCTACGTCAACATTAACCCGTGCCGACAGAGCTCTGAAGATTTTGAAAATTGCTGTTTCTAACCCTTTCCGTTATGTAGCTAAATCAATTGAAATAATGATAATAATAATAAACTTTTATTACACACAGGGAGTACACAGAAGGAATAAATCATAAACAGTACAAAATAAGCGGCTTAAATATTTATATTATAACAAATAATTATTAAAAGAAGGTAAAATTACAAATCAGGCAGGATATTTTCCTTTGAGTGTCTCTTTTTACAGTCTGGATGCAGATTTCTATGCTCTTGCACACAGCGTTGCAATAATTGCCTTTGTTCTTCCTTTGCAGTGATAATTTGTGGCATACAAACTCTCTCTTTGTAAGTTCACTACAATGTTTCCCTTGGTTTGTGCGATAACTTCATCATCAAAGAGTGATAAAACGCCAATTTCTTCTGACAAGTACCAAAGATTTGACTAAACTTGCTCAGGGCTGCTTTGGAGATCAATTTGTCAACAGTTTCATATTCCTTAAGCCTCTTTAAAAAGCACAAATCTTGATTTAGTGCCTTCACCGCCAGACTACATCCAAGCCATAAACAAACGTCTTGAAGTGCTCGTTTATCCTTGGGGCTAATTTTGAACTGGGATAGCAGCAAACATATTTTTAAAGATTAAATAGCTCTAGCCATCCACCTTGCTTGATGCATCGCTCCAGGAGGTCTGATTTTAATTTTTTTCTTGATTAAATAAATGTCAACAGTTCTTCTATTGTTGTAATACAAAAATGTTGTGTGACGATATCGGTCTATGTTTCAATAGCAGCGGGATTAATAGTTTTCCAGTTGTCTCTAAAATTTTTGAACATTGGGATATCAGGTCTACTAGTAACTTGTTGGATTTTTGTTTCAAACACACATTTTAAAACCAGTTCGTAAACGTGATGGCGTCAAGTAAAGAGTAGTAATGCCCTGTCTAGTATTTGTTCCAAAAGTACACAAGCTCCTTTCAATCGCCCTGTATTTGACGCAGTTGTGTCATAGCACATTATTTGTACTTTGTCATCGAGGTTCCAGTCATAAAGTGCGTTTAACACAGCTTTAGCTTGATCCTGGTTGGAAGAGCTCTCCAGTTTGTGTACAGCCAGCAGTTGTTCCTTTTCTCCAAATGAAATTAGAATTGGCAGGCGTTCTTCTTTAGAACTTCTCACATCCAGTCTAAGTAATAATTTCCCATCCCAGTGAACGGTCACCATTTCGGGCATATTATTCTGAAAATCTGATTTTATAGATTCCGCTCTATCTTTTCTACTCTGCTTGCGAATGCGTTGAATGAACGATTTGTTTATCGGGAAATCGTCACAGCTAAGGTCTAGCGCTTCTACTACAGCATAAAGTGACAGAATCTGTTAAGCTTAATTGACATCTATCTAAAGCTCCAACTTACTTAGGCGTGATAAAATTTTTCCTTCCTCTTTTTGTAGTAGTTTCAGAAACCGTTTGAGAGGTGGTTGGCAAGGGTTCCTCAAGGCTTTCATCAGAGCTGGTATGTTAATCGGTATGTCCTTGCGTTTGTATAAAATCTTGTGTAGTAAGAGATGATGATAAACTCGCGAAACACATTTGCTCATGTCTTTTCTTCTCTTTTAATTATCTCTCTCTTGTCCTTTCTTCTTTTTCGGCTAAATTTTTGTCTCCACTCAAGCATCCTGGACGGCCTGGTTCTCTTTGTTTTTGTAAAAATATTTTATCTTCTATTTTCATCCGTTCCAAAGCATCAGCGTGTGCTATATCGAATAAATTCTCTAAATTGTCTTGAATGTCCTCCTCACGGCGCTTGTAAACAAGTGTTTTTTTTTAATTTTTTGCAACTCCCTCCAAGCATGGTGAAGATCCACAATTTTTTTTACACAGTTAGGTATAGCTCTGGTAGGGATTCTAGCTTTTTCCCAAAATATAATACACTCTCGAATGACGAGATTCGCGCTTTCACTAACAGTCAATTTAACTTCGCGAATGTTAAAAAAAAGTACTGCAAGAACTTGCCGGTTAGACGGTAACTTTGCGCCTGTTATTTGATAATTTCCGTCACCAACTAAGAAAATACTTTTTTTATTGCTTCTTAATTCCATTGCCATCTTTTAAATATAAAACAATATGCGTTAATCATGGGAATAACTGAAAACAAATGACAAATATCGCGAGTGCACGCCGCTACTTCCGCGCAACTTGTATGAACATGATTCGGTGCAAGTCGGCACAGGTTATCGTGCTCCGAATAAGGTGAATTTTTTTTTCCGAGTGTTTTAGAAGCAAAGGAACAAAACTAAGACCTATGCATTAGAAAATAAAAACTTTGAAAAATAAGGGACACCCTAACGGACACGTGGACCCTTACCTTTCACTGGTGAAAAATACATCAATGCTTCACTGGATACCAAGAACTATATCGAGTATTAGACGGCTACACCAAAACTAAACGCAGAAACCACATTAACAGAATTGTTGATTGCAAAACAATGACACTTCTCCATACATAAAAACACACGTTTGTAAATTACACAATGAGTAGTACAAACACATCTGCTCTGATGATAGACAATACATAATAAACAGTATAATAACCAAAAATATAATGACTATTTTAATACTAATACTTTTGGCCGTAAAATTCTGAAACCATATCTTGGTTGTAGTGTGTGGTTGATATCCAATATTAAAAACACAGATAAAATTAAATCTATCATATGGAAAAACGATATAACAGATCATCATACGAATATATTTGTTTATGATCTATGTAAAAACTCAGAAATTTATGATCCTGGAAAAAATATTAAAATCATTTCTAAACTGAACTATCATAAATTAAATAATAAATTACGCAATGAATCATGGACATCAATATTAAATTGCCAAAACCCTGATATATGTGCAAATTATTTTGAAGAAACATTAACTACTAATATCGCTGACTGTACCACCTATATTAATCTCCAAACTAATGCTAAATTAAGGAAAATTAAACCATGGATTACGCTAGGTCTAATTATATACATCCGGAAAAAGGAAAAACTCTTCATTCAAACAAAAAAAAACCAAACAATAATCACATTAAAACTGAATATAAAATATTTCGAAATAAACTCACTAAAATTATTAAAGATACGAAAGAAAAATATTACAAAGAAAAAATAACCCTTACAAAGGAAAACACTAAAAAAACATGGAACACCATAAACGAAATTATGAATAAAAATAAATCAATTATAAATCTTATAAACAACAATGGAACCACATTAAATGCTATCCACGAATCAAAGAAGTGTGCAAATATTTTCAATAATTTTTTCGTAAACGTCGGACAAAAACTTGCTTACAAAATTGATCAAAATTATCAACCAGATGATATACATGAAGATAAACTAAGTGAAAACAATCTATCAGTTTTTAAATCGATTACGGAGGAAACTATTGAAAACATAATAAAATCACTTAAAAATGGTGCTGCACCTGGATATGATGGTGTAACTACAGAAATTCTAAAAAAATGTTCTAACTCACTAACTAAACCAATTACTCATATAATTAATGTAAGCATTGAAAATGGAATATTCCCATCAAATTACAAAAAAGCCATTGTAACACTTGTGTATAAATCCGGAGATTCGAAAGAAATAAACAATTACCGCCCAATATCGTTAATATCCAATGTAGCTAAAATATACGAAAGAGTAATAAAGAAACAAATTGTAGATTATGTGGAAAATAAAAAATGTATTAATCCTAGTCAATACGGTTTTAGAGAAAAAATGAGCACACAAGACGCAATAGCGGAATTAACTAGAGTTATTTATAAAGCATTGGATAAAGGGAATAAATGCTTAAGTATATTCATTGACCTCCGTAAAGCTTTTTACAGTGTTTCACACTCAAAATTAATCAACAAACTAAATAATATAGGAATAACCGACAAAGCTAAATCGTGGATAAATAGTTCTTTATATCAAAGAACACAGCAACTGAAAATAAATAACGAGTTAAGTGATATAGAAAAAAATAATTTTGGAATCCCACAAGGAACTATACTGGGCCCAATACTATTTCTATTATATGTAAATGAACTTTTTGAACTCCCAATCGTCGGAAAGATTATATCTTATGCGGATGATACAGTATTAACAATTGAAGAAAACTCTTGGAAAGAAGCCGAAATATCGGCAAATAATGCAATAAATATCATTAAACAATGGTTTGACAAAAACTTACTTTCTTTAAATGTTGAAAAAACTCATTTTCTACCTCCGAGCCTAACAGAACATATTTCAAATATAAATGTAAACATTAAAGTTTACGACAGAAACTGTCTACTTAAAATCACACCCTGTAACTCTACTTCAGCTACACAAAGATATATTTAAAAAAAATATTACCCCACTGCTAAATATTAGCATAAGGAATACTTCTATTGGTGGACTAACTATACCACCCATACGAACCACAACAGCACAGAATCACTATGTATATAAAGGAATAAAATTATTTAATCAATTACCCGCCGATATGCGAACAGAAAAAAATTACGACAAATATAAAAAAAAAAATTAAATCATATTTTGGTAGTCCCACCATATAATTTTAACTTTTATTAGATATGTTTTTGACTGTTTGTTATTCCAAAGGTTTTATGTACATCCTTTATATATTTTGTTTAATTACCCTTATAATCTTTAAAAAATATGTTATTAAGTCTAAATCTATTCATAAGTTAAGTTCTTAAGTTTGTTATAAAGTTTTGAAAAAAAAAAAGAAGTTATTATCAAGTTGTCCTCTCCTAAACACAAGCACTAACTTTATTAGGAGAGTATATAAAATATGTAATATTAGAATGAAATAAACTTATTGTAAAAAATTTACTCAATAAAAAAAAAAAATAAAATAAAATAAAATATCGTTAGTACAGAGATTTATATGTAGTTTTGAGGTGTCTCAACAGATGTCAGAAAAGTTTCTACTTTTAGGAAAGTGGCAATTGTCGCCGTTTATGTCTAGTAACCAAGCGGTTATGGAAATGGCCGATGTTAACTGGGCTCCTTCAGTGTCGAATTTCTTTGCTTCAGAATTACATAGAGCATTCATTAGAATGGATGTTTCATTCAGTTAAATATTCATTGTAAACCTCACTATAATGTAAAAAAATATGTTATATTAAAGAGGAATAATTACTAAATGATGCCATGGTAACACAGTCCCCAGGCAACTCGACTCTTAAAGTCACACAAAAAATATTAACGTTTTCAAAAACATTAATGAGGACCTTAATCAAACCTCTGCAAATAAAACCAAAACGAGGTTTATTAAGTTAAGTTACCCGTGTTATTTCCATTTTGTTATTTTTAACCTTGTTTTCGCTACTACCACTCTTTCCCGGTTTTAATTAACCCTCTAAATCCCCCCGTGGCAAAGAAAACACAGTGGGGCCACTGTAAATTAAGTCAATGAATCAGCCTCCCGTGTAGCGGCGGGAGCGAAGGTGTTAAGTTATGGAGCTCATAAACTATTCCGTCCAAATATGTGGGAAAAGAAGGCGTTGAGAATAGGGTGGAGTCAGTTAAGAGAATGAGGTATCGTGTATTCCAATAAAAAAATCTTTCAACGGCAGTAAGTTTAGAATTTTTAAATTGTTCGTAATTTTATCGTAGAAGACATGAAATTTAATTCCTTGTGTCTGGTCAAATTTCACTTCTTTAACCTGTTAACGAGAAAGGGGTCCAGCCTCTCTGACACCCTTAACTCATTCCTTCAGACCCACCGACACTTAAAGCAGCTATCTTCCAAGGCTTTCCTTCCGAGCGACCATAATTTAGGGTAAAATCATTCCAATCATGCCAATCGCAAATATGCAACATTGCCATACTCGCTCTCGACTCTCTCACAGCGAATTTATCGGGTAAGTTCGTGCCTTACACTGAGGATTTTTAGTAGGTGTGTGTCTTTTTGTAATAAAAAAAGTTTGAATTTCGGTAAGAGTTATTAATCTTTTTATTTCTACCATCATGTAGAATCACCTCCCTAACTAAGTGCACTTTACCTCCGACTCCGGATACCCTGCATAAACAATGGATAAAAAAAATAAAAAATAATAATAAATAAATAAAATTAAATAAAAAAAATGATAATTTGGATACGTACAATATGCGTCGAGGATAAGATGCAATAAATGTGTGAATATATTATAACTGAGTCAACATTTTCTATCTAATGCCTGTGATAACCACTGGACAGTTCATTAATTTTTGCCTTCAATCAATTTTGACCGCGACATTAACGACTCGGACTCGTAAGCTTGTTTACAAGACAATATAACATTACTAGACATATGAGGCATGACATATGAGGCATGACATATGAGGCGTACCAGAGTTATTAAACCGTTATGAAAAAAACTAACTCGCGAACTACGAAGATTTCATTGCAAAATTGATAATACTACTCGTAGATACGCAAGATATATATATGATAAACTGTGAAATTACTTTTTTATGAGAATACCTCACAAGCTCCCGTCTGGAGCAGGTGAGACTTTGGTATCCCTAAATTGGGGTATGTTGTGAGGCCGAAGGTAGTGGTGGAGGGTGGGGGGCTCACGTTTTAATTCAGAATCTTGATCTTACACCAACGCAATACTGAGAGTATCTTCCACTCTAGATCGAGATTTTTAATTGTGAATTAAAACAAATTTAAAAAGTGTATTTGCGCTCGCCTAGATTCGATCCTGCTACCTTCGGATTGTGATTCAAGAACGTTACCCGTCGACCAAGGCGGCCTTGTTAATCTAAGTGAATATTAAAGGTACGAATACGCGGGAACTTTTGAAATAAAACCAAAAATGTTTCAAGGCAAAGTTATACATGAAATCCTATTTAGATACTATTTAGATTAATCTTTACGACGAATTTGCTTACAGTATGAACATCAAAAAATATGCTACGGATAAATTGAAGCTTTTACTAGGTTTTCTATGTATTGGAATTACAACAAAATTATTATTTAAATAACAAAAAATATAAGCGTAAACCACTAAAAAAATGTTTTTTCATGACTTTACTATGAAGTAATACAAGAAACATTTTTATAAAAATACCCCTTTATGGTTAAGACTATTTTTGAGGTTTTCTATGTTCTATCTTTTTTCACTATTATAAAATTATGCACAAATTAAATAAAAAACACTTTTTCGCTTACTTGCCTTGCGCAAATAAGACGCTCGATTGTAAATTTTGCATTTTTGCAAACGAGAATCGAAATATTTCTAGCGTTTATATTCCTCTTAAAATATAGCTTCAAATTCGACAAATTTTGATCAGCGTGCGTTCGAGGGTGTTTGCAAATTCATCAAAATGTGGCTATGAAACCAATCATATTTATAACTTTATTGTACCTGAGCCGCTATAAAATTATCACAATTGATGAAAGTTAAAGAACCGTGCGAAAAATTCAAAAGCAATGTTTTTGTAAAAGTTTATTTTTTATCCTTTTCAAAATTATACCATCCATTATTATTCTCGGATCCTTGTGCGTAGGTACAGGGGGTTCTCGGATATGGGGTGTTGAACTATCGCAGAAGGCGAGGTGCGGGCCGGAGCAGCTCCCGCCCCGCGGAAAGTTTAAGGTTCGAGAAGTTCATAATTTGCGCGTGGTGCTCAGGGGCCTGACTTTAAACATTGACAACATCATTTCATGGTAATTTCTGGCTTGGTGATGTGAAACTTGTACCCACGTGCCTACTGACTGTATTAATATTATATTCTACGTTATATAAACTTCATGCAAGGTTGTACCTACTAATCAGAACATTGTAATATTTGTATTCAATACTTATAATGTTAAAATATTTGCATTAGCAGAATAATAAGTGAACAATTAAGTGAACAATTTATTTTTCACTTAATATTATTTATTTATGAACATATTTGTAGATGTAGAAAGAAGCCCTAATGGCGCCACTAAAGTATAACATGTAGAGGATGAGTGAAACAATGCTAAATATTAAAAATCTAGTAATACCGAAGAAATAGTCGACGAAAGGACGTTACATCCAACGGTCGCCGGAAATTATTGTCCCCGTCTTATTTAGTTTTAATTTAATGCATAACTCTATTAATGACCTCCTTTGGAAAGCTATGAATCGTAAACGTGCCTGAAAGAAAACAACTTTAGTCGTCCCCAATACTTGTTCAAGATACCACACGGTAGAACAAATTTTCTAGTACAGCAAATATAACAAGAGGAACGGTGCTATTGAATGAAATAACTTAATAAACTTTTTTGTATATGAAGTGGAAAAAGTTTAAAATCACTTTACTTTAATTTATATTCATCGACCGGTTTCGGTTGATCTCAACCTTCTTCAGGATAATAAACATATAAACCAAATTACAGTATGGAGTCATCATCTTCCTCTGTTCTGTAATTTAGTCTTGTAGCGAGCAACGAACAACCGTAAAATAATAAATTTATCGGATTTTATATAATGGTATCACCGGCCACCTCTCTCAGGCTTGGTGCATGATATCGCAGATTCATTCCAGTTCGCGCAATCGTCTTTCTACCTGTTTTTTTCTAAGCAAGATAATTATTAAATCTTTGCTAATTATAATAATATCTTTATTTGTAAAACAAACATTTTTACAAAGATACATAAAAAAGAAAGAGTGCTAAAATAAAACAGAGGGCCTAAAAACATGTTTTCGCTGATATATATTTTTTTTTTTTGGTAGCTAGACAAGAAAAACATAAAGAAAAATTAAGAAAAAAATAGTAAGGAGGAGCTAAATACTTAGATACATATGCATGCAATACAAAAATATGCATTTTTCTATAAGAATATAGAAAAACACAATAAAGGGTAAGCTTAAGATCTTATAGGTGTATGATATGTATGTAATAAGGGAATATGTAAATATATTGCAAATTAGGAAAAAAACTGTGATTAATAATACAATAATTATAAATATAGATGTTAAGGGGTGTGTTGTGATGCATTACATTTATCTAACAGTGTTGCTTTAAATTTGTTGAAAGTTATATTGAAGATGTATATGTGAGGTGTGTGTTATGATAGTGGCAAGCTCGATGTATGAGTACTAAGTAGTTGGTGTTGGAGCGGCTGTTATAAAAAAGGGATACGTTTCTGCCATTGCGACAAGGAACTCTAATATCTATGTTTTGTAAAAGATACTGGGAAGATAACGTATTATTTAGGATTCTGTACAATAACAATTGATCAGAAATAATTCTCCATAATCATTAACATAGCTTCTTTTTTTTTTTTAAAGAAAGACAAACAATGTTTGAAAATCTTCTACTACCACCACAGAAAGCCGAAAATGTTGCTTGTGTTGTGATGAAGGACTTGTAAATATTAAATATATTTGAATCGCGTTAAATAAAGAGTTATCATTGAAAACCTCCACAATACAAGCATCCAGTTTGTAAATTGCAAGACCCACTGGATAAAATATCAAAATATACCAACATTGCCAAAGTTAATATGCTCATTTTCCCGAAGAAGGTTGAGATCAACCGAAACCGGTCACATAAATTTAAATAAAGTGGTTTTAAACAAAGAACTTGTTTCATTCTAAGAAAAATGTTATTTTAAAGTATTAACAAAGCACTTCTAACTATAAAAAAAATTGTAGCTTTACTTTTGCAAGTACCTAATTATATTTTTCAGATTATTTCCAAACAGGAGGCTCTGCGGAAAATAGTTCCCCTCATGGCCTTTGTGATCTTTATGATGCTACGTGGAGGGTATTTTTAGGAAAGAAAGGAGAGGAAGTTCTGGGAATGAAAAATGTATTAGGATACGGTTGTATCCAAAGGTCAGTGTGTCCTGGAGTAACGATGTATGAATCTATCCCTCCCACTGCGGTGCATGGCAATGGGTCGAGAAAATCCAGCTAGGGAGGTCATAAGGTCTTCTTCAACCAGTCTCTCTAGGCGGAAAAAGCATCCGCCGCCAAAACCTAGACAAACCTCACTCCAAGAACACTCCCTCTACGTCACCAGAAGTAGCGAACTTGTGTTGATCTATGGCAGGGGTATTGGTTATACAATAAATGGTTCCCGGGGCAGCGGTACCCATACTCGCCTCCCAAACTTTTGCGAGTAATGCCCTATATAGGAAGGTTCATGGTGTTAAGAATGTTTTGTGAAATTATTTGGAATAAAAAACTTATGAAATGTTGGTCTCCGGTGACTTTCATGGCTTTTTATCAATTTTTTTCCTAAAAATCCATCAAAAAAATCTTCCACATGAATCCCTCACCCTGCCCCTAATTGTCTTAAACCTACTGAATTTTCTATGATACATTTTTTTACATTAGCTCCACATAGGAGGCCCTGAAGAAAATAATTTCTCTCAAAGCCTATGTCATCTGAGGGGATGCTGTGTGGAGGGTATTTTTAACGAAGGGAAAGATAGGAAGTTCTGGGAAGGAAAAATATATGAGGGGCGGATAGGAATCTGTAGGTCAGTGTGTCCAGGAGTGACGGACGCATGATTCCATTTCTCCAACTGTGGTGTGTGATGATCTCGCCTTTGGGCCTACGAGATAATTCTTTTAAAATTGAGAGATCGATTTAGAAATACATTTAATTTTGTAACAGGGTATGGTTTCAGAATACGATTCTCTGTTCACAACTCTTAAGGGTGATTTATGAAACCGGGCCATTACTAGGAAAAACACGTGTGCCAAAATACTTTGGTTGGAGGAGGAATCCTAAAGGATATATCATTATCAAGTCAGGGGCGGCCGATGAATGTTTGCCCGAGTGGTGACTGACTTTAACGCGAGCAAATTGATTTGCGAAGCAATTGTCTTGTGAATTTTCTATGGCAGTAGGGAATTGAAAACTAGGCAATAAAGATTAATCTTGGTGCATTTAAATATACTAGAGCGACGCGCCGATTAGGGGTTAAAATATTTAACATATTTGTCAAAATAAGATTGCAGAATTCGTTAAATAGTGACGCACGCAGAAAGAACGAAAACGTGTACAGACAATGCTTATATAATGTTATTATATAACCAATAAAGTCGACGCAAGTAATTAGGACGAGTAGTGAATTGAAGTGCGCCACTGAGCTCTTCTTTTAAGCGTTATTGGGATACTTTATGACTCCGGCGCAGACAAAATTAGTTTACACCGAAAAAAAAGCGAACATGGTTTCTACACAAAATTCTCTGAAATAATAGTTATTATGTGACATTTTGACTATTAAACGTTGATATATGCATATTGGGAGATGTGCTTATCACTTGAGGTTTTAAAGAGGAATAGGGATATTGAAACCACACAAGGAGATGTTTGGGGAGTCAGGGGGCAGGGGTTGGAAAGGGAGTCGGGGTAGAGAAGTGTTGGTGGACAGTCGGGGAAAGAACCTGGAGGCGAGCGGTGGGGATGAAAATCATCGGAGTTTTGATAACCTGTAGAATTATAATTTGGTGCGCGTAAACGGGAATAATTCATTTAATTAAAGGAAAATAGTCCACGCGATTGAGGACAGTGAAGGTTGAGAATTAAGATCGTCAAGTTCTGAGAGTCGCGAGGAGACCAGCTCGGTGCTTCTAAATCGGGGATATTTCAATTTAATTGAACAAAGAATAGTTCGTCTTTATTAAACAAAAAGAGTCCACGCGAATAAGGAAGTCAGAGATTGCGGCTTGCGAGTTCATATCTGTGAAGTTAAATAATATAATTTGTAAATTGAGGCGGTCAATGTTAATTTAATATCAATACAAAATGCACTTTCGGGGCATTTATCAGGGATAGGATAAAATTTAATACAAACCGACGCGAAAGTTAGACCGAAATAATAAGTGCTTTAATTAGTGATTAATCAATTAGTGCACGAGGGATGCTGGTTTTGGATTGTGATTCGTGCATGTCATGTTCTGGTGTGCATGAGAGTGGTGAGTTTGACAAATTGAATTAATTATTAACAACATTAATGTTTGGATTTCGTACAAACTAGGGTTAAAACAATAGAATCATCATTACTCCCGAGTATTTTAATTGTTTATAATTGTTCGTCTAGCTTGTAGTTTTCTAGATTTGAACATGTATTATAGTTTATATAGCGCCCTTGAGGTGATTTTCCATAAAAGCGGTGCTATGTGGATCGTTCAAATATTAGTATTATTATTATAGCTACTTTAATGAGGCCTTTAATAAGGAACCATGTCATCTAAGTCGGATGCTTTAATCGGAAAATTATAACGGTAATATTTAAAGAGCTATCGGATAATTATCGGTAATCGAAAAAAAAAGGGCGTTCCCTCCGTAAGTCGATCCGGGGCTGCCTGAGGTTGGCCGGCGACGATTTCTTGAGACAAGACCGTTGTAAAATAATAATTTGGGGTTCAATGAACTAAAATACTATTTTAAGCACAAAAGACACTTTCGGACAATAAATCTTAGACGAGGGACTTCATTTAAAGGGCGGGATATTGAAACCACAAAACCAATAATAAAATCCTTTAAAAGTGCTTTGTTGGTTAACGAGAAAACTAGGTATAACGGGTGACAAAATACATAGGTATAGAATATAGGTATAAATTAATGTGTAAAGCGCCTTTGAGGTGTTAATTATTATTTACGAGTTTCGTAATAATATTTTTAAACGTAGCTAGGGGACTATATTCAGGAAGGTTTTTTTTGAAAAGGCATTGGGTAATTTAACAGTTTATAAAATGGTGCGTAGCATGGGCACTTTTGTTTACTAACAAAATCTGACATAATTAAATCCCCACTCCTAAAATTTCCCACACCTTATTCCAAATTTTAGGTATCACAACAAGACTTTGCATAAACTAGGTTCGATATCTTATCATATAATCACCTTGGTTCACGTTCAGGTATATTTCCTTCGACTTAGCAAAAAACTTTCATATTGTCGGTTGAATGAAGCCGTCGGTAGGTATTCACATTTTAGCGTGATGCGCTATATCCACCTACTTAATTAACAAACTCTTTTTCTTCAAACTTAATTGAGCGGGTTACGACTCGAGAATGGACGGCGGTTGTCGAATGGATTAACGGGTCCGGCTTTCCTATTCCACCATGAGGAAGTATCTCACGCGACTTTATCGGGGGCGATGTGATCGAAATGCAGGTGGGCTTACACTATTTTTCTAATGTGGAGGCGAAGTAAGCGATGGTCGTGTCTGGTCCGAGCAAATTGGAATCCCTTGTGATCACATCTCGGTGACGTGGATCTCGTACCCGCTCTAGACTGGATTGGAAGCGTGGCCGGAGACATTTCATGATGTCGACGTATGTACGTCACTAAGGCATTGGGGGACTTCAGGAGAACAAAGGACGTGCACCCATTTCCCCCTCCCTCTACCGCCGCTCCGAGGTACCAGCGGATAAAAGTTGTCGTCGCGGGAGGCCAGTTTGATGCAGGACGAAGATTACGATCTGGCCGGACTACCTTCGTCATGGGGGAAACGAAGTGACGAAATTTGCGTGGGCTTCACTACCTTTAGGTTACGCTCGTGTGTGGTCTGCCTTGTCGGCGGAACGAAGGGAACATGACATATGGAATCGTTTTGGCAACCGATCGGCGGTTCTTTGTTGGAATCCGGATAAGTTTTCTTAACTACTTTTTGGTTTACGCTTAGGTAGGTATATTTCATTCGATATATTCGATTTAGCAAAAACTTTCAAATTGTCGGTTGAATGAAGCCGTCGGTAGGTATTCATATTTTAAGCGTAATGCGTTATATCCACCTACATAAGTAGCAAAAGTTTTCTTAACTCCCTCACACTAGGAATAGGGATCATCCAGCATCAGGGTGGGAATGTACTCTGGACGAAAGCGCAGCCGGGGAAATAGAAGGAAAGGAAGCCAGATTCACGACCTGGTGCCTTTCATTCTTGGACCCGGCACCCTGGAAACCGAGCTTGACATTCCTTCTTTGAGCTGATATTTGAGTTTGAGCTTGGGGTACGCCTATCGTAGAGCAAATGCCCGTGACACCATATCGGGGAAGGTCCCAAGTTACGCTTGTGTATGTTATGCGAGAGGATGTATTTTTCATTCAAATCAAACATCACTGATGACCATCGCGATTGCAGGCTGGCGCATGTTTCTGTAGCGTGCCTAGGAAAAACGTAATCATTATTTCTACTGGTTCGAGGCGGCGTGCTGGACGGAGAACGGGACTATTGAGGACATGAGTGACTGCCAAGGCGAGGGTCGGTGACATCAAAATCTTCCTTAATTAAATTCATACATCGCCAGATCAGAGGAGAGAGCGGCCCCACCGATCTCCTGACATTGCCGATTGTCTAATCAACTTCGGTTTAATGTTTATGCCGATGCTTTAGGAGTTAATGGAACTCAAGTCATCAGCATGCTGAAGAACTTCAACATCATCATCAATCCAGAGTAGGATGTCACGTTCCAAAACCTCGTGCCACCCACACATTTCCTGAACAGTTCCTGACATCGGCTATCGCGCCATTAATCGGAGCAGACCCTCATATCAAACGGTATGAGATGACCTTTCATCATCATCATCAACACATTTATAATTTGGCGGCGTATTGGTCGATATTATTCCCATTACCACTCTATGATCCAGAAACACACATCAAACCCTTTCCCGACAGAAGGCAAAACATGTCGATTTTCATTCGTCGCTTGCGACCTTAACATTCTCTGGAGGAGTTGGAATTGGAAGCTGATTTGGCGGTCTATGACCATCACCTTATCAGTTGGGCTATGGAGGAGTCCAATTATTTAAACAGCACATGTTCTGTCTCATGTTAATCCAAAATACCTACCCGTAGAATCAAATTAACAAAATAAAACAAGCTAGCTAACTAACAAACTGCATCTAGAACTGTGAGTGTAGAATTATTGCACTCCGTACTGCTTTGAGTGTAAATCTTTTGTTAGAATATACATAAATGTCAAATTATTTTCATGATAGCATTTTATAGAGCCGCAGCGAGTACGCGACATCGCATCGAAAGGTAGGATCTTCTCAATTCGCCGTTTGAATGTAAATTTATATACAAGATGCTAGGAGGGAAAATGCAGATTACTTCAATAAAAATAGTCGTCGATGAGCGTAGGTGTATAACAGGTGCTAGGGGAGGAAGCTGGATGAATATAGTTAGATAATTAGTTATTTTTCAAGTTAGTCAGACCCAGTCATTGTTATTCGAAGCCTTGCAAATTGTAACACGCCATACCTAAAAGAACAAGGGTTTACCACAAATAAATTATTAATTGAATTGGATTAACTATACCAAACCACTAAAACAAAAAAGTACACAACGTTGTGGGGTTAATTACAAATTGATTAATTAAGAGCATCTCGTCACGTTTGCATAAAAGTATTACGTGATGGGGTTGAGAAGGCGCTGCAAAAGGAATGCAGGGGAGAGACGCGAGAACGGGCGAGCTACGAGCTTTTAAAGGCCGGGCGGGGTTGCGCCTGTAGCAGTAGCACTGTAGCAGCATTTGGAAATCAAAAGATAGCCATTACTTCGTAGGGGGGGGGGGAATTATCACAGGTGCAATGCGAAAGATCAAGAGAGTTTGAAAAGGTTAAAAAGGCCTCCCTCACCCAGTCTCTCTCGATCCGGCCCGCTACGCAGCAGGTGGGCCGATGCATTTTACTATAAAGGAAGGAATCACTGTTTAACGAATCTAAGTGAAGTACATCTCTTAATATGCTAAAACAATAAATTTGTCACAGCATTTGTAACTTCATGAAAAAAAATTACATTTTCGCCAACTTTTTCATGACTCCCCCAATTTTCCAATCCCTCCATTTTCCCCCCAAAGTTTCACGGTTTTAACATGGAGCACGGGGTGCAATTGGAAAAGTGCATCCTGTCTTCTTTTTATTTTTGCCATCAATTACAATGTGGCTGCAATTCAAAAAATTCGAGAACAAAATTGTAGATTAAAAATTTTGTGGGACTTTACGAAAAATTGAGAGTTTGAAACAAAACCATTTTTGTATGTGCAAAGATTTTCATTTGGCTTTTATTCATTAATACTTTAAGATTAGATTCTCGTTTACAGATGAAAAAAAAAATTTCAGGCCAGGCGTCAAAATCATTTTGTTTTCAGTGATCACAGAAACTAATAAAATTATCTTCTGGCATCCAACACTCATACTCAGAACTTTCATAGAATACTTTTCATGATTGATAACTTTATATAATGGTTTATTTATCATACAATGATTTACGTTGCACTTTTCCTATTACAGAATGCTTCCCATATTTTTATTTTTTTTTTACTAATAATCGTCATGAATTCATTATTCTGATCGGTAAGGTTTTCGAGGTATCAGGACCTAAAGAAAAGGATTTTTTTTACAGGAGGCTCTGAGGAAACGATTTTCCCCGGGGCCTATGTTATCTTTAGGGATGCTTTGTGGAGAGTCTTCTTGTGAAAAGGAAGGTGAGGAAGTTCTTAGAAGGAAAATGGTTTGAAGGGTAGGTAGGAGTCTGGGCGTCAGTGTGTCCAGAAGACACGGACTTATGAATCCATTTTCCTAGGTGATGGGCCGAGAGAGTGTCTCTCAACCTATCTCACCCGATGCGGTCCGCCACTCGGTAGGCGGGCGAACGCATCTGCCACCACACCTAGACACACCTCGAATAAAGAACATATTAACCTTTTTTTTATTCAATTTTTAATTTTTTTAAAACATATTGTAACAAGGGACACCGCGCGGGCTCGAATACTTTCTCGCTCACACATGATACCGCGTCTTTGTCTACAAACGCAGCATGCCGTAGGAATAGCTTCGGTTGCACAATGCAAACCTTTGGCAAATCACCGGGCAGCTCCCTGCCTGCTACCTACTTACCAAAGGATGTACCTACCACCAGCCGCCCTATATCAACGGGAGCGCGGCCTTGAACTAGCAGAGATCCAGAATTATTCCAAGAGCTCGGTACCTGGAGCAAACGGTGAGACATGATGTGTTCAAGCCCTCTGTAGTGAGAAGGAAGAGTATCCAGTGGAATCCCATATCTCTCATAGAGATATCCAGATAACAGTCCCAAGGCTCAATACCTAAAGACCCAGTGAGATATTGTTTAGTCCACTGCGGTAAGGTAAAGGAACCTCTGGAGATTGTCAGCCTCTAGAATATAGTCGGAGATTACCTACGCGCCGCGTTACTATTGCGAAATGTTGTTACAATCGTATAAGTTATAAACCGTGTACTTATTATTTTGTTATATCTTTACCTGAAATAAAAGCTCTCTGTTCGAACCCACGCATTACTTAATAATAATTAACGTTATAATATTCAATAACATTATTATGTAATGTATAAAAACAGTTTATTATAAAAAAAGTTCTGCTTTTTAATTATTATTAAGCGTTTTCGTTGCTATGCGCTATCTCCTCCTATAGCCGACGTTTCGGACGGCGTTGCAGTGTCCATCATCAGGGCAGATCCGGTAGATCCGACGATGTGTAATTGTTAGTTTAGTGTAGAGTGTGTGATTATTTACTTGGAAGCGATTCCGTGTCGCCAGCTTCAATCAACCACGAGCTGGTAGGTATTACAGTAAAAAGGGAAGCGATTTAGTGAAAGCGCAGTATTTACGTTAGCCTGTTAACAATTACACATCGTCGGATCTACCGGATCTGCCCTGATGATGAACACTGCAACGCTGTCCGAGACGGCGGCTATAGAAGGAGGTAGCGCAACACGGCATAACACCCCAAAAACTAACAACGAGAATGCTTTTGGCCGTGAAAATCTAAAAACTTATCTATTATTAAGCGGTTCAATCGTTTTACTGGGAAGTTAATATGGGACGCAGGTAATAAAAATAAAAGCAATTAATTTTTTCATCATTAGTACTTGTCTTGATATGATATAAATACATCGTCTTTAGGTGGTAACAACCACAGTTTGATAATACCTTCAGAGGGTGAAACAGCTGTAACGCATAATAATAATTACAAAGCAGAACTAGTTTATAATGAACTGTTTTTATACATTAGATAATAATATTATTGAATAAATAAAATTAATAAAAAATTAAAATGGAGTACTACAAAATAAACTAAATAACAATAAATAATAAAAAAAACGTATTTATCATTGAATTTTGAATCTAAAACATGTTTTTGTTTCCTTAATTTTTTGTTTCGAGTGAAAGATTTTTGAATGCTTTTAATGTCTGGTATTTGTGGTGTCTTTGTACAAAGCTTGTGTTTAACATCGGAGTTGTTATATTATTTTTTACGCTTGTCTAAAGGGTCTATTAATGATGGGTTGTGTTTGTTGAAATTTGTATTTTTGGTCAAAAATGTAGTTTTGTAGGGTTTTCATTCATAATTGGCGTACATCTAGTGATCTAGTACGTCAAGCATGTCGAATATTTGGTCTGTGTCAGTCAATCATTTTTTTTAATGTATTTCCTTTAAGTTTTATGTACATTTACTATGTACATTTGTACCATTCGTATGTTTTTGTATCCTTTGTTTGTACATATCGAGATAAAAAATCGAATTGGTGCTAATCGTCGATTTATGACGATATCAAATATGATGGTCAGTTAAATACCTAACCCTACATTCTATTAAAACTGTAAGTACAATTATTAATTATTACACTTCTAATTATAAAAAATTGTTCATCATAGGTATTATAAAGATGCAGATTATTGGATAATACGTGACACAGGCCGCGTCAAAGCTATGCTTATTGCCTGGCACCGCTTTTATCAGTCCCATTCGAGGAATTTTGTGGTTGAAAAGGCCTGCTTTGTTTCAATTCAAAATTGAAATAATTTTCTGTGGCAAGTGTAATCTCAACGGAATGAGAATTTCACTCACATACTCCGGCATGTTAATCATAACATTCATGTCATGAATAATTCAAGTAGTTGCTTTATTAAACCACATTTTTTTAATAACAGTAACCCTAATGATTGGTGAGAAAATTGCTGGAAAATATTTTTAAGCCCAAATTAAATTCAGTACCAACCATTACAACTTTGTCGTGTTCACGTACTCCAATTAATTGTTGGTAATGAGGTGTTTGTTTTATGTGACTAAAAAACGTCATAAATATTTTATACAATCGATAAACAACCGTGTATGTGAAAACCTTACCAATAAAGTTAATTTTTTGTTCATAAAAAATGAAAAATTACCGCGGGATTTACTTAAATCTGAAAGAAAACTTTAAAGAAAATATTTCTAGCAAAGCAAAAGAAAGCTGTATTCATCATAAAATAAATTTGTAGGTAAATCGCCACACGACCCGATAGTTCGGCAACAGTGCGACCAATGTTCCATAAACTTGTCATTTCAACACCAGTTCCTTATTGATCATAAGTTACTTGGCTCTGATACCGACATACCTGCATTTATGTACATATATGTACAATAATAACATCCTTTGAATCATTCCAGTAGCTCTCAACACGCTTTACAAAATAAATGTACATTCCAGTTATTTTCACACAAACCAACATTCGGTTCGAAATGTAACTTTTTCCGGAGGTCGGAATAGCCGCAGCCGGTTGGGCTTTATCAATTTCACGTTTGCCTTTTGCTTTGCCGACTAGTATTTTTTTGTTTGTTTATCTTTTTTTGGAATAATGCAAACACGGGTTCGAGTAATGAAGAAATGTGTCTTTTCCCCTCGGTGCTTACTTTTTTTAGTGAAAATGTCTTTTTCCTACAATATATTAAAATTCTGAACCCTTAAGTAAAAAAGCGAAAAAATCTCGGTTTGATGAATATTTAGTTAGTAGTCCAACAATGAGGCAATTTTTTAAAAAAATATCAAAATCAATGAAATCCGTGTAACAGAACGGATCAAGATAATCGACAATAAAGACCCTTCCGTAAAGAAATATTAGGTCCTTCTTCTACAGGGGTACGCAAGTATCTGAGACTCGACTCTAGTCTTACGTGACTAGCTGATAAAAGAAGTCATCAAGTCGTCGAGACTTTAATCATGGCCGAGCAATAAAAACCGGGATAGTTTGGCAAAATGATTATCCCATCGTTGCCGGTTTCAGACATTATGAAACAAAACGTCTGTTTATGATCAATGCAAGCAACACAACAATCAACAAAATACAGCGAAAGCTGTTGTGGTTGTGAGTAAGATTATAATAACAATATTAATTAGTGTGTTATTATGAAGCACCGAGGAAGATTCTGCCTTCTGCCAAAACTGCCTTTTTAATATAAATAGAGAGGCATTTTCATTTTCAGAGAGGTGTCCTAGGATGATGATTGACGATTAATAGCTGTTCCGTAATAAAATATCTAGTTATAGGTAAGCCGATTCGCTTTAATCAAAATTTGATCAGTTGTCATGATGAAAATAAAAATATTCATTCGGCCAGAGTGGCTAGACAAACCACCATAATCTGAAAACTGAATTAATGTAAAACGAGGACCGTACGAAAAAGGGATTAAACATTTAAAAAATACGCCAATCGCTGAATTGATCGTCCATCAAAAACGAAACGGAGGTTGAAATACGCTAACCATATTTGTCTAGATCAGAAGTTCCCAACCTTATCTGGCTCTCCGTCTACTTCCCATCTGAATGAACTCTTTTCTTTTCTGTCCTCATCTCCCCATTAAAAAAGTATGATAACACATAAGGAAAAAGCGCCACCATCGAAAAAAATGTTAAGTGAATATTTGATGTTTTGAAATATCACTACCAACCAGTTGTTGAGGGTTTGATTCTGTAATAGTTTGCTTCTCCATCAAGATGGAATTTGCTGAATTTTCAGAATTTTGAGATTGTTTTAACGAGGAAATGTTGCTTTCTTAATATAAATAAAGTTTTTTTAACATTATTATCAAAATAACAAAAATAATATTAACCCATAAATAATACCTTTGATCAGATCTTTGGAATGATGTACCTTGACTTTTTTGAATTGTAAGGAAATTTTTTACTATTTTTAAATTCCTCTGTCCCCATTTCAGCCCTTCACCGCTCCTTAGAGCCTTTCACCGCCCCCCCTGAATTTCACCAACGCCCCCGAGGGAGCGACATTGCCCAAGTTGAAAATCACTCGTCTAGATCTCATTAATGAATTTCAGTGCCACAGAGTGATTAAAAACTACTACATATTTATTTTCGAACTTCAGACATAAACAGAAGAGAAAAAACTTTCAAAATTTTCATAATTCTATAGCTTATTAACTATTCATTCCAAAGCTGAAACTTTAACGTCTTAAAAAAATTCCTTCCGTCTTTTAATACAATCTTAAATAATTATTTAGGTAGTTACGTAAGATTCTTTCTACGGAAGTTTTTTGTTTCGTATACTTTTTTGATCGTATCATTAAAAAAATATTTTATCAAATTCGAATCATCCGATATATTATTGAGATTGCTGTCATTAATTGATTTACCGCCATACCGAAATTCGGCCTGTCCTATAAAAGGGAAGCCCTAAACGCGATTTATAAGCATTTAATTTGGTCGAATATTCCTTTGGCACTTGCTTTTTCATTTCCACAACCAAATGCCACGACTCCGGACCAGTAGTGAAAATATTTTCTGAAATACGAAAGAAGGATTCAAATACATAAAACCACAAATGTCTGTGAACTAATGCCGTGTTTATTATATTTTGAATGAAATATTTTAGCAATATAGATTGTTTGATGCTATGCATTATATGACGTCATGGCCAATAGAAGTGTTTCAAGTAAAAATTATGAAATTGCTTTATTATAAGGTTTTTCTTTCTATCTCCTCTTTCTATGTACCGTTTACTTACTGTTTACTTTATTACTATGTTTTATAAATATATTCTTTCAGATATTTCACTTGTAGCATCTCCACCTAAACCTTGAATTGCTGTGAACATTTTAAAATAGAATATTAATTCGCGGCATTCCGAATTTCTACCTTTTTATATCATATTTCCCTTCAACACTTTTTAATTAAAAAAAAGCTAATACGATAATATTCATAAATAATATAATAATTTTATATTGATACTATTAACTCACCGCCCGTCACGCCCTTTGTAACGCGAGGTGTCGCGCGGGGTCGCTTAGGAACCCAAAAATAAATGTGATTAAATTGTTGTTATAACGTACATTTTATGTGCTATTTTTATTGATTATAGTCAGGTGATAATGACTGCATCGAAATATTAAAAATTAGATATTTATTTTCAATGCAAAAACTTAAAAATCAACAAAGAATATTTTTTTACAACTTTGAATCTTGGTTTTTTAATAGTAATATATTTTTTAATCCAAGCAATTTCCATCAAACTTATAACTATTTGAGATTGATACAGACTTATTATTATTACAACAACAAAATTCAATGAAAAATCATTTGAACTAGATTTTTCATGGTATTTTGTTGATTTTTTTGAGCCTCACCCTTTAGTCCCTTTTAGTAAGCTACCTAAAGTAAGGAATCAGTGGGACAATTTAAAATGTATATAATTAGAATTTCTATAAAACCTGAGCTTTTAAAGACCCCATAATTTGCGATTTTCATTTGCAAATACAAATCGCAAATTGTGCTCTGAATTTTTTTATAAATCCATTTTTCTGTTATTTTACAAGTTATGTGTATGAAAGTGTATGAAAAAATTCTCAGTATTTCTTTATGTGTTATTTATGATATTTTCCATGAAAATTTTTGCTCTTTTTATAAGGAGTCGTGTTTTACGAAACATTTCGCTTAATTATTATCGATGTCAATTTCATCAATGTAATAATTGTTAACACGCTCTAAAAGAGTTTCTAACAGTGAATAAATATTCACTTAAATTGACCAATTTTAAATTTCAAACAGAAACACGTGTGTGAAAATCGATATATTGTTTGGTTGTTACAATGTTTATCAGAGACAGCGATTAAAAAAATTAAAAAAAGATATCTTTTCAAAGTTGTAAGTGGGAGAGAATTTTTTTTTTTTTTACTGTGTGCGTTGTAAATTTTATCACATTTTTGTGTATTATTTTATCAGATCAGATATGCCTGGTTTCGTGGGATTTAGCACACCGAGTACATTGCCCACTTTATTCTAAAATTAAAAAAAACAATGGCCTCGTTTTATTGTTTGACATGTCCAAAAGTCGTAAATTAAGGGACACCGGGAGGGCAAATTTACGGCACTTAAATCTCTCTTTGATAAAATTTCACGTATAAGTAACTACGTTTTTCGGGGCGTTATTGTTGTTCGTTCATTCCACGTTTTGGCACTTTTTATTAGGATTCCCATTGACTTTATTACGCCATTTATTAATATTTATGTAGATTATTATGAATATAACGCTGGCGATGGGATCCTGTAGGACCATTTTCACGGATGGAAAGGTACATTATTACGTAATAAAGGATCAGACCTTCACCTTTACGATTCGTAGTTTAATTTTAATTTTAATAAATAAACCTTCCTTAAAAGCTATTTTCTGCAGGCGCCATACCACACAATTATTTGTACCGTATATTTAATAAATGTAATGATGCAATCATTTATAAAGCGTTATTTTTGTTGGTAAATCACGTAAAAGGTGATGTAAAATGCACAACTTAATGTATTTAACCGCCAAGTTTTAAAATTAGTGACTTATAAATAAGATTAATAAAGCGGTAAACGAAGAAATCCTGGACGTATCAGCATCAACATCTAAAGATATTGTATCCTCTTCTGAGATTGTAGAATTGAATATGCCGACTAATGCCGCAGAATTAGTGAAAAAATGCGTCATATGGCCTGAAAAGAAGACAAATACTACCAGTAGAAAGAGAGAGTATATTCCTTCGGTGTTAACATCAGATAAATGGAAAGATATTATGATGGCAAAGGAAAAGAAGAAAGACAGAAAAGAAGATCAAAAACAGATAAAACTAGCTAAAAAAATAAATAATAACATTAAAAAAAAGAAACCGAGCATTGAAATTCCAGAGACGTCAGAGGAAGAAAATTTGCGTGATACGTCTCATTCGGACTGCGAAGACTGGATTCCACTGGTAAAGCCATCGGGTTTCGAAGAACTAGATCGAACACCCCTGGAAGGAGATCATGTCGTGGTTGAATTCAAGAATCCCAAAGCCATTTTTTATTATGTCGGCAAAATATTGCGTTCAAAAGACGAAGACAATGAGTTCGAGATAAGCTACCTGAGAAAACATAATACCACTGGTAGCCAATTCACAATGCCACAAATTCCTGATTTGGCATCTGTTGCTGAGATTGATATTAAAATGATATTGCCACCACCATTGTTTACAGGTACAACCAAAAGGCAAAATTCTTTTTATACTTTCGAAATCGAACTCTCAGGTCTAAATTTGCGCCAAATCTTATTTTTTTATAAGTTTATTGTATAACTTGAATAATAAACATCGATTTATAATCATTACTGTGTTTAATTTAGATAAAAAATTTAAGTTCCCTACATAGATTCATGTGGCCAAAACCGGCACACGGGTGTGGCCAGAACTGAATAAATTGTGGCCACAACTAATGCATGGGTCCAGTTCAATGAAAAAAAATTATTTAAAAATAATTAAAGAACTGTTACTGGATATATTTACACATATTAAATACAGGTATTTTTATTGTACATTAATGTTGGACAAATTATAATTTACATTTATGTGCAAGTTTGGTGCTCATTCAAAAACGAAAAAATCCTTAAGGTGGCCACAACCGGCCCACTGACCTTATAAGTAAATAACTGCAATGAAATAAATATAGCCAGGCCTTAATTGGAAAAACAGTTTATTTAAAGTTCATACATCGATTTATAATAGCTAACTCAGAAAATGTTTGCCAACATCTATAGTTCATTCATGATAATTATAATGGCGTCCTTTCTTACTTACGTCCTATGGAAGTATTTTGTTTTCTCTTTGTGGCGTTCGTTGTCTTTACCTTTGTCATGGTACAAGGAAATAATGACTAGTTGCAAAACAATGGGACGAAGAAGTACGAGAGATGGCGCGACACTTTGATATTTAACTACGAAATATCCTTTTACGAAGACTTTGCTGCACCATACGTACATTTACTGACTGCAAATTTCCTCACATAAAATGTACAAGACCCATTATATGTATTTCTGCTGGTTTCTTTAATGACAATCAGTGGTGGTGCATGGTCTAACTCATTGGGAGTTTAATCGAAGATTAAAAGGGGAAGATAAAAAGATAAAAAGGGGAGAAAAAAATTCTCTCAGAAATGAGAATTCCCATGTTGGTCTCTTCCACTTTTTTCACATAAACTCCACACAGGTGGCCCTGAGGAAAATAATTTCTTGGAAAATATTTTCTGTGAGGAGGCTCTTTTTGTGTGAAAGGAAGGTGTGAACCTGTGCCTTGAAGAGGCCCCTTTTGTAGGAGGGAGTAATATGCACATTTGCTTTGATAATGCACACTGTTAGTTAAAGAAAGTGGAAGCGCAACACGACATAACAATAAAAAAAAACTTGATTAGATAATACTTTTGGCGGTGAAAATTTCCATATAAAAATTCAGGTTCCGTATGTTTGCGTTAGCAAATCTCGGAAAGTAAACGATGGATTTACTCATTTTTTTACAGAACATCGCTTTTCAGCAGAATCGTGTTTCTGTATATAAAGGTAAGCTCTAGCCTTATAAAATTTGTATAAAAAATAAAAATGTAGGTTCCGTATGTTTGGGTCCGCAAATCTCGGAAAGTAATCGATGGATTGACATAAATTTTTTACATAACATTGAATTTTAGCAGAAGAGTATTTCTGTACATAATTTTAAACCTTTGCTTAATTTTAATAAAAAATTAGGTTACGTGTGTTTGGGTCCGAAAATCTCGGAAAGTAATTGTAATGAGTAATTTTGGATTGACTCAAAATTTTTAGGAACATTTCATTTTAATAGAAGAGTATTTCTATATATTAGCTCTGGCGTAATGAAATTTGTATAAACAAAATTACTACATTTGGTGCACGAGTGGTTTGAAAATGTGTGTATTTCATGTATTTTAGTGGCAGGGAGGGAAGGCAAGAGGGTGTGGTTAACGAAGGATTTTGGGTTCGCGGGAAGGGTGAAGAGGGAGGGGAAAGGCCGGGAAGGTGGAAGGAAAACGCAGGAGGAGAACTGGGGGGCGGGAAAGGGGAAGGGGGTCGCATGAGAATGGACATGCAGGGAGAAACATTTTTTTCTTTGAATGGTATAGCAACGCATGCCGGGAACCAGCTAGTAAAATATGAATAATGCTTCAAATTTTAATGATGGTCATGTCTTCTAACTATTTTAAGTGATCAATACTTAACCCTTTGAATATGTCAGATCTAGAACGAGGTCATTGGAGACTCAATCCAGTTATCTGCTTACATTTCTGACGGTTTGTCAGGAAGTTTTCCTTCAAGAAATAGATCACGGAAATTATTGAAATTTCCGACTTAATACGTTATTCAAATTATAATACGGTTAAATCAAAAGTTTTCAAGGTAGAGTCCCCAAAGAAATCATCTCACGTCTAAATATATAATTGTATAACGAACTTTCGTAAATGTACACCGCATGGACCAGGAATGGATTATTAGGGAAATAGATGGAAGAAGGAAGCGGTGAAATACCAAGAATAAATAACCAATCACATCAAAATCACAATATTGTTGGAATAAAAAACGAGTAAGTTTCAAAGGAGTGTACGAGATGTGTGAAATCACACCCAACATTCCGCAAAGAAAAAGATCAGTTAGTGAGAAGTTTTTCAAAAAGTTTGTTTAAAATATTGATTTAAAAACAATCGAAAAATAGGGAATCCTAGAAATCCTCTAAGAAAAACTGTCTAAAAACACTTGGCGATGAAACTCTGGAGATGAAAGGACTCGTTTTAAATTTAAAACCGGGTATAAAAAAAGTTATTTGTACATAATCGTTTGAGTAGGTTGAGATATTAGGTTTTTAAAGGGAATATAATAATTACTTAAGAAAATAACAACGAAAAAATCCTTTTTTGCTTTTGATTACTGTTATATATGCCTAATTCACAATGAGAAATTCATTATTTTGTTGGTGCTCTTCAAGAATAAATAGGTCCCTAGATTACAATCTGGTTTGTTATTATTTTTACGTCACTACAAAATATTATACTGATGGGTCACACGACCGACATTAACTGTCTACGAATTGTATCTGAGCTGGATGGCGTACTTTGACCGTCACAAGATGCAGTGGACGTTCGGTCAACATCGGCAGCATTCGTGTCTTCGGCAATTCAACACGTTCACATCTGTCGGAACTTTACGCTCTCTAAGCGTAACGGCATCTTTTGATATCAACCAAACTATATGTCATTTCAAAACCCTACGATTATTTAATAGGCTTTGTGTTAAAATATATTCGAATGCGCAATTACGCACCATACAAAGCTAACCGGTGTGTTAGAGCGAAATGGTTATCTCAAAAGACAGATAAGGCAAATCATAAGAACCAAATCTACCTCAAACTAAAACAGAATTGAAATAGTGTGGAAAGGCTGCGTGTTCTTGCCCTATGTTAAAAATGTTACTGGCAGAATTGCCAGGATACTTTGAAGAAAAGCATTAAGAGTATCTTTGGGACTACAACAAAAATATAGACCTACAAAATATAGCCTGCAAAATCCAGAGTGACCAGGTTTATGTAGGCCAGATAGAATGGACCATCTCGAAAAAGATATCAGAACACTTTCGAGATATCCGGTAATTGTTGGCTTCACCAAAACAAAATTATTATATAATACCAGCTCTTAGAGGCGAGCAACATGGTATCGCATCTACATATGTACATAGCACACACTTCACCACAATCGATTACACGTCTGCCCTGATAATATACACTGTTACGAAATATTGGCTAAAGAAGGAGGGAGCGCAATACGGCATAATACCTCAAAAAATAATCTTGATAATGTTGCAACTTACTAAAATAATCATAACCTACTTCAAACTGATATAGTTGTTGAAATGGAAAGATTTTTACCTTTGTTCAATTCATCGGCTACAAGAAAAGAAAAATGTTGTAAAACAAAGTGAAGTGTTTTTTTGTGCATTTGATTTATCGTGTTTTTTTATTCATTTGAAAGTTTTTTTTAAGTAATCAACGATTGAATTTCAAAACTTTCCATGTTTCAAAATCCGGTCTAGGTTTGTTAATTGCCTCTAAAAGGTCAATTAACGTATCTCTCCTTTGGCGCAGTTAAAAATGGAATTCTTGTTTCACGTTTTCTCGAAATATGTATAATCTAATGGCAGATTTAGTGGCTTTTGTCGGCATTTATTATCCGGATTCTTCCTGAAAATTCTTGTCGGCTGAAATTAGTAATGAGCCTCGTGGAATTAGGGTATCCTGCTTTAAAAGCGTTTTTATTAAGCTTAAATTAATTGGATTATTCCAAATTCTTGTAATTAGTGAAAGCATTTCGGGTGTATTGTGGTAAAAATCACGCTTATATTACATAGCCGATGTCCCTGAATCGTAAGAGAATTTGAGGAGTTACGATTATTACTTCCTACGTATTACTTTCACAAATTGTTTATTTTTAGAGATTTAACATTTTTGTAAAGTAATGGTCTTACTACTCGGCTTCGCCGAATTTTTTTTACGTGAACATTCAATTATGTATTTATTTTATTTTAGCAATTTGTGCATTAAAGTTTACAAATTGCTCATTAATTATAAATTATAACATACTATATTTTTTCCAGTTTGACGTAGCTCCTGCAATACATCTTGAACCTTCGAATTGGTACAGACTTTCTGGCAGCGTATTATAAAACTTCATCCCTTTGTTCAGTAAACTATTCTACCTATTCGCTTCTTCCTTTTTTGTGGCCTTCCATTCCTTGCACGTCCTTATTTTACGTATGTGGATGTCCTTGTTGTATTATTTTTATTTGATAAGTATTTTGCTAACAGGTTATTATTTTATGGATAAATATCATATCCTCATAAATATCATCGTGTTCAAGGTGAGCATCTGTTTCACGGTTAGCCAATTTAGTTCCTTTAACATTTTATTTACTTTTGAAAATATATTTTGCTGAAGTATTACTCTCATTGTTCTATTTTGGAGAATTTGATACTTATTATGTTCTCGTTCGTTACACAGGAAAATAATAGTTGAGCAGCAGTTTAAGTGTATGATGTAATCTTTTATCACATTAGAAAGTGGTAGTTTAGATTTTTGGATTTTTATTTTAATGTGTAAGATGTGAATTTAAATTAGTAAAAAATAAAGTTCAACTTTCAGAAAAGAATTGTACAATTTTGATGTTGCCAAAGTTCACCGGTGAAGAAGTTTTCAGCACTGACACATTCCGCTTAACAGTTGTTTGAGAGTGTTATCTAAATTTAAAATGTTGTTCCTGAAGCACTTCAGTTTTGTACAATAAATACTGTATATTTCTTACTATTCATATGCAATGCAAAACCGGAAAAAGGCCGTTAATTAATAAATAAATAAATTCCATTCTCAACTGTCACGGAATCAATAATTCGATTAAAATATATTATTTAATTAATAACAGATCACTTTGAATAAACCACTTTTTAATAAACAATATCGACATGTTTCAATAACAATGTTTTCTTCTTCAGGATATGTTAATATAAAGAAAAATAAATGACAAACAAGTATAGACAATTTAGAAAAAACTATAACATAGACGAAATATTAAAAAGCAGAGGTGAATAATTGCTTAAAAATCAAAAAATAGTTATACAAAATAAAATATAAAAATTATTTAAAGAAAAATAAAATTGCATTTAAATAATAAAAAACTTTTAAGAACAATTAATTAAAATAATTAGTCTAAATCAAAAAATAAATAATTATTGTAAGTATTAATAAGAAAATAAATTTAAAAGATGGCTATTTTTAAAATATGTTTGGTTATTTATAATATTTAAATTACTATTAATGCTTTTTCTAATTTCTAAATCATCCAATTGTATGCCCTTAGTGTTAGTGTGTAAAATTTTAAGACCTGTATTAATATCAAAAGAATGACTTGTTTCCAAAATATGGTTGGCAAATTCAGAATAAAAATTATTATTTAAACATCTTTTATGTTTATTAAAAGAAAATAACTTAGTTAATCTTATATGTTCCTTAACTCTAATGTTAAAATTTCTAGAAGTTTTTCCAATATAAAAAAAGTTACAATCATTACAAATTAATTTATAAACCCCAGATTTGTTCAAAAAATCACATTTATCCTATATTTAAAATATAATTTTTTAATTTGTTATTTGTATAAAAAGCTGGCTGTACATTATTTGGCATGTTTTTAATTATTAAATTTGAAATGCTATTATTTAAAAATATTTTTTTTCTTTAATATTATCATTTTCAACATTAGTACGTGATAAGCTTATTTTTGGTCTTTTTAGAGCATTTTTTGTTACCTGCCAACGCCCTCCCTGTGCCATCTCAACGCCGCTTAATTTCCTCTGGGTCTTTTACTGCCCCCCTGACAGTCTCAAACGCCCACAAGGGGTAGTTATCGCCGACGTTGAGAACCTATGTAGTAGACTCTATTGGAAACTCCAGTGCATTGGTGACCTTCCTCTGCTTCTTCTGCCTCCCACTTTGCCAGTAACTATGAGTCCTCAGTTTGACGAACAAAGTGACCAAAGTATCTTAAGATACGTTGTAGAGTCGTCTTAAAGTCGTCTTTTAATATACCTAAATAATATAATATTGCATGTTTATGTAGTATTCCTCTATGATGAAGATTATTTTAACACATCCTAAAAGAACATAGATTTTCGAGATATCCGCATGAAATTCTCCCCTCAGTGACGATCACGGAATTACTACACCGGCATCAATTTTTTCTGAAAAGGCTTTATAAATGTATCTCTTCTCTTAATCCGAACCGTTTTGCTCGGAAGGATTAAAGCACCCTTGAAGGCTGCGAAGCCTCTCGAGAAACCTTTTTCACTATTTAAGGAGGCTTTCACTGAAGTCGTATCGAAAGTAAAGTTTTCCCCGTCAGAACGCGCCCAAAAGTTAATTTAAAGTGAGAAAATACTACCAGATCGCGTTAATGAGGAAAGCCTTAGCGCTAAAACCATTACCTTACTACTTGACAGGGACTTAAAACCATTAACTTACTGCTTAAGTTTGGTTTTAGACTCTAATAGAAAATTTGAATGTGAAAACGAAATACAAGTTCGGCTGTCGAATTCCTATGTTTCTTCTATTGGTACAATCTCCAATCGGAAGTAAGCTATCATAATAGTCACGCACATTTTGAAGCCAGAGGGTTTGGTTTCTTTCACTGCTTTGTATTTCATTAATATTTCAAAGTAACATTTCTCACATTTTGTAAGTTCATCAAATATATGTTGTTTTATAATTTTAGTGCGTTTTCCATTTTTCTAGCAATCTTCTTACTAACATTATTCGTGCTTATTTTTTAAATCACTAGGATCAGGTTAAATTATAATACTTTAATGAATGTAAAATATAAGAAAAAACTAAATTAAAATTAACGTCAAAAAATAAACAGAAAGTTGAAATCAACAAGAATTAATTTTTTTCATTTGGTGGCAAGTTTTTGAAACAACAATGTTCCTCAAGCAAGATCTTAAGTTATCTATGGTACCTACCTACAGTTAAGTTTGAAAATATCATTGGATTCATGAAATGGCACTTTTTCAAAAATGCGGAGTCAGTAAAAAAATTAAATGCGGAGTTAGCCTACGGATGGAAAAAAAGGGAATCCGTTTTGGTCTTATTCCTCAACTACGCCAACCGAAGGAAATTGTTTCTGTCTCATGTTCATTTTTTATGCTACCTGAATCATAAATAAAATATATCTGTGTTAATAAGCAAGCCCTTTGGAGGAGTCTACGTCGTCATAGAAAGTATAATGTTTTCCCTATTAAACTGCAACAGGTGCACTTGGTCAGGAGTTCAATTATGATTAGTGTTGCCAGTATAATTAATTATTATTAAACCCGACGACATCGATCATCAGCACTAAATTAAGCAGGTGGTACTTAGGCATGTCCATGAATTATTATACAGTAGATGATCGCATCATTAGAGCGTCAAGTCGATTAGGAATATTCAATAATATATAATACATAATTGCGTAACTCTAAATACGATTTTTTTAATACCGATTTCTATAATTTTTACGTTGACCAATATATTTAATTCTCTAGAAATAAAAATTAAGTTCCTACCTAATTCCAAATCTTATGATTTCAGATAAGTTTTATTTATTTAAAACACGTACTTTATTGGAAGACAGGAGTGGGTTTGCAGTTGATAGAACCACTATTCATAGAATCAACGTATTTCTCATTCGATATATTTATAAAGTGAAAACGTATTTATCACCGTCGTGATCGGAAACTCGATGAAACGAAAAATAGCGACACTCAAAAGAGACAAACACATACATCTTTAGTATTTAGCATGCGAGAGAATGATATAATATAATCGGTCTTCTCTTTGAGCGGTGCTCCGTAGTCTCCTCATCCTTGTCAACTTTAGTTTTCTGAAAGTTTCACTTCTACCGCGTATGAATTGCAAATTCTGATTTTTTATAATAATATTCGCCCGTAAAGGCTTTTAAAACGTTTGTGAAATAGTCGTGAAGAAAAATATAATACTGGAATAAATTTTATAGAACCCATGCAGAAAAGTTGTAACATTGAATATTTTTATTGAGATTATTATAAGTCCGTTTGTAACTTTATTCCATGCAGTTGAATACGTCTACCATTTCTGAGAAAGTATTGCTAACTGTATGCAATCTAGGCTAACCGAGTATCAAAATGACACAGTCCTGATATGCAATTTTGAATCAAGTAGTTCTTTTTTTCATATGGAAGGTGATTAAGCTTAATAAATCTATAATAAAAATCTATAATCTATAAAGAGGGTGAGGTTTATAAATATTTAGGATATCCGCAATCAAATAGATTAGATCATACTAGTATTAAAAATGATATTAGGATTAAATTTAAAACTAGGATCAGAAAAATTTTGAAATGCAATCTATCTGCTAAAAATTTAGTAAAGGCGATAAATGCTTGGGTAAAACCTCTATTAACTTACTCATTTGGCATAATTAAATGGTCAAATACAGATTTAGATAGCTTAGAACGATTAATTAGAACTACATTAACAAAATTTCGTTCCCATCATCCAAATTCAGCTATAGAACGAATTAATTTACCCAGAAATTTAGGAGGTAGAGGTATAGTCAAAATAACATCCTTAAAACATAATCAGGTAGAAATGCTAAGAAATTTTTTCCATAGGAAAGTTCAGTAGAAAGTTCAAGTTCCATAGAAAGTTCAGAAATGCACAAAATAATTTGCAAGGCAGATAGAAATATTTCACCATTAAATTTATACGACGAGAATGCCAGCATTCTTATAAATACCAACCAGGAATTATTAGATTCCTGGTCAAATAAAATTCTTCACGCAAAACACTTCAATTATCTGATTACGAAAGATTTTTTAAATATTTATATTGAGGGATCAGTAGGATTTATCGGACCAGTTAGGATTTCATCAGAGCCGAACCCTTTGATATGAAAATATCTGGAGTCGGTGAAATATTTTCCCATTATGTTTCTGGTGGATTGACGTATTGTTCTTGTATTGTTTTGTATTTATTATACTTATATAGTGCACTTACATTGCGTTAATTTACTAGATATTCATTTGTGGAAAAGTGTGTGGAAGGGTTTAGTCTTTCATTTGGGAAAGATTCAACCCGGACATAAAATCTGGAGCACCGTAATAATAATAAATATTATTATTATTTTAATAACTAGGATCAGAAAAAATTTGAAATGCAATCTATCTGCTAAAAATTTAGTAAAGGCGATAAATACTTGGGCAATACCTCTATTAACTTATTCATTTGGCATAATTAAATGGTCTTATACAGATTTAGATAGCTTAGAACGATTAATTAGAACTACATTAACAAAATTTCATTCCCATCATCCAAATTCAGCTATAGAACGAATAAATTTACCTAGAAATTTAGGAGGTAGAGGTATAGTCAAAATAACATCTTTAAAACATAATCAGGTAGAAATGCTAAGAAATTTTTTCCATAGGAAAGCTGATAGTTCAGAAATGCATAAAATAATTTGCAAGGCAGATAGAAATATTTCGCCATTAAATTTATACGATGAGAATGCCAACATTCTTATAAATACCAACCAGGAATTATTAGATTCCTGGTCAAATAAAATTCTTCACGCAAAACACTTCAATTATCTCAACCAAACATATGTTGACAAATTTTCGTCAAACAAATGGTTGAGTATTGGAGAGTTGAGCGCAGAAATAGAAAGCTTTATGCTTGCCATTCAAGATAGAGTCATTAATACTAAAAATTATAGGAAGCATATCATCAAAGATGCAAATCAAATTGATGATTTATGTAGAAAATGTTTGGCTTTTCCGGAAACTATAGAACATATTATATCGGGATGTTCTGTATTAGCGCCGTCCGAGTATACATTTAGGCACAATCAGGTTTTAAAAATAATTCACCAAAGTTTGGTAATTAAACATAACTTGATTGACTGCCGTAATGTACCATATTATGAATATGAACCAAATTCATTTTTAGAAAATGAATTTTATAAAATTTATTATGATAAAACTATTCTGACAGACAGAACAATTAGTCATAATAGACCCGATATAGTTTTACATGACAAAATTAAGAAAATAACTTATATCATTGATGTCGCTATTCCAAATTCTTGTAATATTCAGAAAACTGTTTCTGAAAAAATAAGAAAATATACAGATTTAGGAAATGAAATTAAAAGAATTTGGCATTCTCAGACTATAAAAATATTACCATTTGTTATTTCGGCTACTGGCATTATACCTAGCTCTCTCATTCAAAATTTAGGCGTATTAGATTTGTCAAAAAATTTGTACATAAAAATGCAAAAGTCGGTCATTTTAAATACATGTAGGATTACGAAAGATTTTTTAAATATTTATATTGAGGGATCAGTAGGATTTATCGGACCAGTTAGGATTTCATCAGAGCCGAACCCTCTGATATGAAAATATCTGGAGTCGGTGAAATATTTTCCCATTATGTTTCTGGTGGATTGACGTATTGTTCTTGTATTGTTTTATTCTTATATAGTGCACTTACATTGCGTTCATTTACTAGATATTCATTTGTGGAAAAGTGTGTGGAAGGGTTTAGTCTTTCATTTGGGAAAGATTCAACCCGGACATGAAATCTGGAGCACCGTAATAATAATTAATACCATAAAGATTCATATTCTTTGAGTTTGATAATTCATTTAATTCTCTAGAAAGTAAATATTATTAATAAAATTTATGTAATTATCAGCGAACCCAGCAATTGATGAAGAAAATTATTGAACTTTGCTGGATTCACTGTTATAATTATTGTCCTTTTACAGAATTACTCTTATGAAAACCTACCGACACCACATGACTTGCTGAGTATAATACAAGTGCTTCGCTAATACGGCAACTTTTTCTCATCTCCTTTTAGTTTTTCTTCGCTGAACTAATCACTTCATCCGCCTTACACTCAGCCGCACTACGCATAATCAAACGATTCCCTTCCTTTCTTCCTCCATTCTCTCATTATATTCCTCTACCCAAGTGGGTTCTGTCCTACTATCAACATATTATTGTATTTCTTTTTATCGTATACAAGTAATTCAAGTATGACGATTCTCAGCAGCTGTGGTTTTGTGAGTTAAATCTTTTATTTTTGTTAATCAACAATTACATCTCAAAGTAGTGGAGTAAAAAAAGAAGAAAAATTATGTGTTGGGGAACCCTCGTATTCAATTCTAGTCACTAAGCAGGGTAAAATCTTTGAATGCTTAGATTACAAAAAAAGAAAATGAAAAAAATCTACAATAAATTATTTTAATAATTTACTTGCGCAGACACGTGATCATGGGATCGTTTAATTTTTTTAAATGTTAGTTCCATTTTTGTAAATGACAATAATAATTTTGCATTAAAAATAATATCATATTACGGTTAGGTAAGTACTTTATCGCTTGTATGAATTCTCCACACAATCAGTTCCAATTTTGAAAACGATACTTAAAGTAAAACCTTCATCTTTCTCATCTCCTTGACCTCTCCACTACCTTCAACCTAACAACTTCGCCCAAATTTTTAAACAGTATTACGTGACGGTTTTCAGATGTAAAATTTCCGTACACAAAAAGTACCTACCCACAATTACAAAGCCGTAGTGTTAAAGAATAATGATAGATATTTTTGAAATATATAATATGTGTTAAATTCTTGCCTTAGTCACGCACCAATTTTTGTGTCAAACTAAACTTTTTTTTATTTGGCACTGAGTAAAATAATTACCTTCAGAACATACCTCATATTTGGCGATACTGTGTGGAAGGTCTTTTAAAGGAAATGATGGAAATAAAATTTTGGGAAGGAAAAGGATATGAGGGGTGGTTGGGAATCTGGCGGTCAGTGGGTCCTGGAATGAGGGACTTATGAATCCATCACTCCCCAATGTGGTGCGAGACAATGTGTCAAGAGAGTCCAGCTGGAAATTTCAAAGGTCTCTCCAAACCGGCCTCGCTAGATCCGGCCCTCCACGCAGTTAGTGGACCGATCCATCCACTGCCCAGACCCGGACAAACTTCAACATGAACCTGGGCTCTCCTGCTAAGTCACCAAATGTAGCGAACCACGTGGAGTGATCTATGGCTGAGGTGTTGGTTATCCAATAAAGGTACCTGTACCCGCATCCCAAATTGAATTATTTTTCTGAATATTTCGTCGTTATTTGTCAAAACTATAAAAACCATCAGACAAACTAACGAGTATACGTATATATTGGAATCTAAATATATTATTATTATTTGATTAATGAAGACAAGGCGAAACTCAATCAAAAATCTGAAACTGAAAGATCAGGAAAGATACGGTCACATCTGGGACTCGAACCTAGGACCTTCGGCTTTCCGGGCCGCAACTCTACCAACTGAGCTAATGTGTCCCAATCAGGTTCGGTCATTTTTAACTGTATCATACTTCGACTACGAACTACCAACATTATTTTCATAACGCGTATTTATATTTGCTGCTATCTTTGTGTATGATTGCAATATTCAACCAGAACTACGTAAATTATATCTAGATGGTATAAATTTATCCATTTTTATTTAATATGCGACATCTATTGACCTCTCTGCAAGTGTAAGATGAATGTTATTTATATTTTTAACTTATTGAGTAAAACCTCAAATCATAATATTTAATTAATGAAGACAATATTAGCGAAACTCAATCGAAAAATTAGAAACAAAAAAATCAGACAAAGATACGGACACATCTGGGACTCGAACTCAGGACCGATTTTCGCTAAAATTATTAATTAAATATTACAATTTAAGGTTTTACTCATTAAGTTAAAACTGAAAATGCATATTATTATTATTAACTATTTGGATACAAAATATATCATTAAATATTCCGATCCAGCTTTTGTAATTGAGGATAAATAATGAATTGCGAATACAAAAATAAATATAGAATATAATTTTTTATTAAGTATTACAGAGGGAAATTATAGGAGAGAGGAGAAGCAAGGAGTATGAAGAGAAACAGAGCGGCTTACCAAGAGTATATTAAGAAAGGCAGCCGTACGTAAAATTAATTGGTTATTGATTATGCCTTAATTATTATTTGAGGATTTCCCGATATGTGAGATGTAAGTATATTACGTATTTATCTTGACTAGCAGTTAAAAACTCGCTCCGCAGGTTTTGCCGCTAGGCCTTGCAGACCATTTTATAAATTCGATAGGAACTGGTTCCAAAAATATCCGGTTTCTCGGATCCACTGGGATCCAGTGACAGCTAGTACTCCGGGATAATTATTTATTATTATTATTATTTTGCCGCTAGGCCTTGCAGACCATTTTATAAATTCGATAGGAACTGGTTCCAAAAATATCCGGTTTCTCGGATCCACTGGGATCCAGTGACAGCTAGTACTCCGGTAAAATTATTTATTATTATTATTATTTTGCCGCTAGGCCTTGCAGACCATTTTATAAATTCGATAGGAACTGGTTCCAAAAATATCCGGTTTCTCGGATCCACTGGGATCCAGTGACAGCTAGTACTCCGGGATAAGTAAACATGACCGGCAATGACGTCACGTATAATGTATAGACGCGTGGTATTATTATTCACAACTACCAGTTACAATAATAATCATCTTATCGTCTATCTGTCCATGTCCGGAGAGATTTACGAAATTACAAATCAAGTAGTACCTCAGTTTTGCGTAAGGCGCGGCATCAGGATTGCATTCTTAGCCGGATTCTTTAATTTCAACCGTACAGTCTCTAGGTAATTAATACTTTTTGATTCATTTTAGGCCCTGACGAAAATAATTTCCCTCAGAGATATGTCGTCTTAGGAGATATTTTATGAAGGTTTTTTAAGGAAAGGAAGTAGAGGAAGTTCTGGGAAAGAAAAAGGTATGAGGGGTGGGTAGGAATCTAGGGATCAGTATGTCCAGGAGTGACGGACGTATGAATCTACCCCTTCAACTGCGGAGCAAGGCGATGGGTCGAGAGATTCTGGCTTCTCAAACAGTCTCGATAAAATGATCCGGCCCGCCACGCAGCAACGAACCTCACCCCATGAACCCGGGCACCCCTACTAAGTCACGAAACGTAGCGAAACACTTGGGATGACCTATGGCAGAGGTTTTGGTTGTCCAATAAAAGGTTCCCGTGGCAGCGGTACCCATACCCGCCTCCCAAAAGCCTAAATGAATATTTAATAAAAGTCCATTCCCCAGGTTAGGAATCACCGGTTTAACTGGTAATAGCAGACACACACACCTACACATTAATTTGTCGAATTCACTCTCTTACAATTTTAATCATTCTCAATTCCTGCGGATTTTTATACTATTTTTTGTTTCTTTTCTTTCTGAGATTCCCGACTCTGTAAATAAGTGTGCTTATTATTAATGCCGCACGCCCCAAAGTTAAAATGCCGGTTATGTTTTGCAGAGGAGCAAAGGTCGAGAGAAACCGAAACGGAAGGTGAAATTACGTAATTTTGTTAGCACTTTTACTTTTCGTGACAGCGAAAAAGCTAAACTAATAATGCTGTCGGTTTAAAACACAGAAGTGGGAAATTATGTCGTTCCACTAATTTATTTACATTTTTATAAAGTTTTTTTTTTAGGGCTCCCTCTTGAGGTATTTTCACTTCAATATTTTGACACGTAAGGACTCAAACTTTTACAGTTTTACTAAAAACACATATTTTGCGTTAAGTACCGACGTTTTGGAAAAAGATATTGGTTCCACTGGGACTCGAACCCTGGGCCTTTTGCTGACATGGCAAGAGCTCTACCAACTGAGCTGTGGAACCCATTTCCAATTCGGTCACTATTAACTGTATCATACTTAGACTAAGAACAACCACATATTATTGGCTATATCTTTATATATTTTTTAATATGTGAATACCTCACAAGAGTCCCAGCTACTTCCAGCTGGTGCCAGTGAGAATATGCCCCAATAAGTAAAATCACAAGGAGGAAATCCATAATTGGTTTTATTTTGGCTATTCAAACAAGGACAAAATAGAAAAATGTAAACTTTCGATTTGCCGAAAAATAAATAAATGTCCTTACAAAAAAAAAGGACAGTGTCCTTACGGTTTCTTACGGTAAATGAACTAACAGTTTAACTAAAATCAGTTTTTAAACGACTTCGAAAAGGATAAGGTTATCAATTCGACGGTACTTTTAAATTTTTTTTTTTTTTATATTTGTTACCTCAGAACTTTCGATTTGGTTAACCGATATTGATGGTTCTTTTTTATTAGAAAGCTGGTGCTTCCCGTGTGGTCCGATTTTAATTTGGCCCAGTTCTGACGATGGAATCCATGAGAAAACCATATATGTCTTAAATTTGCAATAAGTATGTGCGCGACAAATGGACGAATAACTCAATATTACGCCAACAGATTTCGATGTTTCTTTTTTTGAAGTAAAACATCTTTACGCACGCTCGTCACTTAAAATCAAAAAATTAACAAAAATTTTAACAAAACATAAAACGACTTAAAAAAATGCACTAAAAAGTAAAAAAAAAATTCGTATGATTGTTATTTTTGGAGTCGGTGTCAGCCAAAATCTCCACATCTCACCTATAACTACCTATGTATGTAGTTACCTTGGCTGACACCGACTCCAAAAATAAAAATCATACGAATTTTTTTTTTACTTTTTAGTGCATTTTTTTAAGTCGTTTTTTTGTTTTTTTTTTTTTGAATTTTGTTTATAGGTGAGATCATGAGGTGAGATTTTTGTAAATAACATCGACCTAGGTCGAAGGTAAATAACCTTACTGTATAATAAAAACGGTTTCATGGTAACATACCTTACCGTATAAAAATAGTTTTTATGGTAAATAACCTTAGCGTTAAAAAAAACGGTTTCATCGTATCATACCTTATCGTTTAAAAACAGTTTTTATGGAAAATAAAATTGCCGTACAAAAATACAGTATCGTGGTTTCAACAAACCTGACTGTATAAAAACAGTTTTTATGGTAAATAACCTTACCGTATAAAACAGTTCTCCTGGTAAATAACCTTACTGTACAAAAATACGGTTTCATGGTAATAGACCCTAAATGTATCCAAATAGGCCAATATTACGGATATTTCCCATAAACTCGTGAAAACATTTAATCACTTTATCCCTTAATCACTTATTCCTGTGACGTTTTGTCCCTGTAGTTATAATATGGTAACCCATTATGTACACATCTATCTCCTTTTCTCTATTACTATGTAAGATTTTAATTGTATACTCTCTCACCCTTTATTTTATATTTGTCTCTTTCTTACATATAATATGCATATGTTATTAGCCGTTCGTAAAATTTAGGCTGATCATGATGTAGCTAGGCGCATCGTGAAATGGCGGCAGATAGTGATGTGCCTGAGACGCATCATGCATGATCTGCCTGATTTTACGATTGGCCTGCGACATGTGTAAGCTCACACATTGTATTTTTTTATCGCTTTAATTTAATAACCTGAAGATGTTTGTGTTAAGCGAAGCCGATCGGCTTAAAAAAAATCTACAAACAAAATAATTGTTTTATTTTATTAATTTGTCAAACCACAAAGTGAATGCTTTCTACCAAAATATTATTATTTAAATTATTCAGTTTGGTTAGGTATTTTGGCCACAAATCCAAATAAGTTTTGCATGAAAAAAGTTCGCCCAGTCGCTTCTCTTAACAGCATTATTCCAATAATCTAAATATTACATACAGTATTACTTTATGGGCTAGTAATTTTATAACGTACCAAATTGAGAAGACACCATATTTTTTATTGTGTATCATACTACGTAGGAATCCTACTGTCCGAAGGCAGTGAGTACCTATATGGCAACAATTACGAGTAAACTATACATTCCTAGAATCGCCTCGGTGAAAGAACACTATTTAGAATCTCATTCTCAATTCGGTTCGACCTAGCTCAGAATTGTGACCCCTATCTCCAATTTCCATGGTGGACAAGGCTCCTTTACTCCTCGCAGTTCTACGCTGTGTGGACGTCTGCGGACACAGACGTACCGGAAGCCAGATATACTTGGTCACTCCAGCACATTTGCTTCTTCTGCTTTCCACTTTGCCAGTTAAATAGTTAAATACTATAAGTTTCTCCAAGTTGGAGTCCTCAGTTTGGCGAGCAATGTATCCGAAGTAACTTAAGATACGTTGTAAGCGGATAGTTGAAAGTTTATTGTGGTTTCCAAGTTCTTCCTGGATGGACGCATAAGCACTAGACATAGCTCTTCCAGGATTTGTGAATCTGGCTGTCCATGGAATCCTGAGCATTTTTCTTCAGCACCACATTTCGAGGACGTCTATCCACTTTCTTTCGTTAGCTCTTGTCCATGTTTCCATACCGTAAGACACATGGGGAGAATCTAATCTTGAGATGGTGTAGATCTGAATAGCTGGTACTTCCCGACACTTCCCCACCCATCCATTCCTCACTTCAATCAGCTTCACAACATCCTTATTGGGGATGCTATGGTTCCACTCGCTTCAGACAGTAGTGAATGTGCGATATTCATACAAAAGAAGTTTTCTGAATAGTGGTTTAATCAACTTTTTTAAAAACCCAGTTTTATAAAATACTTCATTGTTTTATGGAAAATGTATCTACTCACAGAATAAACAAAATCTCATAATAAAAGACTTAGATATTTAGGTCTGCGTGAAGAAATCTAGAAAGCTTTCTGTTTCTTTAATGCCATTTTATTATACAGAATCGTCTAGGAATATTAAATTCGCCGAGGAGATTTTTTTACTTATTTTAATGCTGCGAAATAAAAATATTTTATAACCACACAATATTTTTAATATTCTTAAATAATATAGCCACATGTTTGGTGTGTGGGCGGTGAAGCATGATAAAGATGTCTGTGAAAAGAAGCTAAATATCTGGAAGGAAAGTACACGTATTTAATCAAATTAAGCCTTCTTACTTTCAAAATGCCAAAATGGCATGAATAAGCCGCTTTTTCAAGATGTTTTGCGAAAATAATCACATTTATGTGGGAGATATACATATGGTATAGAAAATTACAAAAAAAAATATATTATCTTATCTTACTAATTTATAAATGCGAAAGTTTGTACGGATGGTTGGATTTTACTATTTCAAGCAAAAAATATCGAATGAAATTTATAAATTCTTTCACTAATCGAAAGCTACTTTATTTGCGCGTAACATGGGCTATACATATTGGTAAGCTCTGGCGTTATGAATAAGCTGTGGCGTTATGAAATTATCTATTATACGCTTATTGGCAAAGCGTGTTACTAAGTAAATGTTTGACGTGGTCTGTCAATATTTTTTCTTTGATAGCGAAAATTTAAATATTAGGATTCTAATATGAATATTTAGTGTAGGTAGATACAAATATAAAATAGGTAATTCTCTACATTTTGACCTAAGCCAACAGCCATACTAATATTATGAATGCGAAAAGAAGCGTATTTGATTGTTGATTGATTGGGGGAGGGGGAGTGGTAGAGGGGGGGGGGGGGGGGGGGAATATGCGAGCGAAGCCGGGGTAAAAGCTAGTTATTAATATATCCAAAAATTTATTAATTTCTTATTAACCACTGGAGTGCTTTTTGCCACAATACGACACTATTTAAGATATCTCGGATTGCTTTTCTGCCAATTTTGGCAAAATGTGTCCTTATTGGTAAGTGATTAAGTAGAAGTTTACGATTTCATAATAAGTATTTTTTTTATAAATCCTACGAATATGTGGTAATCGACAAAAGAAAGGTGAATTCATTGGCTATATATATTACGTAGAACTATAATCAGTTGGTATATTATTTCCATATTAAAATTTGCGGGTATGTTTTTTTTTAATATGGACGGAGAATATTCAAAATGTTCATCAAAAAATCTCGAGTGATCGGAGAAAAAGTTTTAAATTGCGCTGTCGCTCCAGTGGTTAAAAGGGAGTGGAAAAGAATTTTAATTTCGAAAATTATATTATCGCATAAATAACATGTGCCATTAACCTGAATTTTTTCGCTTTTGGGAACAACTGTTGTAGGTCTCACCGAAATAGTGTTTTATCCCTTACTATCATGTTGATGAATATTATCAAAACGGCTTTAGAAAGAGAAAACACCACGCTTTATATTCAAATCTGAAATTTAACCACAAAATAATTAAAATGTACACATTTGTGAAACCAAAGTTTCCGACGACAATTTGAAAAAAAAGGAATTTTTTATTAATTATTTTAGACAAAAAAGTGAAATGACTATAACTTTTAAAAGTCGTTTGTATAATAAAATACGTATGAATATGGTTTTTCGTGTCGGTAGATAATTTTAGTTTAAAAAAACGTAAGGTTAGCCATTTGTAAAACTATTTTATGCTTACATTCATAATTTTTGGATTTCAAAAATCATATGTTTATTTCTTATAATAAAATTTGATAACGTATTTCATCGCCTTCGAATCAAAAAAAAATATTTTAGGGATACGTTCAGAAATGTAAATTTTATTCTAAAGCGGAAATATTCTGACCTGCTCAATGTTATTTTCGTTATTTGTTTTTGTAAAAATTTATTTTTATTCTAATTATTATTATTTCAATTATTATTGAAGTAACTACATATAATTTTCTTCTTTTTTTTTTTTTTTTTAATTCTTATATATATGATATCAGACGTGAGCTGGATTGAGTTAGAATCGCATTGTTTTATCTTTCAAAAAAACAGCACAAAAGTTTTTTCCAAATAATATACATTTTACTTGAAATTTTTTGTTTATATGATCTATTTCAACTTTACCGCACTTCAATACAAACTGAACACTTTAAATATCGCTGGATATTAATTAATTTACAAATCTCTGAAATAACTTTCGGCTACCGGTCTGAGGAGATAGGAATTAAATTCCTCAAACGGTATTGAGTCAATACGAGTTACACACGGTGAGAATATTATGAGCTATAAAATATAGGAATTCTGTGATTAATTCAGAGCATATTCATATCCCAAATTACAAAGACGTTCCCTAGAAGTCATGGCTTGAATTTGCCTCCAACGGAGTTAATAATAGATGGAAGGAATTTTTCAATACCGTGCGGAGTAAGTAATTTGATTTTTGCTGGAGAAGTTTGAATGCAAAAAAAGAGTGAAAAGTTCGATAAATTGAGCTCGTAATATGCGCAAGAGAGTATATTATGATAGTTTTTCGATATTTTAAACAAAAGTTGTAATAAAATTGTGCCATACTAAATATCACACGATGGCGTGATCGGATGACGATCACGGCCGATAACTTTTCGAGGTGTAAGGCTCTTGGCTCGCAATCCGAAGGTCGCGGGCTCGAATCCCGGCGTGTGCAAATAAATTTTATTTGAGTGATTTGCGTTATTTCACAATTAATTCATTTAAAATAGTATATATTTTATTTGCGGCACGTTACAGACAGAAAGAGACTCTTACTATCGCCCTGGTGTAAGACCACCATTTATAATTGAAAAGTTGCTTGAAATGGCTTTAGCCGTGTTCGGTGACCAGATCTGAATAGCCAGGTAATTTCCGTAACCTTCCTTTTCTCCATCTTCTTCCCCTCCCCAATTCCTTCATCTTCACAATATACCCAAATTGGGGATGCCATAGTCTTACTGGCTCCAAACTGGAGCAGCTGGGAATCTTGTGAGGTATTCATGTAAAAAATATATTATACTTATGTATAAAATCAGAGTGGCTAGTAGTCACCGTTTGCGTGGAAACGTCTTATTTTTTTAATTAATTAATATTGGCATAATTTGTTTTTTTGACAGTTTCGTTAGTGATGGACGTGTGAATCCATCCCTCCAACTGCAGTGGGAGTCGAGAGTCTGGCTGGAGAGGTCAACAGGACAGCCAGATTCCAGCCAGAAATAATATTTTATTTGAAACCGTTTGAAACATTTTATTTATTTTTTTTTATTTATTTATGTTTATTTAGGAAGCATACGGCTTGATGGATAAAGTATGTTGTTGTTGAATTATTCTTCGGCAAAACTATGATTGCGTTTTTCTCGAAACTTTTTTAAGACGTTTTTCAACCTGGTTGACGATTATTTATTATTATTATGTATTACAGTTGTGTATAAAGTATGTTGTTGTTGAATTATTCTTCGGAAAAACTATGATTGCGTTTTACTCGAAACTTTTTTAACACGTTTTTCAACCTGCTTGACGACGTATTAAAAAAACTATACATCTCATTTACATGCACCAAGTCTTAAACTGTTCGAAAATCTAGTGTCTACCACGTAGGGGGTTTTTGATACCTAAAAAAAAGAAAAAAAATGCGGACCATTGAATTTTATTTTCGATTTAATTTGGAAAGTTTTCATTTCATAAAAGAAAAATAGAGGGGGACTGTTTTTCTAATATGTTGTCAACCAGGTTCAAAAACGTAATTTCAAGAAAAACGAGTTCAAAGTTTTACTGAAGGATAATTCAACATACAAACTGCTTAAAACTGTTTCAAATAAATGCTGTATCTCCGTCGATTTTGCGAATTTCCTTAAAATATTTGATGAGAGCTTATTAACAAATGCATCTATCAGAAAATGAATTTAAAAAATCACCTTTTTTACAGTGTCCTGGTGCCTTAAAGCCTTGTTTAGGATTTGATCAAGGGAACATGGAGAAACCCCAGATTCAGGGGCCCGTGTGAACTGAATAAAAAGCTTGTATTATTACATCAACTTCTTAAAAACTAGTGGGGGGGAGGGGGGGCCTCAATCTGCTTTGCCGCCCCGGGCCTCTGTTCTGGCTTAGTCCGCCACTACACTTTACCCTTTTCTAACTTCCAAAATTATTATTTTTCTACCACAACGTAATTTTATTCATAATTAATCTGTTTTTAAACTACATCACGAAGGCATGCCATCACCCCATTCAATAAAAAAAAAACTAAACGAATAAAATACAATAACTCTTTATTGCACATAAAAGGACACATTCATAAAAACAAAAATAAGCTAAAAAAAACAGTGAGCGGTCTTATCACTAAAGTGATCTCTTACAGACACCCTTGGTACGAAGAGAAACAAAGAAGTTTAGCAAGCAGATAGGTAGTGCGCACTAAGGCTTGAACAACATTTATATTTTAAACATATAATTAGAAATCAAAGCAAAAAAAACTCAAACAAACAAATGCCAAAACAAACCACACCGGTACTAACAATCACATCCCCATTGATACTAAGTATGTTGCTTGAATAGAAGGAAAGTAAAATACAACTACGTTTAAATATTTATTTTAATTATTGACTTTTTTTATTATTTGTGATGTCTGCATGATGTGAACATTAGATATTGGGTTATAACCAAATTATTATAATTTGTTGTTTTCTTTAATGCATATTCCTAATGTTATTAACATGTAAATGTTCCTAATAAAAAAAAATTAGAACATCTTTTTCCAAAATTTGTGCCAGAGTTGCTCACTAAACAGTAAGTACTTTCTCACCATTGACGCAAGTAATTTTTGCGGGGCCTCTAGGCAGTTGCCTACTCTGCCTAAAGGATAATTCGGTACTGCTTCCATCCTCAAGATCCCGATAAAACTCACTCCATGCACCTGGACATCCCAACACCAAGATAGTAGTTAGGACCATTAACTTTTGAAAAGAGATATATACCTAAAGACCGTATTTATTTTGAATACCAAAATGAAATAGTTCTTATTCTTATAGACTAGCACATTCTTAGAGAAACAAAATACAGAAATTATGAAACCTAAAAACCTAATGTCTTTCAATTATCAATAAATTCCAAAAAAATGTTTCGCAAATTGCCAAAACCCTTATTTAATCTAATAATCTGAATGCAAATTGAAAAGAAACGAAATAATTTTCCATCTTTTATAAGTTGGGAAAAGGTTTTCTCGATACGTAATTCTTTTTTTCCTACTTCAGTATAGCCCCGGGCTTGTAACCAGATAAGCCAGTTTTGCCGTTTTCTCGATATAATTTTGTGCCGGAGCAATTTAGATAAAATATTTGAATTCTTAGCTGCCTCCCCTTTATGGCGTCCTGGTAACTAAATTTGTTCTCCACGTGTTTTTACGAGGTTATTTACGACTCTCGAATGAATACTTAATTACCAATAATATGAATCATGATTTTCTGCCTACATTCTTAGATTTAAAAAAATACTATTTAGCAGCATAATTTTGTTACATGCGTCAGGTTTTTGCAATATGTGTACAATTTTGCAAAACAAACAATTATATTATTTTTAAATGTTAGCCGGTGTTCATGCTTAGGAAAAAAACGTGCTGTGGAAACAAACGGTTCACACCAATTAAGAGGCGGGTATGGGTACCGCCGACACGGGAGCCATTTATTGGATAACCAATTCCTCTGCAGTAACCCAAGAGGTTGGCTACGTTTGGTGACTTAGCAGGGTCTTGGCCGCAGTGCGTCTGCCCAACAGCTGCATGTCAGGTCGGATAGGGAAAGAATGGTTGAGGGATTCCCTTTAACTTCTCCAACTGCACTCTCTTGGAAAATCGCCTTGCACAGCAGTGGGAGGAACATACCTTCTCCTTCACAGAACTTTCTTTCCTAAAAAAGACCCCCACATAGCATCAAAGATGACATACGCCCTGAGGAGAATTATCTTCCTCAGGGCCTCCTGTGAGAGAGCTATTGTAAAAAAGTGGTTCGCTATGTTTGGTGACTTAGCAGGGATGCCCGGATTCGTGGGTGAGATATGTCTAGGTGTTGGCAGTGGACGCTTTTGCCAACTTACTGCATGGCGAGCTTGATCGGGAGAGACTGGTTGAAGGAGTCCTAACGTAGACCTCTCCAGATGGACTTTCTCGACCCATCGCCTTACACCGCAGTAGGAGGAATGGATTCATATGTTCATTACTCATGAACACATTGACTCTCATCTCTTTTACCTTTTTTTGTTCACAGAAATTTCTCTCCTTCCTTTCCCTAAAAAGACACTCCACACAGCATTCTCCAAGACGATATAGACCCTGAGGGATTTTTTTCAGAGCCAGGATTCTCAGAAAAAAACACATAGGAATGTGGAGTAATGTAAAACAAAATTGTTGCTTTTGTGCTGTACCTAGACAAAAAAAATAACACGCTGTAGAAGTGGAAATGAAAGTAGACAGGATTGGGGAGGCCACGATGCACCACACAAAGAGGATATCGATAGGCTACGAAGCGCCGCACAAAGACGAAACCGATAATACTATCTCATTCTCTCGCAGGCTAAAATCTTAAAAAATTTGTCTCTTTTTAGTGATTTTTTTTTAGTTTCAACACGTTTCAAATCACAACGGTGCTCAAGAAATTTTCACTTCAGCTATCAGATCACCGTACCCAATCCATGAGTACTAGTATAAACGAATATGTTAGGCAATCATACGATACTCCGGTCTAATAATAGAATACGTGATACAGCCCGTTACATGACTACTCGATTTTTTACCGATTATCTAAAGCGATACGGATTTATTTTAGGTTTGATACGAGGTCATATGAATTTAGATAAGATGGGAAAGTCATCTACAACTTGATGACAAAGTTAAAACGATACGATGATACGATAATATTTTAGCTACTGTGATCTGATACGGTAAAATGATACACATAAGCTCTCCGAATCTTCAGAATTTCATGGAAAATCTTACTTCACCGATTACGATATATTTATATAGTTTGCTATATATTAATTACATAAGTGACTCCCGACCGATCACTTGTAGTAGTGGCATCGCGTTTGGGTCCTAGCCGGACGTCGCGTGTTCGATTCCTCGGCTGGCTAAGTCCTCTATCACAACACAAGCAACATTTTCCGCTTTCTGTGGGGGTAGTAAGAGATTTTCCAATATGCCGAGTTACGAATATATTTACCAATATATTCGTAACCCGACAATATTTGACTTTCCTTTTTAAAAATTAAAAACAAAAAAATCTGGTAAAAAAAAAACTCTACCATTATTAATATACATGTAAAGGAATACCTACCTAGAAATGCATAGGATTCCTTTATGTTCGTATTTTAAAAAGGTGTTGTCATGGAGACAGAAAATGATAGATGATTTGTTGTTTTGTTGTCTAGCTGGGTAGCACAGATTGAAGTAAGAAGAAGATTGAAAAATAAGTTTATAATTACAAAGTGATATAATATTTTGAAGACGGACAAATAGCTTTAATTGTAGTTTCTTTATCAGCAAAGCAATTCATGATATTTGTATGTCACATTATTAATAAAAAATTACAACAAATAGACAAATTGTCTTATATACATATAAACAGGTGTACCGGCCAGTACGAGTACTTGACTCACTTCAATCAGTAATTCCTGACATTATTTGGAGTAAAAAATGCAAATGGCGTTTTGGTCTCCAGTGACTTTTTTCGAAATTTTTATTTTTTTCTTCGAAAAAAAAAAAAAAAATTCCCCATGACCACGCTGGTTTTCAGTCACCTTATCCCGACCCTATCTCAAAAAAGGGATCAAAAATGTCACCGGAGTCCAAAATTTCTTTGAATTTTTTACTCAAAATATTGACAGGAATCACTTGTCAAAAAAACAAGTGATTCAAATATGTCAAGCATTCTGTATACAAATATATATTTTTTAAGGCCTAGGAGTATAATATCCCTAATAATTTGAAAAAATAGTTTATCGTTACTGTGATAATCCTGAACTAGACTTTAGGTATGACTTGACAAAGTTTTTACTTTTTTAGTATCACCTATAATCTAGCACATAAACTAAAACCAACCCTTTTTTTACCACCTAAACGGGGTAAAATTAGTTTCCGCGAAAAACACCCGCGGCGCTAGTTGTCACAAAATAACAGCCGTTGTAACTGCCACGTAATTATTAATTTTGATTACAAAATAATAAAACATGTTATTATTTGCTATTTGCATAGTTAATAAATAATAATACATATGATTTTATTTGCTATTTCTTAACATCGGCCAAAATTGTATGTAAGTATTGTAATTTGATGTATTGTGATCTCTGAATTAGTACGTATCAAAAATCGAACCTTCCAAAAACGGAATGTGTGTTTCCATCATTGATATATATATGCGTAGATGAGACATTTAGCGAATGAATTGGTTCAACGGAATCGTAGGTTAGTACCTCCATTTCTCTATTAGTACAACAACAACAACAACCATCGACCGTGGATGGCGTGTGACGTATTAAAGTAGGATGGAAAAGGATGAAACCATGGACTTGTGTAAAAGGAAAGGATGGTTTTACGGTCGAGCCTTTCGACGCGGTGGCTTCAGTTAGAATTCACTTTCCCAAAGTCCTGTTCGTGCATGATTTGAACACGAATCTCGGAGAATTATGTACGGGATAGCGCCTCTATAGCATATCTCTATGGTTTCCATTCAAAACTAGCACGTCCAGTATTTTTCTTCTACCGTGAACTGCACACTTGTATTTTTTTTTTACATTAACACTACATGGAAAATAATTTTCCTCTGGGTCTATTACATCTGAGATGCTGTATGGAGGGTCTTCTTGAGAAAAAGGAATAGACATTGGTCTTGAAGAGACCCATGTTGTAGGAAGAAAACACAGTGGCCGGAAAATCGTTCCACAGCTGAGCTGAGGAACACAAGATCGAGTCGAAAAAGCGACCCGTTCTAATGTGACAAATATTAACAGTGTACATATGGACAGGGAGGTCACTTGAGAGTAACACTGTTTAATATTTATAAGAGAATTTTTTATACTTAAATCATAAGCAGGTTTGGTTAGGTTAGATTAAGTCTGAGGATATGGGTTTTATTTACCACCCGCAACCTCCCTTTAAAAAATTATGAATAAAAATTATCAATAGTCCATAACAATCTAAAGTTACCTGTTTAACCTTTTTGGTTGTTTTTTTTTTATTACTTTTATGGATCTTTTAAGTATGTGTTGAAGTTGCACGAAGTTGAGTTGACCGGTCACTGTTTTCTCACCGTTATGTTGGGCCACTTAACCGTTCATGGGAAGGTTAGGATACGTAAACGCGAATGATATTTTCCAGCTATCATCCAATTTGTGTCAGTTTTTCAACACTCCCAAATCACTAACCTAACGTCTCTGATATATATAAATGGGAAGGTGTCTCCCTGCAATAGCGCATTACCATTAACGCTCAGAAAGTGAAGTTATCCGGAGCGGTCCCTGCCAAGTTTACATATAAATTTCACGCCAATTAACTTCGTAGTAATTAACGTTAACTTAAGTAAGAGTAGCGTGAACGGCGTCCTCTTAAAAGAGCGAGGAAGTGAGAGGAACAAATTATCGGGGACCTCACAGGAATAGGGAACTTTGTCAATTAAGTTTAAAACTTTTCGTTAATAGAAAAAAAACTTTTAAGATATGTAATTTATGTATAACTACCGTATAAATAATGAAAATTGCTAACTGATAAGAACTGACGCAATAGAAGCGGTTGATATCCCGTGCAACGATGATAACTTTTGCAGCGCTCCCTAAATGTTAAAAAATTAAAATCGCCCCCCCCCCCAGACCTCCAAAACGCCCACAGATGAGCGCTGGATATTATACATCAATATGTTTCTAACTCACCTACTAACCATAGATATTTATCGAGTATAATATGATGATATAATAAGATATCATGTTTATGATCATACGCAATACAACGCATTACCCAATGTCATAAAACTTTCAGCATCAAACAAATAAACATCTCAGCAGCTTTATTAACCATTGAAGAATTTAGCTGTCTTTCTTTGCAACTTTTGAGGATTCTCCAACTAACTGTATCAAGTGTGTCAAGTCCGTCATAAAATCTATGTCCTGTTCATTGAACTATCCTTTAAATTCATGTTCAGTATAAAAATAATTTTCTTTTAGTTGTGTAATGTTGTTCTTCCCGAAATGAGTATTATTAAACTCATAGGGAGTAATGTATTATAAATGTTATTTTTTTAAATTTTTTTTTATTTTTTTTATTTTTTTTTTTTTTTTTATTGAGGAAACAAATGTAATAATTTTATAATATATTACAATAATTTTATGTTATATTACTCTTATACCTCTGCCATAGGTCATCCAAAGTGATTCACTACATTTGGTGTTTTAGTAGGAGTGCCCGGTTAACGGAGGGAGGTGTTGCCAGTGTCAGAATGTTACCATAGGGTTATGCTGCACAATTTACTTTATTGAAATACTGAAAGATTTAGACTGTTATTAAAATATATTATAAAATATATTATTAAAACAACAACCGTACCTAATGAAAAATATTCTTAGTAACCAAATATATAACACTTCCTCCCACACATACAATCATGGCTTTTTATCGGAGGATATCTCTAAATAAAAAATATATAGATAACAAATTATGAAAATGAAATATTTCACATATAACTGAGGGAGCGGACGCGGATCGGCAGAGACGGGGGACGTTGAATGAAAGGCGTCAGTCGATGTATTGAGTTAGTATTTATTGCTGCTACGTAGCGATGGTAAAGTTGGTGTAGAGTAACAGGGTACAGACCAGGAGCGATGATGATGAGGCTCGTAGGTGATGCTGTGATGAAGGTCAGTGATGCAGTGGTGTAGCAGACCACGGGTCTGCATGTCGCCAGAATTTTGTTCCGCACCGTGGTGGTGGAGAAGACCTTGACGTCCGGGATGGATGCTCGACGCGGTGAGTCGCGGAGATGGGCTGCGGTAAACTTCGTGAGGAGAATGAAGTCTCAGTGGCTGAGAAGTTGCTGCCTGCGTGACAAGAAGGTGCGGCGGGCCTTATGTCACGGGCAATTGTGTCTCTTGAGCTAATGGTGCAATGGACCATGTTAGCTGCGAGATGTTGCGTCCTCGAAGGTTGATGATGCACCGGCACAGGATCCGGCACGTCGCCGTGGACCTGGCGGTTATCGCACGGGAGCGTTATCACTTGATGCACTGTCTATGTGTGTTAGTGAGCTGTTACTTGCACTAGAGACTGGAACTGACTGACTGACTAGCGCTGTGTCGCTGCGCTTTATATAGCCGACCATGTGAGTAGCTACCCGGAACGCCAAGTAATGTCAAGCGCCCGCGCAAAGTAGAGAAGACTCTGGAACATTCCGTGGCCGTAAGAATGTGACGGCTGTTGAGTCGAGGCCTTTCGATGCGCTTCCCGAAATGTGTAGCCGTGTGCGGCATGAAACACTACAACTGCAGGTAGGTTGTATAATTCGAGAATATGCTGGCTGTATCAGTGGCGTGACTGTATTGTGGCTAAAGGGGGCGACCGTTCTGGTCGCCCCATAACACATGTAATTATTACTCTGATTTCAATTTTAATAGTTTGTCCGAATATATTTAAAAAAAAAAAATATATATATATACTTTCACAACACAAGAATGATATTTCAATATTCCCATATCACTTTTGAACAAAATAATTAAAAGTTTTTATTATTTCTATTGTCTCTGTTTATTATTTGTCTATGTTTGTTATTTTTCTTGACCATGTTCTATGTCTATTTCAAAAAAATAGTATTATTAAAACCCTGATGAAGTAGGCTTGGCTTACGAAACATGTCGGTTGTTTATAATCAATTATAGTGGTAAAAATAAAGCAATTTATTAATTTGAATTATAAGTAATACCTCTGCACTAAACTCTGTAATTTTCTTTCAACAGAAAACGGATGATTAAAATATCAAAAACTTATCAAAACCTGGCTTAAAGAAATCAAGAAAAAGGAATTTTGGAAAAAAGAGTCGGTAAAACAGCAATAACATTAAACGTAGTCCGCACACGAACCCCTCAACTTTTTTTGATTTCTTTGAAAGTTGGTGTACTAAAAACATGAAAAATCAAGATATGTTTTATGTTACCGGTGACTTTAACATTGACATGAAAGTAAAAATTTCCCGCAGTAATAAACTTCAAAATTTAGTGAATAATCTAGGATTGAAAAAACTTGTGACCAAACCTACTAGAATATCGAATACATCAGCAACCATTTTTGATTTAGTTATAACAAATAATTTTTCTTGAATGTTAATATTGTGGATACTCCAAAAATACAAGATCACGAAAATATATTAACAATATTTGAAACGAAATTTTATTAAGGGAAATATCATATAGAGATAAAAGGAAATATGATTAAACAAACTTTTGTGAAGCTTTACAAAATAGTATTTCTCAAGTTACCGATTCAAATTACCTAAACAACAATGCAGAGAACTTAAAATACGAATAAATGGTATTCAAAACCATTACACAACCTTCAACAACAAATAGATAATGCATATAAAGCTACAAAATTGGACCCATCAGAAGAAAAATGGAATACATATAAAAAAGTTCGTAATATTTACTCCAAACAAATTAAACAACATAAATGCAATTATTATAAACAAAAATTAGAAACACAACAGAATGAACCAAGAAAACTTTGGATAACTTTAAAAGAAATCATAAAGGGTTAACAAAAAGAAATTGTAAAGACGATTGAATTCCCAGATGGAACTGAAGAAGAAGTAGAGAAATAGCGATTAAATTTAACAAGCATTTTATTTCAAGCATAGATTTTATAATCAAAAGTATTCCACAACATCCTGAAACCAACTAGACGAGCTTATACGCACCGATGAAGAATTTATATTTAAAAAATGTAGATTTACCATACTTGAAGAGGGTGATGAGTAAAACGAAATTGCATGTAATATGAAATTGATTATGAAATTGCAGATTGTATTACAATAAATATAATATAAGACTATATAAATTGATGGTCTAAATTATCAATGCATCTTTGAATAGTGGAGTATTCCCCAAAACTTGGAAAAAATCTGTAATAACCTCTATCTCGAAAATTGATAACCTAGAAAAAATTGATGACTATATGCGTCAATGCTATAGGCCGATCAATTGTTTACCCACATATGAACAAATACTGGAATACATTGTAAAGGTGCAATAAAATGAATATATTGAGGCCAGCCTAGCAGATATTAGTTCCACAACAATCTGGTTTTAGAAATAAATATTCTTGTGAAACCGCTATTAACTGTGTAATAATAGATGAGAGAAAAAAATTTAGAGACAAAAACAAAAATTTTAAAACAACAAACGACTTAAAAAAATGCACCAAAAAGTAAAAACATTATTTCGTAGGATTGTTATTTTTGGAGTCAGTGTCAGCCAAGGTAACTACATATATAGGTAGTTATAGGTGAGATGTAAAGATCTTGGCTGACACCGACTCCAAAAACAAAAATCGTACGAATTTTTTTTTTTTTGATTTTTAGTACATTTTTTAAAGTCATTTTTTGTTTTGTTAAAATTTTTGTTTATTTTTTGATTTTAAGCGACGAGCGTGCGTAAAGAAGATTTACTTTAAAAAAAGAATCATCGAAATCTGTTGGCGTAATATTGAGTTATTCGTCCATTTGTTGCGCACATACTTATTGCAAATTTAAGACACATATGATTTTCTCATAGATTCCATTGTGATAACTGAACCAAATTTAAATGGGACCAAACGGAAAGCACCAGCTTTGTAATAAAAAAGAATCATCAATATCAGTTCACCCAATCGCAAGGTCTGAGGTAACAAACATAAATTTTTTTTTTTTTAAATACCGTCGAATTGATAACCTCCTCCTTTTCTAAGTCGTTTAAAAAGTAGAATAATTGTAGTATTTCTAGACTTAAAGCGAGCATTTGAAACAATCGACAGAGATAGATTAAACAAAAAATTAAGAAATATTCGAATTAATGGTAAAGAAAATAAGTGGTTTGTTGATTACCTATCAGAAAGAACACAAATAACAAAATATAGTGGTATAACATCTGAACCACATAGTACTAATAAAGGCGTTCCACAGGGTTCTAACTTAGGTCCGTTGTTGTTCATTATATACATGAATGATATTATGAAAGCATTGTGCAATTAAACTATTTACTGATGATACGTTGTTATACATAGCCAGTAAAAAAATACAGGACGCCATTGAAAAAATACAAATTGATTTAAATTATGTAGCGCTTTGGCTTCACCAAAACAAACTAAAATTGAGTGTTACGAAAACAAAGTTTTTAATTGTGGATAGCCTAGGTGGAAACGAGCAGGCAATCCTAATAATTGAAAATAAAAACATAGAAAGGGTTAGCAGTATTAAATATTAGGGTGTAATATTGGATGATAAATTAAAATTCGACGAACACTTAGAATACATAACAAAGAAAATTGGTAAAAAAGTTGGATTCCTGAAAAGTTCATACAACAATACTAAGTATTCACAGTATACACGCATCTTAATCGCTCCGAACAAACATTTAAAAATATATGGTTAATAACTCATGAAACACAAAGTAAAAAGTTTTAGCAGTATTTACAGTGAAGGATTTCAATTTTAAACTAACGTATATACTAAGAAATATTAATAAACATTTGTGAATTAATAATAAAGTGAAGTGACAGTTGAACAACTGTGAAGTGATCATTCACCATTAACACCAATCAGTAAACACAACAATAAAATAAGCAATTATTTTTATTTCTTTGGTGCTCAGTTCCTATTATAGTCCGGTATATTCACGGATCACCTCAAGGTCTTCGTGGGTCAGTGGTGTAAACAACTGACTAAGTTTGCGCAGACATTTTCTGGCGACCTCGGTTCGAATCCTACTCTAGCCGACAGAAAAAAATTATTTTTAATTTTTATTTATAAATTAAATATATATCCAATCCTCGAACCATTTTTCAAAATGAATAAACAGAAGAAACCCCAAAAAAAGGCGCCATCTAGCGACTCGGAAGAAGAAAACACAATGACTAATAAAATGATTAAATGCATTGAAAAAAAATTTAATGAATTAACCAATCAACTTATGAAATCTTTTAATGAACAGATAAAAGAACTTAAGAAGTCCGTCGAATTTTGCTGTGAGAAATTAGACGAATATGAAGAAAAAAACAAAAATAAAGAAATACTGATAAAACAACTTCAAGCAGAAAATAAAGAAATAAAACTACACATTAATAGAATGGAGCAAAATGAAAAACAAAACAATATTGAAATACAGGGTGTTCCTTTTAAGGAAAATGAAAATATCACAAATATATTTAATAATATATTAGACATCCTCAAATGTGATAAAGAAACGATTAACATGTCAAATATTTTCAGAAGCAAAAATAAAAACCCGATGAATAAAAATACTGCCATAGTAGTATCCCTACAAAACAAAGAAAGTAAAGACGTAATTATAGCACATAAAAAAAAAAAAAGGTATTTTATACGCAAAAAACATGAATTTTGAAGAAAACAACACTATATATATTAACGAACAACTGACCCAATTTAATAAACACCTACTATACCTAGCTAAATCGTCAAGACTTGGGTACAAATTTATATGGGCAAAAAATGGAAAAATATGGATGAGAAAAAATGAAACATCTCCAATCTTTCTCATAAGAACGCCAGAAGACATCCCCTCCGAATAAAGGATAATAAAACCACATAGCAAACTACTATTAACCTTTCAAAATGTCTGAAGAAAACTATACATACGAAAATTATATATGTAATAACCCATGTGGACTAAATCACCTATTTAAAAATGTTAATTTCTCGATCTTAAACATGAATATTAGGAGTATAAGGAAAAACTTCGATGAGCTCTGTGTACTTATCAATAACCTAGATTTTTCTCCAAGCGTAATAGTTTTAACTGAAACTCAAATGAAACAAGTAATTCCATATAACTTACCAGAATATACAACAATTTCATCTGCCTGTAAGCATACTGGTCATGATGGAGTTACTGTCTTCTGTCATAATACTCTGAAAAATGTTGCCGCTGAATTTATTGAATTTAAAACAGCCAATGCAATAAAAGTAACCTTTTGTCAAAACAACTATAAATATCATATACTAGCCATATATAGATCCCCTTCATTAAATGATTTTCTATTTGTAAAAGAACTAAAATCTTTTGTTAGTAAACTTGACAGAAACAATTTCACTTTTTCCATTGTGACAGGAGACATTAATATAAATATTAATGATAATAATCCAAATGTGAATTGTAAAAATGAGTATCTTGATTGTTTATCAAGCTCTGGACATATGTCATATATTAACTCACCAACAAGAGTAACCTTAAGTCACTCGGCATGTTTAGACCACATATTTGTCAAGTCGCACAAGGCGGTTAATATTATCTCTTCAATTCTCGAAACAAATATCACAGATCATTACCCGACCTTTTATGGACACCATTTCAAAAATACTCCTCTAAACCAAAATTCTGAAAATCTAGAAAAAGTAGACATTGATTATGTAACTCTAAACTCTTTACTTCAGTCAGAAAACTGGGAAAATGTGATATCAATAGAAAATCCACATCTCGCACTAGAGAATTTCTATAAAACTCTGAGAGATCATACTCTTAAAAGTGAAAGTAAAATAGTTGTCACTAACAATAAATTTAAAAAAATTAAGCCTTGGATAACAGTTGGATTAATTATATCAATTAAACAAAGAGATAAATTATATAGAGAAATGTTTAAATATCAAATAGATTGTCAAAAGAATAATCTCAGAACAATGCCTTATCTGAAAACAAAATATCTAATGTATCGTAACTTACTTAATAGGCTGATACGAAACTGCAAAAAGAAATACTATAGTATACAAATTGAAAATGCTAAAAATAATACTAAAAAAACTTGGAATATTATAAATGAAATTGCCAACAAAAAAAGTATGTCTTCAAATATTGTAAATGAGGTTATAATAAATAATGAAATAATAACTAAAAAATCGACCATTGCAGAAAGCTTTAATAACTATTTTACAAATGTAGTAGACGTAGTACTTGAATCATCTGGCATTAATATTAATGATGCTCATATGGAGACTTCTCCTCAATTAGATTCAAATAATGATTCAATTAACTCTATAGAATATTTTTCTCCTATTACATTTAAAGAAATTGAAAAATATATTGATACTCTAAAACCATCCAACTCTAAGGGTAATGATGGATTATCTTGTGATACGTTAAAAAAAATAAAACAACATGTCCTAATTCCATTGCAACATATTTTTAATACATGCCTCAAAAATGGTCATTTTCCAGAGCAATTTAAAATCTCCACTATAATACCTATTCATAAATCTGGAGATAAGAATAAATTAGACAATTATAGACCAATATCTCTTGTTTCAAACCTCTCGAAAATATTCGAAAAATGCATCAAGTTTAGAGTCATTGAACACTTAGAAAAATATAAAATTCTATCAAAAAACCAATACGGCTTTCGTAAAGACTTAAGCACCGAGGATGCGATATATGAATTGACAAAAAAGATATACTCATCTATCGATAAAAAAAAGAAATGTCTTGCCATATTCCTAGATTTAAGAAAAGCTTTCGACACCGTAAATCATGATATACTCATTACAAAAATAAATCAACTAGGCTTCAAAAAAGACACACTAAAACTACTCTCTAACTATCTTAAAGACAGAATACAAAAAACAAAAATTGGGAATGATTATAGTTCAGAGTCAAAGATAAAAAATGGAGTTCCACAGGGAACTGTGCTTGGCCCGATTTTATTCTTAATTTATATTAATGATTTATGTAATTTTGTAATCCCTGGTAAAATTGTTTCATACGCAGACGACACGGCAATAATAGTGGATGGTAATCATTGGAAAGAAACTTTTTCGAAAGCAACTGATTGTATTTCACTGGTTTCAACATGGCTAAAATACAACAAACTCGTTTTAAACTATAGCAAAACTTATTACTTACCTTTTTATAAAACCATTAAAAATAAACCTAAAGACAACCTTAAAATTAGAATCCATAATACTAGTTGCAATCAAGAAATGTGCTTCATGTGCAACGAACTCACTTATGTCGAAAATATAAAATATTTAGGAGTATCAATAGATATAAATCTTAATTGGAAATCACATATTAATCAAATAACTTCTAAATTGAGATATCTGACCTACATTTTTTATAGACTTAAGGAAGTTCTAAACATTGAGAAATTGAAAATGATCTACTTTTCCCTAGTGCAATCTTCAATCACTTATGGCATTATAGGATGGGGTGGTGCACTTGATACATTTATTAAGCCTCTACAAATAGTTCAAAAACACATTATTAAAGTCATATTTAACAAAAATAAAACATTCTCGACAAACTTATTATACAAAGAAACTAAAATATTTAATATCCGTAAATTATTTATATTACAAACTTTGAAATATGTATTTAAAAACAAATATAATTTCGAAATAAATGAAAACAGAATGAGCAAAAGAACAAACAATATATTTTACACCCCACAAACCAATACTAAATTATTACAGACACATAGCAGTTTCATTGGTCCTCGTACATTTAACCTTCTACCACTACAAACTCAAATGATAAATAAAATGATAAAATATATAAAAGAGGTAAAATTATGGTTGAATAATGTTGATATTGAAACGCTTTTTCTATAAATTTATCCATCTTCATACAACTCACTTTCTGTAACTCTCTAAACTGTAGTACAATATGTTTTATGTTTATTTTTATTATTATTTTTTTTTTTAATAACAAAAAAAAAAAAAAAATATTTAAAAAAAAAATTAAAATCAGTATTTTTTTATCCATATTTTTATTTTACTTATATAATAGTCGAAAAAAGCCTTTTTCAGTACAATATGTTTTCTTTTTCGTTGTTAGTTTTTGGGGTGTTATGCCGTGTTGCGCTACCTCCTACTATAGCCGACGTTTATAATATGTTTTCTGTTTATTTTTTTTTTTTTTAATAACTAAAAAAAAAAAATATATATTAAAAAAAATATTTAAAATCAGTATGTTTTTATCCATATTTTTAGTTTACATATATAATAGTCGAATAAAACCTTTTTCATTTACTCTAACTATGAAATACTAACTTTATATTTTATATGTTTTTTTTTTTTAAAAAGTCTATTTTATACTTTGTGTACTTAGAAATATAGTATTTTGTTTTTAATATTACCCACACTCAGGCAGTGCCTTAGTGGGTTTTCATTTCTTGTTTATACTATATGTTATTATGTTTTATGTTATTATATACTATTAATTGTCTATTATACATTATATGTAAAAAGAAATGAGAATAAATAAAGTTAAAAAAAAAAAAAAAAAAAAAAAAAAAAAAAAGGATCAGAAATAACTTGGATCTCAAGACAACGAGCCTTGTTTACAATTCTGTTGTAACTCCGCATTTAAATTGTCGATCTAGAATTTTATTCCTATGTAACGAAGCCCAAAATAATAAACTACAGGTTATACAAAATAGGCAGGTGAGGATGCTTTTAAAATGTAACATTTTTATTAGAGTTAAAATTATGTTACAAAATTTAAATATGATGAAAACAAAACTACATGCAATATATAATACATTGTTATATATTGTATGTTGTACGGAGGACATGCGCTGGTGGGCGTGTGCTGCTCATCATATGCAGAATTCAAAAGAGCCTCACAAGACAAGGAAGAATAGAAGAGAAGATTAGAGGAAATTGCTGCACACCAATCCCAGGATTGAAACCAGAGAGAGAGATATATTGTATAACTTAAAAATAATATGCTACCAAATTATCTGCAGAGTAACATTATGTTTAACGAAAATGTTTACAACTATCCTACGAGAAAACGCGGAGACTTTAGGCTTCCCAAAAATAAACTTTCGTGCACACAAAATAGCGCGTTTTATAAAGGGCAAACACTTTATAACAGCCTGCCGAATGCCGTAAAGGAAGCCTCAAGTCTTGCCACTTTTCGTAGTATATGTGCATTACATGTAAATAATGTTTTTTGATTTGCAACCATCTTACTTATAGGCACATAGTTATCTGTTTTCCTTAAAATGTATTTTTGTCTAGTAATCTTTTTTTTTCGTAAAAATGTTACTGTATATCTAAATTATATTTGTTTATATTTTTTTACTAGATGTATTAAAAAATAATTGTGGTTGGGCGTTTACACAATACATAGCTACACTTACATACACACATCTACATATATCGTAGACCCTGTGCTTGTAGCTTGATTGTCACATATCCCATCCCTATGATGTTCCTTTTCCCCAACCTATCCCATCCCTATGTTGTCATCGTTACCATAACAATCAGTGTCGCTAATGAACTCGCCGCGTGAACAAGTATAATATTACGCACCCCGCATCCTATAATATCCCCGCATCCGCTAACTGAATCCGCATCCCGCGATTAATCACTGTACAAGTTCATGAACAAAACCCAGGTTCAAGGAAGTGAAGGAGTCAAGTCCAGGAGTCAAGATTCCACCGTAAGTCCCTTCCTTACCTTCTCCTTTGTGCTTTCAATTTTACTTGTGCAGTGGTCTAAACACACATCCTAACAAACACACGCAAGGTCCTTCGACATCCGCACTTTTCATCCGCATTCACACATTCATTTTATGGCCCGAACGAGCCGGAGATATAACCTTTTAAAAATATCTAAAAAAACTCTAAAAGTGCATTAAGATCACCCGCAGTTAAGCCATTTTGTATTACGTTACCAACGGTTTAATTCCCTGTCAATCAACATCAACAAGTGAATTTTTTATTTGAATTTTAGAATTTATTTTCAAATTATATTGCATTTTACACAAACCGCAGTAAGTGGGTACCTACTCAGGTACAAGCATTGTACGTAGTAAGGTTAGTACCTACACACCTTATAGTTTTATCCAATGCGATCTTCACATTGATTTCGAATAAATTGTATACAAAATTCAGTTCTGTTAACCCCGCACGGATGTCGGGGCAAATTTAGCCCCACTGTTAACCCCTTACGGTTGTTTGGGTCAAAGTTGACCCCACTTAACATTGCGCGTAAATATAAATATTTAATTTATATTCAGTATTGCGCGTAAATTTAAATATTTAATTTATTCGTTTCAAATAAACATTTTAAGCATATTCTTGGGCTGTATTTATTATTACATTTAATAAATTAACCGGAGCAAGAAAATGTCTACAACCGCACCGTCTGGTTCATCGCCACGGGATGACAGACGTCTGAAACGATTGAACGCGAAGCTAGCTTCTAGTTTTGTAACATTACAGTCAGTTTTTGACAAAATAAAGACATCGTCTGACAGCGCTATAAATCGTCAAGCGTTTTTATCGGGCGCTGCAACCGTAGAAAGAATTCGTTCAGAATTCATCGCGATTCTAGACGAAAAAGTAGATTGTGAATTGGAAATTAACCCAGAAGCAGTCGTCGAGTACACTCAACTGAATGCATTTGAAGAAATGTACGGTGTCATTAAATTTACCGAGGCAAGCATGCAATCAAATCCAGTAGAGAAACCGCGTCGTCAAATCAAATTACCGCCCTTAGAAATTTTATGCTTTGACGGAAATCTCGAAAATTGGCCTCTCTTCTATGAGACCTATGTCTCTGTTATACATTTAAACAGTTCATTGGACAATTCTGAAAAGATGCAATATCTCATGTCCAAGTTGACGGGAAAGGCATTGACTATTTGTAGGACAATCACACCCATCGGTGCAAATTACCAGGTGATCTGGAATGCCTTATGTAGTAAATATAACGATCATCGCATTCTCGCAGAATCATACTTTGACCGGTTATTGAAAATGCCTGTCGTTAATTCGGTCACGCCCGCTTCCTTAGAGCATTTTGCAGACACATATGCTACAAACATTGCCGCGCTGAAACAGTTGCAGATTAAAGATCTCGCAGAGTTTATGTTGCTACATCTGGGTCTTAAACGCCTTGATATAGAGACAGTAAAGGCTTTCGAATCGTCTATTCGAGACGATGAAAACTTTCCGTCGAGCTCAGAATTAATTGAATTTATAAGAGTACAGCAAAGGATACTCACTCGTGCGCAAGTTACGCAAGCAACATCAAGCCGCCTCGGTTCAAATAATAATTTTTCCGCTAAACCGCAAAAGACAAACTCCGCAAAGACATTTATAAATGTCGAGAAAAGTGACAATCACTCCATGGACATTTGTTTTTGTTGTCAAAATGGATCGCACCTTTTATATCAATGTTCTAAATTTATTAGTCTAGAACCACGCGATCGATTTAATTTTATTAAGTCATCCAATACTCAAGTTTGTGGGAACTGCCTAAGTACTAGGCACAACACAAGATCATGCAAATCGAAAAATACGTGTAAATCATGCGCTCTCAATCACCATACTTTATTGCATTTCAAGCAAACTGATATGCAAAACCCACAGTCAGACCCAATACCATCTTCCACGTCACAAACAGATAGCGATTATAATAATTCAAAGTCTCCGAATCCAGTATCGCTGTGTGTGACAAATTCGTACTCTCGTGAAAATACAACAGTACTTTTGGGAACCGCCGTTTGTTTAACTCGAGATCTTAAGGGTCAGGTACAGACAATACGTGCGCTAATCGATAGCGGCTCCCAAAGGGACATTATTACGCGTAAATGCTGTTCACGTTTGAATCTTACGGTACAATCATCTCCCAGCACTTATGTCACGGGAATAGGTGACGTAAGAAATCTAACAAAAGGAATGACTTGTCTCAAACTGTTCTCCCATTATGATGATGCTCACTCGTATACGATTCAACCGTATGTGGTAGAAAGTATCACCAGTGAACTGCCTACCGTTAACATAAATCGCGCCTCATTATCGTATCTCGACAATTTACCTTTAGCAGATAAAACATTCTGTATGCCTGGTGACATTGATATTATTTTGGGATGTGACATGTTTGCTCGCATTTTAAAGGCTAACAAAATATCAGGTCCCCCTGGTCAGCCATTTGCAATTGAAACTACTTTAGGGTATTTAATCTTAGGCACTGCTCCGACGATGATTGAAACCCCAAGTAACTATGCCACGCAATCATTTTGTACGTTCGCAGAAAACAAGGATTTTTCTCTTGCACGCTTCTTTGAATTGGAAGACATTCCGGACGAGACGATTTTAACGCCTGTTGAACAAGAGTGTGAGAAAAAATTCAAAATCACAACTTCTCGTGACACGACAGGTCGTTGTATCGTCGCGTTACCGTTTCGAAAAGGTCCATCTGCCCTTGGCGCGTCGTTGCCGGCAGCCGAACGGGGGTACCGATCTCTCGAACGCCGCTTAAAATCCCAACACACCATAAAAATCGAATATGACAAAATATTGCGCGAATACCTTCAGAAAGGGTACATTTCCCCAGTTGACAATTCTGATTTATCGCATTACGTAATCCCGCATCATATCGTAGTTCGCAAAGATAAACTGACCACCAAAAACTGGATGGTGCTGAACGCGAGTATGAAATCCAATTCTGGTTACTCTCTTAATGATATTCTACACACTGGTAATACTTTACAAGGTGATCTGTTTCTCATTGTCCTCAATTTTTATCTATTCGCCGCGAGAGGATTCGATCTTATAAAATTCTCTAGTAATTCTCCAAACTTTTTGTCCACGATTCCTTCAGATCGCCGTGTCAAGGAACATGTGGAATTTAATCCCGATGAAAACCTAAAAATACTAAGGCTTCATTGGATACCCGCTTCTGATAATTTTATATTTGTTGTAAACTCTAACGAAAGAACTCGCACCGAACGAAACATCCTATCGACGATTACTCGTCTTTGGGATTTGATGGGTTTCGTCGCGCTAGTTGTTTTATTAGCTAAACTTATAATTAAATCTCTATGGGAGTACAATCTGGATTTGGACGATACTCCTCCTTACATCGTTGTCACGCTTTGGCGTCAGTTTGAAAAGGAATTGCCATTATTGCAATCTATTAAAATTCCTCGCCTTTTAGGTGTCGAATACCAATATGTATTAACACTTATCGGGTTTTCTGACGTAAACAAACGCGCATTTGGAAGTATTGTATACTTACATGTTTACTGTCAAAATACTAATAAAATCACAATTAGCTTATTATGCGCTAAATCTAAGGTCGCTCCTGCGAGGACGATTTCACTTGCGCGTCTAGAATTATATGGAGCTTTGGTCCTTGTACGATTAATGCGTACGGTCAGTAACACCTATGCATTAAATTTGATCATTCATACGACTTTATCCTTTTGTGACAGCACGGTTGCGCTAGCATGGATAAATTCACCGCCTGCTAAATGGCAGACATTTATTGCCAACCGCAATTCCCAATAATGGGAGATAAACCGCATAACACATACCGCATACCGCATACCACATACCGCATACCGCATACCGCATACCGCATACCGCATACCGCATACCGCATACCGCATACCGCATACCGCATACCGCATACCGCATACCGCATACCGCATACCGCATACCGCATACCGCATACCGCATACCGCATACCGCATACCGCATACCGCATACCGCATACCGCATACCGCATACCGCATACCGCATACCGCATACCGCATACCGCATACCGCATACCGCATACCGCATATCGCATACCGCATACCGCATACCGCATACCGCATTCCGCACACCGCACACCGCACACCGCACACCGCACACCGCATATTGCATATTGCATATTGCATATTTCATACCGCATTCCGCATACAGCATATCATATACCGCAGGGTAAAACTTTGCCATTTTACCTTTGCAATAACATAGTCCGTTGACTTGGCCATCAGATATTGCATCTATGGCCCATCTTTTAGCTTTAAGTTTCACCAATTTTTTATATTTTGTTTATAAAGTGAAGCTTAATGCACTCTTATGGTTTATGGAAGTGGATTCTTTCATCCCCTTCCAGGCGGGGGGCATGGTTGGGCGTTTACACAATACATAGCTACACTTACATACACACATCTACATATATCGTAGACCCTGTGCTTGTAGCTTGATTGTCACATATCCCATCCCTATGATGTTCCTTTTCCCCAACCTATCCCATCCCTATGTTGTCATCGTTACCATAACAATCAGTGTCGCTAATGAACTCGCCGCGTGAACAAGTATAATATTACGCACCCCGCATCCTATAATATCCCCGCATCCGCTAACTGAATCCGCATCCCGCGATTAATCACTGTACAAGTTCATGAACAAAACCCAGGTTCAAGGAAGTGAAGGAGTCAAGTCCAGGAGTCAAGATTCCACCGTAAGTCCCTTCCTTACCTTCTCCTTTGTGCTTTCAATTTTACTTGTGCAGTGGTCTAAACACACATCCTAACAAACACACGCAAGGTCCTTCGACATCCGCACTTTTCATCCGCATTCACACATTCAAATTGCATACATCTAAATAAATATTCAAAAACAAAAATCAACTTATTGTTATTATGTAAACAAAATAAAATGCATTGAAATCAAATTGAGAAATATGTACCGTTATTTTGTCTCCCGCTGGTCTAGTTTAGAGTTTAAAAAAATACATGGTCTCTGGCGATCTGTATGTTGCAATATTGCCTGTTTACGTGTACATTTTTTTAACCGCTAGTCTAACAAAGAGATAAAAAAATATATAACTTCTTGTAAAGTCTCGTTAAAGTATTGCCTTTTTAGTTTGATAGACTTTAAAAAAATAGTTTAATAACTCCCTCGAGAAAAACTTTACGGTGATATTTTTATTCAATTAATAATATACATTTAAATGATATGATTTTTTCTCTTTTTTGTCTTAAATTAGAAGGACTTTGAAGGTGGCGGCTTTGAGTGGTCTAACTCTGAGAATAAGAAATGAGGATAAATCACACCAGACAGTGACAGATTAATTGGTCGGCGAAATGTATAAAATAAATCAGAAATAAAAAAGCTTGACTTAGCAAAAAATGCCGATATATAAAGCACCTTCTCAGTACAATAAAAAATAAAAAAATACTTTTAACTCTTCGAGAAACTTTATTTTCCCTTTTTTATTTTATGTTACAGTATATTTAACACAAGAGGCCTCGAGGAAAATAATTTCCTTCAGGGTCTATGTCATCTGTGAAGATGCTGTGTGGAGGGTCTTTTTGAGGAGAAGAAGAAATGTGAGTGTGAGTTTCCTACTTCCGTTATGTTGCAGGAAGTAGGGAACACAGATGCCGGCAAATCGTTCCACAGCTGAGCTGTTGAACTCAGGAATGAGTCTGTTCCTATGTGACAAATGTCAACCGTGAACATATGGGCGCATGTTTGGTGTATTTCCCGGCTATGCACCGGTGCCAAAGGAATCAATGACGCTAGTTATTCGGAGCATCTTCCATTAAAATACCGGCAGAACAAGGTCACCATTCCCACCCGACATCTTTGCGCTAAATATTGCAATCCGTTCGTTTAGATGGGACAGGGTTAGCAGTTGTGTACTATTAAAGTATCAGTACAATACCCCCAGTTTTTTAGAGGCTAACTTAACTCTGGCTTTGATGGAGCCCCCATACCTGAAGTGGTCACTTCTATGTAGTTACACCAAGCAAATCAATGGAGGGTCTGTTAGGGAGATTTCGACTCCTTCCTATTGGTGAGAATTAGTCTTGGCTAAGACAATTTTTGCAGTAATAATCATTATTTTATTATTCATATTGTATTTGCTGATTTGGATAGTTTAGCTGGAGTGGTCTAGGTTAGGTCTCCCTTAACAAGTCTATTCCGATCCGGCCCGCCACGCAATCGGTGGGCAAAAACATTCGCCATCAATACTTAAACACACCTCACCTCATGAACCCGGGCAACCCTATAATTATAATAATAAATGTTAATTCCTGTATTTCGGGAGGATAGTGCAATCCCACACATTCCATAAGCAATTATAAGATAGCGAGATTACTATAGAATCCTCTAACATAGCGAGGTTACTATAGAATCCTATAACATAGCGAGATTACTATAGAATCCTATAACATAGCGAGGTTACTATAGAATCCTATAACATAGCGAGATTACTATAGAATCCTATAACATAGCGAGTCACCTTAATAATTTTCAATAGCCTGTTTAAAGCCAAGCTTTCGAAAAGCCATTCGTAATTTGGCGTCATACGTTTCATTTCAAGTCAACATAGATAACATTTAAATCCTGTGTCTGGAACCACTGCGTCAATGAATTATTTAAATTAGTAACATTGTAAGATATAAAATGTTGTTATTAGCTTTACTGTCAGAAATAGTAAAACAATAAAAATAAATTTTAAAACGTTTTTAAAATTACCAAACATTTCTTAAACCATTAACATTAAAAGAAAGCCCATTTTGGCCGAGCAAAATATAATTTTTTATAAATAAATGAAACAATGTTACTTTGTTTGAACCACTTTTGTATATTTGTTTAAAGCCGACCGGTTTCGGAACGACCGTTCCTTCCTCAGGGCAAACGTATACTGACTTGACAATTATAAAATAGTAGGTGGGTACAATATATTATTACAGAGTGTTGTGGTAGGGGTGAAGGCGTGGCTAGGGATTAATTAGGAGTGGGTGGGGGAACATATCCAGGATTGGGCTATATGATAATATTTTTTGTTTGTTAATAATGGGTTCATTATTTTTAAGAGATTTTTTTTATTTCTATGGCTTCTAAGTTATCTAACCGTTTTCCCTTAGTGTTAATGTGAAGAACATTTATCCCCGTATTTTTATCAAAACTATGGTTATTTTCAATGATATGGTTAGCGAACTCGGAAAAATTATTATTATTAAGACACCTTAAATGTTCTTTGATTCTTATTTCAAAATAACGAGTTTTTTTTCCAATATAAAATGAGGAACAGTCATTACATTTGAGTTTATATATTCCGGAATTAGACAATTTATGTTCTTTATATTTAGCGTTCCTCAAAAAATTACCGATATTATTTCTTGTATAAAAAGCTGGTTTAATATTAGAAGGGAAATTTTTGCAACATTGAACTGAAAAATTATTAATATATAAAATTTTACGCCATTCTTTATCATTATTATTATTAGAATTGTATAGATATTTATTTATTGAAATTTTCTTAAGTTTTTTATTTAAAATGTTATCAATTAAACTTGGTTCATATCCGTTATTTACAGCAATTTGTTTTATTATAGAAAGTTCAGAAAGGAAATTATTATTAGACATTGGGACATTTACTAGGCGATGTATCATGGAATGTAAGGCGAAGTGTTTTTGTGAGACAGGGTGGTTGGAGGTCTTATGAATTACTATGTCAGCGTATGTGGGCTTGCGATATAAACTAAAATGAATTTTATTATTTATAATAGACAAAGTTAAATCCAAAAAGTTTAAGTTTTCATTGCCTATTTCTATCGTAAATTTTATTTGATTATGAAAGGAATTTAAAAGGTTAAGAAAGTTATTGAGTTGGCGTTCCGATCCTGTCCAAATGACGAAGATGTCGTCCACATATCTCTTATATAGTAAAATATTACTTAAAAGAGGGGATTTTGAATTAATAATAGTTGTTTCCAAATCATTAATAAAAAATATAAGCGATTAGAGGGCTTGTAGGAGCCCCCATCGGAAGGCCTTCTTTTTGTTGATATATGACATTATCGTATTGAAAATAATTTTGATTTAAAACCAAGTTAAATAAACGAGTTAGGTCACTAGACAGATCTGTATGTAATTTAGAATCCTTCAATAATTTGGAAATAATTACTTTGCTTTCAGTAATAGGCACATTAGGAAATAGGTTCATGACATCAAAGGACACAAGTTTAGCATTACTGGGAAGTACAAAATATGTAATTAAGAACTCTTTTGAACTGATTGACTCACTGAAAAATGTTAACCGTGGTAACCTTAGTAGGTCACCCTTGCAAAATTAATTTATTTAAACCAATGGAGTTAAATATAATGTTATCGACCGAAAAACCGCTCCCACGGGGAAATGTGTCCAATTTTAAAGTATAAAAAGAATTGACAGAGCAATTTAAATTTCAAACGGGCACGAATTTGATGAAAAAAAAATAGAAGATGCGCGGTATGAACGTAGATTTTCTATAGCGAGTCATTTTTAAAAATCAATAATTGATATTTTTTTTCTTCTTTTATTTTTACATAGTTACTCAGGGTATACGCCATCTTTGGGGGTGCTGTGTAAAGGGTATTTTTAGATAAAGGAAGGAAAAGAAGTTAGAGGAAGAAAAGGGGTATTAGGGGTAGGTAAGAATTCAGGGCTCAATATGTCCAAGAGTGAGTGAGGAATGAATCCATCCCCCCCACTGCGAGCATGGCAATAGGTCCCGGCTGGAGAGGTCTAGATAATGCCTGCCTCAAAAACTATCTCCTGATCAAACGTATTCGCCACCAAGAACAAGATAATCCTCACCCCAAGAACCCGGGCCCCACCTGCTAAATCACAAAACATAGCAATCCACTTGGAGTACCTATGGTGGGGAGAGGGTTATTTTAAAAATGGTTTCCGGGACGGCGGTACCCATACCGCCTCCCAAATTGCATTTATGTATAGAAAGTTACACCTTTGTTGGTTGCGCTAAGAGAAAATAACAATTTCCTATTTTTGAGAAAGCCCTGAGGAAAAAAAATCCTCAAGATCATCCACACTGCATCTTTGGGGATGCAGTGTGGTCGTACTTTTTAGGGAAAGGAGAGGAAGTTTTGGGAAAGAAAAAAACAGGGGGTGGGAAAGAATATGGAGGTCAATCTCCATCCCTTCCCACTGCGTGAAAGGCAATGTGTAGAAAGAGTCCGACTGGAGAGATTTAGGTCAGGTCACCCTCCCAATCGATAGATGAGTAAACTTATTCGCCGACAAGACCTAGACAAACCTCACCCCATGAACCCGAGCACCCCCGGTAAGATACCAAACGTAACGAACCATTTGAGGTGACCGGGATGGTAGGATGTGTTATTTTTGCAATAACTGATTCCCGGGACGGCGGTACCCATACCCGCCTCCCAAATTGAAAAATTATATTTGTAATTTCGCTCATCTTTAAGACATGTATTGATTGCAAATTTACATATTGTGTGGATAATGGTGTCCTTGGAGAGCATCACGCTTTCTTACCCAAATTTGATTATTAATGTCAAAGGTTTTACAGTTTAGACACGTTAGATTTTCACGACCAAAAGTTTTTAAATGTTTTCATTTATTTAATATATGTATTTTTTTACAAAAATTACACATTTTTTTACATGGTAAACAGATTTATATTGTGAATATAATAAAATAATAAATATAATATATAATAAATATAATATTGTGAATATAATGTGTCGCGAAACTGCGACTCCACTATAAATTGGCGGTTGTGCTGCAGAGCAAAGCCCTAACGCAACCCTCGAAGGACCAGTCCCGATAACCACGTGGTCGCTATGTTATATGGGACGATTAAATAGCATACACTCGCAAAACCTGATGGATAGTCAGTCGATGGTTCAGATCTGGGCTTTTGGACAATAAGATAAGCCCAGAACGGAAAATGAAAATAGGACTCACCAGTTGCAGATGGGGCATCACCGATCTCCAGGTTATTGGTGTGCACTTCACTATATGCTTCATAACTCGCAAGAGTTATAATACGTGCTCCCTGTCTGAGATATTATTTTGTACTGAGCTTCAAATACTGTCACCCCTACTTCTTGCAACAATTGCCTTTTTAATGGTGACATTTTGGGATGGGAATAGTAGGTAGGTGGGATAAAATCAGGATTTTGACATATGCTACCCACCAAGTCTGCGAATGCAATACCCAACCAATCCAGTATACATAATCATGCGCGAACACCTTTCCTCACCATAAAGAGACATGGCTCTTGTATATGGTGAGTGAATTCATGCTCAATTATGTTATCAATGTTATCATTTGAGTAAGTGAATACCTAATAATATCTCTAATAACAATACATAGATATGTAAGAGAAACTTGAGATATATCAATAAACAGATTTAAATGAAATGAAATGAAATATTAATAAATAGTAATGTACTCTTAGTTATTTCAGGTAATTTTTTAATTTAATATAAAATTTATTTCTATTATCGATAATTTTTAGTTTTAATGGGAGTTTGTTGAAATAATTTATATCAAGTACAGATAGGAATTTTGGATGCGCTTGGTAATAAATTTTGGTATTAATAGTATTTTCGTTATTTGTTTTTGGGGTTTAATGAAATATCAGTAATCAATCAAATAAAATTTACTTGCGCACGCCCAGATTTGAACTACGACCTTCGGATTGCTATTCGAGAGCCTTATCCTTCGACCACGGAGGCCATAAAAAATTTGGTCTTTAGTTTGACATATGCATATATCTTAACAAAATGAAAAAAAATCTTTAAATTTTTAGAGTACAGGCGTCAGTCAAATGGAAATTAAAAACTTAAAAAATAATAATTAAAAAAGACACTTGAAAAAGTCACTGGAAACCAAGATTTTATTTACATTTTTTACTCCAAATAATATCAGGAATCACTGGTTAAAATAAATCAAGTGCCTTCATTCATTAAGATCCTGTATATTTAAGAAATTACTTGGCTTTGCTGCGTCCCATAAATTTTTTTTAATCTTGATGAACTGTATGCAGATTAAAACTGCAAACTTAAAAAAAAATAAATCACCCCAGTCAAATGCGAATTGGGTTTGACCGCAGTTCTAAAAAGGTTTTCGAGCTTTAACATTTGTTATACTTCTACAAGCACTTGTACATTTTGAAATACTAAATCTCTCTATATTATTGTGTTTTATCGCAGATCGTGGAGTGAAGACGGGTGGTAGAAATCCCAAAAGTGGTAAGTCAAAAACAACGCAATTGTATTTGTCTTCGATTTCGAAGTTATATTTGTTTTATTTTTTAGGGAAAATCAACAGATTTTTTACATTTATAATAATAACATTAATAATACAGATTTAATACAATATTAGGTTTTCACATAATTAAAAGTATAATAAAAAACTAAGGGCCCTGTACCCGTTAGAAGATTACAAAAATATAACCTTGAAAATTAAAAATAATACAGAAGATGTAGGAACACAAATACAATAATAACCTCATTAATAAATTTCAAAACATAAAGTAGTCAGATATCTATTCTCACTAGACAACAGCAATAAGTAGTCGTAAATGTACATACCTACAATTCAAAGTGAACAAAACAGAAAATCGAATGGCAAAAATGGAAAGGATTCACAGCAATAACATGATTACTTGCAAAAGAGTCTTTAAAATTATTTAACGTTAGCCATGACATATTTTTTAAGGTACTTAAATTACATGAGAATATGTCCATAGGCTATATCAATAAAATTCTTATCAAACACATGGCATGCTATGAATATAAAAACATTATGGATGAGATTTGTAGAACATTGATGAAGATGAAAAAGTAGTTTTTCTATTGTTCTAATGCCTGGAACTCTAAAATCAATGTCAGAAAAAAAAGTGAACAGTCAATTTTTATTTTTTTATTTTATTTATTTATTACATTAGTTACATTTATACAGCAAAATTACACAATAATAATATTGATAATATTAACAAATAACTGTAGATATTTAAATGTGTACAGGTGTTATTATGTCTTGTACGTCATTAGTTCCTAGCTAGGCAGATTGCCTGTTCTAAGGAACCAAATGCTGGTGAAAAATGCCAAAAATGGATTCTGTAAAAAGAAAAAAAAACAAAATGTTGTTTTTTTTGGAGATTAAATATATACTAAGTTTAAATACACCATATGAAGTTTTTACTGATTGTGCCATTAATAATTAACCATGTATAATTTTGAATTTTAAGTGACATTATTTAATAATTTTTCAGACTCAATACTACCTAAATAAATCAACCATTGTACCGATGCATGCCATTTTGCATGTTTTCATATTTAATTCTGGGGGGGATTTTATTATACAATTTCGGTCCCAGATATGTATATGTCTTTTGAAACTTTGCCGTATTGCTCCCTGGGACCACGAGATCCTTTCTGGTTTGACTTCTTGTGATATATGTATTTATGGTCAATTTGTTTAAGATTTTCTACATTTTTGTGTACGTGGATAATGACCCTTTTTATATAGTTTTGACGAATATTAAGTACATAAAATTTATTGTAAATAAAACCATTGATAAAATTTTATGAATATATAATATTGTATTTGCGGATTTAAGTCGATACAGTTCGCTACTGTCACGCGTTGCGTAAAGTCGTGTCCTACTAGTAAGTAAATTGCGTTAACAAAGCACCAAAATGCCCTGGTGTGGGATGAGAAAATGTTTTCATTACACATTTGAGTTTTCGAGACAATTGGGAGCTATTTTAATTTCTTTGCACTAATGTTTTGAACACACGAGTGAAATTAAAGTAGATAAAATGCTAGTTTTTAACAGTAACACCATGTACGAGTATATTTACAGAATAGGACTCCGTGCCGTGACATAACATGTCGCAACTGAGTAGTAGCGGATCAGGTGATGTGTCTTATTCCAGCAGCGCGGTAACAGAGAAGAGATAAAGTGTATCAATTATCCCATTGCCACACGAAGCAGTGTGATCAGTGGCAATGTGTGATGAAAACATGTTTTCCTGTTTTAAATAAAAAAAAAAATTTCCGACAGCAAAATAACATTTAAATTTTGGCTCCAATCATGCTGGCGCTGGTTAAAATCCTTCGGCTACGTGTTATTACACCTGTATATAATATATATAAATATAGGTATATAATTATAATATGTTCCAATAAAATAATTTTTCTCCAGTATACAACTGTCAAATGCAAAATTATCTTTGGAATATGTTAGAGAGATGTTTTACCTTCCGAAAAATTGTTTATTTTTATACACATTATATTCATATTTGTTTTTAATAACTAACCCAAAAAGGTTGAATTTCGATTATCTGCTACCTGAAAAAAATAGCAGATCAGTGATTCTAAGAATCCCCGATACATTTTTTTAAACAAATAATATAATATTCCAATTCTTTTCGAAAATAATCTCAGGATGACATCATTATTATTCAATCAATCATACAATAAGATTTTAAACAAGAAGAAGTATTTTTTTGTCTTCATCTGAGATCGTGTCGAAAAATCTAATGTAATTTATTTGAAATTGTATTTCCACGAAAATATTTTGACGTACTAAAATAAAAACCGTTGGAAAAAATTGAATTCACATTTTGAAATGATATTCGTAGGCGAAATTATGAAATGTTTTGAATATAATAACAATAAAGATGAACTGGAAAGGTCCCATTACTTTCCCAAAGACAGTATGAAGAAAATTACCTTTCTACTTCATCGTACACGTCAAGTCTCTAATGTTTGAAAGGAAAATACACATTAAAAATTACGTGTAAACCCTACTTACATATACATAGATGTTTTTGCTCAGAGCTCACTTTCTGCGTGGCGGTCCGGATGGGGAGAGAGTTGTTGAGGGAGATCTTTTGACCTTTCCAGATGGACTCTTTCAACCCATCTCACTAAATTTTTCCGTGATGTTTTTTTTTTTTCTTATTTAAGGATGGCCTCCGTGGTCGAGAAATCTGTGTAACCGACAAGCAATCCGGAGGACGCGGGTTCAAATTCTAACGTTCGCAAATAATTTTATTTATTTAATTTTTTTATTGGTCTTCAAATAATATTATATAACACATTTGCGGCATGTTCCAGAGTAGAAGAAACTACCAGTATCACCCTGGTGTAAGACCACCATTCACGTTGGCATTGTTTGAAATGGCTTTAGTCCTGTTTGGTGACCATTTTGGTCTGACTAGATGTACTTTCCCACCTTCATCTACCTCTTTTTCTTCCCCTCCCTACTAACTTCAGCCTCATAACATACCCTTCTTATTGTTTTTCCTTGCTTTCTTCATCTTCATAACATACTCCAGGTTGAGGATGTTAGAGTTCAACTAGCTCCGGATAGATTTGACACTAGACGGTATTTAAAGTAAACATTTCCCCTCCTTCCTCCGACCCATCTCCATTCCCTCCCCTATACCTTCAACTTCACAACATACCCAATTGGGGATGCCATAGAGCAGTTGAGACTCTTGTGAGGTATTCACATAAAAAGTACCACTTTATTTCAAATTTTAACCATTCGGTTACCAAGACAACTGCCACACGATCTTCATTATTCCGAAAATAAATATTATTGATTATTTATTAGCAATCATTGCAAAGCTATATTTTGAAACCATCACTAATATTACTCAATTAAGGAATGATTTTTTTTTTCTTTTGGACCCATGTCTCTCATTCAAAACATCTATGTGAAAACAAATAATGTACGTGTTTTAATTTATTTTCAAGTTAATAAACTCATGTTTACCGCGTGAGGGAAATATGACGCTTTTCTTTTTTGACGATGATCTTTTTTCTTACTTTACCTTTTGTTTATATATATGTACATATAATATATATGCCTTACCTACTTTATATTTTTTTAGGGTTAAGTTAAGTTACAAACTAAAATACTTGCTTTTGTATTATTATTAAAACATTACAAAAACAGTAGTAAAAATGTATTTGTTTTTGTAGATCGGTAGATTTCTGCTGATTTCGGAAAACAAAATTTTGGTAGGAATGACATAACAGACCGCGCGGTGTACGTAAAGACAACATTTATTGTCAGGTTGCGCGGCCGGAAGAGATTGACGGACGTATAAAACGGACATATTAACTATTCGCGTGTACAAGGCGTTATTAAAAAAAAAATGAACATTTATCAGTATATCGTATTGTATCAGTATTTTTGGCTAAAAACAAAAAAAAAAGTTTTTCTAAAATTTGTTTTACGCCAAATTAAATGTATCGGTCAAAAAAGAAAAAACACACTTTTGTTAGATGCCTGAGTTTAAACAGAGACCGTGAAATATTTTTTCTGGAGCCGATAGTCATCCTTGAAATGTTTTTACCGTTTTAAATTTAAGATTTTTTTAAATTCCTGGCTAACATTAGATATTAAATTCGTAAGCCAATATCTAAGTTATTTCTCCAGGGAATTTCACAAACCAATTCTTTTTATTTAAAGTGAGAACTATTGAACAGTTGAAACTGCAAAAAGTGAGTTTGTGCACTATGATAAACGTAATAAATTTTTTTCATATATTCATAAAATATTTTTTATTAGCTCGTTAAATTCATTATTAGCATTAGAATTCATAAGGCCCGTTCTTTTTAGGAAGTCAACTTTTTAATTTTTAAATTATTTAACGGTCGGTAAATTACTTATTTTCATGTTACCCGCTTTTGCATATTTTTTTAGTTATCTAACGGCTCCAAATGTGGCTACGAAACGCAATGGTACAACATTTGTGATTTAAGCAGGGCTTTCAAGTAAATACGCCGTATACCTTTTTTTGTAACATTAGTTATGAAAAATGAGGAATGCTTCCAATATCCGTAGTAAATATCTACTTGTTTTAGATGTATCAACACTTTGAGATAAATTTTAAACAGGATCCATTCTGAAATCAATTGCGTTTCTGCTTTCCAGTCGTTCCTCGCATCCATTCCCTCCGTATAACCGTGGCCAAACGCCGACGTCCCTTAGCGAGGCTGCGCGTCGCTAACGGCGGCGCCGTAACGAATCCGCTATCCGTTAGTCCCACTCCGTTAGTACCGGCCCGCCCGCCGCCCTGGCCGCTCGCGATCCCACAGAGCCTTGAGCATGCGCACAGCTCACCTACATACTTCCGGAACGCTCAAGCTTTGTACTTCCGCCGTAACGGGAAGATACTATACAAGTATTAGTTCCGGTACGCGCAGTGGATTTGTTAAACGCGTGATTGACAACTACTCCTGTGATTTATGATTAATTTTTGACAGCTGCTATATAAACTATGGACCCTTTGATCATGAACAGGCTTCAGTGTCTTGAATGTTGACTAGTGTTGGATTATCAGAAGACTTAAGTATGTGGTAATAATAATTAAATTTTTGACAGGTTTAATAATGACTAATACGTCAACAACGCCTTCCGTTTCATAATTATGAACATTTTTCAACTTTAATTTATCAACAATTCTGAAGATCGAAATTTAATTTAAAGTTAATAGGAAATAGATTACACAAAAATTTGGTTAATTTTTAAAAAAGTCGATTAGCCATCAAGTAGTTTCCTGGAGGATAAGCAGATACAATAAAACGCCACACATCTCTACATATTTTGGCACTTGCTCTTTGCATTAATATAATATTCCCAAAAAAAAATTTTGGCTCTTTCCGTTAAAATTTAAAAAAATAAAATAGAACATTCATACACTGTCCTGAACGTAGATCTTCATCTTGCCTGCTGTCGTAAGACACGACTCGACTATTTGACTTACTTGATCGTTTGTTCATTCTGTTCACGTCAATAGCAGGCATCCCTAACTTCTTCTACCATTCAATATCTCGTAATATATTTTCCCAGCACTAACTGATAAAGCAGTTCATCTACTTCAAATTTCAAGCAAATATATTGAAATGATTGTTTTTGAGATTGTTAACAAAAACACCTTATTGTAGACCATTTGTACATAAATTAAGATTTGAATAACTAAAATAAAAGAAAATTTATCAATTTACGTAATGCTTTCTACCGTGGTACAGTTTTATTTGTATTTGTTTATACTTCCTGACTGACGTAATTCCCCAACGACCTCTTTCTCCTAAACTACGGTAACAATAAGGCTTAACCGTTTAGGTTCAAGTAGCCTCTAAAAGGTAATAATAAATAATAAACGTGCTACATGCAAAAAACTGTCAGGGGACTAAATAAAAAGAAAATAGTCGTATTTTTCTGCTTAAGTGATCATTTTTTTATTCATGTAACTTTTGTACATACTATTCAGGTTTTACGAATGGTATTTAAAAAATTTACATGTTAAGAACTTTACCATTCAAAGAACTTGCGTGTGGATTTGCATTTTCTAATGGACAATGTTTAATTATATGTACATCTTATTTAATTAAGCCCTTCTTTTTTTCAACTTTGGGAGGCGGATGTGGGTACCGACGCCCCGGGAACTGTTTATTTCATAATCAACATACACCTCTGCCATAGGTCACCGCAAGTGGTTCACCACGTTCGGTGACTTACAGGGATGCTTAGGTTCATGAGGTAAGGATTGTCTAGGTCATGGCGACAGATACGTCTGTCCAATTTTTGCGTAGCAGTCCGGATCAAGAGAGATTGGTTGAGGGAGGCCTTTTGACCTCTCCCAGCGGTTGCTATCAATCCAACCCCTTACACCGTAGTGGGTGGGAAGGATTCATATCTCCGTCACTCCTGGACACATTGACCTCCAGATCCCTACCCACCCCTCAAACCTTTTTCCTTCCCAGAACTTCCTCTCGTTCATTTCAATAAAAAATTCCCCCACACTGCATACCCTAAATTTCCTCATTGTGTGGAGCTAATGTAAAAAAAAATTGAAATTTTCTTTACAAAATTAATGATGTAAGTTAATGTTGTTTGGTAAGCGTAATATTTTTCAACAAACCATTAGAAGGCGGAAAATATTAAGGCAATCCCGTTTCTAAAGTAATTGTAGAAATATTTTGGTTAGTTAAAAACCTTTTAATTGTAATATATCCTTACCGCTATAATAATTTATAAAATCTGAGAACTATATTTACATTTTCGTTTGTGAATGTTTTATTTTACACTTTTTTACAAAATAAAGAGGAAAGAATTTGGATCAACAAGGTTCCATCTACCATTTGCATGAAATTGAGCTATTGAGGTTCATTGTTTGAAACCCGAATGAAATAGATACTAACGTTTGAAATTAAAAAAAAATAGTGAATTAGAAGAAAGTACAGTAATCGATTTTTTTTAACTTTTCAAGTTTCAGCATTCCACATAAAATAAAAATAATAAATAGGACCTTTTTTCTTCGCAAAATCATCAAAGCTCGAAGCAATAAGGTTCTATCTGAATAATTAAATTAGTTTTTTTTCGAAATATCATATTTTTTAAAGATTATTTAACAGTATTTAAACCTTAATACGATTCAGAACCTAAATTGAAAGATTATTTTTTTGAACCTAATTTCAATTATAATACTTTCTACATATTTTTTTCATAACTGAAAAGTTTCAAATATTTTTTTAGTTTCAATTGGAAAATGAAACCATTTTGCTGCCAATATTATTATGTATTAACGCAAATGGACCATGTTGTTTATAATATAAAAATCTAAAAATCTTGGCGAAAAAAATCAATTTTTGCTAAAATGTCAAAAATAACTTCTTTGTCCAAGGACACGCAAATACTGTTAAAAACATACTCTTATTATATCCGCATGAGCTTTTAGAAGCATTACTCATTCCTCGGAATAACGCACAAAAATTATCCTTTAATCTGAAATGGTCAAAAAATTAACAGACCTCTCTGCCGTCATAAAATAATGGCGGGATTTTAAAATTTCTTCCCGGATCTTTTAACGCAATTATTATTTGATTCAAAACATCCCTTTTCACGTGTCTGCGGGACATAAATCGGTTTATTCCAACATCAATGTTGTCTCCTTCAAAAGACCCCCATTAGTGATCCATTAAGACTGTAACATTTTTTTCAAATCATCTCTTTTTCATTTGAAGAAGCTTTTTACGTTTTTACCAGAAATTCTGATTCTAATATCCTTGGATCAGATGGCCTTTTAATGAAATACAAAGCGAGAATATGATGTGATTAACCACGCTTTGCGGCGGTTTTGACATTGTCCGTAAAATGTAGGTGCGCGTTTGGATTACTTCTTTGTGTAACCATTAACTGTCGTATCTTTGCAAAAAATTTCAATAACAGATCTGCGGACGTAACTCGGTGTATTAATTTATGAACTTAACCGTTGAATTCGTCGTGTCTCCCTTACTATAACAGTGAGAAAAATGATCTTAATGGTTTTGGAAAGAAAAAAATAACACGCTCTATATTAAAATTTAAATCTAAAAAATAACCACAATATAATTAAAATGTACAACTTTTGAAAACCATTTGAGATCACAATTTGAAAAAAAAATTATGAAACCGAATTTTTCGAACCGAAATGACAATCGACCGGTTGACACTGTTTTTGTAATAATTTTCTTGATTTTGGAAAAATGATGATTTTGCAAATTGTACCGTCTTACCAGATAATATATCATTAATACATTTAAAAAAATATTTTAATTAACCCTTTGTACTTTCCCTAAGAGAACTACATATATAAGAGGTGCTAGTAATCTAGCTGCTCTCTTTTGTATATGATTGTAAGGTTTTTACCGAACTAATTTCAATCTAGAAAGTGTCTTGAATAAATATATCCAATTTTATAATAATATACGGCATCTATTGAGTTTCGTACAAGCCTATGAACAATATTTTTTTTTATTTTTGGTATAACTTAATAAATGAAGTTTCTAATATTGTCTTATTGATTAAATTACATTGTATTATTTCTACCCTAAAATGAAAAAAAACATGTTAAACATTGAAAAAACAAATTTCCATAGTTTGCAAATTTTTTTTTCAGGAAAATAATTTCCCTGAGGGTATACGTCATCTTAAGGTATGCTAGTTGGAGAGTGTTTTAAGGAAAGGAAGAAGTAGTTCTGGAAAAGAAATAATAAATGGTGGGGAGGAATCGGGGGGTCATTGTGTCCAGGAGTGGCGGATATATGACTCGCGAGAGTTCGGCTGGATAGGTCAACAGATCTCCCTTAACCAGTATATCCCGATTGCGTGAACTTCTGTTACGTCACCAAACTATGCGAACATTAGCTTAGGGTGACCTGTGACAGGGGTTTCGGTTATCCATCAAATGGTTCCCGGGGTGGCGGTATCCATACCTGCCTTCCCAAATTGTGCCTTTTTTCATTTATTTAATATCAATCCACAAAATGATTATTTTTTACAAAAAGTTTTTTTAAATTAGTAATTTTTTTTTAGTATACCTAAGTATAAAATAATCGGCTTTGATGGCCTATTCACAGTCTTAGAGTCGCCAAATTTAAGTTAAATGGCTTTCTGAAATATTATCTTTCTAAGAAAATTGATTAACTTCCTAATAATACGCGTCTTATCAGTTTAACGTCAAGAAAATGCTTTTCCACGTCGTGTTTTCCCATTTACCCCAAAAACAACATCCTTTTCTTCGAATCGCTCCCGACTCTCCGTGTCCCTTTATTAATTTCAAGAATATAATAAATTTTTTTCTGTGTGAAAATATTCCCCTAGGCTTTTCTTACATTAAACAATAATATTACACGAATTAAAATTAATTTTAAAAAATTGTATTCTGGAAACCAAAACTTATGTTCTCGTAAATTTATTTTATGATTTTTTCCCGTTGAAGCCTGTTTCTTCAGGAAGACAGTAATATAATATGGAAATATTCTCCGAATATCAAGAATATTTTGAAATTTATTGAAAAAAGAAAATAAATTAAATTAAAATTGATATGGTTTCTTTGCGTGACGCAAGAATATTTACCAACCCTAAAATCATTTTATTTTTAGATTATTATTTTTTATTTCTTTTATGTGAATACTTCGCAAGAGTGCCAGCTGCCCGTCTGGGATATGTTGTAAGGTTGAAAAAAGTGGGAAGGAGAAGCAGATGAGAAGAGGAAGGTTGGAAAGTACCTGGCTATTCAGATTTGGTCACAAAACACGGCTAAAGCTATTTCAAGCAAAGTTTTAATTCTGAATGGTGTTTTACACCAGAGTGATACTAAGAGTATTTTCCACTTTGGAACACGCCAAAAATATGATATAAATTTTTATAATAAATTAATTGTGAATTAACGCAATATGAGCAAATAAATTTTATTTGCGCATGCCAGGATTCGATCCCGTGACATTAGAATCGCTAGTCAACGCCTTATCCCTCGACCGCGGAGGCCGTCATAACATTTAGAAGTTGATTATTAAGTACCGTAAACGTTCCATTCAATTTCGTTATTATATCATTATTGACTAGTTGTTCACATAACTCAAATAATGACAGAATACTTAATTAAACTTTCACAAAACTTGAAAATTTAATGAATATAGTTGATGATTGGTTCAAATTCTGTGAAGCAACTGGACATAAGAGATTCAATTCAATCCTATTTTAGTGCCGGCAACCCAAGGGTTTATTTTATTGTGATTTATTTACGTGGTTTTCTCAACCCTCCTCTCTAGACCATGTCACTTCTGAGGCCGGTTGTAATTAATATTGCATTAAACTTATCCTCATTTTAGATTGATTTCTGCGTTGTTAGTAATAATGTTATGCTCAGTAAGAACTTGCATGTAAAAATATCAACTTATTGCCTTTAAGACGAAGATATTGTTTCTCCCTGCGTGTCCTTTCCCATTCGTCCCTGTTCCCTTTTCGTCTCCTATTTTCTGCTTCTACCCGTCCCGTAACACCCCCCTTCCCGCGACCCTTCCCCTCGCATTCGCTTTCCACTTTCCCTGCGTCTTTCCCCCTCCTTCGACCCCCTTCCCGAAAATCTCACCACTATTTATTCCACTCCGTCCCTACCCCTCACTGGAGGGTAGACTCCAAGCCGCTAAACTACACGAAGTACACTAATTTTTCATACATCTCGCGCGCCTCCTATTGCAAAATTTAATAACGACAGATCTCACCAGTGTATATAGAAACTTTTACGGACGTGCACACAACAACTCACCAAAGTTTCTTCGCAATCGGATGAATGCATAACTCCGGAGCTCGCTATTATGTACAGAAACCATCGCGGGCAAGCGCACATCAAATCCCGAAAGTTTTATAACAATCGAATGAATTGTTTAGGAGCGCATAAAGGATAAAAAAAGAAACATTCGTTTTTACTTTTTATGATAAATAAATATATTTTTTTAATAAACTGAAAGACAAACTTTCCCAGTTTACTAATAATCCAATTATTACTATAATAATCGTAAAATGATGGAGGACTTAGCCAACAATATAACTGACCTCACGACGCCCGGGTGGGACCTAATAGCGACGCCAACTCAGCCACTAACTGTGGTGTTATAACTTAAAGCAGAAGTATCGTTTTGATCGATGCATTAAGTGAATTCAACAACACAACAATGAATACTTTTATAAATGCACAAACCTATTATGATGATGCTCAAGAGAACTCAAATAAAATATAGCATGAAAAAAAAACTGTAAAAAAAAGAATACACATTTCGAGCACACGAGGAAACAAACATTCATCTCCAGACAAAAATCCAAGCGTAATATCCACTACACAGAGCCTTTATTATCTGTTTGATGTTCTATATCGTGATAAAGCACAAACTTATTACATTCTCCCGTCAAAAAACATTCTTTGTAACATAACAAAATATTATTCCCATTCTTTGAAAACACTCCCCTTTTCCATTGAATTCTTCTCCTCTCCGCGTTATTTGTACAAATGTATTTTTTCTAGATGAAAGCCCTTCCCCGGCGCTTGTAATCTGCCGACAACAGACTCCGATGGACCAAAAGAAGGCTCCGATCGAACGGGAAGATTTATCAAGCGAGCCTTAATTCCCCTGGAAAACAAATATCCCACCCTATCGCGGGCGACAGTGTAATTCGGCCTTGCGAGGGTCGTTAATCACATATGAGACCCGTTTTTAAACTCGCCCGAGGATCCTGAATATTAAACTATTTTAATTTTATGCTTCAAGGTAGTTTATCACGCTTTAAGATAGCCTTAAAATCACACCTTGTTATTAAATGTGGTCGACGGAATATAACTTTAGTTAATAATAATCTTATATGATTTTATGATTTATAGGGGTAATTTCACAAACTATTAATACTAAATGTGGAGAATTTTATGTTTTTTTATCTGATCTTGATAATTTCACTAAAGTTGTGTAAAGTCAATATTTTATTTAAAATTAACTTCACCGCAGTCGTATTCACGAATAAAAAATTACATATCGTTTTGGCGGCAAATCGGAAATGGCACATTTTACATCGCTGTAAAAAATTTATTTGTCAACATAATTATATAAAAATACCTTCACTACCGAATTGTATAAAAGAGTGAAAATACCCTTTTATCTTAACAAGGGTGTACGCATTATGCCTTTTTCACTTTGGAAGTTACTTAATCGATTACCAATATAGTATATAATATATAATTATCTTTAAAAACTACATGAAGTTCTCGGCATTGGCGAGGCTTTACACAAAGTTTTTCAAAATCAGTCTAAGTCAGACTTTTCTCTTGCTCTTAAGATCAAGTGTTCAAAATATCATCAATTTTGAAAAAAAACGGTAATGAAACATATTTAATTATTATTTTTAATTGGTAAACTAATGTTTAAGACAAGATTTTTATGCATAGCACAAAGGGTAACAATTATTATGGTGCGTTTCCATGCTTGCCAAGGCTCGGAAAGCCTCAACAAGCTCCAAGCGTACACAAATCTCGCTTGGCATTTGGAAGCCGTTTACACGCTTGTGACTGCGTCAATACGCTACCAACACCCAAGCGTTGCGGACGCCGAACTTGTGTCGGCTATTACGCTGTCCAACTAGGAAATTTACCCGTTTCAGGACAGTCAAAATGAGCAGATTTATTGCATGTAGATTTTGTTTTGTCTATTATATTGACGTTTATTACATTATTGAAGTAATATTTGGTGGTTAATATTATATTAAAGTTTAGATGGTAGATACAAGAAGTTGCTTCTAAATGTAAAAAATATATTTAAGAATAATATAAACATAGAGAAGAGAAACAAAAATAAAATTAAAAAAGAAACTAAAAAAATTATAAACATGCATGTTTTTCAACCATTCCACGAAATTTTAGTTTAGATTTTGATGAATTGATGCACTAGATCAGTGGGTTTCAACCTGTGGTACGCGTACCCCTGGGGGTACGCCAAGCAAGATGGGGGTACACGACACGAATGTAAGATTTAAAACTCAGCTCAACGTTTTCAAACTTCGGCGGTTTACGTTCGGTGGTTTGGCAGCCTGCCGCAACGCAATACATCAGTAAGTCAGCTCAATTTAGAGATTTTTTAAAAAGAAAACAGAAGCATTTAACTGTCAATAAAGGTTCACTTTTCTCAAGAGCTACTAAAGCACAGGAAACAGCTCTGGAAGCATCACACAGATAAGTTATCGCAACGCTAAATCAATCAGGAAAAAATCATACAGTTGCAGAAGATTTAATTATATCGTGTGCCAAAGACACCGACGCATGCTCGGCCACGAAATATCAAAAGAAAATAACAAACACACTGCTGTTAGACAGGATTGATTCCAGGCGATTTCTGGAAATGTCTCAAGATGTCGAGATGTCAGTTGTAGGTAGAGTAAATATTTTCAAGTCAGACCGAACTTATTGTTTTTGTGCTCCATATTATTCATATTGTAATTGGGGGGGGGGGGGGGAGGTGGTGACACCCATGCTAGTTACGCCACTAGTTACGGGGTACAACAAATTTGAAGCAACGGTTAAGGGGTACGCAGGCTCAAAAAGGTTGAAAACCGCTGCACTAGAGATTAAAAAAAATTGATAAAATAAAATACATAAAGAAATAGATAAAGTGAGAAAGGTAGAGAAAAAAAAATAGTAATATATTATGTGCGAACTTTTTATCTTGAAGTTGACTCATTAAGTCGAGACAATACATTTAGAGAGTTCCCGGGAACATTTAAACGGAATTTTGAAACTAGCAATTTACCCCGAAGTTTCACTTTAAATTTTAATTCAAGGAGACCCTTGTCCTCGGCACGCAATTAACGCACTTACTGTCAGATTTTTCACCGCGACTGACAACTCCCAGTCTGGAGAAAACAACCTGAGATAAAAAAAACCAGTCAAAAATACAAGAAATCTCTAAATTCGCTTTAATCTGAACATTTCTTTTTAATTTGGTTGTCGTACACATTAATTTTTAATTTGGTGGGCGGGTATGGGTACTGCCGCCCTGTGGTTTGTTTGGTGACTTAGCTACATTTGGTGACTTAACAGGAATGTCCGGGTACATGGGGTGAGGTTTGTCAAGGTCTTGGCGACTGACGTGTCTGCCTACCTGCTGCGTGGCGGACCGGATCGAGAGAGACAGAAGAGAAAGAATAGAGGAAAAATCATTTTTGAGTAGTCATTTACTCTTTAAAAAAGGTTCGTCTACTTTCAAATAACCAACTCTGACCACCAACAGTAAATTGTAACAAAGTACTGGATTACCTGGCGTCGCGTCGCGTCGGTGTTCAGTGCATTGAACATTTTAGAGGCGACGAACCAGAATTAACGTTGAGTCAATGTGGTTCTTGTCTTGGGGGTAATGCATCCAATGTTCGATTTGTAGCACGTGTGCCTTTGCTTTAATGGAGCTATGATGAGGTTGTTCGTCCATACATATCACTGGCTTATCTTTGTAAACAGCTGCTGTCGAATATCTAACACCTGAAAACTTGCAAAGAGAGGATCTAAGGGGTGAGTAGGTTGGCATGTAAATGTAATTTTCAATGTGAGTTTTTGAGTAGTAAGTGATAGTGGGGTGGATAATAGATAATAATATTATTAATAACGAACTAAATTTAAATAAAAGTCCCATACTAAGATTGTTCCCTTCCAAATTATCCATCTACACTTACAAAATGGATTAAAGAACAAGAAAGACAATATTACCAAAATTTCATTACAAAATAAAAGACAACTACACGTAACACTCAAAACTAATATAAAATACACATCACTCACAAACACACAACACATAATATATGTAATATATACCGATTTAAATTTTTTTTTTAGTAATAAAATAATTCATTTTATCCTATAATTTAAACTTAATTATAAATTTTAATTTTTAGTTTATTTTGTTTTTGTTTTATAAAATGGAGGCCTCAGCACAGGTGAGCTACCCAGTGAGGCCGACATTGTTGATTTTATTTTTGAAATGTAAGCTATTATGTCAAACAAATGAATAAATGTCTTCTTCCTCCTTCACTTGAGGAGTCTAGCCCATTTTGTTAAATCATGTATTATCCATAACACATGCAACTTAATGTCAGTAGAGCATTATAGTGCACGGTTGTAGCGAAACCCAGTCGGCATAAAGTGTATAAAAAATAACACTGGTGACTACAAAGTAATTGTTTTATTTTAAATTAGACTTTTTACATGTTTCCAAATTTCAATTTTGAAGGTGTCTAAATTGATTTATTACCGGTTAAATCGATTTACTGAGAAAATAATTATGACAATAGATTCTCTATTTTGTGGGGTTGTTTGAAGTCTTTTTCTCAATTTTTTAATTATTTATTTATTTTTAAAGAAAGACAAACATTCCGATTTACAAATAACCTGACAATATTTAAAAAATCTCCCACTAACACAACAGTAAGCGAAAAATATTGCTTGTGTAGTGATGAGGACTTTGCTAGCCGAGGAATCTAACATGCGACGTTTGGGTGGGACCCAAACCTGATGCCAACTGAGCCACTGATCGGTCAAAATTAATATATTCTTAATTGTTTAATAATAACGTGACTCCGATTGACTTATTTGAATGTGTTATAATGTGTACATAGGTCTTGTAAACATACTGAGAAGTAGGAAATGAATAATATTCTTTTCCATTAGTGATATATTAATGTCAATAGTTCGTTTATTGGTAACGAATTGTTCAATTAAATTTAATTGAAGACCCTTTCTTTCCAAATGTAAGGGTTTACACTGTTGTCGGTAAATGGAACGTCTATGCACTAAGAGATATTCTGCGAATTTTATTCTGCAAATTTTGAAGAAGTGCTTCTATAATTTTAACATCGTATTATGTTCTTTGAATCTATTTGAGAGTGCTCTTCTCGTATGTCCGATGTAAGTAGTGTTACAGTCGACGTGGTCACATTTTAATTAACATATACCCCATTAAAAATTTGTAAGGCTTGTTCCCACAAAATAGAAAACCTATTGTCACAATTATGTTTTCAGTAAATCGGTTTAACCGATAATAAATTAATTTAGGCACCTTCAAAATTGAAATTTATAATCAAATTTTCTCAAAGTCGTTTAACCACAGTTTAAAAACCGCCTTGTTAACTGAAACAGCTGTTAAAAAAACAAATCAAAATGGCAATTCTTGCAGAACTTAATAATAAAAATATTTTTTTTTACTTATATTAAATTTTCGTTTTATGTATATATATATAATATTACGATTAACTCAATATTTCGAATACGGCCATCTCCGCCGTACGTGTAATTTAATAATTTAAGATTAGTCTGAATGTTTTTATTTTTTAATGCACTGCTTTTATGTAAACATATATTTTTCTTTTTTGAAAAAAAGTAAATATTCACAATAAATAATAATATCTTACATTTCATATCAGACATCACTTTTTTGGTTACCCAATTATTAGGGTCTAACTGGGGAGCTAGTCTATGTAATATATATATATATATATATATGAATAGTTACAAAAATGGAATAAGAATATTTTTAAAAGTACTGCAAAATATTACAAAATATTGTACAATGAGAAAATTACATATAATTGTAGAAACAGAATATCAACAAAAATCAACAAAAATATTAGCAACAGAATATATCTGAAAATCATCGATAAAAGTAAGTGAACCTTCTCTGTAAAAATATAACGAAAGTTTTTTTTTAAATTTAAAATAGTTTTTATCACTTTTTATTATATCCGGTAAATCATTAAATAACTTTGGGACTACATATTCATAATGGTGTTGTGCAGCTGTCGTGTTGCATCTACTTGTTTCATCTACTACTACTGTTGATATACTTCGGCATGTTTAAAATTTCTGAATAGCCTGTTTTGAGGCATACAATTTGGTAGGGCATATTTGAAGGCTTTTATTCAATGAGCTAGGTACATTTATAATCCGAAGCTTAAACTTTCAATGAGATTATTCTGAATAACGATCCAATTTCAAATTAGGAAAGTAAGCCTGATGAATAACAAAATCGAGTTCTTACAAACAAGTACATGTATGGGTCCCGTAAAAGTATGTTCAGAGAGTATGAATAAATTATGCTGAATTGAATTTGTTGCCAAAAATGAACACATATTTTTTACAATTTATTCTGAAAAATATATTAATATAAGAGTGCCTTCAATATACTAGGGTCAGTCAAAAAGTAATGCCTCCAATTTTTTTCTCTTTTAATTTTCAAGAAATAAAAAATGCAATTATATGGTTTGAAAACCATACTATTGATGATTAATTTGTTACTTTTCAATATAATCTCCGTCCAATTCCAAAGCTTTGTTCCATCTTATATCATGGGCATGTATTACAGTGTTGTAAAAAGCACAGTTACATCCAGCACATCATCGCCATAATTTTCCCCGCCGATCGCACAGTTTTGAATTTTGAATTTTTTGTCCTAGGTGAGTTTGTGTGATGCCATTTCATTGACTACCTCTTTGATTCAGATAAAAAAATTAACCTATATTTTGTCTTCGGTTACATTTTTTTCCCAGAAACTAAGCGCTGCAAGCTGTCAGGCTATTGTTTTTTGTTTCTTTATTCTGGTCGCTTTACTTTCTTTGTACCCACCTTGCCCAAACTTTTGTAGAATAATCAGTTTTCAAATGATCGAAATCACACTGCCTTTGCTGAGGGAGAGAATGCAACATTTGTAGTTATCTGGGGTCCCCACAAATGATGTCATTAACTCGCTCAATGCTGCATGCAATCACTACAATCAAGCAGTGACTGCATGCAGCAATCTGCAGCTCCGTTTTTCTTCAGCCAGCGGTGTTTGTCCTTCAGCTACGTTACAGCGACGAACCCATTGTTAAACAGTGACAACATCCACGATTGCATCATGGTAAACATTTTTCAGTATTTCATGAATGCGAATGGGCGTTTCACCTTTCAATTCAAGAATCAATTACAGAACGCTGACTAATACGAACATCGATGTCGGCCATTTTGCTACCTTTTGACGCAAAAAGTTACTACTGCAGCAGATTGTAGAAGGTTTGAGAAATAGCACTAAATTCAAAATTTTCACATAACTCTCTTTATTTAAATAGAAAAAAATAGGAGGCATTACTTTTTGACTGACATTGTTGACATTTTATTAGTTTGTTCGATACAAATGGACTTGCCTCGCAACATTTACCGAATTTAGTTTAACACTAAAAAAAACTGTCATTTTCTTTCTGAAACTCGATCGAATCCAAGCACGAACAGTGTTTTTTTTTCAATGAAAATTTTTTGAGTTCCCAACTATACTATATCCAGTTAATATTGCGGGTATAATAATTCGTATTCAAATAGTTTTGCGTGCATGTAACGGATAAAATATTTTTGGATATTGGTAAAAACGTTTATTATTGGGTAATTTCGATTTTTATTAGAATAGTTTTCCTGCCTTCAATGTTGTTCATATTTATGTTATAGGGTATAATGTCAGTAGAAGACCGTAGTACATTTTACGAGGTACTTAAACTTCAACCAAAAATATGTTTTCTTGGTAGAAAATATGTATTGAATATTGTTGCCTGTTAAAAGTAATGCATTGCAATAATGTCAATTGCTGACATTTATTATAATTTGTGTTCAATATCAAAAAAAAAATATTCATCGTTACCAACCAGTTTAATTCGAATTAAAAATTATCTTTTTGCCTTCCTAATTTTGTTATTGGACTTTTTTATGTGAGGAAAATAATTTTCCTCAGGGCATATGTTGTGTTTGGGGATGGTGTGTGGTGGATCTTTTTGTAGAAAGAAGAGATCCATGTTGTAGGAGGGAGGAAACACAAAGACTGGAAAATTCTTTCCACAGCCGAACTGTTGAACTTAAAAGAAATGTTGAAATAACACATTTCATGTGTCATTTGTCAACTGTGTAAAAAAAATTTTTTTTATGTTTTTTTAAGGCGTAAATACAGATAAAGATGTCGATTGAGAAGAATATACAAAACAACAACCAGAGAACTCACCTGCATCCAAACTATTTCTCATGAATTGACATAAACAGCAGATAAAAACATATATTATAATATTTGTATTTGTAAATAGGGAAAAAAATATATGCATAAGAATAATATTTTACAAATAGAGATATGAGAGACATGCGCAATATCCTTATAAAAGTTTACAAATTATTTTTGAAAAAATTTAGATGGCTAAAAAAGGATATGGATAAAAAATCAATGTTTTACAGAAATTAAAAAAGCAATTAAAATTATGATCGAAGTATGTTTAAGTTGTTGTACTTCGTAGGAAAACAGCTTTCAATTTTCACAAAAGCCGTATTTGTCGTTTTTCCTCACGTTGGTTCCTCAGAGCATCCACTGAAATATCGGTAGAATAAGGACGGCATTCCCACCTTTGTTAAGATACGAGAATCTTTCAAACCGCTCTGATCCTTTCAAAACATATCTGAACAGAATCAAAGGTTTTTTCTGGTGTAATGGGGCCCAAATAGATGGCTGCCAAATTAAACCCTTAGCTGGTGAACTTTAAAATAAAAACAAAAAATAATGTCACGAAACTTCTTATTTTTTTACCTCTAAATTGATGTTTTAAAAGCTCATACACGTGTTGCGAATATGGTGCGAGCTGCAAAAAATAGTTAAAAAATGAGAGCGCTTACAGATATAAATAAGGAATTTAACCAAAAAAGGCCACCCGCAGGGTCTGACGGCAAACAATTAGATTTTCAGAGCTCCATCTTCCAACAATTGTGCTGAATGAACAACAAACACGGGAAACAGATATAAAAGAATGATATGAACTCGAGTGATTATCTCGTAAAATTGATATTGGATTGCAAGATACGTTATACGGAAACGTCGAAGATACTGCAAATTTCACATTATTATCAGAATCCTTTGATATAAAGTCTGCTGAATATAAAGGTTTAAAAGTCGTTATGTTTGACTCTGCTCTGCGACAATAGAACACAGCCTTCGGAGGCCGTAGAAACTGTGGATTCAGTCGTTTACTGGCCTTCTGCCGGCTTTATTGACGAGATTCGTTAGACACTGCAGCGGAGCCTCCGACGTAAGAAGAGGTTTTTACGATCGTAGAATAAAAGGAGAATGATCAGCGTATTTGCTCGTTCGGGTGGCGCTTCTGAAATGGATTATTCTCCTCTTCATAAAATTCATTTTTGAATTTCTACCAAAATATAACATACTTGCCGTGAATGTAAAAGTTTTATGCTTTTAAAAAAATTATGTTATTTTTTTAAGAATATCTCGATTCTCGCCAAGATAAAATGCAATAAAGTAGTCATATGAAATTCTCTCAATAGCAAAAAAAAACATAAAATATGCTCCGAAAATTATTAAAAAAAACATTTGTGTTTGTTGTTAACATCATTTTATAGGAATGAAATATTTCTCAGTTTTTTTCTGTAAATGTTGCTTAAGAGGACATAATCAGTCACAAATGGAAGTAATTAATTTTTAAATCAAATTCTAGACGTATTGACTCTTTTTTACAAATATAAATAATTGATTTCGAAAGCTTGTAGTTTTTTTCTAGTAAAGTTATGTTTTAAATTTTGAAAAATTATGTTTATTTTTATTCTATTGATGGTAGATTTGTTAATTCTTCAAACGAAAAGTTTTATAATACAACATACATGTCAAATCATATACCTGACCGTAAAGTCAAATAAATCAATAAATTATCTAAGAAACCTACTTTTTAATAGAATTTCAATTTTAGTTTACATAAATAAAATCATAAAAAACCGAGTACGTCTTTTGTGACGAAAATACTCCAATTTGTCTTTACTTTTACGGTCTTACGAACTTATATTCGAGATTCTTTGACACATTTATTTTGCTTAGAAATTATTAAAAAATTTAAAAATAATTACCTACATATTTAAAAAAAATATATCATCACGCGTTTGAGCATTTTTAAACATTGAATTTGAACATTAAAGCAAATTTTGAAAGAAATAAAATCGATATTTAAAATGCAGGAACGGATAATAATCAATCTTTCTCATCTGAATCGCCTTGTACAGTTGCAAGGGTACGATCGCAAGACGATTTGAATTCTCGGAAACTGGTTAATGGACCTTAAGACATTTATCGAGAGCCTTTTGAGCTATTTTAAATAAGTCGTGTTTTATTAAATATTTTGGCCTGCGCTCATTAATTATAATCGTTTTTTTAAATTGAAATTAACGCGTTCCCTTTTACATTCATATTAACATTATCTCACTTTCAAAATAATTTCACTCATCTTCATCTTCTTTTTGAATGCCAAATGCGGAGCCTTTAACTTTAATTCCATACTTATTATTCAATGTTTTGAACGGTCATGCATTAATCCTGGTATTGCCATCAGTAATTTTATTATAAATAGGAACAATTCATATACAATTCCTATTTCTTCTATATTTTGTGGGTACTTGGTTTACCATCAGTACTCCAATGTCAATGCTTGTATTGCTTTTTGACAATATTTAAATAGTAATGTTTATCATTCACTCCAAGATTAAGGGTAGTTGTAGTTGACAGCGGTGTTAAATGTCATCAAATTAACCAATCATTGACAGGCCGAAAATTGGCGGTTGAAGGCGCTGACGTTCAGTAAAACGTTTGATATTGCTTTGCTTTTAATAAAATTAAAGTTTTTTTATAAATAAAAAATATCGGTAGGAGATAAATTAATTCAACATCTAGTTTGTCAAATAAGAGTAGAAAATATATGAGGACGCCACCGTTGCCCAAATGGCAATACTAAAAATATTACCAATGTGTTAATCTAAAGCTGTGTAACCTACATTTTTATTAAAAATTAAAAAGGCATTAAAGTGAAAAAAAAAAATTTATTTATTTAATTATATATTATATCCACTGATCTCAAAATTAGAATTGCTTATCGGTATATTATTATTATACGTTTGCAATGTTGTGTTAACATAATGAAGAATAACGATATAATAATAAAATATAAAGCACACTTTAGAAATTGCTCACATTTATTTAATACTAACTTAAGTACCTAGCGTTGTCCAGGCTTTAGATCATATAATTTTAGATCTGAATATATTTAACTCATTCAGATCTAAAAGTAGTGTAACTAAACTCATCGATTCATGATTTTTCCTTTCCACCTACTGTTAAATTGAAATCTATATTAAATTAAATGAAAGCCAATCACTTTGTAAAACACAATTTAATCAAATGTATGTCATTTAGTAGGTACCTTCATAATAGTGCTTATTCGATTTAAATTTTTTTTATGAACAAAAAATGTTTTTTTAAACGTGTATACCGTGTTTTGAATTTTCAGTGTGTTTGCACTTTTAAATAATATTTGACAGATAAATTGGTGTTGCCAGCCTAAAATTTTCTTAGTTCCATTTTATTGATTTTCTACTCTTATTTGACAGATTATGGGCTTGAATAAAACCAAAAGTGAGAGAATACCGAAATGGATTAGAGAAAAGGGATTAAAGATAATTTAATTCAACTTCGTGTTTCTATATTACGTTATCTTTCTCCCAATTATCTTAAAAAGTTATCAGAATGAAGAAAAACAACATTCATAATTAACTTAAATATTCTAGAAAAGTTATAAAAAGATTCGGTCTCATCTAGGAATTGCACCCAGGACCTTAGACTTGCCGATTCATTACTCTAACCACTGAGCAAATTTAACCCTATTCTCTCACATTTTATTATATCACAATTAATTATGTCACCTTTAATTATATAATACTTAGACTAAGAACTATCAACGCCTATTTTTATTTGCTGTTATCTTTGTGCATGATTGCAAGATTCTTACCGAACTAAATGCAATCTAAGAGTATCTAATTTTTCAATTTGAATATAAAAAATAGGTTAAATGTTGTAATGCAGAAATGAATGAAAAATAATCAGATATTCCTTTTGTTGTGATGTAATACGTATCCAGAGTAGTAGGTCACATATAAAAAGATGGTCGATGATAAAACAAGTTTCAACGTCACGTGCCGTGGTCAAACTAAGCTAAAAGTTCAGTCCTCGGTACAATAAGATATCGCAAAAAACTTACATGATCCAATCGCGCAAGTCACTTGCCAAACTATTTTGAAAGGGATCTAATTGAAAAAAGTTTCTTATTGGGTGATGAAGAACGAATTTTATATTAATTATTCTCTTTACCATTTTGGCATACAAATGAGTACGTAAAAAATATAATTGTAAAATATAATCAGCATTACTCTTCAGAACATATGTTTAAAATTTAAAAAAAAATTTATGATCATATGTACCATAATACATTCAAATTTTTTTTTCTCTAAATCTTTATATGTTTTAACCAAAGATATTGAAATACAAAAGAGATATGGTGTCCGCCCGACTGTCCGCGGACTACTTCCCGTTGGGATTAGTTTGCTTATGGAAAGAATGTCTTCATTTAAGAATTCGATTTTCGTATGGTGTGCAGTAGTATTGGTTAACAATATAGTTTGAATACGGAAAGAATTCGTTAATTTATTTTAACGTTCATTCAGTTTATTCGATAATAAATCGTTCATTTAGTTTATTCATTAACAATATCGGCGACAACAGGAAGCACAGTCCCACCCAGTAAAAACTGCGGAAAGCACATCTCTTATATTTCAATATCTTTGGTTTCAACATACGCAATAACTCTATGGGGGATAAGATGTGTGGTCTCATATCAAATAAGCATTAGCACTGTACTTACAAGTTTATTATAACAATTTATATCCGTATCATAATTTATATTAACAAAATATTCGTAAGGCACAGTGGGAGCGAACGCATAGCGATTTATGAGCTATCGCGTCGTCGGCAATTCTAAACAGAATGGTTCTTCTTATTTCGTACCGGCAGTCGGTGACTAGTTGAAAATATTGTGGGATAGCTATTGGCGTGCGAGGAGTCAATAGGAATAATTCAGCGATTCGAAATAACTGCGTCGTTCGCTCCCACGACTTATTGTAACAGTCTGAGAATATTTTACGTACAACTTTCGATTGCCAGAGCAAAAAAAGCCATTTCGTTCATACGTTCCTCTTTTGACAACTTTATTCATTCAATAGTTCTTTTTTTGGCCGTCTGCAAAGATGAATTTGTAAATGTATAAGATTCCGTTGGTAAAAAATATTATAATTTTGGTTTTTATGATGCATTTTCTCTCAATGTTACAAATTCATTATTAGTAAACGTGGCGCCCGTTTGATTTTCATCCCTTCAATAGATTTTTTTAATCTAATTATTTAAGCATGAATAAAAAATGATAACGTCTCGTTGTTAAGTTATGATATCCGATATTTTTTTCAGATCATAAATTTAAATATCACCCTTACCAAATACACCACACTTAAAAACCAATTCTATTTAGAGTTCTTTCTAGGACAACGCCACTGCTCGCCAGTTTCTGTTTTTACATTAAGAGGGTATAACCAGAGAACACCAGAAATATGTCATTTTTAAATCAGTGTTTGTTTTGAATCTTTTCCACAAAAAATTATAAATTGGTTTCGAAAGATTGTTCTTTTATCTAGTAAATGTATGTTTTAAATTTTCAGAAAAAATGATAATTTTTTGTATAATAAAGTTACACCATAGGTCGTTGGTGATTTGTTAAATTTTCAAAAAAGTTCATTTATTATACAAAACCCTTTTGAAATCATATAATTATGCAGTAAAATAAATCAATACATTATTTGGTAAACGTATGTAACAGAATTTTAATTTTATTTTAAATAAAATCATAAAAACATACAAAAGTTCATGCGTTTCTTGACGAAAATTGGTCCGTTTATGTATTTATTTGCACACTTAGAGACTTATATTTTTCAATTTTTTTTTCAATCTTATTTTGCTGAGACATTATTGAAAAACGATAAATACTTATGATCAAAAAATAATAACAAAAAAGACTTAATTTTAATAGTTTTATCAACATGCCTTTCAGCATTTTTGGATGTAGGCATAAATTAAAGCAAATTTGGAATGAAATAAAATCGGTAATGAGATATAATTTTAAAAAGCTGGTACAGAGAGTAATTAATCTTTCTCATTGAAACCGCCCTGTACGATCGTAAGAACCTCTTTCGACGAAATGTGGATTTTCGGCCGCTGACTAGTTATACGCTCTTAACTCCACAAAGGCGAAATTGAGAAAAATAATTTCTCTAAGCGCTTTTAGGGAATTTGCAGGGTGTTTTTGAGGATAGGAAGACGTGAAAAAACAACAAATCGTTTCACAGCCAAGCTTTTAAACTCAAGTACGAATCGTAGAAACGACCCGTTCTCATGTGACTAAAGCCAACTGTTTACAAATGTTGGATGTGCGTTTGGCATATTTACAGACTACGTACCGGTGCCGAATGAATCAATGCTAATTCCTCGGGTCGGGTATATAAGAAAGCACGTGGCTGACTCGCGCTCTTTTGTCTCGTGTAAGCGCAGCCTAAGATATTGATAGGTCGAAAATGGGTTCGTGGCAAATACACATTATTGGGGCTCACATTTAACCCCAAATAATTTATTTTCAGAAATATTCTTTGAAAAAATTGACGTCCATAACACGCTCAAGGTTAAAGATCTGATCTCGGATTATCAATCTTAGTACGTTATTACAAGGGAGACAGGTTTTCGGCACCTTTTTCTCTGAAATAGTGTCAGAATCTTCCAAAAATCCGATAGAATCTCTAGCGTAGTTAATTCTTTAGTATTGTGATGTGTTGCAGGTCAACAACTAATGATTACACTAGTCCTTCTGACAGTTTAGTATGTTCTATACTTTATGGGAAAATCGCTTGAATAGACTAGACTGGACAGTTATTTATGTATATACTCGTACCGAAAAATACTCTCATGCTTTTAGTTATTTTATATAAAGGGGAGACGATTTACCGTACTTTCATTCAGCATTCATGGGCTCATTGTGCTATATCCCGTTTCACCTAATTTCTTTTACATTAACTCGGTCCCTTTCATAAAGTTCACCAGGATTTTTATTGGATTTGAATTCAGGAATCTGAGCCTTGTTTGGCACCACGGATGAATTGCGAGTATCTTCATCCTCATATTTCCTGCTTCTATTTGTGTTTTCTACTCCAAACAGCTGCATATTCTTCCTGAGGTGACAGTGTCCTGAATTCCTCGCTATTACCTCGTTCGCCTAGCTAGGATCTAGGGTAGGGCTCTAGGGTTTAGTCATTGATATATTATAAACTCTATGGGTTACATTCTTTTCACTGCTGGAATTTGACCCACCTTCCAAGATTTTAATGCTACCATAAAAATATGTTATTCTAAAAGTTCTTCGTTTTTTATAAATTAATAAAAACTATTTTCAATAAAGTTTTATTTTTATGTAATCATTGAAGAAAATATTAACGACTCCGAAAAATATTCGATCGCATCTATGTTTTGAGAATCCAGGACCTCAGTCTTGTCGGGGTTTAGCTCCACCGCTAAGCTAATTCGACCTTATCCCCTTCGGTCATCTTTAATCGTTAATTAAATACGACCCTATCATCTTTAGTTATATTTATCTTTATATTCTTAACACATTTCGTACCGTCTGCTATATTTATGCGTGATTGCAAGATTCTACCCTATGCCACGAAGATAATACTAAATGCAGTCTAAGTCTTCAATAAATATATCTACTTTTATTTTAATGTGTGACATCGTTTGACTTTTCTAATTATCACTGTGTCTAAAGTGATAATATATAATATATATTAACCAACGAAAATTTGAAACAGGAAAATCAGAAAAAACTTTCGGTCCCTCCTAGAAATTTAACCCAGGATGCAAGCCAATTAAAAAAAAATAGTATTTGCTTTGATGTTCTTTAGTATTTTAAATGCAAAATACGTTTGAGTACATACACAATATTATTTTTTTATGCAAAAGCGTTTAGTACGACATTTTTATTTTTTTCATATTTTATTGGATACTACTTAAATAATAAAAGAATAGCGGTTTCATGCCAACTCAGAATCAAATCATATCAAAACCTCTTTGAAGTCATAAAAATTTATGAAAAAATCATTTTAAAATAGCCGTTAACGCTAACGTAACATATAACAATAACATTGAGCGATTACAAAAAAAATGCGTTTTATTAATCTTAAATTAAATATCCCACTAGAAGACATAAAATATAATCTATTACTAAATATTCTAAAAATACACACACTAATAGACAGACAATACAAAATAAACGACTTGATATTTTTATTCAAAATACTTACTTAACTCTAAATTCGACTGTTGCGAACTCCTGCAACACATAAACTTATGAATAACGACAGTAATCACACGAAAAGTACAGTATTCTACTGCAGAATTCATAAGCGGAACATTGACCACTTTCTGATACAACGATTTCACACTATGGAAAATCAGTAGGTACTTATGTGAGGTTGACATATTTAACATCAACTTGGTGAATTTTGTGGATATTGTAAAAACTTATTGCAAAACTATTCCTAAAACTTATGTATTTTTTGTAAATTTATCAAGTTGTTGTATTTTTGTATTTTTGTGACTTGTGTGCTTTATTTATCAATTTTTTTTATCATTTCTTTATCTGTTTAAAAATAATCTGTCATTAGTAAATTGTACTACCAAACTTGCAAAAGCCCTTTCTGCGCGAAATAAATACAAATTTAACCAATTTTTTATTTTTTTTTAATCTTAATGACATTTCTTAGGTGGTTCTGAGTTGGTTTCATTCTGATTTTGCGGGTCACCAAGAATAGCATGGTAGTTAGTCAACTTGCAAAAAGATAAAAGTTAATGCATCAGTCGTAATGTTCTATAATTACTTAATACACATCAAAAAACGTTATTCGATTTTAGGAAAAATAAGATTTCAAGGGTATTTATAAATTCAACGAATTTATCGAAGAAAAATTCACGTAATGAAACCGAAAGCCCATAAAAATAGTTGGAAATTTTCTTATAAGTTCTGACAATTAATCTTTTGAAAGTAATAAAATATTTCTAAATTTTCGATAACTTTACAAGTTCAGTTGAAATTTAGTTACAAAATTCACCTACCAAACACAAGGTTTCTTTTGTTGTGCTCTTCAACACAAAGACTACCAATTACGAAATAATAAAGAAATCTTTTTTTTTAAGGCTTCGCCCTTTATTGGATTAAAAATATGACGTTCAAAAAAATATGTCACCTTGTATTATATTATTTAGCCACTGAATGGAACTTTTTTATTAGCCCTTGCCTGGAAGAATGTTGTATCTAACAATATTCTTGCTCCAAGAAAAATGGAAAAATTTAAATCAGATTTGTTTCATAACATTTAATATTTTAAATACAATGAACATATAATTCGTAAGAGATTTAAATGAAAAATCGTGAAGAAAAGCAATTAAATTAGAGTTTATTACTACAATTCATGCTAAATTACTAAAAATGTTATATAAAACTAATTTTACACACAACATTATTTCATACCATACAGAAAGCAACATGCTCTTCTAAAATAAATTTCAATATGTCATGGATTTATTTGAGATTAAAAAGTAAAAAAAAACGATATGAATAAATGAAACCGTTTCGAGATATTATCTTGAGATTAACTTACAACATTATTCCACAAAACTGTTTCAACGGCTAAAAAGCAGGCTTAATAATATTTTTCTGGACAAATTCGCCTTACCCGCATTAATCAGTCTCTTGGCTTCGAAGTATTTCTATTTGAAGCCATAAGACGTTCGTTTTTTCCATTTATTCCCATGATTTAAACCATGCTATGTGATTTAAATAAACAGCATTAAACAACGTTCTTCCACAAACCAAACTTTAAAATGCTGCCACAGACCTAAAAATGTTCATTACCACAATCCCTACCATAAAAGGTGCATAATAATATGCCCAACATTAGTCCATCAATAAATCAACATTGACAGTTTTGTTGGATACAATAATATTCCGGGCAAGGGCTCAAATATGGAAATCTCACGTAAAAGGAAATGCGAGCTTTCAAAATTATAAATTGCGTTGGATGTCCTGTTTTAAAAAGTTTCGTATGTCCATCGTCAGTATTGTTGGAGAATATTTCTTTATAATACATAAGATATCACTTTCATTTCTAGTTATAAGTTATACTTATTGGCAAAAGCTGCCCCAATATTAAATGCTCTTTACTGATACTTTTCTTTGGCAATTCAAAATGAATTTAGTTTGGTGTTGCCGGGCATTCTACTGGTCGCTAAAGTTAAACGTTGTGCAATTAAAACTATTAATATGGTTCAGTTAATTTCCACTTAGTGCTCATGGTAAACTAGCGGTTGCAATTGAAAAGTAACTACGTTTAAATTGCGAACTAATGAAAGAGTCTTGACAAAATTCATTTTTACATAGTGTTTTGCTAAAAATAATGAGGGTTTTTGACTCCATGTTTAAATTTAACAAATTCAATACGAACAGCCGGTGAGATTTTTGACTTAGTTTGTGGATATTGTGAATTCAAGTAAGGTTTTGTATGCGCATAATTCATAGTATTTTTTAATTGAAAATCAGTGAAAATACTTTCCATTACACATTTTTCTGCCTCTTACAGTGCTCGAAATAGAATTACTAAGGGAAAAATTTTTTACGTTAATAAATAGTAACTACGAGTAACCCATAAGGCCAGTTTTGTTTATCGATTTGCAAAATCGCTAATATTAAAGAACCGTAGGTACCTAGTGTAAGTAGGTACCGTATTAATGTATATTCTACATTCTAATAGCGGCACTAGCAATCCGATGGTTGTGGATTCGATCCCGGCGTGCGCCAGAAATTTTTATTTGGTCTTATTTCACAATAAGTACACTTAAAAAAAAGTTGTATATATATTTCCGGCACGGTCCAAAGTGGAAGATATTATGAGAATTGAAACGTAGCTTAAAATGGATTTAGCCGTGTTCGGTGACCAGATCTAAATTGCCAGATACATCTTCCCCATCTCCTTTCTCTCCGCACTACCTTCAGCTTCACAAAATACCCCAATGGGGAGGCTAAAGTCTTACTGGCTCCAGGCGGGAGCAGTTAAGATTCCTGTGCGCTATTCACATACAAATTTTGCTTGTCATTCCTTTGTATTATTTATAACTTATATATATATATTTTTTTTCTTACGTATTATCTTATGAAATTACTAATAGTTGTAATAATATTCTAAATTCTAATAGATGTAATAATTTATAGTGTTCCACTCCCAAGCAAAGGTATCTGCTTTAGAGTGTATGAAATATTATGTTTTGTTGTGTAAAACTGTAAACACTATAAATGTTTTAAACAATAAAAAAAAACACAAAAATTGGTAGTTGAACTAAATCAAGTGTTTGATTTTTATTACAAAAAAGTTCACAATAATATTATATTTTCATACAATCTAAACGGAAAACCCGAAGATTTTAGTATGATTCATTATACGAGAAGATATTACACAAGACACCAAGAGGCAACTTCTCATATCGACAGATTTTCTGATTGGGATTCTGAGCAATATTCAGCGAGAATCTAAAGATTTAGTGTACACAAACCATCATCAATTTACTTTGCCAATACGGTAAACTTGACTAATAAATCGGTAAACCCAACAAAAGAGACGTAATGAAAAACAAAATCACAACATATACATCATACATACAATATGGGAAAAGGTTAAGGGTACCACGCATTATCTTAAGAACCATTTATTGGTCAACCAACTCACCTGCTATAGATTACCTATCTGGTTCACAATGTTTGTTGACATAACAGGGTTGCCCGGGTTTACGGGGTAAGGTTTGTCTAGGTAATGACGGCGAATGTGTTTTCCCACCTACTCTTATCATGCCTGATCGGGAGAGAATGATTGAGGGAGACCTAACCTAGACCTCTTCAGCTGGACTGCAATGGGAGGGATGGTTTCATACGCCCTTTACTCCTGGACACATTGACCTCAGATTCCTACCCACTTCTTTCCTTCCCAGAACTTCCTCTGCTTCCTTTCCCAAAAAGTCTCTCCCCAAAGCATCCAAATGATGAAAGTCCACAAAAATCCCTGTGAGAATATGCTTCCTCAAGGCCTCCTGTGTAGAGCTAATCTAAAAAAATCTCTTCCACTTGCCATCAATGAACAAGATTAAAATTGTATTTGCAACTCAAAAAAAAAATTCTGTTGATAATTTGGTTTGATTGAATTTTGTAAAGCTTTGAAAAATATTGTTTTATCCATATTACGAGATTTACTTTCCAGCCATACACTCGTTCTCACAACAGCCAGTAAAATATTTCTGATAAAAGTCGGACGATGAGCTCTGGCGTCATGAAATTTATACGTATATTTTTGCTTGCGAAACTATTTTAGTTCGTACTATGATTTTATAATGAGTTATGTGGCTTCTTGAAATATCCATATAACCCATCGGGCCTAGTCAAAATAATATCACGTCATCAAAATATTTTTGCCTGACATTCAATTTCAAATAGATTCGCTGTTTTTGAACAAATCTGAAAATGAAATACTGCTTTCGAAAACAAATGGAAAACCTTTTTCTGATTTTTATTTTACAAAAGCACGAAATTTTAAATAAAAAATACAAAATTTTAAGAATGTACATTAATCTTGATAAAGGTTTGCAAATACGAATAGCTTACCTTTTATTTTAAACTATATTCACCACTTTATAAGTAATGAAAATAAAAATAACATGGGTTTTTGTCACTTTACTTTTTTTTATTTAAAAATATTTTTTTAATAAAATCGTCACACTTGACTGAATGGACTATGAATATCAATTTTCTATTTTATTAGCATTATATAAAATTATAAGGAGCATCCATCATAAACTTTTAGATGCAGAGAGAAAGCTGAGCATTCTTTCTTTTCATAGTCTGTCAATTAAGAGTAGAAAATATTAAAAACAAAACCACAAAATTTGTAGGCTGGCAACCCCATTTAACTGTCAAATATTTTTTAAAGCGCAATCACACTAAATCTATAGAATACTGAAAATGAAATTTAAAAAAACACTTTTTTGTTCTTGAAGAAAAAAAATAAAATCGAAGAAACACAAAGGCTCCGTTCCCGGCCCCAAAAAGAAGAAGACGGAGAGATGTGAAATTATGAATGTTAGAAGAGCGCGCTCACATTTACAACGATAAAATCGATGCAAAAATCATGAAAATCTTTAATAAAACACGACTCGTTTAAAATAGAGCAAAAATGTCGCAATAATTGTCTTAAACAGCATTTAAAGAAACGCTGTGAATTTTTTCATACATATAACTTTTAAAATAACTGAAACAAACGTGTTTATAATAATTTTTGGAGCATAGGTACTATGCGTTTTTTTTTCTATGGAGGGAATTTTATATAATTTGCGTTTGGGCGCAACTAATGTCTAAATATTATCTTCAAGAATAACATATATTTTTTAAGAGCTTAAAAACTTCAAATAAATGTTTAAGGGAGGTTTGCGAGAAATCGGTAGAAATTCGAATACCGGCCTCAAGGTAGCTACTTAATGACGTAAATTGTTTAAATGGTGTTTTATAAAATTATTGGCTTTAATTTAATTTAACATAAATTTGAATTTAACAGAAAGTAGGAAGGAAGAATCAGTAATGGTGAGTTTAGTTACATTACTTTTAGATCTGAATAAGTTAAAAAAATTAGAGACACGATCTAAAGCCCGGGCATCGCTAGCTACTTAAGCTAGTAATAAATAAATGTGAGCAATTTTTAAATTTTACGTTATATTTTATAACAATATCGTTATTATTCATTATGTTAACAAAAAAATGGAAAAGTATAATAAACGCTGCAATTTTGAGATCAGTGGGTATCTAAATTGCAATGAAAAAATATTTTTTTCACTTTTATGCCTCTGCAATTTTGAGATCAGTGGGTATCTATATTGCAATGAAAAAATATTTTTTTCACTTTTATGCGTTTTTAATTTTTTAAAAAAATATAGGTAACACAGCTTTACATTTCCACCATGAGTTATATTTTTAGTATTGCCATTTGAACAACAGTGGTGCCCTCCTATGTTTTCTACTCTTATTTGATCAACTGTAAATCTGTTTATACCCGAATCAAAAAGACGCCGTATTGGATATTTAGTAAGAAAAAGCACTGTTGAATCTCTGGTACCAATTTCGATACCAAATTCGTCATTTATGTTATTTGCATAATTTTATTCAATATTTTCCACCTTCATCTTTTGCAATTATTTTATTCTCTATAGTTATAGGTTAATCAGAGCGAAGCTCTTATCGAGAATAATTTATTTCGTGGAAATTGTCGTAATATTACAGAATGTTTAGGTCGGGCACGTAAATTCACTTGACGGTAATGGTTCAGTGCTTTGGGAAATACCTCACTTTGCTCAGTCAACTTCTCGCTACTTACTAGAAGTAGTTATGGAAATCATAGCTTTATAAAACGAACTTAAATATTGAATTTCAACTAAGGTAAAGCATTTGTAATTTTCTACAAAACTTTAAACGTATATAGTATGTTATAGTTTATAAATTAAATTACTAGCGATATCACTAAAAAACACAAATAAATTCTCCATAGTGATGATGAATTCTTGACAGTTGACATAAATTAGTGGAAAAAAATAATTGTGATGAAGTTTTTATTTTTTTTCATTCAAAGGTTGTAAGGTGACGCGGCTAGAAGGCACCACTTCAATGAGTCCTCTATACCCGAGTTACCACCTGAGTTTTCGCAACGAAATTCAATTTCACGCACCAAGACTGTACGTACTTACAGCAGCGTGTCTTTCGTGAAGTTTAAATGGGTCCACACAATTTTGTTAAGCACTAAAATAGTTAGTGTGTTTAATCATGCTCTTGTAGAACTCTTTGTTTTAATTGTATTTTAAGTAAAGAAACAAGTAGAACGCGAAAATTTATGAAAAGATAATAATAAATTATAAAAAATTCAAAAAATTGTGATATTTGTATAAAAACTTCCGAATGATTTCAAAGGGCACCGATATTCCTTTATATATATACCGGTATTCCTCTATATCTCTCTCTGGACTACAATAAGACAATAGAGTTTGTTTAGCATTGTAACGATTGATTTCTTATAAAACTTTACAATTGTGTAACAATATTCTGAAGGTTTCAATTGTCTCTTTATGAACCAAAGGACTCTTTGTAATTCATTTAGCATTTCAAGATTTGATTTCTATACCAAACGTTACACAATTTATGCAAAAATTTACAAAAGGTTTCAAAGGAGCTGAGATTCCTGGTGTTATATCTCTCTTGACTAAAAGGACTCTATTCAATTTATTTAACATTTTAATAAATGATTTTCTCACCCAAAACGCTGTACAATTTGTATTATAACGGTCACAATGTTTCAAAGGGTTCGGAGATAAACAAACGAATCAGAATTCAAATGCATTTAGCCCTACCATGAAACAAGCCATCATACCCAAGTCGGATATCCAACCCGCAATTAAGCGTCAACACAAACACACTGCGGGGGTTAAATCGCCGGACCCTTTCCCTAAAACTTCTCGCTTAATCTTGAATAATTATGCATATATTTTCGCAACATTTAATACCTACATACACACTTCCACCCAGGATTCACCCTTTTAGCACAGAACTCTGAGATTTGGGGAAAAACATTTAGACATTGTATTTGGATTGTGGAATTATTATGGAGTGATATTTTTATGTTATGATTGCTTAATCCAAGTAATTCTCGATTTTTTACAGGTCTACTCTACGCTAGTACTTTCTAAAATTGTGGATTTATTCACTCGTTAGAAACCTTTATAAGAAACTGATGGTATAACATACCTTCAATCGAATTGAAGGTTTTTTTTTAATTTGGTTATTAATTAATTCGAATGAGCACATGAGCATACTTTATTTATTTTGAAAAACGGTAAATCTAATTAAATTTTACTTTATTTATGTACCCTTAAGAAGAGCGCATTAAAACGACACTATATCCTAAAATATATTCAGAATCTTAACGACGCACGTAGGTAAAAAAGCCGTGTATAAAAATTGCGACTCGCGTCCCATATATTGGACGGACCTACTGTCGAATGTGCCCTATCAAAGAAAAGAAGAAGAAGAAAAATAATGTGGGAATCTTAACGACGCAAGTGAAGAAAGCGTGTAAAAAAATATGCGCCCGCCGCACGGCGTATGGACGGACGTACGGTCGAATTTACCCTAGCAGGCCTGGAAATACGACCTTTCCGCCGGGTTTATTTTAATTAATTCTGAAGAACATGCTACTTATATTTATGATGTTTCTTAATGAATACCTCCTGAAGTTATAAAAATAAAGTTAGTTTTTATAATAAAATCTAGTGCTCACCGCTAACTTTAGTTGTACAACGTATTGAATTTGTTTAAAGGCGTTGTACGTTTAAAAAAACGATGGCAACGTACTGTTTTTATTCATCTAAAATATACCTAAATAACTAGCATCCCTTACGAGGCTTGGAAATAAAAATGATGATTCAATTACGAATTCGCCGAAATAAATTAAAATAGGAACCTCGTGCAAACCCCCGATAAATGTGGTTTGATATGTCTCGCCTTAAAATTACATCAGTTGGGACGCAGCCTCATATTGTCAAAAATATTAATTTCAATCTTGAAGTCAGTGAAGTTCAGTTGAAAAATTTCTAACTAAGAAGAAAGTTGATCCTGCCTCTTACACAAAAAAAGCCTGAACTGCCTATCTCTGGTGTAGTTATCAAGAACATTAAAAGCATAATATATTTCGGAACACCAAGATTGAAAATGTATTCGTTGAGCAGCTAATAAAATATTTCTCACATGAATACAATCTTCCATTTATTTAACAAAAAATAATCTCATAGTAATCTGCAGTTTGGAAATACATTTTTATTCTACGCCTGTCATAATATTATGTATGATTTATTAAAACGAATCAGTGGTTTTTGAGAATCGTTTGTGTAACATTACGAATTTAATTAAATTGATGAAAAATGCATGAACGTTCATGTGATTGTGTGATTTGTTAATTGTAAAAAGGAGATGGACGAAGTACTCAGTGGCATACAATATCATAATATAATGTTTGAAAATACGAAATATTATTTATCGATCAGAGTTTAAAAATATTACTGTGATGACCGTGGCCGGTTATCCCATGTATTCTGGAATCCCTTTTATGATGGATCCAGATTTCTCTGATGATGATCTCAGTGCAAGGTGACTTGTCAATAATAAGACGTAGGTAGTCTCGTGATGTTTATTCCGGGATAAGGTACAATGGTAATTCTTAGGAAGTCTGATGGTAAGAGGACGAATGGACAACAATCGCACCCTTTTATACGTTCCTCATGTTGTCTCACTCATACACGCATGTCTCTTTCATACCGCAAGACATACGTTCACCACAATTACAAATATTTGTGGTGTTATAACAGCGCAATGTTCTGCTATATAGTTAAATACCATTCATGGATTCCGTAATAAATAAGTTCTTGTATTCTTAAATATTGTGCTATTGTCAATAAATCATAGCAGTTTTAGGAAATGTGTATAAATAACATAAAAATTTATCGTCGAAAACTTAAAAAAAATATAAATGTATAAATATCACAATATGTATCACAAGTTATGAACTCCTGCAATTAATAAATATACTTGTACCTACACGATTAACTAGACAAACATTAACATTTTATATACTCGTACATACATATCATTCCAACAATAGTTTATTTTTCACAATACAACGTTTATAATAGTCTCGGTAGCAAATATTTAAACAATATGGACGTATTTGACAACAATTTGAACTTAGCAAACATAAACTTCGCGCAAACAATTTTAACCTATTTCATAAACTATCATGAAAACCAATTTTATTATTTACAATTTTATTGTTGATTCGGGGGATATTAGTGTAACCTGTATTTGGTTTCTTATATTTTATGTTACCTGTATTTTGTAAACTCTTTATTTTCATTGTAATTTTTAAAAAATGTATGCTGTTCACACGCGGTAGAAGTTTAGCCTTCAAAAAACTAAAGTAGACATTGGGACAAAAGTAATCTAGAATGGTGAGGCTATGAAGCGCCGCTCAAAGAAGAGACCAATTATTCTATCTCATTCTCTCGCAGGCTAAATCCTACAGATGTATTTGTTTGTCTCTTTTTAGTGTCGCTCGTTACCGTTTCATCGAGTTTCAAATCACAACGGTGCTAAAGAAGTTTTCACTTCAAAAATGTACTGCATTGTAAGTGAAAAGCCCTTTGGGCGTTGAAATGAATTAGCAAATAAAAGTTTTTCCTCAAGGGATAATAAAATTTCATACAAATAATACATAAACCAAATACTTACTCTAAATTGGGTTTATGTTTACCGAGGAACTTTGCAATGTTTGTTTACTCGTGGTGCCATATCCATTATTTGAGATTCCGAAGTCTCCGTTGATTACCGTTAGGGGTGGTTATAATGACGTTGGCTTACAACTTTGATCCTTATCCCACGAAACTTATTTGTCCCTCTATATTCTTAATGACTGTGGTTTGTAGTTGCCGTGAAGTCTTGTTGTTGCCAACTTCGCTCGGGTAGCTTAAATTGGGTAACATGTAGTATTATATGAATTCATACCATAGATTCTCAACCTTTTTTTGCCCACCGCCCACTTTGACAATATTTTTTTTTCTAGCGCCCCCCAACTGCTTTTACATACCACCTTGGGGGAGGGGGGGGGGGGAGGCGCAATGGGTTCTCTAGGTTTCCTGAAAGTCCATTTTTCGTAAAAAGCCTATGACTCCTATCCTATTTCTGAGAAGAGTATTATTTCAGTGAGAACAATTAAAACGCCTACTTAATTATTTGGAGAAGTATTTTTATAAACATTGAAAATATATTGAATTTATAACTTATATAATGAGATGGTTTGAATTTGATGCGTTTTATAAAATTTGTTTAGTTTATATTAGGCTCGATTTTAATTAAAAACAAACTTAAGTCGCCGCGTTCAGTAATATGGAGGCTATTTCTCTTTTTGGTTAACAACACGCTACAGCACTGAATCCACGTTCAGCTAAATAGGACGATGGGGATGCTATTAAAAATCGTTGAAATATCAACCATAATCCTGGGTACAGTTACGAAATCGGCTTCTGCAGCCAAAACTCTTGGTAGCCATTCTTAAATTTAATTTTTATTCCTCATTTGTCGTCAGTTCTATTAGTTCTTCTTCTAACTGGGATGATCCTGCTGTGTTGACATTTGAAAAAGGATCCAAAACCCAGTCTGGTACGTCCATGTTTAAAATATCCTGGAATCGTTCCTTGGTTTTCCAAGTGTTGACAGTAAACAAGGAAGTCGTCGTTTTTGAATGATACTGCTGATAAATTTAGGAAGTTATTAAATTCCCGTCTGCCGATATTTCTTTTGTATAATAGCAGTTTGGACACAAAAGCTGCAGACCATTTTTTTGTCTTAATCAAATTTAAGTCGCCGCCTTGAAGTTGGAGATTGACATCATTAAACAATTTATACAAGTCTATCAAGTACGCAATATCGTTTTTTGATGAGATGAGGCTGTCGCGCAATACTGTGTATCTGTTTCCTAGGATTTCTATCATAGACTCAAATTGTAAAATCGAGTCAAAGAAGAACCTTTTGACAGCCAGTGCATCTCTGTGTGAAGTAGCAATCGGTTGAATCTTCATTGGAAATGCAAAGCTGACTAAATAATCTGTCATTCAATGAGTTATTTCTGATTTTATTAACTGTTCTGATAACATATTGCAGTGATGTATGGAGGCTTTCACTCAGATTTTTCGCAACCAAATGCTGGCGATGAATTACGCAATGCACAGCAAGCACTTCAGGAACTTTATTTTTAAGCACGTTATGAAACCTTTGTGATGCCCTGTCACAGCTGGGGCGCCATCCGTAGCAGTTGACAAAATATTATTAAAAGGAATTTTCGTTTCGTCACAAAACTTTTCCAGTGTATTCAATGTGGTTTCTCTTTTTGTATCTGTTTCCAAATTTGTAACAAACAATAGTTCTTGACATATTTTCTCATCTTTGATGAAGCTCACGTATGGTTGGTAGAGTGGACTCATCCAGTTGAATTGAAAATCGACAAGACTGCAGATTGCACAATGATTCTTCAATGTTTTCAGCCATCTCATCAATTCTTCTTTGCACAGGACTATTGCTCAAAGGAATTTTTCGAATAATATCTGCAGCTGGTTTATGGAGCACAGTGGTTATTACTTCTTTAATTGCTGTTGGAATTAAATCGTCCCCAATAGTATGCGGATTGCCTCAGTACCGGATTATCTTTTAGGCAGAGTAGGCAACTGCCTAGGGGTCATCGGCTGGGGGTCATCGGGTAGGCATCGGCTGGGGGTCCCGCGCCCCGAGAAAAATTGACTTGCGTTAATGGTGAGCAAGTATTTACTGTCAATCAGTGAGCAACTCCGGCACGATTTTGGAAAAATTCAGCTTTGAAGATGTTTTAATTTTTTTTATTCGGTACATTTACAGGTTAATAACATTACATGCAAAGAAAACAGCAAATTATAATAATTAGGTTATAACCCAATAACTAATGTTCACATCGTGCACAAATAATAAAAAAGTCAATAATTAAAATAAATATAACGTAGTTGTATTTTACTTTCCTTCTATTCAATAAGAAGCATTACTTAGTATCAATGGGGATGTGATTTTAGGTGTCGTGTGTGCTTTGTTTTGGCATTTGTTTTGTTTGAGTTTTTTTTTTGCTTTGAATTTCTAATTATACATTAATTTAAAATATAAATTTTGTACAAGCTTAAGTGTGCACTACCTATCTGCTTGCTAAAATTCTTAGTTTCTTTTAGTGCCAAGGTCGTCTGGAAGAGATCACATTAGTGATAAGGCCGCTCATTGCACTGTTTTTTTTAACATATTTTTTTGTTTTTATGTATGTGTCCTTTTATGTGCAATAAAGAGTTATTGTATTGTATTTTATTATTTAATTTTTTTTATTGGATGGCATACTTCGTGATGTGGTTAAAAAACAGATTTATTATGAATAAAATTATGTTGTGGTAGAAAAAAAAATGGAAGTTAGAAAAGGGTAAAGTGCAGTGGCGGACTAAGCCTGTCAAAGGACCGGGGCGGCAAAGCAGAATGAACCCCCCCCCCCCCCCCCCTTGTTTAAGAAGTTGTTGTAATTTTACAAGCTTTTTATTCAGTTCACACAGGCCTCTGAGTCTGGGGGGCCTCCAAAGGCCTCCATGTTTCCATGATCAAATCCTAAACAAGGCTTTAAGGTACCAAGACACTGTAAAAAAAGTTTTTTTTTAAAATTCATTTCCTATTGGTGCATTTGTCAATAAGCTCTCACAAAATGTTTTAAGGAATTTCGTAAAATTGACGGAGTTACAGCATTTTATATTTTTTTTTTTTTTTTTTTTTTTTAAATTATTTTTTATTTTCATTAATATGTTTTACATGTTGCTAAATGATAATTTTACATCTTAGGTTTTTTACTACTTTTCCATTTAAAGCATTTGCTTGTGTATGGAAAAGGAGTGTACATAAATGTGGTTATTACTTAGTACTTAAATAATTCATTTACATAAATATATGTGTGTTGTAATAGTATATAATAGTATATATTTAAAGAAAATAAAGGATATTATGGAAAACTAAGTATATATGTATACATTTAAATAAAAGAAAGAATATTTTGGAAAACTAAGGATATTTGTAGGATAATTAAGTGGCATTAGTTTTTTTTTCTTCAGAATATTTTTAAAATGTCTCTTGACAGAGAGCAGTAATTGGGTTTTATCATTAATGCTTCTGATTTCTTCTGGTAGGCGATTGAAAAAAGTTCTTCCCTGGTAAGTGTAATGGTGTTGTGCAAAAGACGTATTTAGTTTTGGGCATATAAAAACATGTTTAAGTCGCGTTCTGTTTTCGTTTAAAAATTGATATTTATCTTTTTCTTTTATAATTTGAATTAATGAATTTTTAATATATAAATCTTTAAATGTAGGTACTTGGAATTCATCAAATAGGCGTTCTGTTGGGTAGTCCAAGGATTTTTTTAATATAATTTTAATAATTGTTCTTTGTACAATTTCTATTGGAACAAGGTTACATTTATATGCGGATCCCCAACTAATAATAGCGTATTGTAAAGTGGATTGAACTAAGGCATAGTAGATTAAATATAGATTTTTTATTGACAAAAAATTTCTAATTCTTAAAAATATGTATATTAATTTTCTAATTTTGTTTACTACTTGACATATTTGTTCCTTCCATTTCAGATTTTTATCAATAATTACTCCTAGATATTTTATTTTATTTGTGGTTTTTAATATTGTACAGTTTGATTTGCAGTAGTTTTGGCTGTGAATTTTAGTATTTTCATGTATGACAATGTTAAAATTTTTGGGAGCATCGTTTAAATGTATTGCAAATGGAATTACAAATGTCTTTTCACTATTTAGTGATAGTAAATTAGTGTCGAAAAAATTCTTAAGCGTGTTAATGTCTTCTATGGCCTTTAATTCTACATTTTCCCAAGTCTTTCCACTTATTATTAATACTGTATCGTCAGCGTATGATGTAATTTGACCATGTAAAGTTTGAAAAAAAATATCGTTTACATATATAGTAAATAGGATTGGTCCAAGCACTGTACCTTGGGGGATTCCAAAGCTTGAAAGCTCTTGATCGCTATTAACATGATTGATTTTTACCACTTGTGGGCGGTTTTTTAAGTAGTTGGTGATCCATTTAATCGCGTTGCCTTTTATGCCAATATTATTTAATTTTTTTAATAGCATCTCATGAGATATGCTATCGAATGCCTTTCTGAGGTCAATAAATATACCCGCACATTTTTTACCTTTATCTACTGTTTCGTAAATGTATGAAGTTACGTTAGCAATAGCATCTTGTGTGCTGAGTGATTTTATAAAACCAAACTGGTTTTTGTGTATTATTTTATTACTATCTAGGAAATTTACCAACTGTTTTTTTACTATTTTTTCAAAGATCTTTCCTATATTAGAAATTAGACAGATTGGGCGATAATTTGTTACTTGGTGTGGATCTCCAGATTTGTAAATAGGTGAGATTATTGTGTTTTTGTAGTTCATTGGAAATATCCCTTTTGTTAAACTTAAATTTATTAAATGAGTGATAGGTTTAATTAAGTAAGATTTCATAGATTTTAACATATGTGCCGTAATAGAATCAAAACCGGGAGACGAACCTCCTTTCATATTTTCTATTATTTTTAAGATTTCACATTCTGTTGTTGTTTCGAATGTTGAAAGTATATTACGTTTCTGTAAATTTTTATTTTTATGTTTTTCCGGGTTAGAAGGCTTATGAATATTTTTCGCAAGATTTTTTCCAACATTTGCAAAGAAGGAATTAAAAATGTTTGCACATTGTTTAGGTTGCATATTGGCATCTATAATTTTTTTATCGTGTTCAATGTACTTAATGTTTTGTGTTTTTTTTGTATTGTCTATGGCCAAATTTACTGTTTTCCACATTTGTTTATGGTTATTTTCTGAAGATAATATTTTATTTTTAAAAAACTCTTCTTTACTTTTTTTGATATAAGATGTTAATTTATTTTTATATTTTTTATAGAAAATATATGCTTTTTCATCGTGGGGATTTTTTAAAGTTGTTTTGTAAAGTTTTTCTTTGTTTCTGATAGATATTATAAGTCCTTTGGTAATCCAAGGCTTTAAACATCTTAATTTTGATTGTATGTGTGTTAATTCAGTTGTCGAATTTTTAATGTGTTGTGACAAGATATTTTCAAAGTTAGTCGAACATATTTCGGTATCATCACTGCTCAAAACATTGTTCCAATCCTCCTTTTTTAGTTTTTCAGAGAGAATAGTCATATCTATTGTTGATTTTTTGGTTATTAAATTATGTTTTTTATGTTTAATATTATTATTATACAGAATTAAGCATGAATGATGATCAGTTATGTTAGTTTTCCAAACAATAGATTTTAATTTGTGAAGATCTTTAATGTTTATGTTTGTCCAAATGTGGTCTAAACAAGATGGAGTATGTTCTTTTATTTCTCTAGTATTTTTATTTATGCAAGATATGAAATTTTGTTCAGTCATACAATTGATGTATTCATTTTTGTTATTATTTTCTATTTTTTCATTGATGTTCACGTTAAAATCACCTACCACGAAGCAAAGTTTATTTTTTAATTTTAACAATATGTATTTGAGGTCATTAATAAAGGTAATAATACTCGAGCTATGCGTTCTATAGATAGCTATTAGATGATATGTTGATTTGCCGAGTTTGAAATGTACTTCAATGCAGTTAACCAAATGTATTGGGTGCTCTATTATGTTGACAATACTAAATTTATTGCTTGCAAATATTATTATTCCCGAATTTTTGTTAATGTCTAATTTGGTAGAGATATAATTGTATTCGGGCAAGTGATAAGGCGGTGACTCGGCGTTCGTAAATGTTTCGGTTAACACTATAAAGTCCGGTTTTTTAATTAAATTATTTATTTTTAGAATTAGTTCATCAAAGTTTTTTTGAATGCTACGGATGTTTATGTGCATAATAATTATGTCATTGATGTTTTTAGAAATAATTTTGTTACACGAATCAGTACATATACATTCGTATTCCTGAATTTTAATATTTAATTCCAGTTCGTTATTTAAGAAATTATCCATTTAATGTATTTTTAGTTGTATTTTGCAAAATTATTTATAAAATTTTTATTCAATGTCGTAGTTTATTCTTTCTTTGGCTAATTTAAGCATGTAAGATCGGAACTTACATGTTTCGCTGTTTGTTCGGTGGTCTACTTCATTCATTTTATTGTTGAAGGAGTTTGTTTCTTTCTTCTTGTTAGCCGAGTTGCAGTTAGCGCATTTGGGTGGCAGCTCCAGGGATTTACATTCGGAGATGGGATGATCTTCTGAACAGTGTTTGCACGTTGGTTTATTCATTCTATTGTAGCATTTTTGGGCTGTGTGCCCAAATCTTTGACAGTGGAAACATTGGGTAAGAGGACTGCAGTCATCTACATAGATTCTCATGAATCCTAGATGAATTTTTTTTTTATTAATAAGATGTAGTCTCATTTCGGGATTTGTTTGTAGAATTAAGTTTTTGCTGTTAGTTTTTTTGTTTGTAATGATGGCCTTAACTTGTAATATTTCTTTGTCTTGGTATTTTTCACATATCATTTTGATGTCGTTGTTTTGTTCAATGATGTCTTCTAAGAATTCTTTTTCGGTGTAGTCTTTGTCAAGACCTTTGAATATTACGCATGGATCCGTTTTCAGAAGTACCTCTGCTATTATGGTTTTGTCGACTTCATTTATCTTATCTTTTAATTTTTTCGCGTCTTCTTTTTCTGGGCATGTTATTATAAGGTTTTTTTTTGTTTTTTTTATTTCGCATACTCGAATTCCCAACTGCGATATTTTAATCTTTTGTATTTTCTCTTTTATTTTTTCAGTGTCTTCTTCTTTTAAGCTTTTAATTATTATAGGAAATCGTTTTTCTTGCATTTGTGGTATTAAGTTTTTTACTGCAGAAGAGTATGAAAATGGGTATTTTTGTGCTTGGTTTTTTTCTTGATTATCACACTTTTCTTGTAATTTAGCTAATTCTATTGCCATGTGAGATATCATTTCCATGATGTTATTTATTTCTTTCATCATTTTTGATTTGGTTTCTTTGGTAAGTTTATTTTCTTCTATGATTGTATGTAAATCACTTATGTTTTGTTTCGCCTTTGTTATGAAGGCATGCGGATCAACCGCTTCCTCCATTTTCACAGGTTAAAAAAATTATTTTCGGTAAATTTTTGTATTTATAAAAATTGTCTGGGTTTGAAGGGGTTATTTTATTTAGTCACCGCTTACGGCGCTCACTCGCGTCCAACACCGTTAGAGGTTTGGGCGACACTGATGTGTCGAATGAAACAGTTAGTATGTCAACATAACGTGTACAATGTGTGTATGAAACAGTTAGTATGTCAACATAACGTGTACAATTCATAGCTTGCATTATATTCCCAAAAGGTATGAAACTCATGGGTGAACTCAAATTATGTTGGATCATGAGAGCAGAGTGGATCGGGGGTTACGGGGCTGTCTTGTCGACGCATGTATGCTCTCTCGCTGACTTCCAAATGCACCGACGACACTCAGTCTGACCAAGTTAGATCAATACACAGATAATACTGTCAATTCTTGCAGGATTTCAAAAATCCCGTTATTTACAACACACACAATAACAAAAATCAACTAATATTAAAGTTTACTTTGCTTTATAAGTATGTGATTAGCGTATTTTGCTTGTCTTTTTTAGACCATATTTTTTTACTCATGCGCCCAACGCCCCCCTGTGCCATCCCAACGCCCCCCAATTGTCTCTGGGTCTTCTACCGCCCCCCTGAAGGTCTCAAACGCCCCCAAGGGGGCGTTATCGCCCACGTTGAGAACCTATGCTTTAACCCATACCTTTTTTTGACTTATAAATTTCGAAAGGAAATCAGCGATAACCCCTGATTCATGATATTCTGAACTTGTATTCTAAACGTCTAGACATCTTTAACCTTTAGGATTGTAAGAACTTTTGTTAGTGACCGTGGAACATTATTAGGAATTGGATTTTTTTATATTTAAGTCACTTGGCAGGTCTGGTATTGAAATTGAATACATTCGGCTCATTTAACAAACAGTCGTTAATTAAATAAAAAACTTTGTGCACAACAGAAAACTCCCAAACAATGAGCAATTTAGTATGTGTGATATTTAAGTAGCTGTTTTTTATTTGATATTTACTTGTAAACCCAAACATTTTACCGATACTGATTAATGTTATCTCTGTCTAGAGCATAGATTCTCAACCTTTTTTTGCCCACCGCCCCCTTTGCGAATATTATTTTTTCTAGCGCCCCCTAAATCGCAAAGAAAGCAATTGTCATCGTATATTTACCACAACGGGGGGGGGGGGGGCGTAATGGGATGGGTAAAGATGGGATTTAATAATTATTTTTATTAATTTCTTACACCATTACAAATTTGAGTTTATTACATATAAGAAATAACGCCATATAAATATTTTACAAAAAAATGTGTACAAATATTTACACATAAAAAAAATTTAAGAATAATTGCAATTTAAAAAAAATTTCAGGCGGTGGTGAAAATTTCGTCAATGTGGAGAGACTCTTTCAAGAATCAAAATAATTTCCGTTTTGAATCTGTCGTCACTGGCGCCAAATGTATCAATTTGGTTTAGGAGCAATATTCTCCTCCCTACCGGGAGAATCATTGGCTGGTTAGTCCTACAGGCAAAAAGATAGAATAATCTGTGATGACGCTGTCTAAGATAGTCATTTGGAACATAGAGACTATCGCGCTCCAAAATAACTGAGTTCTCAATATAGCCTCGCAGCAGTCTGAATAAGTGGGTGGCGGCATACCCCTCTCTTCTGAGCTGCAGGGAGTGAAGTCCCAGCATTCCCAGAAGAAAGTTCGTAGGGTAGAGCCATAGATAGATTTCGGGATACTTCCTCATGTAGATAAATCTTAGAAACTTTTTTGAAGCCTCTCCAACATAAGGGAGCACCCCACCTCATGTGGATTCCACATAAGCGAACCACTCTCCAGCCTACTACAGACCAGGGAGAAGTATAAAATCTTCGGAGAACGGGTATCCCGAAAAACTCTGACGGTTCGGAGAACAAACTCTAATATTTTTAAGGCCGACTGGCAAACTCCTTCGATATGAGGGCGAAATGTCAACTTACTTTCATACATAACCCCAAGATCCTTTATATTAGAATCTCGTCTGATATTATGACCGAGCATAGTGTAACTATCGTAGGTGAGACTAAATGCTCTGGTAAAAGTCAAAACTACGAATTTCAAGACATTGAAATGAAGCTGGTTTCGTTGACTCCATTCTGAAATATTATCAACATCAGCTTGAAGGCGCATGCAGTCCTTAATATTTGTCAATAGAAGATATAATTTTAGATCGTCAGCGAACAGCATAAAGCGAGAAAAACGGATTACTCAAACAATTTCATTAATGAAAATGGAAAAGAGAAGAGGCCCCAGGATCGATCCTTGGGGAACTCCAGAAAAAACAAGAAATTCAGCAGATTGGAAGATTCCGTGTGTAACAAATTGCTTTCTGTTCTTCAGGTAACTTAAAAAAAACTTTAACATTCGAAGGGAAAAACCTATCTGAGCAAGTTTTGTGACTAATGAATTTTATGACTAATCGTGATTCACAGTATCGAAGGCTTTGGAGAAGTCCTTATACTAACAGTCTACTTGGTATCCACTGTCTAGGGACCTAGCAACATAGTTGGTAAAAACCTTCAGATTGGTTTCAGTGGATCTTCCTTTCCTGAAACTATGCTGTTCCGGGGATAATGTCTGAGGCGTAAGGAATTTATGAATTCATTTTTCAAATAGTTAAGCAGGAGCTGATAGTATGGCAACTGGTCTATAATTTTCGATTAATTTTTTCGAACCTTTCTTAAAAATAGGATGTATTTTGGAAGTTTTCCATACTTCATGAAAAGTGTTAAGTGAAAAGTTAAGTTAAAGATAAGACATAATGGCGTTTTTAGAAATTCGGCGAACCCTTCAATAAAAAAATACCTGAACGAAGTTTGGTCCGATGAAGTGTGCGTTCTTCATGAGACTTATGGCACTCATAACGTCATATTCCGTTAATATATCTAAATTGACGTTTGAAGCTCATCTGGTATTAAATATGGCCGCATTATTAATGTCTAGAAGTGGAGGGTCTTTATTGTAGACCGATTGAAAACGATTAGCAAATGCGTTAGCCACACCCAAGCCACAAAAGTCCTGATTACCTTTCATCATGGTGTATTCAAGACCACCATCCTTCCGAAGGGATTTTATATAGTGCCAAAACATATTGGGATTTCAGATTCGTAAGCTCGATAGGCCACTCGAACCTCGCGCTTAACTAAAGTTAAAAACTTAACAGATCGTATTCATTCTGAAGGCCTCCAGTTTTCCAACGCTTATGAGGGCATGTTTGATATCTATATTCGAGATGACTTCTCTCAGGGACCATTTCGGGTACTTGCGACCACCACCACTGTCGTTAGCAAACGAAGCGCACTCGTTTCCTCGTTGATATCCAAATAAATAAAGTTGTAAATGATTTTAATAATTTTAAAAATACGCGCGTGGCGAAAAAGACGTACGTCCTGCCGGCGAACTATCTGGAGCACTGATGGGGTGGAATGGGTTTCTCTTGGTCTCCTACCGCCCCCCTGTAAGTCTGAAACGCCCCCCAATTTTCTCTTGGTCTTCTACCGCCCCCCCTGAAGGTCTGAAACGCCCCCAAGGGGGCGTTATCGCCCACGTTGGGAACCTATGGTCTAGAGCTAAGGATTTAATCTTTATTTTTAAAAATGAATGTTTACTTGTTTGTCCCGCGTTGGAAAAAAATTGTGCATCCAAAAGCACCTCAATAAAGAGAAACAAAACACAAACACTTTGTTTCTTTGAGTGGCATTGCAACGTACGCCGGTTACTCGCTAGTAAGCAATAAGAAATACGGTAATATTTTAATGACTAACGATTTGCGTATTCTGTATTTTATTAGGATCACTAAATTCTACTACAATTTAATTAGCTTATTTAAGAGGGAATAACCAGACAAAACCGGAAATATATCAGTTTTAAATAAAATTTTAGACGTACTGACTCTTTTCCCACAAAAAATTATAAACTGTTCTTTTATCTAGTAAAACTTTGTTTTAAATTTTGAGAATGTATATAAGTTTATTTTTAGGACAATAAGGTTTTACCGTAGACCGTTTGCAGATTTGCTAAATTTTTAAATAAAATTTTGTATTATATGACACACATTTCAAATTATATAATAATCATGCAGTAAAATAAATCAATAAATTTCTTTGAGAAAGCTACATTTCAAAATTAAAATTTTAGTTCAAATAAAATCAAAAAAAAAATATCCCCGAACTTATTTTGTGACCAGCATACTTCAGTTTGTCTAATTATTTACGTTCTTACCAACTAATATATTTAAGAATTAATATTATTATTGTGCTTAGACCTTATTGAAAAATTATAAAGTCTTATGATCAAAAAAATGATTTTAATAGTTTTATCGTCACTAGTTTGAGCATTTTTGAATGTAGGAATTTATCGAAGCAAATTTTGAATGAAATAAAATCAATATTAAGTTATTATGTTAAAATACTGTTATGGAGAAAAAATAATCTTTCTCGTTGGAAGGTGAACAGTTGCAAGGGTACGATCACACGGCCATCGTTCAACAAAATTTAAATTCTCGGCCGCTTGTTAAAGGCTCTTAAGTTTTAACTTTTCAAATCAATATAATAGTGGCCAAAACCTAGAACATGTTTCTGCAGCCGCTAAGCTTCCTTAAACTGGCATGTTTAATATTATTTTCTACCTCTTCCATTTTAATTTTATTTACCCTTCATAATAAGGCCGTTGATGTATATAGCCCGAATCGTAAGACCCTTTTTATTCCTGGCCGTAACACAAAAAGGCACAAATAAAAAACCATAATGTCGCAGTCTCGAAGCCGGGCAAGCAGAAGAAAATCTTAACGGAGTCGGGAAAGTAAGATTTTATGCTCCCGATAAAATTTTATATTGATACGAGAGAGTTTTCACAGATGGTGCCGTAAAGTTATACGGGCTTCTAATAACATTTACATGTACGATGTACGTATAGATTACACAGATTTTTGGCCTTAGATCTTATTGATATTCTTTTATAACATAAAGTAACGCCGGCAATGGTGGAAACATCGATGATGGAACTTTTAGTACCTGATTATCCGAGAATTAAATGAAACGATCCGCGCGTTAGGCTACGAAATCGACAAAATAGTTTGAACGAAAGGGCATCTTATTTTCCTTAATAGGCTCTTCGTTATTCCCTAAAAGCTGGATGATAGAAATCATCAATGTACATTGGTAGTGATATTATTATATATCTCCAGAAATTTTCCTGGAATGGAGGGAATCTACAATTTTGAAAACATTACGAGGAATTCACTTATATCAAGATTTTTTTTTAATTTAAAAAAGGTTTCACTTATGCTTAATAAAGAAGCGGTAGCAATTAGAATGGAAGATTCTCATAGTGTCGTCCTGGCTTAAAACCACCATTAAGAACTGAAATTTTGCTTTTAAAGATTTTGACCGTATTTGGCGACGAGATTTGAATTGTCGGGAACTTCACCAACCTCTTCTTTCACATCTCATTCGCCTACCAACTTCCCACAACCTTGCAACATAACCCAATTGGGATTATCGTAGTTTCACTGGCTCTAAATGCTTGGGAGCAGCTGGGACTCTTGTGCGGTTTTCACATTAAAAAGTCAGGAAACACGTGTTTTTTACTTACTTCAATCGTTGCAGTAATTTTAATCTGTGGAATAATTTTTAATTAAAGGAAAACAAATAACTTTCTAAAAACACCACTATTTAATTAAAATTATCAACGTCTTTCGAAACCAACAATTTTTTCGTCAGGATTGTAACATTAATATTATCCTGACGAAGATACCTTTGGTTTAGAAACGTGTAGATAGTATTAATTTCATTTTGGTGTTTTACAAAGTTATTTGAACAGCTCTTCAGTAATACAAAAGTTTTTGTTATGATGAAAGTGTATTATGTATTTAAAGGGCCAATGAAGAGGGTAAAATTAATTTAACGAAGTTATTAGCTTTCAAAGTGAACTCGGGTAAAACGTAAGCAATGATGCCTCGTGGCTTCACACGTTACACGATTTATTACAATTTATAATTCGGCAGTACTTCAGAACCGCATTTTTTGGTCTGCCGTAAATATCTACATTTTGACGGCGTATATTTCGGTAACTTTTGGTAGTTTCCAAAAATTAAAAATATTCCGTCCTCAACATGCTGTAATAAATGTGATACGTATTTTAGAATTGAAATTTCGTTGTAGGATTTGTACCTTATTTATGTACAAGTTTTTTAAAATCTGAATCATCTTCGACGATTCTTTGTGGAGGGTCTTTTTAAAGAGGTGGAGGAGTGAACATGGACCTTAAGAGACACAAGTTATAGCAGTAAGGAAATACACAGCCGTGTGGTTGAACTCTAAAACGAATTGTAGAAATGACCCGTTCTTGTGTGACAAAAGTCAGCCGTGTATACTGGGCGAGCGTTTGGCGTATTTCCCGACTATGCACCGGTGCCGAAGGGATCAATGGCGCTTGTTCCTCGAAGCATATTCCATTGTGAGGACAGCATACCAACCTGACAACTGTGCTCTAAAGACTTTGACTTAACGCTTGTTAAGACGCAAAAATCTATCAAACGGACCGCCCGTTTCTGCGTAGGGTCGAGGATTTTTTCGGATATTTTGAGACTCAAAATTCAACCAAGGGCAAGCTTGATGACATTTATTTGTGCAGGGTTGTACGCCCAGCTTCTGAGAGGTTAACTTGATTCTGGCTTCGATGGTGCCTATTTTAGGTAGAATACAGAAACAGACGTCTGGAGTGCGATTAACTCAAACTTTCATTATTTCGGCTGGCTGGACTCAGCCAAAAGAGACTGAATTATTGAAAAGAACTTAATTAAGTTTTTCTCTCAGTCCGCTATCACCCGAACATCTTTCTCATAACAATTTATCATTAAAAAGGTTCCATTTAATTCTTATCAAGAAACCCCGTTCACGTAATCCTTGGAACTCTTTTTTCCATTCTCAAGTTTGCCCAATCAGTTTTCCGAGACGAAATCTTTTTTTCCATCGTTCATTGTTAACGGCCTTATCAAAGTCATTAATTCCATACCTTTTACTTCTCCCTTTAAAAAGATTTTAAGTTCCTTCTTTGTTTATTTTACACGCTGTGAACTAAGCCGACTTAGCGGGGACTTATTTAGTTAGCTTCATCTGCCGTTATTTTTTCTTCTTTTTTCGTATCGGAAAAAAGTTGCTTAAGTATTCTTCCATCGAAAGTTTGGTGTCTGATTTGTCTTTTGTTGTTTGGAATTCCTTTTATTTGTAAATTTACACAAAGTTCGACTGGGTTGAAGAAATATAAAGCTTTCTTGATCAAAAACACGGGAAAATGTCTTTGTGTAGTCACGTATTGATTTTTTTTTAATTTTAAATAAAAAATCTGCAAATGCTGCTAAAAAAGAAAACGATTAGATATTACAGAGAATAAAAAAAAACTTAATATCTATTAAACTCCTCAGAATGGACTCAGAATTAAATTTATTATAATCTATGTAATGTAGGCACAGACCATTATCTTGTTTTGAAAGTCAAGTGCGCAAACTTTCATCAGTCTCGAATAAAACTGCAGATTTTCAAACAAATCAAAACCATGCCGCCGCGCCACCCTCCAACCCGCCACAGACTTTCTTCTTTATGTAAATCGATAGATGTGCTGAGCAGAACTTATCGGTGATAAAAACAATGATTTTTACTTCAATTTTTAACTTTATGAGTAAAATCTCAAATTATAATATTTAATTAAATGAAGACAATATAAGCGAAACTCAATCGAAAATCTGGGCTCTGGGTTCACAACAAAGGGCCCTGTGTTCGAGTCTCAGTGGAACCAATATCTTTTTCTGATTTTTCGGTCTCCAGATTTTCGATTGCGTTTCGCTAATATTGTCTTCATTTAATTAAAAGCAAGGATGTTGCAAAATGAAGTGAAACACTTAAGAATCCGTTTTTTTCACAGAACGTGATTAACTACTGCCAATTGGCGCGTAGATAAAATATATTTCGAAATTCTAAGCTTTTCTACATATAAGTATTTAAACTATTACTTTGCGTATACGATTATTAAATTTTCCAACTATAAATTCGTGTACTAGGTTAAAGTTTAGAGGTGAAATCATTTTAAAGCCAACTAATTTTCAAATTTTTTTTTTCGATGAAAACTTCTTCTAAAAGGTTGTCACTTTTATTCCTGAAGAAGTGAACATGGTTCACGAAACATGTTGATAGTGTACAAAAAATAAAGTGATGTAAACTAAGTTATTTTCTTTTAATAAATAAACTAATTTTCCTACAAGTTTCTGTACGTGGGAAATAGATGTTTTGACTAGGTAACAAAGGTATGGTAAAAGACATAGAAAGAAAGGTGAATGCAGGTAACTCCATTAACGGAGGACTGAACGCGGTTGACACTAACAAAAAAATGTCCAAAGAAGCGAAGCTAACAGGCCACAATGGAGAGCTGGTTCCTACACTGACGTAGGTACTGAGGCATGGAATTGGCAGAGGAAGGGTGGCAAAACCTTATTTTGTTAGAAATAGGTAATCTGCAAAAAATGCAAGGCTGACGTCAGTGTAATAAATATGATTAAAAAAGGAAATAAATGAAGAAAGGAGTGTAAGGAGAATAATTGGTACAAACGTAAATATTAGGGTAAGTCCGGGACGCCAGAAGCAGACATGGCACAGTCAATTGAATCAAATACTCAGAAGGCTCATGTCAAGAGTTAGAATAATAGAAGAATATGTATAAGATGATGTATGAATGTAAATGAGGCAAGGAGTGTGTGGCAAGAGTGAGTTTTTTGGTTGTCCTTCCTCTCTGTCTACCTCTGCAGAAAAACGGCGTGGTAGTTAGTTATTCAGACTAATAAAGGTATTCTCAAAGTGGGATGAAACTAGAGGTAAAATAATTTAAAAGAAAACTTATTCCTAGATAGACATAGACGAGAAAATCAGTTCAGTATTGTTATTTTTATTGCCAATAATAATTCAAAAGAAATTGCCCATTATTATTAATGATTGCTTCCTTGGTTCTTAGTTTTCCCGGCAAAGAGTTCAGCGAAAAGCTGTTTATGTTTTCAATTTTTTGTAATGTCCCATAATTTACAAATGTCATCATCATTAAAGAAATCTTTTATATTTGTTTGAGTGAGTTTTGCAGGATTTTTATCTTATTGTAATGCTCTTTTCGTTGATATACATTAATAAGGTATATGTATGTATACATTTATATTTGACGTCCGGCGTGCCTAGCGGTAAGGCTCTTGACTCGTAATCCGAAGGTCCAGGAATCGAATCCCGGCGTGCCAAATAAATTTTGTGTGATTGATTTGTGTATTTCACAATTAATTAATTAAAAATAATATAAAGTATATTTGCGGCACGTTCCAGAGTGGAGATACTTTCAGTATCGCCCTGGTGTAAGACCACCATTCAGAATTGAAACGTTGCTTGAAATGGCGCTAGCCGTGTTTGGTTACAAGATCTGAATAGCCGCCTTCCTCTTCCCCATCTCCGTCCCCTCCCCACTACCTTCAGCCTATCAACATACTCCAATTGGGGATGCCATAGTCTCATTGGCTCCAGACGGGAGCAGTTAGGACTCTTGTGCGGTATTAATGAAAAAAAAAATTTAAAACTTAAGAGTGGCGGACGACGCGGCGGTATTATTTCGATATTTGCTATGGTCCTGTCAGATTATGATTGGGGATTTTATTTGTTTGATTCTAAAAAAAGTTATATCTAACACACTATATAAAGAGGAAAGATTTGTTTGCTTGTTTGCATAAAATAGGCTCCGAAACTACTGAACCGATTTGAAAAAATTTTTCAATGTTGGGAAGTTCCACTATCCCCGGGTGATATAAGCTATATTATATTTCCAAAAAAATTAGGGATCCTTACTAAAACTCCGAAAATGTAACCCAAGGTGTTAAAAAATTAAATGAAATATTCTTTACATCGCGTGCGCTGCGAAAACTATTGATGATAGTATGAAATAATGTATCAGGACTTTGTAGAACACATCATTATTTACAAAAAACGTGGCGACAGCATATGTCTAACTTTTATAATTATGCCACAATAAGTGTTCTTTTATTTTAAAAATTTAATTAAAATGTTCTTTATTTGTTTCTTGGTTTAAGTCCTTATCAAAAAAAATTACTTCATATTCAAGACAACTTCAATACCTTTATTTAACTTTTTGAATTATTAAATTCGGATATTTCATTCGAAAGATATCACGAATTTAAAAATGTTAGTATTTGAAAAAAGTTGCTTGGTCGCGGTCACCCCGCTCGGTTACGGGCCGGGCGGAAGAGGAGTCATGAAATGAAGTGCCGCGCGGCCAGGCGGGTATAACACCGATACAAAAAGTCAACCGAATCTTTGGTGATATCATAAGTCCCCTTCGATTTGTTTATGGTCCCCGGCTACGGTACGGTACGGTACAACGCATGCCGGGAAACAGCTAGTATGTTAAATTTTAAAGGAGTGCAAAATAAACTGCAAATAGTTTGAAACATGGAATGGGTTTGCCGACATTTTAGTTATAAGTGAAAAGTTTTTTAGCATCGTTGTGATTTGAAACTCGATGAAATGAAAAAATGATACTAAAAAGAGGCAACCACATAAATCTCTAGTATTTAGCCTACATTGAGTCCGAGTCTAAAAATGAGTTAGAACAATTGGTGTCCTCTTTGTGCGGTGTTTGTAGCCTCTCCACTCTTGTCTACTGTAGTTCTCTGAAGGCTTCACTTCTACCGCGTGTGAACTGCACTCTTGTATTTTTTATGTGAATGCTGCACAAGCGTCCCAACTGCTCCCAACTCAGTGAAGTAATGGGATCCCCATTAAAGGTATGGTGTGGGGAGAGTAAGGAGATGGGGAGAGAAAGGTTGAGAATTGAACCTGGCCATTCAGTTCTGGTCACAAAATGGTTAAAGCCATTTGGAAAAAAGTTTCAATTCTGAATGGCGACCTTGAACCAGGACGATACAGAGTGTGTTTTCCGTTCTGGAACGTGCCGCAGTATTATTTTAAATTAACGAATTGTGAAATAAAACGAATTAATCTAACAGAAATATATTTGTGCTCACCGGGATTTCAACCCGCGACCTCCCGAGTCAAGAGAGTCGAGAGCCTTTCCCCTCGACCACGGATGCCGTCAAATTATTAATTTTATTATTGATTGTCTAATTGTCCTTATTTTTTAAGGCTTTACCATAAAAATCATAGGTACTTACATAAAAAAATGTAATTAATAGATTCGGCTTACTTACATAATGCACTTTTCTGCCATGGAGTTTTTGTGCTCTTTTTGATTTTCGTTTATTACAGGAATATAAAATGTGTATTACAAATATCAATATTGGCTCACATCCAAATGTACTTTTTTTCGTAATCCGTTCATTTGGTGCCCAGCTTTCATCAAAAGCTTTATTCAATGACTCTTGTTTTGCCAATTATTCTCTATGACTCTCATACGACACCAGCAGTGCCCTTGAGGTCCTCTACCAATCGCATTATTAATGGGTGACCTCTACTCAACTTCACTCTCCTCCATCAAGTACGTCATTGATGACGCTTGAGTCAAACTGCAATTCACCAGACTTGCCACATACTATCGATATAATATAACCTCTTACCTGCGTTCGCACGTATTTGCAAGCAGTGATGTAATTTAATACAGAATTCAATTCGTGGAATTTTCAGGCCCTCCTTCACTTATCCTGGGAATTGTAAGTACTACGAAGAACTTACATTCTTGAAATATTCGGAATTTAATTTTTCTGTAGTATCACACGGTCAACGCCTCAATTTTTCCCATTTTTTGCAATTCACGTTCTGTCATTTCATAAACTGTTTGCTTTTAGAATGCAAGATTTTCTTTTAACTTTATCGTTTATTTATTACAAAATATAACTTATCATTCCACCTTCTCAGACACATTAATGTACCTTCTCCCACCAGGTGATGTTTGAAAATAACATGATAACTATGATATATATTCATGCATTTATTATGGATCGATTTCCTGAGAACGGTTGCGCGCGTTAGGCGTATCGATAGCCAAGCCGATATTGACAGCGAAATAATTAAGAAATCGCACTGGCCTGAATTGTTTAATGGCATTGTACGAGACCTATGTATAGGCCTGCACAAAAACTGTAAACAATAAGCGCCGGCACACAGAGGCGCCCGACAATCGCAATGTTTTGATAGAGATGTTTTCTCGCCTTGACAGCTGTTAAAGTTCCGTAGCATGGTCACAATTGTCAATATGAGATGGAATGCTCTTGCATTGGAGCGTGTAGGCAACGGTGGACGCTAGCTGCTAGTAATTAAGACGGGCTGCAGACTGCAGAGGGTGTATGTTCTCGTGGATTGGCATATCTGGCACCAGCATCATGGGGGGTGGTCGCAGCAACTCACATGTTGATTGGCTTCAGGGTAATCGGTCTGCATTCTATTGGGCATTTTGCGGGTGTATAACACACCTCTCTAAATGGTGTCATCAGGTAGGTTTGCATTTTATTGAGCGTGGCGGGACTGCTGAGGCGGTCGCAGCCACTCACATGTTGATTGACTTGAGGGTAATCGGTCTATTGGGCGTGGCGGGAGTCCTTATCGTATATATTTTGGCATAGTACACGCAGTGTTTCCTCGGTTAATTTGAATTGTATATCCTCATCTTCAACGGATTTCTGGCACTGTCAGACAGTAAAAGTGTGGCCCAAGATGGAGCCCATGGGGCGGCAAGGTTCAGGACTCGGGCTTCAGTATCACAGCAAAGAGATGCGAGGCTCGATTCAAGGGGGCCCCGGGTTAGCAGCCCGGAGCAAGATGGCCAGAGCTCAGGCGTCAGCGTTTTGTAGGTATTATCCCATCGGGTGCTTGAGGGTGAAAGAGACTGGCGACTTGGAGTTCCAACCAGTGACGGCGAGACTGGAATCTTGAATTAAGTGGCAAACCGATGGAAAATCAGGTAGTCGCTTTACAGACATGTTACTCTGATCACTGATGATGAAGACTGGAATGAAGCTGCCCCTTTGGTACAATCTTTTATAGTTTTTTTTCCTTTATCAATTGCATAAATTATTTAAATTGTAAGTGGATTTTACGACCACCATGCTAGGCTGATGCCCGTGTTATGGTGATCGTTTATATTTATAATAAGGCAGGTGTTGTTTACGTTTTCTCATTCATCCCAGGGGCAGGCGGGTATAACTCCGAGCCAAAACGCGGTCAAAATCTTCGGGTGACTTCATAAGTCCACTTCGATTTGTTTATGGTCACCGGCTACTAAATCAACCAATAGGAATCTTTTATTTTTGTTGCATTTTTCTGCTTTATTTACGTTTGATTGAAAATTAACATTTACATTTCCGGCGCAATAAGTAACGATTATGAATTTTGGGAATTCACGATCGAATGAAAAATGGGAGAACAGGACCCTCAATTGGAACAAAATTACAGGTGGGAGTCTTCCTTTGGTTGTTATTTCAGTGTTCCTAAAGTATTTTTTGAAATGTATTGCTTAATTGTATTTTAAACTGATGTACATGTTTCCGTTTTCATAACATATTTATGTTTCAACTGGGATCTAATAATTGACGCTATACAACATCACGATTACATCTTAAAAAGGTAAATATGTTTTCTATATTGCATTTTCTGTTCTTATTTTCAACATTTTTTATATTTTTATCAGTATATTAATAAATTCTTTATCCACACTTCAATACATTCGCTTCTGTTTCTGGAGATGGTTACTTGAGGTTAAGGGAAATACTATCAGTCATGGTGCATGATGCAGAGGTAATTATTATTTTTATAATTTTCATTTTACAAAAACGTCAGTCAAATTTAATGTATTTAAGTAGGCTTTTTTATATAAGTAAGTAGGTATAATATGAGAGTTATCATATATTAAAAGATAAAAGACATGGAAGGAAATATAACTACATACATGCATAGGTATGTACTATAATACACATAAACAAATACAGTAAAAATTGCATTATTTTACAAATTTCCATAACTGAACCAATGTAGTTTTTAGAAAATATAACTTATTATGCTATTTTTTATGATTTCAGGGAAAATATGGTGAGCTGAGCTACTTTAAATGCCAAATAAACAAATATAATGTTTTTTTGAGCCCCTTATGAAGAATCAAACATCTTATGCAAACTAATGTCTCCGTGGATCTTGGAAATATGATAAATTTATTTTTACCTGCCGAAAGATATAATAGGTACGTTCAAAAGAGAAATTTATCTTTAAAACAACGTCCTCATGTGGCAATTTGCTACAGAAATATAACCTGCTGTATTCTTGTTTAAAATATGTACATGTAATTCTGAGTTTTAAATTTTTCTGTTAAAAGATAAAAATATTTTAAATTCAGTAGTTTTGTAGGAACGCAAAATCATATTTAAATTATATATTCTTGTATTTCCTTTTTATACATGTTTATAATAAAATTCTTATCATGTAATTACGAGTTTTATTTTTAAAATAATATTTTAGGCTAATGATTTGGGTGGTATTGGGTAGGTCCCGAAAGAAAATTATATTTTCTATGGTCGCCCATTGTTCTGTTGTTGCTTACTCTATCTTCGTCTATGGTGCGTGACGTCACAAGTGATAAGTAAAAAAAAAGAAGTCGAAAAATTATTGCATTTTGATGGTGAAATAGTGACCAAATTTTTCACGTACTAAAGCCCGAAGTTATCGATCTAGTGGGTGGTTTGGTATATTTATGCCCAGGGGGCTTGCCGCAGGTGTTTGCTTTGGGAGCATGAATTATTTCACGTTGGAAACATTGTGACAACAATATTTTCGCACCGTCTAAAATGCAGAATTTGTCTTCAATAATAATGCAAAAAAGAATTTTGCTGTGTTTCATTTAGACTACATAACACGTTCGATACAGGCATATTTTGTTAATTTGGCAGTAATAAACAGTTACATAATCAAAATAGTACGTTGTTCTATAATTGAGCAGCAAGGAGGGTGCTAAAACGTATATTTAAAATACCCTTTAATCATAAAGATAACACCTATTTGACATATTCAAATTAACTATGTATATCCCAAAGTTATGTGGTAAAAAGGTTCCAACATTTATTTTAGGTACAGAAAATAAATTTGACTAAAAAATAAGTTGTGTTTTTTAGTTGGTTTTAAAAACTAAAAAAATATAACTATTTGGAATAGCAAACTTAACAAAAAGTTTGTGGAATTATAAAATAAATCATTTAAAAAATTTAAGCACTCATATCTCAGAATTTGGTAAGAGCAGATAGAACCATTTTAAACACACCTAACGAAATATCTAAGGTCAAATGGCTACGATAAAATACGAATAAATTTACAAAATTTACGAATTAACAAAGTCGATTTTACAAAGTCTAGTTAATTTATAAAGTCGACTTGAAATAGATACTCAATTAAAATTAATATTTTACACATATATGCGCAATCCGACTTCAAGTTTTTATACTAAAAAATGAATTTTAGGTGAGGTCTTTAGAATTAATTTGTGATATTATGAATTCCGTGTTTCAAGCCCGGACGGGTTAAATTGATCAGGTATACGACGTCTTTTAATTCTTCAAGCTTCGTTAGTCTGCCTCCGTTCATTAAAACACCAGTAATTTTGCATAACCAAGGGCATAATTTAAAATTTTGTATAATGACGTTTTGCCAGACAAGATTTCGGATTCATTATATGCAGATCGTTCTCGCAAATATCCGTATGGGAGATAAGATATGCGGATAAGTTTATTATAAAAATTTACATCCGTACCATAATTTATATTTACAAAATGTTCCTAAGGAATAGTGACAGCGAACACGTAAATATTTGCGAGCTGTTGCGTTGTCGGCAATTCGGAACAGAATGTTTCCTTTTAATTCGTACTGGCAGTCGGTGACTAGGTGAAAATATTGTGGGATCGCTATTGGCGTGCAAGGAGCCAATAGGAATGATTCCGCGATTCAAAGTAGCTACGTGGTTTTCTGCCACAGCCTCGTAATAATCGTAGATGATGGATAGATGGGGTCGTAGATTAAACCCTACACCAATACAATATCGTAATGGTGTAGGGTTTTATCGATCGACCCCAGTTATCGTTAGGGTCCCAGTTCAGCGTATGAACCAAACACTTTCCTATTTCGTACAGCATCTTTCATGATTCTAAAAACGCAATTGTTTATATGCCTTAGCAACAGAGGAGAATGATTATACTGAACCCTGAAAGATTTACTGATAATCTCTGCCAAGTTAAGGAACTACCCAATTGAGAGCTTATAATGTCAACGATCTGCGCCATATATTATAGTTTTTATGAGTGCGTAAGCCAAGCGAATGGAAGAAAAACATAACACTAAAATCTAGTGTTTATGCCGAGGCCCTAAAATGAAATGACCCATTAGTTTTTAAACTGATTGCTTCGAGAACTTGTCGTCTAAATTCTTGTATTTTTCAGTTGAGAAATCCACATACAGAAGTAAAAAAAACCCAATAAAATCACGTAAATGTTTTTACGGCTCTCGGAAAATGTGAAAGGTTTCGTGCTTCTTCAGAGAAAAGTGATTCGCTTGTTTTATCAACGACAAAAGCACTTGAGTTTTTTTTCGTTCTTATCTTCTTAGCATATCAGCCATTGAGTGTTTAGTTGTCAAAGATCATTGTTTCAAATAAACGTTAAAGTTAAGTACTTTTTTACGATCGAAAATAAATTCACACATTTCATTTATTACGACTATTTGTAATAAATACACACATATAAATATAAATAAATACAATTTTAAAGTTTCGTTCTGGAAAGAATTTAATTGTGCTACTATCAAACTTTATTACCAGGCTATTTAAACTATTTTTTGTTGTTGTTGTTCATTGAACAACTAAAATGTAAGGAACGAGCAATGTAAAGTTTAGTCTTATTTTGTCTTACAGCATACATATCATTAACTTATTGAACTATAAGTAATACTTTATTAAAATTTGTGCGTGTTTTTGATGCCTTTCGTGAGATTTGAATGCATTTGTGATATTTAAATCGACGTTGCTTTATCTATCTAAGTACATTATTGATATATTAAAGTTAAAAAAACGTTTAGTTTATTTCGTACAACTTCTAACATTTAGAGCAAAGCAGCAACACGCTACTATAAAAATACAGAACGCACACAGAGCAGCCTGGATTTTGTAGAGTATATTGTCCACTAGAGCGCGCCGCATTTCTCACGGATTCTAGATCTATCGAGGAGGCTCTATAAGGCACCGCGCCAATATAAACACCGCGCGTTACAGTTAGAACGAGTATTATCAAAGCTTCCTCGCGGTGCACGAAAATTGTTCCCAAAGACGAAATATCCATCCGAACATACCCCCCGTACACACCCACTCTTGCAAATGGCGACACTATCTAATTGACATCATAATTCTGAAACATAATATTTGCCATCATATCTTCATCACCAATTACCATCTCCATAATTTTCAATGTATTTCTCGTTCGTGCCAGTTTCAGCTTTTTTATTTATTTATCTACATAAGGTATGTTCACATTAGGTTTTTCGACGCCTGTATCACTAGGATATACCTGTGTCGAGACAGGCGTAGAGGTTCATAAATGAATTACATATACCTACACGAATATTTTAGAATATCGTTAGAATATTTAAGGTTAAATATATATTAATTTGAATACAATTAAAACAGAAAGATGATTGAAAGCGTGGGTAAATCCCATAAAGAGAGTTATCTTATGAATGTAGGAAGAAATGGAGTAAAGTTGTAAATCCTGTCAAGTCTATTAATGGAGTTAGGTTATACAGGATTTTATTATTTTAATTTGTTTTATATGGGGACGGATGTAAATTGATAATCCTTGTAATTTATTTTACAGATGTTTGCAGAAGTGCGACGTCCAATACTTATAATCCATTTCTTTATATCTTATTTGAACTTGGTCATTAATACAGATTGTTTAATTGTAATGTGTAGTTTGAAAGCTATGTATTTAAAGTGTTTTGGGCCAAAGGTGGTTTTAGAAAAAGGAGTTTGGAGAAGTTCTTTGTTTTTGGCTCGGGTATTATGTGTCACTTTACTTCAACTGTGTCCCTAATTTGTCATAATTCTGAATCATGGCAGACGTGCAATTATAACAGCTCTATCCTGTTATATGCAACTTCATTGCACTCGCAATATGCTATTGTAGTTTGTAGTGACTGACTGTGGTTTAAACAAAAGCAGATGCCTTCATATCAGGAAACTTCAATCAAAGATCTGCAGATAGCTGGGAGTTGGAAATTGCAGTAGCTAACGTGGAAACGTGAACCACAAGTGATCATGATTGTTTAATTAAGAGGTTCGTTAGCGAATACATTGATTTAGATATATATTATTTTGTCTATTATATACTATTCTATTACACAATTATTACGCTATTAAATTTAAGTTACACAGCTTTTTAATAAATCGATTACAAGAAACCGTTACTGTCACAGAGTTTCGAGAATAACCATTAATTTAATTACAGAAATTTTAATACTGCTGTCGGGTTTGATAATAGTAACCTCACTTAAAAATTATATTTTTTGATACTGGTTGTGAATATTTTTTATATTTGGCACAGAAAGGTAATAACATTACCTTTCTTATTTATAATAAGTTGATGGTGTAATTAAGGGCCGTTTTTTTCATAACTCCCTAAGCGCTTATTTAAAAAAAATTCACGAGAGTTTTTTTAAGTGAAAACTTCTTTAGTACCGTTGTGATTTGAAACGAAACATAGCGACAATAAAATGAGACAAACAAATACATCAGTTTTAGGATTAGGATTTAGCGAGACAATATAATATATGTAGACAGTTTAATCGGTCTCCTCTTATGCGATGCTACGTAGCCTATCGGTCTCTTCTTTATGCAGCGCTTCGTAATCTCCCCACTCTTGTCTACTTTAGTTTTCCAAAGGTTTCACTTTCACCACGTGCGAATTGCACACTCTGTTTTTTTATGACAATTAGGTGCGTGGATGATTATTTTATTTATTATATGGTTAATCATAAAAAAGTGGATTTTATATCTCGGAATTTGAATGACGCGCTGTTTAAAGTTTGGTAAAATTAAACTACGAGTTTGTCTTATTTCCTTTTATTTTGTAATGGGAGTTCACTGCACAAACGCAAAACTAAACAACCACTGATATTCATAGAGGGATATGGTTTTGAACCCGCAACTGCAAGATTTACAATGGTTGTCAGTTATCAGTGTGTTTGCGTGGCCGCTTAATTAGGAATATAATATTATTATTTAAAGGTATACTGATATCTGGCTTAACACAATTTTGTTTTTATTATCACACAAAAAAGTCAATTTCATACAGAAATTTATTCTATTTTTAAAATAAATTAAATGAAATCTAATAATTTTCATAGAGCTGCTTCGTTTTAAAGCTTACAATTTATAATATTTCAGACGTCAACCTACGTTTGTACGTACACTATTTTAATCAAGGAGACAAACTGAAATATATTTTCTAAGAAAACAAACTCTTTGCGCCTTTATATTATTATTGTATTTATTTATTTATTTAATACATGAAAAATTTAAGGTACATATAATTTTTTTATTATATTTCACCCTCCATGCTAGGGAAGACCCTGTGTTATGGCGGGTGAAGTTTACAGTTTTCGGATTACATTCATTAGTATTGGTTGAAAATGTTCACTAATTAATACTATGCACACAGATTCTTCTACAATAAGAGAGTTTATGTTGGTATTTTGGATTATAAGAAGAAGGTAAAGAAGTTAAAGAGTTATTGGAAAAGAAAAGTTATTATTAACATATTAAGTCACAGAAATCAGTCTTATACATACATACAAAGCTGCTTAGATAGTAAATAAAAATATGTAAAAAAATTATCATGTTATGCCTGCTCTTAATACTGTGCACACAGATCTTCTATAAGAAAATGATATATAGTTAGGTTGGGTTACAAGAAGAAGATGAGGAATTTAGAGAATTCTTAGAAAATGAAAAATTTGAGGAGTTGTTAGATATATATCACAATAATTTATTTATTAATTAAGTTAAGTTATTAATTAATCTTGTACATACAATGCCGCTAATTTAGAAAATAGAGATATATTATGTTTTGTCTGAAAGGTGATTAAATTGATAGAGTTTAAAGTGAATGGGTATTAAATTGTAATGTATTCCTTGTGTAAGGATCCATTTCGTTATTTGTATTTTAAAGGAATGGGGTTGGCTCAACGTTTTTAAGTTTTCAGGGATAAGGTTAAAGGTTTTAGGATCTAGGAAGAAAAATTGTCTTTGAGCTGTCGTGGTGTGTAGTTTAGGTACATTGTAGTGTCCGCTGGTTATTGTTCTGGTGGTGTAGTTGTGTTGTAAGAGAGTTTTGTTTTTGTATTTGAACAGGAAATGTATTAGCATAAATTTTAGATGGAGTTGCCGTACGTTTAAGACGTTATACTCGATGAGGAGTCGTTTGGAGGGGTATCTAGTCGGTCGCTCGTTAATGACACGTAATACCATTTTTTGGGCTTTTAGTAGAGGTTCGAAAATTGATTGAGCACACCCACCCCAAGTTATAATGCCGTATGCTAGTAGGGATTGGCAGAGAGCGTAGTAAACAGTTTTAAGAGTTGAGGTAGTAAGGATAGTTCTTAGGGATCTAAAGACATAAGAGAGTTTTCAGATGCGTGGGGTTAGACTGGCCAAGTGCTGATCCCAACGAAGGTGTTGATCAATGATGACCCCCAGATATTTTATATGGGTGGCTTGTTCCAAGTTTGGGCAATTACAGGAAGAGCAAGTTCTTATACAGGAGTGAATTATTATCTTCTGATTGTTGGTAGGTTGGGTTGCAGCAGAAAGACTGAAGGTTAGGAAAAATGTATAAAAGATTACTTTGTGGAAAACCACAAAAAATTGTTTTAAGCACATTTTGGCTTTAAACTAAGAAATCTGTTATAACAAGTTAATTAACTAGGATAAGAGGAATCAATGAGAAACATTTGGGTCGAAATAAAGTTACTCTAGTTACGCGTGAGAACTTTGGGTTCAATACATTCAACAACTGGGCTGTGGAATGATTTGTCGGCCTCTTTCCTCTGTTTAAAACTCGTATTGACTCCTTTCTTTGATTATAAAGACCCTTTACACAGTATCCCAAAATATGACATAGGCCTTTGTACAATATAAATAGTACAGGACAACCAAGAAACAACACAAACACCATAAAAATACACGAATGTTTAAATAACAACATCTGCAGTTGCCCTTCTATAGAAAAATTAGAACAAATAAAATATCTAGGAATCATAAACGACCATAACCTTAGATGGACACATCATATCAAACAAATCAAAAATAAACTATAAAAATAAAATAAAACATAATAAATAAAACAATACACATTTTCCTAAACATAAGAAACATATATAAAATAAAACAAATGAAAACAATATATTTTGCACTTTGTCAGTCAATAATAGAATATGGAATAATTATCTCGGGAGGAGCAACAAACTCAGCTATCGATCACTTAGAAATCGCACAGAAAACGATCTTAAAGGTAATAGTAAAAAAACATAGACTGACTGATGCAGACCAAATGTTCAACAGTTGTGACGTACTAGATATACGCCAATTATATGTTAAAACACTGCTAAACTACATTTTTGACCAAAAAAACATATTTCAACAATCTCAAAATATCACTAACAGACTAGTTAGACAATCGTACAAAAATAAGATTAAAACTCAAACGGTAAATACAAGCTTTGGACAAAGGCACTAAAATATTATGCTTTAAAAGCATTCAACAGTCTTACTCTTGAAAATAAAATGGAAGAAAACAAAAATAAATTCGTACTCAAAATTAAAAAATGGATTAAATAACAAAAGATACAATATTATCAAAATTTCATAACAAAATAAGAATAAAACACATAACTACACGTAACACTAAAAACTAATATAACACACACATCACTCACAAACACATAATATATACGGATTTTAATTTTATTTGTGATAAAATAATCCATTTACCTATAATTTTACCTTAATTATAAATTTTAATTTTTAGTTTATTTTGTTTTATAAAATGGAGGCCTCAGCTCAGGTGAACTACCCAGTGAGGCCGACATTGCTTAATTATAATTGAAATATAAGATATTATACCAAATAAATAAATATTATTTGCTATTGATTTATAACATCATTTCAAAAAGCATTGATGCAAATATATATTTTTTTTTTTTACTCTAGCTCTACACAGGCCTAGAGGAAAATAATTCCTTTCGGGGCTTTTACCATCTTTGGTGATGCTGTGGAGGGCATTTTTAGGAAAGGAAAGATAGAAAGTTCTGGAAAGTAAAAAGGTACGAGGGGTGAGTGGGAATATAATTTTATATGTCAGGAGTGATGGTCGTATAAATCCATCCCTCTCAATGCAGTGTAAGGCGATATTTCGGGAGAATTGTGGTGGAGAGGTCAAAAGGTCTCCCTCAATCACTCAACCGTTGCCAAGACCCGGAAAAACCTCATCCCCGGGCACCCCTGCTAGGTCACCATACGTTGCGAATCACTTGAGGTGACTTATGGCCGAGGTGTTGGTTATCCAATAAATGACTCCCGGGGCGGCGCCGCGCCCGGCGCGGTAGAGAAAGGCTCCCGCCTCCCAAATTTAGATATTGATACACTAAGGATGGACTTTCACAGAACTTGAAGAATTTAAATTTCAGAGCTATGAAAGTCATTTTCACTCCATTATTAAATAATAACAGACTTTGAATAGAACTACCAAAGAATTTGAAATTTGATGAGTTACAAATTTTCTCTAGTTGTTAAGTATTTATTTATTGTATCTTTACTAGTTATTATTGTTAAAATTTCAATTTTTAACCTCATCAGGACTACCAATAATGTATAGTAATATTTTGAATAGTGTTCAACAGTTCAGAAGATCTACATATAAATAATATTGTGATTAAACTCGACTAAATTCGATATCCAAGTGAATGAAAAACAACTGTAATAAATGTGAATATAACAATAATAATAACTGTGATGGATGGGAAGAAGAGGTGAATAAGTGAAATAAGTGTTTTAAAATGTGGGTGATTAACAATTCCTAGACGCCATGGAGTTTACGTATCTTTACCTGGGATTACTCTTCTCGTGGCTCACGGCTGCTTACTCCAATTCCACAGAAGGTAAGACTATATTTGTTTCAATCTGATTATTCTATACGCTTTGTTGGTTATTACATTACATCTTAGACGTAGGGATTTAATGCGAATCTAATTATTGCTGCAATCTGTAAAACTAGGGAATATTTAGTCGGATTTATATCTTCTAGCCGAACTAATATTAAATTTCCCTTTCCTTTTTTTTTTCTTTGACCATTTAAAATAATTTAGTTTATTTGCGGAATGTGACTTTCTCAACATAAAAACTAACTATATGCATATGGAATATATAATACACACAACAATAAAGCATATAACAACTCCATAAAACAAATAGAACAATCAAAACTTGAAGCAGTTTACTCTGACATTGCATCTACCTGCCCCTCTTTGCATAGAGTTGCGATTGAACTCTCAACATCTGAGTCGTTCAATTTCTGTAACAGCTATATACACTTTCGTTGATTTGGAGAAAACCGAAAAATCTCTAGCCTAAATAAATAATTGTTTTTCAATTTGTTGAATAATGAAATGGAGTAACATCATTTCGAAAAGTGTTAATGTTTTATGTATGTCTAGCATAATTTAAGTAATATTGATAAACAAAATGGGCAGCAGATTTTGATACTCACTTAATGACTTACTCATGATGTGGGGGCTTTCACATCTTCAATTTATCTTTAAACAAATATAAAATACTGTTATTGACGCAGTTCAGTTATGTAAAATAAATACTGTATATTTCTTTTCATTCATTTGTAAAAACCCAGAAAAAGGGCGTCAATCAATAAATCAATAAAGTCTATGCAAATCAGATTTACAAAAGAATTGTGTAGAATTAATGAAAATCGGCATAAAAATTAAATTCTGCGTTTAATAATTCTCCTACGTAAGCTGTTCATTTTGTTTCTACGAAAGACACAAACGCATGGTTACTAGTAGTTATTGCATTGATACTGGCTTAAAATTTCCTAGCATCGTGTAAATCTTTCTAGTTCCTGCCAAGCCTCGAAAGTAAGCCAGGATCTTGCCAGGACAGAACACATGCATAATACTGGCTTCTAATAATAGCCCATGTTTGGCTAGTGAAAACATAAAAATGTGTAAAAATAAAAAAAGTATAAAAAAATATCAAAAAGAATCAAAATGAAGTAAGCCCGGGCAAAAATTGATAACAAAAAACTCAGCTTTCTTTTTTACGAATCTATTTACGAGTATGTATCTAAAATATCGATATGCTTACGTCGCTTTATGAAAGGCCCCTTTAACCTAACCTACCTAATTTAAAACCGTACATCATATTTTTTATTGCTCCATTTGACCTATCCATAAAAGCTGTATCTGATAGGTTAGGCAAAATAATTTCTGTCTTATAGTCAGGTTATGTAATAAGTGGAGTCAAAATATAATAAGATGTTTTGGTTTAATATATATTTGACTACATAAGGTGTAAAATATAAAACGTTTGAATTGTTTTCGAACACAGAAATGTGGTCTAATCAAGGTATCAGAAGTTTCATAGAGATTCTCATAATACAAATAATATTGTGAGGTTTTAGTTGTTTCATTAGATTTCCGATAACTTATTTAATCAAAAAAATATGAAAGTAGGCCAGTCCATCCCTTTCCAATGCCCCGTCACATTCACAATCAAACAATTGGTTTCTTAGTCGATGGTAGAAATCAACTATTCCGCACAGCTAAAAGTTCACAACTTTTATTATAATACTCTTTGAAGTTTTTTTGGATTACTTCACTAATTTGTAAGCCGACCTTGAATAGAATATAACCTTACTAACTGTCAAAACTGCTGTATTCACATTAAAACAATAATAATAATTGTGCTGGGGCTCTTCAAGAATAATAAGGTCCTTGTAACAATCTGATTTATTATTTATCTTTACGTGTTTATAAAATACTAGCTGGGTTACCTGGATTCGCTCAGGACAATAAGATAGTATTCTGGAATGTTGCACAATGATGTTCCCGATTTCCTATTCCTGATCATTCCACTCCTTCCACAACTTTCTACAGCTCTATGGAACCTTCTAGAACTTTCCGGAAGACTGTTCTAGAAATTTCAAGAGGGCGAAATTTTCAGCCCTTATATCTTTAAAAGCACGGCCTTTAGGTAAAAACGGATACCTTTATTCCCTAGGGGGGATAGAGATCTACCACACCATATAACTCCCTTGATCGAACCGGTACTCGTTTCTGAGTTTTTGAGAGCTGCACGTTTTTTGGACTTTCTTTTATAATACATGAATACATTCAAATAAATAAAATGTTATTCCTTACATGTCCTTTCCCGTGGCGTTCCCCTCCAGCGTTCCACTTCCACCTTCCCCGCCACCGCTCTCCCGCTCCCCCGTCCCGCCAACCCCCCTGGCACTGCATTTCTTGACTCCTCTCCCGCGCGGCCCGTAGCCGAAACTTTTTTCTAATACTAACATTTTTAAACTCGTGATATCTTTCTAATTAAATATCCGAATTTGAAAAATTCAAAAAGTTAAATAAAGGTATTGAAGCTGTCTTGAATATGAAGTAATTTATTTTGATAAGGATTAAAACCAAGATACAAATAAAGAGCCTTTTCAAGCGGCGACATATTAATTAAAATTTTAAAATAAAAGAATACTTATTGTGGCATAACCATAATAGTTAGACATATGCTGTCACGACCTTTTTTATAAATAATGATGTGTTCTATAAAGTCGTAGTACATTATTTTATTCTATCATCAATAGTTTTCGCAGCGCCCGCGATTTAAAGAATATTTTAGGTAATTTTTTTACACCCTGGGTTACATTATTGAATTTTTAGTAAGGATGCCTATTTTTTTTTTAAATATAATATAGCCTATGTCACCCAGGGATAGTGTAGCTTCCCAAAGGCGAAAAATTTTTTCAAATCGGTTCATTAGTTTCGGAGCCTATTCGATGCAAACAAACACACAAACAAACAAACAAACAAATATTATCTCTTTATATAGTGTGTTAGATAGATTAATCCTCTGATTCACATGATCGACTCTAACTGTCTACTAATTGAATCTGGACTTCTTCGCGGTCGCCGTCCGCCACCGGACGCCACGGCCGTTCGGTAAATCTCGGCAGCGTTCGTGTTTACGACACGTACAGCCCTGGGATGTACTGCTCTTACTACTTGACATCTGTCGAAACTTGATAGAAGTTCTTAGTCCCTTTTTAATAAAGAAAAGACAAGCATCCACGGGTAATGAATAACCTGTAATATTTGAATTCTTTCTAACACCATAATAGTATCTGATGTAATTTTTATTTTCTAAATCATGAATTCACTTGGCCATGAATTTTTAAAACTGATTTCATGTTTCCTAAAAGAGCCTCAAGAACTACAATTTTTTTCATTTCAACAATATATAATGTCAATACCCATTATTTATTCATTACCTAACTAATACGACCCATTTTTTAAATTAACACCCTACAGGAGGCCTTTGAGGAAAATAATTTTCTCTCAGGGCCTTTTTCATCTTTGGGGATGCTGTATGAAGGGTCTTTTAAAGGAAGGTAGGGAGAGGAACTTCTAAGAGTCAGTGTATTCAGGATTGATAGACGTATGAATCCACCCCTCCGACTGTGGTGGAAGGGGATGGGTCGAAAGAATCCGGCTAAAGAAGTAAAAAGGTCTCCCTCAACCAGTCTCACTAGATCCGACCCGCCACACAGAAGGTAGGCAGACGCACCCGCCATCAAGATCTGAACGAAGGCATTGGAGGGTTGGGTTTTCCTGGTGCTGTGTTACTCAAACCATTTATATACAATTACTGATTATTTTACACCATGTTTTATATTAGGAAAATTTATTGTACTACTGGCACTTACCATCAATATAAACAGTAAACATAAAAAATATGCAAACTGTTTATATGAATATTTAAATAAATAAATATCCGAAAATTAGCCCCATCTTCTACAAAAATATTACGATAAAACCAAATTCATAACATAGATATCTAAGTTTGGAACTTATTTCTGTACTGATCTCTCTGCTACTCATATTTTTTTATTGCATGAGAAAATCGATTTTCTTGGCTCCTCCGCGCAGGGGAAAAAACTTAACGAATTTTTCTGTGAAATAAATAAAAATGGTTTACGTAATCAAATTTTCGTAATATAATTTTAATTAATTCATCTCCATTCGATCTATCAGAGAAATAATTGTGTCAGTCAAATTGACGCAAAAAATGTTTTAATCAAAATCGTGTTATTTTTTACTCAAATCCGTTTATTTTTGTAATATCCGTACTTGTAAATTCTTCTCATTTAACGCTTTTAAAAATGGAGCATTTTCTGGAAAAATCACAAACGCGTAATATGTAATGCGATTAACATTTTTTTTAAGGACGGAAAAAATATGGAGAACATAAAAGATTTTTTCACAGACTCTTCTGAGAATTTATTTATTAAATTAACATTTCAACTAGTAGGAACACAAATTGACTTTGAAAAAGTTAGGTATTTATTATAATGGGTTCGAAAAACTACGGCTATTAACCTTCTTATACTCGCGCGTTGGTTTCACAAACCAGCAAATCAATAATTTGATGCTTTCTCAAATTTTATTAGCTTCTTAATTTTTTGTTAGGCATTGTTGAGCGGCGTGCGCATTGGTGCTGAGAGGATGTGTGACACTTATTTACTGTTATTGGTCTTTTAGGTAAGTAGTTATTACTACCCAAAAATCCAAATAATGACGAATTCTTATTTTTATAATATTTTATTATTCTTGAAACTTTCGTTAATATATTTAAAAAAAATTAACACATGAACAAGTTTATTTTAGTTATTTAAGTTAAAGTACAAAAAAAATGTTATTTTTAAGAGGCTTAGTTAAAAGTCCGTTTCCACCAAATAAAATCAAAGTTTTATTTTTTTTCTTTTTTAAAATTCAATTATACCCCCTTCTGTATAATAAATACCAAAACCTTATGCTAAAAAAAGTACACAATTAAAATAATACAGAGGAGATGAAATCTCGGTCTGAGACACCGTGCGCGAGTATACGTGTTGTGCCGTTGGGCGCGAGTATACGAAGGTTAAGAGTAGAGATCACCACCTTTATCGAGGGATTGCCTGAGGCTCGTATTTTAATTAATTCCGATTAATTTGTAACTGTTATATCTTTTTTTTAAACTGATGTTCATGGGATGTAAATTATTTATATTTAAAATTAATGTAAACCGTATGATAACCGTCATAGTATATATATCTGTAATCCTTTACAGAGATTTGTATTTATTATTAGTACTGGAACTTATCTCAGTAAAAATTCTATGAAATCACAGAGACTGTTAATTTTTATTACGCACAATACAAATATGTTTTAATATGTCCTATGCCCTTATAACTCGCTGGCTAGATTTTGTCTGGCGAGCTCTCGCATAAGGAATGACTTGCCCCGCTCTGACTGGCTATGTTCGGTACACGTCGTAACCGACACCATGTTACCCGACCATAACATAAACAACAGAACGATGATAGAACTGATCATAACTAATTTTCCGATATAATATTACAGCTACAATTAAAATGTTGTACGTAAAACGGTTTGAAACATTATAAAACCTTTTTGAACTATAACAATAGCTGTATGCATCAAATTGTATATTATTTATTGTGCATTGTGTCCGGAAACTCGTAGAACAAGCAGGAAAGTCCACACAAAATTGAGTCGATTTTGTAATATAAGTTTTTTTTTTGACCGTTCATTTTCGAATGAATTTGTTTTAAATTACATCACAGTGCCGTATCCTTGACAGTCCCATAATATAATACATTTTTTCACATTTTTAATGATCTCGTTAAAACAAATTGTTAAGCTTAATGCCACCTGGTCGTTATTCGAAGGGTATTTTTAGTCACGCTAAATAGTTCAGTACTATCTAAAGTTACGTAGGTACTGGCTACTGGGTGGGTATTCTGCACAGTGAAAGTCGTTATCATCATCATCATCGTCATCAAGTTTAGTGACGTCTGCAACTTTAAATTGGGAGATCAGAAATAATTCCTGAAAATAATATCTCTGGAGAGATGAAACTTTTTATTTTTATTTTGAACTTATGTAATAAGTAAAACCTCAAATTGAAATATATAATTAAATAAAAACAATATTAGCGAAACTCAGTCGAAAATCCGAAAACAGAAAAATGATACGGTCACATCTGGGACTTGAACTCAGGACCTTCGCCTTACCGGGGCGCAACTTTACAAACTGAGCCAATTGGCCCTAACCGATATCTTGACCATTTTTTCAAAGCATATTTTTATTGGCTACTATCTTTACGTATGATTGAAAGATTCAAACCCGACCTAAACCCGGATTTCTAGATGGTGTCTTGGATAAATTTTTATCCATTTTTATTTTTAATATGCGACATTTCTGACTTTGACTTTTCTGCAAGATAATAGATATGTATGTATATATATTTTTTAACCTTATTGATGAAAACGTCAAATTGCAATATTTAATTAAAAAAAGACAATATTAGCGAAACTCAATTGAAAATCTGAAAACAGAAAAAATCAGAGAAATGTAGGTCGAATCTGGGACTCGAACCCAGGAACAAAATTTCCTTCCTAGCCCTTTCTGTCCTCTCTTTCCGACGATAAATCCAAAAATAAAACCCTCCATACAGCATCCCAAAGATGACATAGGCCCTGAGGGAATATGTTTTTGTTAGGGCCTCTTATGTGGAGCTAAAGTAAAATAAACGTACAGTAGATATGTTAAATATTGGAAAATAGTATTTTGAAACCAGTATACATTATTTACAAAGAATAACTAGAGTAAATAAAATACGATGTTCTCTCTTCATCTTGAAACACGAGTTTAACAACAGAAATAACAACTTTAGTTTACTCCACAGAAAAGTTTTATTTTTAAATGCAGCGAAGCCCTCGTAAAGGGAAATGCTTGAAATAGTATTTTGGTTTTGAACTTTCCTCAGATAAGTTTAATCGTTCTCGAAGTATCAAATAAGTATCGAAAACTTAATATTCTTTATTTTTTTTCAATTTTCAAAACTTTGTTACCAGCCCTTTCAAAAATCAAATGTATATATTATATTACATCTCAAGCTTGATGTTTGATTCATAGTATTTACTTAATGATGCCTAGGTTCATTTCTGAATAGTAGTCTCTCACCGGAGTAATGCTCAGAGGATCAATTGTGGTGAAGAAATATCATTGTTTCATTTTTATGTCAATTCTGTGATAGTTTTAGCTACCTAGTTTAGATGGCTCCAGAGGTAGCCTATAGAGTATATAGAATTCTCCAAGAGATAGATGTCTCTAGTATACAGGTTCGCCTCTCCAGTTGCGAACGAGGCGGTAGCAGTTGGGTTTCTAACAATAAAGAGAGATTTTGAGAACGTAGTAGAGAGGACGTTAGCCTCTAAGCCGTCATATCCATTCGTTTCCAATTATAAGCGCTTCAAGTCTAAATATTGACAAAATATTTTGTTCTGAAGGATGCATTATTATTTTACAAGTACTTTTTTTAACAAATTCTTTGTGGGTTCGCGTGTTCCTTAAAGTTTATTAAACCTATGTGAAGCCCAAAAAAAAATAGTTTTCTTCAAGGACGCTCTTCGATGATTAGCACAAATTCTTTCTGCACCTATGGAAAATTATAAAATTGGTACCAACTTATTATGTGTTTAGTAACAATGGATGCTTATTTTTTCTCTATGTGTTTGAATTATGCTGTGCAACCTGTGAAAGAAGAGCATCGCTGGTTCAAAGAATATTTTTTGGTATACGAGAAACTGCACCACAAAAATAAACGCGTGAAAAAATGTTGTCTCCGACTTATTTTTTGTAGCACATCAATGACCTTTTATCGTGTTCACATATTATTTGTTACGCGAATGACAGTATATAGTCCGTGACAGCTTTTTGTTTGACAATTCAAAGGGCTTTGAAGCAGTGAATGGACGGTTACCATGAGGCTTATGGTTAGAATAACCTAGCTGAATTTAATATTTCAAAGATCAAATCGACTTACGTTTACGACTTAGTCTCCTTCAAAGGAAACAATCTTCCGAACAGGCCTTCAATTGATACGATTGCTGAAACGCTAAGTGACCAGCTTAGCTACGGGACTCCATCAAAGCCAGAGTATAGTTGGCTTTTCAGACCCTGGGCCTACTGAACAGGGCTCATAGATACTTTAATAGTACATAACTGTTAACCCTGTATAAATCGCAAGTGCGCCCCAGGGTTGCATTCCCAAAATATCTAAAAAACCCTTGACTCTGTGCAGATACGGGTGGTCCGTTTGATAGATTCGTCTTTAATATGCTCGGGAAACTAGCGTCATTGATCCCTTCGGCACCGTTGCATAGTCGAGAAATTGGCCAAACGTGCGCCCACGTACCACGCCCATGTACACGGTTGACATTTGTCATATGTCGTTTATACGACTTGTTCTTGAGTTCAACCTCTCGGCTTATGAATGATTTGCCGTTCTCCGTCTTTTTTCCTTCCTACAACATGGGTCTCTTCAAGACTCGTGTTTATTCTTTCCTCTCCTGAAAAAGACCATTTGCACAGCGTCTCCAAAAGATGCCATAGGCCCTAAGGGAAATTATTTTCCTCAGGGCCTCCTGTGTGAAGTTAGCGGCTCCTCAACGGCGTTTATTACAAATAGTATATCTTCAAATATTTATACGTAAGAATTTTAACTGTTTACTGTGGTTCAAAGCTGGTGAATCCACCAAGATTTTACTGTTTACACCATATTTTTATCCTTCAATCTTGTTTTCTCTTTGACAGCTTCAGTTTCTTTAGATTTCTACATCAGCAACACGAAACATTTTTTTTTAATCGCTGCTGTACCTGAACCATTCCGCGTAAATTCTACAAAACCACTTTGGCTTAATAATTTAACACCAATTCGCAATATTCTAAACAAATTCCGAGGCGAATCATCTTATCTGCTGTCGCCTATCACGTTTACTTCAAACAGAACTCGTCTAATGTTTAAACCGTGGCTTATCCACCTATATATTTTGTAATTCTCTCCTCTGTGCGGATGACTGGAATCTGGAATCCCTTAAACCGCTCAAGAAACTTTCCTCGATAAGCCCGCGATGGAAGGTAATCTGCGCTAAGTATAAGACAGATTAAGCAGGAAGCCGAAGGGAATGCCGTCAATTGTTTGGAAACGAACAGATTTCTGGAATTCGGTAGGCTAATATGATTATTCGAAAATCTAATTATGTTGTTCAAATTGAATATTTTTTTTATATCAAACAAATAACAAAGTAATCTTCTTCTCAAATAAAATTATTAAATATTTAAAAATAGCTGAAATGGAGTTAAACAACTTCATACCCGGCGTAGTCGAGCGGTAAGGCTCTCGACTTGCAATCGAGGGATCGCGGTAGTTAACTTTTGATGGGTTTCTTAATACACCAGACACGTTAAATGAATATTCGGTGAACTTATATTATTTATTTAAAAACAATAAATAGTACATGTGATTTATTACAGTTTCAATTTGGAGAATCTAGCAACTAGAGACGTGTAGTCCCTTTAATGATTAGTCGAAGATAAGCATTCGTTAGAAGTCGGTGGTCTCTTTTATAGCAGCAGACGGCCGGGTCCATTGTAGCTGATAACGTTTATTGGTTTGGTGCAGCGCCGGATGCGTGGTTCGTTCGGTGTTATCTTCAGGTCTGTCAGCTTCTGGATTAGGTGACACGAGGGATCGAATCCCGGCGTGGATAAATACATTTTATTTGATTCATTTGTGATATTTCACAGTTTATTCCTTATTTATTTACTATTAATTAATTATTTCACAATTTGCGGCATTGGAAGATACTCTCATTATCGCCTTGGTGAAAGACCACCGTTCCAAATTGACACATTGCTTAAAATGTATTTATCTGTGTTTGGTGACCAGATCTGAAAAGCAGGTACTTCCCTACCTTCCTCTCCATATCTCCTTCCACTCCCCACTACCTTCAGCCTCGCAACATACCCCAATTGAGGACGCCAAAATCTCACTGGCTTCAAACGGGAGCAGCTGGGAGTCTTGTGAGATATGAATAAAAAAAACAAGACTCGTGAGAAGGAAGAGGACAAACGCGGATGACGTCCGTAAGACCTCTCGCTGGGACTAGTTTACATATCTTTACAAACGAAATAAAAATAAGAAAGTTTAGGTATAGCATCCGAAATTAAAATTTCAAAGCAGCAAGTCATGTACATATTAGAACATAATTTAAATGATAATTGTAGGGAGCTGACATGTTTTCATATTATTTGCGCTCATCGTATTCACTCTATAAATAATGAATATCTTACAATTTTCTTTGTGATCGATGGAGTAAAGACTTGTTTACAAGAACTGTGATGAACGAGAAGAATATATAGTAGTAAATCCATCATCTTCAACTTCACAGGTGTCACTAGTCTTCGATAGTATAAAGGAAGGCATAATAACTCACAAACGTATGAACAGTTATTGCTAAATAAAATTGCAGTAAAGTTACACCCTCAAACCGACATTAAATATTGTATATTATTTGTGCAGAACAGACATTATGATGCTTTAGAAAGAAAAATAGAAGGTGTATCTCGGTGTTATATTATACGTTATACGGTTTAGTATCGACATAAAATATCACATAAAACCAGCATAAAATCGTATCTAGTGTTTTGCCAGACAAAATTTGTCTTATTTAATAACGGAATTGGCTTGGTAAGGTCAAATACCTATGAACTATTGAACTATGAAGTGGTCGTTTGAGAAACTTCATTCCTTTTATTAATCTCTAGTGTTCGAAAATTAACGAAAGATTTGAATTGGCCGCCATTTGTGCAGAAAATTGTTGGCGACCCTGAAAAAAACAAATTTGACAGCTGAGAGTTTAGGGTTGGTTAGATGGAGCGTTACACGATACATACAGCCCGTGAAACAATTCAATTCCTGCATGAGAAATTTTCTGGTCGTTTTTAGCCTCCTAGATCGTGTTATTAAACACTATATGAAGATTGATTATTAACGAAATCAATACTTCCATAAGTGTGTCACGGGAGTTTATTAAAATGATAAGATGGATTTATTTAACAGATTCACTTTTATTTCAAAAAATTGATTAACACAATTAAAATGACCCTGAATTATAATTTAGAAAGTTGCGAGAATGAAATTAGCAGCTGACATACCAGGAGTCCGGAACGGAATAAATTTGCGGTAGCAATCGGAACTACAGCTCGCCTGTCCGGTGTGGCCAGCTTTCACATTGCCAGAATACAAAATATATTAAACAATAAATAACGCTTGCTAGTACCTACCTTGCGATAACACCATTAGATTTCGTTAGTTATTCGAAGTCGAAGGTTAATCTATGTCAAGAAGCCCACAACTATCCGTGCATTACAGAAGGAAATTAAATGCTGCATCAACGAAAATCAGCCACATTTTTGCAGAATGGTCAAGGAAAATTTCGACAAAAGAGTGCGTGTGTATTATGTGGAGGCCATTTGCCCATAAATACCTCTATCCTTTGTATTTTATGATTCAATGAAAAAATAACAATCTAAAGACTAATTAATACCTGTGTCTTCTATTTAATTCAAATCTTGCGTTAATAATTTTGGGAAATCCTATATATGTACCAAATATGTTTATATTTTTAAAGTCGACGAGTAGTTCGAATTAAAAAGAATTTAAAAGACCTATTAACCCCTTAAAATATTAACACATTTCTCACTATTGGAATCTTGTACCTACATAAGGTTAACATATATTTTTTTTAAATTTAAAGTTAATTTTATTGTCGTTATCGTGTGGTTTAAAGTGAATATTTAACTCAACCAAACATCCGTTCTATTGGATACTCTGAGTTAACTGAGTTAGTGTCTAACTTAGTTATTCTGAAGTCAGTGAACTCGACACTGAAGGAACCCAGCTTTCGATGGCTTATTATAGGGCATTTCCGTAACCGTTAGTGCTCTAGACATGAACGGCAACAGTTGCCACTTTTATAAGGAACTTCTTAAACGACGTACAGTGAGACACCTCAAAACTACATATAACCACCTCTACTAATGAAAACTGTTGTAGGATATTTTTAATTGCATACACAATCCTACAGTCGACAATTTCCATATCTCGAAAACAAGAATGTATTTTGTGGTTATTATTATTTAAAACTAGCTGACCCGACGAACTTGTACCGCCTCAGAATCAATTACTGTTGAATTAAATTCAGTTTTTTTATTAAGTAAAAAAATACACAATGAAGCACTCATCAATGCGCAACTATCCTTGTTTGTCCTTGTTACGGAATTATATTTTTTGTGATTTTTCTATTTTTCCACTTACTTACGGGAATTTGGGAGGCGGGTATCGGTGCCGCTGCCCCGGGAACCATTTATTGGATAACCAACACTGTCATAAGTCACCAAAAGTGGTTCGCTACGTTTGGTGACTTAGCAGGGGTGCCCGGGTTCATGGGGTGACGTTTGTCCGGGTCTTGGCAGCGGATGCGTCTGCCCACCTGCTGCGTGGCGGACAGGATCGAGAGAGACTGGTTAAGGGAAGCCTTTTGACCTTTCCAGCTGGACTCTCTCGACCCATCGCCTTGTACCGCAGTTGGAGGGATGGATTCATACGTCCGCCAATCCCGGACATACTGCCCCCAGACTCTTATCCACTTCTCATACCTTTTTCCTTCCCAGAACTTCCTATCCTTCCCTTCCTTAAAAAGACCCTTCACACAGCATCCCCTAAGATGACATAGGTCCTGAGGAAAATAATTTTCCTCATGGACTCATGTGTTGTGGAGCTGATGTAAAAAATATGCTTTTCATTTTCTTTATAAGTCTGAGGGATTTTTATTATAATTATTGTATCTTTCCTTTGGATGGATGGAGACATTCGTCAACTGTTTGTCTCATTTTCAACTATTGACATTTATTTTGTAAGAAAGAGAGGCAGCATTATATGTTTAAGAATAAAAACAAAACAATCAGCGCATTGATATTTGACGTTTTTAAATTTTTGGAACTCACTCACTACTCAATATTACAAAATGCCCGCAGCTCTTTCAAATATGAGAATTCGTTCCATACAAAATGCATGGGGAAAAGAATTTTCTTAATAACTATATTTTACGTTAATTTTTGCAATATTTTAATAGTTATTATCCTTTCCGGGGCGGAGACAAATCCAAAAAATCAAAGACCTTCAAAATCGGCCCGGCCGTTATCGAGTTATAAATAGTGTAACTAACCCGACTTTGTTTTATATATTAAGATGTGTTATTATTAACTCATATTACATGATTTTATTATTCGAACATGAATTCTTTGACACAAGATTCATGTTTTTGTGGTGGGGAAAAGCTCTTATAATTTTTATTTTTAATAAATGCTATTTTGTTCTTAATTACGTTCTGGGTTCACAAACTAATAAAAACAACACGATTTTCAGTGACAATATTTATTTGCATTTCATTTTTCAGTGACAGAATTTATTTGCATTTCATTTACATTTTACATTAATACAGCTTTATGTATTTTTCAGTCATCTATCTATTACCAGATTCTATTTGTATTGACTTGGTTATTTTCCGTTTCCTTGGTGATGTCTTTATTTATCGTTTCCTTGGTGATCTATTTATTTACACTTTTGCTGCCATAGGCACCGCGAAGTTCTTACATTACAATACATTGTTTACACACATTTTAACAAAAATGCACACAAGTCATCAAAATACAAAACATAAATATAATACAAAAGTGGAATACATTTTTTATTAGATCCACAAAACTCGCCATGTTGATATTAAATGTATCAAAATCACCTGAGTACTGATTTCCCAGAGTGTGAAATCGTTGCATCGGAGAGTGGGCAATATAATTCCTCTTATGAATTATGCAGTAGAATAGTGTATTATGTCGTGTTGTTACTGTGGATATTCGTAAGTTTATGAATTGTAGGAGTTTGCAACAGTTGAATTTAGAGTGAGTTTGTGTTTTTAGAGAATTTAACACTAAATTATATTTTAAGTCTTCTAGTAGGATATTAAATTTAAAATTCATGAAACGCAGAATTTTTTTTCTATTCGCTCAATGTTATTAATGTTAATTTTGTAAGATGGAGACCAAACTACCGAGTTATATTCAATTAGGCTTCTAACTAGAGACGCGTATAATAGTTTAGTGGCTTATATGGAATTAAGTTTTTAGTTGTTCTGTTAACAAATCCTAGTATATTCATACCTTTGTTCACAATTTGGTGGATATGATTGGCGAAACATAGCTTTTCAACCAAAATAATTCCAAGATCTCTCATTTCCGTGAGCCTCTCTAAAGCTGGGTTATTGATGAAATATTAGAATAAAACATGATTTTTATTTCTAAAGAAAGTCAAGGTTTTGCACTTATGAAAAAAATTCATACATCTAATAAAAAAAATAAAAAAATCACAACACGTTAAAATTATTTTATATCAGGATAAATTAAATTCACAATACGCTACTGCCAGATATGCATATTAACATATTCCAAGAAAACGTCTGTATTAACCTACAGTCTAACCGTGATATGAACTAAGTTACGAGAAGTGCTCGGGAATTCATACAGCTCGCTACGTGAATTAATTATTGTGTTTCCGCCCGGGTGAGTAGGTATGTAGGTTTGCCACGTGCGGGTACATCCAGAACCAATCAATAACCTAATAGATACTACTAATAAACAGTACCACATCTGCCAAGTTCAAAGAGATCGAATTTAATATAAATGGTAGAGAAAGACACAGATTTGTATTATATATAACACAATTAGATTTGAAAATTATTAACTCAGCCATGAATTAGAAATCTTTTTTTGTGAAGCAGCAAAAATTCTGATAAGGTGAACATGATATTCGTTTGGAATTGTTGTAAAAAAATTGAAATTCACGTGTTTTCAATTTTAAAAGTGGAGAATTTTCTATACGAGTCATTTCCCATAAAATATTTATAAAGTTGCGCTTTGTTTCGTTTATTCCATCAATTTCAATATTTGAATTTGACAATAAATGAAAATTTGATCATTGAATGCCAAAATAATACTAACAAAACGTGAAACAGATTACTACTCAGAAAAATAAAAAAGGCAATGGTCGCATAATATGAGATTGATTAAAATTACAAAAAAATGGGTTTCAATGGTCTAGTTGGTAAAGACGTTTTTTATGTGAATACCTCAGTCTTCATTGTCAGTTAGACTTTGACATTTGGATATGTTGCAAGGCTGAAGATAGTAGTGAGGAAAAGGAGATAGGAAAGATGAAGGTGATGAAATATTTGGTTATTCAGATCTGGTCACCAAACTTCTGAATGGGTGTCTTACAACAAGGCGACACTGAGAGCATTTGCCACTATAGAATGTTTGGCAAATATAATATATCTGGTTTTAAATTAATAAAATTTTTGAAATAACGCAAATGAATAATAATATTTCATTTTCATGAGAAAAAATCTCCTTTTATAAGTATTTAAGGTTATTAACATCAATGTAATATATTATTGAAGAAGATAACAGTAATAATCTAAACGAAAATATGAAAGAAAACTGGGACACGAACCCAGAACCTCTCGTCTTCCTGGGATGAGGGCCTTATCCAATTAGACCACTGCCACCTCTTATCGAACCGTCAGGTTTTTCAATCTCCTATTTCAAATTTTAAGAATCTGTATATACTCGTATAAAAATCTAAAAATGTTTGTATGTCCACTATGCGTTGCTAAACCATTCATCCGATTGCGATGAAACCTTGAGGATTTGATGTGTGCATGACCGCTATGGTTTCTGTATACAGTAGTGAGCTCTGGCATCATGAAATTACGAAAAAATAACTAATTCAATAAAAATGAATCGTAGAAATGTATGTACGCGCACTTCCGAACGACTGCACCAAATAGGATAATTCTTTTTTGTTGTATTTGTTATTGTCAGGACAAGGTTTGTATAAAACTACTGGTGAGCTCTGGCGTTATGAAATTTGTATAAAAAAATTGAAATAGTTGGCACGCGACCTGTTCGAAAACTGAATGTACCGGTACTGAATGTATGGAATGTGGGGGGTGGAGGACCACTCGGGTAGAGGGCTCGAGGAAGGGGGGAGGGGAACTAGGGGTCGGGGAGGGTAACCTGGGAAGGGGATTCGCGGGACGGAGAAAGGGGGGGGAGTGGAGTGGGGAGAGGGAAGGTGGAGGAGGCGGAATGGGAATGCGAGAAGGGAAGGGAACGCGGAGAGGAAGGGGAGGCGGAAGGGGAACGAATAGGAAAGGACATGCATGGAGAATCAATTTCTTTATTAAATGGCATAGCAAGGCGTGCACGGTACCAGCGAGTTAATATTATCTTCGTCCAAATTTTATCTCATAATATAAGTACCTAATCACCTTTTTCTTTGGAAACGTTCCAGTTGCAACCGTTGTTTTATTATTTTATTGTGTCTTGTTCTCTTTCATATTTTCGTTTTGATTATTAGTGTTACGTTCTTCTTCAATGATATACTACAGATAATATTTATTTTTGCACGCCGGGATTTGAACCCGCATCCTCCGGATTTCTAGTCGAGAACCTTGCCCATCGACCAAGGAGGCTCTCAAAACGTTGTTAAACATTTATTAAAAAAACGATTAATTTATTTTCTTATGTAGGTTTGAGCAGTAAATTTGCACAGTTCTAATCATTCTGAACAGTTGTAATGCTTTATTTACTAAAGTCAGTTAACTTTACTTTTTCCAGGTAGCACTACGGCCCACGTAGACACCGAGAGTGCTTTTGTAGCCATGTCACTACGGTCCGACGACGGCGCTGGTGCTGGCGATGCCGACGCCTCGCTAAACCGGATAGATGGGGGCGTCGCGGCGGATTTCAGCCACATGTACTTCGGAACGGACAACAGCACGGTGATTACCTCACAGACTGGCTCTACGGCGCACCTACCCTGCATCGTCAACAATGTAGGGGATGGGGTGGTGAGTACCAAATATCTTACTATTTCTTCAACTTCTTTAGATATTTTCTCATTGATGAGGATCGTGACTCCCAACTCTAAATTCTTTGGGTCTTCTTATCCCGATAGCGGTCGGCGGTAGACGTACCAACACACATTTGACAGATGAAAGAAAGAGCACGTTACACCTCACGTTAGTTGAATTCAAGCAGGCAAGAAGAGAAGGTGTGACTCACGACTCCTGAGATTAACCAACATACGGATACTTTGTTAACGAAAATCTTCCAAGCTCATTTCATTAGTTTCTTAAATATGGTTTAAAACTTATTTGTATTAAGATGACTTGTTTGTTATGTATAAACGATCTGGCGCCCGTAATAGTTTAACTTATCCATAATAAAATTATTTAATATGTGATATTGATTTTAACTCTAGAAGTTTGCAGTCCTGCGTTGTGGATGCAGACATTCCGAATCTTGTGATGATATTTGATTGATCTTCGGTGATCATATTTTTCTCATCTCTTCCACTTTGACAGTGTCCCTAACTGCTCCCAAAGGTCTGTAGACAGTGATCAAGGCAATGGGGGTATGTTATGAGGCTGAAGGTGGTTGAGAGGGGAAGAAGATGGGGAAGAGGAAGATAGAGTAAGTACCAGATCTAGTCACCAAACACACCTTAAGCTATTTCATTTTTTATAATTTGGGAGGCTGGTACCGCCGTTTATTCGATTAGCATTGCCCCGGTCACTCCAAATGGTTCACTTCTTTGGTGAATGGGTGCCTGGGTTTTTTTGGTAAGGTTTCATAAGGTCTTGGCGGTGAATGCATTTGCTCACCTATTGCGTGGCGGTTGACAGAGACCTTTTGACCACTCCAGTCAGATCAACTCGACCCATCGCCTTTCACCACAATGTGAGGGATGTAAAAATACGTCCAGACACATTGACCCCAGATTCCCACTCACCCCTCACACTTTATTCCTTCCCAGAACTTCTTCTCCTTCCTTTCTCTAAAAAGACCGTCCATATAGCATCCTTATAGATGAAATAGGCCCTAAAGTTTTAAGGGATTTTTTCAGGGCCTCCTGTGTGGAGTTAATGTAAAAAATCTTAGTTTCAAATCTGAATGTGATCGCACATAAGAGAGATACTAAACGTAACTACCACTACTGTTAAAAGTCTACGTGAACCTTTCGGTTAAAGTATTTTGAGGCAGGATATTTTTTAACGAACTTCAAGAGATATCACGTACTTAAAACAATATTTTGTTATTTGTATTGCATTCTAAATATAAAGATTTTAACTTTGCCATCTCTTGCATTTTCCCTACATTATGTAAGAATTGCCTTACTTCAGTGAGCATGGAAGTTGTTCATATCTGCCATCGAGCGTTGTTCGGTTGAATAAAGCCAGCTATTACGAAACAGAGTAGTAGATATGAGAACCTTTTACAACCTTACTTTAACAGGGTTCTTATTGCCAATAAAACCACAAATATTATTAATGAATCAAATATCATATTCCTAAACCTTTTAAATGCCAGTAGGTAGAAGTATAGCTGTGTACAGCAGGCCGTGAACTTTTAATCAAAATAAATCATTTTTACATCTTATTGAAAAAAAAAAAAATCAAAATTAAAAAAAACAAAAAAAACCAAAATCATCCCAATGTCGTCTCTGTGTGTTCCATATTTTAAATTAATAAAAAACGGGACATATGTATGATACAGAGGCTCAAAAAGAGCGAATAAACTCGCTATTTTTCTATGGCCGGCCTGCTGGACACGACCAGGGATGCGAGAAATCTCGCTCTTGGTACAGAAGCGGTTAAGTCTTAAAGAATATAAGTTTTAATGCATGTTTGTTAGTAGTTTGAATTTACATATTAATATAACGTACCTAATTAATAAAACGCTTTGATCATGAGTTTTTTTAAACATTAGCTCCACGTATTAGTCCCTAAGGAAAAGAATTCATCTCAGAGCCTATATTGCCTTTGGGGATGCTAATTGGAGAGTCTTTTTAGAAAAGAAAGAAGAGCAAGTTCTGGGAATGAATAATGTATGAGGGGTGGGTTGCAATCTTGGAGTCAGTATTTCCAAGAGTAACGGACCTATAAATCCAACCTTTCCACCACGGTGCATGGCGATGTTCCGAGAGAGTCCTGCTAGAGAGATAAAAAGATCTGCCTCAACCAGTCTCTATCGATCCAGCCAGTCACGCAGTCGATGGGCAGACGCACCCGCCACTAAGACCACTAATGACTCCCGGGCAGCAGTACCCTCATACGCCTCCAAATAGAATTTAAAACCGTCAAACAGACTGACTAGTTTTCTCAGGGATTCGAACCCGCCATATTTCCATACTAGGAATTTATCGAAAACATGTTATTGGTACAACTATTTTACGTGAAACACATCCATCCTAATTTTTATAATTTATTGATTTTCTATAAATTCAAATCAAATGGGAAAGGTGCTAAATTGGAAAGCAATAAAAAACTGCTATTTAATGTATTAATTTTTGTGCATATAGTTATGAAAAACCAAATGCCAAAATACTTTAAGGATGAAATTATTTTTAATAGAGACGTACATAATTACGAAACCTGAAATTTAAATAGAGTTATATCGCCACAAATGAAGAAATCGAAATCACTGGTCTGCCTAATGTATAGAGGACTAAAGATGTATGATGAAATGCCTGAAAGTATGAAGAATGAATGTACCTATTTAGAAAGAAATGTTATGCTTACTGTAAAAATATTTAAATTTTAAAATATCGAAATGGTAAATTGTGCTTATTAAATGTGTAGTATAAACTTACATAATCAATAAAAATAAAAATAAAAAACCTAAAAAAAGCTTTTTTACTTATAATGAGAACGAATTCAACGTTATTACACTGTACACATAATTTGTGTTACAGTCTAAAAATTATCCTATGAAAGACTCGCACTTTTTTTCAATTTTTATATGACAAAAATCCTTGCCGTTTTAAACAGAATAAGGAATCAAGCACCGCGAATGTTGAACGCAATAAGCCCAGTCATTTCGTTGGCCCATCCCGCAGCTCCATCCCGCGGAATACGTAGCAGCTATTACTCTGCAAAACGGTTTTACGGCGCATCTGCTTCGCGCGGTGAATAATGCGGGCGATAGCGTCCTGACTGCTGAATGGAGAGAGCCTTCATTTAACACTTAGAGTAAAGTGTCGGACTTCCCACAACCTACGCTCAACCCACTTTACCCAGTATCTACACTCAGTGGCGTATATGGAGTTTAATCAGGCAGTAGGAAAAACGAATGTGGTAAGTTTTCACAAATAACCAAACCTAACCTTAACAAATACTCTTTTACTGTTTTGAACGTTCCTCTCAAAATATACGTTTTTTTTAAATAATTAATTAATAATAATTTAAAACATTTCATAATTTTTCAAAATATTTCTTGAACTACAAAGGTTTTTGATGTTCCATTAATTGTCAAAAATTAACAAGCTGCTTTATTTTATATATATATTCCGATTGTTCAATTTGAAAAAAGTTTTATAAATTACGATGATGTCTACGGAAGAAAAGAAAATCCTGATCTAAACAGGACGAACTAACGGAATCCGCGGGAGAGGGATGAAAATACATATAATGTGTGCTACATATAAAATACAGAAATTCTATGATTAATTTAGAGCATATTCATATCCCAAATAACAAAGACGCTCCCTAGAAGTCATGGCTTGAATTTGCCTCCAGTGGAGTTAATAATAGATGGAAGGAATTTTTCAATACCGCGCGGAGTAATTTGATTTTTGCTTCAGAAGTTTGAATGTAAAAAAAAAGTAAAAAGCTCGATAAATTGTGCTCGTAATATGTGCAAGAGAGTATATAAATATATTATCATGATACTTTTTCGGTGTTTTACACAAAAGTTGGAACAAAATTATGTCAAAAAAAAATCACACATTTGACGGCCGGCGTGATCGAGGGGTGAGGCTCTTGACTCGTGCTCCTCCTCCTTTACTAGCAATTAACTCGTTCAAAATATATTTCAATTCATTTAATTATATTTGATATATTTGTGTTAATTTACAATTAATGAATTAAAAATAATATTTAGTATACTTACGGCACTTTCCAGAATGGAAGATACTCTCAGCATCGCCCAGGTGTTCCCCGTTCAGAATTTAAACGTGGCTTAAAATGGTTTTATCCGTGTTTTGTGATCAGATTTAAATAGTCAGGTACCCCACTCACTACCTTCAGCTTCACAACATACCCCAATTGGGGATGCCATAGTCTCACTGGTTACAGACGGGAGCTGCTGGGGCTCTTGTGAGATGCCCGGGTTCACAGGGGTGAGATTTATTCGGGTCTTAGCGACGAATGCGTCCTCTCACCAACTTCATCGTAGGCCGGATCAGGAGAGACTGGTTGAAGTTTTGACCTCTACAGCAAGAATCTCTTGGATCATCGCCTTGCACTGCAGTGGGAGAGATTGATTCATACTTCCGCCACTATTCGACCAACTGACCCACAGATTTCTTCCCACCCCTTATACACTTTTTCTTTCCAGAACTTCTTATCCTTACTTTCCTTAAAAGACCCTCCACACAGCATCCCCAAAGGTGACATAGGCCCTGAGGGAAATTATTTTCTTCCGGGTCTCCTATGTGGAGCTAATGTAAACCAATAATAATAAAAACAAAAAGAGTCCTAAAACAACTTGATGATAAACATAATATTTTCAAGGACGGAAAGAGCCTTTTTTGTATTAAAAAAAATGACGTCTTACTTTTGATTTTGTAAACTTTTCAAATCAATTTTGGTCAGATTGTGAACTCCCGTATCACTTCTACGAACGTCAAGAAATATTATTACAAGCCTAAAAACTATCAACATTTTAAAATCCCTATAATTTATAATTTTGTGCCAAAGGGCTTCTTAAATATCTTGGCAAAAATAGGATACCAGAATGCTCGCAAAGTTAACAGCGCAATTTCTCTGATAAACCTTTTGTTTAACGGTTTGTTGGTTATGATTAAGTCTTTGTAATTATTTTTCGTAATGTATTTTCGTCGTCTCGAGGTCAGCCCATTGCTTTTAGATTCGGGGTTGAAGGTCATTTTAGACGGCTTTGAATTTCAATCTTGGGCCTGTGGTTGTTGATAAATGAGGTTACCAGAGATAATAAAGGTCTTAAAATTAATTAGTAGAAAAACGTTTTCGTTAATTTATTTTCATACTGAAATGAATTAAGTATCGTATCGCAGGCTTTAAAGTTACTGCAAAACTTTTTGTCATGTACTTACGAACAAAAATTAAAATCGTATGTACAGATTCGAATCTATTTCAATACGTTGTATTTCATCCTACCAAACTAGTAGAATAAATTCAGGTGTTCAGTACAAGACGATTTTTATTTTTATGTGAATACCTCACAAGAATCCCAGCTGCTCCCGTCTGGAGCCAGTGATACTATGGCATCCCCAATTGGGGTATGTTGTGAGGCTGAAGAAAGTGGGGAGGGGAAGAAGATGGGGAAGATAATGGTGGGGAAGTACCTGACTATTCAGATCTCGTCACCAAACACGGCTAAAGACATTTCACGCAATGTTTCAATTCTTAATGGTGGTCTTGTATAAGGGCGATACTGAGAGTATCTTCCATTGATTAGTTACTAGTAACTAACTAACTAACTAAATAGTTAACCATCACGCCGTTTCCCCGCAGGAGTAGGCAGAGAGGACGGACCGCCAAACAACTCGGTCTTGGCACACACTATTTACCTCATTCACATTCATACATCGTCTCATACATACTCTTCTATTATTCTGACTCTTGAGATGGCCCGTCTCAAGTATCTGATTCACTTGATCATGCCATGTCTTACTCGGGCGTCCCCGACTTCTGCCATTCACATTTGCGTCTTATATTCTCCTTATACTCCTTTGGTAAAAACTAACTAATGGTAGTAAATAACTAACATACACGGCCAAGTGGTTAATTTCCTCTGCTTCGTATGTAGAATTCTTAAGTTCCCCCGGCATACGTAAATACATTTAATTAATAATTAATCTGCTTTATATCTCATTTCTAGGACGTTCAAGAGTTGTGAATGCTATTTGTGTGGCCCTGTTGAAAAATCACCATTCGTTGCATGAAATAGAGTTAGCCATATTTTGTAATCAGATCTGAGCGAGGCGACTGGATCTAGCAAGGTAGTTTTAAAAAAATACGTCCTAACAATATCCTTCGTCTCCCTACTATATACAGCCATGCAACAACCTAATGGGATGCAAAAAGACGCGAATAGGGAGCTTTCGGAACTCTCGTTCGGTATTCACATAGCATACTAATATGCTCGTATGTATTTGACTGAGAGCAGCGAATTTGCATTTCACATGTAAATCGATTGTGTTATGCGTTCCGTTTCCGGTTCAAGATGGACACCATTAATGGTTCAGCAGAGATTAATTTCTGAAATGTGAAAACGTCGTGTTTACTTGGAATTTCTAATTTGCATTTCTTCAATAACGTGCTTGAAAAAATTCCAAAAAAGGATTATGATTGTGATAGAAATGTTTCTTTTGACAAATTGTATGATTCCTTATTTTAAATGAAAAATAAATTTTTACCAACTAATCTTTTGATTTCAGAATACATTTCGATTTTGTTGTAATAAAGAAGAGAAAATCAGAAACATATTTTTTGGACGCAAAGTTTACTACTGTTCATAGAACATCTAGTATAAAAGGCTTTCTATTTAGGTACCTGCTTTAAAAATGTCCAACTATTAAATTATTTATAAATGCGAAATCACAGACGAAGGGTTTGTAGCGAGATAGTGTCAACCCTCTTTGTGGTGAAAATTGAGTAGAGTATGCCACGTGGGTAGGCTTTTACGGGTACAGAATATGAAAAGCAGTATTAAAATAAAACCCAGTCCTCATTGGGCTGACACGCAACGGGAAGGGTGCGTGGGCCGCAATCTTGCCATGGATCACTGTTTGCTGGGAGGATATATTATTAAATGTTTTGGGACAAACAGTGTCAACACCAAAATGTCCGCGGACGAAGCGTTGAATGTTGTTCCCAGGACATTTAATGCTGACAATATCTTTAAATTCTGACACTAACTTTTCTGATGGCAAACTTTATATAAATGTCGCAATTCTTTGAATCAATCCTTGAAGAATTCAATGAAGTGTATTAAGATTAAGATTAAGAAATGGGTTTTAACGTGTACGCCAGTGTTATGGTAAGATGCTATATCACGATGCTAGTTTTGAAATGACTTAAACTTTTTTGGACATTTTGTTATTTTTCTCTCAAACTAGTAGTACCTAGTGTAGTGTTCTATAGTTTTAATAGACATAATAACAGATTCTCCAACACACCTTGGATGGAGATTACTTCTTGGGAATAATATATATATATATATGCTTTTATTTTTTTATTTAAAAATATAACAAGGTTATAGTTTTACAACATAATATATACATTAATACTTCAATCACTCTCCTAATAAAGCAGCTGCTTGTGTTTAGGAGAGGACAACTAAAAAAAATTACATTTGTTTAAATTTAAACAAAAAATATTAGTAATTTAACAAAAAAATATTGTGATTTTATGAGAAAATACAGATAAAAGTAATAAAAATATAGGTTGGTAAAATAAATGATTTAAAGTATTGATAAGGCAAAAACATATTTCTTAATATGCAAAACATATTTCTAGATATAATATACAATAAGTTAAGCTATGAGGTGGTACTTGCGATATACCCCTTCTTTTCGTCTCTCCTTTTTCAAATTTTACTATTTTTGAATTCTTTCATCCTTTCAAGTTTTCTTAAACTTTTCTTTTGGCTCTGATCGATATTTAATTTTCTCTAAGGCTTTATATGTATAACATACAAACCTTCATGAAAATGTGACCCTTATTTTCTTTGATTACTACAGGAAGCTATTTAAAGATCCCTTGTACTACATATCTTTATAGATATAAGTACTTAACTAATTAATACGTTATCTACGACCTTGAACGTAAATTTTCGTATTTATGTTGTAAATAAATTCCACCAAACGTTGTGTTATTTTTTGATTTATGATGTGGAAACTTAATTACTTTTGTTTTGTGGTACCCTTTGATTCTGAAAGGAGCGTTGAGCATCGAATTCGATTGGTCTATTTCTTGCAATTCTAAATTTCATTTTATTTTCTTTAGGAACTAAACTTTCCCTAAACACTATTTCGATTTCCTACCTCTAATGAATTCGTAATGTACCTATGATTAATTACATTTACCTGTTCAATTGTTTGTATAATTAAAAATGACTCAAATGGTTAATTGTTAGTGAAGTCTTTTGTTACTCAAGATTTTATTACTGCTTGGCTCTCCCCTATTTTGGTCCTGATGCTATAACTTACATATGACATTGTTTTAGTAGATTATTGTTATTAATTGATTGTCTTTTAGAACGAACTCAGAAATGCTCTTTTGCTTGCATGATTTGGCTCCAATCCTCCTGCAGATAAACAGGGTGGTCAAGGATCAACTAGAACTTCGCACAGTCAGCCGACGCGATTTGCCAGAGGGTCTCAGTACCTTGTTCTGTCAATCTTCCATGTCGTCGTGCACGTCACTCAGGTCTTTCCCCAAGCCCCGAAACCTCCAAATTCCAACTCCTCCGAAGTCTACTATTTACTTAGAGCGTACCGGTTTCGTTCTATACACAATCATATACTCACGGTCTTTGTGAAAACTCGGGGCGTGATTCCTCGTTCTCACGCACAAGAGAAAATGCGACGACGATCCGACAGACCTTAAACGCAAACTGTATGCGGGTCCGCATTTTCCAATGTACAGTACATAAGAAGATATATATGTATACATACGTTTGGGAAGGATTATAACTCGCAATGTGAAGCTCTAGCCTCGCATTCCAAGCTCGGATTTCGTGAAAAGGAATTCTGCACAAAACCTTAGCCGATGACCGAATATATACATATTAAAAGTAGGAAATATCAATATATAAGAATAAACTAAGAATATTTATTAGTTTTATTATTGAAGACTAATAACTCCGGTTTTTGTTTGTTTGGTTGACAATTTTATTTCAGAGATTGCCATCTCTATTGATTTCTTGATTTGTTTGGTTGACAATTTTATTTCAGAGATTGCCATCTCTATTGATTTTTGATTTGTTTTGTTGAACTGTTATTCTAGATTTTCCCCTCCCCAGGTTCAACTCTTTGATTTAAATTTTTACTATCCCGTGATTTTTCAAAAGTCTCATGTAAATGTTTGACACTTGTGAGGTTTTTATTCCTATAACTTCAAATGTTTTCATGTAATTCCTCAATTCATTTTTATACTACTATCCCGTGATTTTTCAAAAGTCAAATGTAATTATAAACTGTAATTTAATCTTTTTGTTAATTTTTCAAATCATATTTCGCTGCTATCCCGTGAATTTTCCAAATGTTTCAAATAGATGATTTATATTTTTTTGTAAAATAAATACTTATTTCATTTTATATAAATTGTTTAATCCTTTTGTATTTTAATATCGTAGTAATGTTAGCCCGAAGCAATTAAAGAATGTCAATGGTTTATTTTACCTTTAAATTCATAAACAAAACCGTCACTGACTTCGTGACCCACTAACCCAATAACATACTCTCGAATAAGTACAGGAAATGACACGTGTTTTTGTTTACACGATGCATTCCAAAACAATTTGCCCTAATTAATTTCCTTTATTTCATTGTATTGGTATCACTTTATATCTGATCGAAGCCCCGTCTGCTAATTGATTATTCAGTATATATATATATACATATATGTATATATAACTATATTTATATAGGCTTTTATAAGTAAATAAATGTGGTTTACATTCTAAATACACATATACAATATATACATATATTAATTATATAGAGATAATTTAGTATAGAATAAGATTACATAACCTACATATTTTTAATAAATTATATATATTATATATATATGTATATATATATATATATAACTCTATTGGAACTCGGAAATTAATAAGTGTAATAAGTGTAGATATTTTTTTAAGTAGGTATCTGAGATAGATATCACTCAATTTCAATATAAAAGATGTTTTGTTTAATTAACCCCTTTTTTCTGGGAATGTAAGTATATTTATATTTTTACCCATATTTGTATAACATGTCAATATAAGCAGATGTAAGACATATATATGCCATAAACATTTAATCATAATTGTGCAATATCTCTCTGAGATATTTTATTTCCGGAATATATATATATAATTAGATATACATACATACAAGTATAATTCGAAATACATATTTATATACATTATTTTTAATTTACATATATAGCACAGATTTGGATCAAGTAATATTTTATCGTAATAATATCAATTTTTATACCGATGATCAGCTGTTCTCTCCTCGTCCATGACTCTGAAAATATTTATACTTATGAAAAACTTACCCCAACAGGTCAATTCCGGTCGGGTGCTACACGACCAACCCTTTTGTTTATATATTTTTTTTCTAACTAATTCAGCTATTGTCTAACTAAATCTAAATTAATTCTTTCGATTTATTATTCCGCTATTTTGTTGAATCTAAACTGAATTAATTGACGACTAATCTTTATCAATCAAAATATATTTTATTTTCAAAACTCGTTGGTTAACTTAACACTTTGTCAAATTAATTTTAACAAATCAATTCATGATTATTATCCGTTTTATTTATTATTTATTTCAACTTCCAGATTTATTATTATAATTATTCCATTGTTAAAATAACATCCTGCTTAAATAATAATTTCTAAGCAATAACCACTTCACGATTATTTACGAAATAATAGATTTATTATTATTTAATCTAACAATCGATTAATACTTTGTGATATAAATGTTCCGTTCAATCTTACGTTATTTAGCCGAATTAACACGATGTTAATTTTTTTTTTAGATTATTGGGGTTCGAAAATTATTATTATCTATTATTAAATTCTCTTAACACTATTTTTTTTTTAAATCATTACACTATATTATTAACTCCCTTTTTTTTATAAACTTCTCTTCACTGTTAACTTTTTATTATAATTAATCACTCCACTGAATATAATTTTTATAAATGGTGAAAACGGAATTTAAATAATTATGATTTAAAGATATTATTATTATTATTCACTGCTGTTCTAAAATTCCTTAAACACTGTTGTTTCTTTTTATATTCGCTACACTATATAAACTTTTTATTTTAAAGACAAGTTGAGTTTATTGTTAAACTATATAAAACACTTTATTTAATTTTCAACACTTCACAGATTTAATCACTAACACTGACTATAATTTTCTAAGTCTCAGGTTTTCCACCCTAAATTTTCTAAGTCTCAAAATTTTAACTCCCACGTTGTTAATCCGACGATTGGTCCCCGACGACTGATTCCCGACAACTGATTCCCGACAACTGATACTGCTTTCTCTAAGTCTCTAGTTTTATATGTACCTCCAACTAGAACATCTTAATTACGCGTTCATTGATTTTCTAATACAAACTCTAACAACTCGAGATTTCATATATCAATTCTGTCATTTTCGTATCACTCTCGTAAGTCCTGCCCCTCTGATTTTCGAAGTTCAGCCCTAGTCTTTTGTCTCTTACGTAAATCGTTCCAGGGTCGAACCTACATATTATGTCAAAATTGCCCTGTCGTTCCTTTGTCTTCTGGTCTTACGAATTTAACTAAAATATCATGATTTTCGTGTCCTTTTTTCTCTCAATATATAAAAGGTACGTCTTCAATAAACTGTATATAATTCTCAATTTGGTTTATCGCTACCAGAACACGAACAAACTCATGTCGAAATCTTTATTATGCACTTTCCAAATTCCATTTTTCTAAATTTCTCCATATTTCCATGTTTCCTATATGAATCAATTCAATTTTAAGCTGTATTGTCTCTACTTATGTCGTAGACTTGAATTTTCCTATTTTCTTTCAATTATATTTTATTTACGACGCAATTTTTATGATTTCTCTGCTTCATTCTTATGTCATTGTCCATAACTATATAATTAGTTATATTCCAAGCCAAATTTACTGTTTTCATCGATACTTCTGAATTTTCATGAGTTTTCCTTACGGAATCGTCTTTTAATTGTCTTTACTTAATTTTTTACTATCATTTGTATAATTTCCAATGTTTATCTCCTCTTAGAAAACTTCATGTTCTATCCATAAATATTTCATGTGCTATTTTCCACAATTCTTATAGAAGAAAATTCCAATTTGACTCTGGGATATCTGTCAGGTTAATTGCTTTGTATAAAAACGTCTAAAATTGTGTCTCGTTTCTTCTTAAAATCCCATAAAGTATCCTCGTTGACACATGTTGATGCTTCGATTTCTGCGTACTTGATCGTAAATAAGAAAAAAATATTAACTCGTTAAATTTTATCTCTTTTATCTTATCCAAATATTGCATAAGCCCCATGTTAATTTTAATCACCCTTTAAGCCATAAAGACTATTTTAATCACCAAAAACCATGTTCAAAATCTTATGTTTGTATACAAGAATCATGTATGGGCTCGACAACCTTTTTTTACATCAATTGTCTCATCAACTTGCTCCATCGGCCATAGTATTTCCTCATAACAAATGACGTAAAACGATCCCTTCCTTTGAATAAATTTAACGTAATGCAACTAGAATAACCATCCTATTTCAAATATATAACGATATCTATTTAAACTCGTCTGAAAACGCAAAATTAAGTCGAAATCTTATATTGTTCAATAAATACTTCCGTTTCAATATCCATTTTTTCCATTAGATTTTCTTTTCAAATCGTTTTCCTCGACTTTATTGCTTCATCGAAAAGTGACATTCCTAATTTCCATCGTTTTTCTTTCTTTTAAATAACAAATGTACGTTTTCCTCTGAATCCTGCCTCCTTTTGTTCTTCACGTTCTCGTTATGCAATTGAGTATCCCTACAGTAGCTTTTCCCGCGTTTTCCAGGTCTTTTCTTGAATTTTCCATTCATTATATTTTCTTTCTATTTTATTGCATCATTTTTTCAACATAATATGGATTTATTTGTTCGTTAACTGCGGTTGTCGATATCTCTCTTGCATTCAATGTTTACTTTACATCTAGGGTCATTGTACCAAATGCGCTCGGCCTCGAGACAGTTTATAAAATCGAACGTTGACCCGCCGTTCCCGTGAGATTGAAAAAAACACATTAATTATCATCTAATGTCCTGGTCCAAAGTCCATCTCTTTGTCTTGAAAAAAGGTAACGCCTTCCTTCTCTGATTGGTTGATCAATCTAAGTGTTTATAATTGGGCCTAATATCTGGGATTCCCTGGAAAAAGTAGAGATGTTATTAGCCTCTGTGTTCTATTTATCAAAACTTGACATGAATTTAATAATTATAGATCTTTGCAGTCTCCATGGCCCAATCAAACTTAATCCGCTAGGTGTCGCTAGTGTGTTGATTTCGTTATAATTCTGAAATATTATTAATTCATTCGTAAGATGGAAGCTACAATATTTTCGTATCCACTACGATTCATCACATACTAGAATATTTAATTTTTTTTTTTTTATATTTTTCGTAGCTTTCTTCTGATCGTATATCAAAGGGTAATTTTATTAAATTATTTTATACACTTGAATACATAGTGATGCTGTGCTGTTGTGGTTTGCACTAGTGGCACGGTAAATCCTCCAACAGATATAATTCTTTTGCTTATATTTAATTGTGGTAAATTATTTTTACTAAAGAAATCTTTATGTATTTGTAATAGTGCAATTTTGTCATAGATTTTTGTAAGTGGGGGAACCGGGAAATCTTGAAAAACATTTATAGTTGGATTGTCGTAAGGCTTTTTTACGATGATTTTTATTAATATTTTTTGAATTGTTTCCAATGGGAGAAAGGTTGCTTTGTATGCACCCCCCCCAAGCCACGATTTCATATTGTAGTACAGAGTGCGCAAGTGCATAATAAATATCTTTTAGTGTTTTTAATGATACAATATTTCTTAATCTAAAAAATTTATAGATTAGTTTTCTCATTCTGTCTACTGTGGAATTTATTTGACTTTTCCATTTGATGTTCTTATCGATAATTATTCCAAGATATTTTATTTCTTCTTTACTACTAATGTATATACAGTTTGAGTTACAGGGTGCGATTCTAAGGAGGCAATTTCTTTCGTGAATTTTTATGTTAAGATTTTTATTTGAGATATTCCCTGTTAGGCTGTAAGGTATAAAATGGGTTTTCTCGACATTTAGTGTCAATAAGTTTTCGTCAAACCATACTTTAACGATATTTATTGCATTATTAGCTAATATTTCGACCTCATTCCAAGAATTTCCTTCAATAGTTATCACTGTATCATCTGCGTATGATATAATGTTTCTAATGCTTGGGAGTTCAAAAAGTTCATTTACATATAATATGAATAGTAAAGTATATATTATATATTAAAGTATATATATATATATTATATATTATAGTATTTATTCTTGATATTATCTGGTTTTATTAAATACTTCGAGCATTACAATATTGACCTCGTTAGTCGACCTAACTAAGACCTGGCTAAACTGAATCTGATGAGAGGGTTCCAGTAAACACTCTCCCTGAGCTGATCGACCCTATGTGGCTCACCACAGGTATTGAGATACCTGCCATCTAGCGAAATCTGAGGACAGCTCTTGGCACTGCCATCTATGTCTAAAAGCCGGAAGCTTTTAGATGCACTACAACCTAGTAACAAAAAATATTCAAAAATTTGGTAAAAGATTTAATTGAGAATTAATTTGACGATTTTCTGACCGCGCGGCGTGATTGATACAATGTTATAAGTGCCTCAAAACTATGTGTTATGCGTTAATAGCAGACCTGGCCTCACGTTATTGTGGCAAACGAAACTCAACGTCATCTACTGATAACGCCATTACCCAATCTTTATAACCAACTCCATCTGTTAATTTGCATACATATCAAATTCACTCCACCCGCTTGCCAGCCCGATCCCTTTATATATTATATATTTCAACCAGATTACACAAAACCTTGACAAGTCATATACTTAAACATTTTTCATGAATCACTCTATCTATTGGTGAAAACTGCATGAAAATCTGTTGGGCAGTTTAAAAGATATATGTGTACAGATAGCTTGGGTGATCTTGCTTTATACTATGTAAAGATGAATTTTTTAATATTAAAACCTTTTGAAAGTCGAAAACACCCGGAGCCAGTTCAGAATCGGGCACTATGAAGGTGATTGTTGGAACGAACTCGTCTATTCAGATTTGGCAACGTTAGCTTAGGTTGCGGGCTATTTTTTCATCATTTTTAATGACTTTTCAAAGGGGTGCTGAAGTGCTACTTTGTTGAGTTGTCACAGAAACAATAAAAAAAAAATTAAGGAAAAAGTGTAACAATAATGGAAAAGGTGTTACGATAATGAAAACGGTGTTACAATAACATAAAAGTTGTTACATTAATGAAAAAGGTTTTATAATAATGAAAATGGGGTTTCAATAATGAAAAAAGTGTTACAATAATGAAAAAAGTATTGCAATAATGAAAAAGGTTTTATAATTATGTAGGAACCTAAAAGGTGTTACAATAATGAAAAAGTATTACAATAATGTCAAAAGTCTTACAAAAATGTGAAAGGTGTTTTAATAATAAAAAAGATTTTTTAATAACGTAAAAAGTATTACAATAATGAAAAAGTTATTACAATAATGTAAAAGGTGATACAATAATGAAAAAAAGTGTTTCAATAATGAAAAAGGTCGGTTGTATTATAATAAAAAACTTTTTATAAGGAACTATTAAGCTCGAAAATTACGTCTTTGAGAACTAAACCAATTTTTAAAGTAATGTCCAGTGCTCCAGGTGGACTAACATTGTCAAAATTAATTTCAACCAATCCAAATTAGCCGTGTTTAGTGACAAGATCTAATTATAATCTTACGCTTACCCATCTCCTTCCCCCACATACCCTTCAGTCTCACAACATACACCAATAGTGAATGCCATTGTCCTACTGGCTCCAGGCAGTTTTTTTTTTTTTTTTTTTTTTTTACATGAATACCTCACAAGAGTCCCAACTGCTCCCATCTGAAGCCAGTGAGACTATGGCATACCTAATTGGAGTATGTTGTGAGGCTGAGGGTAGTGGGGAGGGGAAGGAGATAGGGAAGAGGAAGGTGGGGAAGTACCTGGCTATTCAGATCTGGTCACCAAACACGGCTAATGCCGTTTCAAGCAACGTTTCAATTCTGAATGGTGGTCTTACACCAGGGCGATACAGAGAGTATCTTCCACTCAGTTGGGTCTATTATGCGTTATTCACATTTCAATAAAAAAAATATTTACGAAGATGTATCGATAAAAACTTGTAGTTTGGTACCTATGTAGATCATACTTCTGATCCCGAAATTCTCGCTAAAACTCCGCTTTTCCTACGAGTGATTTTTTTTCCAAATCTTTTTAGTCATCCTTTAGTTCTTCCAATTCTAATCCACACTTAATTGCTTCTCTAGGGATAATCTTTTCTCCGTATTCTTATCTAAAATTATCCTATTCGTTCCAACAAAAGCAATTACATTCCTAATCCCACCCATTCTTTCTGGGAAAGTGTTTATGCATTATTAATACATCAAATTAATAACCTCTTACAACGGCGTCATTGGGGTGGAATTGTCAAAAATTACCACGGAGGAAGCAATAAAGAGTAATTTATTGCTATCGAAGCTCTATCTTATCCAGTGTCCGCAGGATCCCGGGTTAAAAAGCTCCACTTATCCGAACATTCATCATCTCAATCCGTACCGAGCTTCCGGGGGCAATTCAGAAGGATTTCGATAGATAATAAGTTGATAATGGATGAAAGTTTGCCACTTCACTCCACTTCACTGTTTTGTGATAATTTTGTGAAATTCTTATTCATTTTTTTTTTTGGAATAATTTAATTTATAAAACTTCAAATTGTAATATTTTAACATTGAAGATAATAATAACAAGTGCCCGACCGAAGGATCGGTTTCGGTTTCGGCAAAAAAATCTAGTTTCAGCATCAGTTTCGGTTTCGGCTGGAAATCGTGAATTATCACACGTCGTTCGGCTGACTTCGGGTGAGTTCGTGAGTTTCACCTACTTCAATTATTTTTTTACTTCATTTAACACGTGTCATAAGAATGCTGTGATTGTGAACGCAATTAAAATTAAAATACTTAATTAATGGGGTCCTTCCTTTATAATGTAAGCGTTGATTATTGACTAATTTTTATTCCACGGAGTAGTTAACATGTTTTGTTAATTTTTATAATTGTTGTATATTTTATAACAGAATATTTTATACTTCAGTTTTTGTTTTTATTTTAATTTTATTTAACACTTGTTAACAATTACCTGCCTGTAAAAATGTAAAAAATAAGCCAAATTTCAGTAAACAATATTTTTAACATGTGGTCTAAAAAAGTTTCAGTTTCCACCAAAACTGAGACAGATACCTACCAAAGATTCGGTTTCGGTAGACACTAATATTTCGATTCTCAAACGAAAAATTTAAAGCGGAATAATTTATAGGAAGTGAACCCAGAACCTCTTCCTTACCGGTGAAGTTTGTTTGTGAAGATAATTCGATCATGAAAACTTAAATATTTTTTTTTCTGTATCATACTTCTACTGAAAATTATCTACATTATATTCATTTTCTTAACGCTGCTGATTGGCTAATATCTTTGTGTTTGATTATACTGGTATTAAAAAAAAATATTAATATTTCTCAATTGGGTGGATTGTCTTAGAGTAAATAATTTTTTTCACGTTCTGAATTTCCCCTTCGCCCTTTAGAAATCCAGAGAATAGTGAATGGATAAAGTTGATGGCGGGGGTTGGTTGGAATATTCAGGTCATCCCTCGCGCCCAGTGCCTCGCGCCCGACTGCCCAATAAGAAACGCCACCAACCCTCGTGGGGTAGTGGGTAGTTGGAAGAGAGCAACGGTTTTCAAACATTTTTATAGCAAAACCCCCTTTTAGTCTATATAAATAAAAATGAGTAGGTGTGTGCGCGCGCATAACTTCCCAACTTTGTGCGCGCATAATTTCCCAACGACTGACAATTGGATTATTTTTTTTTATGTTCGTTATTGTCAAGACAAGATTTGTCAGAGTTGTACTCAAAGTGTGATTCTTGAATTTCAACCGTGAGTCGTTGGGGTATTAATACTGTCAGATTGGAAGATGACCACAAAATCTATGTCTCAAACTTATATTGTCTCGGACAAATTAGTTGAAAAGCCTACCCGTCGAAATAATTTTTATTACTATTATTTTTTTTTTTTATTTCTGTTGGTGACTTACTTTTGATAAATTGTAACCATTATTTGTTTTTTATAATCAAGGTACTAAAAATCTTTTTTCACTTATTGATGTCTCGCGAACCTTACTTTAAAAAACACGGGAATAGAGAAAGGAACGGATTAGGGCTTCCAATGAGTATTTGCCATAATTTGACGTCACGTGTAATGGTCCGGTGATGTGGGTCATTATTAATTAATGGCTTTGGTTGGGAGGACATATTGTTAGGAACGTATGGAAATTTCTAAGTCTACTAGGATAATGAAAATTATTAATACCTAATATAATATTCAAAAATATAAAAAAACATTTTTTTACATTGAAACAAATAAATTAGATCAAATAAAAGACTTCACCGTTCGTCCTTCTACTAGTTCAGTGATTCTTAACCGGCCATCAGCGCCCCTTTGTGGGCATTTTGGAGGTCTGGCGGGGAGTTTTGAATTGTTTTAGAATTTAGGGGGCGCTGCAGAAGTTCGAGTGGGCATTGTGTTAAAATAGAAAATAAGCTCACTCATGAGCTATGAATACTGATACACGTTACACTTTTTTTAGGAGCTTTGATTTTTTATGATCTGTTAAATAAGATACACTTTCATGCATACAAAATTCTAATGCTTAATACTCAACGCCATTGTGATTCATATAAAATAAAGATACATTCAAAAAGGTTCAAAATATCACCTATCAATGAAAGTTTTGTACCGTCCAATGTTCAACACACATTGCACTAGTTGAATACACCAATCACTTATGAACTCAATTTAATTAATTAAATATCTATGCTATGCGCAATACTAGTAATATGTAATGAATAATGTGCATGCATAAACCAATTTTTTTTTAAAATGTGGGTAGGACCTCAACTGAGGATGTATTCTGTTGCGTATTGAACGTAGTTAAATTCCAACTTTGGAGGCGGGTATGGGTAGATTTGGATAAGAAATACCTCTGCCATAGGTAACGTGATATGCTACGTTTGGTGACTTAGCAAGAGTGCCCGAGTTCATGGGGTGAAGTTTGTTTTGGCGGCACACGCATCTGCCAACCAACTGCGTGACGGGGCCATATCTGAGAGGCCTATTGGTGGAGACTCTTTGACCTCTCCAGCTGGACTCTCGGTAAATTGGGAGGTATGGAATCGTACGACCATGACTCTTGGACACCCTGATTCCCAGATTCCTATCCACCTCTCGTAAGCTTTTCCTTCACAATACTTAATTTCCTAAGTTTAGTTAAAAATACCCTCCACACAGAATCCCCAAAGATAACATAGGCTCAGCGGGAAAAATATTTTCCGACTGGGTTTCATATGTGAAGCAAAAAAACCTTCCTAGCCTAATTTCCTTCGCTTGTAAGAATCATTGATAAAAATGAGTGCAGAAAAATAATACTTGATATTCTTCGGCAGATATTCTGTAAAACGAATAAATGAAAATTGTTCTGGAAACTCAAGACAAACAGAAATAGAAAGTGAAATAAAATACTGTACTTTAAAGTACAAATTAATGAATTCAGAGAACAGGAGACGAAAAAGGCGTCGCTTTTAATGGAAAAAACTCACTTCGTCGAGGCAATTTCTCCCGAAGAAATTGAAAAAAATGGTATGAAAATTTTTTATTAGATACAAATGTAATACGAGTATGTTCTAAAGATTTTTGTGATATAGGACTATTTAGATATTGTTATAGTGGGTAAAAATGTTAATAATTTACTGCGATAATGATGTCACGATGAAGCATAAATCTTCCACCAGTTTATTGAAGTGAAACCTCTGTAGCACCGTCGTGATTTGAAACACGATGAAACGGAAACGACACTAAAAAGAGACAAACATATAAATCTATAGGATTTAGCCTGCAAGAGAATGTGGTAGAATTAAACCATATCAAATTGGCTGCTTTGATTATGAGCTCACTTTTTAAGACTCCTATTGGTAGAGATTATGTGATGAAGGTTCCACTTCTACCACGTGTTAACTGCACTCGATTTTTTATCTAATTTTTGTTTAGTTTTTTTCTAATTTTTGTGTAGTTTTTTTTGTATGCTTTGTAGAACCACCCGTAATACAAACACTTTTATAACACAAGTGAATATAAAATCTGACCTTTTTTGCTGAAAATTCACACTCATCTATTTAAACAGGCCCTCTCAATCCATCGCCTTGCACTTTATGCTATGCACGTATGCCTGTCTCAACACAGGCATATCCTAGTGAGACAGGCATCGATAAACCCAATGTAAACATAATTTATATATATATATATATAAATAAAAATTTTAAAAAATCTAGAGGGAGGGATAGATTCTTACGTCCGTCACTCTTGGAAAAATTAACTCCCAGTTTTCTACTCACACCTCCTAACAGCATCCTAAAATATGACATAGGTCCAGAGTACTTTTTTCCTCTGTTGGAGGGAGCTAATAAAAAAAATCACTATCATTATGAAATCAAAATGGGATGGCGAAATGTATATATATAATGTCAGGCAAGTGTGAGCAAGACAGATCGTATGCTAAATGGATAATAACTAAATCCTAGTCTAGTTTCCATTTCTCATTGAACGGCATTTCTTGTCTTTTTCATATAAATATGACTTTTTAAGACCTTTGGTAATTTATTTATTACTATTCACAATAGGTGTTTTGCCTTGGAGTTTCACTAGGCCGATGATAAGGATTATTTGAGGTACATTTTAATGTTACAGGAAGCTAGAGATAAACGGAAATTCTTGGAAAAAGATTTCGAAACAATTTGCTAAGTAGCACGAATTTAAATAAATACACTTAGAACTTAGATAAAGGTCATCGTTTAGATTCTTCATTTATCTGCTTCAATATTTTGAACCATAAAAAGCGGAAAATATTTTTGTAAACATATATTTTTTATCGAAGGCGTTATTTGCCAGTCGATTGAGTAATACAAAATATAACGTAAAAGGTTGCGAACGATTGACGTCGGATTGACGCGGCGCGACGACGTTAGTGACGTTTCAATTAACGGATGTCGTTTTCAGTCTGGAAACCAAATTACCAGTCAAATATCACAACACCACCCCCCCGCCTCATATTTTACCCTCGATATAATGGTGAAAAAGAAAATACGATATGCGATGTACAATTCATCACAAGCATTGACTTTTTTCTCGGGCATTGGATGAAGTTAGAATTTCGAAAGTGGGTTTTATAGTTACCTCACTAGTTCTTAACAGAAATAGGTACTTGGAAGTGCAAAAACGACTGATAAGTTTGATAATTTCCCCTATTTAAATGATATTGGTGGGTTTATTAATTTTAGTTGAGCTCAGTGCCGATAAATCGGTATTTATTGAAGCGATATCATTCAAATTTTCTTTAAAGAAAACAGCGACCATAGTAGGTACCAATAATTAATTTTCTATGTTATTAATAATTGATTGCAACAATTTCATTCTTGGATCTTTATTGGATAACCAACACCTCTGCCATAGGTCACCCCAATTGGTTCGCTACGTTTGATGATTTAGCGGGGTTGTTCGGGTTCATGGTGTGAGGTTTATCTAGGTCTTGGAGGCGGATGACCAGGACATACTAAACCCCATATTCCTAACCATCCCTTAAACCCTTTTCATTACCAGAACTTATTATTCTTCCTTTTTTAAAAAAAAAGCTACACAGCATCCCCAAAGATGACATAGGCCCTGAGGGAAATTATTTTCCTCAGCGCCTCCTGTGTGGAGCTCATGTAAAATATATTAGGACTGAATTATTCAGATACTCGTTTGCATGCAGTTGACGACCTCCATGGTCGAGGGGTAAGGCTCTTAGGATGCGCAAGTAAATTTAATGTTATAAAAATAAATAAAACAAACACTTTGTATTTAAACACGAATTTATTATGTTATATATCGACCGGTTTCGCTTAGATCAAGCTTCTTCAGGATATAGGTAATAATAACTAAATGCTAAGCCTATATATAAGTGAGTTATAGCTTATATATAAGTTGAGTGACAGAGGGAGAAAGAAAATGACCAAAGAACATAATTAGATAAAAGCTTTAGAAATTAGGAAATCATTAAATACAAATATGGCAGAATTCTAACTTAATAATCAAATCAAAAAAATTCATCCTATAGCCCTATTTTTAACTTGTTTCCTCCAATCCATCCTAGCCCATGATGTTATATATGTGTTGTAGTGTTAGTCTGAGGTCCTTCATTATTAATATTATTTTATATCTAAATATTGTCCGTTATGTTATACCTAATGTAAAATACATCAAAATTTGTTAAATATCTCATTTATTACCGTTAACTGTTGGTTTTTTTATTGGGGATTAGATGTGTAGTGTGTTCTCCCTCCCACTAATTGATTATTGCATTGTTGTCTCCCTCCCACTAATTGATTATCCATTTTACCTCTGTCAAATACTTTGTCTCTATCTAGTTATGTTCTTTGGTCATTTTCTTTCTCCCTCTGTCACTCAACTTATATACAAGCCATAACTCTGGATTAGCATTTAGTCATTATTACCTATATCCTGAAGAAGCTTGATCTAAGCGAAACCGGTCGATATATAACATAATAAATTCGTGGTTTAAATACAAAGTGTTTGTTTTATTTATTTTTATAATATAATGTTTAATTACAAAGTAATTGCGTCTTATGAAATTTTTTTTTTTTATGTGATTGATTATGTTATTTCACAATTTATTCTTTACATAATATACAGTATATTTCCAGTGCCTTCCTGATTGGAAGATACCCTGATGAATTTCGCCCAGTAAGGATATACACGGCTTTAATCTTTTTCATCCTTATTCTCCCCACTACCTTCAGCCTCACAATATACCCCAATTGGGGATGCCATAGTATTACTGGCTTCAGACGGGAGCAGTTGCATGAAACAAATAAAAAATATTGGCAATTCTTACACTAGGGCGACCCATGGCAAGGAGATTGGTTATCCAATAAATAAATGGTTCTCGCCTCCCAACATGAAAGATAATGTCTTTGAAAAGAAACAAAACAATATAAAGTGAAAATGCAAGACAGTACTATTAGCAAAACGTAAGGATTTATTTATTTCATAAGGTCTTCAATTTACTTCAAACTTTTATTCTTCAGTGAAGTTTTTATTGAAGGAATATAATATATTGTATTAGTTATAAATTAATTACTTTGTGCCTGTATAAATATGGCGTATTTGAGTAAAAGTTGTCGTATATATCGATAGCAAAGGTCTCCTTCATTTTTCACTCTTGCGTCATTACTATGGGTAATATATGTTGATGGATTTGACCCACATGTATTATTTTTAGGCTTACCTTTTTTAAAATATCTCCAGATTTCTTAGAAGGATGATTTTCGTTTCTTGAAGTATTCCTGCGCCAATATTTTTTTACCGATTACTCTCAAATGATGTAACCTATATATAACATTCAAAATATTACTTAGAAAACAATACAAGACTTAACAGGTCAAATATAAATTATCTATTGTTTTTTAATTTTCATCAACATAATATTATGATTTCCAGTTATATTCACAAACGTGTGATAATCAACTCGTGCTTAAATAATAATCCAAAATTAATCTCACTGATTCAACGATTCGTCCATTGTTTACCATATATTACTGAGCCAAACAATGGTGAAGCCTTCAGCTGAACAATTGCCTGAGTATAGTTCACCCTTACTGAGCTAAGTCGTCGACCACTTGCTGGTAAAATGTACTCGTTGAATACAAATACGATGCCGAGGGTGTTCTGAATGCGTATTGATTTGAATTTTTGAGATAAAAATAACAGCTTTTGGAAAATGTGCCAAGAAAAACTTCGTACAGAGGTTCCATCGGCAGAATCCAATTAGCTAAAATATTTGAATACTTAAATGAGATAATTAATAATCTTCCGCTCACACAATGTTTTAATATTTGTCACCTTGTGTAAAGAAAAGAGAGAAGTAGTTAAAAAAACACGCGTACAGTTCACAGTTCACACGCGGTAGAAGTGGAACCTTCAGAAAACTAAACTTCGAGAGAATGAGACAAATGAGTACCAGGAGTATGATAATTGCAGGGTGTAATTGTAAATATGTTAACCAAGATAGGCTACGAAGCATCGCACAAAAAAGACACCGATTAGGTTATCTCATTTTCTCGCATGCTAAATCCTACAGATGTATCTACGTGTTTCATCTGTGCTAAAGAAGTTCAATTATTAAAATTACCGTGGTTATAATAAAATTCTAGCTATCTAAATAATTTAATTATTGCATCATGCAAAGAAGTTCTTGCATTTGTCAAATGTTTTTTTTAAATACACTTCCCATATTCATCAAATAGCTGAAATATTAAAATTATGAAAGTTTCAATCATTTCATAAGTTATCACAATTCTCTTTGTCCTTTTGTGAAACCTTGATACTGTACCAAAATTAATATTGAATCTGAAAATTTAAAAAAATCAGCTTTTAATATAATAAAATTTAATATAGGCAGCTTTTGAGATCCCCAGGAAAACGAAATTCTCTAAAAAATAAAAGCCCCGATTGTCTGAATGATGAAAGTTTTACTGCAACGAAAATCTACTACTTTGTGCAACTATTTGGCCTTCCGTTCGTCCGTCCTTGAAATCTTTGGTATTAATAAATTAACATCTATTGCTTCTTAGTACGAGTTATAAGTAAGCTATATTTCTTTTTACACATTGGTAATGTTAATAAAGCTCTACCATTTTCATAATGGGTTTTAAAATCCAGAGATGTCTGGAGTGCTAGTAATACAGTTTTTTATCAGATTATCAAGTCTTTCACAACTACTCCAATCCAATCTGTATCATCAAAGATCTCGAACCAAAGATGCAAAGGTCATGCAAATGGCGTAGACGAAAATGAGTCGTTGGTCGGACCGCTATTGATGACCTTGTTTAAGACTTAAATTACAATCCAAACACAAATTATCTGCTAAAACATCTAACGAAATTATTCAATTTAAATATACGAGACGTGCTCTTATTGAGTTCAGTATCAGAATCAAAATTTTACGTTTTAACTGAATGAAGTGCCTTTATATGGAAAACTCCGAAAATATATTGATTGGAGAATTTTTTTAATCCCGTATTTTTAATGTAGCAATCTATCCTTTTGGTTTTGTAAAGCCTGACACTATAGAAGTATTCATATTTCTTAGTATCAAATGAAAGATTTCCAAAATAAATTAAATAAAATAATTGATAAATTTCTCTAAGACGCTATTTAGATTGCAACTACATTCGGGTAGAGTCTTTCAATCGCGTATGAAGATAGCAGCCAAAAAATGACGTAAAGAAAATGAAAATTTTGTTTGTAGTTCTTAGTTTAAGTTCAGTGGTCAGAGTAAAGCCCGGCAAGGCTAAGATAATGGGTTCGAATCATATATGATCGAATCTTTTTTTATTTTTTATTTTTCGTTTGAGAATTGTTGTATTACTGATACCAGTCGTAGAATTTGTTTTCTATGTAATTAAAATTTCTGGTTAATAAATTTCCCGTCATCAATAAACGATTATCAATACGTATGCACTATTACTACATTTATACCAAATTCATCGAGCCCAAGAAGCCAGTACCCACAAATAAAATGTTGATCCATAGGTTGTCTCTGTCGCCGACAGTATAGACTGTTCTATCTGTCAGCACGCATCAGGACTAACTTGACAACGGTCATGCCGGTGAGGAGAGCTATATTGTTTTTAAATAAAGTCTCCAACTTCAGAAAACGATCTATTTAACACCAACGAAGCAGAATTTAAATAGCACACTTTGTTGCTGCTAATCTTTACATATTATAAAATTAAGTCCTCCGCCGCGTCGGTCTGTCTGTCCGTGATAAACTCAAAAACTGATAAACGGATTTTCATGCGGTTTTCACCAATGGATAGAGTGATTTATGAGTAAGGTTTATGAATATAATTTGTCAAGGTTTTGTGTAGGAGAACGTCTGTATATGGTGGACGAGCGGGCTGGCAAGCGGGCGGTGTGGATTTGATTTGTATGCAAATCTACAGTTTTACGCTGAGGTTGATGAAATTTTGCATACGTGACCTTCAAAACAAATTTAGGTCACTGTTTACATTTGATTTTGAAAACTCTGTATAAAGCCTGGGCATCGCCGGGGACTTCAGCTAATGTGAAATATATTTGCCTCCTTTACAAAGGGTTTTTGATTTTGCGCCTAGACCTTACGCGTAATTTAACGAAATAAAGAAACATAAAAAAATTGATTACTATTTTGTATTTGTAAGATGTGTGTGTAGGTATATATCGAATATTTGCAAGATCATTGAAAAGAGCTATATCTTGTTTGATATGCGGGTAAGCGTGCATTTGAATTGGTGGCCCGTTATTCCATGTATGGAATTACCAACTTTTGGGCCAGCGCAACTGCGAACGCACATCTCTTGTCAGTCTTTCTGAGGTGGCAATTCTTGATGGATTATTATGAAATATATAAATCGTTCTGTTTCTGCTACCGTTCCGTTCGTTGCACCGACTTTAAGGAAGACATGAAACCGTTTCATTCTAACAAGCCAGAAAAAAATACTCAAATTTAAGGTATAGCCAAATCATGAGCTTTATCAGAGGGTTAAAATAGAACTGAAATTTTATTTTGTAATGTTCTCAAAATGAATATAGTGGTTAAAGTGATTCACCACTTCGCGAGTTACGTCATGTGAAATTCGGAATCAGACCGCTAACAATAACACTCCTTATTTAGATAGCGATAAGGTTCGAATTCCCGTTTAACATCAGATTTTTGAAAGAATTTTAACAGTTTTTATAGGCCTGACACTCTATTTTTATTTTTCGATCGAAAAGAAATATGTGTCCCACTCAAAATATTTAATTAAAGCATCTAAAATATTTCCAAACGATCTAATTTTCAAACCAAATTACATAATTTTTTGCTTGATTTTATTAACTCTTAGAAATTCATATATTACAGTGATAAGAATATTTATTTATAAAACAACGACACCAAAATTTAAACTCATCAAAGAAAAATACACAACACTATACCTAATATAAAGTGCGTCTTCTTACTTAAATCTACAAAAAGGGTTTCTAATTGATATTAAATTATTTTTTCGTTAACATAAAATATATAGGAAATTAAAAACACAGTATATTTTCTTATCCGTTTTTCGGGATCCCATCTCAATTTTAACTTCACCCTATGTATACGTCAAGCGGAACAGAGGCAGCGGTAAGGAAGAACACTCCCTCACTGAAGTAATTTATGATGCTAGATCTCGCTTCGGGGTTTAGTAACAGATGTTCCGCCTTACACAAGATGCAAGTGGTGCAGGGGCGGTTATTCAACCGGAAAACGTTATTCTTTAGATGGTTAGGTTGTTAGATGGCAGTGGCCTGAACTGGATTTATTTCCCATTAAGGCGTTTTACAAGAAATAATGTGGACGTTTGAAATTGAAACTTTCACAGCACCGTTTGTACATTTTTTGTAGTTCTGCTAGTTATTAGTTCGCGTTATAACTGTATTGGTATTCTTGAAGGCCTTTTACACCTTCCTGCAATCCGAGGCAAATTAGTGAGAGTGGTGGTGGGGGTAAAATCGGAGTCTTTTCTAAACAGTTGTCATTGCCGTAATGTGAAACTGATCCTGCGAGAAAGCGCTCGTTGACGAAGATGTTGCTAACTCTTTCCAAACGTCCAAAAGTAGGAATGGCTTTGGCACCATCTTGGGTGCAAATATGTAAAAAACGGAGAAGAGAGCTTTGGGTGAAAAACTGGTCGATGAAACAAAGTAATTTGAGCCATAATTGTAATTGTAATGATTTTTCAACTGTCGCCGAATCTAATGAATCTTTTCTGCGGGCCCTCTTAGTGGAAAACCACCCACTAAAAACAATTAAACATTTTGGAAAGCCGAAAATTATTACAAAATCTAAAGCTACGCCATTGTTCGATGCCGAGTTTTCCGTTAAAAGCAGGGGTGGTCCGAAAAATGCATTAAAGATCTGGAATCTGAATAGATGCAGTAGTTTGGATAAACAAAAGTTCCTGCAAAAGGGAGATGCAGAGAACTCTGGAATTGTTAGCTTTGCTAAAAAGACAATAAAGATAAGATGGATTCTAAATTTTCAAACGCCTCGGTTCGGGTTTGCTTTAATCCTGGAGTTTTTGATGGAAGGGAAATTATGTTTTTTTTATGTGAATACTGCACAAGAGTCCCATCTGCTTCCAAACGCCTGGAGCCAGTGCGCTTATGGCGTCCCCAATTGGGGTATGTTGTGAGGCTGAAGGTAATTGGGGAGGGGAAGGACATGAGAAATAGGAATGTGGAAAAGTACCTGGCTATTTAAATCTGCTCACCGAACACGGCTAAAGCCAGTACAAGCAATATTTTAATACTGAATGGTAGTTTTTTTATACCAGGATTATATACTCTAAACAACAAATATTAAACATATATTTTTTAAAAACACCTAAAACTTTTAAAAGTGGAATATATGTTGCTTGTGCAATAACAGCTTCCAAGATTAAGTGTTTTTAATCATTGGCCACGAATCTGGAGGTCACGGGTTCATATCGTGGCGTACGCAAGGAAATTTTGTTGAAATATACTTCCAGAAAAGCTTTGGTGAAAGCCCACCATTCGGAATCGAAATCACCATTCTCACCAAAAATATAAACAAATGAACAAAAATAGCTTTCTCACAATGTTTTCTTCACAACGTTATGTTAATTCATAAATAGGTGTTATTAAAATTTTAAAGCAAACTAAACTTTCATATAAAATTTTACAAAGAAATCTGGTGAACACCAATTTGAGCTTCTGAAAGAATCGCTGTTAAATACTGAGCTTTTACGTTTCAAAACTAATCGAACCATTGAACAGTATAAATCTGAGACTATTATCAAATAATGGCTGTCATTTAAGGTCTACAGGGAGCCCTCTGAACTGTGAAATGACTAGTGTATAAGCAAAGTGGCCCGGATCCAGAACGAACAAATAGTGAAGACGGCGCTACATTGATTCGTTCTGCATTAATTACCATATCAACTCAATGGCTTTCGATGCTGAAGAGATTTTCAGAAGTTCTCCGAGGAATTATTAACCGAAGAGAGGTGCAGTTAGCCAAAAATTATTCTTGTATAGAAGGATAATTATTGTGTTTGAAAATGTCGGATTGCGGATATAGTGGATATTTTTTAAAATTTTAAAACATTGTTTTGTTTGTCTTTCAGTCCCAACTGCACCCCTCTGATTGGAGCCAGTGGGACTATGTCATCCCCACTTAGGGAATGTTGTGAGGTTGAGGAGAATTTGCGATGTAAGGAGATAAGAAATTCAACTCAACCCGATTAATTATTCTGAAAACATAAAAAAACTAAGCGGTATTTTATAAATTTTCTTTAGTGTATGCATTGATTGAAGAATTTGGCCCAATAATTCTTCTTTTTAAGTCTTTCTGGGTGGTTAAGCACCAAATCTTCTTTTATATTTTTTTGTCAAAGAAATTGTAGATAAATCCAATTCATTTCATGTTAATAAATTATTTACTGGATTTTGTGAATCTATCAAATTATCAAAGGAAAAATAGAGCAAATAAGCTGACTAATATGTGGTTATTGTTTGAAAGCACCACAATGATTTTCAAATTATAATATTAGTGAACATTTTACGTCGTTTCTTTCAGATAACTTTAAACGAAATCTTTTCGGGTGAAAATGTATAAATATTTTTTTCCTAAAATATCAAAAACATAATATGAATTATTAACGGTACCTAAGTCAATGATAAACAGAAATATACTTTAATATCCCATCCATTATACAATTTATGTCGCGGGATTTCAGCCTACACTCTTCTTATTTTTAATAATGTACGGAGAAATTCTTGACTTGATAAAATTGTTTCTTGCAAACATTTTTTTATTGACAGTCTTATGGTGAATTGAGCAAAAATCTTGCTAAAATATATTTGACTTAAAATGATATTTCATCACTAAAAACATTTTCTTGCTAAACCTATTTTCTTAATTAAACCATTTACAAAATGTTGCAAATCTGCGGTTTCTGTTCTTTACACAGTTATTTATAGATATAATCTATTATTATTTGGGAAATGGTGTTTGGTTTAACTAAATTGGAATCACGTCCACCTGAATTGATTTTTTTTTATAATTAGTTAAATAAATTGAAAGCAAATATTTAATTTCTGTTTACAGATAGAAGACGAATTAAATTAAAGGTGTGATGGAAAAAATTCCACAACATAGTTTACATATTAAGTTTTTTTTTTCTTCTAAAAAATGGCACAGACGTCGAGAGAAGCTCCAATTTTTGCAAATAGCTTACTGTGGCGTAATCAATATAATATTAATTGTGAAGTAAACAGAAGCAGTAAACGCGTTGTCGAAAAATTATGGATTGCTATATTCTCCTCAAGAGCGCAGAATAACAGTTTTAAAATAATTAATTTTTTTACAAAGTTATTGTATTTGGATTTTAAGTGAGGATTTTTGCGCCACCTTGCTGTTTAATTTGTAATATTTATGTAAAAAAATTATTAATCAATTTTCAAAAGCAGTTTATCTATGAAAAAGTTCTGCTGGGAAATTATTATTAAGCTTTCAGCTGTTTCGTTTTCCAAAGGCGTTATCAAGCTGTTGTAATACGCCTTCATTGTTTTTCAAACCGTTAATCCTCGTCTCTTTTAAAAAATATTATTCATACCTTCGGTAAAAATGGTAATCTTCCAAATTATCTAGGAAATATCTGGTCCCGTAATCGTGAATTTTATAAAATAAAATTTCTTTCCTTGACGAAAAATCAATGCTTATTTTATATTTAAAAGGGTGTTCTCTGTAAAAAAAAACAGATTGTTTTTTATTTTAAAAATAAGCTCCCTTTGGGAGAGTTCTCTTAAAACTTAATAAACAATGGCATTAAACATTATTTTTTCGCGTAAAATTTACCTTATTTGATCCTTTTCTCCTTGTAGAAACATACTAAGAAATTAACTTGTCCGCACGAGCTTGAGATAAATTCAATAGAATAATTGAGGTACAGAGAAAAGGGTAAATGGTCAATGATGTCTCGTTTGTGTACAATTTATTACATATACTAGAAGCTTAGAATTCGAATTCGAATTGAATGCAGCAGGACCACGTGGGCGGGGGGTGTAGAGGTAAAATGGATGTCCGAGTACGACTTTAATTAGCATTTTAACTTTAAGCTTTAAGCTGCGGTCGAATCCATTGAAGACGAAGCTCGGAAGAGCTAATTGCAGTGAGCCAAAGCTGCGCCAATGTTAATTTAATCAAGCCGTATATATTATTCGCCGTGAATAATTTGGCAAAGGATAATTCAATTTGTCGAAACCTCTTTCTATAGAAAAGAATTTCTGCTTTTCAACGTATTGTGAGAAATACACTGGAGGTTAAGTGACGTACTTAACTTACTCACTTAAGGTGATACTCGATAGAATTCATAATCTACTCTTCTATAGATGGAGCGAGCATATTTATTTTAGTGGAGAAGGCTTTTTCTTTCAAATATTAAGATGAAATAATTGTTTGCGTCTGTACGTACGTAACATCAATATGAATAAATATTTGTTTTGTCCATAAAGGAATTCAAATCTTTCGAGAAAAGCTAACAAAAACAATATTCTATCGGTTATACAATCCAATATTGTAGAGTTGAAAGAGTTGAGTTCGTTTATGGACAAAACTTTTTATTCATTTTCATACAGCGAACGAACAGGGGCAAACAATTAATTCATTTTAATATTTTAAAGCATAACCTGTACAAAGCTTTTTCCCCTAAAATAATTATACTCGCTACATATATGTATAAAAGAGTAGATTATGAAATCTTTTGAGAATCACCTCAATCAGTTATTCCTAAATGTAAATCAAATGTTGGTCTCCAGTGACTTTTTAATATTTTTCTTTAGCAAAACAATTTTTAGTTTTGTTTTTAAATTTTTTTTATTTTTCCATAATTTTTTACACCATAATAATATTTTCATACATAATATTTCATACACACTCCTAATAAAGCAGATGCTTGGGCTTAGGAGAGGACAACTTATATAAATATATATATATATATATATATATATATATTTAAGAAAAGTTAGAGAGTAAGGAAGATTCAAAATTATTATTTTTCTATGTGGGTTTCTAATCTAAAATAACATTTTATGTAGCAAAAAGAACACAACAATATGGTTATTTTGCAAGCGAAATTATAAAAATAATAAATTTTTATGATAATTTTTACGTAATACATTAGAAATGATAGTTTTTTATGTTCTTTTATCAAGGGGTAATGGAATGAATAATTTTATTCCCTTATACACATGGTAATTCTGCGCTGTTCAGTATGAGTTGTACAGTTAGTCCTCCAAAATTGTTTTTTATGCAAATATTTAAATTATCAGTAGATATTGAAGATATAGGGGTGAGGTGAGGGGTTAGGATGTAACTATTGATTGTGAAAGAAAACAAAGTAATAAAGAAAAATGAGAACTTGAAAATAAAAATTGTATAAGTCAAGAGAAAAAAGAGACTTAAGTACCTAAAAAGATCGATATGTATAAATACACATCTGTATATTTACAATGTACACACCTATATAAGTAAATACATACATAATCGTACATCCGAGTACATATCATATTACGGGAAACTACCCTTTTCATTGGAAACAATCATTCTAAGAATTGGTTTGTAACCTGGATAGCGTCTCGGATAGATGTATACGAATTTATTTATATGGAACAATTGACTTTTTATAAAAGTCTAAATGAATACTCAATTTTTATAAGAAAAACTTTCTTTTTATGTGTAAATTTATATATTTTTATACATGTAATATTGAGAAAAATAATTAGTTGATAATAATGTTAATTCTAAAATTTGAAAATATGAGATTGACAAATATGACGGTTTGACAGAAGGTGGCAATAGCCAAATTGGTGAACGTGCTCGTCCCGGTTAGACGGAGAGGTTTGGGTTCGAGTCCCAGTTGCGACCATTGTCTTTTTCGGTTTTTCTGTGTCTTGTTGTCTTTCATATTTTCGTTTAGATTATTATTTTTATTTAAAATAAAACAATAACTTTGTAAACACCACTTTTATTTTATATACTTTATGCCGTCCGGGTTTCGCTACAACCGTAGCTTCTTCAGGGCAGTACAATCTCTACTAAAATTATCCACAAGTAAATTCTTATACAACAGTCCACCCCATAATAATAATATACCAAGTAATAATAATCAACCTTATCAATGGCGTAGAATCTTGTACATAAATAACTTCTCTCAAAACAGCGTTAAAAACCTCCCATCAGATATCAAACCAGCATTTTACACTAAAAATAGTATAGGTAAGCTTTTAATGAACGGTAAGGCCAAAAAAAATAGTCTATCTCACTCGGGAATTTATTCACTCCAATGCAGCGATTGTCCCTTTTTTTACACTGGCAAAACAGCACGCAATATAAACACCCGTGTCAAAGAACATCTTAGATGTTTACATAGCTCTGGATTTTCGGAATTTGCAAACCGCACTTGATCGAAAAAGACCATAAATTTGATAAAAAGACAGGCGCCACACTAATTCATAAAAACAACATCGGTATTAGGCTAGACAATTTAGAAGCACTTGAACTAAGGAAAGCCATAAACACTAATAGTAAGGTAGTTAATAACCAACTAAATTTAAATAAAAGTCCCATACTAAGATTGTTCCCTATTGACAAAGAACACGCCCGTTCCCTTCCCAATTCTCCATCTTCACCCATACCTAGTTCCTCCGTTACTTGAGGAGTCCAGCCCATTTGGTTAAATTATGTATTAGCTATAACACACATGTAAATTAATTTTAGTAGAGATTGTACTGCCCTGAAGAAGCTACGGTTGTAGCGAAACCCGGTCGGCATAAAGTATATAAAATAAAAGTGGTGTTTACAAAGTTATTGTTTTATTTTAAATTATAATGTCACATTACAAAGTAACTGCTTCATATGAACAAAAATTATTATTTTTAACTTATTCTAATATGATTACTTATTGATTTAAGGATTTTGAAACGAACCACACAGATTTCACTGATACAAATTTTTTTTAGCATAGCACGAATTAGCAGACTACAGAGTGATGTTTTGAATTTTGAACCATAATTTGATACGTGTGTGGGTAGCTATCTTGTTGCAGAAATTAAACAATCCATTAATACTCAAGCTCTAATAATATATATTCTTGATATCTTCAATAATATTGGCAACAGCACAAAGGATTTTATTTAGTTTTCAGACAACTCAACAGATATTTCTGGAAAGGTCAACGGGAGACTTTTAATTTGTTGTAAGTACATTTTAGTTGATTTATTCTAAGCTGCAGTCCATTTAAGATTATTCTGATGATATCCAATCTCTGCTAGGAGATAGAAACAGAAAAAGGATACCTTCATAAAACAGGAAAGTCTTGAGAGTTTTTTAATGCTCCTTGGCTTTTTTCTCCCGCAGAAGATCTCAAATTGTCTGCGCTCCGCGGTTAATTGCATGGTCACACTTTGAAGAAAATACGCTTCCTTTTACAAAGGATCATTTTACATTAAGCGGCCAGGCAAAATTAGCATCCTACTTCCTTTGAGCAATACAAGTGTGGTTTCCTCCAGAGAAAGATCTAATTTCAAACTGATGACAAAGGTATTAGCGTTTTACGAAATAAGAATTCTGTGGAAATTCGCGAACACCACATTTTTGTTGGTATTTTCTGATGTAACTTGTTTCGTAATATAACAAAACAAATAATATAATACTTATTTCCACTTCATTTATTTGTGACCGTTACCGGTTTTAGCATATAAGGCCATCTTCAGTCCGGTATAATTGTTTCTTAACCTACAGTTTATTTTCATAACATATGGGGGAGAGGGAGTAGGGTAGTCTATTATAATATGGGTTTCCCAAATTTGTTGCTATGTCGTCTTTGAAGATTGGATCTATAGTTATTTGGTTATTAGCAATAGTCAAACTACCGACCCGTTTCAAATCTTCCATTTATTTCCAAAATCTTAGAAAAAATCACTGCTTCACAGATAATCTGTCACTTAAACTCAAATGAATTGCTCACTAAATACCAATCTGCATATAGAAGGTTTCATTCAACGGAAACTGGATTACTACGTGTTTTGTCAGACATAACTCTTGCTATCGAGTCGGGAAAATTGGCACTCCTTTCAGTCTTGGACATGAGTGCCGCTTTCGACACGATCGACCATGATTTTCTTATTAAACGATTAGAAGAATCCTTTGGTTTAAACGGCGTCGTTAAAACCTGGCTAACATCGTACCTGGGAAACCGTTTACAAGCCGTAAAGGTAGGTAAAAACCAATCAAAATATGCAACACTTTCATCTGGAGTACCCCAGGGGTCGTCTGTTCTGGGCCCACTTCTTTTCATCCTCTTCACAAATGATGTCGCTAAAATAATCGAATCATTTGGCCTTTTATCTCACTGCTACGCTGATGACCAACAAGTTTACTTTTACTGCTTACCAGAGGAAGTAGACAGTCTAAAAACTCGCATAATTGAGTGTCTAGAAGCAATTACCCGCTGGATGACCTCAAATAGATTGAAACTAAATCCGTCAAAGACTGAGTTTCTCTGGACCGCCACAAGCAGACGTCAGCATAACATTGATAACTCCCCAATAACCATTTCAGGAAGCGACATCACTCCAAAGACGTGTATAAAACTACTGGGTGTCAATCTGGACGCTGATTTTTCCCTTAAAACTCAAGTGAACAGAACCGTAAGCACGGGGTTCTTTCAATTAAGGCAAATTAAAGCAGTAAGGAGAAATCTACCAACAGAAGCGACTAAATTACTAGTCAATTCGTATGTTGTTTCACGTTTAGATTATTGCAACGGAATATATGCAAGTCTTCCAAAATATCAAATCAACAAATTACAATCCGTTTTCAACGCTGCGGCAAGACTTATCACCGGCGTATCTAAATATTCCCATATTTCAGAGCATCTCAAAAATCTTCACTGGCTCAAATGTCCTGAAAGAATCCAGTTCAAGCTCTGCTGGATGGTATTTAAGTCCCTTAACGGAATGGCTCCGGCATACTTATCGGAATTGTGTATTCCAGAAAATTCAAATTCTCGACAGTCAACCCTAAGTTCGGCAGCGTCATCAGCTGTTGGAAGGTTAAAGGAACCAAAGCGCACACCAGATACTAAGTTCGGTGAGCGCGCTTTCGGAGTGTCGGGACCTAAAGCCTGGAATGGACTGCCACATGACTTAAGAACGATCACAGACTCGGCAGAATTTAGAGCAAAACTTAAAACCCACCTTTTCAGACAGTCGTATCCATAAACTCAAATTCTTTAACCTTCACAATCAATGCCCGCGACACTGTAAATAACTAACCTAAAAATGTAGAAAAAAAAAAAAAAAAAAAAGTAAAAAATAACTCTGTGTAAGCGTTTTTAAAGGTCATTTCAGTAACATTCTCCAGCCCTAAAGAGTCCTAAATTCTCCAGTCTTTTAAAATACAAATTTTGATATTATCAACTCCACTTTTGCAACTAATCTTTTAAAATATAATACTTATAGTGATGGGGGTAGCAATGCAATGTCCGGTGTTTTAAATATAATACCCTCCGCGTGCAAAGCCGTATCTTTTCCAAGCACAAACTTTCTAATTAAAGTGTTTATCGGAAGTGACCTGCAGGTGAGTATGTTTCTGTATCCATTTGTAAATATTAAAATTAGATAGAACCTAAGAATTATGAATAAATTGTACAGCGCCCTTGAGGTGATTTTTCATAAAAACGGCGCTCTATAAATTATCCAATTATTATTATTATTATTATTAGTCCTAATAACCTCGGGTTTAAAGATAACTTTAAAATTGTTTGGGGAATACCTTACTTTTAAGTAATATGAGTAAGTATATATTGTCTTATCACATTTTATTATAATTTAAAACAGAACAATAACTTTGTAAACACCACTTTTATTTTTTATACTTTATACCGACCGGGTTACGCTACAACCGTAGCTCCTTCAGGGCAGTGTAATACTCTACTAATATTAAGATACATGTGTTATAGATAATATATGATTTAACAAAATGGGCTGGACTCCTCAAGTGAAGGAGGAAGAAGGCATAATTGTTAATGGAGAATTGGGAAAGTAACGGGCGTGTTCTTTGTCAATAGGGAACAATCTTAGTATGGGACTTTTATTTAAATTTAGTTGGTTATTAGTGTTTATGGCTTTTCTTAGTTCAAGTGCCTCTAAATTGTACAACCTTATGCCTATATCGTTTTTATGGATTAGGGTGGCGCCAGAGTTTCTATTAAATTGAAGAAGAAGAAGCTACGGTTGTAGCGAAACCCGGTCAGCATAAATTATAAAAAATAAAAGCGGTGTTTACAAAGTTATTGTTTTATTTTAAATTATAATGTCACATCACAAAGTAACTGCTTCATATGAAAGAACATTTTATTATATTTAAGACCATATTTATTTTTTGTTTGCTTGATTTTAAAGGAAACATATTTAAAATTGGATAACGAATAATTTTACATATTTTATATACTCGTAAATCGACTTTCATACAAACAAAATAATATTTTTCTTTAAAAATTTTTACTTAAAAAAAAAACCCTATAGACCACCCCCTCGAATGAATGAACTCCTTTTAGACTTCCTACCTCCCTCTCCCACACATGTAATGTATACAAACTTTAGATTAAGAAACAATTGTACCAGTCCGAACACGGCCTTAACAGGCTGAAACCGGTTACGGTCACAAACAAATTAATTGAAAATTAGTTTTATGTATTTTTTAAAATATTATTATACTAAATGGAATTCCACCACGAATTGTCAGTTTCGCAAAAAATACTCGTCCAAATATTAACTCGTTTCGGTTAATAGAGATGCGGTGGAAATATCGTTGAAATGGTAATATTCTATTTAATTTCACACTAGATATTTGGAAGGTCAGGGTTAAATTATACTTTTGCATTATAAAAACCCTGTAATACCTATAGATACCTGAGCTTTTGATGGCGATTTAGTAGATACTATTTGATTGTTTTGGGTGTTCAATCATTTTATTCTTTAATTTAAACCATAACTGTACTTGTACTCTTTTTTTATATCAATACATTATCAAAGCATACCTGTTTGGAGAAACAATATAAAATACTTATATATTTTATTACACATAGTGCCATACGTAACAGAATACTTCGCCAAGTAACTAAGAATAAGATATATTTATACCTCAAAGTAGATTGTTCATATGGGTTTAAAAAACAGGAATAAACGGGTCATACATTATCCTGATATTCTTAAAAATAGTGTTCCAATTGGTAGAGTGGTTTTTAAAGGACTAGATAAAATTTATCTTCGTAGGAAACGGTAACGAAAAGAACCAAATGCCTCACGCATGAAAAAGAGGATCGAATCATCCTAAGATGGCAAGGATTTGGTACAAAAAACAAAGAAAAATCCTTTCCCTTCGAGATAAGTGGATGCAATTTACTGAGTCACACTAGAGAAAGTTTATCCTTAAAAAGCAGGTTTTTAAAGAGCTTTTCTGAGGTTTTTTACATCCACGAGGCCTGGGATAAAATCTATTAGGGATATACAGGCAACGTGTGCCCATTTTTTTGTAAACGTTTCGAAAAAACTGTTTACGAAAGAAAAGTTTTACTCGTTATGTTTCAAAAGGTTTTTTTATCACCCTGTCTCAAAAGATCCTTTGCTCGGGTTGGCCGGCGACACACACAAAACTGATAAAAGACGAAGTTTCAGCCTAAAAGTGTGACTTTCAAAATGTTTGGCCCATTTTTAAAACTTAAGTGACATCAACATCATTGTACTAAAACAAAGTTAAAGCATAATGCGATATTAATTATTGTGTATTGTACATTAGGGTGGTTCTGCGACATTTCATCCCGTGACAAAAACTTCTCGACAAAATATCCTTCGACAAAATATCCCACGGACAAAACATCCTTTAACAAAATATCTACGAAAACCTAACCTAACCTAATCCAACCTAACAAAAATGGGATAAAAATAACACAGATATCTTGTAAAGATAATAAATTATTGTTCGGAAATAGGACAAAAATAATACAAACATCCTCTAAAGACAATAAATTATTATTCAACAATTGTAAAATTTTCAATAGTTTTTAGGTGAGGTTAGGTTATTTTAGGTTAAGTAAGGTTGGGTAAGGTTTTTGTAGATATTTTGTTGAAAGATGTTTTGTCCGTAGGCTATTTTGTCGTAGGATATTTTGTCACGGGATGACAACGCACATTACTCATTGGGGTAATTTCAGTGGCCTAGTAGTACAAATACACTATCAAGTAACGTCATACGAGTGTTTCTCTGGTCCGAGTCAGTTTGTTTACGGTATCCCCCATGACACGGACATAGCGAGCACAAAGTAAATAGAACTGGGAAATAAGAAAAAGCAAGCAAGCGCATAAAATACACATGGCGACAGTTCTCAACTGTCAGTTGTTAGTACCTGAAGAACAGAGTAAAGAAGAGATAGATCTGCTCATGAGAGCGAGGGGAACAAACCGAACAAAAGGAGAGAAGCAAGGGGAGTAAGTTCAGCGTGTCCATGTGAATGATTTGTCAATAAATGAATCTGACAGAATACCTGCACCTCGCATTACAATATCAAAATTCGGAGTACTCAGTGCAATGCAATGAAATCTGCTCACGAATTACTTATCCTTTTCACAATGGCACGCAAATTGCTGGTTGCGGAAAACACTTAATTACCAATCTCAAATCGGATTAATGACAAAAGTTCTGGCTTGTTTCCAAAACTGCATTATTTAGTTACCCTACTTAGACATAACTATTTATATAGATGATTTGAAATTGATTTTTAAAAAATGCATAATTCCGTTTGTGGTAGCAGTTAATTATTATAATATTATGAACAATTAAAGTATTACTGAATACGATGTGTGTTAAAAAAATCGCTACAACCTAACACCCACTGATGACACCACCCCCATTATCGCTTCTTCCGCAGCGATACGGAAGGATTGATATCGAAGAAAGCCAAATTCTGACATAATAATACAAACAAAACATGTAGAATAAACTACGGTATGGCGGTATGGGGAAGAATTGACACCAAAATCTCACAAATAAATTTATTTTCCTCCATATTAGAATATTCCTCTGCAATGACTCCAAATATATCTCCAAGAACCTTACAACTCTTGATCAAGGCCGAGTCATCAGAGACATAGTAATGCTTTATTATAACAATTTTATTAATAGCCCATCCCTAACGTGACCATTTATTATTTCCCCCAAACCGGGACACTGAAAAAAGAGGTAGGTACCTACCTACTTAATAATAATAATAAATTTGAACAACTTAAGACCACGCCCTACACAACAATTGATTTTATTTATTTTATTTTTATTACCGTTTATATTTTTTTATTCCTATTTTATGTTTATGTTTTTTTTATGCTAAATATCTGTACTGTATAAAAAGGACAGTTTTTAATATTAAATGAACTTACCGATTTAAAAAAAAAAACAGCTTCTCGCAATATGACCCCACAGCCTTGCTGTATAAAAACAGTTTAACATTAAACATGACGTTTCTGAATAAAAACAGTGTTTCGCGATAAATAACCTTACTGTACAAAAATTACGGTTTTATGTGGTAAATGATTTTAAGGTATAAAAAGACAGATTCCCATAACAAATGACATAAATTTATAAAAATGGCAGTTTAGTAATAAATGTAATGAATGAACTTACCGTAAATAAGGCAAGTCTCCCACGGTGTATGACCTTACCATATAAAAAGGAATGTCTCCCATGACAAAATACCTAGCAGTATAAAAGCAGCTTAAAATGAAAAATGGCCTTTATAAATATAAACAGTTTTTCATACCTTACCGTATAAAAAGGAAAGTTTCCATAATAAATTACCTAAATATATAAAAATGGTAGTTTATCATGATAAATGAACTTACCATATTAAAAGGATGGGTTTCCTTGATAAACGACCTACTTAGCTTATGAAGAGAGAGTTTCCCATAATAAATGACCTTTAATTAAATAAAGAGCAGTTTCTAATGGTAAATGACCTTACAGAAGAGGACAGATACCCATTAAAAATGGCAGTCTCCCTAGGAAAATGACCTTACCATAAAAAAACGGCTTCCTAATGTAAACGATCAAACCGTATAAAAACAGTTTTTATGGTCACATAACCTTACTAAACTTCTTTAGCCCGTTAGTGATTTGAAATTCGGATAAAACGGACATGCGTCAGAAAAAAAAATTATTTGGCAGGTCTTCGATTCTAACATACCTAATGCGGTAAATTCGAACTTCGGCGCGAGAATCTGATTGCGCAGCGGGGAAGGTGCTTGACAAGCCTCAGCGGCCAAAGAGACAGACATCCAGCGAACGGATGTTCGAATCCTACGAAATCCAAAAAAAAAAAAAATATTTTGTGAAATCAATATACAATCTTCAAATCACTTTAAAATAAACAGGCACAAGTAAAAAAAGCGGAATCTAGCGACTTTCTAGTTTCACCTCTATCGCGTGTGAATTGCACAGTCTAATTTTTTTTTGTTTCGGTATTAACATTTTAATGTTAATTTTTAATTGGTCAATGATATGAATATTCTTAACACTATCAAAAACAATGCACAAATACCGATTATTACATAAATAAATCAAATTTAAATGAAATATTTCACTTATACTATGTAGTCACCTAATATGTATGTAAATTGTAGAATTAAAATCCTTCATATATAGGCAAAACCACTGTACGACTAAGTAAGCCAAGGGGAACCGCGTAGACAAAACCATCTAAACCAATAACACGATTAACAGGCTTTATTCAATGAAATCTACAAATCGGGCCAGCTGTCTCGTATAATCGTGAATAAATCGGCGTTATTCCCACAGAGGACTGTAAGTGCCAGTGTATGGTGGCGGAAGGAGCGATGAATTCAATAATTTATGTTGTTTTCTAAGCCAAAGCCATTCGCCATTAGGGGAAACAAGGGAAGATGTCTGTGTTGTCTCTGTGCTCCCGATTTACCGTCTATCTGGTTAACAAAGGAGGGAAATGAATAATTATTTATCTCGGATTCATGCAGACAAAACTAATTGTGAATTGATTGCTATCTTTGGAGTGGAGTAATTTCAAATAGCGATAAGCTTTTGGATCATTATTATCAATGTTAATGTCAAACATTTTACGGATAACCACATCGATAGTTTTTTTTCAACGTGACTACAGCTATTCTATAATAACTATGAAATATAAAGTTTTTAAGAGTCTTCAGTTTGGAAGAGTAGATGAATGCTAACGCACTTTTTGATTCCACACAGTTTTCCACAACATGTCTACTGTTTATATTTCAATTTGGGAGGCGGGTATGGGTACCACCGCCCTGGAAACCCCTGCCATGGGACATCCCAAGTGGCTACCTTTGGTAACGTAGCAGGGGTGCCCGGGTCTGAAGTGAGGTTTGTCTAGGTCTTGCGGAGAACGCGTTTGCTTACCTACTGCGTAGTACCTAATACCTTTTTCCTTCCCAGAACTTCCTCTTTGTCTTACAGTCTTAAAAAGACCCTCCAAATAGCACCTCAAAGATGAAATAGGCCCTGAGCGAAGTTACAATAATATAAGCACAATGCACAACCTGTCTTCTTATGGTTACCAATGTATTGATAATTTTTGGTAATTTTTTTTTTTGCCTAAGTAATTTCTAATTCCTTATAATGTTCTCTTATTAGAGATAAAGTCACAAGGAGGAAATCCATAATAGGCCTCGCATGAATTTCATAACGACTTGGAAAAAATCGTCTGGATGGATTTTTTTTTACTAAGATTACGAAAATGTTACTAAAAATTTTTAGAGTTGTACAGTTTTATTTTAAACAAATAAATCCATTATTTTGGTTCGTGATGTCACTACATGAAAATGTCCCATCTCCGATAATGTTCTATTAATTTTGTAAAATTCAACACTGATTTATTTTTTTTGTATGGTTGATTTCAGGCGATTTTTTTTTAATTTGACATTTAACTAGATTTATTGTTTGTTCTCTGCGAACTGATCATTAGATTTTACGTTTTGACAGATGTTACAAAGTGAACCCCGTACATTTTATGCCTTTTGTATCTGTGTTAGAAGTGTAATGGTAATGGTTCTGATCTTAACAAAATCAAATTTTATAATATATATTTATTATTATTTATAATTTATAAGTACTACGTGATGCAAGTGGCCTATTGGTTTTATTTTGGTTATATTACTCATGCACAAACCGAAAAAATGCAAACTGTTGATTTCCCAAAAATGAATAAATAAATAAAAATTTGGTATTACGAATTGTTTAAAATATTTATATCTCTATTTGGGAGACAAGTATGAGTACCGCCGCCCCGTAAAATATTTATCGGATAACCAACACCACTGCCATAGGTCATTCAAAGTGGTTTAGTACGTTTTTTAAACTAAGGAGGGATATCACCTATTGCATGGCGGATCGAAACGGGAGACACAAGAGACAACCAAGTTAGACCATTCCAGCCAGACTCTATCGACCCACCGCCTTTGACCGTAATATGAGGGATGGATTCATGTGTCCGTCACCCCTGGACATTATGACCCCCAGATTCCTACCCACCACTCGTACCCTTTTCCTTCTCAGAACTTCTCCCCCTTTCTTTCCTTAAAAATGCCATCTACACAGCATCCCTAAAGCTGACATGGCCTTGTGGGACTTTTTTTTTCAGGGCCTGTGTGAAGGTAATGTAACAAAAATAATATTCATGTTTTGTATTAATTTTGAGTTATTTCACACAATCGTGTATCGTGTGTGCTAATAATTTACAAATATACACTTAAACACCTTGTTTCACGCTCATATCACTAAAAACTTTTAAATGTGATTATTCATAAAAATCATTTGTAATGTCATTTAAATCTCAATTACGTTACGAAACTTGGGGAGACTAATCTGCCGCCGACATCCGGACAAACCCCCCAGCATGTATCCGGGCACCTCTGCTAAGTCACCAACTTAGCACACCACTTGGGGTGACCTATGGCAGAGGTGTTGGCAATTCATTAAATGGTTTAAAGAGCGGCGGTACCCACACCCGTCTTCCAAATTCAGGATCTACCACCGAAATATATTTAAGGAAGTCACCGACAACTAAATGCACAGTCATTTCAACATGTGGATACGTTTAGTTCCATTTGCAATACGTTGGAATAAATAATGTAAAAAATATTAATATTTGGAAATCGGCACCGAGAAATAAAGCACATTTCAATAGCATTGTCTACTTCGAAGTATTGATCGGATGGCTCTTCAAACGGAGTATACCTACTAGCCTACAAACCTCTACATTCTACAATAATGTTAGTATCTCGTAGCTAGAAGTCATGATTGTACATTTTATCCCTTTCCTAAGAAAACATCCGAAAAGATACTTACTGTGGTAGTACCAGTTTAAAAACAATGACGTAGCATTTTCCGAAATGGAGTAGCGTACGTTTTATATTAGCCTTCTCAACCAAAGGAGCTGTACGTATTAGGGTTCTAAATGAATCTACATAAAAAATGTTTAAATATATAAATTCAATTCTAGTTTTCTTTTCCATATTAAAACCTTCCTTGTGACACGTGTAAGAAAATTGTTTCATTTCAGTTGCAGTCTCAATTGAAGTCTCAGTGGCAGCGAAGCGTGACGGGATTCGATATGCCTGAGAAGTTGCTGCGCACGTGACAAGAGGGCCCGCCGCGGGACTTGTCGTGGGCCATTGAGCCTCTTGAGCTGATGGTGCGATGGACCATCTTAGCTGCAAGATGTTGCGTCCTCGAAGGTTATTGATGCACCGGCACAGTCGGCAGTGAGTCGCAGAGAGTCTGGCCGGTTACCGCACTGGAAACGTTATCACATTATGCACTGTTGTCTGTGTGTGTTGGTGAACTGTAACTGGTATTAACGTGGACTGGAACTGACTGACTGGCTAGCGTTGTGTCGCTGCTCTTATATAGCCGACCGTGTGAGTAGCTTCCCGGAGCGCTAAGTAATATTGTTGCGTGCCCGCGCAAAAGGGAGAAGGCTCTCGAACCTTCCGCGGCCGTAACTATGCAATGGCAGGTAACTCGAGACCTTTCGATGTGCTTCCCAATATTGCGCGGCGTGAAACACAAACATTGTAGGTAGGTTGTCTGGTAAGTTCTTCCAGTGGCGGCGCAATGATTTTGGCTAAAGGGGGCGACCGTTCTGGTCGCCACAGGTCTAGTAATCAGACGGTTCCTCTTTCTAATTCCGGCGTGCGCAAGTAAATTTTACATGATTAAAAATATTTGTGTTATTTCACAATACGTTTATTTTAAATAATAGTTAATATTTATGGTCCAGTGTGAAGATCCTTTCAGTATCGACCTGGTTAAAGACCACCGTTCAGAATTGAAACCTTGCTTGAAATGTTTTGGTCGTGTTTGGTGGCCAGATCTGAATAGTCAGATACTTCCACGTCTTCCTCTTTCCCATCTTAATCCCCTCCCGACTAACTGAAGCCTCACAATATGCCCCAATTGATGATGCCTTGGAATCAGTGGTAAAACAGATTTACAGAAGAAAAATACAATAAACTAATTACAATTAAGTGATTTTTTTAAATGAAATTACACAATTTAATAAACAAAAACATTTCTCGTGTTTAAATTGGGGGGTCGTGCCATTACATTAAAAGATAAAGAAAAAAAAAATCTTTGAAGTAAGAAATAAATAAATTCATGAAAAAATTATAACAAATATAGATAAAGAAAAAATTACTAACTTAACAATTACTAAAATAGCTGAACGGTACATAGATAAATAAAAGTAAGGATATACATAGATGTACTAGTAAAATAAAAATATTATTACATGTAAATCAAAAGATAGTTGGTAGGTGGTAAGTACATAAATATGATTCTAAGAGTTGTAATGGAAATAGCTGATAATATTGCAATAGTAGGTACATAATAATATGTTGCGAAAATAATCCTTGATTTTAGTTCGAAATGCTGGTAAAATATTTTAAGAGGATATATGTTAAAACGGTGACCAGACAACTCAGAATGTAACCAACCCAGAAGAACCTCCGAAAGGTCATTAAGGGTGATGATAAAAAAATTGGTTAAATAGGTTAAGTTAGGTTAGGGTTACCGACAATTAAAAAAAAATTCATAGCTTTTAATGGCTTTTCTGAGGTATTTCTGAGTTGGTTTCATTCTGAGTTGGCATGGAACCGTTAAAACAAAGAAAGATATGTTTATAAAATTTTATTTTTGTTGTAAAATTAATGATGAAATTAAATAATTAATTTTAAACTCAAGTTCATAATATTATTAACCCTTGATCAATTATTACTAATATATACAATGTAATATAAAAAATAAACGTAGAAATTTATTCTATGTAATTAAAACTTATAATTAGTATTGAGTTGATCTAGTAGTGGTTTGATTTGTGATTTAAAGGCTTTATAATTTTCTTTAGATTTGATTTTATATGGGAGAGCATTAAAAAGAAGTATACCTTGATGAGTAAATGGTGTTGAGAAGTACTCGTTTTATATTTTCTAATTTCTAAGTTGCCACGTGATCTTGATTGGTTACTTATTTTAGTGATTGTTGTTATAGTATTGAATTGACCTTTGTGGGTTTGTAACGTTGAGTTCTTTTTGAAAATTTTATTTATACTGAGAACCCTAAAGGAGTTAAATAACTGTGTAGTTGGAAATATAGATGGTTTTCGTAGAATGACTTTTACATTTACTTAAGAACATTATTAATTAATGTAGTTTATAGTTCTTGTCTCCCCAAAAAACATATGAGAAAACTTCAAAAGCCTTATCCTACTGAACTACCCATAAACCGAGGTATATAAATTACCTGATATAATTATTGTCTTTAATTCCTATCCATAAATCAATGATGGATATGAAGGCTATTCGAACGAAGACGCAATAAGAATAGGAAAATATCTACTATACTACTCAAAACCCTAAAATGCAATCTATCTGGACGCAATAATCTTGAAAGACATCAACTGAAAATCAGATTTAACAGTCTAGTCTAATCGAAACATGTCATCAAGTATTCTCACTTGACATTCAATTTCTAACAGATTTGCTGATTTCGAAGGTATTCCAAGTTGAAATACTGTTGATAAAACAGATGAAAGACTTTAAAGTTTTCCTTTTACATGTTGTAATGTGCACTATGCAAAGGTTAATATCACGATATTCGGTTCCATGACAACTGCAATTACCAAATGCAAACAAGTTATAAAGAAATGGATTATAAGTATTGGTCGTCACGCTATTGCAAACATCTGTAAAATAAATAACAAATAGACAGAAATACCAATCTACATATGTCCTTACCCATATAAAACAAATTAAAATAATAAAATCCTAAATAATCTAACTCCATAAATAGATTTGGCAGGATTTACTACTTTACTGTATCTCTTCTTTCATTTATAAGATAACTCTCTTAATGAGATTTACCCACACTTTCAATCATCTTTACGTTTTATTTCAAATTTATATCTATCTAAACTTAAATATTCTTATAATATTCTTAAATACTCTGATATATATGTTTTAATTGTATTCAAATTAACATGTTTTTAACCTTAAATATTCTTATGACTTCTGGAATACTCTTGTATACGATATTCATTTATGTACCTCTACGCCTGTCTCAACACAGGTATACCCTAGCGAGACAGGAATCGAATAATATAATGTAAACATCCCTTATATACATAGATCAATAAATTAATAAATAACTTCAGTTATGTAATGCTTACAATTTTTTTTTGGATATGTTTTTCACGTTTCTATTAATTCGTAGAAGGACAACATGTCTGAAGTGGAAAAGAAACTGCCTTGAAAATATTACTACACTACCGTTCTTGGTTTCCCCAATATGTTCACTTCACCGTTAAATAAACCAGCCTTCCCGGAAGGCTGGAGTACGCTTCAATGAAAGGTATTTTTCAAAACAATTTTTTGATTTTCCAAAAAAATATTTTTGGATAGGTACTTCAACGCAGATTTCAATTATTGAATTTCAAATGAAATATTGTCCTTTTAGATTAATAAGTCAATATTCTTTTTGGTGAATTCTGCCTTCTTCAATCAATTTGCGGGGAGGGGAAGGAGATAAAGAATAAAAAAATGGGAAAGTACCTGGCTATTCAGACCTGATCAACAAACTCAGCTAAAGCCATTTCAAGCAACATTTAAATCCTGAATGGTGATCTTACGCCAGGATGATACTAAGATTATCTTCCACTCTGGAACGTGCCGCAAATAAACTTATATTATTTTTAATTACTTATTTTTGAAATAACACATAAATTATTAAAAACAGTTAAATCAATTTGTTTCCTGATTTTTAAAAATTAAATTATTTTAAACGATAAATGCAATATTTCAATGTTCATAAATTTATTTTTATAGGGACGAGTTGAAAATAAATTAGTTGAGATTTCGTTTGTAAATGCTGTAAAAATTGTTTTTTGGGTATTTATTTATAAAAAAATAAGATAATTAAAAGTAAAGTTTAATTATCTTACTTATTCTTGTTTAATTTAATTTAAATATTTCTATTCAAAATTAAGCCGAAAACCTATATAATATTAGTTGATAATCTTGCATGACTTGAGAAAAAATGGGAGGCGGGTATGGGTACCGGCACCCAGGGATATTGGATAATCCACAACTCTGCCATAGGTCACCTCAAGTGGTTAGTTACGCTTGGTTACTTAGCAGGAGTGCCCGGGTTCATGGGGTGAGATTTGTCAAGGTATTGGCAGCCGATGTATCTGTCACCTGCTGCGTGGCGGGCCGGATCAAGAGAGGCTGGTTGAGGAGGACTTCTGATCTCTCCAGCCTGAATCCCTCGACCCATCGCCTTGCATAGCAGTTAAAGCGATGGATTCATACGAACGTCACTCCTGGATCCATTGACCCTTAGATTCCTACTCACCCTTCACACCTATTTCCTTCACAAAACATCTTCTTTTTTTTATTATCAAAACCTCTTCTTCTTTCATTTAAAAAAACCCTTCACACATTATCCCTTACGATGACATAGGCTCTGTGAGAAATTATTTTCCACGTGACCTCCTGTGTTGATCTAATGGAAAAAATATGAAAAAAATTATGTAGGTAGGTAAAATGGTTTGGTGTACCAATTTTTGTATTAAAAAAATCTAAATATAAATTGAATGAAAACGTTAAGAAAAAATACAAACCAATAAACACTTAGGTTCACTCAAAGTTTTCCATCGCTCCACTTAAATTAATAAATTATATACTTTTCAATAAAAATCTCAGAGGCTTGTCGTACTTTAACATTATATATTTCCGTGTCCGCATTGTGCTGAGCTTATCTGAAAATGCCGATAAAAAGTTTAGAGGTACGCTTAACAAAGTTGGAAACATGATGTTACCTCGCGAGTTTTTTAACCGGAAAAGTTTTAACGAGCGAAAAAAAGATTTTCGAAATTTTCAAATCGGTATGGGAATTCTGGTTAAGCCGATAATACCGAAAAATGTTCGGTTTTAGGTTGTTAATTTCGGTTTGCCTTTTACATTAGCTCCAACGAGAAAGCTTTGAGGAACGAAAGTCTGTTTCAATTTTTCAGTAGAAAAAAATCATTCTAAAATGCACGCAGAAAGTAAAAGACGCACTTATTTTTTTAGATATATTTCGATGACACAGATCGAAAGAAAAAAAATCTAAGAGAGCAGTTCACATGCGGTAAAAATCTAAGAGAGCAGTTCACACGCGGTAAAAATGAAACCTTCAGATAACTAAACTTCGAGAGAATGAGACTAATGCAGAATATCAGGAGTAGGATAATATATTGTTACCGAGTTTAAAAATTTGGAGTAGGTGGATGACTTTGTGTATCTGGGTAGAATGTTAACGAGAGATGAGAAGGCTGAGATATTGAAAGAAGAGTAAATGCAGATAACTCCATTAATGAAGGATTGAATGCAGTTGGCGCTTATAAAAAAACTGTCAAAAGAAGCGAAGCTAACAGTCCAAAATGGAGTGCTGGTACCTACCTTGATGTAAGGCAGTGAGGCATGGAACTGGCAGAGGAAGGATGAAAGCAGACTGAATGATGTTGAAATGAGATTTATTTATTGATCCATATAAGGGATGTTTACATTCGATTATTCGATGCCTGTGTTGAGACAGGCGTAGAAGTACATAATAGGATATCACATAAAAGAGTGTTTCAGAATATCATAAGAATATTTAATGTTAAAAATATGTTAATTTGAATACAATTAAAACATATATATCACAGTTGAAAATTGAAGAAAATCATTGAAGTAATCACAAAAAAACTCATCAGGTACATTAACTTCTTTAGAGCCATCCGTAACATCCTCAACATAAACGACATTAAGTCTTTACGCTTTATGTCAATTACAAATAGAGTACGGGATAACTGGATGGGGATCTTCCTTGAGCATTCACCTTGACCGACTCAATATAGCCCAAAAAGGAGTACTAAAGACAATTTTGAAATTACCGGTTAAAACTCCGACAAAAGAATTGTTTTAAAGCATTCAAGTCTACAACATACAAAAACTGTATGCACTAAAATATATTTTTTTAAATTAACACAACCAGGGCAATAAACCAAAATATTCTAGCTACAGCCAGTTTGAAAACATCTTTTGGACAAAGAAATATGAAATTCAATGCGACAAAACTATACAACGCTCTACCAACTCAAATAAATAAATTTAAAACAAAAGTAAAAATATGGTTGAGAGAACAAAGTGAAAATGAACTATCAAACGTACTGAAGACCATGTAAAGACAACTGGATACTAAATACAAATGTGGAAAAACTACAGGCCGCCTCAGAACAGGAAACCCTAGTGAGGAGGACTGTGAAAAAAAAACATGTTCTTTATAATACCTAAAAAAAAATGTAACTTATTATACCTTAATATAATATAATTTATAAATACATTATGTACAAATTTTGCTATAGATACTAATAAAAAAATAAATAAAAAAAGAGTATTTAAGAATATCATAAGAATATTTAGGGTTGGACACATATAAATTTGAACGCAATTAAACATAAAGATGATTAATGGTGTGAGTAAATCTCATAGAGAGAGTTATCTTATAAATGAAGGAAGAGATAAAGTAAAGTAGTAAATCCTGTCAAATCTATTTATGATGTTAGATTATATATATAGATCCCTGATGCGTATGTGTGGTAAAACCGTGTAATTTGTGAAAAATGTAGAGATCCGCAAAGAATGCAAGCCGTATGCGTAATGCGTAAGATTAATTGAGGAATCCTCAAGGTTTGGACTTGTATAGCGAATGAATGAAAAAAGTAGTATAAGAAGAATAGAAGAATATATGACGCAAATGTGGATGGTAGAAGAAGTCAGAATGGCACGGTCAAGTAATCAGGTACTTGAGGCGGGCTATGTCAAGAGTCAGAATAATAGAAGAGTATGTATGAGACGATGTTTGGCAGTCCGTCCTCTCTGCCTTCCCCTGCGGAGAAACGGCGTGATGGTTGGTTAGTTAGATTAAAAATTATTTTGCATTTTATTCTACGAAGTACCGCACAAGCAGAAGGCCCATAGGCTACAAAGCACAGTACAAAGAGGACACCGATTAGTCTATCTCATTCTCTCGTAGGCTAAATCCTTCAATTACACGTATTTGTCTCTGTTTAGTGTCGCTCGTTTACGTTTCATCGAGTTTAAAATCACAACGGTGCTAAAGAAGTTTTCGCAAAGAAAACAGAGATAAATAATATATTTGACACATTTTCGGATAAACGTACCTATTGTCCTTTACAGCATTTTCAATTTCCGCTATTGACATGAATACACCTGAAACTGGCAGTGTAACTATGAATCCATTGCCCGTGTTTGCTTGCAATTTATCAAAGTGCAACAATCTTTTATATTTGCATTTATGCCTTATCTTTTACTTATTACTAAAAAAAGAAACATAAAAATGTCATTTTTCATAGAATATTAAAACTAAGATGAATAGTCTTATACGATACCCAATATATCTTTACGAATATTTTATATGCGAGAGTGCGTGTGTTTGTTTGTTAAGCTTTCACGCCTAAACCACAAAAAGTTTTTAAAATTCTTTAAAAAAGATACATTATACACGAGTAAAATAGGCATATACATAATGGTAAGCTCTGGCGTTATGAAATTATAGATATTAATATATTATATTTATTGTTCGTTTCCTGTCCCTAAAAAAAATTGCTAACTTCAGAAGAAAAACAAAACAAATCGTTGTCGTGGAAACAAAGTTGATATATTTGCGGGAAATTTTATTTCAGGCGTCGTAGTTATATAATATCTATCAAATTAATCGCCGAAAAATGTATGGAGGCGCATACGCGCCAACGCGGAATAAGTGCTTAAATACATAGGCGCGCATAACTTCCGAACGACAAACCAAATTGGATAAATCTTTTTTTTTGTATTCGTTATTGCCAAGGTTTGTATAAAATTACTGGTGAGCTCTGGCATTATGAAATTTGTAATAGGTGGCATGCGAGCTGTTTGAAAACTGAATGTACCGGGACTGAATGTATGGAATGCGCAAGGGGGGAGAGGAACTCGGGTAGGAGATTCACAGGATGTGGGGGGGGAACGAGGGAGGGGGAGGGGAACCTAGGAGGGGGGAGAGGAACTCAGGAGGGGGGAGAGGAACTCAGGAGGGTGGTTCGCGGGACGGAGGAAGGGGGGGAGTGGAGTGAGGAGAGGGAAGGTGGAGGAGGGGGAGAGGGTAACTCGAGAGGGGAAGGGGACGAGGGAGAGGAATAGGAGGCGGAAGGGGAATGGGACGAATGGGAAAGGACACGCAGAAAGAAACAATTTCTTTATTAAATTGCTTAGTTACGCATGCCGGGTACCAGCTTATCCATTTATAAACCAAAGAGTGAGATTTCTCTACATCTATTCCCACACATGCAAATGTAGCATCTACCAAGAACCTAACATGTACAAATTGAATATTCTAGATTGCAGGTACATACTCGTACCTTTCGAACGCAGCATTATATTCTCGCGACCTTTGTTGGCTTACACTGTTCTTCCATCATAAATATGAAATATTATTTCTTGTTTACTTTTTAATCACATTTAATAATGTTCGAGTAACAATGAAAATATCCTTATTAGATTTTTAATAAAATTTTCCGAAAGGATTTTCATATTTATTTTATTATCGCATAATGAGTCTCAACTGCCCGATAACGGTGGGACGACGACAACCCTAAATTTGGGTAATTTTGTTGATAAAAGACGTCGGGGACAACTGAATTAGACAAGTGAATCAAATTCGCTGGATTTCGGCAAATTCTGAACAACCTGTAATTTTTAAACAAACTATGAGTTTTTTAAATTTATTTTAATGTTTACTCAAAGTCAAGTGTGAAAAACCACAACAAGACTGAGTCCCGGGATAGTCCGAATTTTCGACAGACCAGTTCCAATTTTGAAAACTATTAGTAAGAAAGTATTATTCTAAAAGGTACAATTTTTATCCGTAATATTAATAGAATATCATTTTTTTTTAAAGTTACTTAAATTTTGCGTTCATTGCGGACTTCAGAGTGGAAGATACTCTCAGTATCACCCTGGTATAAGACCACCATTCAGAATTGAAACGTTGCTTGAAATGGCTTTATCCGTATTTGGTGACCAGATCCGAATAGCTAGGCACTTCCCCAACTTCCTGTTTCTCATCTCTTTCCCCTCCCCACTACTTATAGCCTCACAACATATCCCGATTGGGGATACCATAATTTCACTGGCTCCAGACGGGAGCAGTTGGTGACTCTTGTGCTGTATTCATTTAAAAAAGGTATATTTTATTTAATTATATTCTAATTATCGAGATTTCTTTTGATCTGTTTACCATTTTTTCTAGTCAAATAACTTTTAAACCGGACTTAGTGCCACAAACATTTCCCAACTTCTTCTTTTAAAAAAGGAAAAATTATTTTTCTTTTCAAAAGGAATTTCATCAATTTAAAAAAAAATAATTTAATTAATCAAAATGCTCACATCAAACGCCGTGATTTATAATAATGATATCTTGTGATGTGAATTAATTATTTTCTGGTAATAAAATTTCTGTACTTACTGTATTACATCACATTTTGATGAATAATCTAAATTATTTCAGATTAAAATATTAAATTAATAATTTATTATAAAATGATTATATAGAAGGTTTCTGAGGGTAAACTTTACCAACTTCGGGAGGTGATTCTATAGGACCCTGCAGTAAAAATGATAAATAATGTTTAATTTGTAAGGTCACATCTAGTAAAACACTCAAAATAAGTTTTGTTGTTTATTTTTACAAATTACGTTTTACATGACTTTATACTTTTTTAAATCTTCACTGCTGACAATCTACACAGCCCAGTCCACTGAATTTGTGAAGTACTGCTTAGGTCGCTGGCTGATTAGGAAAAAAATAACGATTAAAAAATCCCAACGCATTTATAAAAATGGTTCTACTAATACAAGGAAAACAAAATATACAACTGTTCTATCAAAATGACATTCTGGAGTATGCCAGGGAAAAATCTGCTTGACCATATGGTGAATAATTCAAAAAAAACGACGTTGGTTTTAGTACTGAACCAACGAGTTTTTTTTGTATTGGTAGCAATTGTAGCTGGTTTTTGATTTCAATTAACCATTTCAAAATTCCAACGTTTTTTAAGGTAGGGTTGAATTGTTCGAAAGCAAAAAACATTTCAATTAAGAATATTTTAAATAGTTAGTTTTTGTTTTTATTTTTTACATTTACACTAGATAGACCGGAGCATTCATTTTGACGGCAGCCCGAAGTAATGTGACGATAAAATGCTTAATAATTGTTGTAGTGGTATGATTTTTGTTTAACATTTTCATGATTTATGGTTTAACAACTATGGTGAAACAAAAGGTACGTGTCTTATTTACTTTTTGAGATATATTGACTTACATATATCTATCCAGCCGTCAATGTGACGGTTTGGGCCATAATGCTGAGTTTGTTTACAACCTTCTATACTTATGTTCACAATATCCCCTTTCCTTCTCGTTTATGATAGTACGAATATGACTGTCTCTTTCTTTCAGTATCGCGTATCATTCAAACTCGGTCTGTACGTTGATTGGTCGCTGTAAAATAATTTATAAATAGTCCAAAAATAATGTCTCTAGCCCAAATTTATTTTATGGCTTGTTGGAGAAGGACAGAGAATACGAATACTAGAGTTGATCCAGCTGCGTTGGCACCTAAAGAATGAATCGTTTATTGGATAACCAACATGTCTGCCATAGGTCACCCCAAGAGGTTCGCTATGTTTCGTGACCGTGCCCGTGTTCATGTGGTTAGGTTTGTCGGTCAAACAATTGCGTGGCAGGCCAGATCGGCAGAGAACGGTTGAGGGTGATCTTTTGACCTTGCCGGCAGGACTCTCGGAGCATTGCCTTGCACCACAGTGGTGGGATAGATTCAAACGTCCGCCACTCTTGAACACACTGACCCCCAGTTTCCAATCCACCCCTCATACCTCATATCCTTCCCAGAACTTATTATTCTTCCTTTCCCTATAGATACCCTCCACACAGCATCCCCAAATATGACAAATGCCCTGAGGGCAATCATTTTCCTTAGGGCTTTTTTGAGAAACGAATGTAAACGAAAAAGAAAATTAACCGGAAAATAAAACTTCTGAAAGACAACAGTGCCAAATAAAAAAATATAAGAAAACCAAACAAATGACACGTGTGCTAATTGTAAGGAAACCGATTGCGGAGAGTGCATTTGATTTCATAAAAACGTAACAATTCGATATTGTACAAACATAACACATGTGTGTACTAAAATTACAGCATTTTCCACTCACATGTTTTTTTCGGGGAGCGCTGAGGAAAAAAAACCCTCAGGTCCTATATCATCTTTGGGAATGCTGTGTGCATTTATGTGTGCATTGGTGTTTTTAGGAAAAGGAAGGGGAGGAAGTTTTGGGAAGGAAAAAAGTATGTGGGGTGAATAGGAAAATACCCAAGTGTCTCCCTACCCGTATTGTAACGTATTCTCCACCTAGACCCGGACAAACCTAACCCAATGAATCCTGGCACCCCTGCTACGTCACCAAACGTAGCGAACCACATAGAGTGTCCTATGGCAGAGGTGCTGGTTTTTCAATAAATTATTCCCGGGGCGGCGGTACCCATATCCGCCTCACAATTTGAAAAAAAATGATCAGCCGTCAAAGTGACTGTCGTGGTATTTATAGGTATGGAGCAGTACCCGGTCTTGGTCGTGAGGTCATGAGGTCATGAGGAAAATAATTTCTCTCAGTATTTTGAGTAAAAATCGTTTGTGTGTTTTTACATCTACCGTGTGTTGTGCATTGGTTGCCTATGATCTGGAAATAGAAAAAGTGTGGTAGAAAAGAGCCTAGGATTGTCACTGAAGAGCTTTTGCTGCTTTCAATATTTAAAAGAAAGTCAGAGAGAAGGAGAAAGAACGAATTTAATGAGGACGTGTCATTATTATTTGATGAGAGATAATAGCTTTACGTGGTCATAGTGATCATAAATATTATCAAAAAGTATGAAAAAGTAGTTGTCTTCTTAGCCATTTTCTTTAATTGCCCATCAAGTGATCTGATCTAAATTTATTACATTTTCAAACTCATTTGAATGCAGTTCAGATTAAATATTTATGTAATGACGTTATGAGAAATTCGTTTTTCTGCAACCTTTAATGTCTAGTTTTGGTTATTTTTTTTTAGCTCTGCATTAATATTTCTCACCGTGAGCGTCTTCTTTTTTTCTTCTTCCACATTACTCGTATCTCTTCAATACCTGTAGCATTTTACTGTTGTTTACTCTGATGAACAATACCAGTTCGGCGATCGGGATTTTTGGTTCAACGGGTAACGTTTATATAATTATATAGTAAACGAGTCTTGTTGTATTAGGTTTTTAATATTGTTGCGCTCCCTCAAACATTCGTATTTACAAATCTCCCCGTCTTTTTCTTTTAGAGGTCTTATAAACAGGGCCTTAAAACGATAATTTTAAAAGAAAAGTAAATAAATAGTCCGCCATTAAAATATTGGGTAAGCAAGAAAAAAAAATTATTAAACCATTTGGACATCATTTTATATTTTTGTCGGCATTGAAAAAAATATCAGAATCAAATATTAGGTAAATAAGTTTATGGGTTGATGACATTCTTATTTTTTGCTGATAAATCTTGTTCAATTTGCTAACCACAAGTGACCGCTCAACTGACTATGTTTGCCGGCAGAAAACATTTTAGTGCTGACCAAAACCTTAATATAATGCTGACCATTTAAATTACAGCCATTTTAAATATATGGCTAAATCCTGTATCAGGGAAAGTCACCCATGGGTAGCCATGAATAATATTCATTCATTGTACTGATTGTTTTATTGAGCTATTCCAAGCACTGCAACTGGTTAGAACCGCAATGGTATTAGAGTCAACGAATAGTGGCGGGTTAATACCAAATAGTATAGAGAGATAGGCATTCACAACTAACCACGATTATTTTAATGATTAACTGTACATTATTTAGTTACTAGTTTAGTTATTACTATTAGGAATTTAAGAACTAGTTTTATAATCATCCTTTATGCTTCATACCATTTTAACAAACATTCTTCCACCACAAAATAATTAATGTTGTTAAAAATGGTATCAAGCACAAGGAACGGATTAATATTATCGGGCTCTAAGATTATTATTGAAGTAAAAACTTCTTTAGCACCGTTGAGATTTTAAAGTCGATGAAACGAAAAATTGCGACACTAAAAAGAACCAAATTCATACATCTACAGAATTTAGCCTGCGAGAGGGTGAGGTGGTATAATAGATCTCCTCTTTGTGCGGTGCTTCGTAGCCTATCGGTCTCCTATTTGTGCGCTGCTTCTTAACCTCCTTGCCCTTGTTTACTTTAATTTTCTGAAGGTTTTGCTTCTCTGCGTTTGCATTGCACATTCTGATCTTTTATGCTACGGTTCTAAACCGTACAACAAAGTCCCATTCGCATTCAAAAATCACAACAATATTAAAACATCTCAATCAATTGACCGGTCAGTAGCTAGGTTAGCATCGCGTTTGGGTCCCACCCAGGCGTCACGTGTTCGGTACCTCGGCTGGCTAAATCCCTCCATAGGTAGGAGATTTTCATATATTGCCAGGTTATTTGTAACTTGGGAATGTTTGTCTTTCTTTTTAAAAACATATATTAAAAAAGCTGGATACAAAACACTGGGAAATCAGAAATACAAAAATATGCTGACACAAAATACATTCTGAAACCGAAACCACTCAACTGCACTAAAAACACTATGCAAAATATTTGTAATTATTTCAGAAAAAAATACACCATAATGATAATTGAAATTACTTCATCTTGTTCATTTTTTATTTTAATGTGCAAGGAAAGCCTTATTCCCAGTGAGGATGTAATTTTCTCCATTTGTTACAAATGATATTAATGCATTTATTATAAATACAATGTACAAAATGCAAAATGGTAAATTAAAATCATATTGACATTGTAAAACAGTCTTTGGGCGGTTCGTCGGTTTTCTACGACAAGCACGTATTATATCAAAATATTGGTGTTTTGTCTTAATGATGGAGAAATTTTGTTAAAAAGTACTTAATAATATTTAAAAAAACTAGGTAGTTCGTTGGATTTTTGCGAGAAAGTATTAATTCCTAATATTATCGACTTGATGAGGTAAGTAAGACGTACTTTTTTAGTGAACGTCTGCAAAAACGAACTTCAATTTCATATATCTACAAACTCTGGTTAGTTTGTAACAGTAAAGTAAAAAAATCTTGAATGTATTAGTTTGTAAGTACGTAAATAAATTTACAAACTGACCAATTTTCGTCAAGAAACACATGTACGTACAAATTTTTTTAATAATTTTATTTAAACTAAAATTTAAAGTCTGTATACGTTTCTCAGATAATGTATTGATTTATTTTACTGCATGATTATATGATTTGAAATGGGTGTTGTATAATACAAAATCTTTTTTATTATAATTTAACAAATCTGCTAACGACCTATGGTATAACCTTATTATACTAATCATAAACATTTTTTTCTCAAAATTTAAAACATACTTGTACTAGGTAAAAAAACAATTCTTCAAAATCATATTTTTAAATTTTTGAGGAAAGGAGTCAATACGTCTAAAATCTGATTTAAAACTGCCGTATTTCTGGTTTTCCCTAGTTATACCCTCTTACAAATGTAACATTTGAAAATAATGCTAATCGCTTTAAAAAAGTGTTCAATTTAATGTGCGCTAGTGAAAAATTTTCACTTTATCATTTAAAATTTTAAATTTTCACCTTATATACAAAATTGCAAGTATTAGTATTAGTTTTGAGGTTAAGATTTTAACTATGATGACCTCTTAAAGGTCCAAATGTTTACAAAGTAACTAGGATTAATTGCTTGATCGATAATAGGGCGTTTTTAAATTGGCTCTAGACTCTAAATCCTGACCCTAAATTGGCCTAAATCAATACAATCTCCACTAAATGCGTCATGTACGGTCAGTTATCAATTCGTAAAAGATATTCCGAACAACAATTCATTCATTGTAGCGTGGCCTTCGGAGTATCAGATAAGCTTCGGTTAACTGTCAACATAATCCGTAATGCTAATATACTCTTTTATTAATTAATGTAGTTGAACTAAGTAGGCTCTTAGAATTGAAAGATGTCGTACACGCAGTGAGTTAAATCCTTTCGGACCAATAATGATGCTACTTTGGTTTCGGCATAGCGCAACATGGAGAACCGATAGTTATTCACATTGTATGTAAATAAAGACATCACTAACTAATTAACTCTTTTTTTAGTTTCAAAAAGAAAATGCTGCCATAAAATATTTAGATCGGTATTTCAATTCAGCTTTGCCAACGTCAATTCACTGAAAACACCTTAGCAATTAACGATTTCTTATTTATTCCCTGTCAATATCGGTTCGGCTGTCAACAGTGAAACCAGGCTCGGGATATCGATATAAAAGCATTGGAAGTTACGCCTATCGATCCCATATTATAACATAATCAATTTCCCTGTGCTAGGATGGTTAACTGAAATATCTTCTTCTTTGTATGCTTCTATTAGGTCTTCCCGACTTGGCGAATACTTTTGAAAATGTCTCTCTGTCTTGCGCTGCCCGGAATAGCTCCTCCACACTTCTAATGCCGGTACACTCTCGTACAGCCAAGACATTTTCTCTCCTACCAGGCTCTCAGGCCCTCGGCGACCCTTTATCTTGAAATATATTCAACTATTATTATTGGTACCTAAATAAAATTAATAATTTGCATTGGATTTCTTAGAATATTAATGCTTCATAAGCCTATCAATGTAATTTTGAGGAAGTAGCTCGACTTAGTTATTTACAGAGAACTTATCAATTGCCTTGCTTGGAAAGATCTTAGAAAGTCATGGAACTTTCAGTAGATTGACTTTTCTGGTGGTGAGAACTCTTAAATGTCGAGGATGTCGAATTAATAAAACCGTATGTACGGTATTTACTGATGCAGTGGAACATTGTTACATTTTTCACGAAAATTTAGTATTTTGATACCTGCTGTGAGAATCGACCTTATTTCATCCGCCTGCTACCTGTATCAGCGAATTTGCATCACGACTTTTATTTCAGGTTCGTAACGAATTCCAATTTCCATTTGCCCGGTGGGATGGAAATATGGCTCATTTTGTGAAATACTGAAAAAAATGGTGGTGGGAAGAGTGATGAGTGAAGAGATCTGATCGCTAAACAATATTAAAGCCATTTCAAGCAATGTTTCGGTAGTTTCTCTCTTTCTCTCTCTGTGTGTAATCCCTTACAGAGATATTTCTCTTTATTATTAGTACTGATCATAGACATACAAATAGATAGACCAGAACATACAGATGAGGGGTAAAAACTAACTATGGTGGGGCGAAGAGAGGGACGGTGACTGTGATTCGCTAATAAATCAATCTAACAGTATATAGGCATCTCGCATTATAATATGACCATTTAGTTCTTAAAAGTAAAATCTGCTTTTGAATGAATCGACCTTTTTACATGGGAGTGCGAATTGCTTGCCACGATATGAACAAATATCTGAAGTCCAAACTTGGCAAAGTAAAGTTTCACTTATTTTCGGCGTGAAATATTTTGTTTCCGTATTTAGTTGAGACACTTTTACAAATGCTTCATAATTTACTTACCTCAGGAAACAGCGGCTTTATGTATCGCGTCGCCATGTATCTTGATGAAATAGCGGCTTTGTGTTTCGCGTCGCCATGTATTTTGATGTGTTATATTGTATGATCTGAATAACCCTAAAATAATGCTTACCTATGGAATGTAATACGAAAATTGGGTTTATTATCTTATTCGCTTCTATTTTTACATGTTTTAATAACACAAGTCACCATTTTTGCCGTGTTATTTCGTAAAATATACTGATGAGAGCTCGACACTGGTCCGGACAAGAATAATGACGTCACATTTTTTAGATTCACGCAAGGCTCTCGCAAGCCTAGCCGGTTCCGATAAAGTGGTTCCAATGGGAGGGGGAAATAATAGGCCTTTTATCACTTAGGGCAGGTCCATCTATTTGTATGTCCATTGTACTGATCCTTATCTCAATACTATGTTTTTTTATTAAAAAACTTTGTTCTTTGAAATCGCAGTGAGTGTTTTTTGTTATTACGCACGATACAAACATGGTTTAAGAGGACACCCATCCTTATAATCCACTAGCTAGATTTTGTCTGGCGAGCTCCCGTAATTAAAATGACTTGTATGTCTCTAATCGGCTATCTTCGGCACAACCGACACCATGTGACCCGAGCATAGTATAACAGAACAATGATAGAACTGATCATAACTAATATTTTTATATACTACAGTTTCAATGATGGACTTTCTCAAACGTGATATTTGGAAATCTTACACCCCGGATATAATTTTACAAAGAGGCTGTTTTTTGAGAAGTGCCAACTGAAATTAAATCTCCTGTTCCAAGATTGTTTAGATTAACAATTTGATACCGGTAGAATTCCTGGCAAATTCTTTTAATTTATTATCTCTGAAGAGTTATCGTTCTTCGCCATAACGACCAATAAATAGGTAGCGAATCAATTTCCTCTCAATGATATCCGATATTTTCGACTTAAGAGGAACGGCTGTGTTAATATAATGAAAAATAAATATATGAAAAAAGTTCAACAACTCTTCGTCGTGTAGAAATTTAATTTATTTACGACAAATTTGTATTACAAAGTAAATTGGCATTTTTTTCAATTTAAGCCATTGAAATTGCTTACTTAATAATTTTAATATTTTATTGCATTAATTATTTTATTACATTTTATTATTTCTGATCATATTTTTATAAATCAGAGCAAAATGTATTTTTTTATAAGAATCATTAACAATCAAATAATTGCTAAAGTTGGCTGAAAATAATGACTAATTGAAATTTATAATGGCCTACATTTTATAATATAAAACACAAATAGATAAAGCAGCATAAACCCATACTAGATATTGGCTTTACCTTTTGAATATAAAAAAATATTATTAAATTTTGTTGGGTATTTTGGCCACAAATCCAAAATTAAGGTGTGTATAAAACAGGTTGCGCAGCCGTTCCTCTTAAGAACAAAAAACTCTTAGGAAGAAGGGCTTAGACAATGTAGAGGAGAATTATTTGAACGACATTTCTAAAAATTATTTGTGAAAGGAAAGCGATAAATATTAGATAAAAGAAATATGGATGAGAAAGAACACAAAGTATAGGATAAAAGAAAGTATCTTAGTCGGTTATACATAATATCCATTAGTATTAATTTGATGTCTTGGGTTTAAATATACAATGAATTCACAAAAAGTTGTGGAGATTTTTGAGATATTACCTTCAGAGATACAAGGTGTTTTAAATATACGTAAATTATTATTCTATGTCGACAGCTTTTCGGCACAGGTTGGTTGGAGCCGTACGAGGTACAAATTATTACCGGAAAGCTTCCACGAAAAGCAATTTGGGTTCCACCGTCTTGGCAGGAAATGTCACACGAAAGCACTTTGAGTCTAAACGATTTTTAATATTTTTTGGCAGCCGTAAAGATCTTTCTACGACAAATTAGCGCGTATCGAACAACTCTTGAATACTCTTCAAGATTTATTCGGTGTGAATTTGACTAGTTTTAAACATTTTTTGTCGTTTTTATGATGTAGTTTCAAAAGTATACCTACAGTAAAAATAATTGTAAAAGTATTCACATTCTATATTGATCGTTTGAATATGTTTTAAAAGCAACATTTTTTTTTATTTCACTGAAATGCAGTTACTTAATTTAAGTTTTTAATGTAGGGTGCGCTTCTGATGGAGAAGTTAGTTTATTAATTATATATTTGTCATATAAAAACGTGTTTAAAATGTTTTCAAGGGATCTAAAAAATTGATCAAACTTTGAATGGTCAAATACCAAAGATATTGGAATATAAGAGATGTGCTGTCCGCAGTTTTTACTGGGTGGGACTGTGCTTCCTGGTGTCGCCGATATTGTTAACCAATTAACGAACTAACTAAATGAACTAAACGAACGTTAAACTAAATGAACGAATTTTTTCCGTATTCAAACTATATTTGGTAACCAATACTACCTTAAAAAAATTTAAATGAACAAATTCTTTTCGTATGCAAACTATTCACATTAGGTTATTGTAGTCCGCTGACAGTCAGGCGGACATCGTAGCATATTTCTTTTGTATTTCAATATTTTTGGCATTTACCGACTGCTTTTTGGTAAGGACAGTTACTTTCATTTTCTATTGCCAAGAGAGGCTGTTCATTAACTTTACTTTTTGATAGCTTTAGGACATTTAACCACATTTTTCTTATGTAGATCAAACATATAGATAAAAATACAGGTTGTGTCTATATATTCACCATTTCATAGTTTAAAAAAAAACAATTTAAATGTCATATTACAAAGTGGCGTTTCATGTAATGTTTCATTGATGAAAATATCTTTGGGATAAACGTAGCCCATATCATAAAAAAATATTTGAAAAATTGTAAGATTTTGTTTATCAAGATGTCAGATCTTTTAAATTTAAAATTTATTTGTATCACTAATAAGTATTTGCCACTCTCAAACTTTGTATTTTACTTACATAAACTATTATAATTGTCAAGATTTCCAAAATTTCGGTCATTAATACAAAGTTTCTCAATCACAAACATAAGATACGCTGCTAACTTTGCCAATTATTCCGCGCTATAATCTCCGGCAAAAAGTCGCTGTGTACCAAATGATCGTAACACAGCATCCCCGGGGTGGTACAAGTAAAACAGCCCTAACCAACCAGAGTAATAAACCACCCTTAAGTTATGGCCACTCCCTTCGGTACTTGATATAATATGATAGTCTTGGCGGGCAAACAGACCTTCCTTCGAACAACAAGATCATAATTGAAGACAAAAGAGCCATTTCCCAAAGTCTAGGGGCATCAATTCCTCTATGAAGGTCTAAAACTATATTCCAGAGGTGTAGCAGCTTTTGTATTTCAACGAATAACTCCGTTCCCTTTGGTTTTATAGGTTCGCTTAAGATTTGATATAATGTGACAACCGGTGAAGAAAGGAAGTAAGTCTAGCTGATTTGCCTATCAATCTTGATACATGGCTATGAGGCTAAGAAATTGGCTTCTGTCATAATTTGATTATTTTATAATTGGCGCTAGTGCAGGTACTCTTTAACCAGGGGGGCGTCAGCGCCCGTGCACATTTTGGAGGTCTGAGGGGGGGGGGAAGATTAAATTTTTAGCATATAGGGGGCACCGCATAAGTTGTTGCGAGTGGGCATTGTGTCAAAATATAAATCTATAATCATACGAGCTATGCACACTGCGCAACGATTTTTAAGATCATCTGTTATATAAACTACACTTTCACGCACAAAAATTTAAACTGAGACGAAATACCCAATGTTATTATGATTCATATAAAATAAAGACCCATTCAACACATCGACACTTCTTACGAACCCAAAAAAAAATTGCTCTCACCAAAGTTCGTCGGCCTTTTGTGGTAGTAGAAGATTTTCAAAAATTACAGGTTAACCCGGAAATGTTTTTCTTTCTTTTAACCCCTAGAACTCAGGCAAATTCTATTTAGTGGACGTCTGTATTTCCACTTTGCAATAAAATCCATTGATTTCTGACACAGATTTACTGAGAAAATAATTGCGACAATATATTCTTAATTTTGTGAGTTAGTTTGAAATATTTTTTCCTCGTACCAAATGTTAACCTGTTTTTAATTGTTTAATAATAGCGTGAGTGCTACTGACTTATTTGAATGTTATATATTGTTAAAGTCTTTAAAACATACTTAGAAGTGGAGAATAAATGTATGAATAAAAGTATGTTTACAAGACCTGAACAATATAACACATTTAAATAAGTCAATAGCAGTCAGGTCACCATTAAACAATTAAGAACAAATTAACATTAAATGTGGGGAAAACAGATTTCAAAATACTCAACAAAATAGAGAATCTTTTGTCACAATTATTTTCATTGGTTAGCCGGTAATAAATCAATTTAGGCACCCTCAAAATTAAAATTTTGAGCCATTTAAGTATTTTGTATCAAAGTGGTCTAATTAAAGTTTGAAATTGGTCTCGTAAGCTGAAACAGCTATCACAATAACAAAAAACTAAAATAGTTGCCGAACTTAATAATAACTTAAAAAAAAAATAATTATTGATATTAATTTTCAAAAAATTTAATGGGGGTCTGCGAATTGAACACAAAAAAAGCAATTGATAGGACCATACTTACGTGGGAGAAGAACAAAATTATTAACGACCGTCAATACGGATTCCGGCGGAACCACTCGTGTTGTGATCTTCTCGCGTATGTGGCGCATGTTTTGAGCAGTGCCTGGAACGTTTCGGTGAGACCCAAACGGTTGGACTGGATATTTCCAAGGCATTTTGTGGATTTGGCACCGAGGACTTATCAACAAACTGTCTTCTTACGGTCTTCCCGCATTCCTGTGTGCATGGATTGCCGACTTTTTGAGGGACAGGTCGATTCAGACGGCAGCCGATGGTTTCACCTCCTTCTCACACTCGATAAATGCTGGCGTCCCACAGGGATCGGTTCTGTCTCCGACTTTGTTTTTGTTGCACATCAACGACCTTTTGTCATGTGCACCAATTTATTGTTTCGCGGATGACAGTACAGTCCACGTAGCTTTATGTTTGACAAGCTCCCAAAGGGCTCACAAACTCCAACAGCTCGGAGGGTTGTGAAGCAAAGAATGGATGGTTACCTCGAGAGTGTTTTCTCTTGGTGTAAAAATAATATCGTTTAATTCAATGATTTAAAGACCCAATCTTGTCTGATTACGTCTAAAAGGGATTAAAATAAAAAAAAATATTCTCCTTTAACGGAACCAATCTTCCGAAGACGCCCTCCATTGATATGCTTGGTGTAACTCTAAGTGACCAGTTCAGATATGGGGGCTTCATCGAAGCCAGAGTAAAATTACTCTACCAAAAACTGGGCGTACTGTATAGGACCCGCAGATACTTTAATTGTACACAACTGCTAACCCTGTAAAAATCACAAGTGCGCCTCACGGTTGAATTTGGCAGCCACCTCTGGTCTTGAGCTCCAAAATACCTAAAAAAAATACCCTGGACTCTGTCCAAAAACGGGTGGTCCGTTTGATAGATTCTCCCATCTTAACAGATGGATTGCAATCTTTAGAGCACAGGCGTCGGGTGGGAATGCTATCCTTGTTCTACCGGCATTACAATGGAAGATTCTCCGAGGAACTAGCGTCATTGATCCCTTCGACACCGGTGCATAGTCGGGAAACACGCCAAACGCGTGTCCAACGTATATGTACACGGTTGACATTTGTCACATGAGAACGGGTTGCTTCTTCGACTCGTTTTTGTGTTCAACAGCTCGGCTGTAGGCCTCTGTGTTTCCTCCTTCCTACAACATATGTCTTTTCAAGACCAATGTTCATTCCTTCCTCTCCTCAAAAAGTCCCTCTACACATCATCTCAAATGATATAGCCCCTGACGGAAATTACTTTCTTCAGGGCCTCCTTTTTGAAGTTAAGGTTAAACGTCACGCACGTTATAATCTACGCATTCACAGATGGCGCCAATCAAATTATTTTAGGGTTTTAATGATTTTTGCACGTTACGCTTTAAAATATTAAGTTAAATTAATTGTTTGCGCTCGTACATATTTAATAAGAAAATAAATAAATAGTGTTGTCCCTAAACAAACCCAAATCTTTGAAGAAAGGCTGAAAAATTCAATTTTGTATCGGTGACTCAATCCAATATTGTATTTTTCAGCCTTTCTTGAAAGATTTGTTTTTGGTTATGGACAAAACTATTTATTTATATTTTAATTAAATATGTACAAGCGCGAACAATTAATTTACCTTAATATTTTAAAGCGTAACGTGCAAAAATCATTAAAAACCTAAAATAATTTGATTGGCGCCATCTGTGAATGCGTAGATTATAATTTGCGTGACGTTTAACCTTAATGTAAAAAAAACTAAACTAGATTGTAACAAAACTTCGCAAATGTCAAAACTATGCAACAAAAAAAATTAAAATGGCGGGAGAGACTTGTTTTACACGGGTAATTTTAAAATTTGATTTAAAAAAATAGAATTTTTTTGCATCTTTTACCACTTATCCAAACGTAAGTACCTAATTGCTTCTTGAGTTATGTTGAAATGCAGTGTATATTCCAAAATCTGTGCCTATTAAAAATGGGCTTTTGGAACATTTATTTGAGAAATTTAGATGCAGTTTGCCTACAGACGATACAACAGGGAATGTAAAATATGTAAAATAATAATACTACCAAAAAAAATTTCGAGTACGCGTGCCAACATCTGCCTTCCCCTGCTCAGAGCAGTTAGTTGTTACGCTCGCAGAACCGGGGACAAATAGTTATAAAGTTATCAGGCTAAAGGGGGCTTACGTCTATTATTGAAGAATTATTACTATCTGGTAACCGCTGGGAAGATGAATTGCCAACTAACCTCGCAGAGTTGATACTGAAAGGGGTTGAACTATTCCTAATAAGAAAACTAACGAAGTCTTATGTTTGGCTCTGGATAGACAAATTAATGTTTTGGTGGTTTATTTCTTAATAAAAATCAGAGTGCAATTCACAGGCAAGTGGAAGTGAAACTAGAAAGTCGCTAGATGTCGCTTTTTTTCTTTTGCCTATTCATTTTAAAGTGCCTTGAAGATTGGATATTGATTTTCAAAAATAAAAATGATTTTTTTTTTGGATTTGGTAGATTTCAAATCTCCATTCGCTGGTTGTCTCTCTGGGTGCTGAGAGTCAGGCGCTTCATTCCGCGGCGCTATTGGAGGTTCGCGCGTAGTCGTGAATTTACCGCATTATATTAGAATCAAGGACCGTCAGATAATAATTTTTTGTGACCCATTTTCGTTTCATCCGAATTTTAAATCGCTAACGGGGCTAAAGAAGTTTCACATCAATAACAAATAAATAAAACTTTTTATCACAGAGAAGGAGTAAACCAAATCTGAATAAATAATGCCCCCGAATCATAGAAGAAGTAATATCTTATTGAATTGAAAACTCTTTAGCACGGTCGTGATTTGAAACGAAAAAGCAGCACTAAAAAAAGACAAACACGTACATCTTTAAGATTTAGCCTGCAAGAGAATGAGATAATCGGTCTTCCTTTGTGCCTCCCCACTTTTGTCTACTTTAGTTTTCTGAAGGTTTCACTTCTACCATGTGTGAACTGCGTACACGTTTTTGAAGTGAAAACTTCTTTAGCACCGTTGTGATTTGACACTCGATGAATGGAAAAATAGCGACAATAAAAAGAGATAAAACACGTACAATTATAGGATTTAAACTGCGAGATAGAGAGAGTATAATTGGTCTCCTCTTTGTGTAGTGCTTCGTAGCCTACCGGTTTCTTATTTCGTTTTCTGAAGGTTTCACTTTTACCCCGTGTGTTTTTTGTCACTTTAGGAGTCTATTAATTGAATAATTAACACCCCTACCATAGGTCACTTCAAGTGGTGTATGACGTTGGGTGACTTAGCAGGTGTGCCCGGGTTCATGTAGTAAGGATTATCCAAGTCTTTTCCCGTCTGTCACTCTTGGACACACTGATCCCCAGATTCCTACCCACTCCTGATACATTTTACATTGTTCGACCTTTGTCTACTTCTTTTCCTTATAAAAACCCTCCACACGGCATCCTCAAAGATGACATAGACGAAATTATTTTCTTCAGGGTCTCCTGGGCGGAGGTATACATGCATGTGTTAATTTTAATTACAAATAATTGTCGATTTTTTTAATAAGAGCTACAGAAACATCATTTTGTCTAATAAATTAGATAGGCCAAAATTTAATTAATCATGGAGGGCTGACATAGGCGTTTATGTGGAGATAATTTGGAGAACTTCTTGAAGCCTAACTAAAATTGCCTAAATCAATTTTTGGCACTATTATATTATCATATCATAATTTGTTAATGTAATCACAAAACTAATTACCCAAGTTTGGTTGTTTGATTTTGGTTTAAAGGTTATTTTAAGGCATGGTGTTTTAATTTGGTCATAGTGGTTTTGTTGGTAAAGCATCCTTCGTTGTTAAATTGATGCTTTTTATATTAAGGCGCCTTTAAAAATAGACAACAAGCATTTAAACAACCAATCCCTAACCTTTTCCACTTTTGAAGAATTCATAGCCCTGTAACGAGAAAAGTGATATAATTTGTATACCACCAGAATTTTTTTGAAATATTAAGAGAGCTTTAGGAAGTGTGAGAACTATAATAACTAAGAAAATAATCACAAACAGAGGTCGTACCCTCGTCATCGACAATCATCCTCTTTTTTCTTACGTATGTGCTGAATAAAAAAAAAAAAAATACAGAAGATACTAGAACTCTCGATACAGACAGCCCCGAGGAAAAAAATCCCTTAGGGTCTATGAATGCTGCGGCGAATCTCTTGGGATGGCCTATGGCAGGGGTGTTGGTTATCATAGAAAGACAACGATTTGTTTTAATTTTAAATTCAAATATTTTCAATTAAAGGAAGTCAATATTAGCGAAACTCAGTCGAAAATCTGAAAACAGAAAAATCAGAAAAAGATACGATCACATCTGAAATCCGAACTCACTCAACTCGAGTTGCGCCCGGCAAGGCGTATGTCCTGGTTTCGTGTCCCAGATGTGGCCGCATCTTTTTCAGATTTTCCTGTTTTAAGGTTTTCGATTGAATTTCGCTAATATTGTCTTCATTAATAGGGGATTACTATTTGAGGTTTTAATCATTACCTATGTTAAAAATAAAAATAAAATATTTTCAAATTATAGTTTTTCGAACTCGTCTTTGAAACACAGAATGAGTGTATATAACAGAACACAAGAAATTCCAAGTTTTCGTGATCTGGGCTTTAATTTCTAATACATAACTGAATTTACGAAACTCAAACAGGATGGAGATCTACGATGCCAGGCGAGTTAAGTGAGATAGAGCTATTTGGCTAAATGGAAAATTATTTGTTTCCATTGAAATTTGTGTCGAAACTTATTGAAAGGTATGTGGGTAGTAGAGATTATCCTTAGTAGCCTCATCCTAACAAATCTTATTGATTTAATATAACCTCTCACGTTGATGGCATTATCCCACGGATTACCCCATATAGTAAAGGTTAATGCAACACAAGGTTATAAAAGGGTTTAATGCATAGACATATGAATATTACTAGACCAGAACAGAAAGGTGAGGGGAAGAAACAAACTACAGCGGAACGAAGTGCGGGAATTTGGTGATATATGATTCGTCAAAACTTAATCTGACAGTATAAAGGCATCTCGCATTATAATATCACCATTTAGTTCTTAAAAGTAAACTCTGATTTTGAATGAATAGACCTTTTTACATGGGAGCGCGAATTGCTCGCAGCGTAATGTACAAATTTGCGAAGTCCAAATATGGCAAAGTAAGGTCGCCTTTTTTCGAATGAGTCCAATATTTTGTTGCCGTATTTAGTTAAGGCACTTTTACAAATGTTTCATAATTTACTTACCCCAGCAAATAGCGTCAGGCACACGCCATGTATCTCGAGTGATAGTATCTTTACGTTACAAAAACAATCATATTATGTGATCTGAATTAGCTTAATAAAGTAAAATAATGCTTGCCTTTGGAATGTAATAGGACAATTGGTTTTATTCTCTTTTTCACTTCTATTTTTATACGTTTTCAAAAATAAAGCCACTATTTTTACCGTGTTATTTCGTAAAATGCACCGATGAGTGCTCGACGCTGGCTCGCAAGAGAATGATGACGTCACATTTTTTAGATTAACGCGAAGCCATACTCGATCCCAGCCAGTTCCAAGGGAATGGTTTCAATGGGAGGGGGAAATAATACGCTTTTATCACTTAGGGTAGGTCTAGTTATATTCATATGTTTATGGTAGAGTGGATATCTAACCAGTATAAAAACGTATTGATACATTTACGTTTTGCTTCGTTTATTTTCTATATCTTCCTGCATAACCTTAAAACACGTTTTTGTAAAGCGGATCAATGGTTGCTGAGGAGAAAGAAGAAAACAATTTCAAATCACAATGTATTCTTGCAATATTGCAAGTGATCCTCATTCCAAAGAAAGTTAAATATTGTTATAATAACTATCAATTTTGGGAGGTGAGTACGGATTCCGCCGCACCGGAAACCATTTATTGGATAACCGACACTTCTGGTGGCATAACAGAGGTGCCCGGTTTCATAGGGTGAGGTTTTTCCAGATCTTGGCGACGGATGCGTCTGCGTGGTAGGCCAGATCGGGAGAGACAGGTGTAGGGAGACATTTTGACCAACACGACTCTCTCGAAACATCGCCATGCACCGCAGTGGGAGGGATGCATACATACGTCCGTCACTCCAGGACACATTGACCCCCAGATTCCTAAGCACGCTTCATACTTTTTTTTCCCGGAACTTCCTGTTCTTCTTTCCTAAAAAAACCTTTTACACAGCATCTCCAGAGATGATATAGACTCTAACGCATTATTTTTCTTCCTCTGCAATGAGCTAATGTAAAAGAAGAAGCACAAAGAGAAATAAAGTGTCCTAGTTTGGAATAACGGTAAAGCGATGAAACTATAAACTTCAATAATTTTTTTCTATTGCATTATTTGAATGTTATTAAATACTTGTAGACCCGGACACACGTTGCTGTGGCTGACGAAATTCTATTTGTTAAATGAAATCCACATCCCCCGCTTGCCAGCACACCGCCTTTATACCAGCCTTTATTTTTATATTTCAACCAATTTACACAAAACCTTGAAAAATAAATATACCTTAAAACTTTCCTCATGTATCACTCTATTTATTGGTGAAAACCCCATGAAAATCCGTTGCGGAGTTTAAAAGATCTACGTCCACAGACAGCGGGAGCGACTTCATTTTATACCATGTACATAGATATGTAATGATAAAGATTTTTTTTTTCCAATAGTTTGTAGTTCAATCTTTGTCTTGACAAAGGAACGGTCCTTATGAAAGCGGATAAATTAATTTAATCATGATGTGAAGTTATGTGATACGTAATTACGGGCAAACAGCTTGTAACCAGTATGTATGTATTATGTTGTTGAAAAGTTTAGTCATTATAAGCTACAGAGTTCAGAGAAGCATATAACGTGGGCGTATGTAGGTTTGTTGTGTCGATGCAGATGGCGCCCTCAGCAAACACAACTAGGTGAAGCGAGCTTTCATGGCGGCATTTCAATGGAGGTTTTCTGAAACATATCCAATATCACAACGTGAAATAGTAATTCAAAAGTTTCGCCATTGTGATAGGTTATGGAAATTTTAGATTTGCGTACATTATTACCGCCAGCGAAATATCCAGAATAGCGGCGGTGGAACTTATTTTGAAGCAAGAGTTCTAGAGAGAAACTTTAAGTTTTAAGTTTCATGTTTTTTATTTGGTTTAAAACAAATCGAAATAGAGCTGGGAATCAGAAACGGTTCCAGCTTCAAATAAAATGTATCGAACAAATCGAAATTGATCGAATTTAAATAATAACTATGTATTTGAATTGGCTGTGATACCAAACAACTGTAAAATATTTTCAATATTCTTTCGTTAACTTTCTGGCATCTCAAAATTGGAAAAGGGGTCTGACGTGCTTTTATGGTAAAATAAAAGTAATTTAAATTTGACAATCTTTTTAGGAGACGAAAAATTTCGTTAAAATATATTTAAATAAGGAGGAAGAATTATTTTTTTTATTAAATCCATAGAGTCAACATAATAACGTAAGATTTACCACAATAATCTTTATTTAAAAAGTCGACATGTTTCTAGAACGATGTTCTCTTCATCAGGACATTATATGTACTAAAAACTAAATTATCAAGCATAGAAAGACAGGCGTGGGTGGAAATGGAATTAGTTGGAGGGGGGGGGGGGAGAGGGGCGGAAAGAGGAGGAGCTTAGAAGATAGACAGGGGGGGGGGGGCTGCTTAGAAGATCATAGACAAAATTACAAACACTTTGTTTTTCAATTTCAGTTTAGTTTGTTTTTCAGTTCTTCAAATTTTGCAAATTCACTTTGTGGCACCATTTTATTAATTAAATTATTAAAACACTTTGTTTTTACCACAATAATCTTTATTTAAAAAATAAAGATTATTGTGGTAAAAACAAAGTGTTTTAATAATTTAATTAATAAAATGGTGCGACAAAGTGAATTTGCAAAATTTGAAGAACTGATTATTTATTTTAATGTCTCCCAATTTATTTCCAGAGACATTTGTGATTTGTAAGTATTGGGATGTGTATTCTCCGTTACTGTGGGATGCTTATTGAAAGACTTGGGTTATTTACCCGCCAAGCTAATTTGTTCGCTTTTCGGAACAACTCATATAGTTCTCATAGAAATCGTTGTGTAGCCTTTACTATCATACAAAAAAGTGTGATCAAAACGGTGTTAGAATGAGAAAACATCACGCTGTAACTTTGAACTACGGAGATCTCTGCTTTTAAGACGTGTACACAGGTTTAGTCAAGTTTAAAACCACGCAAATCAATTACTTAAAATTTAAACCGACAGAGAGTGGCTGTTAATCTTAACAAAAGTTTTGACGATATCGACATAAATGCTAATTAATAGCAGTGTTTGATTCAGTGCTAATACGTACGTGAATATGTTTGTATATTATATTATCACCACCATTCAGGGGGTGTTTGACAACCTTAATGAGCATCGCCGAAATTTAATTACTATCACACGATGTCGTATGTTCTAGTATGGAGTTACAGAAAGGGAGATAAGTCATTTTTTGATATAATTGTTGAAAAGATTGGAAAATTGTTTTTGAAAGAAAATCAGTTTTTGTGCATGATGCAAAGGTTGAAAAGTACCTGAGTAAATCAGATTTTGTCTCAGGTACTTTTCAGCAAGTTAAGTTTGTAATATGACTATTAACCCCTTAAACCTCTGGCATATTGAAAGTTATATTTATTAAAGACGTTTTCGGAGAATCGAATAAATCGTGTGTATTTCCGCTTCGCAACACAATCAAAATAAATGGAACATTTACGAACCTATCCGAAAACTGAAAAGTGTTTATGAAATGTGAAGAAATACACCTTAACATTTTATTATTGGATATTTATGTATTTATTAAACCTGGCGCACTTTATGTTTATTTGTCTAAACACTGAACTAAAATTATGATAATAAAAACGTAAGTGTGCCGTTCATACGCGGTAGAAGTGAAACCTTCAGTCAACCAAACTATACAAGAGTGGGGAGGCTATGAATCACCGCACAAAGAGGAGACCGATAAATAAATGTAAAAGTCTATCTAAAAAATGCTATTCAGATTATATTACGGATGTAGAGCAGACTATCAAGTCAAATCCAAAACATTTCTGGAATTATGTGAAGTCTCTTAAAGACAATAACGGCTGTCCTAGATCAATGTATTCAGGGCGCAAACATGCTGACAATGATCAAGAAATAGTTGATCTCTTTGCTGATTATTTCTCAAGTGTTTATGAACACAATAATGATAATGTGACTTTACCTGAATTTAAATACACCAATGTAACTAATATATCAACATGCCACATTTCCCTGGATGATGTTAATAAAAAGATCAGATCTCTAGATTGTAATAAAGGGTCAGGTTCTGACAAAATTCCACCGGTATTCATAAAGGAATGCTCTCAGTTTATAGCAGCTCCTCTTCAACACATATTTAATCTGTCACTCCGAACTGGAATATTTCCTGGTCCTTGGAAACTTAATCACTTGACACCTGTATTTAAATCAGGTGAAAAAAATTGTGTTCTAAATTATAGACCAATTTGCATACTGTCTACCATCCCGAAAATGTTTGAAAGTATTGTCTTAGATAAGATTGCTGTTAAGTTTAGGCATACTATTACTCCAGAACAGCATGGTTTTGTAACCGGTCGGTCAACCACAACCAATCTTCTATTATATGAACACTATATCTATGAAGCTTTCACGTCTCGTGCACAAGTAGATTCAATATATACTGACTTTTCAAAAGCCTTTGATAAAGTAAATATTGATATCCTTCTTGCGAAACTGCAAGCCCTTGGTATACATGGATCATTCCTAAAATGGTTGAATAGTTACCTCTGTAACCGTGAACTCATGGTAAAATTAAATAATAAATTTTCGTATAAATTTAAAGTAACTTCGGGAGTTCCTCAAGGCTCTCATCTGGGCCCACTTCTCTTCATTTTATTTATAAATGATCTATCTTTATGTTTCGATGATGTCAAATTCATTCTATTCGCAGATGACCTAAAGCTTTTTAAGATTATAAAATCTTTAAATGATGCACTTATCCTTCAGCAAAATTTAGACAGACTTGCTAGCTGGTGTGAAATAAATAAATTATTCCTAAACGTAAAAAAATGTTTCCACATGTGTTTTTACCGCTCACGGATTCCAATATCTACATCGTATTTAATTAACAATAATGAAATTGCATTAGTACCATTTATCAAAGACCTTGGTGTTATTTTTGACCGGAAACTTACATTTGATCGTCACTGTGAAACAATTTCCAATAAGGCCATGCAAATTCTAGGTTTTGTAATACGTAACACAAGGACTTTTCAAAACATTGAGTCAATTAAGCTACTTTACTGCTCTCTTGTAAGATCGCAGCTGGAATATGCATCTCCTGTATGGTCACCGATTTATACCTGTAACTTACACCGTTTGGAGAGAGCACAAAGAAAATTTCTTCGATATGTTCAATTCAAATTGAGACAGCCTGTAATTGAAATACGCTACAATGCATTAATGTCTGATCTGAACCTACCACTACTTTCTACCCGGCGTACTATTAATGACATTCTTATACTTTTTAAATTACTGAACAATCTCATAGACTGCCCTCAAATGTTAAGTGTTATAAATATTCGTGTCCCTGTTAAATCAACTCGACTCCACCACCTTTTCCACAGTGACAATCATAGCACTAACTATTCCTATCATTCACCGTTAGTGCGTTTTCACCGAACTGCCAATACGTATACAGACCTTTTCGATATTTTCAAAACCTCATCATCTTGCATCAAAGCAAAAATAACTAGTTATTTATGTAACTGATATGTTTGTAAAATGATAAATATTTGTTATACATCGTATGTATGTACTGTATGTTATTCTATATATATATGTAATGTTTGTAAATGTTCGATACACCTGTATTATGTATGTAATAGCCCTATGTACGGGCGTTTAAATAATAAATAAATAAATAAATAAATTAGTCTATCTCATTCTCTCACAGGCTAAATCCTATAGATATATGCGTTCGTCTCTTTTAGTGTCCCTATTTTTCGTTTCATCGAGTTTCAAATCACAACGGTGCTCAAGAAGTTTTCATTTAAAAAAAACATTTTTTTTTCCATAAATGTTTTACAAACATTAATATCACCCCACTTTTTGTCGTGTCATTAAAAAAAAACGAGTGTGTTTTAGACTTTAGAACAAACGACTGAAGTAAAACGACAAGACAAACCTTGCCCCACGAATCCATGTACCTATCCCTGCTAAGTTACCAAATGTAGTGAACGGGGTGACGTATGACCTAGGGGTGACATATGACTTTGGGGTGAAATACGAACCTGGGGTGACCTACGACCTTGGGGGGACCTACGACCTTGGGGGGACCTACGACCTTAGGGTGACCTACGACATTGAGGTGACCTACGACCTTGGAGTGACCATCCTTATCCTTATCCTTATCCTTATCCTTATCCTTATCCTTATCCTTATCCTTATCCTTATCCTTATCCTTATCCTTATCCTTATCCTTATCCTTATCCTTATCCTTATCCTTATCCTTATCCTTATCCTTATCCTTATCCTTATCCTTATCCTTATCCTTATCCTTATCCTTATCCTTATCCTTATCCTTATCCTTATCCTTATCCTTATCCTTATCCTTATCCTTATCCTTATCCTTATCCTTATCCTTATCCTTATCCTTATCCTTATCCTTATCCTTATCCTTATCCTTATCCTTATCCTTATCCTTATCCTTATCCTTATCCTTATCCTTATCCTTATCCTTATCCTTATCCTTATCCTTATCCTTATCCTTATCCTTATCCTTATCCTTATCCTTATCCTTAATTAATAGATATGAATGCCACCTCGGAACAGGCTCAGCCTAGTGAGGTGGTTTATACCAAAAAAAAAAAATGTACATTGTATTTTGTATATATGTATTGCAATATCTTGGTTAATAAATAATTTAAAAAAAAAAAAAAAAGAATGTAAAGCGTTATGTATTTTCCTTCTAACACAGTGTAGAGCGTATTTATCACCATGACAGAAAGGGAGACTCGACGATTTCTTTGACACATGAGCTGTTCCCAAAAGCGAACAAATTGACTCTACCTATGAGAAATAACTATTTGATCGCAAAGCCGTACAAATTACCCCAAGGGGTTAACGGACGGGGTACTGATTTTTGCAATAAAACACATTTCGTAAAATGAAACGACCTTTCTCGCAAAGGGTTTTGATTTATACGCCTGAATGACATCGCGAATTGATTTTGAATTTTCCAATACAATACAATTTTTCGCTGAATTTGATAGACTCGAATTAAATGATTTTCAGTAAAGGCCTACGAAATTAAAGGGAAATTCTGAAAGATGCCCTTAATTCTTAAAGACTGGATTGTCTTGCATATGTACGTTTAGTATTTTGACACTCAAATTAATGAGATAAACAAATTATACTTAAATAATGCTAGGAAATTTCAACTTGGAAATTAATTGAAAAACCGTCAGGCTGAAATATTGTCACAATGTAGAGAAGATTTTAAAATAATTTAATTGCTAACTAAATAACGTAAAAATACTGATTTTTAAAAATAGTTTCAATAATATATTACTTTGCGATGTTGAGGATAATAAGGTAAAAGTACACGAACTATAAAATTTAATTCAATTACACTTATGGACAAATACATAACGTTCTTAAATGTATAAATAATTAAAGCCATTACGTACATCATATATATATATATATATATATATATCTATGTGTGCTAAAAAATACCAGTCAATCATTTATGGGTTGTAATATTGGCTCTTTACTGCATTGTAGATATAGAAATTTAGACCAATGTACCATCACTGAAGAGTAACCCTTGAGTGTCTAGGTACTCGTAAGTATACAGGGTGGGGACTTAACTTACCTTAACCAGTGATCATTTGAAGTATGTAAAAATTTTGGTCTCAGGTGAGTCTTTAAAAGGCTTTTTTCACAATTTTTTTTTAAATAAAAATTAATCTTAGCTATGTTGTTATTTTTTTATGTTTTGGTTGAAAAATAAAAATAAAACTCAAAATGTCACCGAAGATATATAAAATATATTTGCCGATTTCATTCGTCTATTTGTTTTTATTTTTATTTTTTATTAATGAAATATTCCCGTTAAATAATGATTATTTATTATTTTTTTAAGAAATACAAACATTCCGGGATTACGAATAACCCAACAATGTTTGAAAATCTCCTACTACCACCACAATAAGCGGAAAATGTTGCTTGTGTCTTGATGGAGGACATAGCCAGCCGAAGAATCAAACACGCGACGTCTGGGTGGGACCCAAACGCGATGGCCACCCATCCACTGACCGGTCATCGTACAACAATGCAATGATTGATTTTTAAGTTTTTGTCTAAAATTAAATGTTTTATGACTTGGCAACTTTGTGAAAGGCACATTCATTTGAATTATCGTGAACTGATCTCATAAAAATCTTTTTATTTTATTTATTTAGTTTTTTAAGAAATTTAATTTAAATTAAATTTGATAATGGTATTATTTATACAGTTTGAAAATGAAATATATATTTTTTTAAATTATATTTCGCTTTTTTGTGAGATGCGATAGATGCCAACTTACGCTGGACTGACCATATAACTTATATCACAAACAAACTGAAACGAGTCATGCATCTGATAAAGACAATAAAAAACATATTTCCAATAACAATCCTCAGAACCATATTCTTTGCACTTTGCCAATCCATTATTACATATGGCATACTTGCTTGGGGAAGTGCAACGAATATAGCAATAGATCCATTAGAAAAAAATCAAAAGGCAACAATTAAATTAATCCTCCAAGTTCCTTGCTACACATACTCGAATGTAATTTACGAAACACTAGACGTCATGACAATAAGAAAACTCTACGCCAAAGCTGTACTATATTACTTCTTCCAACATAAACTTCACATTCAAATGCAACCTCAATTTGCAATTAAAACCAGGGCCTCAACAAAAAAAAACACTTAACATACCGATAACTCATACCTCACACGGGCAAAGACACTTCAAGTATTACGCAATCAAACTATATAACCTCATGCCCACCACACTGAAACAACTACTAACTACAAATCCATATACAATTCTTCACAAAAAACACATCAAAGACTTGATCAAACAACAAGGTATTCAATTTACTCAAAAAATCATAACACCTAACCAAACATAACCAAAAACAAATATTAAAAAGAAATAGTAGGCAATTATAACTTTGTTTTAAGACAAAACATTAAAATCACAATATTATTCATTCCATTGGCGTGTGGTCCCTAGAATAATATACCTACCTATTTATCAAAACTACTATCTATCTTGTACATAAACTAGATGCTATGTATAATTGTATGTATAGATCCTAACTGCAAATAATTTTTTTATTTTATGTATACGATACTGCCGCCATGGTCAACCCACAGTCTCCTCCTTGACAATATTAAGGAGGATACGGTGTTTCTACTTTTGTCGTCAGAATTTCAATTATTCCAAAACATGCGAACACCTCAGCACAGGTTCGCCTAGTGAGGTGTTCACAAAATACTACTAGGTACTTACTTATATACAGTTACGGATCATTAACATTTTTTTTTTCTTATTACTTAACTTGATATCTATGTATACCAATGTAATTATCTGTAATATGTATGTATGTTAAAGAATAGAAATAAATAAATAAAAAAAAATAAAAAAATAAATGTGGTAGGTACATATCTACGCTCCGCTAACCGTTTGTACCTAGAGAAACACCAAGCCGTGATTTTTTTTTTAGAAAGGAACGCCTGTTCCGTAATCGATTAGTGTATGTAATAAAATTAGCAGATCCGGCCACACGTTGCTGTGGCTAACGAAACACAACGTCATTACCCAACCTTTATAAAATCCACACTACCCGATTGCCAGCTGCCTGCTGCCCGTTGCCTAAATTGAAGATTTGAATTTTTCGGCTTTTCTCCACTATAATAAACATGTTATATAAACCTTCCTCTTGAATCACTCTATCTATTGGTGAAAACCGCATGAAAATCTAAGCGCACAGATATTTCAGCGACTTCATTTTATACTATGTAATGTTATATTGGTTCAAACAAAATATTGTTTCATTTAAACAAAAGATTACAACCAGCTACTTATCTCAACAAATGGATATTTCAACAAGCTAACAAATGGAATAACACGATATACTTTTGCAATATACGTCAACATCATCTTATCTAGGCCAAGTAGCGGAGGAGAAAACATTTCCTAGTAAATCGCTTATTAGCGTCAAACTCCTTTGCTCTGCAAACATGCAAACTTCGAAACCTTGTAAATGCCTTTGTTTGTTTAGCTTATTACAGTTGGAGAACACTCTGCTAAATCCGGGTCACAATAAACTAGAGCATGCACCCAAAATTATAAAGGCAACTTTACGCTAAGTCCGCAAATCTTCTAATCTTATCTATGTATTCTCGTACAGTCATAATCAACAATAATAACCAGATCTACCACCCACGAAAATGGTCATTTTAAGTAATAATCTATTAAATCTATAATATTATTATTATTATTATTTTTATATACAGAACATGCCTAAGTCATTAAAACAATCCACAGTGAGTACACCAGTAGGTACATAATATTATTTCAAATTCAAACATAATATTTCAGTCAAGAAGATTAGGGGACGGAGGGGGAGAGTAGAGTGAGATAAGTCAAAATAACAAGGGAACATTATCAACAAAGGTGATTACAGGATTATTTATTTTTCTTTTTTTTTTGACTTTTTCTAAGGTTTTATATTAGGTATTAATATTTGAAAGCTTTAACTTTTTTTTCTCTTTTTTGAAGCTATATCCTATCTCTAATAAATGATATGCAAACTCAGAATCTATACTATTATTACGCCAGCGATTGTACGGTTGAAATTTCAAAATCCGACTCCGAATACAACTCTGACGCCGCGCCTTAAGACTCAGTTCCCGGCCCCAAAAAGAAGAAGACGGAGAGATATGAAATTATGAATGTTAGAAGAGCGCGCTAACATTTACAACGATAAAATCGATGCAAAAAATTATGAACATCTTTAATAAAACACGACTCGTTTAAAATAGAGCTAAAATCTCGCGATAATTGTTTTAAACAGCATTTAAAGAAACGCTGTGTTTTCATACATATAACTTGTAAAATAACTGAAACAAACGTGTTTATAATAATTTTTGGAGCATACTTTGCGATTTTTTTCTATCGAGGGAATTTTATATAATTTGCGTTTGGGCGCAACTTATGTCTAGATATTGTCTTCAAAAATAACAGATATTTTTTGGAGAGCTTAAAAACTTCAAATGTTTAAGGGAGGTTTGTAAGAAATCGGTAGAAATTCGAATACCGTCCTCTTAAACAAAAGGTTTTCGTACGTGAATTTTATTACAAAGCTCCTGCCGTGACGCCAGCCGTCCGTCAGTCATACCTGCAAACGGGGGGTCACATTCATTACATTCTAAAAATGTCCTTCTATAGAATTCTCTAAGAAAAATGTTGATTCGAATAAAAATGATAAAAATACTTATTATAACACTTTTATTCATAGTTTCTAATAACAAGTACTTAGAAACAGGTAAGATACGTATACTATCGAATTAAAAATAGAAATAAGTCGAGAGCCTACAAAAATATTATCGCACTGCCGCGCCGGGCACATCGGTCGAACCTGCGCTATAGTCGAATTGGCTCTAGCAGGCCCGGAGTTTAAGCTTTCCGCAGGGTATTCCTTAATTAACTCTGAAAAACTTAATAATAAAATTTGGAATATTTCTGACTGAATCCCTAGGGAGCAACTTATTAATCGTTCACAAATTAACCGCTAATTTTATAGTTGGAAAAGGTTTTACAAAATTTTCAATCCTTTATGCGTAAAATATTTTAATGGTAAAGTGCTGTTTTTTATTATTTTTAAATACAAATAAAGTGCAACCCGTGAGCAGTCGTCTAAAAAATCTCTTAAAATCACGCATGTGAAGTTATCATTTCGAATATATGTAACTATTTAAGAACATGTTTAAGTAGAAACGTGTTATCTTGTTATTTAATTTATTTTTATTTTCCGTCTTGTCCTGATAAAGAGTGAGTGTGTATATTTTTATAATACACAGATTTTCTAAAAGACATAACTCAATATAGACGATTCCACTTAATCGCGACGCATTGGAATCCACATATTTTATCCCAAATATGCAGCTGTCCCAAATAAGCGAAGTTTAAGAAAGGTAATTTTTTTTTCGCACTATCATTACACAAGAGGCCCCAAGGAAAAAAAACCCTTTGTCATATTGTAGGGGATCTTTTTAATGAAAGAAAGGACAAGAATTTCCGGGAAGGAAAAAATATGTTTCAAACAAGTTTATTTTTGACAATCATTCAGTTTTCAGAACTCATCAATATTACATTCATCTAAATAAATTATTACAGCATAATTCTACGAGAATCTTGAAAAGTTATTCAAATCTGTTAAATTAACTTCGCCTACCTGAACAAATGTATTAATAATTCTTTTTTTTTATATTTCGTCGAAAATCTAATCTCGGAATTTAAAAATATTAACCTTCTTTTTTCATTTTCAGGACTGTCAAATATGATCTACAACATATTAATATAAAATATCAAAGAACATTTTATTTATTCATTTAGACCGTTTTCATCCTGTTTTCATCCCTTTAGGTAACAAGATACACGCTTTTTTTCAAGAATCAATCTTCTCCATAGCAGGGGTCGCCAATCTAATAAAATAAAAAGGTTTTTTTATGTGTTATTTCATTTGATACAGAACAATCCTGAACTGGTGGTAGCATACTATCGACATTTGGGAATGTAGTGAAGTATACGAAAGATAGGAGAAGAAGAAAATAAAGTAAAAGGTTGGAAGATAAGTTACTGATTTTTTTAATGTGAATATGCACATACGGCTATTCGCCACCATCCGGAGCCAGTGATATCTATGTATGTTGTGAGGCTAAGGGTAGTGGGGAGGGGAAGGAGATGAGGAAGAGGAAGGTGGGGAAGTTTCTGGTTAGTAAAATTTGGCGAAAGCCTGTTCAACAACTTTTTAATTCTGATTGGTGGTCTTATGTCAAGACAACACTGACTTTATTTTCCACTCAGAATCATGCAAATATACTATATAAATTTTTTTAAATTAGTTCATTAGTACCGTGGTTGTCTCCACTTTTTTATTTGTTCATTTTTTACTTCCTCGGTAAGTAAACAATGTTTGTAAAATATAATTACCATTCAGTGAAACGAAAAGTTTTGTTGTCTCCGACCCATCTTAACCAACAACAAAACACATCATGTATCTGATTTATCTTGTATTGATAATAATAAATCATCACAATTATTATTACTTTATTCCTGGTAGAAGTAATGTAATCCATGCTGGTGTAATACACAAAAAAATATAAAGGAATCAAAATTTCATAACACAAATGAAATGAAGAAAAATTATAGGTAAATTGAATAACAAAAAGAAGACGAATAAAAAAACTTTGTGCAACTCACACACGGTAGAAGTGAAACTAGAAAGTCGCTAGATGTCGCTTTCTTTTCTTTGCCTATGTCACTCCATATCTTTTGTCATGCAAATTCTTCTTTTCACTTCTGTTCACAACCTCCTTCGTCACTTATAGATGAGCGTAGGTATGTAGGTAAAGTTTTTAACCGTGAGAGAATTATCTGTTCTTACAAAGGTATCACCCAGTTATATAAAGAAGATAAATCTGCAGAATTTGGCATATTTGACATTAAAAATTACTGCCCATAACTAATTTGGAAAAACCTGTGCACAGCTCAATCAACGCCGGGAAATTTGGCTAGTTGTAGCATAAAAACAAATTCCATGCGCTGTAAACATTTCGCTGGGATTGCAATACCTAGGGTAACCGAAATAATTGTCTATAAGCGTGGTTGAATTGAACTCTTACGGCAACCGTTATGCTTGCGGGTATAGTGGATATTGTTCGATGTTATCTCGGCTTGTTATTTAATTTATTTTAATAATGAGTACCTACATTCTACTGAATACTAAGTTTGTGGTTTGTCTTGTTGCAGGTGTCATGGATCAGAAGAAAGGACCGCCACCTGATCACGGTGGGGGTAACGACTTACAACGCGGATCAGAGATATCAGATTATCCACCTGCAGCACACGGAGGTGAGAAATTCCTTGTCTTATTAATTTATTACTTATTAGTATTAGTTCATGGGATTCGAAATGCATTAAATTTGTAGATGTACTACGAAGTTTGTAAGGTTTCAACATAAGAGTCACTTACTAACTGATCATCACGCCGTTCCCCGCAGGGGTAGGCTCAGAGAAAAAACACCCCAAATTACTCTATCTTGGCACAAACTCAATGTTTCACTTACATTCATACAACATCTCATATTTACTTCTACTGTTATGACTTATGACATAGTCATTGGTTCACTTGATCTTGCCTTGTCTTTCCCCGACTTCTTCTACCGTCACATATTAGCGTTATATATTATCTTTCACTCCTTTCTTCGTTCATTGATTGCTTCGTTCTAAATTGCAATAGGTATTCATGTTTCCAAAATATCTTGTCGACTTTTATTACCCAACACCAGGACCCTAACTTATCAAAATTCCCCGATTCTGAGACTGTAAAGTCTTGTAAATAAATATTCTGATCTGGGAGATGTAATTCATCTTAAAACAAATCAATATAAATATTGTTTGTCATTACTTTTACTTTTTTCTGCATACAAATCTACCAATCCATAAACCTTCTACCATTTTTTTTATATGGAATATCTTTCTATGTAAGGAAACTTAGTTAACCCGTTTAATTCAGGAGACCATATTTGTCCCAGCTCACATACGTCTCAAAGAAATCGTTGTTTCTCCCTTACAATCATAGTGAAAAGTATAATCTAAACTGTATTGAAAAGGTAAACAACACCTTTTATAATATTCTAATCGAAATGTTTATGTTCCTCAAATAAATATACATCAAGATTCTAAGAATATGGGGATATTAATATTACAGAATCTTTTTACTACTCTTTCACAAACTAATGGATTTATTTTGTAAGAGAGGTTTTTTTTACATTAACTCCACACATAAGGCTATGAGGAAAAAAAATCTCTCAGCGTCTACATAATCTGAGATGATGTGTGGAGGGTCTTTTTGAGGAGAGGAAGGAATGAAAATTAGTCTTTGTAGTGTATCTAAAAGCTTCCACCTCTTCCAGACACAGGTGGCAGTGCTAAGAGCTGTCCTTAGATTCCTCTAGATGGCAGGTAGTTAAGTTCCTGTGGGAACCGACAGAGGGTCAAGCAGCTTTGGGTGAGTGCTCACTGGAACCCTCTGGAATCCTTTCAGCCAGCTTTTAGTTAGGTCGACTAACGTGGTCAACATTGTAACAAGAAAACGACAGTACACTACAGTCTTGAAGAGACCCATGTTGTAGGAAAGAGCAAATACAGAGGCCGGAAAATCGTTCCACAGCCGAGCTGTTAAACACAAAAACGAGTCGAAGAAGCGACCCGTTCTCATGTGTCAAATGTCAACCGTGTGCATATGTTGGGCACGCGTTTGGCGTGTTTCCCGACTATGCACCGGTGCCGAAGGGATTAATGACGCTAGTTCCTTGGAGCATCTTCCATTGTAATACCGGTAGAACAAAAATAGCATTCCCACCCTAAACCTGTGCTCTAAAGATTATAATCTGTTAAGATGGGAGAATCTATCAAACGGACCGCCCGAGGTCGGGTCGAGGGTATTTTTCAGGTATTTTGGAGCTCCAGACCAGAGGTGGCTGCCAAACTCAGTAAGCAGTTGTGTACTATTAAGGTATCTACGGGCTCTGTACAGTACGCCCAGTTTTTGGGAGGCTAACTTTACTCTGGCTTCCTTCCTCTGGAGCCCCCATATCTGAGCTGGTCACTTAGAGTTACACCAAGCATACCAATGGAGAGCCTGTTCGAAAGATTGCTTACGTTGAAGGAGACTACGTTTATATAAAAAAGTGATTTATATTAAAAAAAAGAATAAAACATTGAAAGACAACTAATAAACTAAATAAATTAGATGTTAGAAATATATTTCGGTTCTCACACAAAGAAAAAGAATGCATGAAGCCAAAAATCACCGTTTAAATGATGAGATTACTCCCCGTCCCATCCCTTATTATATCAACGAACTAATTCACGTTTTTTATTGTTGTTAAAATGAATTGCCTTAAAAAAACACGAACGAACGTGCTTTATATGTACAATGTACATTATGCACCTACGTATTACTGAGATTATAGTGTAAGCATAAATCGTAAAATTTCGACTATAACAACCTAATACACGATAATATATTGCGACACATTTTCCGCAAAACACATTAACAAATTGAATAAATCACAACGATTTACGAAACTGCACAAAATGTCCTATCTGCAAACCTACAGACACAACATAAAGACCCGGTGCGGGTAACGTAGTATCACCGCAAGAATGAACCTAGTGTCACCCCAAGAATGAACGCGGTGTCACCCCAAGAAGTAGTAATCCTCAAACTAGATTTTGGATAACTTCCTATCTAATTTTGAGAAAATATTTTAGGTATTATTAGCGGCACTCGACTCTTGTGTAAAAACGGGCAGTCCGTTTGATAGATTCTCCTAACTTAACCAACGGATTGCAATCTTTAGAGTACAGGCATTAGGTGGGAATGCTGTCCTTTTTCTACCGGTATTACAATGGAAGATGATCCGAGGAACTAGCATCATCGATCCCCTCGAAACCGGTGCATATTCGGGAAGTACGCCAAACACACGCCCAATATATGTACGTGGTTCACATTAGTCACATGAGAACTGGTTGTTTCTACAACTCGTTCTTGAATTCAACAGCACGGAATGATTTGCCGGTCTCTGTGTTTCCTCCCTCCTACAACATGGGTCTCTTCAAGACCCATGTTCACTTTTTCCTGTCCTCAAAAAACCATCCATTCACATGACATAAGCCCTGAGGGAAATTATTTTCTTCAGGGTCTCCTGTGTGAAGTCAATGTAAAAAAAAAGTAAAGGGAGTATGGCCTCTTATCCAAAGAATCGACAACTTAACGAAATCTGGGGCTCTCTTAAATTTGGTTGATCAATTAACGACGAAACTACCTCAGTCAGTAAATACGTTTTTCGAAATCTTCCAAATTACTTATTATTTCTTAATTATTTATTTATGTACACACAACAATAAAATGCAGAAAAAAACATTAAAAAAAATTTAGTCAATTATTGATCGATTCTTCAAAAATTGTATTCAGATTTTGCGTTTATTAGTTATCGTTTATTACAAAAAAATGAACTATCCAATCCATTTATATTATGTTTTGAAACACCTTTAAAATCATTAACATAATATCATTTTTTTTACTAATTCACGTCAATCACAATGCATGAAAGAAATTCTGGGGAATCTCCAACCGAGCTATAGTTAGAGTTAGGAATGAAAATGTTATGTTGGGTATTATTTATACTTTTCAATACATTACAGAAAATAAACAACAAATTTTTTTGGGGAATCCCTGTCCGACCAAGCCATATAGCTATATACTATATAAATAACAGTGTTTATGTGTAAAATATTTTTGTGGCAATATTCTACCTTCGTAAGTTCTTTTCACGATCGGGTGTCACCTCCCATCGGATGGCATCCAGTGCGGGCCGCCCCTTACTACGCCACTGCATACATTCAATAGCAAATTAGTAGGTAGGTTTGTGTACCAGCAGGTTACAAACTGCGAGCAGTATCCGCTTTAAATTGAATTACACGGTTTTTGCTTCCGGCAGAGTAACGAACCGGCATTATTCATGCTTTTAGCACTTTTAGCGAGAGTACTTTTGAAATTCAATCTGGAACAATTAAAATTTAGAGCAAATTACGATAGTTGTTTCGAATGGACGGGGATTATTGCACTCTCTGTACTGGGCAGGTTGTATGGAAGTAAAACATTTTATTTTCAATTAATGCTTACCATTTTTATTTAAATAGGGAATTGGTATGATAATGAGGGAATCAAGTCAACGACCTTTATTGCTTTTGTAGAAGTAAAATTGTGGTTTGGGACATCAAAGAAATTGTGTTTCACGAGTCTATTCGATATAATTTTATGGCTTGCCTGCCAATGTCAGGTCATGAAATAGCCATTTCATAGATAAAGTATCATGAACAGTATTTAAGGACTCTTATAGATACTAAAATGTCGTAAAAGGCTACCTCAAAGTAATTCTACCAGTTAGGCTTGAATGAGTTTATAGGAAAGAGAAACGATGCTTTAAAATGATACTTTCTTAGCACAATAGATGAAGGAAAAATAATGTAGTACCTAATAATTAACACGGTTTGTTGTAAAACATTCAAAATCCTTTTGATACGTAGTCGAAATAAGCCACACCGGGACACTTCTTCATATAAAGGATGTTTCAATAAGACAGATCGATGATAACAGTAAATATGACATCGTTAAAAAAAATCTTTATTGAATCATGTTTCATATAAAAATGTAAAATATAATAAATGTATTGTTACTAAATAAAAAAAAAAAAATAAAAAAGATCATATAATCATATTATTTGGCACACGGCAGTTATGTATGAAAGATAATAACATCCAAATGTTCGCCAAGGTTTTAGCGGCACACCCCTACTCGATGGTCAAAATATTAGATAATATCTATTCATAATTGCTCCCCGGTCTCACCAATATGGTTTATTATCTCATTCTTCAGCTATTGAATTGCTGTTGGCTTATTGGCATAGACATTAATCTGGAGATAACCCCAAAGAAATAAGTTCAAAGGCTTCAATTGGCAGGATCTTGGTAGTTAACTGACTGTTTCGACAGATAATGCGACCTTCTCATTCAATAAAGCCATTTTTTCCATGTATTTCGGGCATGTGGCGCCGGCTTGTTCAAACTAAAAATCTTCGACTACCATAGGATCTAATTCAGGATATAAAAAGTTGGTTATCATGGCACAGTAACGTTCACCATTCACCGTTACAGAATTGTGGCATAATTTTTCATGAAAAATGGTCCAATGATTTCGTCAGCAAAAAACGTACACCAAACGGTGACCTTTTTTAGATGCATCGGCTTAACAAGAATTGTCCTTCGATTTATATCAGCCAAAATGCGGTATTATGCTTATTAAAAAAAATATCGATTAAGCTGTCCAAATAATCGCGACGTGCGTGGAATGCATTTTTGTTTAAATGCCCATTTTTGTAATAGGTTTCAATAATTTTAACAGGTTGTTTGATTTTTAATCTTTCCGTATTTGAAATTGTCAAAGAGATTACTTATAAAATATCAAAAACATTTGACATTCAAGCCACATTCACATTTAACATTGATACAAGCCATTGGATCGCCCTTTATATTCAGTTAGATTATGTATGGCGGACGTCCTCGGTGTTGCACTAGCTTTTCGCAAAGATTTTGAAAAATAGATAAAAACAATAGTTTTTCTCTTATTTTGATCGATATGTTTGCAAAATTTCTTTAAAAAAAAAAAAAATTCATTAAGGCGAGGGGAAATGAGATGAAGGTAGTTTTGAGAAATATCGTGTAAACGGTGACCTTCCTATTATTTTGAAAGTATACAAAATTTCAACAACCTCAAAGTAGATCTGTAGATTTAAAAAAAAAAAATCAAATTGACGCCGCCTACCACAAACCAACAGATGCGTTCCTTTGCATAAATAGGTAGAAAGATAGAAGATAGACTATTATTGACAAACTGGTGACAGACAAAAAAAAACAATATCATAGATATGATCAGTTACATTTCAGTGCTACAACAGTGCGGTCGTACAGTTTCGTATAGTGCACTGCCTCGAGTATCGAGTATTGTTCTACACTTCGGGTATAACATGGATGATATTCTAGAAGATATTAAGTGCGATATCGCAAAGATCACATCTGTTAAAGATTCAAGAATAAAACTGAGTTTGGAAAACAACTTAAAGAAACTAGAAGAAGAAATCAAAACGGAAAATCTTATCCTACAAAAAAAATTATTAATCTACAAGAGCAAGTTATAACAAACAATGAACACTGCAATGAGAAATTAGAGAGTTTCGTGACAAAAAATATGAAAAAATATGCGCAAGCCGCTACAATTAATAAAATCGAGAAACAAACTCCACAAAAACAAGCCATCATTATATCAAAAACTTAAAACATGAAGGCTGAAGAAATGAGAAAAATAATCGAAAAAAACATGGATGTAACTAAAATGCAAGTCGGTGTAACTGCATAAAAAAATGGTGATTAAAAACTCATAATCTTATATGTAAAAAAAGAAGACGCACAAAAATAAATTGAACATTTGGCAGACAAGACATTAAAGCTGAAGAAACAAAAAAGAGAAAACAAATAATGATCGTGAAAAGATTACAATCAAATTTAACAGAGGATGAAATTGTTTTAGGCATAACCCAGCAAAATGAGGTTTACAAAATTACTGTAAAGATGATTTGAACTCATAAAAAAAATCAAATTCAAAAAATTTGACCAACAAAAGACGTACTTTCAAACTACTTAATACAAACGTCAGAAGCCATTAGAAAAATCCTTCTTAACTTTGAAAAAATAAATATAAAATACCAAAGAGTCCCAATTGACGACCTTAACCCCCTGACGCAGTGTTACCACTGCTTGAAATATGGTCACACTGCCCTAAAATGCCCGAACGGCACACAACCACCTACCTGCCCCTACTGTGCACAAGACCATACCCTAGAAAAATGCACAGAGAGAAACAACAAACCAACCTGCTACAACTGTTCCAGCAACAATAAACATTTCAGGGCGAACAGAAACAACAAAAGAATGTGAAATCTTAAAAATAATAGAAAATTAGAAAGGAGGTTCGTCTCCCGGTTTTGATTATATTATGACACACATGTTAAAATCTATGAAACCTTACTTAATAAAACCTATCACTTAATAAACTTAAGTTTAACAAATGGAATATTTCCAATGAATTATAAAAACACAATAATATCACCTATTTACAAATCTGGAGATCCACATCAAGTAAGGAATTATCGCCCAATATGTCTGATTTCTAATATAGGAAAGATCTTTAAAAAAAAGTTAAAAAAACAATTAGTAAATTTCCTAGAAAATAATAAAATACTACACAAAAACCAGTTTGATTTTATAAAATCACGCAGCACACAATATGTTATTGCTAACGTAACTTCATACATTCACGAATCATTAGATAAAGGTAAAAAATGTGTGGGTATGTTTATTGACCTCAGAAAGGCATTCGATAGCATATCCCATGATATGCTATTAAAAAAATTAAATAATATTGGCATAAAAGGCAACGCGATGAAATGGATCACCAACTACCTAAAAAACCGCCCTCAAGTGGTAAAAATCAATCGTGATAATAGTGATCAAGAGATTTCAAGCTTTGAAATCCCGCAAGGTACAGTGCTTGGACCAATACTATTTACCATATATGTAAATGATATATTTTATCAACCTTTACATGGTCAAATAACATCATACGCCGACGATACAGTGTTAATAATAAGTGAAAAGACTTGGGAAAATGTAGAATTAAAAGCCATAGAAGACATCAACATGCTTAAGAATTTTTCGACACTAATTTACTATCACTAAATAGTGAAAAAACATTTGTAATTCCATTTGCAATCCATCCAAATGATGCTCCTAAAAATTTTAACATTGTCATACATGATAATACTAAAATTCAAAGCCAAAACCATTGAAAATCAAACTGTACAATACTAAAAATAACAAATAAAATTAAATATCGAGGAGTAATTATCGATAAAAATCTGAAATGGAAGGAAGAAATATGTCAAGTAGTAAACAAAATTAGAAAATTAATTTATATATTTTTAAGAATTAGAAACTTTCTGTCGATAAAAAATCTATACTTAATCTACTATGCCTTAGTTCAATCCACTTTACAATACGCTATTATTGGTTAGGGATCCGCGTATAAATGTAACCTTCTTCCAATAGAAATTGTACAAAGAACAATTATTAAAATTATATTTAAAAAAAAAATCCTTAGACTACCCAACAGAATGAATGTTTGAAGAATTTTAAGTACCTACATTTAAAGATTTATATATTAAAAATTCAGTAATACAAATTACAAAAGAAAAAGATAAATTTCAATTTTAAAATGAAAACAAGGTAAGGAGGGGCAGGAGAGATTTGGGAAGGAAGAAGGTTTAAGTGGTGGGTAGGAATCTGGGGTTCAGTGTGTCCTGGTCATCCGCCTTCACGACCTAGATAAACCTCACCCCGTGAACCCGGGTACCCCTGCTAAATCACCAAACTTACCAAACCATTTGGGGTGACCTATGGCAGAGGTGTAGGTTATCCAATAAAGGTTCTAATATTGCGGAGCGGCGGTACCATTCCCGCCTCCCAAATTATAAACGCGTTACGTTAACATTAAATTAAAATATAGCGAGCATTTTCTTCTATTCAGGTTTTATTGGGTAGTTTACATTAATACGGGCGACAACTGATTAAGTTATATTAGTTATACACTGATTACAAGTTGTAATTGTTAGGTATGCACTTATAAAATATGTAAGTAGGTTTGGAAAAACACTGAGTTTTAAATTACAAATTCACAATGTAAACATAATTGATTGTGTATATGTCTTCTAATTCAGCGCTCCGATTATTTTCATATTCCAACGAGAATGTATTTTTTCCCATAAACTAAGTGTCATCGTAGTTATTCTATGAAACGAGTTTATTTATATCACCTGTTCCAATCTAATGGCCTGCCCAAACCGCAAGTCGACCCTGTATATAATTCATTCAACAACTTTGCAATGAATTAAACATAACAATGGTATGGTCAACGGTGATATTAACTATATTATATATTATGTAAATTAACACAGATACTACAGTATTTTATAACAACACTTGTGTCAACCTCTACATGTTATTACCATGATCTTACTACTAAGAAATCCGTTACACGTCTACGTCGTTCAGGCGCTCTAGCACGGCGAAATCGATAACTCGATACAATTTCCGATGATTTTATATCGATGGCCCGAGCACGGTTTTAATGTTGGCAGCCGAACTGAAATTGACAGAAAATAAATAAGAAATCGATATACGTTGGCAACACTGAAGATATTTTCTATGAGTTGAAACTTAGAAATAATGTCAAACGTCAAATAATTACGTAAAAATATCAATAAATTGGCAATGTTGAAATGAAATTCTATATATTTGCATCAAATTAAACATGTTTTTTAAAGCCCAAAACTAAATACGTCTTTCGCACAGCATTATTACACTTACCAGGGAAGAACTTTTTTCAATCATCTACCAGAAGAAATCAGAAGCATTAATGTTAAAACCCGTATACTGCTCTCTGTCAAGAAAGCACTTCACCAACATTCGCAGCCTGCACAAAAACTTAAACTCAGTCCACCACCACCTTCTCACCCAACGTCCCAACCTTCTCTTCCTTTCCGAAACGCAGATAGCTGAGCCTACAGACGCCTCCTATCTGGATTGCCCGGGTTTCACCCTCATGGGAAAATTCAGACACAAAGGAGGTGTCTGTCTCTTCAACCGAGCTGATGTCAACTGTGTGCGGCTGTTGAATTTGGAAAACTCCAAATTCGACGTAATGTGGGTGCGCGTCAATTTTGCCAGTACGGTAAGATTTTACGCGTGTTTATACCGCTCACCGAACCTTAGCGTTTCAGATACGTCCGAACTCTTCAAACAACTAAGCAATACTGTTGATGACCTCTTGCCCCGCTTCCCTACGGCAGAGTTTGTGGGCCTGGGGGACTTCAATGTTCATAACAAACCTTGGTTAAAGTTCTCAGGACCAACGGACTCGGCTGGACGAGAGGCGGAATCTTTTGCCCTCTGCTACGGACTGGAGCAAAAGGTTCAGGAGCCTACAAGGGTTCCTGATGTCCAGACTCACCGTTCCAATCGGTTAGACCTGTGTTTAACCACTGTGCCACACGGTTACAATATTGAGGTCACAGCGCCTCTTGGATCGTCCGACCACTACCTGGTGACGACGTCAATTTCCGTAACCTTCAGACCGCCAAACGAGCGGCTGAAGAGAAAAGTGTGGCACTATAGATCAGCGGATTGGTTTGGTCTGCGGGCTCATTTCAATTCTTTCCCGTTGTCAGCTGTCTGTTTTCGGACTTCGGATCCGTCAAGATGTGCCCAGGAAATTGGTGAAGTCATCACATCCGCAATGGATGGCTTCATCCAACCCACTGTCAAATAAACTGGTGTGGGCTCAAAGCCGTGGTTCAGTCGACAATGCTCCTAAGCAGTGCGATGAAAAAACGCGGCTTACCGAGCCTACAACACATCTCGAACGTCCGAAAACAGAATAGTATATAACAAAATGGCAAAGGAATGCAAGAGGATCATTAACAGGTCAAAATTCGAACACGACCTGCAGATCAGCAGAAAGTTGGATGCCTGCCCACATGGCAGCAGAGCGTTCTGGTCACTTGCGGGCTCAATAGGTCGCAATTTCTTCAAACCCAGTCTGCCACTTCTTACCAGACCTGACGGCTCTCTAGCAAATACCGCCGCCGAAAAGGCTAACTTATTAGGCAAAATTTTCGCGGAAAACTCGACCCTCGATGATCAAGGTGCTATCCCGCCGTCGATTCCTCATTGCGGTTTTCGTATGAAAAAGCTGAGGATCCGGCATCGGGATGTACTTCAAGTCTTACGAGGGCTTGATGTTAAAAAAGCTAGCGGGCCTGACGGAATTCCTGCCCTGGTATTGCAGAGGTGCGCTATAGAAATAGCTCCAATTTTGACGAAGCTATTCAATATGTCCCTGAAATCTGGCTCTGTGCCCTCTGGTTGGAAAGAAGTGATCATTCACCCCATTCCAAAGAAGGGTGACCGCTCCAACCCAGCCAACTACCGCCCCATAGCGATCACATCTGTTCTGTCAAAAGTGATGGAACGTGTGATCAACGACAAACTGCTCACAAACCTCGAGAAGAACAAAATTATTAACGACCGTCAATACGAATTCCGGCGGAACCGCTCGTGCGGTGATCTTCTCGCGTATGTGACGCATGTTTGGGGACGGTGCCTGGAACGTTTTGGTGAGACCCAAACGGTTGGACTGGACATTTCCAAGGCCTTTGACCGGGTTTGGCATCGAGCGCTTGTCAACAAACTGCGTCCGTACGGACTTCCCGCATCCTTGTGTGCGTGGATTGCCGACTTTTTGAGGGGGAGGTCGATTCAGGCGGTTGCTGACGGTTTCATCTCTTCCTCGCATTCGATAAATGCTGGCGTCCCACAGGGATCGGTTCTGTCTCCGAATTTGTTTCTGTTGCACATCAACGACCTCTTGTCATGTGCACCGATTCATTGTTACGCGGATGACAGTACAGTCCATGATAGCTTTTTTTTTGACAAGCCTCCAAAGAGCACACAAACCCCAATAGCTCGGAGGGCTTTGAAGCAGAAAATGGACGGTTACCTCGAGAGTGTTTTCTCTTGGGGTAAGAATAACCTCGTCGAATTTAATGTTTCAAAGACCCACTCATGTTTGATAACGTCTAAAAGGGATCGAAATGATAATCTAGTCTCCTTCAACGGAAGCATTTTTCCGAACGATTGATATGCTTGGTGTTATTCTAAGTAACCAGCTCAGGTATGGGGGCTCCATCGAAACCAGAGTTAAATTAGCCTCACAGAAACTGGGCGTACCGTACAGGACCCGCAGATACTTTAATAGTACACAACTGCTAACCCTGTACAAATCGCAAATGCGCCCCACGGTTGAATTTGGCAGCCAACTCTGGTCTGGAGCTCCAAAATACCTTAAAAAAACCCGCGCAGAAACGGGCGGTCCGTTTGATAGATTCTCCCATCTTAACAGACGGATTGCAATTTTTAGAGCACAGGCGTCAGGAGGGAATGCTGTCCTTGTTCTACTGGTATTACAATGGAAAACGCTCCGAGGAACTAGCGTCGTTGATCCCCTCGGCACCGGTGGATAGTCGGGAAACACGCCAAACACGCGCCCAACATTTGTACACGGTTGACATTAGTCACATGAGAACGGGTCGTTTTTACGACTCGTTCTTGAGTTCAACAGCTCGGATGTGGAACGATTTACCAGCCTCTATGTTTCCTCCCTCCTACAACATGGGTCTCTTCGAGACCCATGTTAACTCCTTCCTTTCCTCAAAAAGACCCTCCACACAGCATCCTCAAAGATGACATAGGCCCTGAGGGAAATTATTTTCCTCAGGGCCTCCTGTGTGGAGTTAATGTAAAAAAAAAATTAAAAAAAGACATTTTAAAAATATTCTTAATAAAAAAACTATTGTCACTTAATTAATCCTTAATATCCTCAGTTTTCCATAATATTCTTTCTTTTTTTAAACACACACTATTATCAAAATAAATACTACAGCGAACATATATTTACGTACAATGAATTATTTTAGTACTACCTAATAACAAAATTTATGTACACTCCCCTTCCATACACAAGCAAATGCTTTCAATGGAAGAGTAGTAAAAAAAAACCTAAGATGTAAAATTATTATTGTGTACCATGTAAAACAGGTTATTAAAAAAAATTATTATAATAATGACTCTGAAAAAGCAACGACGTACCTTCCGGATTAAAAATTGCAATTTAAGATGATATTAGGTCGTCCAAGGAAATATAATAGGATATTGGGACACAAGAGCAACGACAAATGAAACACAGTCCTTTGACTATTCAATCCTTCATAATATAAATACAAAAATCCGGAATGAACCGAGGGTTTGTGCATTTTAAACTAACAAAAAATATTTTGTTCTACTCTATTTTAAAAATATTCTAAATAATCTTCTTTAAAAAGTTTTCAGAGTTTCGAACAGCGCCAGGCGTTGTGAATGTTTTATTACAAAATGTGTTATGTAAAACCACAAAGCTTCGACAAAAATAACTTATTTTCACAGAAAACAAATTTTATAACCATCTAAAAGATTACTCAGAAACACTGGCTTGCAAAACACAAGAATATTTAAGTAAAAAAAAATTGCCTTTTGGTTATTACGCCTCATTATGGAAAAATATATAAAAGAAAAAGTAGGAAAACAAAGGTTTTAAATATGTCTGTAAAAATAGAAAAAGTACCTAACTTATTTTTTTATATTATGTCGTCACCACGATGGCTTACATTGGCTTCTTGATACCATGGAAGCCTTGTAATGATAATTATATAAATCATATCGAGTGATGCACGATTATGATACAGTGCCCCAAGTTGTTAAGTTCTAGAAAACCCTTAGAAGTCACTTTTTTGCCTTATATACAGGAGGCCCTGAGGAAGATAAGGAGAGCAAGTTCTGAGAAGGAAATAGGTATGAGGGGTGGGAATCTGGGGTGGGAAAGTGTGTCCAGGAGTGAGGGACGAACGAATCCATCCCTTTAACCACGGTGTAAGGTGATGGGTCAAGGGATTCTGGATGGAGCGGGTACAATACCTCCCTCAACCAGACCCTCTCGATCCGGCCCACCACGTAGCAGGTGGGCAGACGCTTCGGCCGCCAAACCTAGACAAAGCTCACCCCATGAACCCGGGCACCTCTGTTTGTCATCAAAGTCAGAGGTGTTGGTTATTCAATAAATGTTTTCCGGGGCGGCGGTACCCGTACCCACCTCCAAAATAGTAGTATCACTGCATTTTAAACGAATTGGTTCACAAGTTTTGCGCTGCGTCTACGTAGGTGATTTCGATTTGATTTTGATTTTCGATTCGAAACGAATGAAAAAATAGTAAATGATACCTAACTCGACTTGGTATGCGGGGTGAATATTCTGGGGGTCAACGCGTCCAGGAGTGACGGACGTATGAATTTATCCCTCCCATTGCGGTGCAAGGCGACCGCGACGGTTCGAGAGTCTGGCTGGAGAGGTCCAAGGTGTGATGAAACGCGTTAATCCACAGTGAATAAAAAAAAATGTCATAGCTTTCACCTTACGAATTGGACCAGCTAGAGCGATCTTGAATTTATTCTCACAGAAGGAAATCAAAACAGTGTTTTGGGAAAGTTTAGTTCATAAAGAAAATTAAATGAAATTTAGAATTGCAATGGAGAGCCCAATTAAATTCAAAGCTCAACGCTCCGTTCAGAATCAAAGGGTACCACAAAATAAAAGTAATTAAATTCCCATACCATAAATCAATAAAATCACACAACGTTTGGTGGAATCTATTTACAACATAAATACGACAAATTTACGTTCAAGGTCGTAAATAACGTATTAATTAGTTAATTACTTATGTCTTTAAAGATATGAAGTACAAGGCAGCTTTAAATAGCTTTCTGTAGTTATCAAAGAAAAAAAGGGTCCAATTTTCATGGACGCTTGTGTGTCGTAGGGGAGAAATTTTCCACCCATACTTCACACACACATGTAAAGCTTTAGACAAATTTAAATATCGATCAGAGCCAAGAGAAAACTTAAAGAAAACTTGAAAGGCTTAAAAGAAGCCAAAAAGAGCGACCATCACAAAGGCTGTCCGCCAAATGACCTCTCCCGATCCCTCCCGCCACCAAGGCGAAAATGTTTGAGTGTGCCCCTTACCATTTATTCGATAACCTATATCTCTGCCATATATCATCTACATTTGGTGACTTGACATGCTGGATTCATGGAGTGCGGTTTATATAGGTTTTGGTGGCGAATTCTTTTGCGCACATACTGTGTGGCGGGTAGACCTCTCCAGTCGGACTCTTTAGACCTAGACCCATCGCCTTGCACCTCAGTGGGAGGGATGGATTCATACGTTCGTCACTCCTAGACACGTTGACCTCCAAATTTCTATTCACCCCTCATGCCTTTTTTTTCAAAAACTTCCTCTCCTTCTTTTCCCTAACAAGACCCTCCACACAGTATCCCCAAACATGATATTCCACAGGGCGTTTTGTGTGAAGCCAATGAAAAAAAAGTTAATTATGATTTGAATGTGTAAGATTTTTGACAATATTTGTTTCTGAGACTGAAGTTTTTTATTCTGAGTCAAATATTTTATAAAAAATTTTGCATCACCAATCGTAAAATTAGAATATCCCGCAATTTTTCATGGATCTGCGCTGGTAATAGTAATAATAACATACCGTTTTGTACAGCGCAGTTTCGTGTTATTTCACTTCATTTGCGCTTTAACATAATATACTGTTGTGACTATTATTTCAAAATAACACATTGTAAGGACGTTTATACAATATTGTGTGTTGGAAGATCATTAATAATATTAAATTCCTCAAACCTTAAAATATATTATTTTTTTAGAAATAATGGAGAACGACTTTCAGGTTGCCCGTAAAGTGCACACTCAAACGGTAAATACTGACTGGTCGCAAAAGTGTTGCTAATGTTTGTTCGGCGGAGGGACCTTTAGATAAAGTAGGAGAAAGTTTGTGAACAGCGTGTGTTCTGTGTGCTTCTGCTGACAGAGGCGAACTAGTCTGACATTTTCTGTGAAGTGATTAATGCCTGTGTGGGAACAAGCCGTATGCGCGCTGTACTTCCAGAATACCTGAAACATGCCCAAAGTAGACGGATGCCAGCGGAACACCCATACACGGTGATGTTGGTTATACGAGAACAGGTCATTCCTTCGACTGTATTTAAGTCGGCTCTTTTGTGGAAGAAGCTACCGGCAGCTATTTTTCCTCGATAGTATGTGTGATCTAGTTTTCTCTAAGATCCGCATTTACAAATGGCTTCTTATACCTATCTTAATCCGCCTCATAACTCTACTTTACCGTGTGAGGATATAGTCCCCTGTCTTTACATTATATAATATATATATAGTCGCTCTTGTCAGGTAGAAAAAATAAAATAAAAATAAGGTGTGGATGAACTGCCAGTAATCTGTCGCTAAAGTAAATAAAATACTTGAGTAAGTTTATTTCAAAAGTAAGAATAACAAAATAGTATTTTGTGGTGGATTCCATGACAACGCAACAAGAAAATTCATTAAAAGCGAAGAAAAAAAAATCCTCACTTTTTTTTCATAACTTTTAATGATTTTTCGAAGAAGTCATAAAGTGTCAATTTGTTGAGTTGGTCGGTCACCGTTGAGATGATGCGTGAATGAAAATGATAAAATGAGTGGATTCCAAGATGGAAACATGTGGTGGTCTACTTTTCCCACCTACTCTACCGGAAAAACGTCGTGATTGTTAATTGTATAACACAAAACTGTTTACATGTTCTACATAAATAGGGTTGTTGTGGCGGACTCGTAATGGATGCTTTCATAATTCCCACGGTTACGGCACGGCGACGGTACAAAAAAGGCAATAAATTTACTCTCTTTATCACAATAACGTTGCAGCTCTTTCCCACACACTAAATAATAATGAGACAAACGAAGAGATAAATAATGTACCTACGTTACGTATGTCAACTTCCTTTAAAGGAAAAAAAAGTTATCATTTTCTTGAATCGCCCACGCTCTTAGCAAAGAAAACGAGATGCCGCGTGCCGTTACCGTCGCCGTACCGTTGCCGTGGTAGTTATAAAACCAGCCAATGCTGGACGATTTTGCTGGAGGTTGGTTTCGGGATTTCCTGTGGCCGAAAGAGTGTCTAAACACCTTGGAAGAAATTTTATAAATGGTATGTGTAAATAGTGTATTGTTGTATGAGTGTGTGCGTTTGGCTTTTCGTAAATTGCAATGTAATTGCTGCAAACGTATTTGTCTGGGGCTATTTTTTTCTTCTTGTTGATTCCGGAACTCTGAGAGGGTAGTGGAATACTACGAGTTCCGTATTATTATAATATTATACGAAGAATATATCAAAGAAAATTGGGTATTTCCTTATACTCGACAACTTATTTCTGTGAGGGACTTCTCAAATAATAATAGGTTTACGATAATTAAGCTGCAAGTCAGCGGACCTGTCGAGAGGGAAAGAGATATGGCCGCTCACTTATCAGTGCTTTTGTCGCTGGCACCCATATACATGGGTACCGATACTGGCTATCGAGAGAAGTACTTCCCTGCTGACATCTAACGATTTCGGATAGAAAGATTAAATATAATAATATAATTAAATTTTCACTCGTGGTTAGACGCGTTCCGGAACTGGCGATCCGTTAATTTTATTAGTGTTGGAATCCAGGAAAGCGCCCTTCTTCCTGCATATTTCAAAAAATAAATAAACAAGTTTTATTCATGAAACAAAATCAATATTGGGCACAAAATAAATCCGTGTTGTCCGCTCCTGCCCACCTACTACTAGCATTCCGGTATCACATAAAGTGCAAGTTTCGTAACGTTATAATATTACGTTAGTGTTTTATTTGTGCTGCAATACAGAGAGTGTTGCAAATGAGTTTGAAAATACGCCAGATTTAAAGCTCGTACTTGATGCGGGTTTGAAACTGAGTTAGATGGACAATTTCTGAGCGTTTTGTTGAGTGAAATTAAAATTAGTTTAGCAAAATCACTGTGTAGTGTTTTGGATAATGGCCAAGTGGGGCTCACAACTTTTAAAAGTTTGCTGTTAATACACCTTTGATAACGATGTGGCTATTTAAATTGGCATTTAGTAGTATGTTTTTGGGAGGATAAAATTGTCGCACAATATTGTTAATTTGTTTATTAAGACGTACACAATACATTTCGAAACAAGTTAAAAGGTATTATAAATTAAATTATCACAAGGTTACATAACCTATTTCGTTAAGTCCATAGAATATCAGTACGCAATTTCTCATGAAACGATAACTGTTCATATAATATTTTAAGGCAGGAAGATGGAGAGATACGAAATTACGAATGTTAGAGGAGAGCGCTAACATTTACAGCGCCAAAATGGATGCGATAATTGCGAAAATATTTAATAAAAAACGACTCGTTTAAAAAAGAGCAAAAATATCTTGTAGAGCATCACAAGTATCATTTAAAGAAATATTGAGAATTTTTTCACAAATGTAATTTATAAGATAATAGAAAAAGGCTTGTTTTTCATATTTTTTGGAACATACTTTGCGATTTTTTTCTATCATGGGAATTTCATATAGTTTATATTTCGGCTTGGGCAGCATCTAGATATTATCTTCAAAAATAACATATATTTTTTTAAGAGCTTAAAAACTTCAAATGCTTAAGGGAGATATGGAAGAAATCGGTAAAAATTCGAGTTGCGGCCCCTTAAGTAATGAATTTTTATTTTTTTTAAAGAAAGACAAACAATCCTGGGTAACAAATAACCTACCACCACAGTGCAGCTTGTGCATTGTGATGGAGGACTTAGCCAGCCGAGGAATCAAACACGCAACGCCTGGGTAAACGCGATGCCAACTTAGCCACTGATCGGTCTGTATGACCAAAATGTATGAGTAATATTAATAAAAATGAAGACAGATACATTGCTTGAATACAAGAATTACATGAAAACTAATTGTAATTGATTGTTATAACTGTTATAAGTTTAACGAAAAATTAATTACAGATTAAAAATTATATTATTAATGACACGCTAAGAAATTAAATGAATTACTTTTGCATTTTAGCAAGGAATCGTACATATATCCCTTTTGTTTGCTTTTTCTTAATTTTTTTAATTCATATTGATGTTTACATAATTTGTTGATTTTTCGACGACCATGCTAATCACATGCCCGTTGTCTGTATTACGGTGGTCGTAAACTTACTTTAGTAATGAAGTCGTACACCTGAAAAAAACCTTTTAGGGGATCTACTGTCCGAGGAATTAACTGTCAACTGGCCAACTATCGGGGGGCTAACTTTCAGGAGATCAGTAGTCATGGAATCTGCTATTTATATTTGTACTTTATTTATTTATTACCATTCTATTAATTTGTCTTCATGCTACCTGCTGACAAGCTATAAAACTAGTTAGTTAGGCTTGAACGAAAAATAAAGAAAAAAAATTCAAACTAAACCTAACAAATATGTTCCAAAAGAAATAAGTCATTAGACAATGCAACAAATAGTATTACAGTAAATTGCAGTCCCATAAAAGACAAATTACAAAAGAGAGTATTTTAAAAAAAAATGTAAAATACCCTGCATAATTGAGTTGGGGACGGATGAGGTCAGACGCGGCGCGTGACTAGAATCAGAGAGGGCCGTTGGGAAGAGAGAAGATATTTTTTGGTTCGTCTTATTGATTTATCCTCCTAGAGCTTAGAAGTAACTCCATAAGTTGCATTTGCAGGTACTGCGAGCTAACTTTAAAATATGTAAGGGTTTAATTTTAACATTATTTATTAAATGAAAAACCCATCTTCTAATAAATTACTTTAAATTATTATATTACATGACAGCTTCCTCGGGACGTATGTATCAACTAGTTATAAGTATGCATATATTTCATTTTATTTGATAATATTTAGGAATCAAATAGTTATTTATAAGATAATCAATCACATTGTGAAATGAATGCGGGATAAACAAATTAAGTCCTGATCCAAGCTTATTTAAGACGGGTTTAGAGGGTTTAAACCCTCCCCCCCATTGCGCATCGGCCTCAGTAATGTGTAGGAAAAAAAGTATAGATAGTATTCTCAGGTTGCAGTGCATGAAAATACAACAATGTGATTGCACAAGTACAATGATAGAAAGAGGAGGCTCATTATTGACAGAAAGAAATACAAATAGAAAGGAGAGAAACAAAAAAGTTATTGGAGAAGTAGGTAGGAAATAGTTTCAGTGGGGTTAACTCGAACAAATTAAGTTTAGGACAATCGGTTAAGTTTATTTGGGTAATAATAAATTTTGTTGTAAGTATCTTGATTTTCAGAGCTTCTAAGGTCGGCCGCACACGTCAGGTTTTTTTATCCGATTGTCTGATCCGACAGTTATTATTGTCACACGTACGCGTACAGGATTGGCCGGCCGGCATGGAATAAAAATAGGCCACGCCCTTCCGCGCCAGCCGTCCGGATCAGACAATCTTTAGCTAGGCTAAATTGTTTGATTTAATTCCTATTAATTTGTTTCTGAGGTTATATCGAAAGAGTGATTCGTTTCTTATTAGGAGGCTGAAGGTGGTGGAGAGGGAAAGGAAATGGAGTAGATTTCATTTTAACGAAAGGAACATTTTTTAGGAGGTTAATTTCGATAGGAACATTTTTTGAAGATTCTAGTTGGAAGCAAAAATATTTGACAGAATTAAATCAGGTTGGTAGTTATTGGCGTCGGAGAACTTTCAATTTAGATCACAGTGAAAAATTTATTATTGCACGACGTTTGTCGATGAGCCAATGTTTAGTGAACAATTAGATTTTTTAATTGATTTATCTTTTCAAATAGGTTGTTGTATATTTAAGTGGCATTGCATTTGAAATTTCTATTAATTAGTTAGTAATAACTATTCAAAAATTTATTATCTTTATCTCAAGTCAGTTCCTCATTATTGAAAATCGTGACCCCTACTCCACTTTTCATGGTGGACAAGGCTCCTCTACTCCTCGCGGTTTTGGCCACTCTAACACAATGGTGTCCTTCCTCTGCTTATTCTGCATTCCACTTTTCCGGTGACTATGAGTTTCTCCAAGTTGGAGTCCTCAGTTTGGCCAGCAATGCGTTCAAATTATCTTAAATACATTTTAAGCTTATTATGGATGCCTAGCTCTTCCAGAATGTGCATGGAATGACCATGGAACTGTCCATGGAATCCTGATCAATTTTCTCTAGCACCACATTTCGAGGGCGTCTTTCAATTTTTTTCCTGGATCTAGGTGTCTATGTGTCCACACCGTACAGAAATATGAGAAAAATCAATGACCGGACAAGTCTCATGTTGGTCTTATTTATTTAATTATAATGTAATACAAAAACATGGTGAGTAACACATTATTCCCAATGAGTTGAGAAAAAAACTAATTACGGGAAGGACAGACACATATAAGTACATTTTACACAGATATTACACGTTTAAAAAATATAAAATATTGAAAAGGAAAAAAAATGCATTGTCAAGAATAGAGATTTTAGAAATACTGAGAGACATCCATACACATAAAACATTAAAAAAAAAAAACAAATGTATGAAGGTGAGCGAATATTCACTGCTTTAAAAACATTTTCAGGAAATATTCTTTAAGCGTTTAAACAAACATTTTTTTGTTAGCTACTGGTTGATTTATTTAATTAAGTAATGCATTGTATTGTCTATATGCAATATATTGTAATTAGTTAATACCAAATTTAGTTGTGTGAGTAGATGATGCTAGGTGCATTTGATTTTGGGATCGTGTTTTGTGTTGGTGTATATCTGAATTAAAGGCTGGTCTTATGTTGGTGTGTGAGGATCTATGTATGATTTGTAATATTATATTTGCCTAAAAACATCCATGTTTTGATACTCTATTTTACACCTTGCTTGTGCAAGGAGTGATACGTACAGCGCCCTAGCGGGGATTTTTCACAAAAACGGCGTTACAATAATCATCCAAATATTATTATTACTACATGTACGGAAGATGTACACAAACAATCCAAAGGAATATACATAGACACATAATAGAAAACAGGTACCTTTCAGAACCACCATTGATGATTGTTTTTTCCCGAGCAAAGAGTAGTGGCACTTGAATTAGCCACCCAGCACACGTCCCACATATCTCATTGTTCTAACTGTTGTTTTTCTCTGTTCTCAGGACTGGACCCTGCAGATAAAGTTCGTCCAGAAGAGAGATGCTGGACTATACGAGTGTCAGGTTTCATCGCATCCCCCCACCAGCATTTTTATACAGCTCAATGTTGTCGGTAAGCTGTCTCCCTTTGTTGGACTGACCATACTAAACAATACCTAGCCATTGAAGAAATAAATTAATAGAAATGTGATTTGGACGCTTCTGTGTAATCGAAGTAAGCTCAAATTTTTCCTTACTTCTTGTGAAATATAGATCTAATACTTTCTCGCAAAGATAATCAGTTGCATTGGCTTCTCTGGAACCTAAAAGTCTAGTGGTATTTTAAAAATATTCTATTGACTGCAAGATTCTCTCTGTAACGCCCTGGTGAAAGAACATTATCCTGTTATATTAATAATTATTAAAACATTACTTGAAATGGTTTTAGTCGTGTTTAGTGTCTATATCTGAATAACCAGGTACATTGTCACTTTCCTCTACTCCATACTCAACCTCTCTCCGCTAACTTCAGTCTCACAACATAAACCAATTGGGGATGCAATATAATTGTCACTTGCGCAGTCCCGTGAAAAACTAGAGAATTTTATCGTTGGATTTGTGAAGCTGACAGTAGCTATTTAAAAATAGCTGTTTGCCTCCAGGATCATTGAATTTCAAAAGAAGAAATTTTCGTTTGTAATATAATCACATCTGTCAAATATTCAAATAAAAGAAATACACTATACTTCAATTAAATATTGTTGGTATCTATTTTATTGCTTGTATGATATTTATGATTTATATTTATCAGTTTCAACTTTTAAAATGAAAAGTTCATTTAACATTAGGCATTATTATTGTAGAGTTTCAACGAACTACTTACATTTATCATTACTTAGAAAGCATCATTTCTCGGTAACTTCAAGGTGTTTTCCGGTTTCCATCAGTGGCTATAAAAAATGTATTACCTATGTGATGTGGCGATGTTGGCTGTATATGTAGATCACGCTGCTCAGATTTTTCACGGTGACGAGAAACGCCTAGAATATAATTTAAAGTTAGAAGAACACTGTGGCAAAATTTACATAAAATTATTTTCAAAATTATAAATTTCCATGAGCATCTTCGCTCTTGTACTAAGAAATCCGGAAACTTTGCATTTTCCTTTCCAAAGAACAAATTTAACCTTCTCTCAATCTCTTGTGCATAAATGTCCACTGATGGTATTATTATTTATTCTTTGTCCTTTCCACGTGATTGTATTCTAATCGTGTACATGCATGAATTAATTGTGTACATTATTACCTAATATAAAATAAATTACACTTCCACCGGTTAACCTCTTCAGTGGACATTGTGGACAATGGGTAAATAGTACCAACTATTCAGATGTGCACCTACTTGTTTACGTTGGGATTGTAAAGAAATAGTATTGGTTGAATGGTTTCTATTCCGGACAAAAGATTAACGATTTAAACGAATTAGTCTTACCGTTCATACTGCACTGAATCCCGTTTTTTATTTTTTTTTTGTATTATATCTTTGTTATCCGATTTTGCTCTGGAGTTGGATTTCAAGATTATTTTTATCGTTTTATTTTCATAAATACTTCCCCAGCCAGCGGCCGAAAATCCAAATTTCGTTGAAAGATGTTCTTACGATCGTACAGGGCGGTTCCAATGAGAATGATTAATTATTCTCCGTACAAACTTTTTAAATTATATTACTCGATATCCATTTTATTTCATTCAAAATTTGCTTTAATTTATACTTACCTACAAAAATGCTGAAAGGTGTGATGATAAAACTATTAAAATGATGTTCTTTTTGTAATTATTTTTTGATCATAAGTATTTATCATTTTTCAATAATGTCTAAGCAAAATAAGAATGTAAAAAAATCTGAAATGTATTAGTTTGTAAGTGCGCAAAAAAATGCACAAGCGGACCGATTTTCGTCAAGAAACCAAAATGTACGTATATATTTTTTAATGATTTTATTGAAACAGATATTAAAATTCTTTAACATACGTTTCCCAGATAATGTATTGATTTATTTTACTGCATGATTTGAAATGGGTGTTGTATAATACAAAATATTTTTTGAAAATTTAACATATCTGCCAACGACCTATAGTATAACCTGTGATAAACCCCCCCCCCCCTACGAAGTAGTAACCTTCCTCTTTGTTTCCAAATGCTACTACATTGCTACAGCTACCCCGCTCGGCCTTTAAAAGCTCGTAGCTCGCCCGTTCTCGCGTCTCTCCCCTGCATTTCTTTTGCAGCGCCTTTTCAACCCCATCACGTAATACCTTTATGCAAACGTGACGAGATGCTCTCAATTAATCAATTGTAATTAACCCCACAACGTTGTGTACTTTTTTGTTTTAGTGGTTTGGTATAGTTAATCCAATTTAATTAATAATTTATTTGTGGTAAACCCTTGTTCTTTTAGATATGGCGTGTTACAATTTGCAAGGCTTCGAATAACAATGACTGAGTCTGACTAGCTTGAAAATTAACTAATTATCTATCTATATTCGTTCAGCTTCCTCCCCTAGCACCTGTTATACACCTACGCTCATCGACGACTATTTTTATTGAAGTAATCTGCATTTTCCCTCCTAGCATCTAATATATAAATTTACCTTCAAACGGCGAATTGAGAAGATCCTACCTTTCGATTCGATGTCACGTACTCTCTGCAGCTCTATAAAATGCTATCATGAAAATAATTTGACATTTATGTACATTCTAACAAAAGATTTACACTCAAGCAGTACGGAGTGCAATAATTCTACACTTACAGTGCTAGATGCAATTTGTTAGTTAGCTAGCTTGTTTTATTTTGTTAATTTGATTCTACGGGTAGGTATTTTGGATTAACATGAGACAGAACATGTGCTGTTTAAATAATTGGACTCCTCCATAGCCCAACTGATAAGGTGATGGTCATAGACCGCCGAATCAGCTTCCAATTCCAACGCCTCCGGAGAATGTTAAGGTCGCAAGCGACGAATGAAAATCGACATGTTTTGCCTTCTGTCGGGAAAGGGTTTGATGTGTGTTTCTGGATCATAGAGTGGTAATGGGAATATTATCGACCAATAAGCCGCCAAATTATAAATATGTTGATGATGATGGTGAGAAGTCATCTCATACCGTTTGATATGAGGGTCTGCTCCGATTAATGGTGTGATAGCCGATGTCAGGAACTGTTCAGGAAATGTGTGGGTGGCACGAGGTTTTGGAACGTGACATCCTACTCTGGATTGATGATGATGTTGAAGTTCTTCAGCATGCCGATGACTTGAGTTCCATTAACTCCTAAAGCATCGGCATAAACATTAAACCGAAGTTGATTAGACAATCGGCAATGTCAGGAGATCGGTGGGGCCGCTCTCTCCTCTGATCTGGCGATGTATGAATTTAATTAAGGAAGATTTTGATGTCACCGATCCTCGCCTTGGCAGTCACTCATGTCCTCAATAGTCCCGTTCTCCGTCCAGCACGCCGCCTCGAACCAGTAGAAATAATGATTACGTTTTTCCTAGACACGCTACAAAACATGCGCCAGCCTGCAATCGCGATGGTCATCGGTATTTGATTTGAATGAAAAATTCGTCCTCTCGCATAACATACACAAGCGTAACGTGGGACCTTCCCCGAAATGTCACGGGCATATGCTCTACGATAGGCGTACCCCAACCTCAAACTCAAATATCAGCTCAAAGAAAGGAATGTTAAGCTCGGCTTCCGGGGTGCTGGGTCCAAGAATGAAAGGCACCAGGTCGTGAATCTGGCTTCCCTCCCTTCTATTTCCCCCGCTGCGCCTTCGGCCAGAGTACAATCCCACCCTGATGCTGGATGATCCCTATTCCTAGTGTGAGGAAGTTAAGAAAACTTTTGCTACTTATGAAGGTGGATATAACGCATTACGCTTAAAATATGAATACCTACCGACGGCTTCGTTCAACCGACAATGTGAAAGTTTTTGCTAAATCGAATATATCGAATGAAATATACCTACCTAAGCGTAAACCAAAAAGTAGTTAAGAAAACTTCTCCGGATTCCAACAAAGAACCGCCGATCGGTTGCCAAACGATTCCATATGTCATGTTCCCTTCGTTCCGCCGACAAGGCAGACCCCACACGAGCGTAACCTAAAAGGTAGTGAAGCCCACGCAAATTTCGTCACTTCGTTTCCCCCATGACGAAGGTAGTCCGGCCAGATCGTAATCTTCGTCCTGCATCAAACTGGCCTCCCGCGACGACAACTTTTATCCGCTGGTACCTCGGAGCGGCGGTAGAGGGAGGGCGAAATGGGTGCACGTCCTTTGTTCTCCTGAAGTCCCCCAATGCCTTAGTGACGTACATACGTCGAAATCATGAAATGGCTCCGGCCACGCTTCCAATCCAGTCTAGAGCGGGTACGAGATCCACGTTACCGAGATGTGATCACAAGGGATTCCAATTTGCTCGGACCAGACACGACCATCGCTTACTTCGCCTCCACATTAGAAAAATAGTGTAAGCCCACCTGCATTTCGATCACATCGCCCCCGATAAAGTCGCGTGAGATACTTCCTCATGGTGAAATAGGAAAGCCGGACCCGTTAATTCATTCGACAACCGCCGTCCATTCTCGAGTCGTAACCCGCTCAATTAAGTTTGAAGAAAAGAGTTTGTTAATTAAGTAGGTGGATATAGCGCATCACGCTAAAATGTGAATACCTACCGACGGCTGCATTCAACCGACAATATGAAAGTTTTTTGCTAAGTCGAAAGAAATATACCTAAACGTGAACCAAAGGTGATTATATGATTAGATATCGAACCAAGTTTATGCAAAGCCCTATGTAATAGACTTGTTGTGATACCTAAAATTTGGAATAAGGTGTGGGAAATTTTTGGAATGGGAATTCAATTATGTCAGATTTTGTTAGTAATCAAAAATGCCCATGCTACGCACCCTTCATAAACCGTTATATTACCCAATGCCTTTTCAAAAAAAACCTTCCTGAATATAGTCCCCTAACTACGTTTAAAATTATTATTACGAAACTCGTAAATAATAATTAACACCTCAAAGGCGCTTCACACATTAATTTATACCTACATTCTATACCTATGTATTTTGTTACCCGTTATGTATTGGAGAATACCCAGTAACCTAGTTTTCTAGATCACCAACAAAGCACTTTTAAAGGGTTCTATTATTGTTTTGTGGTTTCAAAATCCCGTCTTTTAAATGAAGTCTCTCGTCTAAGATTTATTGCCCGAAAGGGTCTTTTGTGCATCAAATAGTATTTTAGTTCATTGAACCCCAAATTATTATTTTACAACGGTATTGTCTCAAGAATCGTCGCCGGTCAACATCAGGCAGCTCCGGATCGACTTACGGAGGGAACGCTCCTTTTTTTACGATTACCGATAATTACCCGATAGCTTTTTAAATGTTACCGTTATAATTTTCCGATTAAATCATCCGACTTAGATGACATGTTTCCTTATTAAAGGCCCCATTAAGGTAGCTATAATAATAATACTAATATTTGAACGAACCACATAGCACCGCTTTTATGGAAAATCACCTCAAGGGCGCTATATAAACTATAATTCATGTTTAAATCTAGAAAACTACAAGCTAGACGAACAATTATAAACAATTAAAATACTCGGGGAGTAATGATGATTCTATTGTTTTAACCCTACTTTGTACGAAATCCAAACATTAATGTTGTTAATAATTAATTCAATTTGTCAAACTTACCCCTCTCATGCACACAAAACCTTGACATGCACGAATCACAATTCAAAACCAGCATCCCTCGTGCACTAATTGATTAATCACTAATTAAAGCACTTATTATTTCGGTCTAACTTTCGCGTCGGTTTGTATTAAATTTTATCTTATCCCTGATAAATGCCCCGAAAGTGCATTTTGTATTGATATTAAATTAACATTGACCGCCTCAATTTACAAATTATATTATTTAACTTCACAGATATGAACTCGCAAGCCGCAATCTCTGACTTCCTTATTCGCGTGGACTCTTTTTGTTTAATAAAGACGAACTATTCTGAGTTTAATTAAAATGAAATATCCCCGATTTAGAAGCACCGAGCTGGTCTCCTCGCGACTCTCAGAACTTGACGATCTTAATTCTCTCCCTGACTGTCCTCTAACACTTCCCTGCCCCGACTATCTATTATTATATATTACTATCTGAATTATTCCCGGTTCACGCGCACCAAATTATTACTCTGCCGTTTATCAAAACTCGATGATTTTTATCCCGTCCGCGCGGCCCTAGGTTCCTTCCCTGACTCTCCACCAACACTTCTGTACCCCGACTCCCACCCCTCTACTTGTGTGGTTTCAATAATATATTAGTCCCTCTTTTTTAAAACTTAAGTGATAAACACATCTCCCAATATGCATATTTCAATCGTTTTAATAGTGTTCTGTCACATTACATCCCAAATTCCAAGAAATCAGTGCAACTTTCATGTTTGCTATTTTTTTGTGTGTAACCTTTAGATAACAGAATACAAACTAATTTTGTCTGCGCCGAAGTCATAAATTATCCCAATAGCGCTTAAAAGAAGAGCTCAGTGGCGTACTTCAATCTAGTTAGGACCGCCTCATTACTTGCGTCGACTTTATTGGTTATATAATAACATTATATAAGCATTGTCTGTACACGTTTTCGTTCTTTCTGCGTGCGTCACTATTTAACGAATTCTGCAATCTTATTTTGACAAATATGTCAAATATTTCAACCCGTAATCGGCGCGTCGCTCTCGTATATTTAAATGCACCAACGATCAATCTTTATTGCCTAATTTTTCAACTCCCCACTGCCATAGAAAATGCACAAGACAATTGTTTCACAAATCAATTTGCTCGCGTTAAAGTCAGTCACCACTCGGGCAAATATCCATCGGCCGCCCCTGACTTGATAATGAACCTGAAAAAATCCCTCTAAATGTTATTCTGGGTCCCTTCTTAGTTTTGTGAAAAATGGCCTTTGCCGGGGCTCGCATGCACTTGAGGCACGCAAACACATGTGGTTACTTAGTGGTAAGGACCCATAAATCACCCCCATGAATTGGAAACAGAGAATCGTATGCTGAAAACATTCCATGTTACAAATTAAATATATTTCTAAATCGATCTCTCAATTTTAAAGGAATTATTTCGTAGGCCCAAAGGCGAGATCATCACAAACCTTAATATACTAAAAATAAACATTTTTTCTCAAAATTTAAAACACAATTTTTAATTTATAATTTTTTGTGGAAAAGGTTCGATACGTCTAAAATCTGATTTTAAAATTACATATTTCATATTTTCTCTGGTTATACCCTCTTAATTTTGAACAGTTGAAATGTATTATTTATACGAGTAATTACGCCAACGTCTGCCGTACAAGTTTCTTATTTTTATATAAAATTGAAGAAATCGATCAATTACTTAGTTATTGTTATTGTAGGTCCATGTGAAATACGTCAGTAATTTTTTTAAGATATTTTTTTTTCATTTTTTTACGTTCACCTTAATTTCAAGAAGGATGTAATGTTGGGCGTTTGCACAGTTTATTGTTCATTTCGCATTTGTTTTGCTCGTTTGAACTTTATTTTTTTTCCATGTTTTGTTCATTTGGAAATTCTTTTAGTTTATTTGGGACAGTAATTTTGTCCATTTGTTTTATTATTTCGTCCATATGGACTAATTTTATCCTTTTCGCAAAAGCGGATTTATAATCCGCTAGTAATTTTAAATATGTTTTAAAGACTTCCGCATTATGATCTCATATTTTTTTTAAATTAAAAAAAAAACATTTATTTTAAATTACTAGATATTAAATTTAATAATGTTTGGGGTTCATTCAAATGTGAAATATTATGGATGTATCAATAATAAACCGGAAAAATGTTTTCATGCGTTAAAAGTCGATTATGCAATATGCATTTACGTTTTATAGTAATCGGCGCCATGAAGCAATTAAAATCACATCTAACTCTAAATTCTCAATATTTCTTTTATCATAAAACAATAAAATTCTTATATTATTTTACCTGCTTTTAGTCCAAGGTTTCTTAAAAAATATCAATCTGAGGCATTACCAGATTCAAACTAGAGACAACCTATCTCGTTACTTATTTTATTACTACTGCGCAAAGGGATTTTTTTTATAAAATGAACCAGAGAGTCTTTTAAAATATGAAGAAGGCACTTTCATTCTTATTTCATTGCTGGCTTATTATATTATGCAGCCTTGTGTTTATTCTAGCAAAGCCAAATTCCTTTGCCAAAAAATAACTAGCATAAGGCATTCCCGAACCGAAGAATAAAAAACAGAACAAGGATAATAAAAACAAACAAATTAATATGCCAGCCAAGAATGTGAATATATTCTTGGGACGTAAACAATACCCATAGGATGCTGCAGTAATTAAATATTTTTATTTGGTAAATACATTTCATTTGAAGAGGCGGTAAGGGAACTGCCACTGTACATTGAGTGATCCAAATTTTTTTTGTTATCTTTTTTTACTTTAACTCCACACACGAGGCTCATGCCATCTTTAGGCATACTGTTCAGGGGTCTTTTTGTGGAAACAAAGGAGTGAACTTGAAGTAACCTTGGTTTGTAGGAGGGAGAAACCCATAGGATGGCAAATCTTTGCAGAAACAACTCATTCTCATGTGACAAATAATGTACAGATGTTGGGCGAGCGATCAGCGTTTTTTCTCGACTATGCACTGGTGCCGAAGGAATCAATGATGTTTGTTCCTCGGAACATTTTATAATTTGCATTTTTATACACGTCCCATCACCTTGGGCAGAACTGATGTGTTCGCTATGGGACGATATCTAATTTATTTATAATCTTTTTTATGATTTCTATATAAACCCTTGTGTTTGTTGAACTAAGGTTATCATTTTTGTGAGTTATATGGCCGGTTTCATAGTAGTATGAAAATAAAACTACATAAATATATATAGGTATATACTTTTTTTTAATTATTACTCGAAGCAAAATTAAATGTTTATAAAATGAAATTCAAATGATTATGTAAGGTGTTCTCAAGCGCTAAATACATGAATGTGTGGAAACAATAATGCGGGGCTAAAAGGATTACATTTTTATTTTCTTTGGGCGTAACATCACAAATATAGCAATTCTATATCGATTGTTCAGCCAAGGCAGTGCCATTTTTTTAATCAATCGTATTGAGGACTAGCTCACATTCTACTGACACATTTCGCCTCAAACTTAAAATAGCGTCGCGCGCAAGTACTAAAAAAATCGTAACCAAATAGTGATGGACGAAGACAAAAAGTTGTTATTTTATTTAATAATTGAAAAAAGTAGTGTTTACGTAAAGAGGTGTCTAAAATAATTTTTATGTTATAATTGAACTTATTTCAAAATTAAAGTATATACCCCTTCCTTAAAGTACAAAAACAAAAACTAACCTCTTACCGGTAGAAAGGGCGCAGGGGTTGATTCTAAAAGTCATTCTAAACCATCTATATTTCCAACAAAAATTTTTTTTAATTCCTTTAGGGTTCTCAGTCTTAATAAAATTTTCAAAAATAACTCAATTTTACAAACCCACAAAGATCAATTCAATACTATAACAACAATCACAAAAATAATTAACCCATCAATATCACGTGGCAACTTAAAAAATCCAAAATATAAAAGGTGTGCTTCTCAACACCATTATACTTGTCAAGGTATAAATATTTTAATGCTCTCCCATAATATAAAATCAAATCAAACTACCTACTACTAGATCGACCCAACACTAATTATAAGTTTTAATTACATAGAACGAATTTCTATGTTTATTTTTTATTATATTCTACCTATTAGTAATAATTGATCAAATGTTCATTTTAATATTAAGTACTTAAGTTAAAATTAATAATTAAATTTCATCATTAATTTTACAAAAAAAAAATATATATATATATATCTTTCTTTCTTTTAACATAACATTATTAACTATGTACCTAGACTTGCAATATTATCAGCTATACAACTCTTAGAATCATATTTATGTATGTACTTACCACCTCCCAACTACCTATTAATTGAAATGTAATAATATTTTTATTTTACTAGTACATCTATATACTTACTTTTATTTATCTATGTACCGTACATCTATTTTAGTAACTGTTAAGTTAGTAAATTTCTTTATCTATATTTGTTTATTCTTAAAAGTTTTATTTATTTCTTACTTCAAACAAAAAAAAAAAAATCTTTATATTTTAATGTAATGGCGCAAACCTCAATTTAAACACGGGAAATATTTTTCTTTATTAAATTGGGTAATTTCATTAACAAAAAAATACTTTTTTGTAATTAGTTTAATGTATTTTTCTTCTGTAAATCTAACCTATATGGTGACCCGACAATTCGTCCGGCGACATTCATCCGGCCTGATCATTAAGAAGATTTTTTATTCAAGTAAGTATGCAAAGAGGATATACGGTCGTACAACCAAAATCGATATACTTATATCTGAAGGCATCTTGAGTGGAAGTCCGCTGTAAAAATATTTTTTCTAACAATAAATTCGACTCTCCGAAGAAGCATGCGTGAATAACAAAATACGACGTACTTATACGTGCAGTCGGCTTAGCAAAAAACCATAAAGATTCCTACTTGCATATAATATAACTTTTTTATCTGAAATTAATACCAACTTTTTAGGGTGAATTGACTAATTTGTTAGGTAAGGTTAGGTTAGGTTAGGTTACGTTAGGTTAGGTTACACCGGATTTCCACTCAAGATGCCTTCAGATGTATGTAAGTATATCGATTTTGGTTGTACGGCCGTATATCCTCTTTGCACACTTACTTGATGAAAAAATCTTCTAAATGATCAGGCCGGATGAATTGTCGGCCGGATGAACTGTCGGCAGGATGAACTGTCGGCAGGATGAACTGTCGGCCGGATGAACTGTCGCCTGATGAACGGTCACCCGATGAATTGTCGCAGGATGAACTGTCATGGAACCGTTATATATATGTTTTTCAAATAAATATTTTTTTTTTAAAAAGCGTTCGTAATTCACAAGTACATGCTTTGCTTTAACTGTTGACGCCAACGACAATACGTTTGCACGGCGACTAACGGGGGCGGATGCACAGTTACCTGGAGAAGGGCACAATCATAAACTTATGGCAGACCAAGCGGGGTCCGGGGTGACTATATAGAAAAAAATTTGCAACTTTGGTAAACAAGTATTCTGTATTTTTTCTGAAAAAAAAGTTCATTCATTAAACATGCTATAGTAGTTGGTTTAGCTTTTGGGACGTCAGTGCACCGCCCTGGGAACCATTTATTGAATTACCAACACTTCTGTCATACAATTTTTTATTTTTAAATGAGTAAAATCTCAAATTGTAATATTTAATTAAATGAAGACAATTTTAGAAAAACTCAAAAGGAAATCTGAAAACAGAAAAATTAGAAAAAAGATACGGTCACATCTGGGACTCGAACCCAGAACATTCGGCTCTCCGGGCCGCAACTCTTCTGTCCTAAAACAACTCATAATAACAAAAAGGAAGAACAACAAAATAACAAAAGTAAAGAACAACTTCTAACAACTTCCATCATAGGTCACCCTGAGTAGTTTGCTGTGTTGGTGACATACCAGGGGTATCCGGGTTTATGGGTTTAGGCTTGTCATTAGCGGCGGATTGGTCTGCGCGGTCTGCGCTAAACGGTGGTGGGCCAGATTGGGATAGGCTGGTTGAAGGAGACCCTTTGACGACTCTAACACGACACTCTCAACCCATTGCTTGCAACGCAGTTGGAGAGATGGATTCATACGTCTGTCACTCCTGGAAATACTGAACCCCAGATTTTTACTCACTGCAGTAATTCCTCTTCTTCATTTGCTTTAAAAAACCTCCACACAGCATCCCCAAGGATGACATAGGCCTCGTGAAAATTTGTTGTCCTAAAAAATATTTTTTTTATACCAACATTATTATTAATATATATTATGATAATGTTGGTATAAAAAAAATATTTTTTTTTTACCAGCATTAGAATGGTCTGAAAATTTAGTAGAATTCTTTAAAAGTTAGAGTATTTTTTAATTGTTACCATTTATGATCACACCTAGTTGACTGATCATTATTAATACTATCGACATGAGAATCGAAAAAGATTAATTAGTTTGAATGTATATCAAATAAATCCGGCTTAAAGATAGGCGTAAATACACAGGTTGGGTCGCATTTTACGAACGTCAAAGGATCGAAAAGCACCATTTTTTTCAATTGAATCGGGCCTCGGTGCGTTTCATATTTTTGGACAAAACGGTTTTAGCGGTCTAATGCAAATGTCATGTTATGATGCGTGTCAGCTGATCACAATGTTTTACTATTTCCTACTTTTTTAAAATCCATTTCTCATATTATTGGGTTATACATATAATAAATGTACGACTCTGCTATCAGAAGGCCTAGCGCGTAAACATAACAATTGCCTGGAGTAAATTAAATTGTTTTGAGATCGAAACGTCGCGCGTCCTACTTTACAGGAACTTTTTGATCAGAATTTATTTAACTAGACGACTGAAAAGGTAGCTAATAATATTTTCTTTTCCATGTCGTTTATAATTTAATCCTAAAAACATCGTAGGTATTTGATATTTAAATGTGCTGTAAGAGTTCTAGAATTTTATGAAACATTCTTAAATACATACATGATTTCATTTTCACAGATATTAAATGTTGTTTTAAAAAATATTTTTAACCAAATTGCTCTGAAATTTTTTTTTACCACGAAAAACTCTTTTTTGTAAATTTAGTTAACAAATATCCATGATTTTGATAACAGTAAATGAAAAAAATCTTGGAATAAAATCGCAGAAACAGAGAAAAAAATAGTGTTGATTAAGACAACACTATACCCTAGAATATATTATTCAGAATCTTAACGACGTAAGTTAAGAAGCTGTGTGTACAAATTGCGACTCGGACCCGTGGATCCACTGTTGAATTAGCCCTATCAAAGAAAGAAATAAATAATGTGTGAATCTTAACGAGGTAAGTGAAGAAAGCGTATAAACAAATATGCGCCCGCGGCACGGCGTAATGGACTAACGTACGGTCGAATTCACTGCAGTAATTGCTGAAAAAATATCAGGAGGACTGTCAATATTTTCGTAAAAGAACTAACAAAATATTAGTAACTACTGGCAAAATATCATGAACCAATCTTAGATATTCGTAATTGGAATGCAAAAATATTAGTATTGTCATGCAGACAGTGTTGAAATTGCGAGCGATCATGATAATATATTCGTAAAGATTTTGACAATCCCCGTCCGAATGTCTATTAGGACTCCGTTTCCTATTAATTCGTTCGTATCAACTGCAGTCCCGTTTTTAACCGTATTTCTGAATAAAAATACAAGAATTCCGAATAAATTCTCAAAAGAATTTTCTCCGTGTAGCAGGCCTGGAAGATTCGACCTTTCCGCCGGGTTCATTTTAATTAATTCTAAAGTATATGTTACTAATATTTAAGATGTTTCTAAATGAATACCTCCAGAAGTTATTAATTCATCGTCTAGAAAAATCAAATCTGGTGCTTACTGCTAACTTTATTAATAAATATATTACAATTTTTTAAAGGCGTTGTACGTTAAAAACACAATGGTAAGGTACTCTTGTTATTAATCTAAAATACAAATAACTCGCAAAATGATAATTCAATTACGAATTCGCCAAAATAAATTAAAATGTGAGCCTCGGGTAAAACCCCGAAAAACGTGGTTATGTCTCGCCTTAATACTTTTGTTTTTTAATGACAAAAATGGAACAAAACAGGCAAGGCTTTTATATAATATAACTGAGTAAAATAAAAATTGACATTCCGTTGCAGGAGGGAAATTATTTCCTTCAGGGTCTTAGATCAACGAAAGAGAGTCTGCAAGATGCTGTGTGGAGGGTCCTCTTTGGTACGGTAGCTCAAGTAGATAAGGTTGCATTATATGTTAAACTGCCAGGGGAATTATACCCTTAAGACGATCCGCGAACGTCAATAGATTTTACTTGGCCAGTTTCAGAAGGAAGAGTTCCCTTTAGAGTTAATATTATGAAATTGCTGAGGGATAAGATAGATGGTTGTATGATTTTCTTAGAAAATAACTCCCGGTTTATTAAATTTCTAAGTATTTCTATCAGTTAGCGACGTCAAGTTTCGTTTAAAATTCATCGGATGGATTTCTAAAAGAAATCGTATTTTTCTTTAATAAAAAGAATTTCATCCATGTTTCAGGAAAAATCTGGATACTGATTTTCCTCCAAAGTAAAAAAACAACTTTAAGGTTCAATTTATTATTGGTAGTTCTTAAAAATCCGTAGTTAAATGATTATCTTCATGAAATTTCTAAAGACACATTTCACAAGTTACATTTTGACGTGGGTTGTATTGTTTTTTTTTTATTGTTTCAGTTTTGAGAAATACTTTAGTTTTATAAGAATACCGCACATGAGTTCCAACTGCTCCCGTCTGGAGCCAGTGAGACTATGGCATCTCCAATTGGGTTATGTTGAGGAATGGGTTGGGTTATGAGGCTGAAGGTACTAGAGAAGGGAATGCGATGTGGAAGAGGAAGGTGGGGGAAGGACTTGGCTATTCAGATCTGGTCACCGAAAATGGCTAAAGCCATTTCTGAATGGTAGCCTTAAACCAGGGCGATACTAAGAATTCCCTCCACTCTGGAAATGTCGAAAATATACTGTGTAATATTTTTAATTAATGAATTGTGATCTTCGGATTGCGAGTAGAGAGCCTTATCCCTCCACCACGGAGGCCACTTGATTTCGAATAACGAACTTGCAAAATAAACTATAACTTATTTAATTACAAAACAGTAAACAAACTTTCGTAATAATTAAAATGAATGATTTTAAAAATAGAATAGTCTAGCTAGTATTGAAACGTATTTTGTACATTAAATTCATTAAATAAATAAATATTAGGCAGAAAAAAAATTCTTACCTATACTTATTTCAATAAAAATCGGAGTGTGCAATTCACACGCGGTAGAAATGAAACTAGAAAGGCACTAGATGTCGCTTTCTTTTCTTTTGCCTGTTTATTTAAAAGTGGTTTGAAAATTGGATAAAAAAGGTTTATTTTTTTGGATTTCGTAGGATTCGAACCTCCGTTCGTTGGATTTCTTTGGCCGCTGAGATTTGCGACGCGTTATACCGCTGCACAACATTTCTCACCATGAAAGTAAGGGAGAAACAAGGATGTACGAATATATGAGACCTACGTCAGCTGGGACAAATTTTGTCTCTGATTTACTTTCAAAAATTTAAAACGAATAATATAAATTTTAGAATTAAACACAATAACAATGAAAATTGCAGATATTTAAATATAAATTGAATTATAAGTTGATGATATCTAATTATTCGTCCAATAATTCACATCAAAATTTCGTCCAACAAATTTACCGTTAAAACTTAACCTTTAACCATTAAACCGCTATTCAATGTATTCACCCACGTAGTAAGCAGGCTTTATAGATCAGGTTCACATAATTTGAAATATTAATTTCAAAGTATACTGTCATTATTTCAGCAAGAGACAAACTCACAACATTTATTACCTACCGATTAGTTTTAACCAAAACCGAAATATGCAATTAGTGATTTCATTTTGGTTATTACATGAAATTATATTTTGGAAATAATGGTAAATTGTTATTTTGAAGCCATTCAGCTCAAAATTTAAATTAAATGGTGTTCTGTAAATAGTTGCGTTGACTTTGAAAATCGGTCAAAACAGGTGAACATTTGAAATTAATTTGATATTCAATTTGGCAGGTGGGTGTGAGTACCCGCTTGCCGGGAACCATTTATTGGATAACCAACACCTCTGTATTGGTCACCTCAAGTGGTTCGCTGCGTTTGGTGATCTAGTAGGAGTATCGGAGTTCATTTCAAAAAAAAATTATTACCTCACAAGAGTCCCAGCTGCTCCCGTCTGGAGCTAGAGGAATTATGGTATGTTGTGAGTAACACTTAAGGTAGTGGGGGGGGGGGGGAAGAAGATGAGGAAGGGGAAGGTCGGGAAGTACCTGTATATTCAGATCTGGTCAACAAACGGCTAAAGCCATTACAAGCAACGTTTCAATTCTGAATTGTGGTTTTAAACCAGGGAGATACTGAGAGTATCTACCACCCTGGAAAGTGCCTCAAACATACTATATATTATTTTAAATATATTAAATGTGAAATAACACAAATTAATCAAATAAAAGGTATTTGCCCACGCCGGCATTCGATCCCGCGACTTTCAGATTGCGAGCCAAGAGCCTTACACCTAGACCAAGCCAGCCGTCAATGGGGCGAGGTTTGTCTAGGTCTTTTTGACAGCTACTCTGCCACCTTCTGTTTGGCGGGCCGGATCGAGTGAAACTGATTGCATCCCCTTGCACCGCAGTTGGAGAGATGGATTCAAACGTTCTTCACTTCCGGATAAACTAACCTCCAGATTCCTACCCACTCACAACTTCTTCCTTCCCAGTACTTCCTTTCCTAAAAATACCCTCCACACAGTCCAAAGATAAATTAGGCCCCGAGGGGAACTATTTTCCTCCGGCCCTTTTGGGTGATGTTAATATAAAAAAGATAGATAACAAATATTATAATCAATAATTATTATCATCCTGAAACACTCATCTACATTGAAAAAATCTTCCGAGAAAAGATACTGGCCGCCAACGGGAATTGAACCCGTGTCCCTCTGATTGCCGGTCAGCTGCTCTGACTACTGAGCTATGGCGGCACGGGTTCAATTCCCGTTGGCGGCCAGTATCTTTTCTCGGAAGATTTTTTCAATGTAGATGAGTGTTTCAGGCTGATAATTATTGATTATAATATTTGTTATCTACCCTTTGTGCTATGCATAAAAATCTTGTTTAAACGTTAGTTTATCAATTAAAAATAATAATAAAAAAAATATTTGTTAATTATTTTGTTTGCGAAAAAATGGCAGTTATGGAGTTTTTGATGCGTAATCAGAGAGATTTTCTGCTTCATTATAAAAAATATGTAATTGTTTTATAGTTTTTGTTCGTTTAAAGATATTTTTTTGTTTTGTTTTAGAGGCCAGAGCTCAAATTTCCGGTCCATCGGAGAAGTATTTGAAACCAGGCTCCACGTTACGACTGCAGTGCGTTGTTCTCAAAGCAACGGAAACTCCTTCATACATATTTTGGTAAGGAACCTTGAATAAAATTTAAAATAGATGGTGACCCCTGACAGTAGCCCCCCCAAAATAAGATACATTATAAAATTTTAACTTTTTGTGCATTATTTACCTATTTCAAACCTATAATTGACTTTTAATTGATTTGATTGAAAAAACCTAATAATAGGTTGGTATGGACATCAAAGGAATTAATTTTCTGTTTACAGACAAGTAGTTTTTTCCTTGATTTGGAAGTTGAGATCCGACTAATTGTATTTTATGTAAGTACGGTACGGTAGACAGTTTTTATGTGTATATTAAGGCGGGTCATTTAATAAATATATTTTTTTAAATTCTAAGAGCGATAAAAGGGTGCCATATGGGTTCAAAACGACCGCGGCGTGTTTAAAAAATTTTCAAATTTCTGATACGATCTTCTTCCTCCGGATTCAATTCAAAGTTTTTAAAATTTTCATTTGAAGGGGTTATTTCTATTGTAAATAAAAGATACTATGAATCGTTTGAACCAAATTTTGTAATTTTCCATAGCAATTATAGCATATTTTTATGAAATCATTTACAAAAATTACCAAGATTGAGTCTCGCAAAAAAATGCCGAAAATTTAAGAGTAAGAAGGATTTTGCCGGTATTTGAATACACTGCCGTGAGGTAATTTGAATTAGGTATATTAAAATATATTTTTAATAAATAAATCAAAATATTCCCTCTTTTTTGTGTTTAATAAAAAATAATTCATTTTTAATGGTTTATCTAACATTTTTAAAAAATTTAATAAGGGTGGTTTTTTTCTATTATGTGAACTTTCAAAGTCAATCCGGAGGAAGAAGATGTTATCCAAATATAATAAAAAATTACGTGATTTTATATCTCCATTTAACACCCTTTTATCACTATTAGACAAATCGAAACAAGATTTTTTTCGCATACAGTCTAAACCCACCCTAGGGTATATGCATATGCGTTTACGCAGCATCGCGTTCATTGGTCATTGCACATAGTTTCGTATCGGTGATCGATGAACCGGTGGATGTAATTTCTAGCAATGGGTTTTTGTAATGGTTTGTCTAGTTTGTAGTTGTAGAAATATATTATAAGTTTGTATGGCACCTTTGAGGTGATTTTTCACACAAATTGCCTTTTATAAGTCATCTAAATATTATTACTATTACACGGAATGCATACCTCTGTGCACATTGCACATTATTTGCCTAGCATAGTGGCAGCATACCGTTTAATAGAACCCACCCGCTGTAGAGGGACTATAAACGGTGGTTGACCGTATCGAAACTATCACTTTGCAGTACTTCGCACCTTAGGTGCTAATATTGTAAACCAAATATGTATAAACTTAAGTGTAAACCTGCAAAGTTTGGGTTTATGTAAACGATCGTGTAATAGTTACATAAGAGTAGCATGTTGTTACATATGTGTACATTACACTGTACGTAGTTTACTGAAAATATGATAACAATAGATAGATAAAGAATAGAAGGAAAAAAATAACACTGTACAATAAATAAAAAAGGAAAAGACTGTAATTGAAGAATAGAAGGAAAAAATCAACACCGTGCAATAAATAAAAAAGAAAAGACAATAATTGAAGAATAGAAGGAAATAATCAAAACCGTGCAATAAATAAAAGGAAAAGACAATAATAGAAGATTAGAAGGAAAAAATTAACACTGTACTTTTTTTACATTAGCTCAACACAGAAGGCCAATAGTGATGAGAAATATGAGGAAAATAATTTCCCTCAGGGCCTCTTTCGTCTTAAGGGATGCTGTATATAGAGTCTTTTTAAGGAAGGGAAGGATAAGAAGTTCTGGGAACGAAAAAGGTATGAGGAGTGGGTAGAAATCTGGGGGACAGTGGGTCCAGGAGTAACGGCAAATGCGGTGCAAGGTGATTGGTAAGGAGAGTCTGGCTGGAAAGGTGAAAAGGCCTCCCTCAACTAGTCTTTATCAATCCGACCTGCCACGCTGCAGGTGGGCAGACGCATCCGCCGCCAAAGAACTGGACAAAAACTACAAAAATTGATATATAAAATGATAAAGTTTTTCTTCCGCAGGTACCACAACAGCCGTATGGTAAACTTCGACATGGATCTCGGCGTGAACGTCAGCACGGACCTAACCACGCGCACAAGTTCCCTGACCATCCCTACAACCAGCGCTACGCACGCGGGAAACTACTCGTGCACGCCGAACAACGCGCACCCCGCATCCATATACGTCCATATTTTCAATGGTGAGAACTTACCTATCTACCCAAATATAAAGCATCGTGTTATCCTTTATCCAAGTCGTAATACCATAAAATCAATGAATTAATCAGAATTCGAAAAACGACCTCATCCCCTCCCACTCCTTAACCCGTTTAATCACAGGAGACCATATTTGTCGAAAATCACATAGGTCTCATACCAATCGTTGTGTCATTTTCACTATCAAAGTAATAAATTTGATCTAAACGGAATTGGAAAAAAAAAAAACACGCTATGTATTCAAATCCAAAAAGTTACCAACAAAGTATTTAAAATCTATGTACACCTATATGAAATCAAAATTTGAAAAAATATTACGAAAATTTATGAATTTTTATATGAGTACCGCAAAAGAGCATTGCTGCAACTGTTCCAAACCGTATGGATACACTGAGACCATTGCAACCAAATTGAGGTGTTAAACACGGGTACAAACAACGTTTCAATTCTGAATGGTGGTCATACACCAGGGTTACACTGAGAGAATCTCCACTTTGGAAGTGCCGCAAATATTTATTTATTTATTTATTTATTATAGATACAAAGGAAAGTACAAATTACATATTTGGAAGCTTTGCCTGTCCAACTAGGAAAGTTTCCCGTTCCAGGACAGACAAATTGACGGTATAGTTCATATTATTCCAAGAAATGTACATAAATACATAACAAAAACAACAAAAAAAAAACAAAAAATTTCATTTTTCTCTGAAAGTAAGTTATGTAGTAAAGAAAATGTATAATAACAACTATATGTACATACATTTTTTTGACAATGTAGAAAAAGTAATTTGGTAGCATAGGTATATAATAATCGGATTTACCGAATTAACCTGGTAACATATAATATATTCAGATTTACAGAGTATGATATATAGGTAAGTTAGTAGTATTAACTCTATGGTAGTATTGATAAGTGTAAACCAGGTACCTGATAACAAGATGGAATAATTACAATAAGATTTACAACAAAGATATGAAGTTATGTTAGATTATGTGTTTAGAAATGTGAACTTTTAATGGATAGTACACTTATAGGAGAAACTACAATAAAATTTACAATATTAGATATAATTTATGCATGTAATAATATATATGATTTTTTTTAAGCGTTGTAACTACAGTATGTAATAAATTATGTGCAAACATGTGCAAATATATCTTATATTATTTTAAATCATTTAAGTTGAACACACAAATCAATCGGTACAACCCCGAAATAGACTTTGTCTAATGAGGCGGCTAATAGAAAACCACGTTCAATATTCCAAATATAATAAACGCCCAGTTTGAAGCACTGAAACTAATTAAAATCCAATTTATCTGCACATGCCGGGATTTGAACCCGCGACCTCAGGATCACTATTTGAGAGCCTTGCCCTTTGACGGCGGGGCAAGGCTCTCTACTAGAAAAAAGTGAGGTTGAAGATAGTGAAAAGGGGAAGTAGATGGAGAGTAGGAAGGTGGAGAAGTACCTGACTATTCAGATCTGGTCACCAAATACTGCTGATGCCATTACAAGCAAAGTTTTCAATTCTGATTAGATGTTTTTCACCAGATAGTACATATCTACTATGGAACGTGCCATAACGTGTATATAATGCATGAAAATTCTTAAGCCCCGTTAGTGATTCGAAATTTGGATGAAATGGAAATGCGTCACTGAAATGTATTATTTGGCGGGTCCTCGGTTATAATATAATACGTTTAGTTCGCGCTTTGGCGCGAGAATCCGATAGCGCAGTGAGCAAGGCGCTCAACAAGTCTCAGCGGCCAGAGAGGCATACATCCAGCGAACGAATGTTCAAATCCTACGAAATCCAAAACAAAAAGCAACGTTTTTATTTTTGTGAAATCAAACCACTCTAAAATAAACAGGCAAAAGAAAAGATAGCGACATCTATCGACTTTCTAGTTTCACTTCTATCGCGTGTGAAAAGCACACTCTGATTTTTTTAAATAACATTTTATTACATACGCTGGGATTTAAACCCGTTTTCTGCGGATTCGTAGTTAAGAGTCTTTTTTCACGACCACGGAGGCCGTCATCAATATCTGTATCTTCATTTTCATTTAATATATAGGTTATCAACTTTTTCACATTTTTGAGGCTATTTAGTTTGAAACTGTATGTATTTAATTCGTCACGATGAACATTTTTGTCTGCATATTTAAATCCAACACCCTGCCATAAGTCACACCAGGTGATTCGCTACGTTTGGTGATTTATGAGGGGTACACGTTTTTATTACATTAACTCTACACAGGAGGCCCTGAAGAAAATAATTTCTTTCAGTGCCTTTATCATCTTCAAAGATGCTGTGTGGGGGGTCTTTTTGAGAAAAGGAAAGGGTGAACATGGGTCTTGAAGAGACACAGAGGCCGGCAAATCGTTCCACAGCCGAACTGTTGAACTCAAGAACGAGTCATGTAAGCGACCCGTTCTCATGTGACTAATGTCAACCGTTTACAAATGTTGGGCGCGTGTTTGGCGTGTTTTCCGACTATGCACCGGTGCCGAGGGGATCAACGACGGTAGTTCCTTGGAGCATCTTCCATTGTAATACCAGTAGAACAAGGACAGCATTCCCACCTGACGCCTGTGCTTTAAAGATTGCAATCCGTCTATTAAGATGGGAGAATCTATCAAACGGAGCGACAGAGGTGGTTGCCAAATTCAACCGTGGGGCCCACTTACGATTTGTACAGGGTTAGCAGTTGTGTACTATTAAAGTATCTGCGGGCCCTGTACAATACGCCCAGTTTCTGAGAGGCTAACTTAACTCTGGTTTCGATGAAGCCCCCATACCTGAGCTGGTCACTTAGAGTTACACCAAGCATATCGATGGAGGTTCTGTTCGGAAGATTTCTTCCATTGAAGGAGACTAGATTATTATTTCGAACCCTTTTAGACGTTATCAGATATGATTGGGTCTTTGAAACATTAAATTCGACGAGGTTATACGCCCGTGTTCATGGGGTGAGGTTTGTCTATTTTTTGGTATTGGCGGCGAATGCATTTGCCTTCCTAAGAGATTGGCTGAAGACCTAACCTAGATCTCTCCAGCCGGATTCTATCGATACATCGGCTTACCCGCAGTGAGAGCGATGGATTCATACCGTCATTCCTGGATATTGACGCCCAGATTTCTACCCACCCCTCATACCTTTTTCCGTCCCAGAACTCCCTCTCCTTCCTTTCTCCATAAAGACCCTCGACACAGCAACCCCAAAGATGACGAGAGACAAACATCCCCCCAAGGATTTTTTTTCTTATGGCTTTCTGCGTGGAACTAATGCAAAAAAAAACTTTAAGTCAGCTAAATAAGAAAATATCTCGAATTTTCTAGATAATAAATCTCAAAATAATAAATTACAAAATAAAAAATCGTTAATCTTTTCATAAATATCCATTTGATTAAAACATCCACTGAATATAATTTTGAAAAGCGCCAATAAGGTTCGTTTATTCGGCAACGAGGTCAAATTACCGTTAACCCCCAATATCCGAAAATTCATTTAATCAACATTTCTTTCAAACATTTATTTCTCCCCTACGACCGACCGTCTGAAAATTTTTCTGCAACATTTCACAAGAGCCAAGTTAGTTTATGATATTTAATAAAATCAAAACATCTCACTGTAAATACTGTTTTTTACGCAGCGATAACGTTATGAGAATAATCGAACCCATTATGTTATATTATTAGAACTAATATTTTCGGTAATTTCATAATATTTACATCAATACATTTTAAAATGTAGTAAATAAGATCCTCTGCAACGGGGATCGCTATACAGACATCATTTTATCTTGTTACAAAAAAGGAAGATGACGAATCCATTACTTTATTTAAAGATTATTATTATAACCTCAAAATTCAAAGTCGCAATTGGTTTGGAAATTTGCTGCGAAAGAAAACGAAATTGCTATCGATTTTTTTTTTCAATACGGTTAGATGATCAGGAAATGCTCTTTTTATCGGTATTCGTTACTTCAGTTGTTATAATACTGTAGAAACCCTTCATTCTTCCCACAAAATACCCAATCGGAATTTCAAACTTGGGGACACTCGAGCATAATTAATATTAAATACATTCAAAATATACAAACTGCTATAATTAAAAAAAATGTTAAACCTAGCATTTACAAGCAAAGATACAACTTAAAATTACTGTATGGGTCTGAGGGCCTCCTTCCAATTAAAGGGCTTCTCTGGTACATTACAAGTATGGATAATTCGGGAGAAAGCGCGTATAAAAAGTTATTGGTGCATAGTCACACAACAAGATTTACCGAAAAAAAAGGCCTAAAAATACCACGAATATCAAATATATATGGTAGCAGAACGTTCGAATATATGATTCCTTTGATTTATAACATATTGAATCAAAACATTAATTTAAAAAATAATGAAGAACCCTGCCCTAAATTGACAAAAAAGTGGTTAATAAATGAACAACACATTTATATATCCTAAATCTCATATTATGTACTAATATTGTAACTTAAGCTAATTTGTGTTATGTAATAATATTAAATGGTAGAACCTACAGATAAGCTGATCTGTCACAGCTTTGTGGAACTACCCATATTTTATATTTATTTATTATTGTTATACGCCCATAGGGGCTTTTACATAGATTATAAATAAGTTTTACAAAAGTTATCGAGTTAGTATTTATACCAAAGTTATAAAAGTGAAAAAATTAAAAATAGTTTATACAAGAAGTTTATGAAGAATATGGCGTAAAGAAATATTTTAAACAATATAATATTAGAGTTATCGAGTTAGAATTTATACGAAAAGTTATAAAAGTGAAAAATTAAAAGAAATATATAAGTAGTTTTTGAAGAACATGGTGTAAAGAAATATTTTAAACAATATAATATTTGACAATAACATAATATACAACATTACAATAACACATCAAATCGTTAAATATATTAAACCCGTTACAATAATTTGTAGGATTCCACAAAGTGTTGGTTTAATTTGCATTTAAGATTATAAAGGGAATCAGCAAATATATCTATAATACCACCAAACTTGTTGCCCAAATTACGCATCCTATTGGTAAGCGAGTGTGATTGATAGTTGGTTGTGTATGTGTCGCAAAAGAATGTTGTACTTTGTCTAGTATTCCTTGTCGGTACATAGAGTTTAATAGCAGCAACGATGGCAGGGCTGTCAATAAGGTTGTTCATGACTCTGTATAATAAAATTAGATCAGAAATGGGTCTTCTGTCAGACAGCGTAATTAAATTAAGTCGATACATCAAATTTACATAATTTATGTTTTCTATTGGAATTTTGAGTTTGAAATTTAAGTACCTAAGAAATTTGTGTTGAACCCGTTCTAATTTGTTAGAGTGTACTTTATAGAAAGGAGACCAAATAGGTGAATTATATTCCACTTGGCTTCTAACTAGTGAAATGTAGAGTGTTTTCATGCAATACAAGGACTTAAAATCAGTTAGGGTTCTACAAAGGAAGCCAAGAATCTTTAAAGCCTTATTAGTTATATCATCTATATGTGCTGTGAATGTTAAGTTTGATTCGAATATAACTCCCAAGTCACGAATTTGTGATACTGGTGTCAATTTAACATTATTTAAATTATATTCATGTAAGATATGAGAATGAGTTCTGGAAAATCGTATTACTTGACATTTCTCAATGTTCAAAAATAACATATTTTATTCGCACCATTTAAAAAATTCATCTAAATTAGCGTGTAAAATTAGGCAATCATATATGTTTCGTATTCTTTTAAACAATTTTAGATCATCTGCAAAAATTAGGACTTGTACATCTTTAAATATGTTTACAATATCATTAATGAATATTAAGAATAATATTGGGCCGAGATGGGACCCTTGCGGGACACCACTTGTGGCCTCGAATACATAGGATTCTATAAAATTAATCCTAACACTAAGCACTCTATTACTGAGGTAACTGATAATCCATGTCAATAAACTACCTTTGATGCCTAACAGTCGGAGTTTGGCTATAAGAATGTGATGTCGAACCTTATCAAATGCTTTACTGAAATCGGTGTATATAGAATCCACTTGTTGTTTCAAACCAAGGGATTCGGATATGTAATTATTATATATAGTTAAATTACTTAAGGTAGATCGACCTCTGATAAAGCCATGTTGGTTAGGAACAATAATATTGTTGATAGGTTTTACAATGGTATCTAATACTAATGACTCGAAAAGTTTGGGTAAAGTAGACATAATACAAATAGGTCTATAGTTTGATATATCGCTTTTGTCGCCTTTTTTATGAATGGGTGTTAAATAACTCTTTTTCCACAGAGCCGGAATACAGCCAGATGCTAAGGATTTGTTAAAAAGTTTATGTAAGGGATATATCAAACTATCAATACAATTTATTAAAAATATGGGAGGAATACCATCCGGCCCAGTAAATTTATTACTATCTAATGCTTTTTTTATACTTCTTTCTATGGATTCTAATTTTATAAAACATTGGCTTAGGTTTAATGACTCTTCCACTGAAGTACTGAAGACTGCATTGACGGGAATATTTTTGTCGTAAACACTTTTAAAAGAGTCAGCAAAAAGATTAACCATACCCTCAATATTGTCGGCACATTTTTCTTTAAAGAACATGCTATTAGGATATCCACAGTTGTCTTTTCGTTGAGATTTAGTAAAGTTCCAGAATTTTTTCACATTGTGATGATGTACCTCATTTTCTATTACGTTAATATAGTCACTATAGCATTTTGTTGATAATTCCTTACATTGTTTTCGTAGTTTAGTAAATGTTAAATAATCGTTAGGATTTCTGGTATGTTTATATTTTCTGTGGATACATTTTTTTTAATAATTAAATTAGTTAGTTCCCTTGTAAACCATTTCGGATAGTTAGATGATGTAAAGCTAACCTTGGGAACAAATTTTTCTATAGAGGTATTTAAAATCGAGTAAAAGTATTCTAATTGATCATTTATATTATTTTCCTCATCTAAAAAGGAACAATCTGTTTGGGTAAGGTATTCAGTAATATGATGGTATTCAGCTTTGGAAAAGTTATACGATGGGGCACTTGTTTTTTTTGAAGATGTTAACACTCCCGTTTCCGCGGTGCGATTTTTGTCTACAACGCTCTTTAAACATCAATAACTCCTTAAATATGTTAATCATTAAACCTAAATTTTAGGTATTCCTAAAAAATATATTTTTGCATTCGTGAAAAATACTTAAAAAATTGTAATGATTCTGTAAAAAATGATAAAAATGTTTTCCTAAATATCGACACATTTCTGTGTCAGATAGAGACAACAAATTTATATGGGAATAACAGAGAAAACAAAACATTTATTCATTCCAACCTCATAAACCTACGTTCAATATTACGATCTCTTTTTAGTTATGTATAACAAAAAGAGATGTAAAATAAAACGTTTAAATATTTTGCCTATCTGTAGAGACTATTTTACTTCTCAAAGTTGACATGATATTACGTGTGTCGTCTCTTTCTAGTGCATTAATTTGAAATGTCTAAAAACAGAAATGACAATATTAATTATCTTACTGCAAAAAAATTAAGTTGCTAGACTTTCCGTTTACATTAAAAAAAGAGCCACAAAAAAAATAAGGAACTACATCGAAAGGTTCGGCCGACCGACTATCTTAGCCTCAAACCAGATTAATTTTTTAATCCCTTTCTGCATATTTCCTTAAAATTGACGACAACATGGGACGAGTCTAGGCAATTGGACAAGGGGTATGTTTTTTGTTTAGTTTTATGGGTTTTGGGTTATTTGCAGGGTCATGTCACATTAGTTCATAATAAATGTTTATAGGTATTATCAAATCTTATTTTTATCAAATAATATTTTCGTGGAAGACTTGATTTTCAAGGATGTAAGACAATGACAATGCAGTGTTTTTTTTACATTGGCTCCATACAGGAGGCCCTGAGGTAAATAATTCCCCTCAGGGCCTATGTCATCTTTGGGGATGACCTGTGGAGGGTCTGTTTAGGAAAAAAAGGTAAGGAAGTTCAGGGAAGGAAAAGGTTATAAGGGACGGTAGGAATCTGGGTGTCAGTGTGTCCAGGAGTGACGGACGTATTAATCCATCACTTCCACTGCGGTGCAAGGCGATGTTCCGAGAGATAACAGCTGAAGAAGTCAAAGATACTCCCTCAACCATTCTCTCTCGATCCGGCCTGCCATGCAGCTGGTAGGCAGATGCATTCGCCGCCAAGACCCGGGCAAACCTCAACCCACGAACCTGGGTACCCCTATTAAGTCACCAAACGTAGTGAACTACTTGGGATAACCAATGGCAGAGGTTTTAGTTATCTAATAATAGTTCCCGGGGCGGCGATACCCATACCCGCCTCATTGAACTGGCAGAGGAAGAATGAATGTAGATATGCTGTATAAATGAGATTCCTGATATGTACCTATGTGTTGTAAAACCATATAGTAAAATTATGGGTGTAGCCATGTTAAATTGTGAAGATCTGGAAGGAATACGAGGCCGATAAAAATTATAATAATTTTCACCTTTTTATAGCACCACTTCTATAAAAAAAATAAATATGATAAATGTGATAAATATAAAAATATATGTGATAAATCACCTCTAGTGCACTTGATGGGTAGGATTGAAAGGTACGCTTAGTTAGTTAGGGCATTAAAAAAGGAATATATGACGCGAAGTGAATTGTGGAAGAAGTCAGAGAAAGCCAAGAAAGTCATGGCATGATCAAGTGAATCAAATACTTTCAGTCGGGCCACGCCAAGAGATAGAATAATAGAAATATACTGATAAATCATTTTAAAGAGAGTACGTTTGAATGTATCTTTTATCTCGCTGTAGTCCTGCGATAGAGTGCACCGTAACGCATCCAAGCATCTATTTATTCAGATTTATATGTATTATACGATTTATGAATGCGAATGAAGCAAGGAGTGTGTGTCGAGACAGAGGGTTTTGTTGGTAAGTCCTATCTTTTCAGCACGGCATGATGTAATTTCGGTATCGAAGACTATACTTCAACCAAAATACGATTGTAAACATTTATTACTGCACCACCATAAAACTCTTTTGTGAGGGTCGGGTGCAATATTTAGAATCTTACCTACTTATTTTTTTTACTTAAACTACCCCCCATAAAATAATTATTTATTTCTTTCCATTGAAACAGTAGTTAAGTGACATCTTTACAAATGATTATTACATGGAAGGAAGTAGCAATAAATATAGATGGTTAGTTTTTAACGAATTGAAGGTACAACTTGCAACGAATGTTAGGATTCTTAGAATGTTTTTAAATATAATTTTTTAACTATTTAAGAACGCTCAGGGCCGTCTGTTTCAACAGAAAGCTATATCGTGTCCTAAAGTTAAATTTTAACTGTCAGTTAAAGTAACAAGGATGTTAAATAGGACCGCGCGCTGTTTCAAGTGTATTTTCGCTAAGGTAATAGTTGTCAGTGTGGCCAGTCTAAAAAGCAGAATATTCCTCGGAATTATGTTAAAACACGCATCGAAATATTTTTTGATGTGACAACACCGTAAACTAAATCCTAAAATCGGAACAACTGTCAAAATATTCGGTTGTATTTTGTTTCGCATCGTAGGACGACTGGATTGTTCCGATAAAAAAAGTATTTGTATGCATATTTACAAATAAGTGACGACCTATTATAATACATATTATAATAAAAAATATGAATGTAATTTACTTTCCAGTAGTTGTGATATTTCCTTGAATTTGAAGTGTCACATATTTTACGAGATCTTCAATTCAATTTATTTATGGTATCGAAAACAGAAAAACATACATTTTATAGCTTTTTAAAAATCCGTTTGAGTATTACATTAAACGTAGGTAAGTAGTAGGTGTACAAACTATACTAGCATTAATAGAGCTTGTCTTTTAAAGGCAGCTTCACTCGCTCAATATGTGGATATCCGAAACGATTCTGTCCAGGCTCTACCTACTACTCATGTTATATTTTTGTTATGTTTATGAGACAATTAATTGATTTGAAGATATTGTAAAACTTGCGATGCATCCATTTATAGAGCTTGTCTTTAAAAGGTAACGCTAAATATGTTGATATCAGAATTGATTCTGTTCAACAGCAAGATGTATTCGACATGCGATGCCGCGCCATTAAATTCGAGATCATCCTGGATAACCAAATTATTGACGCGGGGTCGAAATGTTTTTGGTTTTTGCTGTCAGACATATTGGATGAGGAATTCATCGTCACTATCATCGTCTTCTACAATATTTATCATGATTACTATGTTAAAGCACGGAATTTCGTAGATTACCTCGAGCAGAACTATCATAAATAAACTGAGAACTGTCAAATATGCCAATATGGCGGAGTAACTCAAGAGTAACTATCGGTTTTCGGAAAGTAAACACAAAAGTTAAAAGTAACGTAAAACAAGCAGTCAAATTGATTGAAAAACGCATTTTACTGAAATTTAACTTTAGTAACTGCGTTTTGCTTTACTTTTGCTTTAGCGAGCGTTGAAACAGACGGCCCTCAAAGTATCTTTGTTTAACTTTCTATTTCGATCATTTTCTAAAATGCATTTTTTTCATAATAACGGCATGCCGCCGCCCCGGAAACCATTTATTGGATAACAAACACTTCTGCCATACGTGACCTCAAGTAGTTTGCTACGTGACTAAGCAGGGGTGCCCAGGTTCATGGGGTAGGTTTGCTTGCGGACCTTGGCAGCGGATACGTCTGTCTACCAACTGGCTCTGCGTGGCTGGCCGGGTTGGGAGAGACTGGTTGAGGGAGACCCTTTGACCTCTCCAGCAGGACTCTCTCGGAACAGCACCTTGTGCCACTGATGGAGGGTTGGATTTATATGTCCGTCACCCCTGGACATACTGAACCCCGGATTCATATCCCCTCATTTCCTAAAAAGACCCTCCACATTGCGTCCCCAAAGATGACATAGGCCCTGAGGCAAATTATTTTCCTCAGGGCCTCATGTGTGAAGCTATTTTAAAAAAAAATACTGTTCGTCTGCACTACTAATTTTACGATTCATTGTAGATTTGCTATAGGCTATAGACAAATGCATTACATATGTAGGTAAATATAATAAAAAAGCCTCTGTTTTGCTTTTTTGTAGAAAAAAAGAAGTGTTTCATATATCAAAAAATACCTTCGACTCTGTGCAAAAACGGGCGGTCCGTTTGATAGATTCTCCCATCTTAACAGACGGATTGCAATCTTTAGAGCACAGGCGTCGGGTGGGAATGCTATCCTTATTCTACCGGTATTACAATGGAAGATGCTCCGAGGAACTAGCGTCATTGATCCCTTGGGCACCGGTGCATAGTCGGGAAACTCGGCAAACACGTGCCCAACATATGAACACGGTTGACATTTGTCACATGAGAACGGGTCGTTTCTTCGACTCGTTCTTGTCTTCTGTGTTTCCTCCTTCCTACAACATGGGTCTCTTCAAGACCAATGTTCATTCCTTCCTTTCTTAAAAACGACCCTCTACACAGCATCTCACATGAAATAGGCCCTGAGGGAAATTTTTTCCTCAGGGCCTCCTGTGTGGATTTAATGTAAAAAAAAAATATATATATATATATATATATTTAACATTAACATTTTTAATTACATTTTGGTATGATAAACATGTCAGATTAATGTTTAAATAAGAATTTACTAATTGGTTTTTGTCGTTATGTTTCTGTCAAATAAATGTTTTTAATTTGCTATGTAAACTATTTCCACTCATAAAATGAAATTTTTTCTTCTAACAATTCCTATAATAAACAAATTTCTCAAAAATATTAAAACATACAAGTATTATAAAAAATACAAGTGTGCAGTTCACACCGGAAGAAGCGAAACATTCAGAAAATTAAAGTAGGTAAGAGTGGGGAGGCTACGAAGCACCGCATAAAGAGGAGACCGATTATTCTAACTCATTCTCTATAAATGCCATATGCATGTGTTTGTCTCTTTTTAGTGTCGCTTTTTCGTTTCAACCAGGTTCAAATCACAACGGTGCTGAAGAATTTTCACTTCGAAATAATTGTAAAATTTATTTTTCGTGGTTTGCTTATGCATAAAACTGTACTTTTTTTTAAATTCGAGTATTCTGTAAGTATTTTATATTTCTTGTAATCTATTTCTCTACGCAAGTGGTGTTAAAACCATTCATTCTGGTATTAAATTAGATAATCAAACATTAAAAAAACTCTTTAAAATAAAGTATTTTTGTAAATATATTTAAAAAATGACAGTAGGTCGGTGTCAGCCCTTACCACTACCCAGCGCATTCCACACGTGGCTTTTTGAAACAATAGTGTTACTCTGAATGCTAACGTGACCCTAGGCGGTCGGCTGTCTCAAGCGCACGCCTCACTGGGCGTTGCAAATAATATTAGATTATTTATTATGAATATGATTTTTTTAAATATTTCAGTTATTAAGCACAAAATCAATGTTTTTTTCATACAATAAATTAATATAAGCCATATAAAAAATATTCACATCAATATTTTTACAAAAAACCCGAAATAATTTCCAAATCCCATACAGTAACGCTGTGTAACATGACGGTTTGTCGAGGGTGTTTTTAGCATGGTATGGGAAAGGTTAGGCCTATTTGTTATGATAATGTCCAGCGGTGGATAGTGTTGATCTAATGGTAATAATAATTCATCAGATAGCTCAACCACTATTTTCAAATCACTTGAAAACACTAAATCCAACATTCGATTGTTAAAGTTGAAAATCTTGTTTGATTGAGTTAGTCCCAAGAATAAAGACATATCGCGAATTTCACTACATTTAGCACACTGTAAATTGGCTTGGTTTGTAGCAGGTCCGTTGTCATCTTGGCTGGTCCAGTTAGGAAGGTTATAATCACCAGCAATAATGAATTTTGCTTTAGGATATTTGAATTTGAGTACTTCTATGTCCTCATTGTGATTTTTATACGTTTGCAAATCCCATGCAGGTGGGATATAGACACAGCCGATAATAATTTTTCCATTAGGTATATTGAGCAATACAAAAATTTGTTCAACACTTTTGTGTTTTACCGGTAGTTTAGTAGATGATATATTCTTGGACACGCACAGCATCACACCTCCTCCGTTAGACTTTTTGCTCGTAATAGAATTTCGATCAAAACGATATGTTGTATATTGATGTAGGCCTAATTCTGACGAGCTGATATCAGCATTTAACCATGTTTCAGTAAAAAACAGAATGTCGTGTGAGAAGATTGGGGAGTTAGTTTTAAGTTGGTGCAATTTCGTACGCATTCCCCGTACATTTTGATAATATCCTGTAAGTCTAGAAAATCTGTAGTGTTTGTTTTTTAGTTTTTTGCTTGGGTTTTGATGATTTTGGGAATTCCGTTGAAATGTTTGATTCGTAAATCGACTTCGCCCTTTTCTTTCCTCTCTTCTAATTCCTTCCCTCTATTGTATTAGATGTAATTATATTCAGATTAACAAATAAAAAATAAAAAAATAAATTAAAAAAAATATTAGACATTACCCGCAATTTGGAGAATTTTCTACGAATTGGCAACCCTGGTCCATAGATGAACGGCTTAGATTGATGTCAGGAGAACTGTTTTGCATCTAGAGAATATTTTGAAACTACTCGGAAAACGGACTTTTGAATAGGTAACCATTCCAATCGAATGCGACGTGTGTATAGGGTTTAGTAATTTATTTTTCAAAATAAAATACAATAAAGGATTTCCAAAAAGATTTTGGTATTCTTAAGAATCCGCTTTACGAATGCCTCGTGCTCAATACACTGCCCAAAATATTTTATCTCTCGAAGCTTTTCCGATAAATGTTTCGAGATTTAATTTAATTTAATATATTTATTTATGTAAAGAAGAATGTCCGCAACTGGTCGCGTGGGTTGGATTTTTATATAAATCTTCATTTATTTTTCCGATATCGAGAATTTTTTTTCTAGTTTTTGTATAAGCTTCAGTCAGCCACTTTTATTAGATAATAAGAAACGATTTTGTTGAGAAATTAGTAGTATTAGGATGACAAAAATCAACAAAACGATCAAAATTTGTATGGAAAGAAACTGGTGATCATTTTGAATTTGTTGAAATGCTGACTTCTGATTAACTCTCTCAATTAAGTATTTTGGAACTCAGGTCGATATTTAAAAGAAAGTAGGATGATTTTGGCAATAACAACAACAACATCACATTCCTGAATAGAAATTTCAAAATATGGCATTCACCCCTAATTTTAACCTCTGAAACATTTTTTGCCACAATATAACGCCATTTAAAAATTTCACGGATTTGCCAGTTTTGGCAAATTTTCCCTACGCGTTAAACATTTTTTTGTAATATTTTCAAACACGTCCCCGGTTCAATTTTAAAGTTTTTTTGAAGTTGAAAGAAACTACTTATATTCATATTCAACATATAGAGGAGTACTCTAGTTATTTACTAATTATCTCATTTTTCAAAATCGTATTATATAAAACGATCAACTGTCAAAATGCCTTAGTGTAAACGTGGGTTTTTATCGTGTTATAGAGGATTTTATAACATATTTGTTTACCAGTGTAATAATAATTGAATTAATAATGCTTTCAACATGTTTTAACGTTTTTTAAATCTTTAAGATTCAGTGTATATTTGAAAACCAAATTTTTGTGGATATTTTTGCTTATTTTTTTGCCCATCGGACTTTGATTTACAATGCAGAATTTTCAATAAATAAACAAACAATCGAGTTAATTGGTATTGTGCATTTAAGGTAAATAATGTATCTCTTTGAGTTGCTGCAGTTATTTTTGGGAAGTATTTTTTTTTTTTTTTTAAATAAATATTAACAATAAACAATAATATTTAACATTTCATATTTTTTTTTATTTTTTTATTATTAAAAACATACAACGAAGTTGCACTCCCATGAGTTATCAAAACTCATTAAGGGATCGCCAATTGGTACTTTTGAGAAGTTAAACCCAACTCAACCCAATATGTAGACACAATTTATGAATAAAACATTTACAAAACATTTCACAGAAGCAACATACAGATACAAAACATATGAAGAATCACTTTACAAATATTTCACAGAAACATGTCTTATAACATTTTATGAATTTGTATAACTCATTGACTCATTTGATTTATGTACTTTGGGTTTCAAAAAGTTAAAATAAAGTTTCCTCCATGATGGACTAATGAGATGGACTAAGAAATGCATAGATAAAACAAAATCAGGAAAATACAATATAAGGTACGGGCTCAAAAATATACAGACCTAATACAAGATGTTTACATACAAATACATGACGAGATTTAAGTAAGGTATAAACCGCGCCCATCATACTATAAGTTTAGTATTTGAAGATAATTAGGGCTATCAGAACAGAGTTTGTACCTACTTATGACTCGTTTTCCAAATAACATTTGAAAAAATATGTTTTCAATATATCATTTCGAGATTTGTTAGAGGCATATACCTGTCTCAAATTTTCAGGCAGTTTGTTATAGTTAGTGTAGGCAATGTATTCTAATGATTTCAGTCCGAACTTTGTTGAGTGTATTTTTGATATGTGTAGTTTGTTGTGTTGTCGTGTATTATATTGGTGAACGTCGTTGTTATAGTTGAGTTTTATATTTGTGTGGGTGTTGCACTGAATAATATTTAAAATGGTGTTTGTTATCTCAAAGCTAGGAACAATCTTAAATGGCAATACAAGTGCGTGACGGTAAATATCTTTAACAGGTGTATCCCAAGGCAAGCCAAAAATGTTACGTAGGGCTCTATTTTGGATTATTTGCACCTCTGATATCATTTTTTTGGTAGCAAAACCCCAGATACTCGAAAGGTATGCCAAGTGGGAGTGAATCATAGCATAGTACAAAGATCGCAGTATGGCTGTGGGAAGCAATCTACGTAGTCTGTACATTACACCGGTCACTGGAGCAATCTTTGATTTAACATGGTCAAAATGGTTTTTCCATGTAAGCCGTGAGTCAATTAAAAGTCCTAGATACTTCGCGACATCTGTTTGTTCCAGTTTGTTTATTCCCAGGGAAATGTTTAGGCGTTGTCCTCTCCTATTCCCGAATAGCACATAGTGAGTCTTTTTAATATTAAGGCTAAGTTTATTAATTCTCAGCCACTCGGCTAGATGAGCCAAATCCCTTTCCATGTCCTTTTCCATTTCGTTTAAATTAGTATTATGGTAGAATAATATTGTGTCATCAGCATAAAGTTGAAGTGTACCTTTCACTCCCCATTTTGCAATATCATTTATATAAATCAAAAATAATAATGGTCCGAGAATCGAGCCCTGTGGTACACCACATGTAATATTTCTATGATCACTTGATTCTTTTCCAATAACAACCGAACAGCACCTACCCGTAAGATAACTAGATAAAAGTTTTAGACTGTTGCCCACGATGCCCAGATATTCAAGTTTTTTCAATAGAATCTTATGATCAACCGTATCAAATGCCTTTTTGAGGTCTATGAAAATGCCCGCTGCATATTTTCCTTGATCTAAGTGTTTTTGAAGAGTTAGTATAAAGTCAAAGGCAGCACATTTCGTGTTGGAGAATTTTCTGAACCCATATTGTTGAGGCGTAAGAATATTATTAGTTGCGAGATATTTTGTTAGTCTATTTTTAATTACATGTTCAAATACTTTGGAGAAGACTGAGAGTATTGATATTGGACGATAATTAGATGGATTTTTTTTGCAGTCTTCTTTGTGAATTGGAACGATTTTTGCTAGCTTTAATTGATCCGGAAACAGTCCACTCACTAAAGATTGATTAATTAGAATAACAAGATGATCCGCTAATTTTTCTTTACAGAATCTGAGTAAGTTAGTTGTCATACCATCGACTCCTGGAGATGCATTAGTTTTTAGTTTTGAGATAATTTTTAAAACTTCTAGTTTGTTTGTATTGGCCATGTAGAGGGACTGTAATGGCTTTGGTTCCATGTTTATTGTATTCATGTCATCTGAATAAGATGGGATACTCGCAGCTAAATTTTCACCAACCGATGTAAAGAAGTCATTAAACGCTGTACATATCTGCTTCGGGTCATTTATTACTATATTATTGATGGTAAGAGTTTCAATTTTATTTGTCGAGTTCTTTGGACTGTTAGTTATGATTGAATTTATTGTCTTCCAGGTTTGTCTTGGATTGTGTATGTTTTCTGTAAAAATATTTGTGTAATATTTTGTTTTGGCGAAACGTCTGTAATTAGTTACCGAATTTCTTGACTTATTTTTTTGTGATAAAAGTTGACTGTTTTGCGGATCTTTTTTCCACTGTTTGTAGTTAGTATTTCGTTCTCTAATAAGAAGATCCAGTTTTTTGTCAAACCATGGTGTATTACCTTGCTTAGGGTTTCCTATTCGTATCCTTGGCTTAAATTTGCAAGTGTCGATTGCTGTTTTGATATATTTAAAGAATTGATTAAAATTTTCGGTTATGTTGGTGGTGTTATGAGAAAACGGTTGGGTTTCAAGATATGTTCTCAAAGCCCTCTTATTGATGCTGATGTTTATGTTTGGTGGTATTCTGTTGTTAGAGTGGTGTTTCAAAGAGTTTTGGTAGTCTAACATCATTATACTATGATCACTTATCTGGTTATCAATATTGGAGGTCGTTGAAGATATGTTTTCTCTATTTGATATAATATGGTCTAAGAGAGAACTGCAGGTTTCCGTAACTCTCGTGGGATGTGTATTATTACATATGAAATAATTATATGAAAATAAAGTGTTGATATATTTTTTTGTGGAATCATTTTTTTTAAGAACATTAATGTTAAAATCCCCGAAGATGAGTGTATCTAGGCTACTTTTTTGTAAAATAGATTCAAGAGATACTAGAAAATCATTTATATTGTTGTTAGGTTTCCTGTATATAGCATATATGTTTAATGGTTTAAAATGTTTATATTGTACCCTAACTCCTAAAAAAGAGTTATTCGTTGACCACTTTTCAATAACTTCACAGTTAAATGTATTGTGAGTATATATCGCCACTCCTCCTCCTCTTCCAGTAGTCCGGGAAGCAAAAGTACCCTGGTAGCCATTGATGTTGAACAAAGATCCTTCTCCATCTCCCAGCCATGTTTCGGTGACAACTAAAACGTGCACAGTATCCGTTATTCTTTTGAGCGTTTCTTCTATTTCGTCTATTTTGTTTCTAATACTTCTGGCATTAATGTACAGGACTCTCAAACTATTTTTTATAGGCATATAGTCATCCACCGAATGGTATTTCCTTTGTATGATTGATTGGTCAGCAGCTTTTTCAACAAATTCCAGCGTAGTCCACTTTTTCCCTAACACGTTCATCCATTATCTTCCAGATTGGACATTCTGAGCTGGTGGATCTGTGGTCGTTATGACTTACATTATTACAGTTGGTACATGTAGGCTGCTTTTTTTTGTTAGGGCAGGTCTCGTATTTGTGGTTGCCGCCGCAGTGAACACATGCCGTTTCTTCCTTGCAGAACAATTGGGTGTGTCCGAAACCCATACATTTATAGCATTGTACCAATGGTGACTGATCCTCCACTTTTAAGCGTTGGTATCCTACATTGATATGGCCAGCTTCTATCAAGCTTTTCCAGTTTTTTGGCGATAATTCTAATATGGTATTGCAAAGATGTGTATTCCTATGATTTTTTTTGTATTTAATGGATATTTTTTCCGAGAAATCTATACCTATCCCATTATTTTGTTTCTCCAGGGAATGCATTAGGTCATCATTAGTTGCTCCCTTGATAAGGCCTCTAATTATAACCAAAGGATTCAATTTTTTTCCATCTTCTATATTTATTTTGCCTTGTAGCCCTTTATTTAGTTCTCTTTTAAAATTATTTTTATCTTCCAGGGAGACCATATTGAAGATTAATTTGTCACTGTTATTCGATTTTCGCATGCGTGCAACACCGATCCCAAGAGTGCGAACATCTACGTGTTTTTTGATGAGTTTTTCAATGTCGGCTGATTTTCTCTGCGGGTCGTCGGAGCTTATTACTAAGGCATGATTTTGAAGGGTTGTCTTCTGCCTAGCTGCAATAGTCGCATACGTTGTAGCTTGAGTTCCTTTTTGTTCCATTTTTAATTTTTCCATTTTGTTTTCAATTTTTTGATTCTGGAATATTGTTTGGTCCATTTTTTTTATTATATCGTCGTATTGTTTTCTGACGAGATCGATACTTTTTTGTGTTTCTTCTTTAAATGCTTCCATTTTTGTGAAAATTTCCATTTTCATAATATCCATTTTCTTATCTATGTGTTGAATTATTTTGTCAATGTTTTTGTCTTCAAGCTCCAGTGCACTTTTAGCTCTAGTTGCCATGATTAGTGTTATTTTATGATTTTTAACTTTATGCTTTTATATTATTTTTATAATTTTTATTTTATTTTATTGGATTATGTTTGTTTTCTCTAAATTTAATTTTTAATTTAATAATTTTGATGCGTATTGATTTGTTATATAAGTATTTATTTAAATTTACAGTACTGTTACTGCCATCTATTGCTTATTAACGGAACTTGATTAAATGAATTTTTGGTTTAGTTTGTGTGATTATTTACCGCCATCTATGAGGAGATATTTTATGAATATAATAATAAAATAAAAAGATTTGGTGTGAGTGAGGTTTGAACTCTGTCCACAAACCTACTGGGCGAAATGTCTTGAGTCCAACACGTTACACCTTCGCCACTCCACTGGTTGACGTCACTGAGATTAAATTCAATATAAGCAAACTGTCAACGAAATGAACTGAACTGAATGAACTAGAGCGAATTTTAGTTGTTTTTTAACCCAAAACACTATTTTTTTTGTGTAAATTCACAGTTTAAATTTGTTCCAAATTCACTTATTGCAATTTTTTCCGAATTTTTTATTGTTTTATTTAACTCACTTCAGACATCACTTTTTTTGGTTACGCAATTAGTAGAGAAATATTCTCTAACTGGGGAGCTAGTCTATGTAATTATATATATAGATAATAATAGTTACAAAAATGGAAAAATAATATTTTCAAAAATACTGCAAAATATTACAAAATATTGTACAATAAGAAAATGACATATAATTTTAGAAACAGAATATCAACAAAAATCAACAAAAAATCAATAAAAATCAACAAAAATATTAGCAACAGAATATATATTTACGTTATGAATTCCATGTTAGTCCATTTTAAAGTGTTGCCGTTTATTGTTTATTTCTCGACCATAATTTCTGTCAAAAGTTTGTTCAAAGGGAACATAACACTTCGCACCTTATTAAAAATCAGTTTTTTTTAAATATATATATATATATATATATATATATATATATATATATATATATATATTGACCTCTTCTCGTAATATGCTGATCCAGTAAGAAGTTATTTGACAGTGTTGATCCACCTTTAACACCGAATAACTTGGCTTTAATGGATTACTTCTGTATGAATTTGCAACAACGTTACATTAAATAGCAAGGTTGCCAGTTTCCCAGTAAAAGTAAACGAAATACTACACATAAAATTTTCGATGTTTGTATGGAAATCATACGCTTCGTAACTGTTGATCCGCCCAATTTACCATGCGTTGATGATCCGCCCAAATTGCCATGCGTTGTTGATCCACATAATCGTATATCTTATGTACCTATATGTGCTTTTACTATAAAATTGTTGATCTGACAATGACCAATCAGAATGGCGTTCAAGATGGCGTTATGAACGAAGCCTTCTGATTGGTCATAAAAAAACATATACCTATATCTGGTTTTACTGCTCATTGGTTGAGCCGATATGGAAGTTGCAAAACGTAATATTATAACGGCCGCGGCACCGACTTGAAAAATATATCTTTCTGTATTTTATAAAATTCTAATAATATACTTCCGCGGGTTTTTGTTGCTAGGCTCCGCCGCCCGGGAAACATTTATTGGATAAACACATCTGTCATACGTCATCCCAAGTGGTTCGATACTTTTGATGACTTAGCAAGGGTGCCCGGGTTCGAGGGGTGATAATGCGTTGCATTACGATCTTGGCTACGAATTCGGAAGTCGCAAGTTCAAATTTTGGCGTGCGCAATAAATTTTACTTTGATAAATATATATGATTCCTCGATAATGCATTGCATTATGATCCTTGACTACGAATTCGGATGTCGCAAGTTCAAAATTGGCGTGCGCAAGTAAATTTTATTTTGTTAAATTTGTATAATTCCTCGATAACGCGTTGCATTACGATCTTGGTTATGAATTCGGAAGTCACAAGTTCAAAAATAATAAACTTTATGTTGGTAAATATTTAGATATAATTCCTCGATAATGCGATGCAGTACGATCTTGACTACGAATTCGGAAGTCGCAAGTTCAAAATTGGCGTGCGCAAGTAAATATAATTTTGATAAATATCTACGTATGATTACTCAATAATGCGTTGCATTATGATCCTTGACTACGAATTCGGATGTCGCAAGTACAAAATTGGCGTGCACAAGTAAATTTTATTTTGATAAAAGTCTATGTATGATTCCTCAATAATGCGTTGCATTATGAACCTTGACTACGAATTCGGATGTCGCAAGTTCAAAATTGGCGTGCGCAAGTAAATTTTATTTTGATAAATATCTATATATAATTCCTCAATAATGCGTTGCATTATGATCCTTGACTACGAATTCGGATGTCGCAATTTCAAAATTGGCGTGCGCAAGTAAATTTTATTTTGATAAATATCTATGTATTATTCCTCAATAATGCGTTGCATTATGATCCTTGACTATGAATTCGGATGTCGCAAGTTCAAAATTGGCGTGCGCAAGTAAATTTTATTTTGTTAAATTTTTATAATTCCTCGATAACGCGTTGCATTACGATCTTGGTTATGATTTCGGAAGTCACAAGTTCAAAAATAATAAATTTTATGTTGGTAAATATTTAGATATAATTCCTCGATAATGCGTTGCGGTACGATCTTGACTACAAATTCGGAAGTCGCAAATTCAAAATTGGCGTGCGTAAGTAAATTTTATGTTGATAAATATCTATGCATGATTCCTCAATAATGCGTTGCATTGTGATCCTTGACTACGAATTCGGAGGTCGCAAGTACAAAATTGGCGTGCACAAGTAAATTTTATTTTGATAAATATCTATGTATGATTCCTCAATAATGCGTTGCATTATGATCTTTGACTACGAATTCGGATGTCGCAAGTTCAAAATTGGCGTGCACCAGTAAATTTTATTTAATAAATTTGTTTTATTCCTCGGTAACGCATTACAATACAGTCGTAAGTTCATATTGTATTTTATTTTGATAATATATGTGTATGCTCGGGTTCAAGGGATGAGATTTGTCTAGGTCTTTGCGGCGAACGGGTTTGCCCACCTACTGCGTTACGGACTGGATCGGGAGAGACTGGTTGAGGGAGACCTTTTTTCTTACATTAGCTCCACACAGGAAGCCCTGAAGAAAATAAATCCCCTCAAGGCCAATGTCATCTTTAGGGATGCAGTGTGGAGCGTATTTTTAGGAAAGGAAAAAGAGGATGTTCAGGGAAGGAATGGGGTAGTAGGTGTGAGTAGGAATCTGGGGGTCAGTATGTCTAGGAGTGACGGACGTGTGAATCCATCCCTCCCATTTCGTTGCAAGGCGATGTTCCGAAAGGTTCCATGTCAACTCAGAAATAAACCAACTCATTATAACTCAGAACCTCCTTAGAAAGGTCATTAAATGCTATGAAAATATAATTTAAAAAAAGCCGGTAACCCTAACCTAACTTAACCTATTCAACCTATGTTTTCTGAAGTGCTTCTCAGTATGTTTCATTATGAGTTGTTCCACCGTTCACCGTTCCGAAAGGCGATCATTCTAATCTAACACACTTCTACTATCTACTACACTATAAAGAGGTAAGATTTGTTTGTTTGTTTGTTTGTTTGTTTGCATTGAATAGGCTCCGAAACTACTGAACCGATTTGAAAAATTCTTTCGCTGTTGGGAAGCTACACTATCCCCGGTTGACATAGGCTATATGATATTTTCAAAAAAAATTAGGGATCGTTACTAAAAGTCCAATAATGTAACCCAAGGTGTATAAAAATTACCTAAAATATTCTTTACATCGCGTGCGCTGCGAAAACTATTAATGATAGAATAAAATAATGTAAAACGACTTTGTAGAACACATCATTATTTACAAAAGGTCGCGACAGCATATGTCTAACTATTATGGTTATGCCACAATAATTATTCTTTTATTTTAAAAAAATTATTAAAATGTCGCGCTTGAAAAGGCTATTTATTTGTATCTTGGTTTTAATCCTTATCAAAATAAATTACTTCATATTCAAGACTGTTTCAATATCTGTATACAACTTTTTGAATTATTTAATAAAATCTTTCTTTTTTATTGCTTTTGTGTGATATAGGTATGCAATAATACTTCAAACCAAATTTTTTTTACCAAGGTTTTTCTAATAAAGCACCGATAAAAATCGTCATCTATGAAGACCTATCTTTTTTAATTTAAAGACAATGTACTTAAATAAAATAGTATTCAAGCGTACGAAAACACACAACTTTTGAATAAAAAAACATGTTCCATGGATAAACCGTTGGTAGAATGCCAGTTTACTCCCTCTCTACATTTTTTTTATAATACATTACTAAACAACCTTTAGGCTAGTAATTCTGAGGCAAAATGAATTGGGATATGGAGGACATTTTTTTAAAATCGATGTGGACGGGGAATAATTTTAAATATGGGGAGAAATTTTAAATCGATGTATATGGGACGGGGTAAATGAAATACAGTTAATTACAAATAATAATATTATTTTATTTATTTATTTGTTTACGACTTGATGGATTTTACATGTGATTAAATTGTACAGGAGCATTATAACAAGTATATAGCATAATAAGAAGTACATAATACATAAAATAATAAACAGAGCATGAGAGACATAAGTAGGCACAACACAAGTGTTTATTTCATAAAAAAATATTTTGCATTATGATAAACTAATAATTATTATCTACTCTAAAAACAAACTAAATCTAAACTAAAAGCTACGAATCCGGTGGTTGAATTCCTTTGTACAATTCACTTATTGAATACTCATACCTCTCATACACAATGAGTATTCGATAAGTGAATTGTACAAAGGTTGGTTGAATTCCTTTGTACAATTCACTTATCGAATACTCATTGTGTATGAGAGGTATGAGTATTCGATAAGTGAATTGTACAAAGGAATTCAACCAGCGGATACGTAGTTTTTAGTTTCGTAGTTTTAGTTTGTTTTTAAGGTAGATAATAATTATTAGTTTATCATAATGCAAAATATTTTTTTATGAAATAATCCCTTGAAAAGAAGTTTACCAAATTTAGTCTCAATAAAATAATTAATAATGTGCAATAAAAGCGTCGATCAAGTATAAAGTATAATATTTTTTTTTTTAAATGTTACACAATCAAATACGGGTACTGTAAAAATGTAATTATATAAAATAAGATTCCAAATATTATAATCAATAATTATCAGCCTGAAACACTCATCTACATTGAAAAAATCTTCCGAGAAAAGATACTGGCCGCCAACGGGAATTGAACCCGTGACCATCTGATTGCCGGTCAGCAGCTCTGACCACTGAGCTATGGCGGCTTATCTAATACCCGCCAAAGCCATAAGCCGCCATAGCTCAGTGGTCAGAGCTGCTGACCGGCAATCAGATGGTCACGGGTTCAATTCCCGTTGGCGGCCAGTATCTTTTCTCGGAAGATACTGGCCGCCAACGGGAATTGAACCCGTGACCTTCTGATTGCCGGTCAGCAGCTCTGACCACTGAGCTATGGCGGCTTATCTAATACCCGCCAAAGCCATAAGCCGCCATAGCTCAGTGGTCAGAGCTGCTGACCGGCGATTTGCCTACAGCAACACATTTGAGCTACAGCTCAATTCTTATGAATTTTGATCGGTACGGTACTTGAACTACATTAAAAAATTGGTTTGGTTTAAGTCAAACCGGTAAACTACTATCCGGTGAACTTTGGTTTAAAGTGAAACCGGTAATCTACAATAATTTGATGAACTTTGGAGTCACACCGGTAGTCAAACAGTTGAGCTTTCACACCCTTCAGCCTCACAACATATCCCAATTAGGGATGCAATAGTCCTACTGGCTACGAGCATTGGAGGTTATTATCCACCACTCACCCGCCCTGGTATAAGTAACAGATGGTTACTCCTTCAAGGCTCTCGCAAGGACTCTAATTTTTTTGAAAGAACGAAGCTACATTTAGTTTAGAAAGAATTTCACAAAAAATCTAAAACACGATCTGGTTTGGGAGTGTACTTCATAGTATTATTCATTTACTTATAAAGTTTTTCAGCCACGCAATATGTTGTATGGGGACACCGTAGTTCAATTGATAATAACCGGATAATGATTAATTGTTAAAATTATTAATCTTTTATGCTGACGAAGATAACATTGTTTTTGAAACATGTCGATAATATTAATAAAATAGTGGTGTTTACAAAATTACTTATTCTCATTGAAGCAATAATGAAGCCACAAAGTTTATTTGCGAAGTTTGAAGAAAAAAAAATTACCTACACTTCATATTTGATTTCGAATGTGCATCATGCACTAATTAATATACACGATAAACAGACGTCATGATTACAGACATTGCCAAGTCTGGCGGTGATTATAACACCATTCACATTGATTAATATTATAGTTTTCCCATAAGTTTTGGAGTAGAAAACTGTATTTCCTGTAAATGTTCAACAGAAATTATGGTCACCTCTGGTCGGAAATCGTTTGTTTACTTTTAAAAATTAATATGTATCACAATATTTTAACCACTCAGGTATTTTGCGATTATGCAAGTTTTTTGTCTTAAACGAACTGCCAGATTTATAAAACTTTGTGTTATTTCCGCTTCACAATTAAGGGTCAATAAATGGAACATATCTGAACGTAGCCGAATACTAAAAACTGTCACACATCTGCCGGATCTGCCCTGATGAAGGACACTGCAACGCTGTCCGAAACGTCGGCCAAAGAAGGAGGTAGCGCAACACGGTATAACACCCCATAAACAAATAACAGAAAAAAACTAAAAACTTGAAACGTTTGTTTGAAATAAGGTTTCAAATTGTTATATTACAAAAAAATATTAACATTTATAAATATTAAAATTTAGAAAGCAAACATAAAAATATTGTAAAAATGACTCACGCGATGTTTTTATGTGGAAACGGTACTAAAATCACTGATTATGTAAAAATAACACTTATTCTATTGAATAAATAAACAATTTTGTCACCTACCTTTTACCATTTCATACAAGAATATTTAAAAAATTAATAATGTCTAACAGCGCGTAGGTGATTTGGGGGTGAAAACTGTTTCTACAAAATTAGTATTTTTTATGTACTTCTATGGACAACTTTGAATAGAAATGTGAAGCATTCAATATGGATCTTCTACTTTTTGTTTTAGGGTTATCACTAGAACAATAACAGAGTTATAACGACTTCTGTGGGAACACACGAAAAAACGCGCTTATTTTACGGCTATTGTTATATATTAACACGCTTACGTATCCGAGTGGTTGAAATATTCTAAAAACCATTGTATTAAAGACCGGATGTCGGTAACTTGATATATTCATGTTGCCGCTATTTAAAAATATATCTGAATATTATTTTAAATTTTTAGCAAATCTACAGTGTGGTAACAAATTCAATAAAAATTAATCAATTTTTACGATTATGTTTTATGTTAAAACTTATTTCACAGTAGCCTCATTAGTATTAATTAATGAAAATGTGGGCCGAACTGCATTGGCAAATTTTATTTATTACATAAACATAAAATTTCAGGGACAGAAAGAATCGACTGTGTACCAAGTTTCATCTCGATTATGTGACGGAAAGTGGATTTTTTAGACTTTTGAGACTCAAACAAACTCAGAATTCCAAGTAAATGTGATACTTAAGAGGAATATAAACGCTAGAAGTATTTCGATTCTCGTGCCTGCAAAATTTGCAATCGAGCGTCTTATTTGCGCGCGGCAAGTAAGCGAAAAAGTGGTTTTTATTTATTTTGTCCATAATTTTATAAGAGTGAAAAAACGTTAGAACATAGAAAACCTCAAAAATGGTCTTACCCATAAAGGAGTATTTTTATAAAAATGTTTCTTGTATTACTTCATAGTTAAGTCATGAAAAAACATTTTTTTAGTGGTTTACGCTTATTTTGTTTTTGTTATGTAAATAATAATTTTATTCTAATTCCATTACATAAAAAACCTAGTAAAAGCTTCAATTTATCCGTAGCATATTTTTTGATGTTGATACTGTAAGCCAATTCGTCATAAAGATTAATCTAAATAGGATTTCACGTATAACTTCACCTTAAAAGAACGCCTCTATATTATATGTAGATGGCGCGAGTTTAATTATTTTAGCGTAAAACTTTTTTTTTTAAGTTGTGCTTTAAAATATTAAGATGAATTAATTGTTTGCGCCCGTACAGTTGCAATATGAATATGAATAAATAGTTTTTTTGGTTTGAATAAATCTTTCAAGAAAGGCGTACAAATACAATAATGGATTGAATTACCGATACAATATGGTATTTGTTTGCCATTTTTGAAAGATTTATTTAAACCAAAAAAACTATTTATTCATATTCATATTACGCATGAATGGGCGCTAACAATTCATTCATCTTAATAAGGCACTACTTGTAAAAAGCGTGTTCCCTAAAATAATTAAACTTGCGCCATCTATGAAAGAGTAGATTGTGAAATCTTTTTAATATCACTTTAATATAAAAAGGCGGCTCCTTGGCCGTCGCCGTCGTAAGAAAGTATTAATTATGATTTCTAAAATATTTTCTTAAGTAAGGTAAAAACAATGATATAATTTTTTTTTTTTTTAATTAAGCTAGTCATTCCCGAGATAGTATACTTTTAGTTAAAAACTAGCAGACCAGGCCACATGTTGCTGTGACTAACGAAACATAACGCCATCACAACGCCACGCCACTACCCAACCTTTATAACCAACGCCATCTGTTAAATCAAATCGACACCGCCCGCTTGCTGCCGACTGCCCGATGCCCACTGCCTGCTTGCCAGCCCTATTTCAGCCAATTAACACAAAACCTTGACAAATTATATACTCTAAAACCTTCCTCATGAATCACTCTATCTATTGGTGAAAACCGCATGAAAATTTGTTGCTTAGTTTAAAAGATCTAAGCGCACAGACAGCGGAAGCGACTTCATTTTATACTATGTAAAGGTAACACAATTTTTTGCCCAAAAAAATAACATAATAAATACCTACTCTAAAGAACTACTTTTCGAAAAAAATGTCCTTACTTATTAAAACGTGCTTTATTTTTTAAACAACTGATAAACAAAAATATACCACACATAATTTCATTTTTCTCAGTTAAAACGCAATTTTTAGTAATGGGATATGCGATTAGATGTTTTTAAATATTTAAAAAAGCGGGATTTCAATGGTTTTTACTTCGGGCATTCTTCATTGAAGTTCAAAGTTGATAAGCTTTTAGCCATTCCAAATAATAAAAACATCTATATAAATAAAATAATTAAAAAAGAAAAAATCGATAATTATTTTCTTCCAAACATTTTTAAACACCCAGTTTGTTTTGAACACCTGCACTCATGCCTAGCCAGAAGTGTGAACGGGCTCTACCACCCACAATGATAATCCACACTATGGAAACTATTTTCAAGGCACTCCGTAAAAAATGATACCGAACGAGTTGGTTTAATTTTTACGTAAAAGTAAAGAAAATACATTGCTGTGAACCGTTTTGAAATATTTGACATTTGTAATCCATTGAAGATATGCATGTTACATGATGTATGTTTTAAAATATTTTTGGCAGCAATTCAGCAAACCTACATACATTAATATTATATTTTCGTTTTTTGTTTTGTGTTGGCTACCTCCTTCTTTAGCAGACGTTTCGGACAGCGTTGCAGTGTTCATCGTCAGGGCGGATCCAGCAGATCCGACGATGTCTGCGACAATCTGCCGGATCTGCCCTGATGATGGACACTGCAACGCTGTCCAAAACGTCGGATAAAAAAGGAGGTAGCGCAACACGGCATAACACCTAAAAAACAAACAACGAAAATGCTTTTGGCCGTGAAAATCTAAAAACTTATCATTAATATTATAGGTATATTGGGAAGAGGATTACGCACACCACCGCCCCGGGAACCATTTATTGATTAACCAAACCTTTGCCATAGGTCATACCAAGCGGTTCACTACTTTCAGTGACTTAGCAGGGGTGCCCAGGTTCAACGGGTGAGGTTTGTCTTTGAGGAGAATGTGTTTGCCCACTTACTTCATGGCAGGCCAGAACGGGAGAGACTGATTGAAGGAGACCTAACCTAGAACTCTTCTATTGGACTCTCTCAACCCAATTTGGGAGGTTGAGAGAGTCCGATTTGTTCCATCGCCCCGGGAACCATTTATTGGATAACCAACACCTCCGCCATAGGTCACCGCAAGAAACTCACTACGTTTAGTGACTTAACAGGGATTCCCGGTTTTAAGGGGAGAGGTTTGTCCAGGTCTTTGCGACGAATGCGATTGCCCACCTACTGCGTGGCGGGCCAGGTTGGGAGAGACTAATTGAAAGAGTCCTAACCTAGAACTCCCTCAACTCGCCTCTCAACTGGGAATAACATGGGAGGTGGATAAGTGTATCGTCGCCCCGAGAACCATTTATTGGATAACCAACACCTCTGCCATAGGTCACCCCAAGTGGTTCTCTCTGTTCGGTGACTTAGCGGGCGTGCCCGATTCCTCGGGTAAGATTTGTCCAGACCTTGGCGATGGATGCCTCTGCCCACCTGCTGCGTGGCGGGCCGGATCGAGATCGAGAGACTGGTTAAGGACGGCCATTAAATTTTCTGCAAGTCTAGGATGAATATTTATTTTTATTTAGAACAATGAGTTAAACTTCAAATTGTAAAATTTAAATAAATGAAGACAATATTAGCGAAACTCAATCCAAAATCTGAAACAGAAAAATCAGAAAGAGGTACGGTCACATCAGGGACTCCAAGCCAGGACCTTCGGCTTTCCGGGCAGCAGCTCTAACCATTGCGCTAAGCTAATTAATTAGTCCCCATCCGATTCTGTCATTTTTAACCGTTTCATACTTCGACTAGAAACTACCAACATTATCTTCATTTTCGTAACGCAAATTTTATTGGCTGCTATCTGTATGAAAGATTGCAAAATTCAACCAGAACTAAATATAATCTAGATAGTGTCTTGGATAAAGTTATCAATTTTTATTTAATATGCGACGTCTATTGACTTTTCTGCAAGTCTAGGAGGAATATTTATTTTTAACTATGAGTAAAACCTCAAATTGTAATTTTGTAATATAATCAAATATTTTAAGATAATTTTCACGTTCTATTCAAGTTCCGTCATTATATCATTATAGGCCAGTTGCTCTATCAATCTGAAATAATACAGAATTTGAATAGAACTTACACAGGTCGTAAAAAAATAATTTCAAATATTTGATGAATCCGTAAAATTTTTTGAAACAACCCGTCTTTAGTTTCATTAGCTCCAGATAGAAGAGAGCATCTGGGACTATTGTGCGGTACATTCATAAAATACCTATATTAGTCCCTCGACCCGTCTCCCAACAAAGGAATATCAATTTGGAGGCGGATATGTGTAACTCCGCCCCGGGAACTATTTATCGGATAACCAACATCCTTGCCGTAGGTTACTCCAAGTGGTTCACAACGTTTGGTGACTTAGCAGGGGTGCCTGGGTTTAGAAGTTGAGATTTGTCTTGGCGGAGAATGCGTTTACCCACCAACTGCGTGGCGGACCGGATGGATTATGAATTCTCCAATCAGACTTTCTCAACCCTTTCCCCAAACGGGGCTATTTTTAAACTCATGGTAACTTTAGAATAAAATGTCCGAATTGAATAATTCAAAAAGTTAAATAAAGGTATTGAAGCAGTCTTGAATATGAAGTAATTTATTTTGATAAGGATTAAAACCAAGATACAAATAAAGAGCCATTTGACGCGGCGTCATTTTAATTAAATTTTTAAAATAAATAAACACTTTTTGTGGCATAACTATAATAGTTAGACATATGCTGTCGCGAAACTTTTTGTAAATAATGATGTTTTCTACAAAGTCGTACTACATTATTTTATTCTATTGTTAATAGTTTTCGCAGCGCACGCGATGTAAAGAATATTTTAGGTATTTTTTTTACACCTTGGGCTACATTATTGGAGTTTTAGTAACGATCCCTAATTTTTTTTTGAAAATATCATATAGCCTATGTCAACCGGGAATAGTGTAGCTTCCTACCAATGAAAGAATTTTTCAAATCGGTTCAGTAGTTTCAGAGCCTATTCAATGCAAACAAACAAACAATCAAATCTTTCCTCTTTAAATAGTGTTAGATTGGTTCCATGCAAACTCAGAAAGAAACCAACTCATAATTCAGGTCATTAAGATGAAGCCATACTAAATAATGCAAAATCATACAAAATCGTATGTTTTTGTTTTGAAAATTTGACCGCTTAGACGTATTATAAATGCTTCAATTAAATACTTCGTGTAGAACATACCTTGGCCCTTAAAAATATCGGTCATTTTTTTAATGTCTTTTAATAAGCTTAGAAAAAATAAAGTATTAGGTCTATAAAAAACATTTTTTAGTGCAAACTCTCCTACTTATAAACACTTTTTCGGATATGGTTTTATTGCATAATGTGGCAAATTCAGTTTCTTATATAGCGGAGAAACAACGTGTTAGGGTCCGCGCTGCTTGTTTTCGTGAAATCAATTTAAAAATTCCGTTTTATTACAATAAACAATGCATAAAAAAGGAATTAATGTTTTTTACAGGCTTTTACGAAATCAACATGTAAAAAAAATTCTCAAATATCTTTTCCAACCTTTCCAAAAGCTTTTTCTCAAGTATTTTTAAACTCCTCCCATAAAAGGGCGTTAATTCAAATTTCGATTTTTTCCTGTACTAGTGGATCGCCTTAAAAGCTATGAAAACATAATTTTAAAATAGCCGGTAACCAGAGGCGGCCCCTGCCTTGTAGGCCAGTCAATAAAGGCTCAAAATGAGACTAACCCAAACATTAATTCCTCCGTCGATGAAATTTTGCAGTTACAATAAAAAATAAAAAATAAAACCAACCTTTATACCTTATTTTATTGTATTTTTGTTATATGTTTATGGTCAGTTAGTAAATGATCTTTGATGTTAGTTTCGCAAAATAATGTTAGTAAAATGTTAAACTTTTTTCATATTATAATATATTTTGATATTATAATATGAAAAATGAACAATAAAACGATAAAAATAAAAACTGATCCCAATTGCTGTCATTTGTAAATACATAGATATTATAATGTCTTATAATTAATATTATTATTCAACAACAGTAACTAATTTTCAATCAAATAAATAGGCATTTGTCAAAATAATTAATTAGTTAAAATAACATTGTATTACGTAAGTATTTTAAAATTAAAATGAATATAGAAGCTTACGTCTATTTCATTGATTTTAACAACGCTTTCGGAATTGCCTGTTTGTGTTGATTTCTATTGAGAATTTGAGTTACGAAAAAACCTCATTTACAATGCCACAATAATTTAAAAATAGACATTGAGTTATTTTATATTGCACTTTTATAATCAAAATCAAAAGTCAAAATCTAAATCTAAATCGAAATCGAAATCAAAAGTCAAAATCAAATTCAAAATCAAAATCAAAATCTCAAACCAACACCAAAATCAAAGTCAAAGACCAAATCAAAATTAAAATCTCAAACCAAAACCAAAATCAAAATCAATATCCGAACTTGCGACATCCGAATTCGTAGTCAAGATCGCACTGCACTGCATTATTGTTGTATTATACAAACGTTTCAAATAAAAATTACCTCCGCACGCCACAATTCGAACTGGCGACTTCCGAATTCGTAGCCAAGATAGTGAGGCAGTGCATTATCGAGGAATTACATGTATTTATTAAAATAAAATTAACTGGCGCATGCCATTTAAACTTGCGACATCCGAATTCGTAGTCAAGATCGCACTGCACTGCATTATTGTTGTATTATACAAACGTATCAAATAAAAATTACCTCTGCACGCCACAATTCGAACTTGCGACTCCCGAATTCGTAGTCAAGGTCGCAATGCCCCTTAGATATCGTTGAATTATACATTTAAATCAAAATAATATTTACTTTCGCACGCAACAATTTGTTCTTGCGACTTCCGAATTCGTATTGATCGTAATGCAATTTGTTCTTGCGACTTCCGAATTTGTAGAGATCGTAATGCAATGCATTATTGAGGAATCATACGTATTCCCCGATAATGCATTGCATCCCCAAAGAAGACATAGGCCTTGACGGGATTTATTTTCTTCAGAGCTTCCTGTGTGGAGCTAATGTAAAAAAAATAAGGTCTCCCTCAACCAGTCTCTCCCAATCCGGTCCGTAATGCAGTAGGTGGGCAAACCCGTTCACCGCAAAGACCTAGACAAATCTCATCTCTTGAACCCGAGCAGCCCTGCTAAGTCACAAAAAATCAGTCTCTCCCAATCCGGCTTGCCACGCAGTAGGTGAGCGAACGCGTTCGCCGCACGGACCTAGACAAATCTCACTCCTTGAACCGGGCACTCCTGCTAAGTCACGAATGTCACTGCAAAGTGACATATGACAGAGGTGTTGATTACCCAAAAATGGTTCCCGGGGCGGTGGTAATCATACCCGCCTCCCAAAATTAAGGTATACCTTAAGTGGTTCGCTATGTTTGGTGACTTAACCGGGGTGCCCAGGTTCATGGGGTGAGGTTTGTGCGGGTCTTAGAAGCGGAAACGAAAACAAAATCAAAAGTCAAAATCAAATTCAAAATCAAAATCAAAATCTCAAACCAACACCAAAATCAAAGTCAAAGTCCAAATCAAAATTAAAATCTCAAACCAAAACCAAAATCAAAATCAATATCCGAACTTGCGACATCCGAATTCGTAGTCAAGATCGCACTGCACTGCATTATTGTTGTATTATACAAACGTTTCAAATAAAAATTACCTCCGCACGCCACAATTCGAACTGGCGACTTCCGAATTCGTAGCCAAGATAGTGAGGCAGTGCATTATCGAGGAATTATATGTATTTATCAAAATAAAATTAACTGGCGCATGCCATTTAAACTTGCGACATCCGAATTCGTAGTCAAGATCGCACTGCACTGCATTATTGTTGTATTATACAAACGTATCAAATAAAAATTACCTCTGCACGCCACAATTCGAACTTGCGACTCCCGAATTCGTAGTCAAGGTCGCAATGCCCCTTAGATATCGTTGAATTATACATTTAAATCAAAATAATATTTACTTTCGCAAGAAACAATTTGTTCTTGCGACTTCCGAATTCGTATTGATCGTAATGCAATTTGTTCTTGCGACTTCCGAATTCGTAGAGATCGTAATGCAATGCATTATCGAGGAATCATACGTATTCCCCGATAATGCATTGCATCCCCAAAGAAGACATAGGCCTTGACGGGATTTATTTTCTTCAGAGCTTCCTGTGTGGAGCTAATGTAAAAAAAATAAGGTCTCCCTCAACCAGTCTCTCCCAATCCGGTCCGTAATGCAGTAGGTGGGCAAACCCGTTCACCGCAAAGACCTAGACAAATCTCATCCCTTGAACCCGAGCAGCCCTGCTAAGTCACAAAAAATCAGTCTCTCCCAATCCGGCTTGCCACGCAGTAGGTGAGCGAACGCGTTCGCCGCACGGACCTAGACAAATCTCACTCCTTGAACCGAGCACTCCTGCTAAGTCACGAATGTCACTGCAAAGTGACATATGACAGAGGTGTTGATTACCCAAAAATGGTTCCCGGGGCGGTGGTAATCATACCCGCCTCCCAAAATTAAGGTATACCTTAAGTGGTTCGCTATGTTTGGTGACTTAACCGGGGTGCCCAGGTTCATGGGGTGAGGTTTGTGCGGGTCTTAGAAGCGGAAACGAAAACAAAATCAAAAGTCAAAATCAAATTCAAAATCAAAATCAAAATCTCAAACCAACACCAAAATCAAAGTCAAAGTCCAAATCAAAATTAAAATCTCAAACCAAAACCAAAATCAAAATCAATATCCGAACTTGCGACATCCGAATTCGTAGTCAAGATCGCACTGCACTGCATTATTGTTGTATTATACAAACGTTTCAAATAAAAATTACCTCCGCACGCCACAATTCGAACTGGCGACTTCCGAATTCGTAGCCAAGATAGTGAGGCAGTGCATTATCGAGGAATTATATGTATTTATCAAAATAAAATTAACTGGCGCATGCCATTTAAACTTGCGACATCCGAATTCGTAGTCAAGATCGCACTGCACTGCATTATTGTTGTATTATACAAACGTATCAAATAAAAATTACCTCTGCACGCCACAATTCGAACTTGCGACTCCCGAATTCGTAGTCAAGGTCGCAATGCCCCTTAGATATCGTTGAATTATACATTTAAATCAAAATAATATTTACTTTCGCACGCAACAATTTGTTCTTGCGACTTCCGAATTCGTATTGATCGTAATGCAATTTGTTCTTGCGACTTCCGAATTCGTAGAGATCGTAATGCAATGCATTATCGAGGAATCATACGTATTCCCCGATAATGCATTGCATCCCCAAAGAAGACATAGGCCTTGACGGGATTTATTTTCTTCAGAGCTTCCTGTGTGGAGCTAATGTAAAAAAAATAAGGTCTCCCTCAACCGGTCTCTCCCAATCCGGTCCGTAATGCAGTAGGTGGGCAAACCCGTTCACCGCAAAGACCTAGACAAATCTCATCCCTTGAACCCGAGCAACCCTGCTAAGTCACAAAAAATCAGTCTCTCCCAATCCGGCTTGCCACGCAGTAGGTGAGCGAACGCGTTCGCCGCACGGACCTAGACAAATCTCACTCCTTGAACCGGGCACTCCTGCTAAGTCACGAATGTCACTGCAAAGTGACATATGACAGAGGTGTTGATTACCCAAAAATGGTTCCCGGGGCGGTGGTAATCATACCCGCCTCCCAAAATTAAGGTATACCTTAAGTGGTTCGCTATGTTTGGTGACTTAACCGGGGTGCCCAGGTTCATGGGGTGAGGTTTGTGCGGGTCTTAGAAGCGGAAACGAAAACAAAATCAAAATCAAAATCAAAATCAAAATCGAAATTGAAATCGAAATCGAAATCGAAATCGAAATCGAAATCGAAATTGAAATCAAAATCGAAATCGAAATCGAAATCAAAAATCAAAATAAAAACAAAATCAAAAATCAAATTCAAAATCTCAAACCAAAACCAAAATCAAAATCAATGTCAAAATCATAATTAAAATCTCAAATCAAAACCAAAATCAATATCAAAATCTCAAACCAAAAGCAATATCAAAATCAAAATGAAAGTAAAAATCAAAATAAAAATCAAAATAAGAATGCAAATAAAAATTAAAATCAAAATCAAAATTAAAATCTCAAACCAAAATCAAAATTAAAATCTCGATCCAAAATCAAAATCGAAATCCAAATCAAAATCAAAAACAAAATCAAAATAAAAATTAAATCTTAAACCAAAATACATAAAAAAAGAAATGAAATAGAACGAATTGAAATAAGAACGTACAGGTACCTACTAAAAGAAGCTAAAAAGTACGACAGACGGGCACCTTTGTTGGCGGTCAAAACTTGGCATTTATATGGATCAACAAAAAAAAACGTGTAAAATGTATAAGACACCGAACAATGGGCGTGGCTTACAGCGAAATCTTGATGGTATAAATTGATCCACATGGATCAGGATGTGTATGCCAGCTTGTGTAATGGATCAGCATATCCGGATGGATCAACACGTCCGAACGGATCAACTTAAAACTGGTGTACCGTCGCGCAAGATCAACGTTTTACGAGAGGAGATAAATATATATATATATATATATATATATTTATTTTTATTTTTTTTTTTATTTATTTACGCCCTTTTTCGGGGGTTTTACATATACAATTTAAAAATTACACTTGATTAAATAAAATATAAATACTATATATTTCTTTTATGTTATGGTTCGGATGAATAAAGATAAATAAGTTTTTAAAATAATAGAAATCCAAAAAAATTAAGATCTAGGATATGTGTTGAGACATCCAGAGAAGTACGAGATCTTGAGTCTCATAATGCAGGGAAAGATTGCCGGAAAACGGGGCCCAGGAAGAAGGAGAACATCGTGGCTGAAAAACCTGGACAGTGGTTTGGCCAGTCTACTGTAGAGCTGTTCCAGGCCGCAGTAAACAAAGTCCGCATAGCCAACATGATAGCCAACGTTCGTTGAACGGACAGGGCGCAAGAAGAAGAGGATCAATTACAGGAATGTTTATAAATAAAACGATCTCTTTATTTTGGTTATTCAAATATTTTCTGGGTTGTATTTTAGCAATTGATTCTTTGCTATTGGAAAAGCTATTAATCCCTCTGTGGACAGGTTAAGTTACTAAAAGAAAGGACTCACCGAAACAGGATAAAGAACTTGTATGCTGGCAATTTTGTCTTCTTTCTCCCCGTCCAATTGGCACTGAAAACAGCAATAAGCGTGCGTTTCGTTTACACGGCGGACACGGCGGAATTACGTCAATGTTGCAGGTAGCGGGAGCACGGTGGCTATAGGTATGTTGCGGCGCGGGCGGTTGATTGCAGACTGACGTGGTGAAGGTAGTTATAGGTGCGGATTTTGGGAACAAGGTAGGACAGGATTTGCAACAATATTAATACCAATCCCAAGCAGTAACAGTATGTATGTGTGCTATGTAGGTGTGTGTATGTGTGGGTATATGTATTGGCGTAACCATGCCCCCCGCCTGGAAGGGGATGAAAGAATCCACTTCCATAAACCAAAAGAGTGCCAATACGTTTCAATGCGCAAACAAAATTATAATGACACGCGGTAGAATGTAATAAATTATGTAAAAGTTACGAAAATATTATGTAAGTTATATAAATGCTTTACCAAATGGTCAAAATGACTGATATAGCAAGGAAATAAAATGAATAAAAAACATTGAAACGAAAAATATGACTTGAAAGGATTCAATAAATAATACTGAACCTGCGGTAGATAAAACTAGTAGGGTTTGGTACCTATTTAACAATGAAACTAATCTAATTGATTTTTAAAATTAAAGTATTATGAACTAACTTCTAAGATGTCGTTAAATCTATTGTGACGGCAAGGGACAGAGTTTAACGACTGCCCTGCGGTATGTTCCGGAGTTAGTTTTAACTTCCGCAACCCGGATCACCCCATCTGCCCCGGGGTAGACATTGACTATTACCCCAATAGGCCATTGAAGGGGCGCGATGTTGTCACTCTTAATCATTACTACCGTGCCTGTCTTTACCGAATTAGCATTTGTATTCCATTTCTGGCGAGCTTGCAAAGTATTTAAATACTCAATTCGCCATCGGTTCCAGAACGTCTGAACAAGACGATCCACGAGATGTTTGCGTTGTATCAAGTTGACTGGCTCGTCTGACAAATCAGCAGCGGGTAAAGATTTTAAGGGAGTGAGCGTTAAAAAATGCGCGGGGGTTAGCGGCAATGGAGCCGAAACATCGTTAACGCTAAGTACAGATAGCGGGCGTGAATTTAGAAATTGCTTCAATCTGAGAAAGCACTGTTTGCATCTCTTCATAAGTCAGTAGAGAGGTGCCTACTATTTTATTTAAATAACCTTTCAGGCATTTAATGTTACTTTCCCAGATCCCACCAAAGTGAGGAGCTTGCGGTGGATTCATCTTCCATTCGATTCGATTCTCCAACAGATTGTCTGAGAATTCCTTTTTGTAATTGGGTGACTCTATAAGTGCAAATAAAGACCTTAAATGGGATTTGGCTCCCACAAAGTTCGTCCCATTGTCGGAGTACATTATACTCACAGGACCTCGACGAGAAAGGAAACGCTTGAAAGCGTTGAGGAAGACTTCGGTGGAAAGATCCGAAGCGAGTTCAATATGAACTGCTCGGGTCACCAAGCAAATAAATAAGCAAATGTATGCCTTTTGACTTCGCACCCCCCGACGTCTATAAGGGATTATTTGAAGCGGGCCAGCGTAGTCAACCCCCGTGTGAAGAAAAGCCTTAGCTTCGCGGACGCGGCATGCGGGTAAATCTCCCATTAATGGGAATTGTGGTTTAGGATTGACTTTGAAGCACGTATTGCACTGATGCACACGTTTCCGAACCAAATTGCGCGAAGAAAGTATCCAAAATCCTTGTCTTAGCAGCGACATCAGTAACGTAGGACCCGTATGTAGGTTCTTAATATGATAGTAGTCTATTATTAAATTGACTACATTATCACGAGCGGGTAATAGAATGGGATGACGACTGTCAAATTCTGTTTCAGCATTACTCAATCTGCCTCCTACCCTTAGAATTCCGTCATGAAGAAACGGATTCAATTTTGCAATCGCTCGCCGAACCTTCTTCCCATCTTTGACTGCTTTTATATCTTCGGAGAAATGTTCTTGCTGTATAGAATTTATAACAGCGATTTCTGCAACTAAGATATGGCTTAATTCGAATGCTCGTGGTAATTTCTTAATGAAACGAAAAACATAAATTACTATTCGAATTAATTTCGGCCATGAACTAACACGAGAAGCTAGTGCACACAATAACGGTGGAGCAATTGTTTTGGGGCGGTTATTGTCTTGAACGGACATCAAAATTTTTGTTTTTAATTCGGGTGGATCAGATATCGATTTCGTATCAAAACGTTGTAAAGGCCAATCACTTTTAGGTAATTGGGCAAATACGGGACCGTTAAACCATAACGGATGGTCTATTAGCTGAGCGGGAGTAAGACCCCGCGATAAGCAGTCGGCGGGATTGTCTTGACCTCTTATATAATGGAAGCATTCAGCCCCAAGATGGTTTTGTATTTGTGAGACACGGTTGGCAACGAAGGTCTGCCATTTTGCAGGCGGTGAATTTATCCAAGCTAGTGCAACCGTGCTGTCGCAAAAAGCTAAAGTCGTATGAGCTTTTGAATTTGATGTGTAGGTATTACTGACCGTATGCATTAATCGTGCAAGTACTAGCGCTCCACATAGTTCTAATCGCGCAAGTGAAATCGTCTTAGCCGGAGCGACCTTGGATTTAGCGCATAATAAATTAATTGTGGTTTTATCGGTATTCGGACAGTCAACATGTAAGTAAATAACACCTCCATATGCGCGTTCGCTTGCGTCTGAAAACCCGATAAGCGTTAATACACATTGGGGTTCGATTCCTAAAAAACGAGGAATTTTAATAGATTGCAGTAATGGCAATTCCTTTTTAAACTGTCGCCAAAGTGTGACAACTGTTTCAGGAGGAGTATCGTCCCAATTCAGGTTATACTCCCATAGAGATTTAATTATCAGCTTAGCCAATAATACAACTGGTGCGGCGAAACCCATCAAATCCCAAAGACGAGCAATCGTCGAGAGAATATTTCGTTTAGTACACGTTCTTTCGTCGGTGTGTACGACAAATACAAAATGATCAGAAGCGGGTATCCAATGAAGCCCTAGTATTTTTAGGTTTTCATCGGGATTAAATTCCACATGTTCCTTAACACGACGAGCTGTAGGAATCGTGGATAAAAACTTTGGAGAATTAGAAGAGAATTTTACAAGGTCGAATCCTCCGGCAGCGAATAACTGAATTAATTCCGTCGACAACTCGGTAGCTTCCTCGACTGATGAGCAACTGGTGACAAAATCATCCATGTAGAATGAGCCATTTTCCACCAAGTTTGCCGCGAGTGGGAAACGAGGTTTTTCATGCGTTGCGAGTTGACGCAGTGAACGCATAGCCAAAAATGGGCTACAAGACATGCCGAAAGTGACGCGATTAAATTCGAACAATTGTAAAGGGTCACTATTGTTAAATCTATACAGCATGCGCTGATAACGACGGCATTCTTCTTGCACTACGATTTGTAGGTACATTTGTTTTATGTCAGCGGTTATAGCTATTGCGAACAATCTGAAATTGAGGATAATGCGAAACAAATCACCTTGTAAATTCTTTCCGGTATGTAGGATGTCATTAAGCGAATAACCCGAATCGGATTTCATACTCGCATCTAGCACCATGCGAATTTTAGTAGTAAGTTTATCTTCACGAACTACAATATGATGCGGTATAACGTAATGAGGTAAGTCAGAATTGTCGACCGGCGAAATGTACCCTTTCTGTAGGTATTCGCGTAATATTTTGTCATATTCTAACTTTATTGCGGGTTGAGATATCAAGCGGCGTTCGAGAGATCGAAACCTGCGTTCGGCGGCGGGTAACGATTCACCGAGAACAGAGGGACTGTTTCGAAACGGCAACGCGACGATATAACGACCTGCCGTGTCACGAGAGGTAGTGAGTTTAAAAATGTCCTCACACTCTTGTTCATCAGGCGTTAAAAACTTCTCATCTGGAATGTCTTCCAATTCGAAGAAGCGCGACAGGCAAAAATCATTATTTTGCGTGAACGTACAAAATGATTGCGTGGCGTTTATACTTGGGTTTTCAATCATCGTTGGGGCAGTACCCAAGATGAGATATCCCAAAGTGGTTTCAATAGCAAATGGCTGGCCGAGAGAACCTGATATTTTGTTTGCCTTTAGAATGCGAGCAAATATGTCACATCCTAAGATAATATCAATCTCACCGGGCGTACAGAATGTTGTGTCTGCTAAGGGCAAATTGTCAAGATACGACAAAGAGGAACGGTTAATGTTAACAGTAGGCAACTCACTGGTTATAGTTTCTACTACATATGGTTTAATCGTATACGACTGAGTGATGTCATAGCGGGAATGTAACTTTAAGCAAGTTACGCCATTTGTCACATTTCTTACGTCACCTATTCCCGTGACGTAAGTACTTGGAGATGACCGCACCGTAAGATTCAAGCGTGAACAGCATTTGCGCGTAATTATGTCCCTTTGGGAGCCGCTATCTATTAGAGCCCGTAACGTCTGTACCTGGCCCTTAGCGTCTCTGGTAGTGCAAACAGCCGTTCCTAAGAGTGCAGTAGTATTTGCACTAGGGCATGAATTTGTTACACATAGCGAAACCGGATTCAAAGAATTTAAGTTATCATTATCGGCATCTGCTTGTAACGCGGGAGATGGTATTGGGTCTGTTTGTGACTTTCGCCCATCAGTTTGTTTGAAATGCAATAAACTATGATGGTTGAGCGCGCATGTTTTGCATGTACTCTTTGATTTACAAGCTTTTGTGATGTGCCTAGTACTGAGGCAGTTCACACAAACTCGAATATTCGATGACTTAATAAAGTTAAATCGATCGCGTGGTTCTAGACTTGTGAATTTAGAACATTGGTATAAAGGGTGCGATCCCTTTTGACAACAAAAACAAATTTCGATGGAGTGATTATCGATTTTTTCGACATTAATAAATGCCTTTGCGGAATTAGTTTTTTGCGGTTTAGCGGTATAATTAATGTTTGAGCCAACGCGGCTCGAGGTCGGTTGCGTGAATTGCGCGCGGTTGAGAATTCGTTGCTGTTGTCTTACAAAGTCGATTAGTTCCGCGCTGGAAGGTAAATTTTCATTATTTTTAATAGAAGATTCGAAAGCCTTTACAGTCTCTATGTCAAGCCGTTTAAGACCCAGTTGTAGCAATATGAATTCTGCGAGGTCTTTTATTTTTAATTGCTTCAGCGCGGCGATGTTAGCGGAGTATGCATCTGCGAAATTCTCTAAAGAAGCGGGCGTGGCCGAGTTAACTGGAGGCAATTTCAGCAATCGGTCAAAGTATGATTCAGCAAGAACGCGTTGATCATTATACTTAGTACACAATGCGTCCCAAATAACTTGATAATTTGTACCAGTAGGCGTAATAGTTTTGCAAATATTTAATGCTTTTCCGGTTAATTTAGACATCAGATACTGCATCTTTTCAGCATTATCCAGAGAATCATTCAAATGTATAACCGAATTATATGTTTCATAGAAAAGAGGCCAATTATCTAATTTTCCGTCAAAGCACGCTATTTCCAAAGGCGGTAACTTAATTTGACGGCGAGGTTTCGCAACTGGATTGGACAGCATATTTGCTTCGGTATATTTAATAACCCCGAAGAGTTCTTCAAATGCATTTAATTGAGAGTATTCAGCAATTGCTTCCGGATTCAATTCCAGTTCGCAATCCACTTTTTCATCTAAAATTGTTATAAATTCAGAACGAATTTTTTCAACAGTAGTTGCGCCTGACAAAAAAGATTGGCGATTGCTAATGCTTTCCGAAGCTTTCCTTATCTTGTCATACACCGACTGTAAGCTTGCAAAGCTAGCTGATAGTTTAGCATTTAAACGTTTGAGACGTCTTTCGTCCCGAGACGACCCGGATGACGCGCTTGTAGCCATTTTATTTATTCCGGTTATATTTTACAAAATATGAGACGATAAACAACTAAAACTGCGGTTAAAATAATGTGTCTGTATTATTTATGCGGAATTAATTAATTAATATTTAATAAATATTTAATTAATTCACAGTGATAACCGCACGGGGTTAAATTGACTGGTGAGCTGTGAAAGGTTAACAGATGCGCCGTGCACTATTTTATTTTGCGTTTATTATCATTAACAAATTATAAATATTACGATCGTATTATTCTATTTATAATGTAATCCAATAATATAAACAATACGAATATTAGGAAATAATCGTACTATTTATAAGGTAGGTAATGCGATTTGATTAGCAAGACATAATTACATGAGCTATCAGAAATAAATATCAAAGCAGTGTCTTGTATCTATTTATTCTAACAGCGGGTAAATACGTTATTTCCAACCATAATACGATAGGTATAAAGAAACAAAATTACTCATGTAGGTATATCAAACTGCGGGAATGCAGGTAATTATTTATATGCGGTATTGTAAAAACGTATTCACACTCTGCTGGATTATTATCTACTAATATTATGGTTCAAAAATGTCCGGCTCGTTTGGATCAAGATGAATGAGATTGTGTGTGTGTAGAGTGGATTTGATATTTGCGAAGATTGACTGACGAAGGACCTTGAATTTTGTGTTACTGTTTACTGCTTGGAATGAGGAAAAAACATATGCTGCATATAAAGGAAAGGACTCACCGAAACAGGATAAAGAACTTGTATGCTGGCAATTTTGTCTTCTTTCTCCCCGTCCAATTGGCACTGAAAACAGCAATAAGCGTGCGTTTCGTTTACACGGCGGACACGGCGGAATTACGTCAATGTTGCAGGTAGCGGGAGCACGGTGGCTATAGGTATGTTGCGGCGCGGGCGGTTGATTGCAGACTGACGTGGTGAAGGTAGTTATAGGTGCGGATTTTGGGAACAAGGTAGGACAGGATTTGCAACAATATTAATACCAATCCCAAGCAGTAACAGTATGTATGTGTGCTATGTAGGTGTGTGTATGTGTGGGTATATGTATTGGCGTAACCAGTTACTGTTGTTAAGTCTACTTCTGGTAAAGCAGATCGGATAACAAATAAATAACAACAAATAATTATAAATTATCCGTCACATATTGGATCGGATCTTGGATGAGAGACGTCAATATCATTGAGTTGATTAATAATCATTTTTCTTTGTGTTGTGTTTTGTCATCTTAGTAGTAAATCTCAAATAAAAACGCCATGGCCTGTTCACTTTTAACAAACTTAATTTATTTGGTAGTAATCACATGTTACAATAAAAAACTTATTCCCGCCCGCAAGCACTTTAAATGAGGTCTCACTTAGACCATTACTATTTGTTTTTCAAGAGAGAAGAGAATGTTTTAACCTGGTTCACAGTATTTATATCATAAAACACACAAACAAAAGCAAGCATTTTTTGGCTGACACGACAGAAATAGTAAATACAAGCTAGTACACAGAAATCTGTTTCACCGACTGACAAAGCTTTGCGATTATATCGCTTGGTGCAGGTAAATAATTTCCTGTAATAAGAAGCTTCAAAACATCCCGATAGATGTCGGTAGCGTTCACTTTTGAACACTTTGTTTGATTTTATTTTTTAAAAAACGTGTTGCGAATGTCCAGAAGAGCTCCAGGGCCATGACCGACCCTGTTGAAAGTTAAAACCAAGAAAAGCCCTGGAGATCTTACGAGGCCTCAGCTAACCACCTTAACTCTTCCCCTCTCAAATCTTGGTCAACGAAAATGCATGCTGGTATTGACCTCTTTTGACAAGTAAATATTAAATATCCAGTACCTGACGCAAATCATTTTACAGGGGTTGGAAGTTAAATATTCAGGAAATTAGTTTTTTAACGAGATATTGACACTTTTTGAAATTACACGTGTCAAAAAACTATAAAAGTTTTAAAATTTAAAATGTTAGTGTGCCAAATAAAATTCATTTAAAAAAAAAAAACGAAAGATAGGTTAGATTAGTTTTTTGACGTTTCTTAATCCAGACGATGGATAAATTGTATGTTCAATATTCAGGAAACTATTTTTTTATCAAGAGAATAAAATATTCGGGAATTACAAGTAAGTGTCAAAAAATCTTTAAAATGCTTAATATTTAAAGCATTAGTGCCCTCAATAAATTTCAAAGTGAAATAAAATAAACGTTATGTTACGTTGGATTAAAAACTTAAATAAACTTCCATTTCATTTATAATCTATTTAGCGTTACTAAGGTAACAACTATTGAACTTTACCGACAAATCAATAGCTTAAACAACTTATGCTGTATTATGTATTTAGGACGTAGGTAAAAATCTACATAATTATGAAAGATTCAATAATGTTAAATTATTGTAAAGAGTTCCAAAAGGCGGTGGTTTAAGCTAGGAAGCGAATCCAAAGAGTAAACCCAGTTTGAAAGATATGTTTTCTGTCAGTCATTTTTTAATATAAATCTTTTTTGGCTCTCCTACACAAAATTAAAACTTACATGTAATATCGGGTATAAATTTTTGTCGTTTAATACTAACAGATCATTTACCGATTCCAAGACGATAAAAACGCCCTCGAATATGTTCTGGGTATTGTAAAATCATTTTGATTAAAGTTTGGCCAACCTTTCCAAAACAACATCAAAACCGTAGCAAAGGGACACGAATACCTAATGTATAATATAATAACTACAGAATTGCTGGGTCATTTCACCCGAGCAAACTTGAACCCAAACATTCATACTAAATCAAGTATATTCCACCGCGAAATGACAGCCTACTAGCAAGCAGGCTCCCTCTAGCGTGGAGCGAGGTGACTTGTGTCAATTGGGATAAAAGTGTCCAGAAGTGTGGTGATATTGGACAGGAATTGCCGCACAGTTCCCAAACTTAAGCCTTTCAGTCCGCCTGGGGTAAAGTTACCCGCTTTAACAGTGGTACAAAGTTATTACGGTTTGGAATTATTTCGACAATTATTATAATTAATTATTTCTTTTGTTTGAGTTAACCCTTTAATCGTGGTTAAATTTCAAAAGTTTTGTCACAGTTGTGAAGCAGTTCATTAAAATACACGACTCGAGGTCAAAAATGGTCCAAAAAAATTCATTACAATACGAAGAACTTCCTTAAAAAAGTGATCGAAATATTGGTTATGTTTTACGTTCATTTGTGCGTGGCAGAAAACATAGCCAAATGACTGATTTTATTAGTAGATCAGAATGCGTTTGATATGAACATTTTTTACTGTATAATAAAGTAAGTGACTTAGACATTTCTGTTCACATACTAATAGAATGACCATTGCAGGAAAAAAGCCATGGACAAATCTAAAAATAAATCAAATAATAGAGGTTTAGAAGACAGTGAACTGGCAACACATTTGAATAACTGATGTAGTATTAGATGATGTCTTAACGTAGTTATGTTTCAGTTAAACAGCATGATTTTTCTAGTAATCTGGTTAAAACAAAGCTATTATTTTTAATTTATTATTTTATACAGTACAGTATTTTATGATATTTGATCCTAATAGCACTTTGCTACATTATTTCAAGCCCTGTACATAATAGGTACTAAACGAAAGTTTCTTTCAATTTTATTGGCATAAATAACTTTTTAACCAGGTTTTGAAGGTTATTAGTTATAACGCATCAATAATAACAACAATAAATGGATAATTGGATAATTTGTAGAGCGCCTAATTTGGAGTACTTTCCAACATTATTAGAAAAATCTTCGAAGAAATGTTTCCTCCAATAAGTTCACAATGGCTTGAAAATGATACAAAGAACAAGTAGACGACAAGTACAAAATACAAGTGCTTGGAATACAGAAGAAAGGAAGAAGACTTTATTGAAAAAATTAGGTGTCTACTGGAAAAATTTAGCCCGAAAAAATTACGGATTCATAACATTATCAATAATCTACTCGTATATACAAAAATAAATGTTTCTTTGTTTGACACTTATTATTTCTTACCATTCATCCGACTGCGATGAAACTTTGGTGAATTGTTGTGCGCACGCCTGTAAAGTTTTTTTAACTAAATAATGGTGATTTCTGGAGATATGAAATTAAAAAAAGAGCATTCAGACCAGATCTGAAGAGCCAGGTACTTCTCCACCTTCCTCTTCCCCATATCCTTCATCTCCCCACTATCTTTCGTCTTACAACATACGCCAATTGGGGATGGCTCCAGACGGGGGTAGATAGGGACTCTTTTTATTTTATTTTATTTATTTAGGAAAATCAACCACGTTGGTTCACGAGTATTACAGACTGCACGCAGTTATAAAGTTTTTCGTGAACAATTTTTTCTAAAATTTTACTAGGTATTGGTAATTTAGATATCGGACGGTAGTTCTGGACATCATTTTTAGCCCCAGACTTAAATACTGGTGTAATAAGAGCACACTTCCAACGATCCGGATACCTTCTTTCAATGAGGATTGAAAGAGCTTGATCCTCATTGAAAGAAGGTATTCGGATCGTTGGAAGTGTGCTCTTATTACACCAGTCAAGCTCTTTCAATCCTCATTGAAAGAAGGTATCCGGATCATTGGAAGTGTGCTCTTATTACACCAGTATTTAAGTCTGGGGCTAAAAATGATGTCCAGAACTACCGTCCGATATCTAAATTACCAATATCTAGTAAAATTTTAGAATTTTTTTTTCACGAAAAACTTTATAAATGCGTTCAGTCTGTAATACTCGTGAACCAACATGGTTTTATGAAGAAAGATGGGTTGATAGGGGCTTCGAGATTACTTTGCTACACATTTTGATAAAGAATGCTGGAATTTTATCACTACCCGCGCCCGATGAGTTATCATTGGGTGCGGGATTAATAGTATCAATTATTTTTTTTATTTTTTCTTTTCAAATTGATACCGAAGAGATGTTAACTTGATTATTTATATGATGGTTGGTAGAGAGCACATCGGAGGTTGTGTTATAATTAAAGGTGGAGACGAAGTGCTGTGAGAACAGGTTGCATATTGCAAAAGGATTCACAGCAGTAATGCTGTCCAATTTCATAACATGAGGTAAATTAGAATTATTTCTTTTTCCTTTGACCAGAATTTTTTGGGGTCACGGGATAAATTAAGTTCAGCGTTTGTTATAAATTGTTTAAGACGTTCCCTAGACATTTTCTTCTGCCTTGATCGAAGGATAGAGAATTCATTGTAATCTAAAAGATTGGACCACTTTTTACATGTTTTGAATGCTTTATATTTTTCTTTAGTCAGTTTTATCAGAGCTGGACTGAACCAATAGGGATAAGAGTTAATTATATGAACATAATTTGATGGGACGTTTAAACAAATGATTTCTTATAATATAACATAAAAACGGTCAATGGCATTATTAGTTGATAAATTTAAGAATTCAGCGTCCCAATCAATAATACCGAGGATTTTATTTTTTGTTTCAAAATTAGCTTTCTTGTGCGGTATTCATATATAAAAGTGGTAATCAGGGCGGTGGTGTCCATATACGCCTCCCGAATTGTTATAGTTTCAACACCAGCAGAGGAATACATTTTTCTTCTTCAAAAATCGTAAATTAACTTTGAATTTTTTTATTATTTATTTACAGATATCTTAGCTAGACTTTTATTATTTTGAATTAATTTAAAAAAAAATCATACGTAAATGGTTTTAACCACGTTTATTGTTTCTAATTTGAAGTAAATCCTGATGAAGTAAGCGTTGCCAACAAAACACATCGGTTTTTGAAGTGAAACTTCTATGGCCCCTTTAGCGAATTGAAAAAAATTATTATTTGACGGATCTCGGTTCTAATGATCTAATATAATGCGGTAAATTCAGCCAGAGCGACAGACATCAAGCCAAGGGAGGTTTGAATTCTACAAAATCTAGTAAAAATAAACATTTTTATTTTTGTGAAATCAATATCCAATCTTCAAACCACTTTAAAATAAACAGGCAAAAGAAAAGAAAGCGACATCTAGCGACTTTATAGTTTCACTTCTACTGCGTGAGAATTTGCACACTCTGATTTTTTTATCAATAAACATGGTTAGAACTAAGTATTCTATTAATTTTAAAATAAAATGGTGCGAAAAAATAAGTTTGCTGTTTTTGAAGAAGTAATTGTTTTTTTATGATGCCTGAAACCTATATCACATCTCATTGTAATGTTTTTGTCTAAAGGTAATTATTTGTCTTTACTTGTTTGTCCATTTATATGTTTGTTAATTTTTACATAATTCGTTAATCCTGATGAAAAAAACCATTGGTTCTGGAACGTGTCGATTATTTTGATGAAGTATTGGCCAATAAAATATTAATTTAATTTTCATTAAATAATTAGAAAACATTTTACATTTTATTATAATGAAAAGTAGGTTACTATCTACAACCAGTGAAGTGGAGACTCATGACGATTTGGTATTCAGAACAACCCACTAGCCTCATTTCGTAAAGGCAGGGAGTATACATTTCTCAGTTTTCAGGAGATTTTCACAAAGATATTTCAGTTTTGAAGAGAAATTTCAAGAGATTTCCAGGAGAATTTTCAGCCTTCAAAAGTTCGAGGCGGAAATTTTTGTGACGTTTTTAGTGCATTTTAATTCATTTTATGTTGTGCTTTGTTTAATATTGTATGGTTAACGGTTTCCGCATAATGCGGCGGAGTGCATGTTTTTGGTTCTATAACCAGTTGAGTTACAAGGTACCTGTTGGTGAAACATGAAATGTGACCTTTTTTCCTCTAGCGGAAACATTTTTGTATACATTACGACTCTAATAACAATCAGAATAAAGGGAAAACGACACCAAGTATGTGGCTAAAAGACTGGAAGTAAACTTACTATTTTTAGTAAAGATGAAAATGTTAGGTACACGAGTTCTATTTGTTTTTGAAGTGAAATTTCTTTAGCCCCGTTGTGATTTGAAATTTGGAAGAAACGGAATGACGCATTACAGTACCTTCGAAGCATCAAACTGCGCTCATTTGGCCGCTTTGATTATGATGCCACTTTTCAAGGCTCCTATTGGTTGAGATATGAAACGGAAATGGCGCTAGATCTGCGCTTATGGGCCGCTTTGATTAAGACCTTACTTTTGAAGGCTCCTATTGGTTGAGATTGTTTTAGTAAAGTTTCGCTTCGACCGCGTGTAAATTGTACTCGATTTTTTAATATAAAATCAAATTGGTAGGCGGATATGTGAATCGCCGCTACGGGAACCATTTGTCAGAATACAAACACCTCTGCCATAGCTCACCACAATGGTTTGCTACGTTTGATGACTTAGCAGGGGTTTCCTCAGGCCTTCTGTGTGAAGCTAATGTAAAAAAATGCAAAAATTAGTTTGTGGCGAAGACCGGAGAGGAAAAGTACTATAATTAGTAATGATGCAATATATTAAAATAATAACCATCTGATTAGCCAGTTTTGTGTTATTTATATTTATATTTATTTACGCCCTAGTGGGCTTTTACAACAGAAATAAAAAAAAACATAAAAAAATTAAACATCATAAAAGAAATGAAATACTATGCGTGATAAGAAAAAATCAGTAATAAGACCAGAAATACAATAAAGTGCAATGTGTAAAAGCTAGTTAGTAGGTATAAACGTACAATTATATGTGTATAATAATGAACGATGATAAAACAGAACTAAATAGAACAGCAAAATAAAATAAAATAAGGTTATAAATTACTGGTAAGATTTTAAATGAGAGGAGGTTTTATGAAAAGAACAAAAATGAGAAAAGTTAATTATTAACAGATAAAATAGAGATGAGTTGTCTCTTGAAAATTGCAAAACTATCAACACCAAATATATCTATAGATTCACAATGTTCATTTGCAAGGCTATGCATTCTAGGGATTGGTGAATTAATAGAATAGTTAGTATTGAGGGTATTGTTAAAATTGAAAATATAAGTGTGATATATATATATATATATATATATATATATCACACTTCATATTTGCTAATCTATAAGAAACTAAAAAGTAATAATTTTTTCTCATATATAAAAATGAATATTTATTTGTTCGTTTCATCATCCTAAGAATTGTTAGTGTTTTAAAATTAGCATGCACGAGTATCAAAATTTATTCCCTGAAAAAGCCATACCTTATTGAAATCAAATCAGTTCAATTGAAATCTGTAAATAAAAAACTTGAAACGACTGCGAAATTAACTTTGCAATATTGTTTCAGGGGAAAATCCGGCCGCGATGCAGAGTTCCGGAGATAGAAACGGGATTGCATTATCCTGTAGCATCCTGTGTCTGATCTCATCCGCATCCAGTCTATACTACTTGCTAAACCAATTTCTGAGTGCCGTTTCGAGTCTACGTCAGATAAGTCGGAAACTGAGTTGACCTCAAGGCTCTACTTAGGGTACACTCTTAAAACTCCTCGAAAAAAGTACATACCTATTTATAATTATTTATCATCACAAGTGTGGAGTGATTATTGATTATTATATTTTATTTAATGACATTTTATTTAGGATGTGAAAATTGGATTACTACAATGAAAAGAAATTGTAAGACTCTCAAAAATGTATACTAAATGATTTTTAATGCGTCAATCTCAAGGATACAATGTGTCTATTGAGCATGGTTCTTCCGTCAAGTGCTCCGTTGTTACCTTTTTCTGTAACATATCGCAACCCTTCTTCGATAATTCTGTTGATCAGTTAAAAAGCAGCTTTTTGAGATGATGGTGCAAAAGAATCCAGAAATGTTACTTCTCAAATTGCATTTTCGCTATTATTATAATAAATAATGTAGTCTAACTTAACCATCAAGTCAATTGCCCGCAGAAAAAGCAGGGAAGACAGACCGCCACACAATTAGGTCTGGGCACTCACTCCTCTATTCATTCATAATCGTATAGAGTATCCGGGAGTAAAGTGCACAAACTTTGAAAGGTGATTATATATGATGGTAGAAGAAAAAAAGACAAATAACTTCTTTCGAAATTGCATTTTTTTCAATACAAAATATTTTTACACGGCAAAATATTATTCTTTTCATACAAGCAATTCCACTTTTTACCCAATAACTACATTAAAACCAATGTTTGGCTTTTTTAGGGGTTGGAATCTCGAAAGAAGTTTTTTATCTTCTTTACTTCTACCATCATGTAGTATCACCTCCCAAAGGTTGTGCACTTTACCCCCGGATACCTTGTACTCATAAGTACTCTTTTCTTATTTCGACTAAAATAAAATAAAATAAAGTGTTCTATCATAAAAAACAAAGTACCAATTATTCATATAAAAACCTTCTGTCGATTCGCGTCATGCTTCAAGTTAAGAATTCCACAAAAAAATTCACATGATCATAATTTCAAAATTACATGTTTGGGTGTTTTTTTCTTTAACCTTCCTGTACTCGCGCGTTGGTCTCTCAGACCAACAAATCAATAATTCATCATCAGAAATTAACATCAATTGGACTTTGAGGTTTTTAGTAGCTTATTAATTAAATTTGTTGTTAGGCACTGTTTAGTGAGGCGCGCGTTTTGGTGCTGTGTGGATGTGTGACACTTATTTACTCTTATCGGCCTTTTAGGCGAGTAATTCTTATTTTTATATTTTATTATTCTTGATACTTTCATTTATAAGATAGCAGAGGTTTTTTTAATTAACACATGTACAAGTTAATTTTTGTTATTAAAGTTAGTGTACAAAGAAATGTGTTCTTTTTTAGAGGCTGAGTTAAAAGTCTGTTTCTACCAAAAAATATTAAAGTTTTAATTTTTTTTTTTAATTCAATTATTCCCCCTTCTACATAATAAATACAAATAATGATTAAAAATAATATATAATTAAAATAATAAAGACGAAATGAAATCTCGGTCTGAGGCACCGTGCGCGAGTACATTTTCCATGTCATTGGGCGCGAGCACACGAAGGTTAACCAAGGATGCGGTGTAAAATTATGTTGTTTAAAAGGTATGGAGGTAACAACGGATTAATCAACGTTTTGCGATCTGTAGTTGTGTATGTTTATTACTAATGGAAGTGGGAAGTGCTGTAATATTGAAATTGTATATATATATTATCATATTTATAAAATAATGATTTTACTGCTGACTTTTCGAATTAAATTAAGAAGAGGACTAATGTGATTTTATATTAAGTGAATGGTTTTACAATGCATTGTTAGGGAACTAAAAATGTGTTTCTTATTAGTAATTAAATGTGCTTGGCTTATTTAAGAATAAATATGCAATTTAAGAAAATCTTTATTTTAAATACAATGTTAGTAATACGACACATTAGCAAGTAATGTATGTGTAGTTTAAGGATTGTAAATATGTAAGTTTTTAAAATTTTAAGAAAATTATTTCAAAAAGCCATCCAAACATTTAAATTATAAAGGGTGTTATGTTAAGGGACGTATTTGATTTATTAGTGATTCCCGACATTGTAATAAAAAATGTTAACAAAATTTTTGTTCCGGTGACATTTTACATTTTTTTTTCAATTTAAAAAATTTAGAAAATCAGTAGGTGTTGGATAGTTTGGGTCGGGGTAAAGGGTTGGACGGTAACTCAGCTGAGTGACACGTGGTAGAATTTTTTTGTTTGGTTTTGAACAAAAAAAAATCAAAAAGTCAACGGAGACGAAATTGTTATTAACATTTAATTTCCTAATAATGTTAGGAATCACTGGTTAAAGTAAGTCAAATACGTCCCTTAACCCTCCGCCAGGCGGAATGCAAATCCTAACACGATCGGGCGCAATTCATTTGTGAGATTAAATCATAGAAAAACAGATTATAATAGATTTCTCCATAAAATTTCTCCATAATTTTTTTTTAATGTTAGTGGTGGGGAAGGAGGAAAAATCAGGAGGCCATGCCCTTTTATCAACGATATTTACCCTTTGGCATAAAAATAACAGATCACTTCATCTCACAGATTAGTTGCGCCTGGCGGAGGCTTAACACCCTACAAACCATTATTTTTATGTTGGCATTTCATACGATTTTAATTATATTTTGTGAATTCCCAATATACTTCATTATTAGGGCACAATCTAAATTATTTAAAAAAAATTTAAAAGCTTTTTGATATTTAGTATGAAACTAAAAAGAATTTCAAGTGCGGCATTGAGCAGTATTTTTCGATCATTTCGTTACCGCAATATTCAATGTGTCGATGATTTGCAATTGTTATTTAAAAACAAAATCAAAATGTTATAAATTTTCAACATTAAAAATGAATAATGTTACTTAATATTTGTATGAATAAAATTTAAAGCGGAGCAGGATTAATTGAATTTTCTAATGAATCTCAAATAACTTGAATAAATATGATGGAAATGTATTTAAAATTAAAAACAAATTTTAAAATTATCTACCACAATAAAGATTTTTAAAAACAGTACCAAACCTTCCGGTATCTTGACGTCAACTTATGATAAATTTACTTATCTGACTCGCCGGGTTTCATGGGTTTTTAGTAATTATTATGTACATAATGTTTCTGGTGCGAATTTTTTAAGGTCCGGTACGAAGAGCTATACATAAAGTATATTTCAAGATGGGTAGTTAAAAACACAGCAAGTTTGTTTATTTAATTATAAACGCAGTCACTGTGTTTCTACATAAAATACTGCGTCCTAACTAACCAACAGCGCTGAAATTGCGATGATGTCTTAAATGGTATCATCCTTTTTTAACAAGAGAAACGAATAATTAAAATAAGAAATTACGATATTCGTTACATAATAACTTCCTATATTCAATTTATTTGCGCTTGTCTCGGTAATTTCTGTATTTTCACTTACAACGGCAGTACATCTTATTATCGTTTTTTGTCTCCTGCAGAATTTGTAAAATGTGATTTTTGTTTTCAGTTTTGGTTAATTTTTTGAAAATTGAAATGGCCTTCAGACAGAATGACCCCCTTAAGAGGAACGACTGCCCGACAATTTTCACAAAATACTTAAATTTGGATTTGTGGCCAAAACACCAACAAAATTTAAAATTTATGTTTTTGACAAGAGGTATAGTCATAATCCAAATTTAAGTTATGTGTAAAAAGGCCGCGCAACCTTAACTTCGATTAAGGTATCTGAGCCAAATCTCAGGTCCCAGGTGACTTTCTCTACTCAAGTGCAGCTTCTCTCTGCATATTAAATCACACTTGGTACGCCCCGTCAAAGGAACTTACATAGTTTATTACCTGCCAAAAGGCAGGTGTTATCTAGTAGTCAGATTAATTTCAGCTTCTGGCAGAGCAAAATAACAAGTGGTTGAAGAACGAGCTGTCATACGTGCTAGTTTGATACTTGTGTTCGTTGTAATAAAATCGGTTTAGAATTGCGTGTTGATATTTTCCTAGTCAATATTTTCAGATAGTTTATAAGAAAATTAGTAAACGAATTTTTTTAACCGGCTGGAAGCTGTTGTTACACAAATAAAAATAGAAGAAAAGGTGGTACACCACATAGAATAAAGATGAAAAATTGATGTTCCTTCCGTACGTTCCTTCCGTTTGAATGAAAATAAATATACCATTAAATTTAATCCATTTGGATTTCGTAAACATAGTTTCGTATTGGAAATGTATGGTCCAATTGGAGGAATAAAATGTCCACAAGCACTTCTTGCGTTCTTCTATATTCTATGAAATACATCTAGTAAAATAGAATGAAAACTTCACAAAACGGTATTGCAAAACAAAATTGACAAATCAATAATTATTTAAATTTAAAATAGCTTAGGTTTTCACAATTAAGTGCAAAATGTGTTTGAAGAAGCAAAATATTAACTTCTACGCACCATCAAGAGTCGCAATAATTGTTTTTCGCTCCCACAAAAATGATTCTATAAGTAAATCTTAATTTTGAAGATTTTTTAGCTTACAAAAGTCTTTACTGGGTGTACGATAACGCGATGACCTGTAAAAGAATTTCAATTTAATAAATATTCCAGATATTTTTAATTATTTTTAAAATTTGCCCATATAAAGTTTGTTCATAAGTATTTTCATCGACATCTTTCTCACGAGGATACATCTGTGTCGAGAGTCGAGACAGGACTGGATGCAAAAGTCGCCAAGAAAATTAGTCAAAACAACAAAGTCTAGCTGTCCGTAATGGAGTTCTGATATCAATCCTGATGTATCAGTAAGGCAATAAACTGATAGGATGGTCAACAGGAGAATGAACGCAGTAGAAATAATAAGCTTCCCGAAATCAAAAAAAATTGCAACAAAATAACAACATTAATATGGACGAGTTATCTGACAGAATTTAAGCAACCACGTTTCAAATTTAATTTATACCTAGGTTATTTTCCAGTTCTGTTATTATATCATTACTGTCCAGTTAATCCGTAAAAATGAAATAGTAACAGAGATTGAGTAGATCTTTCGCGGAACTTGAAAATTAACTTTGAAATTTGAAGAATTGTTTAAATTCTGGCAAATAATCAAGAATGATTCAATTGAATGGTAGGTTATTAAGATTTGTTTAAATATAGAATTTAATTTTTGGATTCAATATAATATGGTAGCACTAATTAAATGAAATAAATTTAGAGGTACGTTTCACTTTCACTAGTACACATAAAATAACCGACAAAATTAAAAATAAACAAAGATTTTATTTGTGTGACAGAAAAAAAATCAGTGTTTACTTTTGGTATTGCCCATTTAATTCACAAATTATTTTTCGACACTCAGGAAGCATAAAAAGTGCTACAGAGCTTAATGGATTACCCCCTGGAAATGTCAAAATCAGGAGTTCAATGATCCGCGCTCAATGCCCGCCTGAAAAAACCTGAAAAGGACTTTCAGGCTTAAAAAAGCTTTTTGTTTAAACCCGTGTCTTTTTCATTGATAATAATAACACACCTGCCAACGACTGAAAATGACATATTTAGATCTGAAATCGTATGAGTATATATTGATTGTGTTTGATCTGAAGTGGGGTACACATAAGTTTAAAGCCTTCTTACATACGTTTGGCTCTGCAAGGTAGTCACGACATGTCTAAGTAATACATTGGACTTAATATATTTTTCTGATTTTGAATTAATAACTATCCGAATTTGTCTGGGTTTTCCATTAATTAACAAAGCGCAGTGAAGTCCTGTTTTAACATTTTTATCATTTTGCATTTCAAATGTTGATTTGTTTCGTTTCATTTTCAAGTTAATTTGGTGGCCGTTTTAATGTATCTTAAGAGACATTGCTTTCAATGGAAATCTTTAGGATTATTTAGATTTTATTATTTGCATTTGAGTGACGTTTCTTCAGAAAAAATGTATATTTCCTCAATTGAATTTAAAAAAATTGCATAAAAAATATGCATTATAATTAAAAGGAACGGCTGCGTGGTCTTTTTCATATACAAATTAAATGTAGATTTGGTGCCGTATGTGGCCTTAAATTTAAATTTAAGTTTTACATGAAAAAGGACCGCGCAGCTGTTCCCCTTAAGATGGGGAATCTATCAAACGGACCGCTTTTTTCCGCACAGACAAGTGTTTTTTTCAAGTATTTTATTGCGTCAAACCAGAGATAGCTGCCACATTCAATAGCATGACACACTTCCGATTTGTACAGGGTCAGCTATTCATTCCAACCCCTAACATGATCCGACACGTCTAAATAAATATTTAAAAAAAAAAACAAATGAAGTAAATACATCTGTTTTTTGTTGTTGTTAGTATATATGGAAATAACAAATAAGATACGTCTTGTCCTTACGTGCACAATAAAATCACAACACGGATTCTAAAAACCCAACGCCCTTTTATTTCATTTATGTTACATCATTTGAACATTTTGAACTGCACTGCAGAAAATATGTACCTCTTGTCATTCAGTGGTCAAACAACTCTACGAGATTCCCATATTAGTTGTTTAGTACATTTTCTGTCGGTAGTCGTTACCACGTAATAAGTTCCCCTGCTGTACTAGATAAAGTTTTTGAACCATCTTATTCCCCCATTTCAAGTCCAAACTACCTACTTTAGTATGCGTTAACTGAACAAAATTCTTGTTCTTACCAGTTAAAGGCGGCCATACAAACTACGGTTCACCGTGCGGTGTACCAGCTCTATGCCTGCGCAGGTAGACGGGAGCGTGTGTGGGAATAGATCTGGGCAGTTTTTTGAATCTGCGCAGGCGACCCGAGCAAAATAAAAAATCAATTCTTTCGAAACGAACCTGCACAGGCAGACCTGCACAGGTCGCCTCTCCGGTAGACCGGAGCATGTATGGTCTACATTATGTAGGCCATACACGCCATGAACATAGATTGAAAATGTTTGCATAAGATAAAATAGTCAAAGATCAAAGCTTATAGGTACATTATAAATCGGACAACTTTTCCGTATTATAATATTTAAAACAATTGAGTACAGTCCTCATGCTATCATTAATAATTCTAAAAATTACGCATGCAATCTGTTTTCTTCATTCTTAGTTAGTTTATCCCGAATTTTATTTAGACAAAACAACGCGTAATATCAATACCCGTGTCAAAAAACACAAAAGGTGTAAATAATTATGGCTTCTCCGAAAATGTGAACCATCTCACCGAAAAGGTCTATAAGTAAAATAAACACACAAGCGTCTCCTTATTGTATAAAACGGAATAAGCATCAGTTTGGATATATTAGAAGTACTAGAGCCAAGGAAAACTGAAAACATTAATAGCAAAATAATCAACAACCGAATAAACTTAAATAAAAGTTCGGTACTTAGGTTGTTCCCTATTGACAAAGGGCACTCTCTTTCCAATCCTATACCTACCCTTACTTCTATCCCCTCCACCGTAGTTTAGCCTGTTTTTTTTCAATCTACTATAGAAGCACAATATATTTCATTTAAGAAGAAGATAACACCAATAATCTAAACAAAAATATGAAAGAGAACAAGACACAGATAAATAAAGAGAAAACGGTCATAACTGGGACTCGAAGCCAGAATATCCCAATAATGCCACTGCCACCTCTTATTAAACCATCATATTTGTAAATCACATATTTAAAATTTTAGATTTAATAATATTATCTTTGCAATTTTTTTTGGGACAATGTTCTGGGTTTGAGTCCCAGTTGGAACAGTTATCTTTTTTATTTTTCTGTGTCTTGTTCTCTTTCATATTTTCGTTTAGATTATTATTGTTATCTTCTTCTTCAATGGTATATTTACATTGATGGAAATAACCTTCAAAAGTTATTAATGTTCTAATATGTTACTTATAACATGTATTACTAAACTTGCAGATTTTAATACTGCCCTGTAGAAATTACGTTTGTAGCGAAACCCTATCGACTGGTTTATAAGTTTATAAAAAAATATGTGTATTGAAAGTAATTATTTTATTTTGAAATAAAAATAATTTTTTCTAGAAATTTTATTGTTGGCGAAACTTTTAATTCTCTTGCTAAATTCCCGCATCAAATTTTTTTGCACTTAATCATCACCTCTTATTGATTTAAACCGAAATTCTCGAATTTTCCATGTCGAAAATATAAATTTTATGAATAAGATTAGCATATCAATTATTGAAATATTTTACTAAATTATGTAAATAAACTAGCTGAAATAAGATTTTGAGCCGTCTTGTTCTGAAATGTTATTTTCTTACTTATTTATCATTCATTTTATTTTGAAAACAATTGTGAATGTACATAATAAAAAACTGAGTTAACATAATTTCAAAATATTAGATTTATAAGATTGTGTACATAATTGGAATGAGTTAAAGAAATACTGAATAAATATGAGTGGTAATTACTGTGAATTTTATACTCCGTAGAAAATAAATGTCCATGCAAACGCATCATAATTAGGGTGAATGAATCATTGTAAACAATTTCACATTGTTTTTATTAGAAAGTACTTATGTAGATGATAATATAATGATGTGTTTTTTAATTAAAACTACCCTATTTGATGGTGTAAATATTTGTGTAATATAAATTGTAGAGATATGTATTATGAATTCCTAACTGTGATTTTTAATAAAAAATATAAAGAACATGTAATCAAGAAGTATTAATTATTTCATCTATTAATAGCGGGATTATAGTGAAATGTTTAAATTTTAACAAAAATATTTTTCAGAAAAGGCGATACAAAAAGCGAAAATGGTTTCTATACCGTGGTGGTGGCCTCAGTTCTGTCAGAACCAACCGACAAATCATGGAAGAGCGTTTACATCCTTTATATAATTTTATTGTTTTACAATCAAACTTAATAATATGTAAACATATATTTAGAATGAACGTTAGATGTGCCTACACCTATATGAAAACAAATATTTTTATATCAATTTATTTTTCACCAAAGTTCCTTATTATTGTGAAAAATCTTAACAAAACCAAATTCTTGAAAACCATTCAGAAATGATATAAATAAATATTTTCAATATTTTGAACTTTTTCAACTAGCCTTAGAAGGACAGAATGGAATTATTGAAAAAATCTATATTTTATTTCAAATTACTGGGGAACTTACGTTATCAAAAACGGGTGACCGAAAAACTAGAAAAACTAGCCCTTCAACACTCTTCTGAAAAATAGATTATCGGGCATTTTTTCTCATAACTTTTAATGACTTTCCAAAGGGGTATTGAAATGCTACTTTGTTGTGTTGTCACGGAACCTTTATAAGATGTCGTCGAAAAAGATTATTTTTTTATATCTGAAAATGTATGCATCATTGTTTTCATGAAAGGATCACATCAATGTATCACACTAAGTGGCTTCGAAAGCTATGCGACTGGTACTAGCGCAGTTCCGTTTGATTGTTGGGAGCAGCCTTCGCGGTAAAGACTGCCAACAAAAACTTTCCGAAGAAGAAGTTGTCGACTGCTAGCCTGTTTGTATTGGAGGTGAGTTTTGATACTGTTTTTCCCTTTGTGTAGTGTAGTTAGAATACATATCCAATATTGTTTATTGTTTTTAAACAGCGTAAAAGTAAAAGCGATCATCATTAATAAAGTTAACAACATATTTAATAAATAGCAGGATAGTGTTGGTCCCAGATGAGATCCCTGTGGTACTCCACCGCATGCCACAAATAGATCAGTGTTAATTTATAATCATTATTATGTGTTTTCTCTAATATATAAAGCTTGCCAACCAACGCTATATTTAACACAACCATTGGATTTAGTTTGCCAATAAGGATTATTATACAAACTAAATGCATTTTTTCATGCAAATAAAATGACAATTAGATTTATTCTTTTTTTAGAAAAGCAAGAAAAAGCTAAGACTTTTTTTTGCATTACGTATTTTTTGATACAGCGCTCTTAGATGTAACGTGCCAGTATTGCTAGGTACTCGAAAACAAGTCTTCTTGAGGAAAAGTTAAGTGACCTCGTTTAAATTTGATACACATTTTGTATAATGGAATAAAAAAGGTCGTCTTTATGTTAAGTGATGCGTGTACCGCATTTTTTATTCACAATTGGCGTGAAAAGTTGTTTAGCGAGCAAATTCTTCCGGCGGATGTACGTCTGTCAGGGTCACAATGCACAGAAAGTACAAAGAAGTTTCAGAAGCAATTTTCAGTTCACTATTCCGGCACTTTAATCTTCAGTCTTCAACACTTACCAAAACATTTTGTAGTTCAGAAAAATTAAATAATTTCAAATGTTTTGTTTATTGCTCCGTGACAAAAAAAAAACGTTGGAAATGAATACGGAACATTGAGGGTTACTTCTGCTACTCTTTGGTTTGTGTTTACACGGCTTTATGTGTAATTTGTGTGAACGTACGAGTTCATTAGTGTGTGTTTGGGCGTGCAAACCCTAACTTTATTTTCCACAGAATCCAATGTCGATGTTCGGGTGCCGAAAGCATTACTTATTCTTTCAGCGGTGTTCTACTTCAATTCTGGAAGGAATTGTTCCCCCCCTGTGGATTAAGGAACTTATATAGTAAACTGTAATATGATAATAATTTTATTCCAGGATGAAGCAATCCCACACGACCCATACAGTTATTCAAATTTATAGCATAGTAAAATGTAAATCCAATAATATGTAGAAATATAGCCGACAATATAAAATTAAACAACAAGACTTAAGACGAAGCCATACTAAATAATGCAAAATCATACGTTTTTGTTTTGAAAATTTGATCGCTTAGAAGTATTATAGATGCTTGAATTAAATACTGCGTGTAGAACATATCTTAATCATTAAAAATATCGGTCTTTTTTTACTTGGTACTACTGACCCGTGGTACTACTGTCCCCGGTCTCCCCTACTTAATGCTCGTCAAAACTACGTAAAAAGGGTTATTATCCACGTACACAAAAATCTAGAAAAAAATAATAAAATTGATCATAAATTTACCACATAAATATATGACGTCAGACCAGAAAGGATCTCGTGGTCCCAGGGAGCAATACGGCAAAGTGTCAAAAGACATTTTCATTTTACATGGTTATCTTAGTATATATTTATAAAAAATTGACATTTTTCCAGAACAAATTTTTGGCATTTTCACCAGCATTTGGTTCCTTAGAACGGGCAATCTACGAACTAATATTGACCTACATAACAGAGTAACACATTTTTAATATATTTTAGATTTTATGCAATATTTTTTTAATTGTTTCTTTACATTTTTTTATTTTTTTATTGATCTTAAAAAAATGGAACATATTATAATTTTTCACAAAAACGGCGCTATATAAGTAATCCAAATATTATTATTGGTTCCATGTCAGCTCAGAATGAAACCAACTCATAATAACTATATATCAAAACTAATATCTTCCATTAAGAGCATTTGCTTGTGGATGGAAGAAGACTTTACATTTCACATACTACGCTTAATACAGTCACATGTGCCACATATATAGGTAGGTACAGTTAATATATAGTTAATATACAGAAATCACATAATCGAGAAACTTTAACTAAAAACATCCATGTACTCAGTAAAAGAAAAACAGGTTTAGTTTTTATTGTGACATGATTCCTAGGTCCCTGTTTCATTATGGTCACCCTACATGTTTACATTGTAATATAGGTACTATCGCCTTCAGCTTTGTAGGTACTCACAGAACTCATAATCTTTAAGAATCATAAAACAATATTGCAGTAGTAAGTTAAGTTATCAAGTTAAGAATCATAAAACAATACCTGTGCCAATTGCCTGTGTTGAGGTTAACAACTTTACAATTTAATAAAATAACACAAAAATTATATAGTTATTAAAGAATTATGAGTTATGTGAGTACCTACTAAGCTGAAGGCGATAGTATATTACAATGTAAACATGTAGGGTGACCATAATGTTAAGAATTGATTTTTAGAAAAATGTATTTATTTTAAAAGAATTAAGATGAGAAATTTATATTTGTAATAAATATATTATGCTTTTAATTTTGGAAGAGAAAGATGAAAAAACAGTTAAGACAAAATAATATGATATTAATTTAGAAAGGATAAAGTACAGAAAAGTAATTGGCAATCCTCGGCTAACACAAATAATTTAAGTCTTTTTAAAAGTGCTCAAGGAATTAGATGACTTGATATGTTGTTTATTAGTACGTTATTTCTGCTACGTAGGTATCTAATGTAATGCAATAAATAAAAAAATAAAAATTTAAAAAAAAAATATATATAAAATATAAAAATTAAATTGAAAACAAACCAAGAAAAACAAGTGAAATAATAAAAAAAATAATAAAAAAATAATAAAAAAATAAATTATAATGAATTAAGCAGGGCGTGGTTTTGAAGGAGCTCGGGCCCAGCGGTCACTCAGGAGTGGCGCTTGGTGCTGGAAGGCTGCGCTGACCACTGTGTTGTCAAAGGCCATTAGCCGGATCTTGGCAGCAGTGACCTAGTATCTCATCAGGCCGGTGAATCCATTCAGTCTTAGTTCAATTAATATTGTATTGGCTCTCGAGTCGTTCCATAGAGCTGACTTTGGTAGTAGACCCAACATGTTCCACACGTACCTCTATGGGCTAGTACAAAATGTTTTTTTACATTTATGCTGCATTAGAAGAATCTTCATATAAGTCAGTATAATAATACTTTTCCTTTGTCGTTCAAAATCACCATCGTCCGAGAATATTCAATAATGATGTTCCACGAGGATTTTACGTTCTTAGATTTATTTATGTTTTCCTCATTAAATTGTACGGGGAGTATCTTCTCGGGATTTTTTCCATGGCGGAATGCTATTAGTTCTGCCTTCTTGGGGTTTTATTTCATGCTATAGTCATTTGTATATTCTTCGTATAACAAAAACAAGAAGACATAGATGTACTGAGATGTATTGGGGAAGAAATGTCTTAAATTAATTTAATGAATGAAATTGCACTGACAATTTATTATTATTTTTAATTGATAAATTAACGTTTAAGACAAGATTTTTATGCATAGCACACAGGGTAACAATTATTATAAGCAATAATTATCAGCCTGAAACACTCATCTAAATTGAAAAAATCTTCCGAGATCCCGATGATGGCCAGTATCTTTTCTCGGAAGATTTTTTCAATGTAGATGAGTGTTTCAGGCTGATAATTATTGCTTATAATAATTGCACTGAAAATTATATTGTTAAATCGATGTACCTATGAAGAGTTCCGTTATTCATACCTTAGTTAAAGTATCTAAATAAACAAATAGAAACAAAATAAAGAACATAGTAAAGATATAAGGACATCAATAACAAAAATCTTAAACAGTTTGACGGTCCAAGTAAACAAAAACTCTGTGCCAAAAATACTCTGATTCACCGCAACAAAAAATTAAAAAAGGCAAAATCCTCACTTAATCATACATAGAAAAGCTAAATACAACTGAAATTATCTTTAAAAATAGATTGATCAAATTTTGTAAAAAAAAACGTATGTTCGTCACCTCTTGGCTTGGAATAATTAGAAAATGAACTGACAAAAACATCATCATAGAAGAAACCGAAAAACTCTACACAATGTGTGAAATTGAACCATGAAAGTTGGTGAAAACCTTCTATCCAAAATCTAGTCCCCCTTAGCACAGGATTTTCTCATGAGGACTAAGAAAAAATATTTTACATATTTTTATATTTTTAATATTTATACTTCACATATCTGCATATATACTTCACATAAATATATCTTCTTAAAATGTTGAAAGAAATTTATTAAAAAAAAACCTTCCGTCGGTCACCCTAAGTGGTTCACTACGTTTGATGAATTACCAGGGGGAACCGGGATCATGGGGTAAGGTTTGTCCGGGTCTTTGTGGAAGTTGCGCCTGCCCACCTACTGCGTAGCGGGCTGGATTGAGCGAGGCCTTTCGACCACTCCAGCATGACTTTCTCGGAACGCCTTGCACCGCATTGGGAGAGATGGATTTATACGTCCGTCACTCCTGAACACACTGACCCCTAGTTCCTACCCACCCCCCATATCCTTTACCTTCTCAGAACTGCATCTCCTTACTTTTCAAACCACATAAAGATGACACTAAGATGCTTGAGGTAAATTATTTTCTTCGGGGCTACGTGAGTGGAGCAAAGAAAAAAAGTCCTTATTCATTTACTATTTCGCTAGATACAACCTCATTACAATGATAAACTCCGTCAATCGCCAATGTTTACTTAGTCCCAATTATTTCAATTTCATTTCGCAAGGAAAGCACTCTTAATGATTACATTCAGTTTAGTAAGTTGTTGAATTATATTATTGAAATACAATTAAAAGATATTATTGAAGGAACAGACTTTCCTTTGAAGGCGAGGAGTTTTAGTCTCTTTGCTTTGTAATATTAATTAAATCCATTTACTTTGCTCACCCGAATTTCATCGGAGAAGGTTCGTTATATTACGTATTTTTGTTGTTATGAAATTGGCTCAAATCGATTTGTAAATTTCAGATTGTAAAATAATACAATTTGGATTATTGGTATTAACTTTTATTAATTATCGAACAGATCCTTTTCAAAGCCGAAGACATCTGTAAGTATAATTGAATTTAGGAATTATAACATTTATATTTGATCTTCATGATGAATTCCCCAGGTACGGTATCGTCCTGGTGAAAAAATGCCATTCAGAATCGAAACGTTGAATGAAATGGTTTTAGTTGTGTTTAGTGACCAGATCATAGCCATAATATAGCGATAATAGCCAGGTACTTCACTAGCAATCTCTCTCATATCTCTTCCCTGTACCCAATACTTTGCAGCCTACAGCCTCCAATTGGGGATGCCGTAGTCTCACTTGCTCCAGATAATTGGGAATCTTGTGCGGTGCATACTCATATAAAACAGGTAATAATTTCTATACAAATATAAATTAAGATATGGTTGTATACAGGATTTTAAGGGACGTACTTGACTTACTACCACCAATTCATGATATTATTTGTAGTAAAAAATGTAAAAGAAATTTTGTATCCCGTGAATTTTTTGTCTTCTTTTTATTTTTTTCAATTTTTTTTTCTTCCAACCAAAAAAAAATTCTTCCGTATAAACATCGAAAATGTCACCCGAAACCAAAATTTCATTTAGATTTTTTACTCCAAATAATGTTAGGAATTACTGGTTAAAGTAAGTCAAGTACGTATCTAAACATCCTGTACATATATAATTATGCATAATTATAAGAGCTTATTGTAGTGGTATAATAATAATAATAAAGGTCTTTATTTCAGGATGTGGGGAGGAGAGTGCAATCCCACACATCCCATACAGAGTACAGCATATAATAAAAATCATAGGTATTTATAAATAAATAAGAGTTAAAATGAAACAGAGTCGAGGCTAAAAAATAAGAAAATAGATTAAAAATAAAAATCGAAAGCAAAGAAAAATAGGAAAGTGACAATAATATAGTAAGATTGAATTTAGAAACATAAAAATAAAATAAAAGAAGTAATATCATTAGATAATAATAAGGATTCAAAGATATATGATGAAATCTTTTACTGAGCTCTTATTGTGGGAGCCAGTGTCTTTATCCAGTGTTCTTCGATGCTCAAACCTGAAGACAGACGGGATTCTATGATGAGAATATTTCTGGAGTAGTTTATCCTTTCCCTCAGTCCTGCAATCCTGGTCCTTAATAGAGCTTTAAATCCTGGAACTCGCCCTTCTGTAAACATTGAGGAGGCACTGCAGTGCCTGGGGAGTCCGAACATCAGACGGTAAGCATTATTATATTGTACACGAAGCCTTTCCATGGTTCTTTTTTTGAAGTTTGCCCAAAGCTCGCATGTGTACATGGTGGTGCAGAAGGCTAAGAAGAGCGTCCTTTTCACCCGTGGACTGCAGAGTCGAAATCTTCTACTGAGCATGTTGCATTTTATGCTCAGTACACGCCTCTGCCTGTCAATATCTTCGTCATCGTATAATAGTGTATTGCGAATATACCTATTTTTCTTTCCTTAACATTACAATTTTTTTGCAATATTGCCTTTGCTGTTCTTACATCTGTATTTTAAATTTGTTTTTTACGTATTTTTTGGATCTTTATTTTTTTTGTCGAGTATGATTGTTGTTTGTTTTTATTGCCTGATATTTGTATTATATTTGTCTAAAGCTTGTGTTAACCGGCAGAGTTATTTAGTTTTTTTTCTGTACGCCTGTCTAACTGCTCTATTAATGTTAGAATGTGTTTCTTAAAATTTATTTTTTGGTCAAAAACGTAGTTTACTAGTATATTTATGTATAATTGGCTCATATCTAGTACGTCAAACATGTTGAACATTAGGTCTGTCTATTATGGGTCATAAGGTCTGTCTTATTATGTACTACCTTTAATATGGTTTTCTGTGTGATTCCCTTTTATAACCGATGATTGAGTTTGTTGCTCCTCTACAAAAAGTGATCCCATATTCTGTAATGGATTGACAAAGTGCGAAATATGTATTGTTTTAGTTTATATGTGTTTTTTATGTTTAGGGAAATGTCTGTGGTTTTGAGGATTATGTATATGAGTTGTTGTAGGTATGTGATGTATCCATGAGAGGATATGGTCAATTATAATTCTAGCTATTTTATTTGGTAAACAAATCATTAGTCTATTTAAACTAAAAAGTCAACTTTTCATTAGCGTTTGACACCAACGTTTTCTTATTTTGTAAAAACGCTTTGCGGCAAATTGAATCAATGGTTTCAGCAAAATTAAATCTTAATTAGATATATCGCTAGGCATTAGTTGCTATTTATGTTAACTATTTATTTCCAAAGCCAATATTTCTTTGGCCGATTTGCAAATCAAACTTTTTTTTAAAATTATAAAATAATCTTTTCAAAACGGATAAATCCACGCCGCGTCGTGGACGTATAATTTCCCTTCGGGGCTTTAGGGTTAGGAACTTAAAACTACAAACATACCCAAGGATTGATCCTCCTATCATTGAAACATGTGGTTAAATGTTATATGGGATGGGAAGTGAAGGGTATGGGAATTAATGAATAATAGATTGATGTTTGATTGGTCCAAGAAAATAATGTGTTTTATTTAATTTAGAATCGATGTTTTATTGCGCGAACTCTGAATCAATGTTGAATTAAAAATCAATGATTTATTAAACTAATCATGGGTGTTTCGTTTATTTATTTATTTGAGTCCCAGCTTTTACACAAAACCCGTCTTAGGGCCAGTTGCATCGAAAATAGTTAAAGTTACTTTTTAGTTAAAGTTAAATAAAAGTAACTTTTTTATCATATCTTACAAATATGGGTTGTTTCAACTTCGTTTAAATAAAAGTTAAGTAAATAGTTACAAAATAGTTACTTTTATTTAACCCAGCGATGTTGAGAGTTTAAAGTTAGATTTTGGTAAAGATGCTAGCTGTCGTCCGTCACCAAGGAACGAAATACTGTTTGAATGGAAAATGATAATAAAAATGTCTTGATAACCCGGGTTTTGATAATCAATTGATTAGAATATTGTGATAAACTCGTTCTCTCGTCTCTTCTTTTGAATTACTTTTTTTTTTTTTTTTAAATATTTTTCCATTTTAATTTTACTATTTTTGAATTCTTTCATCCTTTCAAGTTTTCTTAAACTTTTCTTTTGGCTCTGATCGATATTTAATTTTCTCAAAACTCGTTGATTAACCTAACACTTTGTTAAATTAAGTTTAACAAATTAATTCGTGATACTATATTATAAACTTTTTGTTTTAATGGTAAGTTGAATTTATAAATGAATATATTATTATTCACTGCTGTTATAAAATTCTTTAAACACTGTTGTTTCTTTTTAAATTCGCTACACTATATAAACCTTTTATTTTAATGACAAGTTGAATTTATAAATAAATATATTATTATTCACTGCTGTTATAAAATTCTTTAAACACTGTTGTTTCTTTTTAAATTCACTACACTATATAACTTTTTATTTTAAAGACAAGTTGAATTTATAAATAAATATATTATTATTCACTGCTGTTATAAAATTCTTTAAACACTGTTGTTTCTTTTTAAATTCGCTACACTATATAAACTTTTTATTTTAATGACAAATTGAATTTATTGTTAAACTATATAAAACACTTTATTTAATTTTCAACACTCCACAGATTTAATCACTAACACTGACTGTAATTTTTATAAGTCACAGAATTCCCACTCCGAATTTTACTAAGTCTCAAAATTTTACAACACTTAAGAAATTTTCAACTAATAACCGTTTTAGACGCTACGTCACGTAACTTCCACGATTTTAATCTGACGATTGGTCCCCGACGACTGATGATCAAATGTCCATGTCGTAGGTTAAATACCCATTCCAGGATTAGAATGGCTTAATTACGCGTTCATTGATTTTCTAATTTAAACTCTAACAACTCGAGATTTCATATATCAATTCTGTTATTTTTGTATCAACGCCTTAAGTCATGCCCCTTTGATTTTCGAAGTCCAGCCCTAGTCTTCTGTCTCTGCCGTAAATTGTTCCAGTATCGAACCTGCATATTATGTCAAATTTTGCCCTGTCGTTCCTTTGTCTTCTGGTCTTACGAATTTAACTAAAATATCATGATTTTCGTGTCCTTTTTTCTCTCAATATATAATAGGTACGTCTTCAATAAACTGTATATAATTCTCAATTTGGTTTATCGCTACCAGAACACGAACAAACTCATGTCGAAATCTTTATTACACATTTTCCAATTCCCATTTTCCAAAATTTCCCCACATTTTCATGTTTCCTATATGAATCAATTCAATTTTAAGCTGTATTGTCTCTACTTATGTCGTAGACTTGAATTTTCTTATTTTTCTTCAATTATATTTTATATACGACGTTATTTTTATGATTTCTCTGCTTCATTCTTATGTCATTGTCCATAACTACATGATTAGTTATATTCCAAACCAAATTTACTGTTTTCATCGATACTTCTGAATTTTCATGAGTTTTCCTTACGGAATCGTCTTTTAACTGTCTTTACTTCATTCTTTACCATCATTTGTATAATTTCCAATGCTTATCTTCTCTTAGAAAACTTCACCTTCTAGTCATAAATATTCAATCTGCTATTTTTTCATAATTTTCATAGAAGAAAATTCCAATTTGACTCTGGGATATGTGTCAGGTTAATTGCTTCGTATAAAAACGTATAAAATTGTGTCTCGTTTCATCTCAAAATCCCATAAAGTATCATCGTTGACATATGTTGATGTTTTGATTTCTACGTACTTGATCGTAAATAAGAAATTAATATTAAATCGTTAAATTTAATCTCTTTTATTTTATCCAAACATTGCATAAGTTCCATGTTAACTTTTATTGCTTCAAAATCAGAATAGTCTTTATTGCTTCAAAAGCAATAAAGACTATTCTAATCACCCAAAAACATGTCGGAAATCTCATTGTTTAAACAACAACTTTTTTTACATCAACTGTTTCAGCAATTTGTTCTATCGTCTATAGTATTTTCTCATAGCAAATGACGTAAAAACGATCCTTTCCTTTGAATTAATCTAACGTAATATAACTAGAATAACCATCCTATTTCAAATATATAACGATATCTATTTAAACTCATCTGAAAACGCAAAATTAAGTCGAAATCTTATATTGTTCAATAAATACTTCCGTTTAAACGTCCGTTTTTTCCATTAGATTTTCTTTTCAAATCGTTTTTCCTGACCGTATTGCTTCATTTAAATGTGACATTCCTAATTTCCATCGTTTTTCTTTCTTTTAAATATCAAACGTACGTTTTCCTCTGAATCTGGCCTCCTTTTGTTCTTCACGTTCTCGTTATACAATTGAATATCCGTACAGTAGCTTTTCCTACGTTTTCCAGGTCTTTTCTTCAATTTTTCATTCATTATATTTTCTCGTTATTTTATTGCATCATTTTTTCAAAACAATATGGATTTATTTGTTCGTTAACCGCGGTTGTCGATTCCTCTGTTGCACCCATTGCTTACTTTACATCTAGGGTCATTGTACCAAATGCACCGAACGTGGGATTGTGTTTATCTTAAAGCGTATTGATCTCTCGGGTTGATGATGATTTTTACCCCATAAATCTCAGACTAATGGTCTAGTCCAAAGTTCATTTCGTTGTCTTCCAAAATGGTAACGCCTTCCTTCTCTGATTGGTTGATCAATCTAAGTGTTTATAATTGGATCCCTCTGTGTTCTATTTATCAAAACTGGACATAGATTTAATCATTTATAGATCTCTGCAGTCTCCATGGCCCAATCAAACTTAATCCGCTAGGTGTCGCTAGTGTGTTGATTTCGTTATAATTGTAAAATATTATTTATTCATTCGTAAAGTGGAAGCTACAATATTTTCGTATCCACTGCGATTCATCACAATATATAGGACATAGGTAAAATAAGGAATTAAACCATGAACCGATCATTTTCCGTAGGAAGAGATGGATTCTATTTTCAGATTTCGGATGTCCAAAAGTATGGTTACTATTAACTTTTCTCGTTGCCAATGACAAACTTGATTATTTACAAACAAGTGTTTATTCAAACTTATATAAGTATCTAGACTTCTCTTGATAATTTATACCTACCATCATTTTTATATTTCAATAATGCAACGGAACTGAAACAAAATATTTTTTTGTCATATCAGAAATCATGCTACTTGTGCTGTGGAACTGAGTTCGAGGTTCTAATAACATTGCATTTTTATGCAACGGGAACGATGCAAAGATTTACAGGAGACATCTCTGGGGTTCATAAAAGTATTGTCTCGTGTATAATAGACAGGGGCAGAACTATAATAGTCCACCTTCGGCCACAACATAATAATATCATCAAACGTTGTTCACGTTTCTAAACCGCAAGTGTGAAATAACAAATAACGATAAATAAACCAATTCCCAAATAACATAACCTGCAAAAACTTCATAAACGTCAAACAAATACAATCTACAAAACGGTGTTGACACCCGTAAAAATAATTGTGTGTTTATTTTTACATAAATATATCAAATCCAAGGAAAATTCGAAGCCATTTCAATGGCCACGCTGGTAACTTTAAACTAACTATTTAAATGTTGATGCAACTCAATTGTGTTGAAATGCAGCTTAACTTTAGTTAGGGCTTAAACTCAGTTTAATTATTTAACTTTAAACTTTATTTTAACTTTTTTCGATGCAATTGGCCCTTAATAAATTACTGGGTTGTGTTAAAATTTTGTAACGTTACAATTTGAAACGATACAAGTTTACATTATAATAGCTTATTTGTACAAATGAGTATGAGAAAAGTGTATAGTAAATTAGACGTTCCCTTGGTGTGGTCTCTGGACGTTCCCTTGCCGTCAGTTGTAAGTTGAGCTACTGTATGACCTCTTTGTTTCCAATCCAAGGAAACGTGCCTAGAGATTTGGGATGCTATTGAGAGGTTAAACGTTTTGTAAGTAAAAACACTTTTGTTTTTGTACTGAATAGTGTTATAATTGAGTATAATTCAGATGAATATCAATTTACAGTGATTTGATTCAAGTTGTGAGCTTTGGTGCTCTAAAATGTGGAATGAATTGTAAGAAATTATATCAAAAATATCACAACAACAAAAAAAAGTTGACCTAAAGACCACAGACAAATAATAACAGTCTATGTTATGTTTTAGAAAAAAGTTATTCAGAAAAGTCAGACGAAAGGTGACACAGACGTTAAATTGAAGGTAAAAGAGTCTATGGATGTAAGTTAGAAAAAAAAAATTGAAATGCTAAGTAAGAATTGAAATTAAAAATTTAACATAGGCCAACACAAAACTCAACATAAATAACATAATAAAATAAGCACAAAATGTAAAAATAGGTACAATACAAGTATGTACTTTCACTATCACAGAAAGTTGTACAATGGAATTGGATAAGTTTGTAAATAATAACAGTTATATTATACTCGAATTTAAACCCAGTATTAATAACTACGGTAATAACTAGGGTACATGGTAAATATAAACTTAAAAAGTAAGTTACAGAATAAATTTATAACAATATTAGGAAAACAAATTATTAGACATTACTTCAAAGTTTGTTATCAAATAAATGAAAATTTCAACGGAACTGAATTTATTTCCAAGCACATGTAGCCTTTGGACTGGGGAATAAATGAATTTGTTTTCGACGAATAAACAAAGAACAATTCTGGAAGCCTCATGTTACAATTTGGTACTCGTTTGTTACATCAGGTGCATTCATTAAGCCAATTTGTATAAAAGTATTAAATTGCTCATTGTTTTTGTGCAAGATAAGTTGGACATATCAAATAATTTCATGATATAATCATAATTTTTTTCTTCAATGTGTACATAGATAGTTTTAAATTATTTTAAATTGTTAATTGATCTATTATTCGATGTTATATTAAAATTCTTTTAAGATCTTATTAGACTAAAGCGGATTTAAAAAATAAATGACTTTATGTGGTGATCGGTCTTTTACAGATACCAAGATTACTTTGCTGTAGAGATACAATAATAAGACTTGGGTACTCTTATTTCCATTTATTGCGAGAGCTGCACGATATTGTTATTCTAGGAAGCCTGTATGATAAGCCTGTTGATCAACCATCCAAAGAAAATACTGTGTTGACGAGTCCAAGATATCCAAATAACGAAACGAATAAAGTATTAACGCACAACTACATCATCCTTACTACACAATTTAGGTAAACTAATTATGTAATTTTAAAAATTTATTAAAATAAGGTAGGGTCATCGAAAATGAATATGACACATTAAGACAGTCTTCAACCATACATTGTCTCGTTATGAAGTTCATTGTTGAAGTGGAAATAAATACATACACGTTATTATCTTTTGAGAGCATCGATAATTTTCCCATCCCTGACCCCATGGAAAGGTTTGTTTGTTTGGTGTGTGGTTAAGTGTAGTCCCTCCTCCCTACTTACCTTGAGCCCTCTGAGGGCCCACAAGCTAACATACATGCCTTCTCAATTAACTAACACTGCAGCCGAGCCCCGCACAGTGCGACTAATTCTGATTCTAGGAAATGATAAGTCAGAATTTAGCACGTATGAAATTGTTTGAATATAATTTTAATAAATTGTTTTGGAACTCATAACACTTCAGTTTAGTGCCAGGAAAAATAACCACTCTTTATTTTTCACTTAAAATTTGATGTTTCGGTTGAGATGTTTAATTTTTTTTCGTTTTTTGCCATCTGTTATTCTTTCCACTTTTGCTTTTACTCTTTCCCTGCGCCAATATTTGAAGACTTCTTTACTCGAAACTGATTTTTTTTCGGTTTTCCTACTAAGGAAAAAACTTGTAGAATAATTGTAAACATGTAGGTCTTGTCAAAATTAATTAAATTAATAAGTGCAAATGAGAAAATCTGACGTATTTAAAAAATCGTAGTAAGCAATTCACACACGGTAGAAGTGAAACCTTCAGAAAAAATAAAGAAGACAAGAGTAGGGAGGCTACGAAGCATCGTATAAAGAGGAGACCGATTATACTATCTTATCCTGATTACACGAACTATAAATTTTATAGATGTACTTATATATATTTGTCTCTTTTTAGTGTAACTATTTTTCGTTTCCTCGAGTTTCAAATCACAACGGTGCTAATGAAGTTTTCAGTTCAAAAAATAACTTTGAACATATTAAGAACACAATAATATTTAAATCCATGAATAGTGCTAAAAAGTACGTTGATTTTTACCACAAATTTAGATAGAAGATTATACCAGCTTTCTCATTTTTCTGGATCTCTCGAAATTGCCCAGTAACGTAAATGCTTTTCTATGATTTGAACATTTCTAATTTGTAACTCATAACTCTGTTATAACGTTTGGTTTATCGGAATTTGTAAAGAACTACCAAATGGACTTAATAATCATGGATTAGCATTTCTCCCACAGTGCGACGCGACGCGCGACGGTGGCCGAGCGGCTTAAATGTATAAAATGCGGTACGCGTCTATCAAATTAAGGCTGTCCTATTTGTGGGAAAATGCGCCGTAGTCTGAGGGAAAAGGACGTGATTGGAGCTATTTGTCTACCACTCGTTAACTAATGACCATCATTTTGCTTTTTTTATTATATAAACACTTTTTTTTATTTTTTTTTAGTGAATACCGCACAAGAATCTCAACTGCTCCCGTCTGGAGCCAGTGAGACTATGGCATCCCAAATTGTGGTATGTTGTGAGGCTGAAGGTAGTGGGGAGGGGATGGAGGTGGGGAAGAGGAAGGTTGGGAAGTACCTGGCTATTCAGATTTGGTCACCAAACACGGCTAAAGCCATTTTCAAGCAACGTTTCAATTCTGAATGGTGGTCTTACACCAGGGCGATTCTGATAGTATCTTCCATTCTTGAACGTGCCGCAAATATACTATATATTATTTTAAATGAATTAATTGTGAAATAACACAAATTAATCAAATAAAATTTATTTGCGCACGCCGGGTTCGAACCCGCGACCTCCGGATTGTGAGTCAAGAGTCTTACCCACTGGACTACGGAGGTCGTCATTGACACTGGATTGATAAAATTACAAATTGTCTATGTCTATTATGTTTATTGAGAAATCAAAATCGATCGACATAATATAATATTTGCAATTTCTTACACGTAAACTTATTATATTATTAGTGACAAAGATGCAAATGCATAACTAAATACTAAATATATTTTAACAAAGAGTATACGTAAAAATCCATTAGTAATTAATTCAGTCGAATACTCGATGCCATACCTACTCAGCGAATGTTGAACCGCAATCGGAGGGTTGGATGCATATGTCTGTCACTCCTTGACTCACTGGCCCACAGATTCCTACCCATCACACATACCCTTTTTCCTTCACATAACTTCCTCTCCTTCCTTTCCTTAATTGAGCCACCAGACAGCATCCCCTAATATGACATAGGCTGAACGCTCTGAGAGTAACTATATTCCTTAGAATTTCAAAAAATTTTTAAAAGTTGGCAGTTTTTTTAGAACTATTGCTTTATTAGAATAATAATATTTGTTCATTTTAATAGTTTATATTTCATCAGTTCGAATGCGATGTTCATATCAAAACAAAAATAAAATCACATTAGGGTATCCATCTTTTGTCCTTGCCTCTAATAATGAAAGAGATAAAAATAAAAATTACGACACACAAATGTGTATATTTGATGACAAACATCATTTGGATATTAGTGTTTATTTATTTATTTATTTACGGACAAATAGTCCATTAACAATATAAAAATAACATGAATAAAAAAAAGAGAGATGACAATGAAAGGAGAGTACACATATATGAAGAGCATTGACAAAATACATATAGAAGATAGCATAATATAAATACATATAATATAAAAGTACATAAGTAGCTTAAAGATATGTAGATAAAAGACTTTAAAAAATCACATTGCGAATCGACTGCCGAAATCATTTAGGCTTTCACTAACAAATTCAGTGCTTTAATTTTGCGTTGACAAGTCCCGACATTCTGGATAAAGGAGAATGATATCAATAATTAGTAGAATGTTGATTGAGGAACAGCAATTCATTATTTGTTGGCTCAACTATGTGTATAAGTACATACCTTCCTGCCTACTTTCAAAAACTATCCTTTCTAATAATGTTACCTGTGCCAATATTACCTAACTATGGAACAATAACTCCCAAGAAACAATAAGTCCGTTATGTGCTGTGCAATAATCCACAATGGTCTCTCGGTTAATTCAATATCGACTATTATATTATTGATATGTGTTGAAGATGTCTGCTAGGAACCAATGCAATGATAAACCCATATATGAGTTAATCTCTCGGTTCTTTAATATCGATTCAAACTGAAACTTGTGCTTGTGCTCAGCCGAGTAATTTTTTGGTGACATAATAACATAAGAACATGCTGTGGTAAATCCAGGTGACAAACATCATTATATGATTTCTTCATCTTATCTACCTACTTTATAAAATATAATTTTCTTCATCTTATCTATCTTTGAAACCAATCCTTTATGACTATATAACCTGTGCCAATATTGGTGGAACAAATACCTGTAGAACAATAACTCCTAAGGAACAATAAGTCTGATAAGCGCTGTGCAATGATCCACAGTGGTCTCTCGGTGTATTCAACATCGGTTAAAATATTGATATATGTGAAATATGAGTGACTTGTGCAGCCAAGTGATTTGCCGGTGAGATAATAACACAACAAGAACGTGCTTTGGGAAATACAGGAGAACCAAATTCTCTTCCAGTGTTCAATGTTCGCTATCCTCTTAGTTGTGTCATATTAAGAAGCCATATTTTTTGATAAAATTCTAAATTATTGATTGATTTACAATCTATTTGCCACAACAGATATGACATTTCAGCTAGAATTTTAATTAAAATTCAATTAAGGCCCTAAAGTTTTCTACTCCCAGAAAGTAACTGCCAACAATAACAGTTGTATTTAGTATTTATTCGGCTATCCAACGCAGGACAAAACTGTGTTCCCTTCAGCACAGAATCCCTTTCACCGCCATTTATTTAGCGTGTAAATAACTCAGTCCTGTAAGCCTTAACAAGCTGATAATAGGGTGGTACACTTATCTCCTGATAACAGTACAATTGTTTCTCCTTAGTCGTGTGTAGGGTACAGTAGTATTCAGAAGGGAACTACATACATACAGTAGGGTGGTTCAAAATTATTGTGAATTCACGAGGAAGGAGAGGACAGTATGAGTTGTGGTAAGGAATCTGAGAGTCAGTGGGTTCAGGGAAGGCGAACGTATAACTCCATCCCTCTCACTGCGGTGCAAGGCTATGGGTCAAGAAAATCTTGCAGGAGAGTCTTCCTCAACCAGTCCGCCACCAAGACATAGACAAACCCTAACCGCGTTAACTCGGCAAACTAAGTCACCAATGCACAGCGGTTTCAAATCCTAATCTAGCTATATAAAAATTATTTTAATTTATTTCGATGTCTTTTATAGAATTTTCAAAATACAAATAAATTGCGTGTAGTACAATGATTCAAATAAGTCAAAACAATATTTTTATTTTAAGTTAATAGTTAAAAAAAAATATTTTTTGTATTATAATATTGATAAAAACCGAAAGTTTTTGTTTATGAACTACTGGCCGAGTCACCATCGTCACTATTGTTAAATGTTAATGCTCCTATGTGGCCTATCAAAAGACTTCTGCAGTTTCTTTGCTGGTACTCCCGGAATCGACAATAATTTTAAAAAATCACTAGGTAAGATATTGGTATGTTTCTGAGTGGTTATTTCGGATATTATAGCTTTCCGCTTTCAAAGTGACCTCAAGCTGACTTGAGCAGCATAAGGGAGTTCTCGTAGACTTCGTGAATTCAGAAGACATTTAATTTTTCTTGTTTTACTTTTACATACAAACTAGCTGGTACCCGGCATGCGTTCCTATGCTATTTAATAAAGAAATTGTTTCTCCCTGCGCGTCCTTTCCCATTCGCCCCGTTCAGCTCCCTCCTCCCCATTCCTTCCTGCCTCCCCTTTCCTCTCGAGTTCCCAGTCCTCCTCCTCCACCTTCCCTCGCCTCACTCTACTCCCCCCCCTCCCCCCGTCCCATGAACTCCCCTCCCGATTTCCCCTCCCCCCTCCCGCAGATCCCCTTCCAAGTTCTCCTTCACCTTTCCTCTCCCCACTCCACCTTCCCCATCCCCCCCTCCCTGCATCCACCCCCTCAGCCACCCCTCCCCCAACCCTCTCCCTTCCCATCCACCTTCCCCCCCGCCCTCCTACACCTCTCCCTCCCCTTCCTTCCCTCCTCCCTCTCAATCCCCCAACCTCCTTCTCCTTTATATATATAAATTAAATACATTTTTTTCTCTGTCTTGCCAAAGAAAAAATATATTTAAGGCAAAGACAGACAAAAAGATAGACGAGAACATACAGATGAGGGGTAAAAACAAACTATGGCAGGACGAAGAGAGGGCAAATGACTGTGATTCGCCAATAAATCAATCTAACAGTATATAGGCATCTCGAGTCATAAAATCACCATTTAGTTCTTAAAAGTAAAATCTGCTGTTGAATGAATTAACCCTTTTAACATGGGAGCGCGAGTCCAAATATGGCAAAGTAAAGTTTAGATTATTTTCAGAGTAAAATATTTTGTTGCCGTATTTAGGTAAGACACTTTTACAAATTTTTCATAATTTACTTACCACAGTAACAGCGACAAGCACACTGGAGCCACGCCCACATTCCTATGATTTTGCCAACGGCTGTGTGTTTCACATCGCCATGTATCTCGATGTCATATTATATGTTACAAAACTGATAATATTATTGAACCTTAATACGCTTAAAATAAAGAAAATAATGCTTACCTATGGAATGTGATACGATAATTGGTTTTATTCTCTTTTTCACTTCTATTTTTACACGTTTTTATATCACAAGCCACCATTTTTGCCCTATTATTTCGTAAAATGTGCGATTAGAGCTCGACACTGGTTCGTCAAGAATGATGACGTCTTATTTTTTAGATTCACGCGAGGCTCCCGCAAGCCCAGCCGGTTCCGATAAAATGGTTCCAATGGGAGGGGGAAATAATACGCTTTTTATCAATAAGGGCAGGTCTATATTGTCTATGATTAAGGCCAGGTCGGGAAGTAAAAACGCAGTTTTGTTCGACAATACCAAATAATTTATCTCAGGATAGACAACATTGTTTGATATTAAAGCAATATAATGGTTTGGAATATTGGACAGTGAAATATTCCAAGTTTGGTTTTGGGTGGAATCCAAATCTTATTCCTTTCCTGTCTGTTTTTTTGAATTCACATTGTTTATTTCTTTTAAATTATTTTGGTTTACATAGATATACAATGACACAGTTGGTCCATGTACGCATTATAATATAGTAATACTACGTTCCTAGGCCAAAATTCACACTTCTTCAACCCACGCAACGCAAATTTGAATCATATAGTATCGTGATATTCGTTGGATTTTGCGTTATAAATCACTTCGTAACATCTTACTAAATCTATTAGTTGTTAATCTTTTATTCAACAATTGATTTAGTATAGCACATAAAAACTCGTTGGAAGGCCTTTCATCAACGCTATCTTTCTTTTACACGACCTACGCCGATCAGGACAACGCAGATCGGCGTAGCGTTGTGAGCGTAAGATTGCATTGCGTGTGTGATCAGTGTGTTTATATGAAAATGTATAAATTGTAAGTTGTCCACTAGTCTTCATAAGTTGTTTACGTGGCGTACATGGACATATGTAGTGTGTCCTTAACTTTATTCTTCCGTAGAAAGCATAGATCGTTTTTAAAATGTTTTACATTATTAGCATTTTAATATGCATCTTTCGAGACCTATAACCTATAACGTATTTAAAAAAAGGATTCTATGGGGAAAGGTGGTCCACCCAACCGGGTAGTTCACAGTAATGTACGTTAGGATGGGCACAGATATACAGCCTCCCTAACTCCCAGAGTCTCGACAAGGCGCATGTCGTCCTGCCGTAAGTCCCTAAACATGGTAGATTTATTCGCTAGGGGTGCGAGTGGCTGGCCGAGCCCCTAACGGGGAAACTAGAACCTACTTGTCTAACGACCCCCGAATAGAAGATCTGGTGAAACATGGGAGCAGAATGTGGTTCAACGAATTAGACACATGTATAAATGTGTATTCACTTAATTTTGGAAGGTACTAAGCTTGGCTTGTGAAACAGCATTTAATATTAAAATTCCGGAAATAAACATTTCGGACGTGGAATTATTAAAAATACTAAATCGTGGTTGTTGGACTGTTTTTATTGGTAATTTAAATATTAAGGCATGCAGAGAGAAATTTAATGATAAACTATTGAAAAAGATATAATTCAAGATAAGGGAAACAGTAAAACACTAAAGCATAACACGAAAGAAAAAAATATTGTTAATGGAAATTATTGGTTTGTTTGAAATTAAAACGAATAGTGTTTTAGACTATAAGGTTCCTTATTAGTCATTTGTAATTTGGATGTGGTAATTTACGTAGAGGTATAATATGACGATGCATAATATAATAGTGATGCTTGAGTAAACTAAAAGTAATGAATGGCTAGTTTTTCCAGGCTTTCTAGGCTCCCGTGTAGTGGCAATATGCTGTATCTCCAAAAAGCTAGTTTTGAGATGATTGGCTTTAAACTTTTTTCAGCATTTTGTTACTTTCCTCGCAAACAGAGTAGTAACATTTTCAAATTTGGTAAAAGGTTAGATTGATCCCTTATTTCAAATCTTGTTGAAAAAATTTACAAACGCATCTTGCATTTTGAAATTCATTTGTTTTTTTTTAATCATTTCAAATAAATTCGCAAACAAGCCTTTCATCAAATTTTAAAGTGTTACTGCTATGGTTTGTGAAGAAAATAGAAAATGTCATAAAAAAATTCTTCTAAATTATCTTTATGGAGATACAGCATATTGACTCAACACGCGACGCGCACATTGCACGGATAGTCGCCGATATATGGTGTCAATACGTTGTAACTCCAACAACCTGCTGTTTGTGATGTAATCCTGGCAGAATGCTGTATTTTAAGTTACAATATTTTGCTATTACAGAAGTGTTCTTTTTAGCGATTACAGTATTACGCCATCGTCATTTCCTAGGAAAGTTACCACAACAGTCAAATAGGTTATTATTATGCAACCCGACGAATGGAATTGATTGAGCGCTTTAAAGCCGAAACTCTGTAACTGTACATATGGCGAATTGCCATAACACGAGATAGAGCAAAGATACAACGCATTTGGAGATTTATACCCTCATAAAGTAGATATTATCTCGATATTCTCAATACACGATAGTATCGCGCAAGAGAGTACTGACAACTTTATGACTGCAAATATTTTACGTGTAGGGATACATAACTTTAAACTACGCAAGGTAGAGTGCATAATATAATCTGTAAAGAATAAGCATTTTATTTTACCTACGTATTTTTACTACGCAATTTTTTTTACTACAAGCAAATACGGTTGTTGAATATTTTTTAAAGATTTTTTTAGTTACACACCTACAAACATATTAACTCATATAGTAGTTCAATAAGAAAAAAATATTCTGATAATTTTAGTCCACGGTTAAATTAAACCGATTACCTACCAGTATGTGTGCGTAAAAGGGGTGTTTTATTGACAAAATTACTTTAACTGTGTTTATGTTCACATATTGCTGGAAGGTTTCTAATTTGCAGTTGATAATAATGTTTTTTCCTGGATGTGGAAAGGATGGTGCAATCCCACACGCCTCACATAGTTATAAATATTAATTTGGTACTACGAGAATACAGTACATTTTAAGAAAAAAACAAGTGGGTTTGAAAAAATTAAAGCAAAAATATAAATAATCAATTTTGTTGCAGAAGTCGTTAAAGGCTGCGATCACCAACGTGTCAAGGGGCATTAGTCTCATCCTGGCACCAGTGTCTTGGTGTTTCATCGGGCCAGTGAATCCATTCAGTCCTATGCAGTTCCGTAAATATTGTCGATGTGCTCTGTATCTTCTGCATTCAAATATATTTCTGCAGGAGTTTTGATATTTGACCAGGAGTAGTTCCATCAAACTGATTCGGTGGTATATAGCCTAGTAGAAAATTTCATGTTTTTTTTTAAATTATTGCTGCATTGGTGGAATAACAGGGCAAATTAAACAGATATCTGATATTTCTCCTTTGGTATTTTTTTTAACATTAATCAACACAGAAGGCCTTCAGGAACATAATTTCCTTTAGGATCAATCATATTTGGGGATGCTGTGTGGAAGCTCATTTTAAGGAAATGAAGATCTGGGAAAGGAAAAGGGTATCTGGGGTTTTGTGTGACAAGGATTGACTGGCGTATGAATCCATCCCTCCACTGCGGTGCAAAGCGATTAGTCAAGAGAGGCAGGATGAGTAGTGAATAGAATCTGGGGGTCAATTTGAGTAGGAATGACTGACGAGTAAATCTATCCCTCCCACTGCGATGCAAAGCGATGAGTCAAGAGAGTCATAACGGAGAGGTCAAAGGTCTTCCTCAACCAGTATTCTGGCCCGCCACGTATTAGATAGGCAGACGCATTCACCGCCAAGTTCTGGACAAATTTCACCCCATGAGCCGGAGCACCCCTATTAAGTCACTAAATGAAGCTAACCATACCCATACCCAGTTATTACTGGGCTGAGAATCAAGCCTCAAATATCACGATTTATCTCTGAGTCAACATTAAAAAAAAATCAATTTGATTTGATTACAAAAATTTCATAATTTCACAATGTTCTCCTTTTTTTTGACAGAATATTTAACGACTTAAAATTCATGTAAAATCCGCAAAACGAGCACAATTACTGCCCATGCATATAAAATCCTCGTAAAAGCTCATTTGTGTGGTGATTTATGGCTTTCTTTTATTTTCTACATCTTATTTTGGGATGTTTTACGATCTTCGGGCGTGTATACATATTATTAGGAACGTTTTACTTTTTCTTTACTGGTTCAACATGCTTGTACTTTAGTGTTTCGTAAGTCGTTGAGGCAAAGTTTTTAAAATATAAACAGGACGTACGCAAACGAAGCGGAATGGTTTTACAAAATTTTTCACCAACTTAACCATTTTTATGTGAACACTGCACAAGAGTCACAAATACTTCCAACTGTCTAAATTCAGTAGGACTATGACTTCTGCGGATTCGGAAAAGGAATAACATGAACAAAAATAAATTTGGGAAGTATCCGGCAATTCAGATCCTGTGGTATACTGTTGTTTTCTCTGATGAACAATACAACACTAATGATCGGAAGTTTCAAAAATATTCACGTGTCGTGTTTATTTTCGACTCATTTATAATGTATATTTTACAGGACTCAAAGTCCGTTCTAAAAAATGCTCTGTGTTAATTTGGAGCAAGAGAAAGTGTCACTCAAGGTGCCCTCTTGTAGATCGGATATGATCGGCTGTCTTCGTAATCGTTCGGGCATAATACCATACATGTTCATAACTACCTTCACTAACGACATCTGTAGAGAGACATTGAAACATCGTAAATATTCAAATACTCACTACAGATCTTGGTCTTGGTTGGTCTTTCACAAGAGTGATACATGTTTCAAAACATTTGAACGATTCATCAATTGTAACATTTAAGTAAATGAAAACAATGTAAGCGAAACTCGACACAAAGGTATCGACACCTTGGCGCAGTGGTTAGCGCGTTCGCCCGGAAAGCGAGAGGTCCTGGGTTCGAGTCCCAGAGGTGCCAATATCTTTTTCTGATTTTTCTGTTTCCAGATTTTCGATTGAGTTGCGCTTACATTGTTTTCATTTAATTAAATGTTACAATTTGAGGTTCTACTCATAAAGTTAAAAATAAAAATTATAGATTCATCAATTATTTGAAGTTAACTTTCACGTTTCGTGAAATTCCTATTCAAGTTCTTTTATTATATCATCATAGGCCAGTTGCTTCATAAAATTGAAACTATCGCAGAACTTGAATAGGACTTCATAAAACGTAAAAATTAACTACAAATATTTGACAAATCCTTCAATTTTTTTTAAACAACCCCTTCCAAAGAATATCTTCCTATGCTTGATGTGATTGTGATGTGGATTGTGGAAGGAATTTATTTTACGTGTCTTGAAGATGCATGGATTAATTCGAATGCTGATAACTTGTTCCAGATGTGAACCGATTAACTTCTTAGAATAACACCTCATTATCATGCTGGCGATATTAACTACAAATACTGTGCATTTCATTGGGTCTCGCGGGTGCACCAGTGTCGGTACTTGTGATTGATTTGACTAGTTTTTAGTTTCTCGCAACAGACTTCAAATGTCAAAAAAAAGGCTTCCAATATTTATTGAAAATTCGAAAAACTGACCCTGAAATCCATATAAATTAATTAGCCATGTAAAGCTGTTACGATTGGCGAACACTTGTCGTAAGGAAGTAGGTAGATCTTTTACCCACTCATAAGATACGTACATCAAAATAGCGATTTTATAATCCCAGGTTTTCAGACACTTGTGACTGTTGTGACTCTGTTCACTTTTTTTCATTTTTCATTTTTTTCATTAGCTCTACATAGAAGGCTTTAAGAAAAATAATTTCCATCGGGGCTTATGTCATCTTAGGGGATGCTCTATGGAAAGTCTTTTTAAGGAGAGGAAGTTCTAGGAAGGGAAAGGGTATGAGATAGAAATATATCAGGGTAGACATTTGAGGGTCAATGTGTCTGGCTGGAGAGGTCAAAAGACCTCCCTCAACCAGTCTCTTTCCATCCAGCCTGCTTCGCCGCACATGGGCAGATGCATCCACCGCCAAGATCCGGAAAAACCTCACCCTATGAACCCGGACACTCCTGCTAAGTTACTAAACGTATCAAACTCACTCTTGGGGTGACCTATGGCAGAGGTGTTGGTTATAATAATATAATATTTTTTTAATAATATTTAACCAATATATGGATTCTTGTGGCGGCGCGGTACCCATATCCACCTTCCAAATTAATAATTAAGTTAAATGAAATAAAATAATTTATCTGATTAGGAAAACAATCAAGAATGAGTGTGTGGGGAAAAAAATTGAATATTCGCGTACTTTGGGAACACGGACACGCCCAAAATTCACCTCTTCCGTTTTTTCTTCTCTGTGTGTTCCTGGATATTATGCGAGTCAGGGCTGCGCCAAAAGCAAACGCAACCCGCAGTTGGAGACTAGATATTTGAGCCGCGAACAAAAGCAGGGTTGGCACTATTCATCACCTCGTTGTCGGTGGCAGAAATATCATATTCACAGGACGGCGGTTGTGGAACTGGGGCGCCAGGGGCATGAATAAATTATTCGGTTTCTGCCATTATTGTACCTGGCTAATCTAAGTTTATTTATGTCTGTCGAAGTATGAGTACGAGAGCTTTCGTACTTTCACTGAACTTTCCACTAATTAATCGATTTAACTCGTACCCGTCGCAGAACAGACATCGTCTAGTGAGGCGGGTTACTTACTTGTTTGTATAATCTGACAATATTATTTCAATAAACGCCCGGGTTGCCAGCAAATAAAAAAAATGGTATTAGATTTAGTTTAATATAATCTTTCAACACCAGAGTTCTTCTTCAGGAACTCAAAGGTAAAAAATAATATCTCTTGATTTTGTGAAACAAATAGCCCCATATTTTGTGTACCGCTTGTCAAGTGTATTCCTCATTAATTGTTTTTGTGTTTAATTCGTAGAACTCCATTTTAATTTTTAGAAATTTAATTAAATTTAAATTTGATATGTTATTATCGAGTTCTGCAAGTATTTAAGAATTGTATTTTAGTTACAGCTGTTTCGACTTGTAAGGTCATTTTCAAACTGTCGATAATAACATATCAAATTTAAATTTAATTAAATTTCTAAAAAAAAAAAAGTATATTCCTCTTGGCTTTTGTTTTTTTCTGCTAAATTTCATTATTTTTTAGCTAGAATTCAATCATTTAAGCTAGGTTTCGATCTTTTTAGGCTAGGTTTCAATCTGTTTCTCCTAGTTTCAAACCTTTTTTGCTAGGTTTCAATGTTTTTGTACTAGGTTTCAACCTTTTTGTGCTAGGTTTCAATCTTTTTCTTCTGGTCAATCCTTTTTTGCTAGGTTTTAATATTTTTCTGCTAGGTTTCAATCTTTTTGTGCTAGGTTTCAATATTTTCGTGCTAGATTTAAAACTGCTAGGTTTTCATCTTGTTGTGCTAGGTTTCAATCAATTTCTGCCAGGTTTTAATCTTTGTGTGCTAAGTTTCTTTTATTTTGTGTTAGATTTCAATCATTTTATACTAGGTTTCAAAATTTTGGTGCTAGGTTTCAATCGTTTAGCGCTAGGTTTTAATCATTTTGTGCAATCTGTTTTGCTTGGATATTATTATTTATATGTTTTCTTAAGCTCTATTTACTTTTACATTTTTACAGTAAAGTAGCATTTTTTAAATTATGCAATTTTTTGCATGTTTAATTTTACTAATAAAATACGTATAATCATTTGACGCCTATAATAACATTCATATAAAAATTTGAAAATAGTAAAATTCTAATTAGAAAAAAAGCTTGTAGTGAGCAAAAAAAAAATTAATACTCAATATATTTTTCAATAATTATTTAACGTGTTAACAAGCATACAATATAGTCTACATGTGGGAAGTGTCTATTGTGGGAGTCTAATAGTGCGTGTTGAAAGAGTTTTCTATCTGTTTTAGATATTTTCAATTGTGACGAAAATAAATATAAAAACTCAGTCAAGAGTTTTTGATTATTAATTATTCCAATAATAATAAGAACTTTGCACAATGTACAATATGCTTTAATCATGAAGTCTTCATGTATTTATTTGCCTGGCCATTTAAATAACCCCAAACGTAGTAGTAGTAGGATTTCTACCTTTAAATGTATTGAAAGGAATTCTACCCGTGGTGTAGTTAATTATTTTAAAAATTGTAATAATTTTTCGCCTAAACGTATATAAAAAAGTGACACGAACTTGCAAAGCGATGTTTCCCTGCAATAGAAAGGAATAGAAATAGAAACTACAAACTATGTATATAAGAAATTAAAATAAACCTAAACTTAAAGAAGTTCTATAAATTAAAATTAATTAAAATAAATAAATATTAATGTACATATATAGATATATTAATGAAAATAAGGAAAATCACTTGATTTAGCTTTTCTTTGTAGCTATTTATCCATCGGATTAAAAATTATTGGTGTCATTATCTTTCTCCAATTTGCTTCAAAACTTGGAATCTGGATTGGACTGGACTCAAACCGGAACTGGATTTAAAGACTAGAATATTTGTGGAGAGTTAAAACATGTTATGCTACTACAAAACCGAAGCCAACCTTCCTACTCCGAACTCCAACATAGTGGACGTCGAACACCTGTGGCTACACTGAATCTTATCAGTTGCGTACAATTATTACGTAGAAGTAAATACACGATATGTTTTCAAACAATTGTTATACCATTCTCCCGTAATAAAATTGTCATTTTAATGGTATTCATCGCATAAATAAACCAAACCACACACGATACACGATTGATGTGTGGACGGGCGGCAGGCTGGTTCGTGTGAGTTGGCCGTTGCGATAGCTTCGTAGGCAATCCCGGGCCAACTCGAACTCCAACTCAAACTCCAACCCAGGGCCAACCTTGAAGTTAAAAGTTGGCCGCAGTGTGGTCGCACCATTAACACAATTACGATACATGAATCTTGTGAAAACAGCAAAAGAACCAGAATCAATATGGCCACGCCAAGAGTCAGAATAACACAAGAATATCCATTTTTGTTTATAACATGAGGTTCGGACCTTGATTAAAACCTCCTGTCATCTAAGTTAATTAGTTACTATAAGATCAATCAGATCCCTCTCAGTCTGTAATAAAGTGTTATGGTGAGCTATTTGTAAATTCGCTGACAGTTGGTTTGTTGTAGCGTCAGTTTTTTAAACCCGTTGATTATAATTACAATAGAATTTCCTTGAAATCCTCCTAATCCCCAAGTCGGTCAAGCAGTTCCTTCAGAAAAAACAGAAGGGTCTGAAAAAATACTTACGTAATACGTAATTAGCCGCCACCGGGTCCAGCGAACTAATACACACCTCTTTCGTCCGTAGCACTCTCAAGCAGCGTTCTAACTGTCATCTTAGATGGTCATATGTCGTGCTACACTATCGTTGAAAGGTACTAAGAGTAACAACATCGCAAACGTCAAAATTTTAAAGATACTATTCAAAATTCGAAGAACTTTGTATAGTATCTACACTAGTATAGTAACATTAGCGAGTCCTTAAGTGTTAACTGGAAAGAATTAAAAAGTGTAAAATCGACGGTGTATGAATGTGATTGAAGCAAGGAGTATTTGCCAAGACCGAGTCGTTTGGCGGTTCGTCCTCTCTATCTACCCCTTCGGTGAAACAGCGTAATGGCTAGTTAGTTTATGTTAACCTTTTTCGATAAGAATTAAATAATCTTTAATAAAAATAATAATAATATTTAGATGACTTGTATCGCGCCGTTTTGGTGAAAAATCACCTCAAGGGCGCTGTACGAACTTATAATACATTTCTACAATCTTACTTCTAACTACAAACTAGACAAACCACTATGACAACTTATGGCTAAAAATTGCATCCACCGGTTCATCGGTCACCGATACTAAACTATATGCACGCACGCAGAGGACATGGTAAAAACTATAATATATATAATGTGTTCTTTAATGAGCGTATCTTTACTTCTTACTTTTACACAAATAAAATAATAATAAACTTTCAATATTATCTAAAATAAAATAAAAATATTTTTTTTAAATAACAAAATTAATCAATGTATTTTTTTACATACCTATTGTATAATTTATCTGTTTCATTTTTGCGAACATCGACACTTTTTCAGAGTTATTCCTATACGCCATTTCAGAATTTAAAAACCTTACTAACATTACTAAAATAACTCCACCAGGCTGTATAAGCTCGGGAAAAAAATGATGAAGATATACAAAAACAATTATTTATAAAAAATAAAGCCGTCAGTGTTGGTGTTATTTAGTTCACAGGTTATTAAGCTTTAGCCAAACGGGTTCCCAAATGGCAGCATTTATCAATTTGAGTTGATTGTTCGCGTGAAAAAAAGTGCGAGCCGGAAATTGAAAAGTTTGAAGAATCTAGCGGAAGGCGGAAGACTTGTTCCGTTAACCGGCCGATGGTTAAGTATAATGCCTTCTGGTGAATTATGACTTCCGTATCGGTGGGCTTTATGTAGCGGTGGAGCCTGCGTTGAACCTCCCTTTCCTGATCCGAACCCCTACCCCTTCTGCCTGCATCTTCCTCGTGTCCAGGACTGGACTGGATAATATTCTCACCACAAACCAACATTTGCTACATATTTAAATTGACCGAACGTAGAGAAGTCCTGTTTTAACTATTTATACTGTTTTATCTATTTGAAACAATTGGTAGTTAATCTGTTTGTCAATTTGTTTGTTCCATCACAGTTTTGTGAATATTTACGCATATATGCTATGTCTATGTTGCTCTATTTATAATACATAAATGGAGCAACATATACAAGTATACAGTAACTAAAAAAAAATATAAGTACCAACATTTGCCACGTAATTAAATTGTCCAAACGTGGAGAAGTCCCGTTTAAACTATTTATCCTGTTTTATCTATATAAACCATTTGTTATTTAATCTGTATTAATTTGTTTGTTGCGTTACGGTTTTGTGAATATTTTTTTCGGGCTCTGCATAAAACAGTTATACAAAGAAGAAGATTACAAAATTTAAGAGAAAAAAAGTCCATGGGGGGCAGTTTAACTATGTTGTGACGTATGTCAAAAGTTATTTACTGAACTCTGTAGGTAACATTGAAGATGTCGATGCTCAATCAGAATAGTTAAGCAGTTGAATTGCTCTGTTTAATGGCGCATTCTGAAAGGAAGAAGTTCTCGCTTTCGGAGCATAAAAAGTGCGTGGGATCCCCCACGAGTATACGCGTAACATTTATGCTGCATAGACATTAGCGAACATTATGAATGCCATCAATTATGGGAAAGGAATGAAGCAACCGCAACTTTGCGTCGTTTCTTGCCGTTTTCTGCCATTCACCGTTTTCATTATTAGTGGTGTGTACACGTAGCTTTAGACTAATCATTATTTTTTACTAACAATGGATTGGTAATATTCAGTGATTGTAAAAACAACAATTCCTCTTAGGAATAGCTTTCAAACATGTCATCAGACCTTCAGGCATATCCGTTCGATGTCCGCACTCTACTCCACCCCTGACTAGGCTACAAAATAGCGCTTAACAATTCCTTTATTTATTATTTCCTCAGAGCCACGGGCTTGTCAGGAGTGCAGCGGTGTGGAATAAGGGACGATTTTGGAACGGGCAGGTCTGTAAGGCTCCATAGAAAAGCAACATGTCATATTTTGGGGACGGAAGTAGACGGTTGGAGTGCAAAAAATGGATGATACAAGACTGATAATCAACTTTTTGGAATAATAAAAAAGTGTAAAATACGACGAATTCAGAAGATAGGCGTTGTTATTAGATAAGAACAATCAAAGTTTTGCTATCTTGATTTGTTATATATTACGCGTTGTAAATTCATCACTCAACGATTGGCTACTAATAAGTATTTATGAACTTATTTGTTTTATTATTAATTTGCAAAACAAACCTACCATACAAAATCTAAGTACGCGTGATAAAAATCTATTATTTTTGTAAGGTAGTGTTGTTTAAGAAAATTGGAAGTGTACAAAAATGTCTGTAACATGTCATAGAAGTAAGAAAACATCTCATAGACTGTTCTCAAATGTCAATCCACCTCCACCATCTTTTACATTGTGACAGTCATTGAACTAACTATGTACATTAGTGTGGGCCGGAACTGTACTTATGGCGAATAAAATATTGTCTTATTTCCTCGAGCGCTAGTGATAAAAAGTTGTCTTAGGTCTTTAATGTTAATAAACCATAAAAAAAATTAAATGATATTATCGTTTTTAGGATCCCCGAAGCGGTCGAAAAATGATTAAAAAATGTTTTATGATAATTATTCCCAAGTAGTAAAGTAATTAAAGGGTTACAGTTACAAATTCCACAATAATAGCTTATTTACTATTAAAACAGTTACAACATTAAAAATTACAGTCATAATTATTACATCAATCATGAAGAATTAAATGTGATCAATTATTCCGGTTGAAAATCACGTTTTGTTTCAATTTTTGGCATATTTTTCCCTGAGTTCATGGTTATGGTAATAAGACCTTCACTGTTCTTCTTGACACTCACTTTCGAAGATGTTTCAGTCACAATCTTTACACAATGTTCTACAGATTTTGTAAGACAGGGGAACCTGTCAAAGTTGATGAAAATGGAGCTGACTTCTGAAGATAGATTAAGTTCTTCTAATTCTTCTTCCGTTACATCTTCCAAAATGGAAGGTTACGCGATAGGAGTATCTTGCCAAGATATCATATCAAAGTAGGATTGTGCATCAAAATTAATTGTGGGTTATTTCAATGTTCGGTTTTCTATCCGAAATAACTCTCTGGTTTTCAATAAACGCCTTATTCCAAGTTTTTTGAAGGTATGTGATTCATCGGTTATCATTGACACGAGTACATTTTCAGTATGAGCGAAGTAAGCGCTTCGCTGAATCACAGGATTAATTATTGCTATTTATTCATCCGGAAAATAGCGCTAATATTTAATCATGCTAAAAATATACCTCACACCTTTTTGCATGACCCAAACCACATAGGAACGTATGTCCTCATGATAAACGTGGCTAACGTAATAACATTTTCTAATGGCGTTGCGCTTCCAATATATAATTGTGGGATTCGACTCGCTGTAGTAATCACTCCTAAGTTTTTCTGGTAATATCAGGATGAGAACATCCGCTGGAAACAGCTTAGGAAATATCAAACAAGTATTTTGATCGGTGCTGATTTTGAATACTCACCATCAATTTGAAAAAAAAGATTGTACCGGTAAATTATGGCAAATATGAAGAGTCGAACCTACGGGGCCAGAAAATCCACATGTTCCAGTGGTTGTACCACCCTACTTCATAATTGAATGGCGTAGAAGCATCTCGTTGCAATGAAAAAGGCAGATCAGCCACTGTACCGGTCCATTCAAGTGTTTCTCCATCGCTTGAATCACGCCACCAGTTGTTCCCGTATTAAAATTTGTGCCATCACACCCAATTGCTTTTAAATAGTAGGGTGAAATGTCTTCACCAGAAAAATATTTTATTGATTTGGCTATGTTTACGGCAGTGCCTGACCTAGGCATAATATGCCTCAAGATATGAGAACTGGTTCCCCGATTACGTGTTCTTCAAGTACTGTGCTTTTATAGTATTTGTGTCTTTTTTATATTACATACAGGTATGCAGACGTCCGCGACGCAGTCTATTTTTGTCTATTACTTTATTAGTATTATCCTGCGTGATTGTGTTGAAATCATTTAAGACGTCAAAAGCGATTGCTGCTCCAGCTCGATCCGATATCCTGAACCTGTCACAGATCTTGGAGAGAACTGTGAGAGACGGAAAATTGCCGGTTGTTGGAAAGGCGGTGTTATTAGTCGTAAGTAGCTGACTTGATTTTGTGACCGGAGAAGATGCTTATGAAGTTAAGGTGGAAGATAATTATACGCAATCGAAACCGGCCATTACTTTGGATTTGTTCCTGAGGTCCTGGGAAGACCCAAAACTCATAGATCACGCCTGATTACGGAGGCAATCTAAACCTACAAAAATCCAATTAATATTAATAGAGACGACGTACCTAAGCTCAACAGCTCTTGGTATCCGGTAATTGACGGCTACACCAAAGCTAAACGCAAAAAAATAGCTTTTTTTTTTTACATTAACTCCACTGGGAAAATAATTTCCCTCAGGGCCTATGTCATCTTTGAGGATGCTATGTGGAGGGTCTTTTTGAGGAAAGGAAGGAGTTAACATGGGTCTTGAAGAGAGGAAAGGAGGGAGGAAACACAGAGGCCGGTAAATCGTTCCACAGCCTAGCCGTTGAACTCAAGAACGAATCGTAAAAACGACCCGTTCTCATGTGACTAATATCAACCTTGTACAAATGTTGGGCGCGTGTTTGGCGTGTTTCCCGACTATGCACCGGTGCCGAGGGGATCAATTACGCTAGTTCCTCGGAGCATCTTCCATTGTAATACCGGTAGAACAAGGACAGCATTCCCACCTGACGCCTATGCTCTATAGATTGCAATCCGTCTGTTAAGTCAAGGGGTTTTTAAAGGTATTTTGGAGCTTCAGACCAGAGGTGGCTACCAAATTCAACCGTGGGGTGCACTTGCGATTTGTACAGGGTTAGCAGTTGTGTACTATTAAAGTATCTGCGGGCCCTGTACAGTACGCCCAATTTCTGAGAGGCTAACTTAACTCTGGCTTCGATGGAGCCCCCATACCTGAGCTGGTCACTTAGAGTTACACCAAGCATATCAATGGAGGTCCTGTTCGGAAGAATGCTTCCGTTGAAGGAGACTAGATTATCATTTCGATCCCTTTTAGACGTTATCAAACATGATTGGGTCTTTAAAACATTAAATTCGACGAGGTTATTCTTACCCCAAGAGAAAACACTCTCGAGGTAACCGTCCATTATTTGCTTCAAAGTTCTTCGAGCTATTAGGGTTTGTGTGCTCTTTGGAGGCTTGTCAAACAAAAAGCTATCATGGACTGTACTGTCATCCGCGTAACAATGAATCGGTGCATATGACAAGAGGTCGTTGATGTGCAACAGAAACAAAGTCGGAGACAGAACCGATCCATGTGGGACGCCAGCATTTATCGAATGCGAGGAAGAGGTGAAACTGTCAGTAACCGCCTGAATCGACCTCGTCCTCAAAAAGTCGGCAATCCACGCACACAAGGATGCGGGAAGTCCGTAAGAACGCAGCTTGTTGACAAGCGCTCGATGCCAAACCCGGTCAAAGGCCTTGGAAATGTCCAGTGAAACCGTTTAGGTCTCACCAAAATATTCCAGGCACCGTCCCCAAACATGCGTCACATACGCGAGAAGATCACCGCACGAGTGGTTCCGCCGGAATCCGTATTGGCGGTCGTTAATAATTTTGTTCTTCTCGAGGTATGTGAGCAGTTTGTCATTGATCACACGTTCCATCACTTTTGACAGAACAGATGTGATCGCTATGGGACGGTAGTTGGCTGGGTTGGAGCGGTCACCCTTCTTTGGAATGGGGTGAATGATCGCTTTTATCCAACCAGAGGGCACAGAGCCAGACTTCAGGGACATTTTGAAAAGCTTCGTCAAAATTGGAGCTATTTCTACAGCGCACCTCTGCAATAACAGGGCAGGTATTCCGTCAGGCCCGCTAGCTTTATTAACATCAAGCCCTCGTAAGACTTGGAGTACATCCCGATGCCGGATCCTCAGCTTTTTCATACGAAAACTGCAATGAGGAACCGACGGCGGGGTAGCACCTTGATCATCGAGGGTCGAGTTTTCCGCGAACATTTTCCCTAATAAGTTAGCCTTTTCGGCGGCGGTATTTGCTAGAGAGCCATCAGGTCTGGTAAGAGGTGGCAGACTGGATTTGCAGAAATTGCGACCTATTGAGCCCGCAAGCAAGTATATTGTAATACCATATAATAATACAATATAAAGGTATAAAACCATTTTTACTTATATTGGCTACTTTCGCTTTAACCACTTGAATTCTGTTTTCTTATTCTAGAATAACGATGGCACCACTTTCGTCGGCAATTTTCACATGGACGGGCCCCAGGCTAACGTTAATACTGCGCTTTCACTAAAATCGCAGTTCCCTTTTTACTGTAATACCTAGCAGATCGTAGTGGATTGAAGCTGGCGACACGGTATCGCTTCCAAGTAAATAATCATACACTCTACACTAACACTTATACATCGTCGGATTACCGGATCTACCCTGATGATGGACACTGCAACGCTGTCTGAAACGTAGGCTATAGAAAGAGGTAGCGCAACACGGCGTAACAACCCCAAAACTAACCACAAAAATGCTTTTGGCCGTGAAAATCTAAAAAATTACATAATAAATAATAGTTATATACACCGAAGCTTTAGAATTGATTTAAGAAGATCTCATAAATGAACATTTTTAAACTATTTCAGATAATTTTTTGCAAAGGCTGAAAAAATGGAAATATTTCGATATTTTCTCAAATTTCAAAGGACCCGCGGAGCCTGAGGATATTATTTGATTTTTTTTAAACTAAATTATTTTGATGTTTTAAACACAAAGATAACTTTATATTACTATCGCCAAAAGGAATTCGGAAGAAAAAAAATCGGCTAAAGCTAATGTATACATATTTATAAATGTCATTCACCGCTAGCGCAATTTCACCGAACTGCCAATATATTTATAGACATTTTCCATATTATCAAAGTGGAGTGAAACAGAGTAGGCCATTAGTACATGATGTCCTGCATTGTGTAGTGTATGTATGTGTAGGCATATGTCGATTTTTTATTTTATTATATGCCTATGGAAAAATAACTAATAAACATACTAAAAACCCACTAAAAACATTAAATAAATAGATATGGAAATCAACTCAACACCTTCTTTGAAAAGTAAAAAACGATGTAAAAATAAATGGTTAAACAGGTTACGTTAGATTCGGTTATATGCTATTTTTTAATATTTTTTTCATATCTTTTGATGACATTTCAAAGAGGTGTTGTGTTAAGTTGATTCTGAGTTGACATGGAACCATACACATTATAATTTTTTTATTTTTTATTTATTTAATTATTTATTTATTTAATTATTTTCATATTACATTAGGTTATAATAATGACGTATTGCTCATCTCACTAGGTGTGAAACACCTGTGTTGAGATGGAAATTTACAGAGTGGTTATAATCTATGATTTTGTTTTATTAATATTATGAACATAACAGGTTGATATAAAATCTTTTTTTCTAAGTAATATACAATTCAAGTATGTTATATGAACATTGCAGTAGGTACATGGTTACATATTTACACACAGTAGGCATAAAGGTAAGAATGTTATTAAATACTCCTGATAGATATGTTTATTTGAGGTGATCAATGATTCTACTTTTAAATGTACTTTTGCTTTGAGTGTTTCTTATTTCAGTAGGTAGAGAATTGAATAGCTTTGTTGCATTATATTTAAAAGTTCTTTGTCCATAAGAGGTTTGACAAACTGGGATGTTAAAAGATTTTACATTTGACTCTCTTAGGGTTCTAGTGTTTATTCGTTCCTCAAACATGTGTGAATTTTTAAATTGGTGAAGCAGAATATTTTTTGAATACAGTTTTTGCAGGTTAGGAACATTTAGTGTCTTAAAAATAAAATCAGTGCTCGTTCTCAACGGGACTTTAAGAATAACCTTCAAAATTAGTTTTTGAATCTTTACTAAAGGCTCCAGGCAAGTATTTGTGGCACTTCCCCAGCTAATAATACCATATTCAAGTGATGATTGTATGAGAGCACAGTAAACTTGTTTCAGTTGTTTTATATTTAATATATCTCAAACATTTTTAAAGAAATAGACGAATTTCCTCAGTTTTGTCGTTAAGTTTGTAACATGTGCGTTCCATTTAAAAAGATCATCTATTTGAATACCAAGATATTTAATACTGTCAACTCTACTTATAGAAAGACAGGTACATGGAGTTAATGAGGGGTTACAGCTGTGAAGTTTAAGGCTTTTTTGTGAAGGCAAGAGCTTATTTGATATTCGAAATGTTAGAAATTTGGTTTTGTCTGTATTCAGGGTTAATATATGAGCATTAAGCCAATTTTTAACAATACGAAAGCCATTTTCTGCTATTTTAAAGACTTCATCCCAAGATTTGGCATAAAATAGCAAAACAGTATCATCGGCAAAAGTTGTGATTTGTCCACAAATTTGTTAGTTACATAGATCATTAATATATACTAAGAATAATAAGGGTCCTAGGATGCTACCTTGTGGAACTCCACAAACTGTTTTTTGGGAACTACTACAGGTACTGCTTATTTTAACACATTGCGTTCGATCAGTTAGATAACTATGAAGCAATTGAAGAACTGTATCTGATATTCCTACCCTCTTAAGTTTATCTAAAAGTATTTTGTGGTTCACAGTATCAAACGCCTTTGCAAGATCAGGGAAAATTGCTATACATTTATTTCCTTTGTCAACATTATTTGTAATGATGTTTGTAACGTTAGCGATGGCGTCTGAGGTTGATAAGTTTTGGCGAAAACCAAACTGATTTGCTGATAATATTTTACTAGAGTCAAGGTAATTATAGGACGGATAGTAATTCCGGAAGTAATAACTGACCGGTCGTGTTTGGGTCCCACCTAGGAGTGTGTTTGATTCCTTAGCTGGCTAAGTCCTCCATTACGACACAAGCAACATTTTCCGCTTACTGTGATGGTAATAAGAGATTTAAAAATATCGTCAGGTTATTCGTAACCTGGGAATGATTGCCTCTTTTAATTTTTTAAATAAAAAGTCGAATATTGTGGTGAAGTGTGTACTCATGAATGTAAATGGGATACCGAATTTATCAATTATTATCAAATATCAAGAACTATAAGCTTATACTCCAGTCAAGATGTACATCCGCCCTTGCAAAAGGTCCCGTCATTCTGAATTTTTTATACGTTGTTAGGACCTAAACCATAATTAAAAAAAAAATTTTGCAACTTCGAAAGTGCTGTGCGAGCGGCAGTGGACCCAAAAAACCAAGAAATTTTTGTTTTTTTCTTCAGTTTTTGCTCAATATCTCAGAGAAGGAAGGGTCTAACCGGTGTAGTCAGTACAAATTATTTTTAAGTAGACTAAATTTCCTATAATTTGAGATCAAAGCGAGCTATATACAGCCATTTATTTCTAAGATACAGTTATTTGAAAATAGGCTATTTTTTCCAAAAAGTAAAATTTTTTCGAAATGGTCACTTATTTTGTAAAATAATTTCTAAAATACGCATCCCACGTCAAATATTATAAAAAATAAAGTTGTTTTAAATTTAATTAGCTTTCATGTGAAACTAAATTGAAATCTGTAGACTTAACGGTTCTCTCAAAAATGGCAGATAACCAAAAACAGTCATAAGTGGGTTTTGGGGAAAATGCAAACTGTTCTCACGTCTCTCGGCAAACCTCACACTGGCCAGCATTATTTTTTATTAGGTTGAAATAACTCCGAGGAGAGAGTCGAGACTGAAAAATTTCTGAGAGACACTGAAAGGTCTCTCACTATATCAGCAGAAGAAATTGATACCTACCAAAAACTAAAGGCAAAATTTAAAAGTTCAACATTAATTTTTATGGTCCAAAATCACAGTTGTGGGTCCAATACTTTCGTATGACCACTTTGATAAAACTATTCATCTAGGCAGAGCGTGTTGGTGATTGGAACCTTAATTTGTACACTGTCCACAAGATGCTCCATTTTTTCCACGCAGCTGGACATTTTTTGTATGCTAAGAGCGCGCACATCTACCTTCAGGATATGATGGCTCTACAAGATCGGATGTATAGAAGTGAATACGACATGTTCACAAAAGGATCCTTTACCATTCGCCGGTCTGACAAGTTTTGGTCTGGGTTGTGGTCAGACCTTACAATTGAGCAGAAGTTGATACGATTCATTATAACCTACGGTGGGTTGACCCAAGGAAGGGGAATCTCCGTCAGTTTTCTGGAAAGCTGGACAACAGGAATGGTGTTTGTGTTGAACATTTGTGAAGAACTGGAATCTCCGACACTTTTCTGGAAAGCTGGACAACAGGAATGGTGTTTGTGTTGAACATTTGTGAAGAACTGGAAAGTTTTTGCAGCATTTCATGTCCCACTGGAGAGCAGGATGTAGACATGATACTGGTTTAAGTCCTAACAACATTTAAAAAATCCAGAATGACAGGACCTTTTGCAAGCACAGCCCCCTTTTTATGTTTAAATTGACTGGACTATTAGCCCCATCGTCTTTATTCATTGCATTTTCAGGCACTGCTGAAAACCAGCTACTTTCCAGGAGAAATCCTGAATTATAGATAAGCAATGACCTTTTTTCAATAGAATCAATGATGAATGAATAAGTGTAATAAGTGTAATATTGTAAAGGATCTATTGATGAATAAACATTTCCATTATTATTATTATTACATTAATTGGGTTTTTATGAGTTTCAATTTCCTGCATAATTAGGCAGACTCAATGCATTTTGGATCTTCGCAGGACTTCAGAAATAAATCCAAAGAAATGGCCGGTTTCAATTAGATGCTCGGCGATTGTCGATTTGTCAGGGTGGCCAGGTTTGCATGCATAAAAGTGTTCTCATTTCTTTTTGAATATTTTCCGTTCTGTTTAGAAATGTTTAAGTGTTGCTGTGGAGACGTCACAAGAAGAAGGAAATGGTAAAATCATTCAGAGTTTCAGATGAACAAAAAACCGCGAATGAAATCAAACGAAGAAATAAAAAAGGAACTCTGTTTACAATCGATCTACAAGAACAGATATTATGAATGACAAATCACAACATGTATTAATAAATTTAAAAAAGAAGCAGTTCAATCTTAGCAGTGAAAGGAATTATAATGTACAATATACATAGTAAGTGGGTTGTTATTTTTTTACGTTGGATTCATTCAAGATGCCATTCAAGGGGAAAATCCCACAAGGCTTATGTCATCTTTAAAGATGCTGTGTGAAGGGTCTTTCAGAGGTAGGAAAGGAATGAGAGGAACTTCTGGGAAGAAATTCAGGTATAAGGGGTTGTTAGGAATCGGGGGGCCGTGTGTCTAGAGGATACGAACGTATGAAGCCATATCTTCTACTGCGGTGCAAGGCGATGTTTCGAGAGAGTCCTGCTGGAGAAATCACAAGGTCTACCGGTATCTACTACCCCATGCAGTTGGTAGGAAGACTAATCCACCACCTCTGCTAAGTCACCAAACTTAGCGAACTACTTGGGGTGACCAACGGCAGAGGTGTTGGTTATCTAATAAATGGTTCCCGGGGCTGCGCAATTGAAAGAGCTTTGAATTTTGTACTTATGTAGTTGGTAAGAAAGCGTAATATTTATATTTATTCAACTAAGAATAAATAATAAAAAATATAAAATTATAAAAAATATGCTCTTAAAAGGTAAAATAAATATTCTTTATTGTTCCCAGCTGTTGAAAATACCAGAAAAAGCATTTTCCTGTTTCAAATAAAATGGTGTCAAAGAAAGGAGATCTTTTTTCCTTTGGCTTAATGCCAAGAAGAGGCACTTTCATTCGATTCAGTTCCTCTTTCTTTAAAAGGGCTTGCTTCCTAAGTACTCGCAGTTCTTAATACGCATTCAGTCAGATTCACGTAGGAGTATGTTCGTGAGATTGAAATGATTTTTTCTGGGCCGATAAAATAGAGAACTGTCTGTCGTTTGAGCAAATAACACTTTTAAAATAATACTTTAAATTTTTTATTAGAACAACTCTCTTCTTAAAACTTTTGAAGGTTATTTCCATCAATTTTATATATCATTGAAGAAGAAAACAACACTTATAATCTAAACGAAAATATGAAAGAGAACAAGACACAGAAAAATTGAAAAAGATAATGGTCGCAATTGAACTTCTATCTAACTGGGGCGTGCATTTTTACAAATTTAGCCATTTCTACCTTCCATCAAACCGTCATAATTGTCAATCTCATATTTTCAAAATTTAGAATAAACAATACTTTCTTTGACTAACTTCTACATATATCATGGATTACCTTTTTTCATTGGAAACAATCGTTATAAGAACTGAATTGTAACCTAGATAGCGTCTCGGATAAACGTATCCGATTATATTTATATGAAACATTATATTATCTGAATTTTGAAAATATGAGATTGACAATAATGACGGTTTGATGGAAGGTGCCAAAGGCTGAATTGATAAAAGCGAGACGTTTTTGATTGAGAGTTAGGTGAGAGGTTCTGGGTTCGAGTCCCAGTTGCGACTATTATCTGATTCTATTTTTCTGTGTCTTGTTCTCTTTTATATTTTCGTTTAGATTATTAGTGCCTACTTCTTCAATTATACATTTAATATTCATTCAAAACTCTGTTTCTATATAACCTGCTAAAAAATAAAAAAAGGTATTTCAAAATATATGTCTAATGTTGGTTTACATCAGAAGTCCCCAAAATGTTTGTCCCGTACATTACAATATTTTCTGTTAAGGTAGACCCCCCGCATTCCCAGTGTTGATTTTTAACAAATTTACCAACCTCAATGAGTTTTTAAAGCGGACACGTTGATAAGGTTAAATTAAGAGTAGGTATATAAAAAAGTATGTCTTGTTTTACATGTAGTGAAATTATATTATCCCTAGAAAGATCTTTTTTTTTACCTACCTTAGATAATTAATAGGCCGGAACGAAATTTTTTTTTTTCGAATTTTAATTTGGAATAGTTGAATTAAGTTGCCAATTTCCATCAACTCCCTCAATTAAAAATATAAAAAATATTAGACAACGGTAAGAGCCCCCGCCAAGACATCGAAGATTTACAAAAACTAGAGTTTAGGGGCTATTTTCACGGCCTTCAAAATAGTACAGAATTTATTTAAAATAGTTTTATTTTATTTTATGACATATTAAAATATAGTTAGCTAGCTGTTGCAATCAAATATTTCATTTTTTTAATATACTTTGGCGCTGTGACAAAGGAGCAAAGTGCGGGGCAAAGCGGGGGGCGGCAAGTGACAATCTACGAAATGCAGTGTTTTGTTTAAACTAGTGTCCACTATTGTCTCAAGGCAGAAGGTCGCACGTCAATTATATTCACGATAAACTATATCAATTAATTATATTCACCTGTTGATAAACGTTTTTTAAGTGATTTAACATGATTTTTACAAGACAAAAGTTAAAATGTCCGATATTTAGTGAAAGTGCAGAGTTGAAAGAGAATATCCTACCCACGTAAGAAAATGTGATGAAATTCTATAAATGGGTTCGACAAGACTTAAAAGTAAGGAATAACACAACAAAAGGACCTACGTTTTTGGAAATTGCCGAAATAGTTGGAACGAAAATTTAAAAATTGTGGGTAATATCTTCTATTCTAATTGTCACACACAAACGAGTCTTACAGTTACTAAAAAGTTATCGGTAAAAGTGTTATAATTTGAAAAAGTCTTTGAAGAAACTTAAGGAAGAAAGGTTAGAAGAGGTCAGAGTACAAAGTCGATAGTTTTTTGATATAGCTGCATGTAATTGTAAAGAATTTGTAAGCTGTACTTGTTTGAGTGAAAAAGAAAGTGCCAAAAGAGGAACAAATGTTTTTACAAGCAATAACTTCCTATGGCTTTAGGAATAACGGATCTTACGCAGAGTAAACATTGCTGAATAGATGATTTTGTGCTCTAAAATAAGAAATCAGGCATAATTCAAAGACACGAATTGAAGAAATTCCCTCTACTTCATATCGGCTAAATAGATCTGAAGTTTTTTTCTAATGCCGACCTTCCTTTTTGATCGTCGAGTTTTAAAAGGGAAGGAAAGGTGTTGAAAAAGATATCACTAGAGGGTTTAATATCTGTTGGCTGTGATGGAACAAACACAAATACACGGAAATTAGGAGGCGTGATTCGTCTTTTGGAAAACAGACTATCTCGACCATTGCAATGGATAATTTGTCTCTTACACGCCAATGAGCTACCATTGAGGCATTTGTTTACCTATTTGGATGGCCTTACTGCAGGACTTAAATCATTTGCAGGTCAAATTGGTAAAGCATTAGAGATATGCGAGACGCTGCCGTTGGCCAACTTTGAGAAGATGGAAGGTGAACTACCTCCAAAAATATCCACAGATCTCAGTACAGACCAGAAATATTTACAAGAAATTACTACTGCTGTCATAAATGGATCCTGCTCTCCTAATTTATTACAGAGAAGCCCAGGTAAACTATCCCATATGCATACTGCGTTTGTATATTTCTACGGAAAATCAACAACAAAATCTTATGGCTTTAGCAACGTTCGTCGTAAAATCATATGCTCCTGTCTGGTTTGCTATCAAAACACATTCATCCTGCAAAGATGGTTCAAATCATTTATGGAAGCTCATTAACAGCACTAGATGTTTGTCCCAACGAGTTGTTAGCGATAGTGGATCCTGTTATAATTCGAAACAGTTACTTTGTCCTTCCAGAAAACTTGTCGTTGAGGATGATAATAGATTCACGTAAGCACATTAGAGAACTCGCTGCAGGACGCATTTTAAAGGCTCGTCATATTAATAAAAAATCTGTTTCGCGCATGTTTGAGGTGCCAAAAGTGGACCTAAATGCACATTCTTACATACACATGCACATGATTGACTGGCAACAAAATTATTACGAACCCCCAATATTGATAAATATTTCCGATGAGCAGTTACAAGATCTTATTGAAAATGGAGAAGATACAGTGTTGGAGTTTATGAGACTACCTTGCCACACCGAGGCTGTGGAAAGATCTGTAAAAGTTGTGAAATAATCAGCTCTAAGTGAATTCGACAAGAAAAGACGAGAGGGATTAATAAAATCTAAATAAGCATCGCGAAAGCTCATGCTAAAGTTTAAGATGAAAATGGATTTTTGTTATAAAAAATGATGTTATTCATACCAACATAACTTTTTGGACATGTGTTTAATTTTAAAATGAATGATTTTATTAATTTAAAACTTAATTTATTTTATCATTTAATGCATAACATATTATATTTACTTATTATCTTGTTTATAGGGTGTATAATACTAAACGTCTATAAAAACTTAAAAAATAAAATTTCAAGTCTATGGCGGGGGCTCAAGCAGTCGAGCTAGAACTTCCAAATTGAGAAGTGTTATTTAAAATTACATAAAGCAACTTTTTCCTGGTATTCCAATTCGAATTTCGAAAAAAAAAATTTTTTCATACAAAAGTGTTCCACCCTAATAATTAATCATACGTTTGAGAGACGTAATAAGTGAATATTTCACATATTATTACACTTACACAGTTCAAAGATAGTTGAATAATTAATTTAAGGTTTTGTACATCAAATAAAACCAAAATAATTATAAAACATATATTGTAATTAAAACAATAACAAAATTCTGTAAAACCTCTTTCAAATCAAGTACAAAATATTATTTAAAATTAAAAATAATGTTTTATTTTATGTGTAAATCGTACTTTTTTATATATATGTTATGAAATTATGAAAGTTTAAATGCTAATCAGTCGTCATACATAAATTTTTTTAAAAATTTTATTTCTAAATCACCTTTGTACGAAAAAGTCTGAAAGTTACACAAAAGACAGACGTATGGGGTATGTATTTCTCCGTAATTATTTTACTTACCGTGATGATAGAGCCGCTCCGCGCAAGCTCTGCTCGGCAACTAAGCTAACTGATATATACATCGCGCTACGTTGCGAAATAATAAAAGTCAGCAATTCTTGTGTATCGCTTACGTCTCTCAGACGTAGATTATCTTTCTAGGATTAAATACACAAAGCATAATATTTTTTTATTCAAATTTTAAAGGTAGGCTTTCATTTAGTTTGGTTTAACCTTAAATCTCCTGTTCAAGTGATTTTTTTGTTTATAAAGAGATCTTTAGGAATGACTGGTTTAAATATTCTGAGGGTGCATAGCAGACACGCTACACTTCTTCACGTAGAAGCCAACAACATGAATGCAACAAAGGGTGACCGAATAACTCAACAAATTGGCACTTCATCACTTCTTTAAAAAGTCATTAAAATGATCAAATAAGTTACATTAGGCTAGTTTATGGGCGATTCAAATGGGTATTTAAATGCCACTTTGTTGATAAATGCATGGAACCGCAAGAACTTACTAAGAACACTCGCCTGGTCACAACAATCACTGGAAATAGGAATATCATATAATCTTAATTAAAAACTAGCGAATTCCCGGCACGCGTTGATAAATCACTTAATAAAGAAATTATTTCTCCCTGCGTGTCCTTTCCCATCAGTCCCATTACTCTTCCGCCTCCCCTTCCTCTACCGCAGTGTCTCTTAACCCGTGGTCCGCGGACCCCTGGGGGTCCGCGAATATGTATATGGGGGTCCGCAGTCTTATCTCCAGACCATTTAACAATAATAAATAAAAAAAGTCGTTCTTCGTTTTCGAGAAGGAAAACCAATTAATAGAAATATCTTGTGATACAGCTTTGAAACGTAATTTTAAAGAATCCACTTTATCAAGTTTTTGGGTGAATGTAAATAAAGATTTAAGGAAATATCAAAACATTTAATGCTTTTCTAAACCACATACCGCTGTTGAAGGGCATTCTCTGCTCTTGTATATACTAAAAACAAATACTGAAACAGATTACAAGTGGAATCCGATTGGAGATAACAACTTAGTAGTAACATCAACCCGAATATCGCCAATTGTGTTGCAAAAAAGCAACACCAACCTTCACATTAATTAACCGGTAATTAATTTTATTTTTGATGTTGCTGTTGCACTTTAATTATTAACGTATTTTTATAAAAAGTTTTTTTTGTACTAAATACTGGTAGTAATAAAATAAATGGTCCGAAATTTATTGCTGGTTTTTTTTTATTGGGGGACCTTGAAAATTGTACTTGATTTCCTAGGGGTCCGTGGCTGAAAAAGGTTAGGAAACGCTGCTATACCACGTCCCCTTCCCCTCACGCGTTCCCACTCCGCCGTCCCTTTCCACACTCCCCTCTCCCGCTTTCCCCGACCCGCGAACCCCCCCTCTCACGTTCCCCTCCCGCATTCCATACATTCAGTTTTCAAACAGCACGCGTTCCACCTATTGCAATTTTTTTATACAAATTTTATTATGCTAGAGCTCACGGTTTTTTTAATACAAACTTTGTCCTGGCAATAACGAACACAAAAACAAAGAATTATCCAAGTTGGTGTGTAGTCGTTCGGAATTTATGTGCGTACATACATTTCGGCGATTCGTTTGTATTTAGATAGATATATAGAAGAAGAAGATAGAAGATAGAAGAAAAAGATAGAAGATTTATAAAGATAGATAGAGAGAAGATATCATATAATCATTGAAGTTAATATTAGCGACTCTCAAACGAAATTTTTTAACAAAAAATCATAAAGGTACGGTCGTATTTAGGAATTGAACTTGCTCCAACCACTGAGCTTATTCGAGTCTATCTATCCCTCTTCGTCATATTTAACTGTATCAAACTTCGACTTAGAACTACCAACTATATCTTCATTTTCTTAACGCATGTTTTTGTTGGCTGCTATATTTATATATGATTGCCAAAAGTTAAGTTCTCGTAACTAGGGACCACAAACCGGAGGTAACTGCCAAACTCAACAGTTGTACTCAATTGATTTGTATAAAGGGTCAACGGTTGTGAACTATAATAACTAGTTTCGTATTTGCTTTGGAAAATACTCAGCTTCTGAGAATAAAACTCATTTTAAAGTATCCAGGTGTCGCTATTAATATAAGAAATTTCTAGTTAGTATTAGCGCTTTGACTTTGTCACATGAGAACGGTTCGTTCCGAACGATTTTCCGGCCTCTATGTTTACTCCTTCATACAAAATGTGTCTTGAAGAGATCCATTCTTCAAGACCCATCATCACTTCTTCCTCTCATCAAAAAGACTCCGCACTCAAACAATGACAAAGACCCTAAGGAAATTTATTTTCCTTAGGGCCTCGTGTGTGAATTTAATATAAAAAGTCAAATAATGTATTCGTCTACACAGAAATATGCTTGTTATGAGGCACGTTGTCCTGATTTTTAATTAAAAATGTGTCATGATACACGGTTCATATTGGTCGTGAGAAATCGTCGAAAGAAAAATGTATTAACTAATTTAATCAAATATTTTTTTCTTGGTCAAACAAATGAAAAGCGAATAATATAGACAACGTAGTGATAAAAAAGATATTATGCAGGAAAACAAAAGTAGAAATCTGCAAGTTATTTATATTATATCTACTCAAAGCCGATGCCATCTTTGGGGATGCTGTATTGAAGTCTTTTTAAGAAAGGGAACGAAAGGGAGTTCCTGGCCCCCTAGAATGATCGATCGATATAGGTTTTTTTTTTTAAATATCGGTAACTTCATTGCTCCCGAGCAGGACTGAAGGCCGTTAACAAACAAACAATAATTCACGTCAAATAATTTAGTAACCCCTAGTCGGTGTGAACTGTTGTTTGATCGTTAGCTGCCTGCAGTCGTGTTCAGAAACGATGACAAGTTACCGACATTTTCGATAAAACCTATATCGATCGACCATTGAACCTCTGGAATTAAAAAGGTATGATAGATCGGTATGAACTGGGGGTCAGGATATCCGGGAGTTCCAGGAGTGACGGACTTATGAAACCAACCCTCCCGTTGCGTAGCATAACGATGGATTGATAGACTGGAAAGGTCAAATTTTCTCCCAAAACTAGCTTCTCCCGATCCGGCCAGCCAGTTCGGCAGGCGCATCTGCAGCCCGGATTGAACAAACCTCACCCGATGAACCTGGAGGCACTCCTGCTTAGTCACCTAACGTAGAGCAAACCACTTGTGCTGCCTATGGCAAAGGTGAAAGTTTTCCAATAAATATTTCCTGATATGGCGGTACCCATACTCGCCTCCCAAAAGCACTTTAATCGGAAACAGTAAAAATTTGAATCATAAACCCAATTAATTTAAAAAGCTTAATCTAAAAACCAAGACGACATAACTTTTTATTTGGTTTCTTTTGAAATGTTATTTAATTGAATAATTAGAGAACCTGAGTAAAATTTTTTTTTTTGGAGAGTTTTAATTTTCAATGTACATTTGTTACTTAAATTTTAAATTTTCTGACACATCCGTGTCATTAACGAGCAAACTTAAAAATACACAAGTACAAACATTAATTAGGTGGTGGTAGTGGGAGGGGAGATTTTGGGGGAGGGGGAGAAAGGTGGGAGGAGTCAACATTACTTGGAAACGTCGTAAGTAAAAGTGATTTACACGGTGCTATTATTTTATTAAGTAAATTAATTTTTTTGTTAGTTTCCAAAGATTCTAAAGCCCACAAATTAAAATATGAGTTAACATTGCAATGTTTAAACTTAGTATTTTCTTTTTTGCTATGACCTGACTCTATTAGATGGTTAGCAAACTCGGAGTAATTATTATTTTGTAAACAAAGTTCATGTTCCCTGATTCTAGTTTTGAAATTTCTAGAAGTCATCCCTACATACTGTGCGTCACAATCGTTACATTCTAAAGTGTATATCCCGTTTTTTCCCATTTATTAGAAACATCTTTGTTGTTAATCAATTTTTTTTATTTTAGAATTAGTATAGAAAGCTAGAAACATATGATCTGGTGATATGCGGGATATTTTTTAAGATAAATCACCTTTATAAATAAGTTTTTCATATATAAGATTGTTACTAGGTTCGATGTTATTATTACCACTATAAATATGTTTTTTGTTAAAAATTTTGCTTGCTTTTTATTAACTAGGCGGTTAAATATTTTGGGTTTATTTCCATTGTTTAGGGTTATCTGTTTTATAATATTAATTTCATTATTATATATCATTGTTTAAAGGGACATTAATAGCACGATGTATCATTGAGTTGAAGGATGTGAGTTTATGTGACAAAGGGTGAAGTGAAGTAGACGGTATAACACAATCAGTGTGTGTAGGTTTTCTGTATATATTAAATTCGCACTTATTATTAACTAAATTGATATTTACGTCTAAGAAATTTAAATTGTTCTTTTCATTATGTTCCAATGTAAATTTTATATTTTGGTGAAGGTTATTAATAAAAGTGAGAAAATTATCTAATTGTCTGTTACTACCCGACCAAATTACAAACACCTCATCAACATACATATACCATGCAAAAACATTAGATAATACGGAAAATCCAAAATTTAAGATTTAAGTAACAAATGTACAATAAAAATTTAAACTCTTCAAAACAAAATGTCTAGAAATTGTTACATAGTTAATGCCCAAGAAATACAAAAAAACTGGGCAAAATACCTTACTAAACAAATGTATAGGATGACCAATAAAATAACAACAATGAAGACTGCGTCCGCTGTTGACAGATGTCATTCGGGGAAATACAAAACAAACTTACGTGAAACAACTTTTCTGCGAAACTCGATAACATTTTCGTTCAACTTTAGCTTTCGTTCGCTACAGATTCCTGGAAAACCAATTGAAGAAAGTCAAAACATTTCAGAATATTGGCGTCTAGTTTAATCACAGAAATAATATGTTGTAATCGTTCAATCGGTTGAAAAAACAACGTTTAGAATGGTTTTCAAGGGATTAAATTTGGTGACAGTTTTGACACGTTAATAATTTGCTTTTCTGTTTTAACCAGATGCCAGTAAATTGGTCAGAATTTAAGATTCGAAAAAAACATTATTCCAAATTTCTGTTTGGTGTGATTGGATATCTATCGATACAAGTTTAGAGTTTATCAGAAAACCGTGCATAAAACTAAATATTCCATAACAGTTCGTCTTCCGACAATGGCCCCCCAGTTTAATTAAGCCCTTGCCCGGAATAATGCTGTATCCAACAAAACTTTCATTGTTGAGTTATTGATAGAATAATGTTGGACACATTATTATGCATCTTTGAAGGAAAGGATTATAGTATTAATTTTTTTTAGGCCTGGAGTAGCATTATAAAGTTTTTTTTGTGGAAGAATGTTGTATAATACTATTTATTCTAATCGCGGAGCATGGTTTAATTCACGGATATAAATGGAGAAAATGATTTGGCTTATGGCTTCAACTAGAAAGACTTCAAAGCCAAGAAGCTGAAGAATGCAGGAATATTTAATTTCACATTTTTTCAGTTTCACAATAAACAGATTTTTGTGTTTTTGTCTTACGATCTGGAAAGGCTTGTCCGATTTGGTTCCACCCACGATAGCACTTTGAACCTCCCTCCTGACTATTTAAATATTTTAATAAAATTCTTTTAAACGAATTAAAGGTGATCATGTCAAAATGTAGCTTTTCCAAGAATTATTTAATTAATCATGTTTTTTTTATTTTATTATTATGAAACTTTACATGCATCTAAATGTTGCACCCCCGATAGTGGAATCACCCATAATGCCATTTATCGAAATCTCGGAGCATGGTTTAATTCACGGATATAAATGGATAAAACGAATGGCTTATGGCTTCAACTAGAAATACTTCAAAGCCAAAAGATGAAAAATTCAGAAAAGTATTATATCCGTTATGCTAGACGGCCGTTTCCTTAATACTTACCCAGCCATCCAGGGATTTCGATATTTGACTCTCAATCACAAGAGGTAATAAAAGCAAATATTATCAGGCTGTATAAAATTCATAATATATTTATTTTCACTTGCGACAATATTTAAAGATGAATTTACAATAATTAAGAGCTACACAGAACAACCACGGAAGGCGGGTCTCCAGCGGGAATGAAAAACGAGCTCGCGGTAAAACGCAAGTCACCGCGTTTCTAATATTCGGTGTTGCACTCTCAGAAAATATCCTTTATGGCTGTTCAGTTTATGCCGAATGTAGGTACCATCACAGTATAATTTGTCCAGAAAAATATTATTTAGCATGCTTTTTAGGCGTTGAAACAGTTATCTGGAATAATGTTGTATGCAGATCTCAAAACAATATCTCGAACGGAAATGGTTTTATTTATTCATATCGTTTTTTTTTGCATTTTAAGCTAATATATCAATGACTACATTTATGCAAGAAGAGCATATTGCTATCTGTAGTACGAAGAATAAAAAAATATTTTTTGGAATAACGTTGTGTGTGAATTTTTTTATATACATCATTATTCCACAAATTCAGCATAAATTCTAGTAATAAACGATAATTGAATTGCCTCTTAAACGACTTTTAATATAACTCTTAAGAATTGTATGTTTTATGTATTTTAAATATCAAATATTATGAAACATAACAGGTTTCGTTTAGTCAATTTTTCTCGGAACAAGAATATTGTTGGACACAATATTTTTCCAGGCAATGGCTCAATTATACAATATGCAGTAGATTAGGGAAAATACGGTATTCCTACTCCCACAAAATATGAAAAAACTTGTCAACAATTTGTATGTAAGTGACTGTTCTCTATATGCCTTAAAACGATTATTGAAGAGCCACCTGCCTAAATACTGACATGACGACTAAATTGTACAGTAGTTGGAATAAACATTCTGTTGTTAAATAACAAATAAAAATACTAAGTGTTCCGAAGGACAGTGCAGAGAGTATGTTCCGCCGAATAACAAAAGTATAAAATATATATTTTTGTCCAAACGCGATCAAGGATAAAACTACTTGTCGTTTTCAAATTCATTTGACATCTATACCAATTTAATATTAAAGGTATTTTTGAGGGTCGAAATTGGTAAATAATGCAGAAAAAAATTATAGTTTCATAACACTTATAAGGATAATTATGAACGAATTATGAGACCAACCGTCGATAAATTAACAGTCGGGTCAATAAAAATAAAATACTTTTCCAATAAAATCTCTTTCCGTATAAGAAATTGTTTCTTAAAATGTTTGATTTATTCAGGGAAAAGATTATCACCAAAAGCGTGTTTTATTTTATTTTGGAAAGCTTAGGCACAAATATTTGAATGTTTTACGAACATTTTCTAAAGTACGTAATTTTATAATACATAATATACTAGCTTTTACCCGCGGCTTCGCTCGCATGGTATTAGTGGGAAATTACTGGCATAATTATTGGCATAACTGTTATTATTCTTGCTTTTTTGTCTAATAAAAAATGATTATTGTTTAATAGAAAATTTCAAAATTTGAGAATGATATTTCGCAAATAAAAATTCTATTTTAGAAAATATTTAAATTATAAAAATTTATTTTAAGTACCTACTCCCCTAATTTATTCTAATGATTTCGCCTCAAGTAGGAATAAGTATTTTATTCATATTTGAATCCAGAGTAACCTAAAGAAATAACAAAATGACAGCCCACGTCAAATAATTACATAGCAACGCTATGCTTTTCGTCCGGACAATAAACATTTTTAGAGATAGGTAGATATTAACTATGACGCCAACAAAGCACTATTTTTAGGGTGAATTGCCTAATTAAAAAATAAAACTTTTTTTCAAAGGTAACAATTTGTTTGACGTTTGCAATAACTCGATTTTGTTAAGGACAGAAAACGTATTAAAAATAACTGCATAACGCTACAGCTTATTCATAACGCCAGAGCTTACCAATATATATAGCCTATGTTACTCGCAAATAATGTAGCTTTCGATTAGTGAAAGAATTTTTAAATTCTATTCGGTGTTTATTACGTGAAAGAAAAACACTCATCCATATAAACTTTCGCCTTTATAATATCTATAAGATATATAACCGAAAAAAGATTGGTAAGTCGATGATTTTGGACTTCAAATCAGTTTTTGTCGCCTGATTCTTTATTTTTTCTGGCCTTAACAAAATAGTACTCGATTATTTCAAAAGCAAACATGTGCTATTGGCAAGTATTTGATTAAAGAATCTAAAATATTTCAAAGTGATATAATTTTAAAACAAAAACACTATGTCTCATCACTTTGTAGTGCATCGCCTTAAACAATTTGAAATTTTTAAACATTTTGTTATAAATTTCGTTTAAAAAATAATGATTTTCAAATATGCAACTGCTGGATAAACAAAACGTTGTAACATGATTTCCTTTTAATAAAACACGTGTTTATTTGGTTGTTACAGTTTTATTCCTTATCAGTTCTTATTAGATTGTGTGTACATTACTCTTCATTTCCTGCGAGGAAATGAGAGAAGGTTTGGAGGCTCCCAGGGCATCTGATCAGATTACAGGATCCTTTTTGATTTATAGCTCCCATCTGCTAATAAATCCAGCTACCTTATATAACATCCTATAACTTATACTCGTTTGGATGTCTGTACAAATTATAGTCGCCAATATCGACGGCGAGGGAAAAAAATGTATCGCTATCGTTCGGATTATTAATACGTAAAATATTTTGATTTATTAAATTTCTATTACAAGAGATGTTTTATTTATTTCTTCCATTTAACACGATAACCGAAGAATCCTCCGTTAAACTCAAATCTCTTTGATGGCTTCCTTGATTGAATGGTTTTGATCCTTTGCTACGAATCCGCAGGTCGCGGGTTAGAATTCTGGGGTGCGTAAGAATAATTAATTTGATTTTTTGTTGTAGTCTCACAATTTATTACTTAAAATAAAAATATTTTGTTCATTCCAGAGTGGTAGATAAAGATAAATTCATACTAAAAGTACCTACGACTCTGTAACGTGCCGCACATAGAATATAGTAATATGTGTCGACACAAATCAAACTCGCCTAAGTCCCGTTCAAATATTTTTCGGATAATGACGATTTTTTCTAGTTTCAACTTTTAGCTTGTAACAACCTGTGAATATTACTTGATGTTATGAATATTGAACCTGGGAACACAGAAAAAAATAAAAATCAAAATATATTTCTGGAAGTAAATATGCATTTAAGATGATTTTTTGATGGACTAAGGCGCATTTGATTTAATAACTATGGGCTAAGTCGATATTGAAATAGAATTACTGGACTAAGGTGCGACGAGAGCAGCCATGACAGAGTGAAGGCGACTCAGTGGCGTAGCGTGGGGGGGGGGGGGCAAATTTTAACAATAATGTTTTAAAATTGTTTAAGAAAATAATTATTATCATTAGATAGAAACATCGTAGTACCTCAGTGGCATAGTGTGGGGGGAGTAAAGTATTTTTTTTTAAATGAATAATTATTATTATTTTTAATTAGTAAACTAATGTTTACGACAAGATTTTTATGCATGTCACAAAGGGTAACAATTATTTTGATAGTTGATGAGTTTTTTCGATGTTTCAGGATAATAATTATTGCTTATAATAATTGAATAATAATTATTTGAAAATGTTCTACGATACTTTCGTTTACGAATCCAACTCTTTCTTTTATTATTTATTGTAAATGTCAGTAATTTGTAGAAAAACTGTACTCATATTATAAGAGAAATACAAATTAAAGCTGGAAACTCGCAAACAAATTCACTCTTGATTAAAACAAGAATTGTTTTCAGAATGTAACGTTTAAATTTCAGTTGTGTATTCATCCGCTGATACATTTCAAAGGAGACCATTATTTTATTCGAAGTGCATCGGAGGTGATCCACCACATACCCGCCCCTCTACTAGACCTGGAAACTAGACCTGTCTTACTCGAAGTGCATTGAAGCTTTCACCCACCTATTCCCACCCCGGTATAGGCGACTTATGGTCGCCCCTTCGGAGTTCTCGCAAGAATCTAATTTTTTTGAATGAACGACTCTACATTTAAAATATGTAACGATTCTAGAACTTCAATGTCCCCGCATACGTTGTTAGAGGGCGGTATGCAGGCGCACCTACAGGAATGTACTGTGATGGTCAATTCTACAATTCTAAAGCCCATGAAGGTAATCACTGCTAAAGCAGTGAGCCCCATGGACAGTCAAACAAGGTGTTAGTAACAAAACTAGGTAATAGAGAAAATATAAGGAAAAAAACAAAATGAACGACAACCGTCATGAGTGGGAAGCTCATGGCGGCGAAGGACCACACAATGATCCAGCAGGCAGCACCGTGCACTGTACATAAAAAATGGAAGAAAAAATAAACATATATACAATGTAGAACTGGTGATACCGAAATCCAGCCACCGGCAGTCCCAGAGACAGTGAAGAAGGCTGGTTGTCAGGCCTCCCGATAACCGGCAGCGTCGTCCGTAAGCCAGCTACCCGGTGGTGCCTAGACGAGGAGTGTGTGGAAATCAAAAAGAAGACCCTAGGGAGAGAAGCGTCGGGTCGCTGGAGGCGGGACGGACAGCTTTCGGATGACGTTTAGCCCTCTCCCCAACCTCTTCATGTCACGGGGGGTAGCGCGGTGGCCGGGTGAAGCCCCACCAGTTCCAAGAGATCGGCCATGGCACGTACACGGGGACACTCGAAGTGCAGTTATAAAATTCTCTTTGCAGACTATGTATATGCTGCCAGAATCAAAGAGAAACCATTTTCATGTTCCGAGTATAGTTTTGAATCGCCAGATTTAATTAAACCCGTCTAATCACAGAGACGCAAATTGTACCACACATTTAATTTTAAAATTAATTTGTATTAAAAAAAATTTGAGAAAAAGAATTTGTTTTAAAATTTTTAAGTTTATTCTATTTTAAGTACTTTAATTCGAATATTCGCAGGTGTGTTTTTCTGAGCCAATTCACATATACAAATAGAGAAATTTTAATATTTAGAAACAAACATGTTTTAATAAGCACGTCGGAAAAATTATTTTTTCTAGATTTTAGAACAATTTTGTGTTTTGCAAAAGGGTAAAAAATTAGAAGGAACATTTAAAACGCATGGAAAAAACCGGGAATTTTGTGAGCAAACCTTGACAGGAAAAGTTTAAAGATATTTTTTCTTATTATTCGAAGGGTTAAACCAGTTTTCAAAATGTAAAAATTCCAATTCTGGATTCATCTGCTAACACAATTCGAAGGAAAACATTACCTTATTCGGAGTGCAGTTATACAATTCTAGTTGCAGACTCTGAATGTGCTGCTAAAAAAAAAAAAAATTATGTTCTGAGTGTACTTTTAATACGCCGCATACAGACTTAATTTAAACCAATATAGTGTGGAAAATGTAAATTTCCAGTTGTGGAGTCATTTGTTAACACATTTTCAAAGAAAATATTCTCTTATTCAAAGTGCAGTTATGAAATTCTAGTTGAAGACTACACATGTATGTCTTGCCAGAATCAAAGAGAACCGCTTTTAAAAGATATTATAATTTAAACCAGTTTTGTGTTCAGAATGTAAAATTTATGTTGTGGTTTCATCTGCTGACACATTTCGAATGAAACCATTGTCTTATTCGATGTGCAGTTATAAAATTCTAGTTGTATACTATTTATTTGATACCAGAATAAAAAAAAACATTTTCATGTTTTGAGTGTAGTTTTTATACACCTCATTAAAATATTTTATTTTTATTTTTATTCCGACCTATTTTTTTATACGAACCGATTTTTTTTTAAATCACATTTGACGAGTATTCTTCCAACGCAAATCATGTTTATAAATTCTAATACAAAGTTTATAGCTGCTGTCAGAAATCAAAAATGGTATCCATGTAAGAGGATTTTGCATGTCGAACTTTTACACCGTGTTTAGAACTCAAGGCAGGTTTAAACCTACGATTGATTCTGCGTTAGAGTCCCCAAATAATAATTACACACGGAACAATCAATTTCTCAGAATTTTGCAGCATTTGGTAGGCAACTCAAATGTAAAGCTTCACTCGGTACACGATGAATCTGCACCTCGTTATTAAATTTATTATTGTATTCCAAATACAAAACCAGTTTATATATTTTTTTTATTTATATTGGGTGACATGTGGTTGGCTGTAATGGACTTTTGCTCATATGATTTGAAGCGGGTGTGGGACTTAGAAAATTTATCATCGTTCACCCTTAATTTTTTGGGAAGCCGTGGACTTCAGTGAGATCAATCTAAAGCCAAAGATTGTTTTTTTTTTCTGAATTGAATGCACAAAAAAGCTAAAAATGGTTCGTAGTGGACTTTGGCGAGTTTGATATGTATCGACACATAATATTTTTAATGAGTACCAATCTTATTATCTTTGAAAACCTTATAAACTGAAAAAAAAAAAGAAAAATTTTCCTTAAAACCTCTGGTCTGCCATAATTCCAGTATTTGTTGCCCATACTTCGTATAAAATCTCGGAAAGAGCACTTGTGAAATAATATTTTGTGCATTTATTTTGAGCTGTCGTATATTTTATTTTACTGATGGCTTTACATTTTTTAGGATGAATCAAAAGTTTTACCATTGTAACATTTTTGAATATAATAAATAGTCAACAAATTGTTAATTTGGTGCAATTAAAATAGACTGTAATTAAATATCTCAAAATTTTATGTTTTCAGATTTCTTTGATTAAAAATTCCAGTGAAAATGCTTTTATTAATAATTTTTATTTTTTTTTTATTGTATTTACCTAGGAGTAAAGTCAAAATTATTTTTTCAAACAATTTACATTAACTCACAATAATTGCGACTCACAAGTTGACGGTACGATCATGAAAAATCGACTTTTTATGGTCTATATTTTAAAATTTTAAACATAAACAAAATAAAGTAGCATATATCAGTATTAGATATTAGCTACACATTTTGGTTAAAAAAAACTTTTCAATTCGGATAAGTTTTTTGCCTCATTTTTTATTAATTTATTCAAAATTTAGTTTTGTATGAAAAAGGCCACGCAGCCGTTCAAAATTTAAACAACAGGTATTTTACCAAATGTATGCTTTCACTGTCGCTTTACTCCCCCAAATACTGAGCTAAAGTGGCAACTACACCTATAGATACCTAAATAAAATCATCAGAGGTTTTATATTCCCAATTTTTCGCCTCCAAAAATGGACAGCATTTTTATGATTTTTTTTACTATCTGTATTAGAAGAAGATATTCTATGTGTGTATGTTTTTTTGTTTATTTGTTTATAGAAAAAATAAAAACAGAACTAAGCAACAATTTAAAAAAAAATAATAATACAGATGTAAATTCAACAAGTGATAAACATGTTAAACACGACAATAAAATAATTAAAACAATACTTAAATAGACTGCGAAATAGGTATTTTGGTTGGGACGGGTAAGGGGAGGAGAGGGATAAGGGAAAGTTGCCACGCAAGTAATATAAAAATATGAGCACAATAAATTTAGTCATGAATATGTGTTATGTATTATTCGCACCTAGAATTTAATACAAAGAAATTCTGTAACGACAGTAACTAGCAGTGAATATGTCAGCAAGTGTGTCTATATGTGCTAGTTTATTATTATATTAGTTGCATGTCCTTTGTATAAATTCATTTTGGTTGGAATTAGTGTTGCATCTATCAATGTAGAAAAGGGTATTTTGTCTGCTGTATCGAGTCGGCGTGTGGAAATTTATTTTATTTAGCAGCTCCGGGCAGTCAACTTTTGAGTTAATAATTTTGTACAGGAGCATCTGATCAGCGACAAGCCTACTATTGAGCAGTTTCGAGATTCGAAAATGTTTCTCGATTTCGTCGTAAGAATTGTATGTGTTGAATGATTTAAAATTGAGGAATTTGAGAAATCGCTCCTAAACCCTTTCTAACCTGTTAACATAAACAATATAGCGCGGGTTCCAAACCTGTGAACAGTATTCTAGGTGAGGACGAACATGTGAATTGTACAGAAGACGTCTGTTGATAGCGTTCAAACCTGGCAATTTTAACGATTTTTGTTCTAACTCCTACAAGAGATAATTTATAAAAAAGTACCAACACGCTAGTAGACGATATCTATATTATATTCAAAATTATTTGTAGTAGTGTCAAAACCCAGAGAGGAAATTGGGGAAAACGTTTGCACGGACTAACGAAAAAGTGAAGCAACTACGGGAATAGCTTGGTGAACAGTGACATTAGGAAGGAATCAAACTTACCTTTTTTGAACTGCACTTTTTGCGGAGATTCGATATTATGGCACTGAGAGATCACTCGGTTGATTACTGCAATTGTAGAAACTTAACCCAAGTATATATTCCAATACTTTCAGAATGGGACAAGTAATTGGGTAATATTTTGGGTAGGGGAGTGCTGAAACATTTTACGATAAAAAGAGATGCATATAATTGTGTCGACGCATTTCCAGTTTTAAATATTGTAGAACCAGGGTGGAGTGTAACATTTCATCACCTTTACAGGAAAGGCGTGAAAGTTATTCCGAACCCGTATTTGAAAACGTTTAGTATTAAAAAACAAAAACGAAAACTTTTTGCCGCGTTAAATCGCAAATATCAGAAAAAAGGGTCGCACGGCTCTGATTGTCAGTTTGTTGTTAGTTGTTTTATATCAATACACTCCTCATGTAAAAGCAGTGAATGAAACTCAACGATGTTATTATTTTGGTAAAAGCTACAATTTTAAAGTTTTTCTTACAAAAGAGAAATCTTTTGAGAGATGAGAAACTTTTTCGCTATTGGTGAAAGGAAAAGTTTTTAAATATTTATTTATTAAACTAAGGTTGTCGTTGTACGTTTGTGCAGTGTGCACAGCAATTAATAAATTAAATTTTTAAAACTTTATGGTTCTTAGAATTTTACGGCTACGTCAAAAATAATTACAAATAAGTATGGCACATCGAATGTGGAAGATAGGTTCAAACCTTTTTTTAAAGTTTTTTTTTGTAACTATATAGTTATTATTTTTTTAAATTTTTATATTTTTTATTTTATTTTATTTGGAAAACCAACAGTTTATAACAATAATGTTTGATGAAATACATATGTATAAAAATTTAACCAATAACAGGTTTTCACTGATGTAAAACAATTGAAACATGTTAGGTTTATGTAAAAAATATATATGTATATATTCGTAGTCCTCCTTACTAGGAGATCATGTGCTGAGGGGGACTATGCTTTAGATAAGTTTTTAGCGATTTCTATGGTTTAACTTCATGGTTTGTATAAGGTTTTCCAGAGTTTAGTCAAGCGCTTAAAAACCTCCCCCTTTCATTGATCCAGACAAACCTCACCCCATGAACCCTGACATTCCTGCTAAGTCACCAAACGTAGCGAATCACTTGGGGTGACCTATGGCAAAGGTGTTGGTTATCCAATCCGGGGCGGCGGAACATGGGTATCGCCGCCCCGGATTGGATAAGCGGGTATGGACTCGCGTTCACAATTTTTTGTATTTCTTGGGCATTAACTATGTAACAATTTCTAGACATTTTGTTTTGAAGAGTTTTTAAATTTAAGTAACAAATGTACATTGAAAATGAAAACTCTTCAAAACAAAAGGTTATGGACTCGCCTCCCAAATTGGAAATACTGTGCTCTTAAACAGAATAATCTAATAATAAAATAACCCTCCGCCGATATGAATATTCAAGTTTTTTGTGTATTAGATTTTTACAAATATTATAATCAATAATTATCAGCCTGAAACACTCATCTACTAGATTTTGTTGATAATTTATCAAAAATGAATACGTAAAATTATTCCTAGATTCCGTAAAATATAATTACTTTTAGCCCAACTGTTCAGAACGATAAAACAAAAATTCCACAAACATTTTCCCTAAACAAGGTCCCTAAACTATATCCAACAATATTTGCTAAATGGTTTTACCCTATTTAACTGGAGTTTATTTTGTAAATAAATAGTTTACTTAAAGCTCGGGAGAATACTGATGAGGGATAACTAAATTAAAAACTTAATACTTACTTACATTACACTACTGAATAAATCTACATATTCAGTTCAAACAGATGGTCAGAGCAATGTTCCTAAGGCTTACGCGAAGGGTGTCTTCGGCAGAATATTCTTAATCAAATATTTAAATCGTAATTTCATGATTAAATTAGTAAAATTAAAATGAAAATTAATATTATAATGTTTTAAGGCATTAATTAAAAACGTTTTTTTAATTCAAAGAACTATTTTAGACTTACATATTTAAATAAATATTCGCCCACCAGATTTTTTAATGAATATCAAGGGAAAAAAACAGAAAACATACCATTATCTCGTACCTGTAAGAATTTATTGAAGTATTGAATTCACATAAAAATATACAAAAAGAATTAACGATAGAAGAAGAAGTTCATTGCATTTTTGTTGGGAACACAGTAAAACCTAGTCTCCTTCAATGGAAGCAATCTTCCCAAGAGGCCTTTTATTGGTATATTTGGTGTAAATCTAGGGGCCAGAGTTAAGTTAGCCCATCAAAAGCTGTAGAAGTCCTGCAGATACTTTAATAGGATACATGGCTAATCCCGTCAAATTGGGAGGCAGGAATGGGTACCGCCGCACCGGGAACCTTTATTGAATAACCAACAACTCTGACATAGGTCACCCCAAGTGGTTCGCTACGTTTGGTGATTTAGTATTGGTGCCCGGGTTCATGGGGTGAGGTATGTCTAGGTCTTGGAGGCGGATGACCAGGACATACTGAACTCCAGATTCCTACCCACCTCCTTTACCCTTTTCCTTCCCAAAACTCTCCTCTCCCTCCTTTCCTTAAAAAACCCTCCACACACCATCCCCAAAGATGACATAGGCCCTAAGGGAAATTATTTTCCTCAGGGCCACCTATGTGGTGTTCATGTAAAAATAAAAAAAAAATCAAGTGCGCCCCACGGTTGAATTTGGCGGCCACCTATAGAGCCCCAAAATTCCTGAAAAAACCCTCGCCTCCGTGCAGAATCTGGCTATAGTTTGATATATTATATTCTCCTATTTTAACAAACGGATTGAAAACCTTGGAGCACAGGCGTCGGATGGGAATGCTGTCCTCCTTCTACTTCAATGAACGTATTTTAATGGAAAGTGCTCCGAATAACTAGCATCATTGATTCCTTCGGCACCGGTGAACACGCAAATACGCCAATCGCGCGTCCAACATCTGTACATGGTTGACGGTTCGTTTCTATGACTCGTTCTTGAGTTCAACATCTTGGCTGTGGAATGATTTACCGGCCTCTGTGTTTCCTCTCCCCTACAACATGGATCTCTTCAAGACCCAGCTTCACTCCTTCTATTCAACAAAAGAATCTCTACACAGATCCTCCAGTGACCCGACAATTCGTCCGGCGACAATTCATCCGGCGACAGTTCATCCGGCGACAGTTCATCCTGCCGACAGTTCATCCGGCCGACAATTCATCCGGTGACAATTCATCCGGCCTGATCATTTAGAAGATTTTTTCTTCAAGTAAGTATGCAAAGAGGATATACGGCCGTACAGCCAAAATAGATATACTTATATCTGAAGGCATCTTGAGTGGATAATATTTTTACTAACAATAATTTCGACTCTCCGAAGAAGCATGCGTGAATAACAAAATACGACATACTTATACGTGCAGCCGGCTTAGCAAAAAACCGTAAAGATTCCTACTTGCATATAATATAACTTTTTTATCTGAAATTAACACCATCGTTTTAGGGTAAATTGACAAATTTATTAGGTTAGGTTAGATTAGGTTAGGTTAGGTTACAGCGGATTTCCACTCAAGATGCCTTCAGATATAAGTATATCGATTTTGGTTGTACGGCCGTATATCCTCTTTGCATACTTACTTGAAGAAAAAATCTTCTAAATGATCAGGCCGCATGAATTGTCGCCGGATGAATTGTCGGCCGGATGAACTGTCGGCAGGATGAACTGTCGGTAGGATGAACTGTCGGCCGGATGAACTGTCGCCGGTTGAACTGTCGCCGGATGAATTGCCGCAGGATGAACTGTCATGGAACCGATCCTCCACATGGCTACAATGACATAGTCCTTGAGAGAAATTATTTTCCTCAGGGCACAAATTCACTAAAAATTGTAGTGAATTTTACTTTTCTGCGCTGGATCATTGGTTTTGTCAATTCATTACCGTTACCGTTACCGAGGCAGTGCAGTGTGGCGACGGACATATTTGAACCAATTAAATACAAACCGAGAACGTCAGATTTATGTCAATGTCATTTTAATGCCGCTGGTGTTTTATTAAATTCTAGAGTTCATAGATTAAAACATTAACAAGAATAACTCCTTCGGATAGCTAACATTGTAAAATAAATATACAAAAGCTCTTTAATGCTAATTTTATTCGTTATAGATATCTTTATCAAATTAGTATAATTCTTAACAGATGTTGTAAAGGTCATTCATAAATTAATAAATCTTGAATATGAAATAAGACTTTCACTACTTTTTTAACAAACTCGCTCTTCATTCTTCGACGAAGTGAATATTTAATTTAAATGTAATATTTATTGAAGAATCTATATTATTTCTTAGAGCTTTATTTAACAAGCTTACATATACCCGGCGTTGCTCTGGTATCTGAATGTTTTGGATTAAATTTTTAAGGTTGTGAATTCTAGTGTACCCAAAAATGGGTTTATGTATGTGTGGTGAACGTATGTCTTGCGGTATGAAAGAGACATGCGTGTATGAGTGAGACAACATGAGGAACGTATAAAAGGGTGTGGTTGTTGTCCATTCTTCCTCTTAATTGCGGAGCAAGGAAGAAGAAGAGCAGCAGAAGAAGCATCCTAGAAGCATCAAGGCGCTGGATAAGGCTATTCAGTGCCGAGAACCTGGAGGAGTATCACGTAAGGCGTGGATACAGCAGTTCCGGATCTTCAGAAGAAGAGCTGGGACCTGGTGCAGACCTCACGGAAGGCGCATTAGAAGGAAGACCAGGGTTCAGGAGCGAGACGGTTCGCGGAAGGGCGATCAAGCAGCATCCAATCATCAGAGTCGTGAGTTGAGTGCTGTTTGTTATTTTTCTGCTTTTTATTGATTGCATCTGTGTGAAAATGTAAGGAGGAGAACTGCCCAGGTTTTGTCATTTGAGGGACAAGCTGGAGACATTCGTTCTTCAGTACAAGCAGTTCATCCTAGTCAATGATGACAAAATTAATTCGGTTGAGAAAAAGAGAGCGGTTTTAATATCTCATTTGCACACAGAGACAATAAATTTATTGATTGATTTGTGTTTTCCAAAAAAAATTACGGATATTACGGTCGAAAATTTATTGTTATTATTAGAAAATCATGTAGGTATAAAAAGGAATGTGTTCAAGGAACGCGATTTTTTTTGCTATGAAACAAAAAGTTACAGAATCCGTGAATGATTTTATAGCGCGATTACGGAAGCTAGTTAGATTTTGCAAATTCGAAGACAGACTAGAACATAATTTAAAATATGTTTTTTCACTGGTCTTGAAATGGGTCGTATCAAAGAAAAATTATTTGTTGAGGCTGAAAACTTTTCATTAAAGAAAGTTTTAGATTGTGCTATTGCGATGGATTCGTTTCATGTAATTAAATCAAGTTGCTAAAAATAATAATCGGAACGAGTTGTTGCCGGCCGGGAAACATTTTTCCAGGCCTACAGATAAAAATGTTACATTGTCCAGACCGAAGTCAATAGACCGCACGTTAAGATGTTAACATTGTGGGAAGTATCACGAATCGGTAATTTGTAAATTTAAAGACGTGATATGTTATAAATGCAATCGCAGTGGTCACATAAGTAAAATTTGTCGCAGTGATAATAAAAGAGTTATTTCTTCTGTTTTTGTGAACGCGCAGGGAAATAAAAAAAGTTATGGATAAACACAGTGTACTCTGAGCCAATATTGTGCAAAATCTTGGTGAATAATATCGATTTAATTGGTTTACTGGATACAGGAGCTGCAGTTTCGATTTTAACAGACAGAGATTATGCTAAATACTTCAAACAGTTGGATTTAAAACCAAAGGATTTAACCTTAACGGGTTACGCTAACTGTAAGTTGAATTTATTGGGTTGTATTTTATTAAGACTTGATTATAACGGTTATGGGGAATTGTTAGAATTTTGCGTTGTAAAAAATGGAACAATTAATGTTCTAGGGCGTGACTTTATAAAAAAGTAATATATGTATTGGATTTACGGGGTTACAATCCACTTCAACCCAGGAGGGTAGTGATATTTTTTCTCAAGATGTAGTTGAGAATGAAAGAAGTGAATTGGACCAATTAATTCGAAAATTCCCGGAGGTTTTTTCGGAGAAACTGGGTAAATTTAATAAAAATAAAGTGTATTTGAAATTAAAAGAGAGCGCGGAACCAAAATTATGCAATCCGAGAAATATGCCTTTTGCTTTAAAAGCAAAGGTTGAAACGGAATTGGGCCGTTTGCAATCGGGAGATATTTTAGTTCCGGTAAATTATACTAAGTTTCGAAGGAAACTAAGGTCTAGCTTTAACAGTTTTGTACCGAGAGGGGGGAGAGATAAGGATAATAAAATTAATAAAGAAAACTAAAATTTAAATGTCTAAATGTCTAAATGTCAGGAAAATCAGAAATATTACTATAATAGAAATAATAAAGAGTCGGTAGGTTTTTCGATTAATCAAAAAGTAATGGTTAGAGATTTTAGAGACCAAAACAATGATAAATGGGTACCAGGGAAAGTACATAAACAATTAGGAAAAAAATTGTATTTAATTAAGGTTAATTTAAATGGAAAACTTATGTATTGGAAAAGGCATTTTGATCAGTTGTCTAAATTGTGTGTATCAGGAGAAAAGAATACCAGCAATCCTTATATCGCGTCTGAGACGAAGAGACTATCGTATGATGATTACGATGTCTCCAGCTTTGTGCCGGATGACAATCTAATGGGTGATTCTCCTTTTACTTCCAGCTCCAGTGACCCGCTGGCTTCCTTGTCGGGAAATTGGAAGGATCGATTACGACCACGGACACACAGATGAGTCAATGAAGACAGGACTCAGCTCTCGACTCAACATGAAAATGAATTACTTACTGTAAATAATGAATATTTGTATGTATTGTAATTATTATTATCATCATCGTGTTGTGTAACTGTCTTCAGATTTTAGTGTGGAGGGATGTGGTGAACGTATAACTTGCGGTATGAAAGAGACATGCGTGTATGAGTGAGACAACATGAGAAACGTATAAAAGGGTGTGGTTGTTATCCATTCGTCCTCTTACCATCAGACTTCCTTAGAATAACATTGTACCTTATCCCGGAATAAACATCACGAGACTATCTACGTCTTCTAATTGAAGTAATACCCTGTACTGAGATCATGATAGTCAGAGGAATCTGGATCCGTAGAAAAGAGTCCAGAAATACATGGGATAACCGGCCACGGTCATCACAGTATATATACTCGTACATCCAAGTTATATACATAAAAAGATTTGTTTTTGAGGAATATTAAGTAAGTGGATTGTCATTGAAAGGGAAAGTAGGAAGTCGGACATATTTGGGTAGCTGTAATATCTGCCCACAGATATCAGATTTAGTAGTGGGTACGTATTAATCATTATTCTAAAAATTATTCAATAGGATATAAAATTACTATTCAAAATTGAAAAAAAAGGTTTTTTTTAATTATTGGTTTAACTTAAACGTTTCTTCGTCTCTGAGATCTTCAACAATTCTCTTTCATGTCATACGTTATCCTTAAACTCCTTTTTTTTCCATTACAAACAACTCATTTACAACAAATATATATATTTATATTTTTTTTCTTATTTTTTATTATTTTTGTCTTCCTCTGGCGTCCGTGGCTTTCTCTACCATTCGCTTCGTGTAGTATCGCGTTGTTACTATCAAAAAACTATAATACATATTTGACTCCGCATCTTATGCCAGTGCCAAGATAATGAGTAGGTCTTCCTTCGGCGATCCCGATTTTTTCTGCCATTGACTATTATAAAACATATTGTAACTCTACTGAAAAAATACATACATTATACCGACTTTTTCGACTTCGTATCTTATTCCAGTGCAGAGATAATGCGTAAGTCTTGCTCTGGCGATTCCGAATTTTTCTACTATTTACTGCTATATATATATAAACCACCTAGTTACCGATACGTTTTTAGATTTTCAGGAACAAAAGTATTTTCGTTATTTGTTTTTGGGATGTTATGCCGTATTGCGCTACCTTCTTATTTAGCCAACGTTTTGGATCGTATTACAGCATCCACATCTGCACTGATAATGGACACTGTAACGCTATCAGAAACGTTGGCTAAGAGCCCGTTCACACTTCCGTCGTAAAAACGGAGATGGGTTCCGTCATTACGACGGAGGCCCTAGCCGCTGTAGTGGCTCTATGGAGCTGTTCACACTTGCCGGATCCGGCGTGAAGACGGATCCGTTATTTTTTGCCGGAGAGTTCGCCTACGCAGAGTGTCCGTCGTGAAGCCGGAAAGGAACGCGCTGGCTCATACATTACATTTCAATGGAGCTGTTCACACTATACGGCGGGACGACGGATCCGTTTTGAACCCGCCACACCCCGCTTCACACTTCACCACCGCCCGCTCCCAGACGCAAGCGAGCAAGCAAATTGTGTTTTTATGGGGCGCGCGTTTGGCGTTTATAATATTATTATATAATATATATGTTCGTTCCAGAATGCGATTTTTTCTATTTAATCTCAAGAAAATATTTAGTCATATCATTCATGTTTTTTAGTCATTTTAGTTATAATAATTGCTGGATGATTTTCGCGTACTTTCTCCTTTTCAAGTATGCAAACAAAATATTCTCCCACAGTTTGAACAAATAAGGTCCGACCCCTGAAGTAATTTTATGGCTGGTATCACATCAATACATTCCCGATTTGGAAGAAAAAGTTTATTATTTAAATTGTTTTATTTTTAAGTAGGTATGTGTATATTTCAAATAGCACCTATAACTATTTATGGCAGCCCCAAGGGAAAGTTTTTGCTGTCGGCCTTTTACGGCCCAAACTAAGAGGAACTTTTATAATAGTAAAATTTGCAATATTTGCATTGCGCATTGCGCAGTGCGCACGACCGTCTACTGAAGAATGATAAAATGTTTTGGTCGTTGTTTTCGTAGAGTAGGATCCGTCTTGAAAACGGAAGTGTGAACAGGGGCCTAGGGCTTCCGTCTTAACGACGGAACCCCTCTCCATTTTTACGACGGAAGTGTGAACGGGCTCTAACGAAGGAGGTAGTGCAACACGGCATAACACCCCAAAAACAAATAACGAAAACACATTGTCACCGATTAAAAAACTAAATTATACACCCGTATCTCATTCAACGGCAGAGATAAAACATCTAGAAACATGTAAGATATTTTATACGTGTATTTATGAATTCGAATTGAATACAATTAATAATATAGCATCGTTCAAAAATACCTCACTCTCATTAGCACCCTAGTGGGAAATCGTTACAAATATTATCTTAATATATTAAACAAAGTCGGGTTAGTAACACCATTTATAACTCAAGAACGGCTGGACCAATTTGACTGATATTTGATTTGTTAGATTTGTCTGCATTATTAGCAGAATAGCTAATAAAACATCGGAAAAAATCACGAAAAAAAGTAATGAAGAAAATTTGATTTTTTTTCATACATTTTGTATGGAATGAATTCTCATCTTTTGAAAGAGCTGAAGCAATATTGTGATAAGTATAATATTGAACAGTGAGTGAATTCCAAAAATTCAAAAACGTCAAATGTCAATGCGCTTATTGTTTTGCTTTTGTTCTTAAACATATATTGCTACCCCTCTTTCTTACACACTAAATTCCATAATAAATAGATAATAGTCGAAAATGAGACAAACGGTGTATGTATGTCTGCACTCCTCCAAAGGAAAAATACAAACATTATAATATTTGGTAAATTTTTGAGATCGCTGGCAATGGTTAATACGCACTTTTTTTTAAATCTTTCGATTCACCTTAATTACATTAAAAGACAACTATTTGCATTGGGGGAAGTGAAAAATATTTCATTCTACATGGTTTGTGATACAAAAGAAAGTGCCCCTTTATAACGCCTACTCGCGTCAAGGCAAGAAAAACATCCCAGTTTTCAAGTAGTTTAGCGGCTACGCTAGGTTTGTGTAACATGGTTTGTGATTCAAAAGAAAGTGCCCCTTTATAACGCCTACTCGCGTCAAGGCAAGAAAAAATTTAGAATGAAATATTTTCCACTTCCCCCAATGCAAATAGTTGCCTTTTAATGAAATTAAGGTGAATCAAAAGATTTTTTTCAAAATAAAGTGCATATTGACCGTTGCCAGCGATCTCCAAAAATTACCTAATATTTAATTAAATGAAGACAATATTAGCGAAACTCAATCGAAAATCTGGAGACAGAAAAATCAGAAAAAGATATTGGTTCCACTGGGACTGGAACCGAGGGCCCTTTGTTCCCTGAGGTTCCATAGCTAAGTTGGTAGAGCTCTTGTCATGTCAACAAAGGACCCTGGGTTCGAGTCCCAGTAGAACCAATATATTTTTTTGATTTTTCTGTCTCCAGATTTTCGATTGAGTTTCGCTAATATTGTCTTCATTTAAATAAATATTATAACTTGAGATGTTACTCATAAAGTTAAAAAAAAAAAAAAAAACAAATAATTATAATAAATCTCCCTCACACGTATACGCAATTTCCATAAAACAGTAGCGTATCGATAATCGCTTCCTTGTGTAATTTTTAACTTACTTAAAGAAATTAATTAAATTCAGCTCAAAAGTTATCAACAGTTATTGATTCTGAGGCGGTACCAAGTTAACCGGGTCAGCTAGTATTGTATAAAAACCGTTTTGTTGCTTAAAATTACTCTAGCCATAAAGAATCAGACCAAACTATCTTGTTAATTCTTAATTTTTGACTATATTCCTTTTAACACTGCTTTTTGCTTTACTTGATTACGATCGAAAAAAAAATGATGAGCCTTCGTGCATGGAGAAACCAAATTACTGGGTGACAACTTGATTCACGGCGCAATTCAACTTTACGATTTTAGAAATTTTATCAGCTTATTTAACAAAAATATAATTATCAACCTTTATATATAATAATAATTTATCAATCTCCTCAACAAAATCAAAATTTTACTGTTCTGACCAAACGTCATTGGTTCTGACATATCGCAAATTACTCTAAAACTTGACAGATCGTGAGACGTAACCATGGCAATCTGTCAACCTGGCAACTAAAATGCGACTAGCACTGCGACCAGCTGCGACTGCAGCGCTAGTCGCGTTTGACAACGGCATCGTCCTTGACAACCTGTGTGCGGACCGCCAATGGAATTCGCAATTTGCTTTCCTGTGGATAGCGATTGAGTTACCAACTGTTTTGTTTTCAGTTGATCCATGAGCGGTCTAAGTCTTTTAATTCCAAAAAAACTTGATTTATGACTATACCAACCCAGAAATTTAATGTTACAGGTTTGGAAACAAGATTTTTTCTGGTTCGACGGTGATAACTAAAAGACCATTTTTTCTTTAAGCCCGTGCATCGTTAGTCCACCGCACCTTTCAACAGTTTATCCAAGAAAGTGCAAGATTAATGACTTCAGTCGGTATCCTGTGTAATTATATCTGGAATTTATTTTAAAAGGAAGCTAAGTTGATCGCCGCCTCGGGTAGAAGCCGAGCACGCCCGGCTTGCGCAAGCTGTCAACCGTCCCGACAACTGTGAATTCCGAATTGAACAATTCACCCCACGGAGAAAATCTAGAGAACTTGTTGAAATTTCCTACAAATAATTGTTTATTTATTGGAAACTCTGCAGTGTCAACGATATTACATTAATCTATGTTTTACCTTTACACCTACACGGCCTCCGAAAAGCCATAGTTAGTTAACGCACTTGTTATTGCAATATGTTGTATCTGTAGATTCAGGGCTTTGACTTTATAACGCCCAATCAATTCCTTTCATCGAGGTACTTCATGAACTTAACTATATATTTCATTGTAGTTACTTCCCAAATAGCTCAAGAGAGAGATAAATGGAATTCTTTAGAGGAGGCCTTCACCTTCACCTGAGAGAGGGGTTCTTGCTTATGAATAATTTAAGATATCTATGTAACATTTTTCAACAAAATTGTAAATAACATTAATTATACTTTTTTTTAACTCGGTAACTTACCTATTTGCAAGAAATAAAAGGCTTTTTATTCTATTTTTTTTTTATTTATTTAGTTACTTCCCAAGGAATTCAGGATGACACAACGTTGTAACTGCAGAATCTTTTTAACGGCAGAACATTGAAACTAAAATACAGAACTGCCAGGACAACCACAAAAATGCTCAGTTTTACCATTACAATGCCATTGCCAAATGTTTGAATATTGAATGACAGTGGATTGGCCTCAACTATCGATAGCTCTCCATGATACGTGCGCGTCGCGTGATATGTCAGTATGTTATATTTCTACAAGTTAATTTTAAAAGGAATAAATTGAAAGCTTAGTGAAAAGTTTGATTCGGAATTCATGTGAAATGTTTAAAAAGTAAATCACTTAATTTGTCATGAATTTCAAAATACATGGTATATTTTCATATAAATTTTTTTTATAACATTATAAATGAAGCGTCAATACAATCTTTCTGCCGTCTGCGAAGAAAGTAACAAAATTTCCAACAAAGATAAAAATAATTTATCCAAATACTAGCTTTTTGGAGATACAGCATATTGCCATTTCACCTCGAGAATCTGGTGAATCTACATCACATATGGTGATAATTGCTTTGTTTCTTCTGACTTTCACTCTTCCAATATCCACGAGTTTCTCAATGTTCCGATTGTTTAAAATTGTGATCTATTGTTGAAAGTCACTTGACAGTCTAAGATACAAAATGAAAACATTTAACACATCTCGGTGTCATGTTTCATCTATAATAGGACCAATTGGAAAACTTAGTTCACTAATTCACTTATTTGATTTCATGATTGTTCCGACTTCTCCACACTTTTAACATTAACAATCCTCCAATGCGCTAATGTACAATAGCTTTTCAAACAAGCTTTTCTGTAGTTACATTTAAAATTTTAATGGTACAATAATAATTTGTCTTCTAGACAGTAAGCAGTGGAAAGAGATCTGTCCACCAGAATTATATTTTAATTAAACAATTTAATCAAAACATTGAACTAGAAATTTCACGAGAACTTTCATAAAAATTTCAGATAACTCAAAAGTTTTAAAATTTTAACATTTCCGTATCTCGTTGATGGAAATATGGTCCTTTTGAATAATTAAAAAAAAATTACATCTTCATCCCTAAATAATATTTTTTTTACTTAGCAACCAAAGAAAATTTTATTTGATTAATTTGTGTTATTTTTCAATTTATTCATAAAAATAATATATTGACTGCACGTTCCAGTGTAGAAGGCACTCTCAGTATGGCTCTGATGTGAGACGTTGCTTGAAATGACCTTAGCCGTGATTGGTGATCAAATATGTTCAGCCAGGTATTTTCCCATCTGCCTTTTCCCCATACCCTTCCCTTCCCCATTATCTCCAACCTAACTGCACACTCCAATTGGGGATGATGAATCACTGGCTCCAGACGGTTGGTAGCAGTTGGGACTCTTGTGTGGTATTCAAATTAAGGCGCTCAAAAAGAAGAAGATGGAGAGATATGTAATTACGAATGATGGAGAGAGTGCGCAGATATTTAAAAAACGATAAAATTGAAGCGAAAATTGTGAAAATAAAACACGACTCGTTTAAAATAGAGCAAAAATCTCCTGGAGACTGTCTAAAACAGCATTTAAAGAAACACTGTGAATTTTTTCATACATATAAATTGTAAAATAACTGAAACAGACGTGAAAATAATAATTTTCGGAGCATACTTTGCGATTTTTTTCTATCGAGGGAATTTCATATAATTTGCGTTTTGGCATATGAAATGTATTGATATTATCTTAAAAAATATCACATATTTTTTAAGAGCTTAAAAACTTCAAATGTTTAAGGGGGATATGTAAGAAATCGGCAAAAATTCGGGTAACGGCGGCGGCTTAAAAAAACATATAATACCGGTGAAAATGATCCTCATAATTCTTAAATTCTATGATTTCGGAATATTAAGGATTTGCCTCACTTTGCAGGTTATTAACTATTACCAAATGCAGTTGGTAATAGTTAATAAGTTTTGTTGGTGCTTAAATGATTAAATTTATTGGGTTTTCAAACATTAACTACAAACATGCAATAATTTTAAACGTGTATTGTGTCACTGGCACGCAATTTTTTCAAACAGTAAACATAATGTATTATAATACATGAACAAAATGATACATGAACATTTTGTAATTTCACTCTACTTTAGTAGCAGGCGATGATTTCATTACAAAATACGATAATGTTATCATGTTGTTGGTACTTACCTATGTTAATCTCGAAATTTGTAAATTTAAATTATAAAAAATTTAATACTTAGCAAGCATTGCTCATTGACCTAACGATATTTAGGTAAAGAACTGTCTTGCATTAGGTACCTACTTAGACAACGGAGCGGTTACATAACTTTGTCTCTTTTTTGCCAAGGAAAATCTCATGCACGCAGTTCCGTACATCGAATTACGAAAACGACGAATAATGATAATAATCAATATACATTATACAAGAAAGTCCAAAAAAACGTGTGGACCGCAAAAACTTAGAAACGAGACCCGGTACGATCAAGGAAGTTATATGGTGAGGTAGATCTCTGTCCCCTCTAGGGAATAAGGGTACCCGTTTTCACCTAAAGGGCGTGCTTTTGAAGATACAAGGGCTGGAAGTTCTAAGAAGACTCTAGAAATTTCAAAAAAAATTAAAATTTCCGGAAACCACTAGAAGATTCGATAAAACTCGGGAAAGTTCTGGAAGGAATCGAGGAGTACGTCGGTGAATCTAGAAGGTTCCGTAAAGTTGTATAAGGTTCGATAAAGCTGTGGAAAATTCTGCAAAGAGTGGCGGAGTTCGGTTGCAAGTGTAAAAGGTTCCGAAAAGTTTTAGAAGGTTCAATAAAGCTGAAGAAAATTCTAGAAGGAGTGACGGAGTATGTCGAGTCTAAAAGGTTCCGAAAAGTTTTAGAAGGCTTGATAAAGCCGTAGAAAGTTCTGGAAGGAGTGATGAAGTGTGTCGGTGAGTTTAGAAGGTTTTGGAAAGTTCTAGACGTTTGGATAATCTTAATTTTCAATATACATTATTAAAAAAGTGTACAATGTGCAAGCTGCTAAAACTCAAAGACGAGGCCCTGTACGATAACAAGAGTTATATTGTTTGGTAGCCCTCTATTCCCCATCCATGAAGAAAGTTCCCGTTTTTACTGGAAGGGCGTACTTTTATATGATATAAAAATTTTTCTAGAACAGTTCAAATCATCCCAGAGTATTCTTGAGCATTCCACCACATTCCAGAACATCCCAGAACATTCTTCGGGAAAAGGATGGAGCATTCAAGAACATCCCAGATCATTTTGGAACATTCCAGAACACTCCTGAATGTTGTGGAATGATTAGGAATATATGTTTTTTTTGTATTAGTCTACCCATATGGGATATATAAAACAAGATACGTCATGGATTCGAACATCAATTCAATCTCACATTAACTCCCTGAGCGAAGTCAGACACCTCAGTCAGAGTATTTGAGAGCATTCCACAACGTTCCAAAACATACCGGAATATTCTGGAAAATTGTGGAATGTTCGGGAATAGGGAAGCGGGAACATCAATGTGAAACATTCCAGACACTCTCGAATATTGTCCCGAGCGAAGCCGGGTAACCCAGCTAATAATTAATAACGTATCGTAAGTAAGTAAAAATCCGTAATAACTTTCAATAAACTTAACCGTAGAGTAGTCGCGCCTTTCCGTGAGTCTTGGGTATTCACGTGAGGAGCATTTTGCCGTCCATATTAAATTGCATTTTATGTACATTTGTTGTTAAACAAAAATATTAATGTTTGTATAGGATAAATATTAAACATTAACGTTTAGAAAAAAGTTTTATATATACATTCAAGTAACATAATTAGTCTCTGAAAAATTTCATTATTTTAAGATAATTTTTACGAATAATAAAAAAGCTAAGAATTAAAACAAATTTACATGTTTTCACTATTTCCATCATATGTATCAGCAAAACAGTCTTGACACTTATACGGAATAGCGTTCGTTGCAAAGTAACTTTGCGCATACATTCCACACTTTTTGGACCGACTATTTTTCTTTGCTGGACATCTCGCTCATATCACCTCTCTCCCTGAAAGTATTTTCTGGTTTGCGGTGGTACGAATCGAGTAATTTGGTTCCTCAATGGTTCGAGTGCATAGTTCACAAAATAATAACATTTGTTTGCAGAGGATCTAGAGTTAAAAGCATATTTATTTGCAGCTCTTATGAATCTGTGAAGAATCGTTCTAATGAGAAAACGTCCACAATATATATTATTATTATTATTAATTATTTATTTTTTTACATGAATACCGCACAAGAGTCCCAACTGGTCCCGTCTGGAGCCATGCGACTATGGCATCCCTAATTGGGGTATGTTGTGAGGCTGAAGGTAGTGGGGAGGGGAATGAGATAGGGAAGAGGAAGGTGGGAAAGTACCTGGCTATTCAGATCTGGTCACCAAACACGCTATTGTCATTTTCAGCACGTTTCAATTCTGAAAGGTTGTCTTACACCAGGGTGATTCTGAGAGTATCTTCCACTCTGGAACGTGCCGCAAATATACTAATAATTATTTTTTAAGTGAATAAATTGTGAATAAAACAAATTCATCTAATAAAATTCATTTTCCATGCCGGGATTAGATCCCGCGACATTCGGTGTGCGAGTCAAGAGCCTCACCACTGGACTACGTGTTACACCATTAGTTTATTACTGTGTGCGTCAAAGATTTCTCCTGATGTAAGATTAGAACGTTTGTTTCTAGCTAAAGATAGTCCTTGATCTATTTCGTAGAATCCATATTAGTTAGAATCTTTCAAATAGATCCGTGAAAACAGGTTATCCATGGAGTAGAAATGGACTTCAAGACTCATAGATCAGGTTAGAATGCGCCATTAGCCCTTTATAACAAATGAAGTAAAAATTTCAGTAAAATTAATAATTCCATCCAATTCGGAAAGTTAAATCGAAGTTTGGAACCAACATTCAATTTAATATGGATTTTAACTTAAATTTGTAAAAAAATACATAACTGACATAACCCAATAATATTTCGCCGTACTCGTTTTTTAAATTATATGTAATCAAAAGTTTCACCCAATTTACTCCCGAGGAAAAGAAATTTATGTCATTATCACAATAGCTCCCAACTTATTACCACAGCCGAAAACTGACAACATTATTAAAAATATAATTGTCAGTCATTTGGGATATTTTGAGCGATGTTGGCATCCTCGTCCCCCAAAACGTCATATCCACAAAGCTTACACGTTAATAAATTAATTAGAAAAGCTTTTTGAGCTAATTGAAACGTACGACATGTTGATATTTTAGGTGACTTTAATAAACAAACTTACCGAAAAACGAACCGGAATTATAGTTGTCCCATTTTCAACCGGTTTGACCGGTACGGCCGGTTCAGGGGTCGGCTCAGGTGATTAATCACCAACGGCTGAATGGTAAAATGTGTCACAGTTAATTAATGTTTAAAAATTAGTTTGGGAAACAATTGTCCATCAGATGGAATTATTCCATTTGGTTTGGATAGCTGATGGTAGTTTAAGCCTGCATTTTTATAGTGTCAGTAAATGCATTTCACATAGTTTGCAGTGTTCACAAACTAACATTGGTCAACCAGGGATCGAAATGACAAACTAGTATCCTTCGATGGAAGCAGGAATATTTATTTTGTGTAAACAGAAATCCAAATCACAGTCGTAACCACAAAGTATAACTACCTATATAGTAGGTCAACTGAACAAACCCTACAAAATTCTCTTCTGTAACACACTCCTCGCTTCCTCTACGACAATAAATCTTTTCACACGCGTTCATTTATTATTCCATCTCCTGTCACGTCCTGAGTACTAGAACCAGCCTCCTGCCATATTCCTACACTATTCTCACAAACTTCCGCTTGGCATATTTTCAATCAAGCTTTCAAATTTTCCTACCACCTTTCATCAACGTGTGTTACTTTAACGAATGTTTTCGCGTGTCAAAAAATCAGATGGACGATTCAGTCACCTCTTTTGAAGGCCGACAAATATAATAAAAAAATATCCTTGCAGATTTTTTTCTTGGAAAGCCCGTCTCATTTCGGTTTAAGCTTTTCCAGCGGAAATTTTCCGGATTTATTTTTCAGTCGGGTGGGATTATTGAATCGGAAAATGTCTTATCCTTAAAATAAATATACCTCTAACAAATGTTGTAAATTGAGGGTCATACGGAGTATGGGTCACAGATGTAACACTGTGATAAAAATAATGTGAAAATTAAAAAAATAATTCTTCACTCATAACAAATGAGAAACTGCCATTTAATTTTCCTTCATATTCATATTCGCAACATTTCCAGATCAGCATTATTATAACTTCTTCCCTTGCCCGTCTCAAAACGCCGCCCAACCTGGTGGTGATGTAGTTTTATAGATTTACAGTACATTCAGGGAAGACCTCGCGAGTTTTAGAAAAATTAATGGTCCATAAAGAAACCGAAAATAGAAATATAACTGACTCAAACCAAGATCCTCTAGTCTAAGAAGTGGATTAAGCCCTTAATTACGTGATGGTAGAAGATGAACTGTTTTGTCAAATGTACCAATCAGTAAGGATGATTACTTATTTTATTTTTTGTTTACGCTGCTTATACAAACATTTGTTTTCATCAATTTGCAATCCCAGGTGTTTTTCACTATCTGAATTGTGAAGGTTTTTTCTTCAACTTGTAATGGGTTATGAAACAATATTTTTTTTTTGGTAAGCCAATGTTCAGCTTTCTAACATTAATTTAAATGTTAATTTATTTTTAAACGGCCAGTTCTTTAATAAATTAATATTCAGTTGAGATTTTTCTATTTTTTTTGTTTTTGCTAAGGTTAAATGTTGCAGTGTCCCCTTCGTATAAGACGATTTTGCCATTTAATTTTAATTGACGGTGATATCATTAATATTATATATTTGGAATAAGAGTGGCCGCAGTATGATTTCTTGAGGAAGTCCATAGTTTATGCCATTGAGTACCTATACTATGTTGTATCCATTTTATTAAGTACGATTCTTTGTTAGCTAATTTAATTATTTATTTATTTATTTTGCAGAAACAAACAGTACATAATAACATATTAGAAAATAGTTACAAGTTGTAGAATTAATACATTAATTGGTACCAATGACATATCGCTGTTATATAATATATGTTTTTATGTGACAAATTATAAATTTTACCTTTATTAAATTAGTTAATTATTGAGGGAGAGGGGTGTGTGTGTGTGTGTGTGAATATGTGTGTATGTATGTATGTAGGTATGCGCATTGAACAATTTATATGATTGATATGATGCTCTTTTTAAATTTGGGCAGTGAATCGGAGAAAATGTCGATGTTATAATTAAGATTAATATTATTGAATATATGAAGAGCACGATTGATTGGCGAATTAGTTGCTGCATTTGTCTTGTAATTAAGCGTGTGGAATAGTTCTGTATGGCGTGTACGTCTTAACGGTATGTTAAAATTAATTAGGGAAAGTAGTTCGGTACAATCGATGTTATTATTTAAAATTTGTGTATAAAAGTCAAATCAGCAATTACTCGTCTTTGTTGCAAAGTTTGAAATATGCATTTATAGTTTTTGTTGAATTTGAAAGTAAAATATTTTATTAATTTGTTATGAATATGTTCTATGCTATCTATGTATAATTTGTACTGCGGGTTCCAAATTGGCGACGCATATTCCAGAATACTTCTAACTAATGCAAAATATAACATAACTACTGTGCGCGGGTTACTGAACACTTTACTTATACGAAGAACAAAACCAAGCATTTTATATGACCTGTGAACGATTGAGTCGATGTGATTATTAAAAATAAGTTTGCTATCAAGGTAAACACCAAAATCTTTACATTCCGTTTTAGAGATGACAGGTTCATTGTTGAGTGAATAAGAGTACTTAATTACATGTTTATTTCTGGTGAATGTCATAGTATGACATTTGGAAATATTGATATCTAAACAGTTAACTTTACAATACTTGCAAAGCCTATCTAGGTCACTTTGTAACGCTTCACAGTCAGAGAGAGAATGCACAACTTTGAATACTTTCATGTCATCAGCGTAAAGCACATATTCGGAATTTTGAAAGCATGATTGAATGATATGATCATCATCATATCATTCAATAAACCGTTTGAAAATATTATTAAGTCCATATTGACAGATCCTTTCCACTAGGTCTAATTTCTTGCGTAATATTGCCACAGTAACAGAAATAATGCACACCATTGTCGTTTCAAATTTCTCTTGCGCCCGTTATTATTATTAAGAGAATACAGAAGTTGATATTTGTTTCTCAAATCAAACATATTGTTTGATTTGAGAAACAAATCGCAATGCGCATGACAATTCCATGGCGTTTTTATTTGCTTTTTACTTTGATTTAGATTGAAAATTGATGGAATGTTTGCTTGCCTAGCTAAGGAAAGATTTGACGAAAAGTTAATTATTCACATTGCTGTTTTTGCATGAAACATAAAAACAAAAGAATTTAGATAATATTATCAAATAATAATGAAGGCATTTAAACGGAATAAATTTTGTTTGTTTTAACGAAGACAATATTGTCTTAAAAAGATAAATAAACTGGTATTGCGATAAATTTGCGTTTAAATATCCGCTTGTTTAAATATGTATAATTTATAGGAAGAGAATGGTATTTAATTAATGGATCTAAATATTTTCTCTTTTAATATATTAGTACATTTATTTATTTATAAATTATTCTAATACCGTAATATGGGGTGACTATTTAAAAACAGGGAGTGACGTTGATCACCAATGACATCTGCATAATTTTGGCTACCACTCAGAAAAAACTTTCTTCTTTTTGATATTTTTTGGGCAACGTTTTTACAACGACGCATGAAAAATATATACCTATATAGTTATAATAAAAACATGGTGGTTAAGTAATAAATTACATTTTATAATTAATGAAATTATAATAGTATCGTATTATTTATGTTTTGAAGTATTTTTGAAGTATATCGGTGTGTAATATATTAAATGTAAAACTTGATTTTTAGAAACACAATTAAAAAAAAAATTGTTCAGTTCACAAGCGGTTGATGTAAAACTTTCAGAAACTTAAGTAGACAAGAGTGGGGAGGTTACGGAGCACCGCAGGCTAATTCCATTCTCTCGCAGGCTAAATCCTACACATGTACGTGTTTGTCTTTTTTTAGTGGGCTTTTTCGTTTCACCGAGTTTCAAATCACAAACTGCTAAATAAGTTTTCACATCATAAATAATTAGGGATTTGCGTAGTGTCGTAATAAGCTTATAATATTGGAATGAAATTATTTTTTCTCCCCAAAACCATTTTTTTTTATAACTTTCCATATTATATACTATTTGGAATCCTCATTACTGCAAATATGAAAACATTATAGAATCAGTTAAAAAAATTAATAAGAATGTTATCCTTCAAATGAGGACTACATGACCATCTTAGATCATACGACCGCGACGTACGTCGTGATTACTTCAAGATTGATACACTTAAGGCAATTATTGGCAGATCTAATATTTTTGCATAAAATTATTCACGGCCATCTTGATGCTACATTATGTCTTAGCAGTATTGAAATAATTGTCCCCAATTCCCGTTTTCTCTCCTTGCATGCCTCGCGTATTTCATATGTCTCTTGCCACTCATTGTACTGTGTTACTTGAGTGAGCTTGTACTTAATTCTGTATTTTTATTTGTAATGTATTTGTTTTACTAATTGTATGTATCTGTATTTAATTGTCTTTAATTGTAGACTTTAAAACAATTATTATAAGCAATAATTATTAGCCTGAAACACTCATCACCTCTATTTTGTAATTGTGTAATAACTGAGTTTTTATAACTGGAATGTTCTTCACATGAACATCTGTAAATCCCAGTATAGCTAAATAAATAAATAAATCATGATGTTTAAAATATATATATAAAGTATGACATAATTATTTAGTTCCAAAGTTAAAAATTGTCAAAATTACCCTAGTTTTTCAACTTCTAACTTAATATCAAAATGTTAATAGTATTTTTTATTTTTTTATATGAATACCGCACAAGAGTTCCAACTGCTCCCGTTTGAAGCCAGAGAGACTATGGCATCCCCAATCGGGGTATGTTGTGAGGCTGAGGGTATTGGGGAGGGGAAGAAGATAGGGAAGAGGAAGGTGGAGAAGTACCTGGCTATTCAGATCTGGTCACCAAACACTGCTAATGTCATTTAAAGCAACGTTTCAATTCTGAATAGTGGTCTTACACCAAGGCGATACAGAGAGTATCTTCCACTCTGGAACGTGCCGCAAATATACTATATAATATTATTATTATAAATGAATAAATTGTGAAAGATTCGATCCCGCGACCTTCGGTATGCGAGTCAAGTCTCTTACCGCAACGTTACGCCGGCCGTCAACATTACGAATCTTTGTAGCAAGAATGGTTAAAATAGGGGAGACCGGGGACAGTTGTACCAATTTGACTTTTACCATTTTTTACATCTTAGGTATAATGTTTATGGAAAAAATGCTTATACTCAAGGGCAGATAATTTAGTTGTCTACCAAATTCTTTTTCTATGATTTTTCCCAAATCTTATAGAAATTAAGCTATAAGCGCATGAACAGATCGGGGGAAATGCTACAACTGACCCCTACCCCGGGGTTAGTTGTTCCAGTAGCGGAATTCAAATTAAAACACAGAATTCATCGATTAAATTGTTCCATTTTAATAATTTCGGTTAGGAAAAACAGTTTTTGTGTTAGTGTATAAAAAATACTATTCATAATTTCAATTACATTGAACGTAATACACCATTTATCTAACCACAAGAAAACTCTTATAGAATTCATAAGTTTATTTTTTTTTACATTAACTCCACACAGGAGGCCCTGAGGAAAATAATTTCCCTCAGGGCCTATGTCATCTTTGAGGATACTGTGTGGAGGGTCTTTTTGAGGAAAGGAAGGAGTTAACATGGGTCTTGAAGAGACTCATGTTGTAGGAGGGAGGAAACACAGAGGCCGGTAAATCGTCCCACAGTCAAGCTGTTGACCCGTTCTCATGTGACTAATATCAACCGTGTACAAATGTTGGGCGCGTGTTTGGCGTGTTTCCCGACTATGCACCGGTGCCGAGGGGATCAATGACGCTAGCTCCTCGGAGCATCTTCCATTGTACTACCGGTAGAACAAGGACAGCATTCCCAACTGACGCCTGTGCTCTAAAGATTGCAATCCGTCTGTTAAGATGGGAGAATCTATCAAACGGACCGCCCGTTTCTGCACAGAGTCAAGGGTTTTTTTTAGGTATTTTGGAAACTCCAGACCAGAGGTGGCTACCAAATTCAACCGTGGGGCGCACTTGCAATTTGTACAGAGTTAGCAGTTGTGTATCATTAAAGTATCTGCGGGCCCTGTACAGTACGCCCAGTTTCTGAGAGGCTAACTTAACTCTGGTTTCGATGGAGCCCCCATACCTGAGCTGGTCACTTAGAGTTACACCAAGCATATCAATGGAGGTCCTGTTTGGAAGAATGCTTCCGTTGAAGGAGACTAGATTATCATTTCGATCCTTTTTAGACGTTATCAACATGATAGTGTCTTTGAAACATTAAATTCGACTAGGTTATTCTTACCCCAAGAGAAAACACTTTCGAGGTAACCGTCCATTCTCTGCTTCAAAGCCCTACGAGCTATTAATAATAATATTAATTAATATTAATGATTTATTGTTTTCCTTTCTTTACAAACATCTAAAGATAATGATAACAATATTGGGGTTTGTGTGCTCTTTGGAGGCTTGTCAAACAAAAAGCTATCATGGACTGTACTGTCATCCGCGTAACAATGAATTGGTGCACATGACAAGAGGTCGTTGATGTGCAACAGAAACAAAGTCGGAGACAGAACAGATCCCTGTGGGACGCAAGCATTTATCGAATGCGAGGAAGAGGTGAAACCGTCAGTTACCGCCTGAATCGACCTCCCCTTCAAAAAGTTGGCAATCAACGGATGCGGAAATTCCATAAGAACGCAGTTTGTTGACAAGCGCTCGATGCCAAACCCGGTCAAAGGCCTTGGAAATGTCCAGTGAAACCGTTTGGGTCTCACCAAAATATTCCAGGCACCGTCCCCAAACATGCGTTACATACGCGAAAAGATCACCGCACGAGCGGTTCCGCCGGAATCCGTATTGACGGTCGTTAATAATTTTGTTCTCCTCGATGTATGTGAGCAGTTCGTCGTTGATCACACGTTCCATCACTTTTGACAGAACAGATGTGATCACTATGGGGCGGTAGTTGGCTGGGTTGGAGCGGTAACCTTTCTTTGGAATGGGGTGAATGTTCGCTTTTTTCCAACCAGGGGGCACAGAGCCAGAATTCAGGTACATTTTGAAAAGCTTCGTCAAAATTGGAGCTTTTTCTACAGCGCACTTCTGCAATACCAGGGCAGGTATTCCGTCAGGCCCGCTAGCTTTATTAACATCAAGCCCTCGTAAGACTTGGAGTACATCCCGATGCCGGATCCTCAGCTTTTTCATACGAAAACTGCAATGAGGAACCGACGGCGGGGTAGCACTTTGATCATCGAGGGTCGAGTTAGCCTTTTCGGCGGCGGTATTTGCTAGAGAGCCGTCAGGTCTGGTAAGAGGTGGCAGACTAGATTTGCAGAAATTGCGACCTATTGAGCTCGCAAGCGACCAGAACGCTCTGCTGCCATGCGGCAGGCAGCCAGCTTACTGCTGATCTGCAGGTCGTGCTCGAATTTTGACATGTTAATGATCCTCCTGCATTCCTTTGCCATTTTGTTATATACTATTCTGTTTTCAGACGTTCGAGATGTGTTGTAGGCTCGGTAAGCCGCGTTTTTTCGTCGCACTGCTTTGGAGCATTATCGACTGAACCACGGCTTTGAGCCCACACCAGTTTCTTTAACAGTGGATTGGATGAAGCCATCCATCGCGGATGTGATGATTTCACTGATTTCCTGGGCACATCTTGAGGGATCCGAAGTCTGAAAACAGACAGCTGACCACGGAAAGGCATTTAAATGAGCCTGCAGACCAAACCAATCTGCTGATCTATAGTGCCAGACTTTTCTCTTCAGCCACTTGTTTGGCGGTCTGAAGGTTACGGGGATTGATGTTGTCACCAGGCAGTGGTCGGACGATCCTAGGGGCGCTGTGACTTCAATCATGTAGCCGTGTGGTACAGTGGTTAGAAACAGATCTTACAGATTGGAACGGTGAGTCTGGATATCAGGAACCCTTGTAGGCTCCTGAAACATTTGCTCCAGTCCGTAGCAGAGGGCAAAGGATTCCGCCTCTTGTCCAGCCGAGTCCGTTGGTCCTCAGAACTTTAACTAAGGTTCGTTCTGAACATTGAAGTCGCCCAGGACCACAAACTCTGCTGTAGGAAATCGGGGCAAGAGGTCATCAACAGTATTGCTTAGATGTTTGAAGAGTTCAGATATATCTGAAACGCTTATGTTCGGTGAGCGGTATAAACACGCGTAAAATCTTAACGTACTGGCAAGATTGACGCGCACCCACATTACGTCGAATTTGGAGTTCTCCAGGTTCAACAGTCGCACACAGTTGACGTCAGCTCGGCTGAAGAGACATACACCTCCTTTGGGTCTGAATTTGCCCATGAGGGTGAAACCCGGGCAATCCAGATAGGAGGCGTCTGTAGGCTCAGCTATCTGCTTTTCGGAAAGGAAGAGAAGGTTGGGACGTTGGAAAAAAAGGTGGTGGTGGACTGAATTTAGGTTTTTGTGCAGGCCGCGAATGTTGGTGAAGTTCACCAACAGTTTTGGCCTGCACCGGGGACTCCTGCTTCTCGCCATTGTAAAGATGTTATTTATGTTTTTTTGTGAAATCATAATAGAGTTAAGTTTTTTGGTTTTGAAGAGGAGAAAGGAAGATCTGGAAAGAAAAAAAATATAAGGGGTGAGTAGGAAGCTGGGGATCAGAGTGTCCAGGAGTGACGGATGTATGAATCCAACCCACCCACTGCCGGCTCCGGCGAGTCCGGCTGGAGAGGTCGCCCAATGTGCCACAAACGCAACTGCTGGGTCCCCTCCGGTCACGAACCGGCACAACAGCAGCGGTGGGGTTTTTGCACTGGTTGATGGGGCAGCCCACCCTCAGTCGTGAGCCTGAGGGTCGGGCCCCTGTACTGCCGAGCGGCCTGGACAACGGTAACCGGTTGTAAAGGGTCTCCCTCAACCAGCATCTCCCAATCCGGCCTGCCACGAAGAAGGTGGGCCGATGCACCCGCCATCAAGACCCAGACAAACATTACCCCATGAACCCGGGCACCCCTGCTAAGTCACCAAACGTAGCGAACCACTTGGGGTAACCTGTGGCAGAGGTGTTAGTCATCCAATAAATGGTTCCCAGGGCGGCGGTACCCAAACCCGCCTACCAAATTAAATTGAAGTGTTACCAAGGATTTTAACTATTGTAATATAATAAAAATACAATAAAAATATAAATTAATACCGTAGCATGTTTTAAACTCAAGAAAAAGAAAAGAAAAAATAATTTTAAAATTTTATGAAAACATTGTGGTACAATTGTCCCCGCGGTACAATAGTCACCAAAAAATATATTTATATATTATATACATTTTGCAATAAAAATATTTATTCATTTCCTATGACAATATACAACGAACAAATAACTTATCACATTTTATTACAAAGTCTTATTAAAATTAAAATAATTTTATTATGGAACGCTTTTTGTCGAATTTCGGTACAATTTACACAAAGTGCTAAGTTGTCGAATTACACCAAATTCTACCTAGATGCATTAAATTTTTTTTTGAAATATTTTCAAAAACTCCCGCGATCTGTGATTTGCATAACATGTAGTTGACAAAATCCTTTAGCGCTTTCTCCAGAGATATCTCAATTCTTTGTTTCCGTGATTTAATTATGTGATTATTTTCGCTGCAAATCACAATGTTAAGCGTTCTGGACCTGTCAGTGTAAAATTCGGCTTTTTTATGGTATTTAAGTGGATATTTATACTAAATTTGTGTACCAGTGTTATAATAATTGAATGATTAATGCATTCAACTATTTAAACGTGTTTCAAACTTAAAATTTCACTGATTATTGATAAAACAAAGTTTTATATTTATGTTTTTGACATTTTTTTCCGGTCGTCGTGTCGTTTTTGAAAATGCAATATTTTCTATAAATAAACCAATAATCGAGTTAATTGGTATTGTGGATTTAAGATAATTGATGTACCTGTTTGATGTACGACAGCTATTTCTGGTGAGTCGTTTAAGAATTTCATTTTAGTCTAATTAAAAGTGTCGCCATTTTTCGAATAAATTTGTGTCAAAAATTATCCAAAAGGAACATTCAACAGTTCAAAACATATCAAAATTCAGTTTTCTTAAATATAGATTGTGATTATAAATTAGACCATTTAAAATAAACCTAATTGAAAATATTCATTGTGGAGGGAAATTTGAACTTACTAGGCGAGTTTAAAGGGAGGCAATACTGAGAATAGTTCCGTTTTGAATTATTTTTATAAATCCTAGGAATATGTGATAAACAACCAAATATAGGTGAATTCATTGACTATATAGAACTTTATTCAGTTTGTATGCCTCGATATTAAAATTCGGAGGTATGATTTTTTTAAGGTTGGCGGAAAATATTCAAAACGGTCATTAAAACATCACGAGCAATCCGAGGCAAAAGTTATAAAACGCGCCGTCGCTCCAGGGGTTGAACTTGTAACCATAAAATAAACATATTCAAATAAGATTTAGTGGTGAAAATACAAACTTTATCACAAAAAAATAGTAACAAACATAAAATAACAAAAATGCTGGCAAAATAACTAATAAAAACTATACATAAGTAGGTACTAATCTACTACACTATATAAAGAGGTAATATTTGTTTGTTTGTTTGTGTGTTTGTTTGCATCGAATAGGCTCCGAAACTACTGAACCGATTTGAAAAATTTATTCGCTGTTGGGAAGCTACACTATCCTTGGGTGACATAGGCTATATTATATTTTTAAAAAAAATAGGCATCCTTACTAAAACTTCAATAATGTAACCCAGGGTGTAAAAAAATTACCTAAAATATTCTTTAAATCGCGTGCGCTGCGAAAACTATTGATGATAGAATAAAATAATGTACTACGACTTTATAGAACACATCATTATTTACAAAAAAAGTCGCAACAGCATATGTCTAACTATTATGGTTATGCCACAATAAGTATTCTTTTATTTTGTAATTTTAATTAATATGTCGCCGCTTGAAAAGGCTCTTTATTTGTATCTTGGTTTTAATTCTTATCAAAATAAATTACTTCGTATTCAAGACAGCTTTAATACCTTTATTTAACTTTTTGAATTTTTCAATTCGTATATTTAATTAGAAAGATATCAGGAGTTTAAAATTGTTAGTATTAGAAAAAAGTTTCGGCTACGGGCCGGGCGGGAGAGGAGTTAAGAAATGCAGTGCCTGGGGGGTTGGCGGGACGCGGTGGCGAGGAAGGATCTCTATCCCCCCTAGGGAATAAGGATATCCGTTTTTACCTAAAGGGCGTGCTTTTAAAGATATAAGGGCTGAAAATTTCGCCCTCTTGAAATTTCTAGAACAGTCTTCCGGAAAGTTATAGAAGGTTCCACAGAGCTGTAGAAAGTTGTGGAAAGAGTGGCGGAGTATGTAGTGGAATGATCAGGAATAGGAAATCGGGAACATCATTGTGCAACATTCCAGAACACTATCTTATTGTCCTGAGCGAAGCCGGGTAACCCAGCTAGTTAATATATAAAGGTACATGTAAGAAGTAAGAATAAAATTATTATTATGGATATGTTATTATTTATTAATGATATTATAAAGATAGAGATCATTGACATGGTAATTTAACCAACATTAACATAAATACATTAAATGAAAGGGGTTTGGACACTGAAAGTATGACCGACGAACATTCATTTATGACTTGAGAGCTGTACTCACAAAATCTTTAAAAAAAACCTCAGGGTTAGTTCTAGCACGGGGTCGATTGTACCGGTACAATCGTCCCCGGAAAAATTGGTACAACCATTCTCGAGGGGTCATTTAAAATTAAAACGCAAATTTTTGATTAATCCCTAGTCAAGAACGCTTCAAAACTCGTCATAAAATAAACTCAATTGTCCAAAGAAATTTAAGAAAGCAAAATACTAACAAACAGAACATAGTAATTGGTAATATTAGAGAATGAACGCAATAACAATTTGGGAGGCGGGAATGGGTACCGCCGCCCCGGGAACCTTTATCTATATATCTACTAATTAACATCTCTGCCATAGGTCACTTCAAGTGGTTCGCTACGTTTGGTGACTTAGCAGGGGTGCCCGGATTCATGGGGTGAGGTTTGTCTAGGTATTGGAGGCGGATGACCTGGACACACTGAACCCCAGATTAATACCCACCCCTTAAACCCTTTTCCTTCAAAGATCTCTCCTCTTCTTCCTTTCCTTAAAAATCCTCCACACAGCATCTAGAAATATGACATAGGCCCGGAGGGAAATTATTTTCCTCAGGGCCTCATGTGTGGAGCTCATGTAAAAAAAAAAAAATCGAAAAAGTAACTTTTAGGGCTCAAAAATGTCTTCTTCCAATTGCAAACGTCCGGGTTCCACTATGTCCCGCGGGCTACCGACGATTGTCCACACGTATCAAGGCTATCCCCTGATGACATATAATATACGTACCTATTATAGTTAGGGAGTTATTCGCCTTGGTACTACTGACCCGTGGTACTACTTTCCCCGGTCTTCACATTATCAAATTAAAAATAAACACCCTTTTACCAACCGTTCGTTAATTTGTTGGTGAATAAATTAAACCGAATATTTTTTTACGAATGTGTCGTCCGAAATCTGTATTTTGTGTTTTTGGACTCATTATTCAAATTTTGTTTGGACTATCGTATTACAGTTCATACATAAATACCCACAGGGACGAGCTGTGTTACATGTTAAGCTTACTTTTAACAAAAAATTCTAAATCTGGTTATCAGGGCACCACCAATTAAAAAATTTGTTTTTTGGGTCAATATTTAAAAATTTTAACCTTCCGTGCGTCGCGTCGGTCGCAAAATGTTGACCGCTGTGGTCGGGCGCAATTTGCATGAAGGACACATATTAAAAAATATAATAAACACCGGATTATTTATTTATACAACTGCCAAATGATAAACATCATTTTACGTGACTTTAAATTCTAAAAAATCCTATTATTTACCATTTTTCATTAAAAAAACAAGAAACACCTAGAGAAATAAACATAATAATCCACTCTGTGACAAATACAGAAAACCACAATGCAATATATTATGTACAAACATAGAAAGCAAGACCGATATTAAGTACCTGGGCATAACAATAGACCAGCGTTTAAAATGGTCCCCAAACATAAATATTCTGAACAACAGAATAAGGAAACTAACATATATATTAAGATGTTTAAGAGATATTTTAAACGAAAAATTACTTAGAACCACATACTTCGCTTTCTGTCAATCAATTATACAATACGGATGGGGCGGTACATATACAAATCAAACACAAACAATTTACATATCACAAAAACTAATAATAAAAATAATTTAAAAAAAAAACCCTATTCATATTCGTCAGAACTTTTATTCCAACAATTTAAAGTCAGAAAATTAAGTGCAATATATTTTTATCATGCAACATTACAATTTTATAAAGATAATATTCAAAATAAAGTTGCACAATTTAAAAACAACAGAAATCTTAGACAAACATCAATACTTCCTACTCCAAAATGTAAAAAAACACTAGGACAGTTAAGTCATAAATATCTCGGAGTAAAATTTTTTAATTCACTTCCTGAAAAAATCAGAAACATGAACAGTAATATCAAAAAATTTAAAATTCACCTTAAAAATTATACCGAAAATTTGAACTGAATATTAAAAATAAAACAATTAAACCAATATAATAACACCCCCATACACACAAGCCCTGCTTTTTTATGGGGATAAATCAAATATGTACACGTATTATGTAATTAATTATTATATTGAATTTATTGTAATTTATATATCTTTCTCTGAATTAAAAAAAAAGTTTATTAAAAGAAGAGAAAAATAGAATAGGTTCTGCGAAATATCATATATTTGACACCTTATTTGTACGGGATAAGCAGTTTTCTAGCATTCGTTATTAGTCAGCTTTCTCAAACTTTATTTTTATGGGACGTCCGACGCTCCGTAGGTAGGTAAGGTCACTTCAATGTGCATAGCGCATAACTGCTTCGAACCGCCAGGAGCCAATGAGACTATGGTATCGCCAGCTAGGGTTTGTTACGAGGTCGAAGGTAATGGAGAAGGGAAGGAGATGGAAATATGAAGATGGGAAAGTATTTGGCTCTTCAGATCTGGTCACTAAACACGGCAAAAGTCACTTACAGCAACGTTTCAATTCTGAATGGCGAACTAACACCGGGTTTATATAGAGAGTATTTTCCACTCCGTAAAATAATAATATAAATAAATAATATAAAACGTTAATTTAAATTATTTTTAATGATTACTAGTACACTGGAGGTTATCCACCGCATACCCGCTAAAGAATAAGTAACTTATGGTTACTCCTTCAGGACTCTCACAAGGAAGCTATTTTATTTTATTTAAACGTCTCTACATTTAATTAAACAAAGCTAGACCGCCAATATCCCTGCATACGGTGGTAGTATTAAATTTTAAAATTATATATACGTTATCTCTTTCTTTGAGGAAAAGCAGAGAGCAAAAGTAAAATTTTTAAGTGTAGGCGGTATGCCTACCCTGCCAGTTTATTGTACATAAAAGACATCACTCAATTTTAGTAACAAGTACATTATGAAATAACACAATTCAATCAAAAATAATATACCCGGACTACCACGACGTAGTCGAGGGACTTTCTATCGAGGCTGTTAAAACTGGTTTTACCATGAGGGGGGGGGGGGGGGGAGATGACCTTTTTTTGTTCCTTGAAGGAGGATGAAATCTTTTCAGCATTTTTTGGAAGTCGGTTAGCATTCCAGTGATTTTTAAATGAGTTTGGGCTTTAGTGAACTGCACTTGGACTACTTCACCTAGGAAATTAAATGGAAAGGTCGCAGCATAGAGCACGTCAAAAGATGAAACTGCTCTGAGCGCTACATACGAATACAAATGACACCTAGTGGCGGGGAAAGCTAAGGTTAAATATGCTTTGCAAAATAAAAGCAATGAAATGGAAATTACACTAAAAAGACACAAAACATATATTTAGCCTACGAGAGAATGAGATAGAATGAAAACTTATCTACTTTCATCACCTAAAAAGCGTCAAGCTGCGCTCATTGGCCGCTTTGATTATGAGCTGACTTATTTATGGCTCCTATTGGTTGAGATTGTATGGGTGAAGTTTGTGCTTGTGCAGCACTCGATATAAATTTTTTTTTGAGTAGCGGTCTTTTACCAGAGCGAAACTTAGAGTATCAAGTACCCTGGAACTGCAGCAATCCTCAAATCGTAATAAATTAATATTAATTAAAAAAATTATTTCTCATTATCATAGGGCGTAGGCGCTTTAAGAGGGAATAACCAGACAAAACCGGAAATGTCATTTTAAAATCAATTTTTAGATGCATTGACTCTTTTCCACCAAAAAATATAAATTGATTTTATTTTTTAATTTATTAACCAATACATATAATATACAATTAAACATATATAATATATAATATCAGTAGTAACAATACCTCCCTAATTGAGAAATTCTCGTGTTTAGAGAGGGAGCACTATCAGATTGACAGTACTATACATACTTAACATTTGTTACAATTTGAATGTTATAGAACTACTTTTTTTTTATACATAGTGAATAACAGGTTTCGAAAGACTGTTTTTTTTATGTAGTAAGACTATGTTTTAAATTTTAAGAAAATATGTTTATTTTTAGTACAATAAGGTTTTACAGTAGATCGTTGGCAGATTTATTAAATTTTTAAACTAAATTTTATATTATACTTACAACATACATTTCAAATCATATAAATTATGGAGTAAGATAAATCAATATTTTTTTTGGGAAAGCTACTTTTCAGAATTTGAATTTTAGTTCAAATACAATCATAAAAAAAGATCCGCGTCCTGGTTTTGTGATGAAAATACTTCAGTTTGTTTATTTATTTACGGTCTTACAAGCTTATATATTTAAGTTTTTTTTTGCTTTATTATTTTGCCTAGACATTATTGAAAAATTATAAATACTTTTAATAAAAAAATAATTACAAAAAGTACATAATTTTAATAGTTTGAGCATTTTTGAATGTAGGTATTTATCGAAGCAAATTTTGAGTGAAATAAAATCGATATTGAGTTATTATGTAAAAATGCTGGTGTGGAGAATAATGAATCTTTCTCATCGGGACCGCTCTGTTCAGTTGCAAGGGTGCGATCGCAAGATAATCGTTTGATGAAATTTAAGAACTCTGCCGCTGGTTTAATGGCTTAAGATGAAAGTCGGTTTTTTATTTGGTTCAAATTAAAAAACATCCAAATTCCAACGTTTTAAAGTAAAAAGTTCATTTTGTGCAAAAAAAAAGGATAAAGCAACGTAATTTCGATTAAAGTAATTAACATTTATTTACTTCTACCATCACATAGAATCGCCATCCAATGTGAGTGTACTTTACCTTCGGACATCCTGTGTAATATTATATTATCACCCGTACCACAGTTGTGATACAGGATGATTTTAACTGCACAAGGTCGCTGATAAATATGTAATATTATTATCAAGCCACCATCTTTATAAATTGAGGGATAAATTATATTTTAGCACTAGTGAATAATCGAGAAACTGTTTCGGTGAGAACAATTGAGGACACAGGTGGAAGAGCATCCTGGCCCACAAAAGTGAGATAATCACTGTTAAGTTTTTGAAGCTTTTTCAACATATTTTGATTTTAATTAAATATTTAGTTTTCCATGAAAGTTTTGTTTGCTATTCAGTTAATAAAAATAAGGGAACAAAATTGGGATTTTATTGGTCTTATTATTACCTACAGCCTTTTGAATGAGTCAATGTCTTAGGTAGTTCTTCCAAAAAAGAGTAAAAGTGAGTGTAAGAGGTTTCTTTACCAAAACAAAGGGTTTATAAAACAAATTTCTTCCCAACGCATCTTGTATTAACCAAACAACTGAATAAAATTAATAATGAATAACATTTTATAAGCTGTTACCGAAATGCTGCGTTAGTCTGAATGCAGTCAGGTCTCCATCAGGGCGATTTAAAAAACATGTACATAAATAAAAAAAATCAGTGTCCGATCACTTTCAGGATCAATAACTAACATTGTGTGGGTTTTTATGACCACCCATATATTTTACCAATATAATAACAAATAAATTCCTTAATGGACTAAAAATATTGAACGAATCTATTTATTTATTTATTTATACTGGGCTTTTACAGATTGTTCACACACATGTGTGAACAACCCATTTATAAAAACTCAGTTATTTATACAAATAAGAATTATATAATAAAGTAAGAATTTATATACAATCAACTAGATAATACAAATAATACAATCATAAATTTTGTAACCGTTTAATTAAAATTTTAGATAAAATAAAACATAAAGAGTTAGAAATGGAAAATTGTTAAAATACTAAGTTTACTCAAATAATAATTTAAGAGAGGCAAAATAAGAGACACAATTAGAGACACAAATGATAGGTACATAATAAATTAGCACATATTTTTCAGCAATCTCAGGGCATTTTTTTTGAATCCATATAAATTATTATCGACAAAAATATCTATTTCAGCACACTCTATCTTATTATATAGTCGACATATTTGGGTCAGAGGGCTAAAATAGGCGATATTGTTTTTAAATATATTCAGGTGAAACATATTATGGCGTCTTAAACAGTGGGAATTGGGAACATTTATATCAATATTGCTAAGACACAATGAAGTATCAAGATAGCCGTGAATTATTTTATGTAAACATGTTAGATCAGTCAATTGCCTTCTGATTTTAAGTGTATTAATTTTGAAGTATTCAAGTCGCTTCTCGTATGTTCTAAGATGTTCATGTAATTGACATTTAAAAGATAACAGTCTTAGCATTTTTTTTGAACTGATTCTACAATGTTTTCATACATGCAGTAATGTGGATTCCAAATAGTACTTCCATAATCAAGTTTACTTCTAATTAAGGCATTGTAAAGGGTTAGAATTGATAGAGGATTTTTGAAAGGTTTACATATTCTATGAATAAATCCCATCATTTTAAATGATTTACACTTGATCTCGTTAATGTGTACATCAAATATGAATTTAGAATCAAGAGTAATTCCTAGGTCTCTTATGAAGGACACTTTTTTAAGAATGATATTGTTAATAACATAGGAAAAATCCTTTATAATTCTATTCCGAGTGAAGTTTAAAGTGAAACATTTTTCAACATTTAAGTGCATATCATTGACAATACACCAGTTATTAAGTGTGTCGAGGTCATTTTGAAGAAGTTGATGATCAGAAACAGACTTAATTTTACGAAAAATTTTTAGATCATCGGCGAAAAAAGTATAATCACAGTTTAATTTTGAACCAAGGTCATTTATGAATATTAGAAAAAGAAGAGGGCCCAGATTTGACCCCTGTGGTACACCAGAAGTTACATCTATAGGGGATGATTTGTATCCATTAATAAATACTAGTTGCGTTCTGTTACATAAATATGATTTCACCCAGCGAAATAGGTCTCCATGTATTCCTATTTGATAGAGCTTTCTAAGTAATATGGAGTGGTTAACTTTATCAAAAGCTTTTTGGAAATCGGTATAAATAGCATCTACTTGTAATCTGTCATTAAAAGAGTTACACACATAATTACAAAATTCCAAAAGATTTGAGGTAATAGATCTGTGAGGAACAAACCCATGTTGCCTAGTGCAGAGAAGAGGCTTAAAGTGTGAAAACATATTTTTATATATCAGAGATTCAAAAACCTTAGCAAAACATGATAGTATACTAATTGGTCTATAATTTTTTATTAAAGATTGGTCACCCGATTTGAAAACTGGTACCACATGGGCTTCTTTCCACAAGTTAGGAAAAGTTCCAGAGGTTAAAGATTCGTTGAAAATAATTAATAGTGGTAAACATAATGAATCAGCACAGCATCTGACAAAGAAGGGTGGAATACCATCGGGTCCGGAACCCTTACTGGAATCTATTTTACTCAAAAAATATTTTATTTTAACTGCACTAATATGAATTTTACCGAGATTGCTTTGGTTGTGTTCAGAAATATTTGACATTGAATCATTATCAGGTGATTTCGACTTAGTATAAACAGATGAAAAATATTTGGAGAATATGTTTGCTATGTGTTCTCCATCGTTTGCGGAAATATCATCAAGATATATTACGTTGGGAATACAGTTGGTTTTTCGTAATGATTTTGAGTATGACCAGAATACCCTTATATTATCTTGCAGACCATTTTCAACAGAGTTGATGTATGATTGATAACATTCAATTTGTACTTTTTTGGTCCGTTTCATCAAATTTGAGAATTCTCTATAATCTGAAACGTTGCCATGTTTTTTTGCCTTAAGTCTAATTTTATTTTTTTTCTTAAGAAGAGCAATCAATTGTTGATTAAACCAAACAGGGTATTGGTTTTTTGATTTAGAAACATATTTTTTTAAATTTTTGTCAATTATTTCCCAAATTTTCTCATAAAACAATACAACCATACTATTCACATTTTTATTTTTAAAAAGAGTTATCCAATGAACGACTAATAGATCTTGACGACATTCATCGTAGTTTCCCTTTCTGAAGTTGTACTTTAAGTCATTTTTATTAGTTTCTAAGAAATGATTTTTATTTTGTTTTACGATAATTTCAAATGAGGGGTGATAATTATCTAATTTTGTTAAGCCTGGGGCTACATGTAGATCTACGTTAATTTTATCAGATAAGACAAGGTCTAATACATTTTCGTTTTTATTTAATAAATAATTGAATTGACTCAAATTACAAATTGAAGAAAGGTTGACAAAACTGTGCGCCTTCTGACTTTTATAATCAGAAGGTAAAAGTACATTTTTTTTAAATGAAGTGTCAGGTATCCATTTAATTTCAGGTAAATTGAAATCGCCGATAAAAATAAACTGTGAATTTGATTTTGAATTCTTTAAATACAGGTCCTGTAATTTTTCAATCTGATTGCAATACTTTTCAACAGTTACACAAGGAGGAATATAAAGAACGCAAATATAAATGAGCGAGTTGGAATGAGAATTGGACTTGATCATAATCCACAAATCTTCATTTTCGCTCTCCCACTCAGTTTTTCTAGACACACGGAGTTTTTTAGATAGGGCGATTAAAACACCGCCGCCTTCCTTAGATACAGATTTGGTGGACTCACGATCTCTCCTAAATATTACGTATCTGTCATCAAACAGTTCTTCACTAAACACTGTTGAGTTCAGCCATGTTTCAGAAAAACAAATAATGTCATAATTATTGATTAGAATCTCATTGCGTACACTTGTGGTCTTTGTACGAATACCCCTTACATTTTGATAAAATATGCGCAATGTTTCAACACTATTAATAGAAGGTACCTCAAAATCTCTTGCGGTATGATCAGACGCCATAATCGATGGTGGAGAGGTCCTTTAATAACGCAGCCTTGTAGGCCGGGCAATCCTTGTCACCGGTGGGATGGGCGCGGGAAGCTGCAGGTTTTCCAAAACGTGCGCATGTGGCACAACTGGGTGCTGCAGCAGCAGTAGGGCAGGCGTCGTGCGCGTGACCTTCTACACCGCAGTGGGAACATTTTATTTTTTCTTTGCAGAACTTGTGTGAATGACCTACCATTTGGCAATTCAGACAAACGGTAAGTCCCACAAAGTCTCGTACACCGCAAACAGTCCAGTCCACGAATACTCGTCCTTGTTGTATCAGTGCATGACGAACGTTAGCGGGTACCAGGTATACTCTGTGGCAAGACGGTCCGGTTCGAGCTCCAGCCATATGACAGAGTTTGCACTTGGAAATATACTCTTTGAAATCATTATCTCCAGAGATTCCGGAAAATGCCTTCTCAAGAAAGTTCACATCTGATAGCTCCCGGGGTACGTTAAAGAATATAATTCTTGGGTGCCTCTTTACTGGAAGTCGGGCACTCAACAAGTCGGAGCTGGTTACAATGGGAGCATTTAAGAGCCGCTCTTGTTCCTGGCTGTTGGCAGTGTGGATGATTACTCCTTTATTTTTTATATTTTTTACTCCCGTTACTCGAACTCCAAATTGCGAAGGCTTCACGATGTCGCGTAAGATCTTTTTCGTGCCATCGCTATCATCAACCTCCGGTAGTTTGGGGAAAAAGCAGACCGATGGTCTTGGTTTTCCTATCTGGATGGTGGTATGAGTGAGTGGTGGAGGCAGAGGAAGTTTTTTCTTTATAACTTCAGCAAAAGAGAGGCTGGCTTCAGTCGCATCGGCTACTCGACGCATCACTGGTCCCAAGTCTAACTCAAGTTGCTGAATTTTGTCCAGTAACTGTTTTGTGTAGTTATCCGCCATGGTTTTCTCGGCCTTCAAGACCTTGATGTCAGCAAGGGCCGAGTTGAGTTTGCCTCTGATTTCTTCTTTTTCCAGTAGAAGCTGGGCAACGGATCCGAGAACATTGGTCACATTCATGGACACTTTGAGCTGTTGCTCTTTTGACACTTTTGATGGCTTTTCGGCCAACGCATCCTGCAATGCTTTTAATGCTTTTAATCTTTAAAAAATATGTTATTAAGTCTAAATCTATTCATAAGTTAAGTTCTTAAGTTTGTTATAAGGTTTTGAAAAAAAAAAAGAAAGTTATTATCAAGTTGTCCTCTCCTAAACACAAGCACTAGCTTTATTAAGAGAGTATATAAAATATGTAATTTTAGAATGAAATAAACTTATTGTAAAAATTTTACTCAAATTTACTCAATAAAAAAAAAAATAAAAAATAAAAAAAAAATGCATCTTATGTCCCGGAGAGAATCGTACGTCCTGCTATACTACTAATGGGGCCAGGGTCAATTTCAGCCTCAATATCCTCGGCGTCGGAATCGGATTCATCAGAGTGGGAGGTATACGGGGAGGCTACATTAGGGCGACATTTCTTATTTTTACCCATGGTTAGTGATTAAATATTACAAAATACGAAAAGCTTTAACAAAAAAATAATATTTTCAATATGTAAACAGGGATATCACAAGTTCACAACACAATATCAGCCAATAGGAGCCTAGAGAAGTGAGCTCATTATTAAAACGGCCAATCAGCGCTCTAGCTCGCTGTTCACAACACTTCGGTTAACTATTGTACACGAAGAGCGAAATGAATAGTTTTTAATACTCAAAAACAATGTCAAAATGCTAAAAAAATCACTGGATAACACTGTCACTTGCATAACTTTCAATGCTTATCCCGACGATTATCTTTTGTCTTCCGGCGAATTCGTTAAAACGTTGTTTATCCGTATTTAAAGACAGCTTGACAGAGCGCGACAGGCAAACAATAGTATGTTTTTGTATGTTTTTTAAAATTCTATATTATTTCAAAATAAGTAAGACTACAGCTCACTGTTTCTGGTATGTCCTACACCTACCACCATCAGTTAGAGTTCAAAAATTAATATTATTTTATGTTATCCCAGTATTTATTTCTATTTGTGCTAATACTGTATGATTGTATTTTCGATTTGAAACCCTAATGTAGATTAATCCTGCAAAATAGTTAAAATACCAGATTTTGAGTTGTCTTGCGAAATAGCGTATGATGGAATTTCCGCCTACGCGACCACGTTATTGACTTCTTCCAGACAAAATTTTGCCAAATCGATGCACATTTTCGAAAATAGCGACATTATTTAGAGTAGGGCGGATTTTAAACAGCCAGTTTGCCAAGAATTCACAACAGAAACGGCCGTTCTCGGCTGGTGCTAAAAAAGTATTCCACAACGATTCCATATTTCTCCAGGTAAGTTAACAACATGATAAGACTCTATTTTGTATTAAATTTATTCATTTAATTTTTTATAAAATGTTTAATTAGAATAAACAGAAGTTTCATAATTTATAAATAAAAACATTTTGAAAAAATATTGACGAGGTAACGTTACTTCGTTTACGCTACTGTCTCATGAATGGAACTTAAAAGTTACGTAATGGAATTCTAAAGTTAGGTTCACCTGATGGTTCACCTGTCTGCACAGTGTATTTTGAAGTGCGTTACAATTTTCTAATAATTTACATTTTGAATGTATCTACATAATGTTAGCATGTGGGTTGAGTGATATAGCATTGAACAAAAAACACAAAATAAATAAAATGAAAAAACTGTTATTTGACGTATACATATAAGAATTTTTATTTAATTTTTATTAATTTTAAAGGTTCATTCTGAAAGAGTCGAAATGGTGTTGAAGTACTAATATTGTTTGCAATATGAAAAACTATTACTATAGAGGCAACTCTGAAATCGAGTATTAAATCAGCTGGTTCATACAATTTTGATCTAGTAAATATAAAATGTAGTATGGAAGAGTTGATTTTTATTCCTGTGTGTTTTTAGTTCGTCCTGTAATTAAATTTGTGTATATTAACGAGTACTTAGTGCTTAGTGCCCTATTTCAGGTTGTGGTATGCACGTGTAGCCTAATATTACATATCTAATTATTAATGCATTTTGTAAAATAATATATTTTAATTTTTGATTCAAATATGCCGTTGACAGCTGCAGAAAAAACAAAAAGGTACAGAGACAAAAAAAAAACACCAAGAGAAAATCCAAGAACTAACCGAAGAAGATAAAATAGAAAAAAGATGATATTAGAGAGAACAGAAACGAAAACAAAACAGAACAATTGGATTCTCAGCCGTGAAAATCACGTCATAAAGTATCCATAGTTCTCATTCGTTAAAAATTAGATACAGAAAACTTTTTAACAATTGTGAAAAGATTTTAAATACATCTGAACGCTGCCTTAGAGTTATTCAACTTACCAAGTGTTGCTTTTTACGTCACTGTCCTGTTATTGCTGTGATTTATTTGCTAAGATTAATTATTATATCTCAAAGAAATTTGATCTATTTTTTTATAGATATGGTTTATGGTTAATTTTAAATTTTTTATAATTAATCCTTTGTAAAACAAAAACTTACTATCTCTTTTTAGAACGAATAATATATAGTATAGAGTATCCAAAACTAGCGTAAAAAATATTTTTAATCAAAAACTTAATATTTAATTCAATAAGCGTGATTATTCATATTTTTTTGGAAGTTTGATTGTGTTTTCAATGCGTAAATAAAGATCTTAAATAATGAATTTCTTTTAATTCTATTTATAAACTTAATAAAATAATTCTTACCAACGGTTTTATACTTAAATTGCAATTATTTCAGAAGTTTATTTATATTTAATATATTAAGTACTGAGGTCATGAAATTCATACTTTATTTAATAAAGTTACGTATATTTTTAATCGAAATGTAGCATCTCACTTATTCCTATTACGTCACCGACATCTTTTTAGGAAAACGCCCATCAATCAGTCTCGCCACGCAGAGATTGGGCAAATGCATGTTCCACCAAGACCTAGACAAACCTTACTCCATGAACCCGGGCACTCTTTTTAAGTCACCAAACGTATCGAACCCTTTTGTTTTGTCCTACGGCCGGGGTCTTGATTATCCAATAAATGGTTCCCGGGGCGGCGGTTCCCCTGCCCGCCTCCCAAATTGAAATTAAGAAATACATGATAATATTTTGTGCATTTACAAACCTACAAAGCATTTACAAGCCTTCGAACAGATAAAAAAAATTATGCAATTAACGTACTAAAAGAATTACCTTTCTTATCATCATCAGATGCTCCCACTGCGGTGTAGAAGGACACGCGCGTGAGGCCTGCCCCGCTGCTGCTGCAGCACCCAGTTGCGCCACATGCGCACGTTTTGGAAAGCCTGCAGCTTCACGTGCCCACCCCACCGGAGATAAGGACTGCCCGGCCTACAAAGCAGCACTATTGAAGGACCTCTCCACCATTGACTATGGCATCTAACCATACCGAAATAGATGGCGAGGTACTTGCTGTTGATGCATTAAATATATTATATCAAAATGTGAGGGGTATTCGAACAAAGACCGTAAGTGTGCGCAATAATATTTTAATCAATAATTATGACATTATTTGTTTTTCCGAAACATGGCTGAACTCAACAGTATTTAGTGAAGAATTGTTTGATGATAGATATGTAATATTTAGAAGAGATCGTGAGTCAACCAAATCTGTGTCTAAAGAAGGTGGCGGAGTTCTAGCCGCCGTTTCTAAAAAACTTCTTGTGTCAAGAAAAACGGAGTGGGAGAGTGACAATGAAGATTTGTGGCTTGTAATTAAGTCTCGTTCCAACTCGCTCATCTTTATATGCATCCTCTATATTCCTCCTAGTGTAACCGTTGATAATTATTGTAAACATATTGAAAAATTACAGGATCTGTATTTAAAGTTTTCAACTTCCAATTCGCAGTTTATTTTTGTTGGTGATTTTAAATTGCCCGAAATTAAATGGATACCTGACAATTCATTCAAAAATAATGTACTTTCCCCTTCTAATTATAAAAGCATGAAAGCACATAGTCTTGTCAATCTCTCATCAATTTGCAATTTGTATCAATTCAATTATGTACTAAATAGAAATGAAAATTTATTGGATCTTGTTTTTTCAGATAAAGTTAACATTGATATACATATAGCACCAGGCTTAACCAAATTGGATCAATATCACCCTTCATTTGAAATTATAGTGAAACAAAATAAAGATCAATTCTTAGAAATGAATAGAAGCGATTCAAAATATAACTTCAGGAAGGGAAACTTTGATGAATGTCGACAGGATCTATTGTCTGTTAATTGGATAACTCTCTTTAAAAATAAAAATGTGAATAGCATGGTAATCTTATTATATGAAAAATTGTGGGAAATTATTGACAAATACTTTAAAAAATATGGTACTCAAACAAAAAATCAATATCCTGTCTGGTTTAATCAGCAATTGATTGCTCTTCTTAAGAAAAAAAACAAAGTTAGACTTAAGGTAAAAAAACATGGTTATGAGTCAGATTATAGGGAATTCTCTTATTTAAGGAAATTTACAAAAAAAATACAAAGCGAATGTTATAAATCATATATCAACTCTGTCGAAAGTGGTCTGCAAGGTAACATAAAGTTATTCTGGTCGTACTCAAAATCATTACGAAAAAATAACTGTATTCCTAAAGTAATGCATCTTGACGATATTTCCGCGAATGACGGTGAAAACATAGCAAACATATTCTCTAAATATTTTTCATCTGTTTATACCAAGTCGGAATCATCTACTAATGATTCAATGCCAAACATAACTGAACACAATCAAAGCAATTTGGGTAAAATACATATTAGTGCAGATGAAATAAAATGTTTTTTGAGTAAAATAGATCCCAGTAAGGGCCCAGGACCTGATAAAATTCCTCCTTTCTTTGTTAGTTGCTGTGCAGACTCTTTATGTTTACCGCTTTTTATAATTTTTAATGCATCCCTTACCACGGGAACTTTTCCCGATCTGTGGAAAAAAGCACACGTGGTCCCAGTATTAAAATCGGGAGACCCATCTTTAATAAAAAATTATAGGCCAATCAGTATACTATCCTGTTTTGCTAAAGTTTTTGAATCTCTGATATATAAAAGTATTTTTTCACATTTTAAACCCCTTCTCTGCACTAGGCAACATGGGTTTGTTCCTCAAAGATCAATCAACTCAAATCTTTTGGAATTTTGTAATTATGTTTGTAATTCTTTTAATGAAAGATTACAAGTAGATACAATTTATACTGATTTCCAAAAAGCTTTTGATAGAGTTAACCACTCCATCTTACTAAAAAAACTTGAACAAATTGGAATACATGGAGACCTATTACGCTGGGTGAAATCATATTTGTATAACAGAACTCAATTAGTTCTTATTAATGGATACAAATCATCCCCTATAATTGTAACTTCTGGTGTACCACAGGGTTCAAATCTTGGCCCCCTGCTTTTTCTTATATTCATAAATGACCTTGGCTCGAAATTAAACTGTGATTATGCTTTTTTCGCCGATGATCTTAAAATTTTTCGTAAAATTAAGTCTGTTTCCGATCATCAGCTGCTTCAAAATGACCTCGACACACTCAATAACTGGTGTACTGTCAATGATATGCACTTAAATGTTGAAAAATGTTACATTTTAAACTTTACTAGAAATAGAATTATAAAAGATTTTTCTTATGTTATCAATAATATTATTCTCAAAAAAGTTTCTTCAATAAGGGATCTAGGAATCACTCTTGATTCTAAATTCATATTTGATGTACATATTAACAACATTAAGTGCAAATCATTAAAAATGATGGGATTTATTCACAGAATATGTAAACCTTTCAAAGATCCTCAATCAATTCTAACACTTTACAATGCCTTAATTAGAAGTAAACTTGAATATGGAAGCACTATTTGGAATCCACATTACTGTAAATATGAAAACATTGTAGAATCAGTTCAAAAAAAATTACTAAGAATGTTATCCTTCAAATGTGGACTACACGACCATCTCAGATCATACGATGTACGTCGTGATTACTTCAAGATTGATACACTTAAAACTAGAAGGCAATTGACTGATCTAATATGTTTACATAAAATTATTCACGGCCATCTCGATACTAAATTATGTCTTAACAGTATTAAAATTAATGTCCCCAATTCCCATTGTTTAAGACGCCATAACATTTTTCATATTAATATATTTAAAAATAATATCGCCTACTTCAGCCCTCTGACCCAGATGTGTCGACTGTATAACAAGATAGAGTGCGCTGATGTGGATATTTTCATTGATAATTTGTACAGTTTTAAAAAAAAAGTTCTAGCGCTGTTAAAAAGTACTAACTAATTATATTGTGTGAATTGTCCCTCTATGCATGCTTGCGTATTTCATATGTCTTTTACCACTCATTGTAATGTGTTACTTGAGTGACCTTGTATATAATTCTGTATTTTAATTTGTGATGTTTTTGTTTTTCTAATTGTATTTATTTGTATTTAATTGTACGTAATTGTAGATTTTTATAATTGTATAATAACTGAGTTTTATAAGTGGATTGTTCTCATGTAAATGTAAACATCTGTAAAACCCAGTATAAATAAATAAATAAATAAATAAATAAATAAATCATCAATCTTGGATTTACAACCCCTGGTGGGTGTTGGCCTCCTCAAGAGTCTTCCTCCACTCATCTCGGTTTTGTGCCAGCTCTATCCAGTTTAGAAGCTCCAAGGTAGACAGAAATATATTTGAGGACGTTGTCGCTTCATCTTAATCTTGGTCTTCCCAAGTTCCTATACCCTATCGGTCTTGAGTTGAGCATAGACTTTAGTGCTTGATGCTCGGTCATTCTCTCTACTTGACCCAGCAGCCGAAGTCTTCCCAATTTTATAAATTTTGTGACGTTTAGATCCTATAGCCAGAGCGTATAGCCAGAGAAAACTAGAAATATGTCATTTTTAAATCAGTGTTTAGACGTATTGACTCTTTTCCACAAAAAATATAAATTGGTTTCGAAAGATTGTTCTTTATCTAGTAAACGAATGTTTTAAATTTTCAGAAAAAATGTTTATTTTTAGTATAATAAGGTTATACCATAGGTTGTTGGCGATTTGTTGAATTTTTAAAAAAGTACATGTATTATACAACACCCATTTCGAATTATACGGTAAAATAAATCAATACTTTATCTGGTAAACGTATGTTTCAGAATTTTAATTTTAGTTAAAATAAAATCATTAAAAAAATATACGTACATGTGTTTCTTGACGAAAATTGGTTCGTTTGTGTATTTATTTGCGCACTTACAAATTAATATATTTCAGATTTTTTTACATTCTTATTTTGCTTAGACATTATTGAAAAATGATAAATACTTATGATCAAAAAGTAATTACAAAAAGTACATAATTTTAATAGTTTTATCGTCACGCCTTTCATCATTTTTGGATAAAAAATATTTACAAAAAAAATAAAAATACTGAGTTATAATTTTAAAAAGCTGGTATGGAGAATAATTTTGTTTTGAGAATAATTCATTTGTGAGCTAAATATTTCATTAACTTACAACAACCTATATCTTTTTCATCCCTTGGCACAAATATCTCGAGGCACAAACATCAGACTCGACAGCTTTAAAAACTGTGAGGAAAGGGAGGAAAACAATTTAATAAAGTTTGCACGAGAAAGTTTTATTACTGTGCATGTGTATTTATTTGTAGAAAGAATTCCGGAAGTTTGATCGGGAATGTCAATAAAATGTAGAATTTATATGTTGCTAAGGCTCCGCAAATTGCTGTTTATTATGATCAAAACATGGGCCCAACGATGGGCTGAATATCTTTTAGTAAGGCATTTCCTGATCCTTGAAGAAACCCGTCATTTTCGAATGATAAAATCTGCAATTTGAACCCAAACTTTCGGAAATTGACCCTAAACCAGAAATTCTAGCGTTGATTTGTTAAACACATTTGTTTCTTATCTATTTTTTATATGTTGTGGAAAACCCGGAGTGGGCAAGTAAATTTTATTTAATTGATTTGTGTTAGATCATTATTTAAATATTAAAAATAATAAAGAGTATTTTTGTGATGCTTTCCAGAGTGGAAAATACTCTCAATACCGTTCTGATATAAGACCACAATTTTAAGACTTGAAAAGTTGTTTAACACTGTTTGGGAGGCGGGTATGGGTACAGACGCCCCGGGAATGAGTAATTGGATGACTAACACCGCTGCCACTGGTCACATCGAAATAAGATTAACTTATATGTCCCTGACGCATGTACTCGTGGGAGATCCCACGCCATTTTTTATGCTCCGAAAGCGAGAACTTCTGCGTATTAGAATGCGGCAGTAAAAAGAGCAGCTCAGCTTCTTAACGATTCTGCATTGAGCATCGATATTTTCAATGTCACCTACAGAGAGTTTAGTAAATATCTTTTGTCAATTGTCACAACATAGTAAAACTGCTACCATACACTGGTTTTTTAAATATTGTAATCTTCTCATTAATATTTTAGTGTTTAACTGTCTTATGAAAAATCTGAAAAAAAAAATTCATGCCAACATTTTTTTTTTTTTAAATTTGTGTGTTTTACAATAATTATACATCTTTTTTACATGTTGAACAGAATTGTAATATAAATATATAAAAAAAGAGTGTGCTTTAGACCACACGACTGAAGTAAAACTTCACTAACTTATAAAATAACACATGACATTAGGGTAACATACGACATTGGGGTGACATGCGAACTTGGGGTAACCTATGACCTAGGGGCGACCTACGGCCTTGGGGTGACCTACGACCTTGGGGTGACTTATTACCTTGGGGTAACCTATGACCTTGGGATGACCTACGACCTTGGGGTGACCTACGAACTTGGAGTGATTTATGAGCTTGGGTTAGTATGTACGCCTTACCTTAGTTGTGCAGTATGTACGCCTCGCCCAATCACCGTTCGCATCGATCACCGTTCGCATCGATTACGGTTTGCATCACACTTTTCGTAACGTATTCACCAGCTTACCCCCCAAGTCGAGCGTGCGTAAAGAAGTTTTACTTCAATAAAAGCCTTTCCTCACCATAAAGAGACAAGGTTCTTGTGTTTGGTGAGTGAATTAATGCTCAATTATGTTATCATTTGAGTAAGTTAAACGTAATATTGCAACTAATACAATAGATATGTAAGGAAAACTTGAGATATATATCAATAAACAGATTTTAAGATTTAAGAAATATTAATAGTAGTAATGTACTCTTACAGTTGTTTCAGGTAATTTTTTAATTTAATTTGGAATTAACGTTTATTTTCGATAAGTTTTAGTTTTAATGGGAGTTTATTGAAATAATTTATACCTAGATACGGACCGGTATTTTGGATGTGCTTGGTATTAAATTTTGAAATTTTAATATTGTTTTGACATCTTGCTGATATATTTGATTTAAAGTTTGTAATATTTAATATTTTTTATGTATATTGTCTACATGGTTAATATTATTTGTCACACGAGACCGGATCGTTTCTACGACTCGGCTGTGAAGCGATTTGCCTTCGCCTGTGTTTCTTCCCTCTTATAAAATGGGTATCTTGAACACCCATGTTATCGCTTTCCCCTCCATACATTTCATAGCGACACGCGTACAACAGCGTACAACCATTTTCAGAACATTAAAATCGAAAATGATTTTCCAAGAGAGCTGTATATTATAAAAACACCTATATCTGCGATACCTACACGTAATAAATATGAGAGAGTAAGAAAAAATAGTTAAAGTATACTACTTATTCGTTAATATTTTTTAATAATTCGATAAGATTGTACTAAATTTTTATATCGAGGTAAGCACTTAAAAACGTTTCTACATTACATCGAATTTAATTTCTGAAAATATAAATGATTATATTTATGGGACTATTCAGCTCAAAAGGCGCTTTAAAACCGGTGATAATAATTTCTAGGAAAAAAGTCATCATTAAACACCCCTTAGGTGTTTGAAGTGTCGCGAAATTATAAAAGGCGAAATTAATTGTGCCAGAGCAAACCTCCCCAACGACCAACAAACAGGGGTGTTAAATATTGCCCAGCATTCAAATGATTATTTTGCGGTGCAGGAAATTTTATTAGAAAAGTGGAACTCGTACTTCAATACTTGTAGGGTCGGAAACATGGAACATCGAAGGAAAAAGGTCATCATTAACATCAAGTTTCTATACGGATGATTCAGGTTTGAAATGTGGTTCTCCCTTCTTCGTCAGTATACATTATTTTTTTTTGTTTACCGCACAATAGTCCCAACTGCTCCCATCCATCTGGAGCAAGTGTTACATTCCCAATCGCAGGGTATGTTGTGAGGCTGAAGATAGTGGAGAGAGGGGATGAGAAAGAAAAGGTTGGGCAAGTATCTGACTATTCAGATATGGTCACCAGAACTGGTAAACCATTTTAATTATGATTGATGATCTTTCGCCATGGCGATTCTGAGAGAATTTTGAACTCCTGAACATGTCACAAGTAAATTAACTACACATTATTATTTTTCAGGAATTAATTAAAAAAATTGTGCCCGCCAAATTTACACCTGCCACCTCAGAATTCCTAGTCGAGAGTCCCCTTTGACCACGGAGGCCGATTCACATATTTTACGGAATAGTTGGGCACTGGTATGTACATAACTCTGGTTGTTATATATATATAAAACAACCAGAGTTATGTATATTATCAGTATCACCCCGTTTAAAGATCACCTTTGAGTATTGAAATGTAGCTTGAAATATGTTTAGGTAACCTTCTACAATCCCTTTCCCTTACAACCCCTCGGTGTCACAACGTGACCCAGATGGGGATGCTGTAATCCCACTTGCTTCGGCAGTTTGAAATAGTTCTGGATCGATTGTATAAACCTGATCATTGTACCGCGCTCACGAACCATTAATGGGTGATCGGGTTACCTTTATTGAAATATTCGATCGTTAGCACCCGTGTTTTGTGATGGGTAATGGTGTGGCGAGCGACTGTAGATATATGAATTTTATAGTATGGGCATCTCAAAACTTGCACTAGCAACAGACAAATGGAGATTATAGATACCTGTTATCTAAAACAGACTATAATTTACCTTCTGTCTACCTACCTTAAACAAAAGTACCCGATCTAAGATCGGGTGACGAGTACTTAAGTCTCAGGTATGACGGATATTTTTGACTTAAGTTGGCAGGCTCGCATGATTGCCATTCTTTGCTAACTCTGGCATTTTTTTTACCTGTAAAAGTACCCGATCAAAGAGCGGATACTCTTTACTCGATCATTTTCCGGGTTCATGGGTCATGAGCGAACTCCGTCTTGTAAATTATCGATTGATTCAGCCTATGGTGTGGACTCTCCGCATAACAAAAAAGGTACTCAGCTACCCCACACATAATAAGCCTCACATGTGACTTGCCAGTTTTTCTGTCAACAGTATTCTAGATCAACCTTGTACAGTCAGCTTGACTTCATCAAAATGTTAAATGTAGTTGATTCAAGATTTCCAGATTAACAACCCCTTTAAACCCTAATGGGGAGAGAGTGCATTAAGAATTCACCCCTAAAAACTTCCCGGTATTTCCAACGTCTGCTCTTAATTATTGTTACTCCTCTAACGGCAGTAAGACGGAGATGTCTTCCAGAACAATTCTGCCCAAGCTACAGAAGATTTTATTATTTAAGGCTGTGAAAAATCAACCCCCTTTCACAAAAGAATTTAAGGACTGAAATTTGGCATAGGGTGAGTTTTTAATCACTCCATTTAACTACAAAGCTCGGCCGCTTTGCATAGTTGATTAAATCGTGGTAAATTTTTTAAGTGTCACAGTAAATATTAGGAATTTATAAAGTCATTCGTATTTAAGGGCGTAATTTAAAAATTCATTATCTGTTTACTAAATCGCAACATATTTTTCATCACTTTTCAGATATCGTGTTTGACTGTAAAAAATCTTGATGCTTAAATTAGATGAGTTTTTTTTTAAATAAAGCGCTCTGCTTAAAATATCGTTAATAGGTAAACCTAAAAACAATAAAAATAAAAATAAAACTGAATGATTGTTTTCGCTTAAAATAATTTTTATTTGGTATCATGCAAAATAATTTAGTTTCTAAAAAATAATGCATGCTTTTAATCATAGTTAGTGGCAATTTTTGTTAATATTTTTTCTGGATGACGATGACTATTATAATTAATTAATAGAAGTAAAATGTTTTTGTAATCTTAAAATTGGTCGGTAAAAAGAATTGGTTGCCTGTTTCAATGTGACTAACAGAATTAGAATGTACGAATAAAGTGAAATAATATAGGTTAAAGATTTAAACAAGCAGATAACAGGTTAAAAAATACAATTGGAGTATGTTGTGAGACAATCCGTTTAATCATAGGAGACCAAATTTGTTCCAGCTCACGTAGGTCTTCAATTGCTCTGACTCCCTAACTATAATAGTAATAAATATGATCTAAATGATGTTAGAAAGTGAAAGCACCACGCCTTACATCAACATCTAAAAATAACCACAAAAAAATAAAACGTACATCTTTATGAAAACAAAAAGTCTTACATTTTTTTATTCATTATTTTTACATGGAACGACAGAAAAGTGAGGGGACGGCAACGTTTATTATACTTTTATTTTTTTAATAAAACGTATGACTGTTTTTTTTTCATTATCAGTAACTTTGGTTAGAAAAAACGTAAGGTGAGCCATTTTTATGATGGAGCAGGTAGGTAGGTACTTGACTTGTCTTGACCACAACAACAAAACGAGGAAAAAAATTCATCAAAATAATTTCATAAAATTAGTCAGAATAATAACTTCTTAAATTTAATCACAAAAATAACTTCTTATCGTTAGTCGTAAAAGTAACTTCTTAAATTTAGTCTCAAAAATAACTTCATAATTTCAGAAAAATACTACTTATATGTGTATTATATTTAGTAAACCAAACAAAAGCTTCGATTTTGCACTTTTTAGATTCGTACGTTGCGTGGGCTGCTTTGATCTAAGCTATTTCGTCTTTTGAATTCATTCATTTCGGGGGCGGCAAACGAACGCGCGTAATGAGGTGCTAAAAATACCCACGAAAAGTTCTACGTTTTTATCTCAGTCAGCAAGATTACGAAAAGCGTCAACTCAAAAAAGTATTTAAGGCCTGACAGGAAAAAGGGGGAGGTGTTATGAAAATTACTTGCTTTTTTGTGTGTGAAATATTAAAAAGTCGTTAATATAATCACTTTTTGTGACAGAATGGTAAAAACTTTTGCGGATCTACCATCGGTATGTGCAAATTATTGTTTATAAAAAACCAAGCAAAATACAATATGCATATTGAATTTTGTTTCATTTTTACTTTGTTGAACGTGGGATGACATTTTCAAAACGGCGTGAAATATTACAGTGATGAGTTCTGGTCAAATATCGGTATAACAACAAAGAAATTGTTTTTTTGCGATTGCTTTCTCTTTATTATTAGATAATACATTTTATTGTTGATGTATTTTACATGATAATACCGTAAGAATTTTCCCAGATTAGCTAATTAAATAAAAAAAACTTTCATTTTGTAAACGATTGTCAAAAAATATATTCATTCAAATATAAACTGATTTTGTTATTTCTGCACAAACCTGATTACACACCCTACATAAAAAATTCAAAGGAGTTTACGAAGAATGACCTTGATACTCTTTTTAAAACGTAAAATATTTTTTTTATTTTTATTTTTTAACTTTATGAGTAAAATTTCAAACTATAATATTTAATTAAATGAAGACAATATTAGCGAAACTCAATCAAAATCTGGAGACAGAAAAATAATGAGACGCTATCCAGGTTACAAACCAATTCTTAAAATGATTGTTTCCAATAAAAAGGGTAGTTGCCCGTAATATAAAGTTGATAAAGTTGCACCATTTAAAAACAACAGAAATCTTAGACAAACATCAATACTTCCTACTCCAAAATGTAAAAAAAACACTAGGACAGTTAAGTCATAAATATCTCGGAGTAAAATTTTTCAATTCACTTCCTGAAAAAATCAGAACATGAACAGTAATATCAAAAAATTTAAAACTCACCTTAAAAATTATACCGAAAATTTGAACTGAATATTAAAAATAAAACAATTAAACCAATATAATAACACCCCCATACACACAAGCCTTGCTTTTTTATGGGGATAAATCAAATATGTACACATATTATGTAATTAATTATTATATTGAATTTATTGTAAATTATGTATCTTTCTCTGAATAAAAAAAAAAAAACATGGAGAAAAATAATTAGTTGATAATAATGTAATTCTAAAATTTGAAAATATCAGATTGTCAAATATGACGGTTTGACATAAGGTGGCAATAGCTAAATTGGTAAACGCGCTCGTCCCGGTTAGAGGGAGAGGTCTAGGTTCGCGTCCCAGTTGCGACCATTGTCTTTTTTCTGTTTCTCTGTATCTTGTTCTCTTTCATATTGTCGTTAAGATTATTATTGTAAACTTATTCTAATATAAAATATTTGTATTTATATTTATATGGTGGTAATAACCTTCAAAAAAGTGTAAAAAGAAAGTTTTTCTTGTAAAAAAAATAAAATTAAAGTATTATTATTTCAGCCATTGAAAGCTGCAAAAATTGACCCACAAATGTCATAGAATGTTCATTTGCAAACATTCAGAAAAGCTACGATGATCAAATAAAAGTAATTCCCCCAGATTTATATTGGCGCAAGCGATTTTGAGCTTCTATTTCATTTAATTTCTTTATGCATAATGTTTAAAATCGCATTTAAAAACAAAAAAGAGGCCAAAGGCATATTAAATTAATTACCCTTAATACATTTTATGGGATATATTTTATATTTTATTATTTTATCACTTTTTTAAAAACTTTTGAAAGTTATAGAAACCCATCAACAAACATGCACAAAATACGTTTTTGGTTCGCTTAACGATAGTAAAATTATAGTTAGACACACTATTTATACTACGTATACAGTGGTGTCCTACGAAGTACTACCACGGTGTGAATAATTATTTGGACATCTTTACCGTACCTAGAACCGCTACTTTTAAGGTGACCTTCTCGGAGAATTTGAAATTTTGCCAAATTACTAAGTAACTAAGCCTGGCTACCCTCGTCTGTTTGGGACGCGTCTGCATCATTTTTCACCATTTAAATAGATGTTTTTTCTAGGCAAAGACGGTGACGATAGAAGAGATAGTAATAAATTTTCAAGCGCTGATGTAGGTGCTTACTTTCTACAGTGCAAAAAAATGGAGGATTTTCCGGCATTTTTTTAATTTGGAGTGTTTAATCGTGTAGACCGGATAGACGGGAAAAGATTTGTCAAGACGGTATAATTCTGGTTCGTTTGTGTATGGTAGAATATGTAGGTGATGTCTCTGAAGGATATGGCACGATGAATTGGATCATAAGTAAAGTTAAGTCGTGCCACGCCAATAATAATATTAATAATGATTGGAACATTTCCGTAGCTCGGGAAAATGTATCTTAAGGGTGGTCTACAATTTAATTTATATAATCAACAACTTATCTACAGCTTATCACCAAGTAAAACTAATATATTGTAGCTAAGATTTATAATTTATTAGTGACTTACAACTATGAAAGACTTACGGCTAGCAAATAACTACAGAGACACGCTTAACTACTCGTAGTAACTAGTGACTGACGTACGTAAACAAGTACGGTTTTTAAATAATGCTACACGAATTACAGACTTACAACTATCTTTTCAATTTACGAAAAATATTATGACTCTTTCCCGTGAGTGGTAAAAATTTTTTTTTGATTAAAAAAATTAGTTCCAATAAATAAATTACAACATCTAGGGTAGGTAATATAAAATAAAAATACAAGGACGCATGGTTACGCCAATACACATACCTACACATACACATACCTACATAGCATACATACTGTTACTGCTTGGGATTGGTATTAATATTGTTGCAAATCCTATCCTACCTTGCTCCAAATCCGCACCTTTTAACTACCTTCACCACGTGCACCAGTCTGCAATTAACCGCCCGCGCCGCAACATACATACCATATAGCCACTGTGCTCCCGCTACCTGTAAATCGACATTAACATAATTCCGCCGTGTTATATTTATAAATAAACGAAACGCACGCCTATTGCTGTTTCTGTGCCTATTGGATGGGGAGAAAGCAGACAAAATTGCCAGCATACAAGTTCTTTATCCTGTTCGGTGAGTCCTTTCCTTTCTATGAAGCATATGTTTTTTTCTCATTTCAAGCAGTAACAGTAACACAAAAATCAAGGTCCTTCATCAGTCAATCTTCACACATATCAAATCCACTCTACACACACTATCTCATTCAACATATAAAAAATCATATTATAATAAGTTAACAATAATAATCAAAACGAAAATATGAAAGAGAACAAGACACAGAAAAACAGAAAAAGACAATGGTCGCCACTGGGACTCGAACCCAGACCTCTCCGTCTAACCGGGACGAGTGCGATAACCAATTTCGCTATTGCCACCTTCTGTCAAAACCTCATAATTGTCAATCTCATATTTTCAAATTTTAGAATAACAATATTATCAACTAATTATTTTTCTCCATATTACGGGCAACTTCCCTTTTTATTGGAAACAATCATTCTAAGAATTGGTTTGTGACCTGGATAGCGTCTCGGATAGATATATCAGAATTTATTTATATGGAACAATTGACTTTTATGAAAGTCTAAATGAATATTCAATTTTTATAAGAAAAACTTTCTTTTTATACTTTTTTGAAGGTTATTCCCATCAATGAAATATATCATGTTATAATAAGGTAACAATAATAATCTAAACGAAAATATGAAAGAGAACAAGACACAGAAAAATAGAAAAAAACAATGGTCGCAACTGGGACTCAAACCCAGACCTCTCCGTCTAACCGGGACGAGTGCGTTAACCAATTTCCCTTCTGTCAAAACGTCATAATTGTCAATCTCATATTTTCAAATTTTAGAATTACATTATTATCAACTAATTATTTTTCTCCATATAACGGGCAACTACCCTTTTTATTGGAAACAATCATTCTAAGAATTGGTTTGTGACCTGAATAGCGTCTCGGATAAATATATCCGAATTTATTTTTATGGAACAATTGACTTTTATGAAAGTCTAAATGAATATTCAATTTTTATAAGAAAAACTTTCTTTTTATACTTTTTTTAAGGTTATTCCCATCAATGAAATAAATCATATTATAATAAGTTAACAATTATAATCTAAACGAAAATATGAAAGAGAACAAGACACAGAAAAACAGAAAAAGTCAATGGTCGCAACTTCAAAAAAGTATAAAAATAATTGAATATTCATTTAGACTTTCATAAAAGTCAATTGTTCCATATAAATAAATTCTGATATATCTATCCGAGACGCTATCCAGGACACAAACCAATTCTTAGAATGATTGTTTCCAATAAAAAAGGTAGTTGCCCGTAATGTGGAGAAAAATAAATAGTTGATAATAATGTAATTCTAAAATTTGAAAATATGAGATTGACAATTATGAAGTTTTGACAGAAGGTGGCAATAGCGAAATTGCTTAACGCACTCGTCCCGGTTAGACGGAGAGGTCTGGGTTCGAGTCCCAGTTGCGACCATTGTCTTTTTCTGTTTTTCTGTGTCTTGGTCTCTTTCTTATTTTCGTTTAGATTATTATTGTTAACTTATTTTAATATGATATATTTCACTGATGGGAATAAGCTTCAAAAAAGTATAAAAAGAATGTTTTTCTTATAAAAATTACATATAAAAAAAGTTAATAAAAAAATCCTAAAATAAACTTTATTTATTGTAATAATTTTTAACCTTACTCTAAGATTAAACATTTTACAATTGTGTGTTAAATATTTTCCAAAATGATGACTGCTAAAACTTAATAGAAATATATGATTACTTCAGTGAATTTTAAATTAATATATCTAGGGGCCAATATGATTTTGTAAGAACGGAACTTTGGCTAGAATGATTTGATTCCTTTATGAATTGTTTGAACAGGTTTAACCCTAGAAGGGTACGGTCAAATTGTAGGCGCTTATAGGCACCGATGAGTAAATTTTACTCACTTCAGAATTTTTACATTTGTACATGTTTAATGAAAAAAATTGAAAGCCAGCATATAATTTAAGTATAATTTTTATTATAATATATAAAATATAATATAAGTATAATTTTTATTATAATATATAAAATAAGCAAAAATAATCCTTTTTTATTGCTTTTGACGAATATGAATACATAAAAATTGTTTTTCAAGCACAGTTAGGGCACTTTTTTAGTGAATGTTCACTGCAAATATGAGTAAATATGACTCACACAAATTAGTACGTAAAAAGTACCGATAAGTAAATTTTACTCACTAACTTTTATTAAATTGTCCACAAGCGATAAATCAAACAACACCATTCAATACTTGCGGCAGCCGACTAATGACAGAGTGGGCGAAGCACTGCTGGTGGCTTGACTTTCAGTGTGGCCAACCTGCTGATTTACTAACAAATCTATTCCTTATGTGAGTAAATTTTACTCACGGTACCCTTCTAGGGTTAAATAAATTTTTAGCTCTAGGTCTGTCTTAGATACAAAATATCACTTTATTGGAACAATTGTTTGGAGGGTTAGGTTTTGTTTATGTGGTACTCGTGCATAATCTTGATACCTCATTGATTTTTGTACAATTTCCGTGGGATTTTTATGATTATGCAGGAAACGCCAAACCAAATAATTCCAGTATATTATATTGATCCGTACAAAATCGTTTATCTACAGATTTTACGATATTTCTTTTGTTTATTTACATCACCTTTCAATTAGTGACGATTTAAAAAAATATTTTTTAAGCATTATGCCATGTTGCCAACCTTATTCTTTAGCCAACGTTTCGGACAGCATTACAGTGTCCATTATCAGGGAAGATACAAAATCTTTCACATTAAACATCTCCGATTGATTATATTTTTTGACTGGCTACACATCTACCCTAATGACATTTTATACACTGTAATGCTCTAAGAAACGTTGGCTAACCACTGGTGCGACAGTGCAATTTAAACCATTTTTTCCGATTACTCAAGATTTTTGGTAATCGTTTTTAATACTTTCCGTCCACATTGAAAATTGTACCTCCAAATTTTAATATGGAGACATAGAAACTGATTACAGTTCTTTATAACCAATGAATTCACCTGTCTTTTGTCGATTTTCATATATTCGTAGAATTTATTAAAAAAAATTATAAAATCGTAAACTTCTACTTAATTACTTAAAATAAGGTGAAAATTTGCAGCAAGGCAATCCAAGGTATTTTAAATGGTGCTATATTGTGATAAAAAGTGCTATAGTGGCTAAAAAAGGGTAGCGGAAGATGGCATAACATCCAAAAAATAAAACACCATGATACTTTTGGCCGTAAAAATCTCAAATCATAATGCGTAATGTATATTAATTGATCATTATTAAATTTATTTTAAATAAATACTTGCAACAATGAATGTGTGAGAGAGAATGAACTGAGGGATTTGTATACAGAGAAGATAGAACTGCAATTAAAATTTAAATGACAGAATCTTAGTAAAAATTTACGCACCATTTAATCTCTTTTAAATTTAGGTAATTGGTACGACCGCTTTTCTGTAGAGTTGCTTAAGAAAAACCGGTAAGGACTATTACCACGACGGTTTCATGGTAATAGTCCATACCGTAAAATAACGGTTTCTTATGGTAAATGAATATGGTGAAGTCATTTTCCGTAAGAAAGTGTTCAGTATGAAAGTCCATAACGTAAAATAACGGTTTCTTATGGTAAATGACTATGGTGAAGTCATTTTCCGTAAGAAAGTGTTTTTATATGGTGAGGTAATTTACTACGGAAAGCTAAAGTAAAGTAAGTAAAGTTATTCACCATAAAAATCTGTTCTTATAGAGTAAGGTCATAATATGGGAAACTGTCTTTTTGCACACGGATAATATATAAACAATCGAATTCACGAAAAGAACTCAGTAAATATTTCACTTGCTAATGTTCCAAATAATTAAATCCCGAAAAAATGCTCCCCATACAACCTAATGAGGAAAACATAAACGCATCTAACAATGTTAAATACTTGGGGCCCATCATTTCTGAAGACCTCTTGGATGATGGCGATATTGTACGACAGAGAAGAATCAGTGTAGGTACTTAACGTGACCATGTATTATTTCTCCCAAACCGGGACACTGAAAAAAATGTAGATACTTAATAATAATAATAAATTTGAACAACTTATATAGCGCTGTTTTCGCGGAAAATCGCCTCAAGTGCGTTGTACAAAGGAATCTAGATTACAATTCATCTTGAAGCTACCAATCGTGTGGACTATTAGAATTTTAGACATTTGTTCAAAAAGTAAACAGATTTTTTTTATTAACAGAAAATTTAAATGATATAAAGCAATACTTTTCAGTAAAAATATTTTTGACTAAAATTAGAATGGATTTTTCGAGTGAATTTACTTTATATAGGTAGGAGGCTAGATTCCAATTCGTCTTAGCTACCAAGCGCATGGATTATTGAATTTCTATCCCCTGAATAAATTAAATATAATCGGCCTTACTAAGAAACCCCGTGAAAATTTTATTCAATTGACAAACGGCCGCGCATGTGAAAACATTACTAATTAAAAAATTGTTCTTGGAAAAAAAATACACTGTTTACACAGCCTGGGGGGATAGTTTATCTCTGTTTTAGTAATGATGTCTGAACGAAATTTGGATTTTTCCAAAGTATTTTGAATTTTCTATATATTTCTTACAAAAACATTTTTGACGATAGTGTAAAGAAATATTTTAAAAATTAAAATTTATAAAATACAGACCTTTTATATAATGAATTTGAAATGAAACTATCACCTCACTTTTTCCTCGTGCATACAATAAAAAAATTATAAAAAATTTCAAAGTTTTTTTTTTATTACCAAAAAAATAACCTAAAAACATCTCTGACATTTCAACACATTTCTTGCACCACTAAAGATGTTAATTTATTTGATAAGTTTACCAACACATGAATTAGATATTAATATTTACAAAAACACCACTTTTATGAAATTTTCATAAAATAAATATCATTAAATGTAAATATGATTTTTTATGTATTATATAAAAAAGTTTTTGATATTTCAACTTTGAAAGTACAATTATTGTTATTATAACTTCACTAAAACTTATGAAAAACCATAAAAACACGGTAAATATATCAATTATATGAAAATAAGAGTGAATTAGTCATATTAATAAAAATTACGATCACTTTTGTAATATTACGAAACACATCGCCATACCCAAAAAATCTTTAGCGGCTTAAAATATGTTTTCGTTGTGAACAGCGAATGCGCCGGCGCCTCCATCTAGCGGCCATGAATGAAAACATTGAAAACAACAATTAAGTATGAACATTACTAAAAATTGCACTGTTGCCAGATTTTAAAACTTGTTTTAGAATGAAATTCGTTATTAGTAGTATTTTGTGTTTTAGTGTAAATTTGTTTTACTGATGTTGCTGCAAAAACAAGAGTTATCGGTCGGGCTGTAGTTTTTTTTTGTAAGGCTGAATATGTTTTTAGTAGCCTCACACTTTAATGCAATACAATTGACAAGCTATAAATGTTTTTTCGTGTCATATTAGGGTTAGCTATTTTAAATATTAATGTATTTCAAGATTACCAGTATTTTTGTATGTGTGCATAGTGGTTTCTTTAAGAAAACGGGAGATTTTGGCATCCCGTAGTTGTGTTCGGGGACACCGGGACACGCTGCCTGAAAACGGGACTGTCCCGATGAAAACGGAATGTCTGGTCACATTACCCATACCAACCGTACTATATTGCTATACATTTTTATTAAAAAACAAATTATTTTGTTTGGACGGTTACTTTGGCCTGAAATGTACCTAAAATTTCGTAAATTTTTGAAATAATTTATTAAATCCATACTCCTTCAATGAATACACTTTTTTTTCAAATGAGTAAGAAAGAATTTTCATACGTATTCAAATAAGCCAACAAGAAACCTTTCAGACATTTGAAAATGCGATGTCTTACCTCAACATCATTTTTGGCCACGTCTGGGCATGATTTTCTGTTGTTTTGGCTTGGAAAAACAAGACAAAATAAAAAAACACACATCTTTTTGCACTTTCGATGCTTGAATTTCAACGTTTATTAATTTTGTTTATTTATGCATACAAGTAAAAATAATTTTAATATTCAAATCCATTATGAAGTTTGATTTTGAGGAATTAATGATTGATGAGAACATTATATTTCAGCAATCTTGCAATTACTGCGAAATTTTTGTTAACGTATTTTTTTGAATGTGAGTACCTTACAAGAGTCCTAGCTGCTCCCGTCTTGAGTCTGGAGGGGAAGGAGATAGGGAAGAGGAAGGTAGAGAAGTACTTGACTTTTCTGAGCTGGTTACCAAATACGGCTAAAGCCATTTCAAGCAAAGTTTCAATTCTGAATGGTCGTCTTGCACCAGGTGGAACGTGCCGCAAATATAACATTAATAGTTTTTTAATTCATTCATTGTGAAATAACATACATTAATTAATTGATTGTTTGGAAACCACGACCTTCGGATTGCTAGTGGAGAGCCTTACCCCTCGACCACGGAGGACCACATATCAATAAATCCGCTGAACAGTTCACACATTTATGTAGGTATATCCTTGTAAAGCATTACTGAGAAATAGTTTTATTGCCTTGCTTAAGTCTAGATACTATTTTTATTAGCAAAAGGGATAAGCTAAGATATCTAACTTGCGCCTTTTGTGTTTTTGAATTATTTTAAGTATCATCTTAGTATATAGCGCCCTTGAAGGTCTAATAATTGTTTTTTTGCCGAGAGATCAAAATCATTGTTTTTTTTTTCATATAAGTCTGCAATTAATTGAACAAGAATCGAAACCGAAGTTTAAGCGGAAACTGATTCGGAACTAAAACTAGCTTTGAAGCAAAAATTGTATCGATGAACCTAAGAAAGAGTTGAAGCAGGACTAAATCAAAAAAGAAAGAATTGGAGTGGAAAATTGAGTAAATTTGGAGCAATAATCGAAGTAAAAATTACTGCAAAAAAATGAAGTAGGATTCGAGGTAAGAACTGAAACTACGCGTAGAATTAAATAAAGAATGCAAAATTTGAAATAAAAATTGAGAAAAGAAATAAAGCAAAAACTAAAGCAAGAACAAAAGCATGATGATTTTTGTTACAAAATGTTAATTTCGAAGATTTATATTTTTATTTTTTTCGATTATACATTCAGTATCTTATATTATCTCTTATTTCATGTACAAAAAAGTCCAATTATACATATTTTTTTAATTGCCATGGTCAAGAATAGAACCCCGATCGATGTTCGTGAGGCAACTAGGTATGCTGATCATTTGGAATGCTGACGGTATGGTATGCTGGGTATATTAACTAGGTATGCTGACGGTATGATATGCTGGGTATACCGACTAGGTATGCTGACGGTATGGTATGCTGGGTATTCCAACTAGGTATGCTGACGGTATGGGAGGCAGGTATGGCTATCGCCGCCCCGGGGACCATTTATTGGAACACCAACACTACTGCCATAGGTCACTGTAAGTGGTTCGTTACTTTTAATGACTTAGCAGGGGAGCCCGGTTTCATGTGGTGAGGTTTGTCCCGATCTTAGCGGCTGATGCGTCTGCCCACCAACTGCATGGTTAAGGTACTCCTGACCCCCGGATTCCTAACTACTCCTCACACCTTTTTCCTTTCCATAACATTCTTTCCTTCGTTTCCTAAATTGACCTTTCGCACAGCACCTCCAAAGATGACATAGGCCATGAAAGGAATTATTTTCAGGGCCTCCTGTCTGGAGCCTATGTAAAAAAAACGTAGAACGGACATATGACTGAAATCACTATCACTTGATTTTTTGGGAATGTTATGAAGCTGATGTTAAATGGGGAGGGGTAAGAGATGGGGAAAAGGAAGTTGGGGAAGTATCTGGCTATTCAGATTTGGTCACCAAACATTGCTAAAGCCATTTCAAACAACGTTTCAATTCTGAATGGTGATCTTACACTAGGGCAATGGTGAAAGTATCTTCCACTCTGGAAATTGCCGCAAATACACTTTATATTATTTTTAAATTAATTAATTGTGAAATAGCACAAATAAATGCATTTTTTTTGCATACGCCGCGCCGGTTTCAAACCCGCTACCGTCGAATTGTGAATCGAGAGTCTTACCCCTCGACCGTGGAGGTCATTATTATTAGGATGTACTGATAATAATTTAACACTATCCCCTATGTAGGCGGTATTAGTTTGGCAGAGGCGCGACTGAATAGATTAGACACGAGACAGCCGCAGAGTTAAGGTAAGGAAAGCAAACAATTTTAAAGTCGTTAAGTTAAAAGGCAGAGAACGGGATTGATCGGATCATCTATCAACGTCTGGACAGCCGTACGCACTGCACAGGGTCTGTGAATATTCAATGGTTTGCTTTCCTGGTAGATTTCAATTTTTAAATTCATTATTATAAAAAAAAATTACAAAATTGTTCAGTATAGTCAATGACATTCTATATAATTTATAGACGCGTGGTAGAAATCTTAAATATGGTAACCAAAGACAAGGCAATATTGTATTTGTATAAGATTTCGTTGTTTTAGTACTCTACCGCCGCACATATTTATTTTTATTTTTATTATAATCTTTATTTATTAAGTAACGTAGGTGATTTTGCTTTGCCTGTCTCACTAGGAATTCCTGTGTTGAGAGCAGGCGCAGTAGTAGTTTAACACAAAATTAGGAAAAGATAAGATAAGATAAGATAACAATATTATTTACATTTAAAGAAGTATAAGGATAATCAGCATCATACCAATGGGAAAGTATGCATTAGGAGGATCTAAAAATATTGTTAATATATTATCTATCTTTGCTAGTGATCCAATACTTGGTGTCTGCTTTGTATTTTACGTAATTAGTGTGCTGTCAATGGAAGTGTATTATAAAGTTTTGTAGCAAAGTACCTACCTGAATTGAATTAAAAAAGTGCCAGAATGCCCTTGTGGGTTTGACAATATTTCTATTACACGGAAAACACCAGTAAAAGCCAAATAATAACATTTCATTCGTAAATACACACAAATTATTTATTATTGTAAAAAACAATTATTTTAATTATTTTTGGAAGATTTTTAGCGCCATTCGTGAAAGAGAGTGCAAACAATTAAATATAAGAAGAATAACCTATGTCCGAAGGTCGTCTATTGAAGCATTCCATATTCGTCATAGTGTAGGCAAGTAAGCATATCTTGTCGTCTCAGTTACACCCATGATGTAAAGTATAGTTTTCGGCGCAAATGAAATCGCTGTCCGCTCCTACATCTATAACGTTCATCTACACATATTCTCTGAATGTCTATCTTTATCATAAGTGAATAACTTTTCAATTGAGAATTTACTGAAAACCAAAGAGTGTTTCGTACTTGCCACATTCTATCTTGAGTTTGATAGTCAATGGCGAGTCTAGATTTAATATATAAAATTATTGATTTCAGTGTGCTTTTAAATACATTTGAAAAGAAGATTTACATAAATATGAACAATGGGTCAATCAACTACACCAGTAGCAAAAGAGCTTTTATTGACGGTAAATATGTCGATATCCTGTCGAATTAATTCTGTTCAACATTCAACAGCAACATTTTTGAGAAAAATAATTTCGTTCAGGGCCTATACCATCTACAGGGATGCTGTTTGGACAGTATTTTTAAGGAAGGGAAGGAGGGGAAGTTTTGGGAAGAAAAATGGTACATGGAGTGGGTAGGAACCTAGGGGTGCATGCAACTAAAGTTCGAGAGATTCCAGCCGGAGAGTTCATTTCGTCCTTCCAAACCGATCTCTCCCGATTCGGTGCACCACTCAGCTTGTGGACATGCGCATCCCCGCTAAGACCTGGATACGCCCCACGTAATGAACCCAGACACTCTTGCTAAGACACCAAACGAAGCGATTCACTTGGGGTGATGGAGATCTTTTGACTTCTCCAGCCGGACTATGTTGACCCATCGCCTTGCACCAAAGTGGGAGCGATGAATTCGTACGTCTGTCACTCCTGGTCATATTGACCCCAGATTCTTACCCACCCGTCATAACCTTTTCCTTCCGAGAACTTCCACCCCTTTCTTTCAGTAAAATGATGATTTTTTTCCTCATGGTATGTGTGGAGCCAAAAATAATAAAAAAATCGGAAAAAAAATACCTTAAATTTTATAGAACTTGCAAAAAGCGTAATAAGTAAGAATAAGAAAGGGACGATTAGATGGTTTGCGCATGTAGAGCGAATGAACAAGAAAAGGTGTAAGGAGAATAAATGACGCAAACGTGAATGGTAGAAGAAGTCGGGGAAGCCCGAGGAAGACATGGCACGACCAAGTGAATCAGATACTTGAGCCAGGCCATGTGAAGAGTCTGAATAATAGAAGAGCATGTATAAGACGATGCATGAATGTGAAAGAGGCAAGAAGTGTGTGCCAAGATCAAGTTGTTTGGCGATATGTCCTCTCTGCCTATTATTATTATTATTATTGGATGATTTTTATAGCGCCATTTTCGTGAGAAAATCACCTCAAGGGCGCTTTATAAATTCATTTATACATTTAATCTATACCTATATACTACAAGTGGCTTATATTATAACTAAGATTGACAACTAATGACTTACAACTAAGACTTCTATGAATAGTGATTTAGAACTATACTTATTTTTATAACCGAGTTTGTACATGTAATTGCAAGCCATAATACAATACGAAACGAACAGAGCAGTATTGTTACTGCTCTATTCGTATTATGACCTGCAACTCTCTTAAAATTAGTTATTTACGACTAACATACCCCTGTGGAGAAACGGCGTGATGGTTAGTTAGTTAAGAAAGAAAACAAAAGCACGTACTGCGATTAACGATATTTTCCCAACAATTTCAACTAATTGACAAAATGTGTAAACATTTTTTATTTACATTGAAATTGACTACTTATTATCAATCGATTCGAAATCACTTTTAAACACCCTGTGATGTCGTCACGTATTTCATCACCCATGGCTCGACATAACTACATTAAAGCCATCTCGCGAACACCCAGTGAATCAACAGCACAGACTGAACACGGAACACGCTGTAGCACACACGCTGAACTACACGCATCACATTTCATTATACCCGTGTTCTATTTAGGATGGGGTTAGCAACGATGAAATATCGCTAGAAGTCTTTGATCGAATACTTTTCCCATACCAATGACGTATGTTTCGATAGGTTTCGTGACGTTTTTTAGTGATTTATGTTGTGTTTAGTGCAGTCATGAGGTTATTATTTATGAATACTACATACATGTTTATTTATGTTTGCTTCTTTGTGGAAGATATTTCTGAAATACAAAGAGTTTTTTTACGTAATCGATATTGCCTCGGACATCTATGCAGTCATTCGTAAAAAATCGTGGCATGTCACAAACTCAAAATCGGTCTTTTCCTTCTAATGACATTGTAATTATAAATTCTTCATTTTGTTTTATTCCAAACCAAACAAAAAAAATCTTCCCATGTCACAACGGGTCATAATGCTGAATAACCACCCAATCTCTCAAACCTGAGCCTAACCGTCCAATATCTGCTGATTTCTTATTTTTTAAGTTTTAAAAATCATTAAATATAGGTATCATCGGAGACCATTATTTTTCACTAAATCAGTTAAATTAAGTAAAGAGTGTCCCTTAACACACAAGACAAATATAAATTTGAGAATGCAGATGTGTAATTAAAAGTTATATTATCTTATTATTTTTACTCATGAAAAATGCAGTAAAAATAGTTTTACATTTAAAAATATTAACACCATTAATAACGTCATTTTTTAAACGCCGATTCTACGAAATAACAATCATATTAGCGACTTATCCATAAACCTTTGACAAATTTATCGCTTAAATATTAATTTTCCATCGCGCAAATTTATCGTGGCATGGTTTAATTTATTAAAAGTCTCATTTGTAGGATCAAAAGTAGCAAGTAACAACCCACCTCCCGCGGTATCCATTAGCCAGATTGCCGGGGCGATACTTTCAGGTTACAATGAGAACCCCACATTAAAGTAAGTAGGTACCTTAAAATATTTAAATTTCACTTATCTAAATGACAACCCTCGGTTTGGCGGGAGGTAGGGTAAGTGCTGTGGAAATGGGTGAATTTTACATATGTGGAAAAACTTGGAAATTCATTTGTCTTAATTTTCGAAAGAATTTTATTTTTTCCTTTTACATAGTTCCACAAGGGGAAAAAATCCCTAAGGGCCTAAGTCATCTTTGTGGATGCCTTGTGGAGGGTCTTTTTAGGGAAAGGAAGAGGAGGAATTTCTATAAAGGAAAAAGGTATGAAGGGTGGGTAGGTATCTAGGGGTCAATGTGTCCAGGAAGGACGGACGTATGAATCCATCTCTCCCACTTCGGTGCAAGGCGATGGGTTGAAAGAGTCTGGCTGGAGAGATCTAGGATAGATACCAGTCTCTCCCGATTAGTCCCGCCGCGCAGTAGGTGGGCAAATGCATCTTGCAGCGAATTGAACTACACACCAAAAGCGGCTGGTTGCACAGTGTGTTCATGTGCAGCACTGATAAATTATATCGTCTTAAATTACTTTATAATATCTTACCATAAAATTTAAATCTATGTTTATCAGGGAGAACGACTTCTCAAAGTTCCGTGTGCAGACCGATTGCAAGCGGAACGAATTATGTTTTTGTATCCAATATCTCAAACATCGCTGACGGGTCACGCCGGCTATATCCGCGTCTGTCATACGGACGGCTGCGCGGCCTTTATCATACAAAACTTCAATTTGGATTTATTATAACCAAACTGAATAATTATTTTGTTAATCGAAACGTAGCAAATACCTACATTTTACATATGTTTTATATTTTTTTTATTGATTTGTGTTTTAAATTATAAATTTAAGCAACATGCATCGCTTGTTGTGGTGTTAGCAAAATATTTTATAGTAGTATCAAGTTATTCGTAACCCCTCTCTTTTTTTAAAACAAAGATGAATCAGAACAACATTCAGAAAAAAAAAGGTAACGTTCGCAACTGGGAATCGTTAGGATTTATAAGTGATATCGTATTGTTTAATGATAAGATACTTATTTATATTTATTTCAAATTTGATAGTAGTGCTGTTATTAAGTTTTGCATGCATTTAAGTTTCTAGTATATTGTGACAGCTGTTTCATATTTCCTTCTTATTATAAAAATAATAATATTTGGATGATTGACATAGCGCTATTTTTTGTTGTTGTTGTGAAAAACCCCCTCAAGGGCGCTGGCAAATAGCTAATCATTTATCCTTAAACGTTTTCTAATGATGTGAAAATGTGTTAATTTTATATATGTTCGCTGTTTATATTTTCTTTCCCACATGCTTTAATTTGTGTTTTTTCATTTCTGTTGTATTAGTTTTTCTTTTTTCTAACACTTTATTTTTTCTTTAACGTTTTAATCTGTGTTTATATATTATATTTTTTTGACGAAACTTCACTGGTTAATGCACCCATGTAATATGTAATTACCTTATATTATGTACAATTGTTTGTTTCCCTAATAAACAAAAACAAAAAAAAACAAATGTTGTTAGTATGATTTTATGTATCCCGCCCTTATTTTAATTTGTATAAGGCGGTACACAATCCTAATAATTTTTGTTTGCTCAAAACTCACTTTTTGATCATTTCCGGCGAATTCGTAACTTTATTAACTCTTTTATTCAGATGTTGTCCTGGGGATGTAAGTTCTTTTAAGATTAATAAAAACAATACCTTACCATAAATATATTTTACGTACAACGCCTTTAAAAATTTGTAATACGTTTTACAACTAAATTTAGCGGTAAGCACCAGATTTTATTATTCTAGACGATAAATTAATAACTTCGGCAGTGCGACATCATCCCACATTTTCAATATTTGTAACACATTCTTCAGAATTAATTAAATTGAACGCATGAAAAGGTCTAATCTCCATGCCTGCTGGGGTGAATTCCACCGTACGTTCATCCAGTACGCCGTGTAGCGGGCGCATATTTGTTTACACGCTTTCTTCACTTACGTCGTTAAGATTCCCACATTATTTGTCTTCTTCTTCTTTTCTTTGATAGGGCAAATTCGAAAGTGGGTCCGTGCAATACACGGGTCGCGAGACTCTATTTGTATACACGGCTTCTTTACTTACGACGTTAAGATTCTGAATATATTTTAGGGTATATTGTCATCTTAATCTAAAGGGGTAGCGCAAGATTGCATAATGCCCCAAAAATAAATCTGACATTATATTATGCTAACGTCTGTACGTTTGAAATTTAATAATCCGACTACGAATATAACTCTTACGCCGCGCCTTATGTAAAACCGTTTCCGTAAGTAGACTTTGTTACAAATCTACTTTTGTAATAGAATTGAATTAAAACAATGCCAAAAGATGACGCCATATTTCCCATCACTACTTGTAATAGACAACATCCAAATTCTAGCTCATTTTGGAATTCAAAGATTGGATTTAAACAAATGAGTGTGATTCGACAATAAAAAAGCACCTTTAACAAACTGTCTTTCAAATCACATTTAAACTTTTAAATTCTATCAACGATTTCATCTAAGTTTTTAAGTACACTCGACCTCTAAATATGTATTTTAGTTCAGTTACAACCAAACGAATAAATAATTAAGAATTTGTTTTAAATACACCAACCATTTTGAATCTGAAATATGGTTAATAAAAGTTTATAATTCATACTTTCATGAATCTGACTGAAAATATGCTTGTGGTTTAATCATTTTATTATTTAAAGATAAGGGATTTAATGTTGAGCATAATTTAATTTCATGCGGCCATATTTTCCCCCAATTTATTTATTATCTCAATCTTTCCATCCCTTATAAGGTGTTAAGGCCACATTAAACGCGGGTGTTCCCCACCCCTACGTAGACAGATACGAAACATTCAGAATACCTGTTAAGTCCTAGATTCTTATCCAAATTTTAAGGATTCCTTATCCAATATATACGCAAAGGTAAATCTTTTCAATTCTAAGGAAGCCATTTGGATGTAAAACAGGCTGTGGAAAATCTGATACACCTCGTGATAGCGATATGAAACTTTTGGCACGCGAACCATCATTTGAGTATCCAGGTGGATGATGGGAAACCTTTGGTATGCGAATCATCGTTCGAGTAACCAGGTGGGTGATGGGAAACTTTTGGCACGCGAACCATCATTTGAATATGCAGGTGGATGATTGGAAACTTTTGGCACGCGAATCATCATTTGAATATCCAGTTGGGTGATGGGAAACCTTTGGCACGCAAACCTAACCGAGTAACTGATGGGAAACTTTTGGCACGCGAACCATCGTTTGAGTATCCAGGTGGATGATGGGAAACTTTTAGCACGCGAAACATCATTTGAATATGCAGGTGGATGATGGGAAACTTTTGGCACGCGAATCATCATTTGAATATCCAGGTGGGTGATGGGAAACCTTTGGTATGCGAATCATCGTTCGAGTAACCAGGTGGGTGATGGGAAACTTTTGGCACGCGAACCATCATTTGAATATGCAGGTGGATGATGGGAAACTTTTAGAACGTGAAACATCATTTGAATATGCAGGTGGGTGATAGGAAACTTTTGGCACGCGAATCATCATTTGAATATCCAGTTGGGTGATGGGAAACCTTTGGCACGCAAACCTAACCGAGTAACTGATGGGAAACTTTTGGCACGCGAACCATCGTTTGAGTATCCAGGTGGATGATGGGAAACTTTTAGCACGCGAAACATCATTTGAATATGCAGGTGGATGATGGGAAACTTTTGGCACGCGAATCATCATTTGAATATCCAGGTGGGTGATGGGAAACTTTAGGCACGCGAACCATCATTTGAATATCCAGGTGGGTGATGGGAAACTTTTGGTATGCAAACCATTATTTTAATATCCAGGTGAAACTTTTAGCACGCAAACCAACGTTTGAGTATCCAGATGGGCGATGGAAAACTTTTGGCACGCGAACCATATTTAAAGTAGCCAGGTGGATGATGGGAAACTTTTGGCACGCGAACCATAGTTTGAATATCCAGGTGGGTGATGGGAAACTTTTGGCTCGCTCCTTAACGTTACCTATCTATGTATTCTAAGTAATATATAATAATATATCTACATAAAGAAAACATGGAAGACGGATCCTCTCCAGGTTTTGACCACATTTCTGTGAAAATTCTTAAAACAGTGAATTTTTATCTACTGAAACAACTAAACCACCATATTAATCTCAGTCTGACTAAAGGCATATTCCCAACAAATTATAAAAAATCTATAATATCCCCTATCTTTAAAACCGGCGACCCGCAAAATGTTTCAAATTATTGACCGATATCACTAATATCGAATATAGCAAAAATATTTGAAAATATTGTGAAAAAACGGGTTATAGATTTTCTAGAGAACAATAAAATATTTCATTCCAATCAATCCGGATTCTTAAAAACAAAAACACACAAGACGCAATAGCAATTGTAACATCTTTTATATACTCGGCACTTGATTAAGGCAATAAATGCGCAGGAATATTCATAGACCTAAGAAAAGCATTCGATAGTATCTCACACGAAAAGCTTATCAAAAAACTAAAATTAAATAACATCAACGATAAAGCCGTCCAATGGATAGGAAGTTATTTGAACAATCGTGCACAATTTGTTAAAATAAATGACCAAACTAGCGACCAAGAAACATCAAATTTTGGTATCCCACAGGGCACCGTGCTCGGACCAATATTGTTCATTTTGTATGTAAACGACATATTTATTCAACCATTACATGGCCAAATTATCTCTTACGCCGATGATACAGTTCTTCTAATAAAAGAAAAAACATGGGAAAAAAATAATTTAAAAGCCACAAAAGACATAATAATCTAAAGATATGGTTTGACAATAACCTCCTATCGTTAAATAGTGATAAAACATATGTTATTCCTTTCGAAATTAACACTAACATTTTACCCCCAAATCTTCAAATATCTTACATAATCATTCTCTCGCACAACACGATGCTACTCACTGCCGACATAAATGTTCAGTTCTGAAAATAGCGGATAAAATTACATATCTTGGAATAATTATTGATAAAAAACCTAAAATGGAAAGATCATATCGGTCATACAATAAAAAGAATTAGGAAATTAATTTATATATTCTTACGTATTAGAAACTTCTTATCAACGAAAAATCTATATTCAATATACTACGCATTACTACAGTCTATTTATTCTTCAGTATGCCATTATCAGTTGGGGAGCAGCTTACAAAACTAGTCTGACCCCCATAGAAATCGTTCAAAAACTCATAATAAAAATTATACTTAAAAAACCTCCAGACTTCCCCACTGAACGCATTTTCGAAGAATTCAAAGTTCCAACATTTAAAAACTTATTTGTGAAAAATTCAATGACACAAATTATAAAAGAAAAGGATAAATATTTAATTAAATGAAGACAATATTAGCGAAACTCAATCAAAATCTGAACATTAAGAAAAATGAAGATAGTGTTGGTAGTTCTTAGTCGAAGTATGATACAGTTAAAAGTGATCGAATTGGAAATGGGTTCCATAGCTCAATCAGTAGAGCAGTTGGCCATGAATGCTAAGGTATCTGGGTTCGAGTCCCAGTGGAACCAATATCTTTTTCTGATTTTTCTGTATTCAGATTTTGATTGAGTTTCGCTAATATTGTCTTCATTTAATTAAATATTATAATTTGAGTTTTTACTCATAAAGTTAAAAATAAAAATAAAAAAAAGGATAAATACTCATTCATAACTGAAAATCATACAAGACTTAAGCATGTATTTGTATGCCCCAAACTAAACACTTTTTTTTGCCCGACACCATTACACACCAAGAAAAATAGTTATTTAATAACCAACCAGTAGAAATTAGAAGCATTAATAACAAGGTACAACTGTTGAATTCTATTAAAAAATATTTTAGAGAAATAATCAATGGGAAAACTGCTGCTTCCCCTATTTCCACATGAATGTCACAATAAAAACTATACCTGTTTTTCTTTTACTGAGTACATGGATGTTTATGTTTTTTAGTTAAAGGGTCTTCATTATGTTATTTCTGTATTTAAACTATATATTAACTGTATCTACCTATATATGTGACACACGTGATTGTATTAACTGTACATATGTGAAATGTAAACTTTTCTTCCATCTTTGGAAGATAATTATTATTATAATATGTTCCATTTTTCTTAATCTTGTCAATTATTGTATTGTAAGAAAGTGTGAGGCTACTAAAATGAATGAGTTTATAAGATATTTAATTTAATTTATTAAGGGACTACAATTCCAATAATCCATGCGCTTGGTGACCGCAAAACGAGTTGTGATCTGGGTGTGTCAATTATTTCAACTTTTGAATTCAGAAACGCTCAGGATGTCAAAATTTGCGTCTTATAAAGAATTTGAAAAACGCATTTAAATTTATTTTTAAAAAAATGGTTATTAGCTCGCTAAATTGCATTGGAAATCAGAATAAAAACCTAAAACATTTTTTTTTAAATTATTTTAATGATTTTTTTATTCAATAATTTTACCTTTTAACATTTGTTTGACAAAAAATAATAAAAAATAAGTTTATGAATACAAGCAAGACAACAATAATACTGATTTCATCCAGAAAAAGTGTAATTTCCCTTTTTATATTGGGTCCTTACATATGAAATTGGCGTTTTGCCGTACTGACAACTTTGATCTCAAATATCTTCTCTTTGGTTAGGTATTCCTAATTCAAATTTATACTGCTATTTACTCATGTATTTGTGTTTCGAAAATTATAATTAATTTGTTTTTTCCTTAATTGTTTTTTTTTCTTTGCGTCACGTAGTTTACAAAATGGAAAACTTGAAATATCGCGTTTTTTACCAATACGAGTTCCACCGTGGCACCAGTGCTGCAGAAACGGCTCGAAGGATTCATGATGTGTATGGCGACGGTACCGCAAAAAAAAAACAGTGCGTTTTTGGCTCCAACGTTTTCGTTCTGGAAATTTCGACCTGCAGACCAAGACCAAGCGGAGACCAAAGTTGATAATGAAGAATTGAAGGCTATTGTAGAAGCGGATCCATCGCAAACCACGTCCGAGTTAGCTGCAGGCTGCGGTGTTAGTGATAAAACTGTTTTAATCCACTTGAAGCAAATTGGGAAGATGAAAAAGCTCCCATACAAAACTCCCATAAGCTCCCATACAAAGTTCCTCCCATACAAAACGCCAATTTCATATGTAAGGACCTAATATTTTGAACAAACACATCACATCTGTTTAAAAGAAAAATTCTAAAAAATGAATGTTTAAATCAGTCGTTATACTTAAAAATTATATTTTTGGTTCGCTAAATCACATTTATATGAATAAGTCTGAAGGTTACACAAAAGATAAACATACGTCTTTCGAACGTATGCTGTATGTATTTTTCCTCACCGTGATGACAGAACCGCCCCGCGCAAGCTCCGCTCGTCAACTGAGCTAACTGAGAAAGAAAGCGCGCTACTCACTTACGTCGCAAAGACGTCGATTATCTTTCTAGGGTTATCAAACTGGTCAACATCATGTTACAGATGAAGTGGTTAAAACGAGGTTCTTTTTTCCTTACATATTTTAAAAGTAATTTTACATAAATTCTAAATACAGTAATGTACAAGTAATTAATGTAAAAGTTAGCAAATATAAGACAAAAGTAGATAATAAACTCCCCAAGGAACTGCCTGTGCTTGGGTAATATAAACAAAGGTGATTAATTACATAAATAAATAGAAAAAAAAGTAAGTAGAAATGTAGGTAAAATGTTTGTTGTTTTTTTTGTTATAGTTTCAAGAAAGTTTATAAATTTAGTCTTGATGTTACAGTACCTAGAATTGTATTGAAAAGTGAAGCATGAAGGTTTACATAGAATTTACAGGAAAAGTGTTTCAACATCTGTATCTCTTTTTGTGTAAAGTTATATTTTATCTGTCATTTGAATGTGTTTTGATAGAAGATTAAATGTTACGAGGACCAATAAAACTGCTATATGTTTGGATTAATTTGGTTTTTGTTTGGGGGGTGTAAAACACATTATTAGTCCTTTTGCTAATTCTATTTTATTTTTTTAAAGTAACAATTTGTATTTTTTAAAACATATTTCATAGTCTGCAATGTACATAATTTACAGATATTGAATATTTTTTGTGTCTTGGAATAATCACTGGGTCGACAATGTTTTATTTCTATTGTATGTAAATTTAATGATGCGCTGTTTTGCAAAGGTTTAATAAATGCATCAAGCCCACCACCCCATCCTATAATACCGTAGATTATTGAAGATTGTACTAGTTTTGCTTAAAACAATATTTTATTTTTATTTTATTTTTTTATTAGGTTTGTCAACAGTGATTTACATCAAAGCTTTCACAGATACAATTACACTAAACATGGTTCATGCTATCACTAATTAAAGACAAACACAACATTGATAATATAATACTTACATATGTATACAATCATTACATTATATTGATAAGTTTTTGCAACAAGTTTTTAGAACAATAATGTTATAATATAAGTTTAAAGGTTTAGTTTATAGGTTTATAAGTTTATATAACAATATAAAAGGGAGCTTTAAATCTTGTTAAGAGAAGATTTGAAGTTGGCCAATGTTGACATTGTCAAATTGATGGAATGTTTTTTATAAGCCTCATTAAAATTACGGCAAATTCTTGATAAAGCTGAGTCATACCCTAGCTTAGTTCGATATTTTTTAATATGTAACGGAACATAATTTATAAGTCGTCAACCAATTCTAGGAACATTGAATCTGATTTGATGAAGTAGAAAAGGGCAGTTTATTAAACCATTAACAATTTTGAAAACAAAATTTAAATCTGTATTTAGTCTTCTCTGTTCAAGGGTGCGTACATTGTAGAATTTTAGTCTATCGGTGTAGTGAGGAAGTGATCGAGCTCGCTTATCGGAATACGCTAGGTGGTATATAAAATGTTTTTGAACTCGCTCTATTCGCTGAATGTGAACTTTGTAGGTTGGACTCCATACAGCACTTGCGTACTCCAACACGTTGCGGGTGAAAGAATTGTACAGTGTTATTTTTGATATGGGGTTTTGAAAATGTTTACTATTTCGTTTGATAAATCCTAGCATTTTCAAGGATCTAGGTTGTCGATATGAGGTGTGAAAGTAAGTTTTTTTTATCAAATAACACGCCTAGGTCCCGAATGGTTGCGACTTGTTGGAGTTTAGTACCGTCGATAAAAGATTGAGTCGGAATAGGATTGTGTTTACGTGTAAAAGTTATGTGAACACATTTTAAAGAATTTAGAAACATTCTATTGTTGTTGCACCACTTTGAAACTCTGTTAATATCATTTTGGAGAAGTATTGAGTCTAGTGATGTATGGATAATTTTGAATATCTTACAATCATCAGCAAACAACAAAATTTCAGAATCCAAAATAACATCGCACAAGTCATTTATAAAAACAAGAAATAAGATTGGGCCCAAATGGGACCCTTGCGGAACTCCAGATAGCACGTCTAATCCTCTTGACTCATAGCCATCAAATACTACTCTTTGTATGCTGTCAATGAGTAAAACCAGTTTAGCAAGGTACCATGAACACCCATTTGTTTGAGTTTACGAATTAATAATCTGTGATTTACTTTGTCGAAGGCCTTAATAAAATCTGTGTAGATTATGTCTATCTGTTGACCCCTATCGACAGCTTCGGTTAAGGTATTGACATAGCAAAGTAAATTAGAGGATGTTGATTTTTGGGAGAGAAAACCATGCTGTTTTTTTTTCATATTTAGTACAAACGTCTTCCTCATCATCGATTATCCAAAATAAGTAACAATCTTTTAAAACCTAAACTTTTATGGGTAAATAAAGTAAACATTTTATATTAGAATAAGTTAACAATAATAATATAAACGAAAATATGAAAGAGAACAAGACACAGAAAAACAGAAAAAGACAATGGTAGCAACTGGGACATTATAACATTGTAACATTGACATTGTAACATTGTAACAACTATCCTAGACGCTATCCAGGTCACAAACCAATTCTTAGAATGATTGTTTCCAATAATAAGGGTAGTTGCCCGTAATATGGAGAAAAATAATTAGTTGATAATAATGAAATGGCAGGATATTTTGAGTAGTTCACAAATCGACACCAGTTGGCGCTAGTGTAAATGTAGACCTAAATACGAAAAGAGACCTGTCAAAAGTTTGTTTCGTAAATTTTTGTCTGTTTTCTGTAGGTTCGAAGCGATTATTTTTGTGAATTCTGACATTCATAACAATGCACCAAACAATGTTTTTCATTAATAGAAACAACTAAAGCTACCAAAAATATTCCTTCATCATATTGTATCCTTTCCTGTGAACTGCTGCATACATTGTTATTCCTTCCTGCCCTTTTTAAACTTGAAGAAAGTATTGGTTTATATGAACTATATCTATTTGTGGCAATACAGGCAAATCCTGTATGTTGTAAAATGATTCATCTGTTGGCCAACATATACCCACTATCTCACTTACATACTGAAAATAATTTATTTCCATAAAATTATTATTCCAGTCATATGCAGCCAATCTGGAATTAATAATTATGATTATTGGGTACATTGTAAATAAGCAACGTTATAATTATTACAAATAATACACAATTAATGTGTTTTAGAAGTACAAGAATGAGTTTATGTTCCAACCACTTAGCTTACATATCGATTAGAACTTCTTTCTTGCCAATACATTTTGCCTTTCTATTCTTTAATTCTTTTTTTAACTCCTTCACAGTCCAGCTACCGTATTTATCCACCATTTTTTGATATTACTTCCAAAATGCACACGCAAGCCAGATACAAATCAATATTAATTATCAATGACAGGTCTACAACTACACCAGCGCCGCCTAGCGGGAGAAGTTTAGCACAGCATTCTGCCATTCTAAAATTTGAAAATATGAGATTGATAATTATGACGTTTTGACAGAAGGTGGCAATAGCGAAATTTGTTAACGCGCTCGTCCCGGTTAGACGGAGAGGTCTGGGTTCGTGTCCCAGTTGCGACCATTGTCTTTTTCTGTTTTTCTGTATCTTGTTCTCTTTCATATTTTCGTTTAGATTATTATTGTTAACTTATTCTAATATGATATATTTCACTGATGGGAATAACCTTAAAAAAAGTATAAAAAGAAAGTTTTTCTTATAAAAATTAAACATTTTATATTCACCTTTTACGCCATCAACCACACATCAAGTAACCTTTTCTCTAAGATAACGAATGGTGTCTTACCTAGAACATAATGTTGTTTAATATGTATATTTAATGCCACCAAACACACATGCGATCAGAAGTCAGCTTAAAATCTGATCATGTAATATCGAAAATGTTAACAATCCCTCAATACAAATATATTACAAGCAACTCTGAGATGAACTTCCACTTCCTAGGTTACTTCTTAGTCCGGGTGATATCCGATCCCCACAAGGGTAAGGTGATGAAAATTGAAAACGATGGTTAATTAATTAATAAGGGAGTATCAAACATTATTTTATCACGGGTGATATGGCGTAAGTAGTAAGTATGAGTATAATATCAGATTCTTGGGCGTGAACCTTCGTGGAATTTGGGAGTTGTTATTGTACTTCGATAACACTGATCAGGTTGAAGGTAGAGACAACATGATATGACTACTTAATTCCTTATTGATGAAAGATTGATTGTGATCGTGGAGAAGGAACAATTTATATTTAAATGTCAATATCTTACTATCTTATCTTACTTCTTAATATATTTATTATTATTATGTATTAATATTATAAATACGAATGTTTGTATGGATGGATGGATGTTTGTTACTCTTTCACGCAATAAAAAATACAGAATGGAATTTAAAAATTCTTTCATTAATCGAAAGCTACATTATTTACGAGTAATATAGGCTATATATATATTGGTAAGCTCTGGCGTTATGAATAAGCTGTGGCGTCATGAAATTATTTATTATACGTTTACTGGCAAAGCGTATTGTTAAGTAAATGTTTGACGTGGGCTGTCATTTTGTTATTTGTTAAGATTACTATGGAGATTTCTTTGATAGCAAAAATTCAAATATGAGTATTCTAATATGAATATTTAGTGTACAAATATAAAATCGGTACAAATCTCATTTTGACCTAAGCCAATGAATGCGAAACGGGGCAAATTTGATTGTTGATTGATTTGAGGAAGGGGAGTGGGTGGGGGGGGGAGTAAGGGGTAGTGCGGGAGAATGGAGGGGGGGGGGGGGGGATGGAGTGGCAGTTAATAATCATATTATGTAAGCTCATTAATTAGAATGTGTCAGTCTTCATGGACACAAATAGAAAAATGTATGATCTCAAATGTGCTGAAGACACAAAACTACATATTATAATCAAGACAAATGGACGCTACAGGAAATCAATTGACAAAACTGTAGATGAATGAAATGAGTGGAGATATAGAATAAAATGACACACATATAAATGTGCGATTTTTCGATATAGTGCCAAATAACATTATAACCCACGTTTTTATATCGAAACAAACGCCCCCTTAAAACTTGTTTTATTTTATTTCACTTCTTTTTGTGCAAAATTTTTTAAAGTAAAAATACGCTATGAAATATGCATTTTGGCAGAAGTGTTTTTAAAAACATACATTCATTGTCTTATGGGCCATCTTGGTGTTGCTATTTAAAACCTAAAAAACGATCGCAGCGCCATCATATATTTTCTACACGTTCTTGCCAAACTGTACAATGAAACACATAATAGGTAACCACCATGAATTATATTTATAAATTATAAATTTTCACCAATGGATTATATAATGTACTGTATGTTTCTGTTTGTAAATAAAATAAAATAAAATTACAAAATTGCTGCTTATGAAACGAAAAGCTAAAGGCTATAAAATCACAAAACTGCAGATAATTAATGAAAATGCAACTTAACGACAAGAAGCTAAAAAACGGTAGTTATATATATTTTTTTTACTAGCTCCACACATGTGACCCTGAGTAAAACAATTCCCGTTATCTTTGGGAACGCTGTGGGGAGGGTCTTTTTAGGAAAACAGAAGGAGGGGAAGTTCTGGAAGGGAGGAAGGTGTGAGAGATCGATAGGAATCTGGGGGTTAAGAGTGTCAAGGAATGATGGACATATATATATATATACCATTACTCCCACTGTGGTGCCAAGTGATGTTCCGAGAGAGTATGGTTGGAGAAGTCAAAGGGACTCCATCAATCACTCTCTCCCATCCGGCCTGTCATGCAACGAGGCGAAACTCTAAGGGTGACCTATTGTTAAGGTGTTGGTTGAACAATAAATAGTTAGATAACAAATATTATAATCAATAATTATCAGCCTGAAACACTCATCTACATTGAAAAAATCTTCCGAGAAAAGATACCGGCCGCCAACGGGAATTGAACCCGTGAATCTTTTCTCGGAAGATTTTTTCAATGTAGATGAGTGTTTCAGGCTGATAATTATTGATTATAATATTTGTTATCTACCCTTTGTGCTATGCATAAAAATCTTGTTTAAACATTAGTTTATCAATTAAAAATTATAATTAATAAATAGTTCCTACCCATACCCGCCTCCCCAAATCAATTATTTTTATTTTAGTTATTTTGGAATCATTTCTTATCAGAGCAACCTTCATCATGTAGTGTAGCCTATAACAAATATTCAATTGAACTGCATACGTGTCATACTAGTGTTCATCATGTAGTGCAGACGGTAACAAATATTCAATTTAACTGCACACGTGTTATACTAGTGTTCATCATGTAGTGCAGACGGTAACAAATATTCAATTTAACTGCACACGTGTTATACTAGTGTTCATCATGTAGTGCACACATATTCAATTGAACTACACAACACACGTACCAATGAAGAAGTTAAAAAGTCAACTTCCCTTGAATTATTTTTTTGTTTGCTTATTTGTATTTTGACAAGCGCAAACCCATTGGTCGTTAGCCAATAAATGATACCCGGGGCAGCTGTACCTTAACCCGACTCACAAAATGATGTCTTTTAGCTCCTTTCATGTTAAGATGATGCCACTTGACGTGGTCATTATCTGTCAATGTATAGACAATGGCAAGTTTATTTATTTACTTCGACAAACAAACCAGGTAGAACTACAATAGCTCGAAGGACTGTGATGCAGAAAATGGGTGGTTACCCTGAGACGGTTTCCTCAAGGTGTAAAAATAACCTAGTTAAATGTAATGTTTCAAAGATTTAATCATCACCGATTACGTGTAAAAGGGATCGAAATTTTAAAAATCTATCTCAGTTTCGTCAGGGTGGTGCAGACCGAATCGGAAGAGACTTGCTTAGAAAGACCTTTTGACATCTCCAGCAGGAATCTTTCGGAAAATGGGAGTTGTGAATCCATCCCTCCGCAGTGGGATGTACTGACACCCTGATTCCTACCCACCCCTCTTTCCAATTCCCTTTTCAGAACATTCTCTGCTTCCTTTCCTGAAAATATCTTTCACACACCATCCGCAAAGATGATGTAGGCCTTGCGGGGAATTATCTTCATCAGGGCCCCCACGTGTGGAGCTAATGTAAAAAATAAAATAAAGTTAAAAATAAATTATAGATAGAGGGAAATTATACAGTGAAGAGAAGAAAAAATAAAATAGGCAAAACATAAAAGAAAATACCGCATATATATTAACATATCCTGAAGAAGATAACATTGTTATTGAAACATGTCGATATTGTTTATTAAAAAGTGGTTTATACAAAGTGATCTGTTATTTATTAAATAATAAATAATGCCACAAAGTATTTTTGCAAAGTTTGAAAAAGTGAAGAAAATACCGCATTTTAATTTTTAATATCCACCAAAAAAATATTCTTTTATAAAGTACTTTCTTTTAAATGTGCTGACTGTTTTTTGACCTATCTGTGTAGGCAATATAGTTTCGAGTTCAGAGATTTTATACAATGTTTTGCAGTGTGTGTTAGAGGAACCCGGATTTAATAGTTATTTAGAGTTCTGTGGTTGTAGATGTCCTAATTATAAAGCGACTTGATGTTAGCATGGATTGTCCTTTAGTTTCACAACTTTCAAAAAATTGGTAACGTCAAAGATATACCGTTCCTTATTAATGAAACTCTTGTATCGTGTAAAAAAGTAAATAACAAATGTAATTTTTCAAGCATAATCTTGGCGTTGTACTACATTCAACAACATCCCTCATGAATATCGTTCCGTTAAATCTTTTAACATTTTTCCACCTGCTTCAACTATCACAGGAAATTGGAAAATATACGTTCTTAAACCAATAAATATTTTTACGCATAAAACCACCCCTGAAATTTGACTGCCATTTAAAATCCGATAAGACGTTTTTGCTTTTACTCGAGAAAGTTAAGAGGTTAGAGTTTTTATCGTGTAAAAATAACGTAAGCGATGGCTTTTTGTTCAAATAATATTTTATGAGGGGTATAAAATTTTATAATATTATTTTAGGTGGATAAAGTCTTTAAATTGCCAGTGTGATATTAAATGTGGTAATTCTGGGAGGTTAAAAATATTTTACTACTTTTCATGACAGCGAGAGCTAACTTTCGCATGAAATGATATTAATGCACTTCTAATTTTTTTTTTTACATTACCACAGGAGGTCCTGAGGCAAATAATTCCCCTCAGGGCCAATATCATCTTTGAAAATACTGTGTGGAGGGTCATTTGAAGAAACGAAGAATACCATGTTTTGGGAATGAAAGGGGTACGAGGGGTGGGAAGGAATCTGGGGCTCCATATCTCCAGGAGCGACGGACTTATGAATCTGTCCCTCGGTGCAAGGTGATATTCCGAGAATCTTGATAGAATCTTACAAAAAGATCTCCCTATGCGGCATGCCACGCAGCTGGCGGGCAGATGCATCCTCCGTCAATACCCGGATAAATCTCATGCTATAAACCCGGGCACCCCTGCTAAGTTACCAAACGAAGCGAAACACTTAGGGTGACCTGTGGTAGAGGTGTTTGTTAAACAACAAATTGTAGAAATACCCGCCTCCCAAAATTGAACAGTTGTTTTCATTTTGACAAATTTTGGAATCATGTATTATCAGAGATGCGCAGTGTGTGCAGCCTGTTACAAATATTTAACTAAACACGTACCAGTTAAGAAGTTAAAAAGTTTTTAATACACACTTAAATAAGTGTAGAATAATGAATACCAATTATATAAAATTGTATTTGCGCACATGCATTGCTTGATTCATAGTCAATGATCTTTTCTGCTCGACCATAAAATGATTACTACCAAAAAATAAACGTTTTCCCTGACGCCTACATCCAGAAGTGGCAAAAGAACAGCTAATAATAATGATCATGACGATTCTCCTGAAAAAAAAAACAACACAAAAAAGCCGAGGATTCCACAAATAATAATCTCCAAAAACTCGAAACACTTGTCCAAAATACCCGTCCCGAGCGACACTTGACAAAAATATGGACACGACTATAATCATCACCGCAGGGCGATAAAACCCCCGGGTCTTGGGTCGTCCAATCAAGACAACCTCCGCACAAGATTAGCCCCTTGACCTCCCCTGCTTCCCGCCCATTAATTACACTCAGATCCTTTGGGGACCACAAATCAACAAGGGATAATGACGGACTTTCGGTTTTCAAGAATTCCTGAAAAAATACTGAAAACGTTTCGGCATCTTGGAAAATTGTCGAAGGGTGCAAGGTGTATTTTAAAACCTCAATTTTTGAACTTATTATTTATAATGGCGAGACAACATAAGAGATATGATATATAGAATGATTCATAGATTATTTTATTTTGTGTGAATGACGTACGAGGGTCACAACTGTCCGGAACCAGAGGGACTGTGACAACCCCATCTATCGTATCTTGTGAAACTGAAATAAGGGTTGACGGGAAGGATACATGGGGATAGGAGATATATTTTGTGAGAAAGGCATTGTTAGTGCTAAATCTCTCGCTAATTTAAACTGTAATAAGCAGTAATTGTTGAATGAAACACTAGTATATATTGAATTGTGTTAGGCCGATAATTATTGCTTAAGTATTTCACCAAAAAATGTAAAATATAAAAATTAATAATATATAAATATAATTTGTCTCGACGCCACTTAGCGAGAGATTTAGCACTAACAATGACTCTCTCACAAAAATAAAGTTGGTTTTTTCCAAGTGGAAAAATGTAATAAGCAGTAATTGTTGAATGAAATACTAGTACATATTGAATTATTTGGCGGGTATTAGATAAGCCGACATAGGTCAGTGGTAGAGCACCTGACCGGCAATCAGAAGGACACGGGTTCAAGTCCCGTTGGCGGCATGTATCTTTTCTCGGAAGATTTTTTCAATATAGATGAGTGTTTCAGGCTGATAATTATTGCTTATAATAAATAATTGTTTCCCTTTGTGCTATGAATAAAAATCTTGTCTTTAAAAACGTTAATTTATCAATTAAAAATAATAATTAATTATAATAAACGTTATTGATGGAGTAAAATCTTGTACATCAATATTTTCCCCCAAAAAAAACATTAAAAATCTTGCATAAAAAAATATCGAACCACCATTTTACACTAATAAAAGTATAGGTAAGCTTTTAATGAACGGTAAGGGCAAAGAAGATATTCAAAGCCACTGAGGAATTTATTCACTCCAATGCAGTGATTGTCCAACGTATTACATGTGCAAAACGTCACGTAACATAAACTCCCGTGTCAAAGAACACGTTAGATGTGTACATAGTAATAGCTTCTCAGAATTTGCAAACCATCTGATTGAAACAGACCATAGATTCGATAAAAACTCAGGTGTTACCCTCATTCATTTAAAACACGATAGGTAACAGATTGGATAACTTAGAAGCACTAGAACTAAGGAAAGCCAAAAACATCAAGGTAATTAATAATTTATTTAGGAAAAATTTCCCTCAGGGCCTATGTCATCTAAGATGCTGTGTGGAGGGTCTTTTTGAGGAGAGGAAGGAGTGAACATTGGTCTTGAAGAGACTTATGTTGTAGGAAGGAGGAAACACAGAGGCCGGCAAATCGTTCCACAGCCGAGCTGTTGAATACAATAACGAATCGAAGAAACGACCTGTTCTCATGTGACAAATATCAACCTTGAACATATATTGGGCATGACTTTGGCGTATTTCCCGACTATGCACCGGTGCCGATGGGATTAATGACGCTAGTTCTTCGGAGCATCTTCCATTTTAACACCGGTAGAACAAGGTTAGTATTTCCACCCGACGCCTGTGCTCTAAAGACTGCAATCCGTCTATTAAGATAGGATAATCTATCAAAAGGACGGCCCGTTTTTGCACAGAGTCGAGGGTATTTGTCAGGTATTTTGGAGCTCCAGACCAAAGGTGGCTGCCAAATTCAACCGTGGGGCGCAATTGTGATTTGTACAGGGTTAGCAGTTGTGTACTATTAAAGTATCTGCGGGCCCTGTACAGTACGCCCGGTTTTTGGGAGGCTACCTTTACTGGCTTCGATGGAGCCCCCATATCTGAGCTGGTCACTTAGGGTTATACCAAGCATATCAATGGAGGGCCTGTTCGGCAGATTGCTTCCGTTGAAGGAGACTAGATTTTCATTTCGACCCCTTTTAGACGTAGTCAGACAAGATTGGGTCTTTGAAGCATTAAATTCAATTTATCCCAAGAGAAAACACTCTCGAGTTAACCGTCCATTCTATGCTTCAAAACCTTTCGAGCTGTTCGAGTTCATGAGCCCTTTGGGGGCTTGTTAAACAAAAAAGATATCATGGACTGTACTGTCATCCACGTAACAATGAATTGCTGCACATGAAAAAAAGTCGGAGACAGAACCGATCCCTGCGGGACACCAGTATTTATCGAGTGTGAGGAAGAGGTGAAACCATCGACTACCGTCTGAATCGACCTCTACCTCAAAAAGTCGGCAATCCACATACACAAGGATGCGGGAAGTCCGTAAGAAAGCAGTTTGTTGACAAGTCCTCGGTGCCAAACCCGGTCAAAGGCCTTGGAAATGTCCAGTCCAACCGTTTGGGTCTCACCGAAACGTTCCAGGCACCGCCCCCAAACATGCGTCACATACGCGAGAAGATCACCGCACGAGCGGTTCCACCGGAATCCGTATTGACGGTCGTTAATAATTTTGTTCTTCTCGAGGTATGTGAGCAGTTTGTCGTTGATCACACGTTTCATCACCTTAGACAGAACCGATGTGATCTCTATGGGACGGTAGTTGGCCGGGTTGGAGCGGTCACTCTTCTTTGGAAAAGGATGGATATGGATAACCGCTTTTGTCCAACCATATAAATATAAATATTTCCAATCAAATAAATTTAAATAAAAGTACAATACTAAGGTTGTTCCCTCTTGATAAAGAACATTCACTTTCCCTTCCCAATTCTCCATCTACACTTACGCCTACTTCTTCGTTCACTTGAGTAGTCCAGCCCATATTGTTTTAAACCATATGTACATATATCATCTATAACACATGTAACTAAATTTTAGTAGAGTATTATACTGCCCTGAAAAAGATACGATTGTAGCGAAACCCGGTCGGCATGAAGTATAAAAAATAAAGGTGGTATCACGGACGTACAAAATACCTGGACTTGCCCTAAGCGATAAAAGGCGTATTATTTCCCCCTCCCATTGGAACCATTTTTCTGAACCGGCTGGGTTTGCGAGAGCCACGCGTCAATCTAAAAAATGTGACGTCATCATTCGTGTCCGGACCAGTGTCGAGCTCTCATCGTAAATAACACGGTAAAAATGGTTGCTTGTGCTATAAATACGTGTAAACATAGAAGAGAAAAAGAGAATAAACCCAATTGTGGTATTACATTCCATAAGCAAGCATTATTTTACACTATTTTAAGCCAATTCAGATCACATAATATGATCATTTTTGTAACATACACTGTCACTCGAGATACATGGCGTGTGCCCGTCCCTGTTTACTGGGGTAAGTAAATTATGAAACATTTATAAAAGTGTCTTCACTTAATACAGCAACAAAAAAATGAACTCGACCTTATTGGCGACCTTACTTTGACGTATTTGAACTTCAAATTTGTTCATTGCGTGGCGAGCAATTTGCGCTCCCATGTAAAAAGGTCTATTCATTCAAAAGCAGAGTTTACTTTTAAGAACTAAATGATGATTTTATAGTGCGAGATGCCTATATACTGTCAGATTGAGTTTTGGCGAATCACGTATCACCAAAGCCATCTTCTTGCCCTTCGTCCCGCTGTAGTTGGCTTCTACCCCTCATCTTTATGTTCTGGTCTATCAATATTCATATGTCTATGGGTGGTATTTACAAAGTTATTGTTTTATTTTAAATTAAAAACCATAACCTTCCAAAAACCAATCAAATCAATAGAAAGTGTACTTACGTAAAAGTGTAAAAATATATATTGAAAACTAAGACGATAAATCACAATTTAAAAAAGAAAACCTTTAAAATAATGAACAATTTCGAATCCCCTCTTACGAGTCAAACAAATAATAGGCTTCTTGAAACAAATTTAATTAAATAAGTTTTATTTGAAGGTACTCACACTCACAGCTTTTTTATTTTATTTTGCAGAAACAATAAGTACATAATTACATGTTAGAAAGTAGTTACAAGTTGTAGAATTAATACAATAATTGGTACCAATGACATGTCGCTGTTATATAATATATATTTTTTATGTGACAAATTATAAATATTACCAATATTAAATTAGTAAATTATTTAGGGAGAAGTGTGTGTGTGACAAAGAGGGTGTGTGTGTGTGAATATGTGTGTATGTATGTATGTAAGTATGCGCATTAAACAATTTATATGATTGACATGATGCTCTTTTTAAATTTGGGCAGTGAATCGGAGAAAATGTCGATGTTATAATTTAGATTAATATTATTGAATATATGAAGAGCACGATTGATTGGCGAATTATTTGCTGCATTTCTCTTGTAATTAAGCGTGTAGAATAGTTCTGTATGGCGTGTACGTCTTAATGGTATGTTAATTTTAATTAGGGAAAGAAGTTCGGTACAATCGATCTTATTATTTAAAATTTTGTGTATAAATGTCAAATCAGCAATTACTCGTCTTTGTTGCAAAGTTTGAAATGTGCATTCATAATTATTGTTGAATTTGAATTTAAGATATTTTATAAATTTGTTTTGAATATGTTCTATGCTATCTATGTATAATTTGTACTACGGATTCCAAATTGGCGAGGCATATTCCAGTATACTAATGCAAAATATAACATAACTACTGTGCGCGGGTTACTGAACACTTTACTTACACGAAGAACAAAACCAAGCATTTTAAATGACCTGTGAACGATTGAGTCGATGTGATTATTAAAAATAAATTTGCTATCAAGGTAAACTCCAAGATCTTTACATTCCGTTTTAGAGATGACAGGATCATTGTTGAGTGAATAAGAGTACTTAATTACATTTTTATTTCTGGTGAATGTCATAGTATGACATTTGTAAACATTGATATCTAAACAGTTAACTTTACAATACTTGCAAAGCCTATCTAGGTCTCTTTGTAACGCTTCACAGTCAGGGAGAGAATGCACAACTTTGAATATTTTCATGTCATCAACGTAAAGCACATATTCGGAATTTTGAAAGCATGATCCAATGTCGTTTATATAAATGTTGAAGAATATGGGAACTGGGTGGGAACGATATATATTAAGAAAGATATTACCTCTATAGACTTTGAGTAAACACCGTTTATTAATATTACCTGATTGCGATTACTAATGTAGGACTAAATCCATCTAAATAGGTCGCCATTTATACCAAGTAGGATGAGTTTCTTCAAAAGAATTGAGTGAATTACGCGGTCAAAGGCTTTAGAGAAGTCTGTATACATATTATCAACTTGCTCCTTATCGTCCATCTTGCTATGCAAGAAGTTAATGAAAAGGGCGTGGTTGGATGTTGGAGACCAATCTTTCATAAATCCGTGCTGATTCAGCGTAATATTTGTCGAAATACACGAGTACAATTCATCAAAGACGATTTTTTCAAGAACTTTGCTTAAATAGGGAGTTGGGAAATTGGTCGGTAGTTTTTAACGTCATGTTTATCACCAGTCTTAAGAATTGGTGTGATAACAGCGGATTTCCACTTGACAGAAAACGATCCTTCCGTTAGTGACTTTTTATAAATGGCGCAAACCGGAAGACAGATATATTTACTAAAGTTACGTATAAAAATTCCAGGCAGCCTGTCTATTCCTGGTCCTTTATTAATGTCTATGTTTGATGGGTATTTTAAGGTGATTTCTTCGTTTATTCTGATTGAGGGTATTATTGTGTTGTTAAGGGGATCTTCCTTATAATCAGCATTATGAGTTGGAATTTCATTTGTTAAGACCGTTGAGAAGTAATCAGCAAAAAGGTCAGTAACTTCTTTGCTGTCGTGTGCTGTTGTCGAATGATACGTCATGTGTTCTGGTATAGTGGGAGATTTTCTTTGTGTCTTAACATAACACCATATTTTTTTAACATTATGTTGTATGTCGGATTCCAATGTAGCAATATAGGTTTTATGAGCATGACTAGAAATCTTCTTTTGTCTTTTGCGGAGTAATGCAAAAGATTGATAATCCAATGGATTCTTATAGCGTTTCCAGGCACGAAAAAACTTTAATTTTTTTTTGTTATATTAATTAAAGCAGCCGAATACCATGAAGGAAATTTTGTTGAATTAGTTAAAAATATAGTTATAGTATAAAATATACTTATAGTTCAAAAATATTCCAATTACAAGAAAACAAATTATTTCACGGTAAAATTTACTCGTATTGTGATGTGCAAATATATTATTTGATGTACCTACAACTAATTGCCGAAGATAATATAGGTACTGATATAAATAATTGGAGATGATTATGAATAATGATTAAATATTTTTATTATTAAACAACAACAAAAATTATCTATGTTAATTGGGTATAAGAAAATAAGCGGCGAAAACAAAATTAAAATTATTTAAAATGTTACTTATTAATATTAAATACTCAGGAGTTATACAATTGTCCTTAATAATCTTTAAGATGCATGTTGAGAGTACCCAAAAGAAAATGGGATTTTTTTTTTTTTTTTTTAAATATTAGTTAAAAAATTTCCAGAAAAACCACTATAATGCAACTCCATTATTGTAACACATTTTAACAACTGCTCAACGATTATTTTCTAACGTTATGATAAGGAAAAAAATAAATTAAAATTTCTTCTTCAAACTTAACAAAAATATTTTGTGGCATCACTATTAATATAATGAAAAATGAATAACTTCGTTTAACCTACTATATAATTAACAATTTTAACATGTTTCAGTAATAACGTTATCTTTATCAGGACAATATCTTAATTGATTAACAAATTAGAATAAACTAGAACAAAGAAAAAATATTAAAAAGGAGAATTATAGAAAATCTCATAAAAATAGTTACATAGAATAAAATAAAAAAGTATTTAAGGATCATATTATATAAAATTTCATTTAGACTTTTTAAACAATAATAAAAACAGGTAGTCTAAATTGAAAAATAAATAATTATTGTAATCATTAATAAGAAAATAAATTTAAAATATGGCTTTTTTATATTTTTTATTGGTTATTTATAATAATTTATTTACTAATCACGCTTTTTCTTATTTATAAAATGCCTAAATAATCTAATTGTATATCCGTATTGTTAGAATGTAAAATTTTAAGACCTTTATTAATATGAAAAAAATGACTTGTTTCCAAAATACGGTTGGCAAATTCTGAATAATAATTATTATTATTAATAATTATTCAGAACATCTTGATAACATAATATGTTCCTTAACTCTAATGTTAAAAATTTCTAGGAGTTTTTCCTACATAAAAAAAGTTACAATCACAAAAAATTAATTTATAAACCCCAGATTTATTCAAAATATCACATTTATCATTATTATTTACTATATAATTAACCATTATTATAAGCAATAATTATCAGCCTGAAACACTCATTTGCATTGAAAAAATCTTCCGAGAAATGATACTGGCCGCCAACGGGACTCGAACCCGTTTCCCTCAGATTGCCGGTCAGGAGCTTTACCACTGAGCTATGGCGGCTTATCTAAAACCCGCCAAATAATTCAATATTTACTAGTGCTTCATTCAACAATTACTGCTTATTACATTTTCCACCTGAAAACAAACAACTTTATTTTTTGTGAGAGAGGCATTGTTAATACTAAATCGCTGGCTAGGTGGCGTCGAGACAAATTATGTCTACATTTTTTGGTGAAATACTTTAACTTGTCAAATATTAATTATAATTTATAAAGATAATAATTAATATTTGACAAGTTAAAGTATTTCACCAAAAAATGTAGACATAATTTGTCTCGACGCCACCCCAAGCTTTTATCTTTACGAAAAATGTTAAATTCAAATTTATTATTGACGATAGAAATACCTAAATCCAAAAAAATTATGCTGCAATTATTTCCATATCTAGGTTAATTTTTTTTTTTAGTTCATTATTGAAATTTAAGAAAAAATTTAATTGTCTGTTAGTGCCAGTCCATGTACGAAAAATGTCATCTACATATCTTTTCCAAAATAAACATATTTTAATAATAAAGCACGACTATTAAAAAGTTCATCATCAACATTGTTTAAAAATACATCTGCTACTAGGGAACTAGTACTTGAACCCATTGTTAAGCCACCTTTTTGTTTGTTAATAATATTATCAAATTAAAAATAATTTTGTTTTAGAATAACATTAAAATTTTTATATATATCCTGTGACAAGTTTTTGGAAATGTTTGATGAATCGAGTGATTCTTTAAAAATAGATTTAGTTTCAAAAAGAGGAACACTTGGAAATAAGTTTTCAACATGAAATGATAATAACATCTCCTTTTTAATAGAAACACATATAAATTTGTTGCAGACCACTTTTATTCAAATTACAAATTTATATGTGTTTCATTTGTAAATTATGGCGAGCCACAAAGTTAATGCCTTTTACAAATAGATCCTTTTTAATATTTTGTCTTTGTTCTATTTTATCCTAATTTGACTTTACTTGTTTGTCATTTATTTTTTTACAATAACATCTTATCCTGATGAGGATGACATTTTTATAGAATCAGATTGTTAATTATATAGTGGTTTAATGAAGTTATTTATTTTTCATTATGTAAATTAAAATTTCTTTAAAATAGGGCACGCGGAATAATACTTAGACGAAATATATTTTTAAAAGTAAATAAAGTTTTAAAATGAAACTAAATGGCTAAAAGGGAAACAGATGCTGACTTTAAACGTGATAATATTTATACATTGATAAACAGTCTATTACCAAAATACCTTTCAAATACAACAAGGATATTCATAGACATAAATATCGTGCAATGAAAGCAGACTCCCAAAAAAAAGAAAAGCGAGTTCGCAAAATAGTTTACGGATGAAGCTTATAATGAATATTATAAAACGCTGCGGAAACTTCAAAGTCTGTACAAATTAATATGTTAAAGATGTATTGTAGGAGCCACATTAAAGGAGAGAAATAATATTGTATACATTTTTTTATTTTTTGTTACATTAGTTACATTTAAACAGCAAAATTACATAATAATAATATTTTAAATAACTTTAGATTTTAAAATTTGTACAAGTGTTATTATGTCTTGTACGTTATTAGTTCCTAGACAGGCAGATTGCTTGTTCTAAGGAACCAAATGCTGGTGAAAAATGCCATAAATGTATTCTGTAAAAAAAAAAAAAATGTACATATATATTTTTTTTTATAGATTAAATATATATGTTAAGGAATAGGTACCTGCCTAGAAATGCATAGGATTCCTTTATGTTCGAATTTTAAATAGGTGTTGTCATGGAGACAGAAAATGATAGATGATGATTGTTTGGTTGTCTAGCTGGGTAGCACAGATTGAAGTAATAAGAAGATTGAAAAATAAGTTTAATTACAAAGTGATATAATATTTTGAAGACGGACAAATAACTTTAATTGTAGTTTCTTTGTCAGCAAAGCAACTCATGATATTTGTATGTCACATTATTAATAAAAAATTACAACAAATTGACAAATTGTCTTATAAAACTACAATTTTAGTGAAGAGAAACAATAACCTTGGAAATGGAAAAATTAAGATTCACATTTACAGTGTCAGCAGCATCGGATGGAAAAAGCAATGTGATCTGCGTAACCTCAATCGAGACACCCGATGGACATATATTTGATATTCCTGATGATTTAAAACATGCAAGCAAACATACCGCCATAACGACTACGGATGTTTATAACAAAATTAAGAATTCTCTAAAGAAAAGATATCAAACACGGAAAATATGGTTTCGCTTAACCCAAGATTTGAGGAAAATTTACTTAGATGATGGTGAGAATATACAATTTGGTGACCAATACCTGGAAGAAATTATATATGACACGAAACTTTCTGACAATAATATTAGTACTGAAAATAAAAATCTAGGAAAAATAACAGAAAGATTTTTACTCGAGAAGTTTTCAGGAAAAACATCAAATGTACACCAATGGATCAATGATTTTGAAAATGAATGTAAACGTTTCGAGATATTAAAGGAGGCAGAAAAAATTGAGACTTTAAAGTATTTACTTGAAAAACAGTGCCTAGATTGGTACACTAGTATGTTAATAAAATATACAGTAAACGCAGAATGGGCAATATGGAAAACAAATTTTTGTGAAACATACGGAAACAAAGGTTGGTCACAAGTTAAATTTGCATTTGCCTTTAAATTTCAAGGAGGTTCATTAAGAGAATATGCCACAAAGAAAGAAAGATTGTTATTAGAGATAAATAAAAATATTGACACACAGACATTGATTCATCTTATTGTTATGGGTCTACCAGATTATATAATGTACAAAATGAATAAGGAATCTATAACATCGACTGCAAATCTATACAATGAAATTGGTAAACATGAACAAACAGTCAATAAAAATAATTATGATAAATTCAAGAGAAATACATTTGTTAATAAAGTAAGAGTTGATAAAATTAAGCCCTGCAAAACTTGTGAAAAATTAAATAAAGGTAGCCGTTTCCACTCTGAAGAGAAATGCTGGTTTAAATAAACTGATGATTATGAGAACAAGATAAACTATAATAAAAATGTAAACAACACTGTATTAGATGTTGAACTGAATGATAATGAGTCAAAAAACGAATAATTACACCATTAATTAAAGTAAAACTATCATTAGAAGGAAAATTAGACATATTTGGTATATATGATTCTGGCTCTAATGTTTTCTTAATAAATTCTAAATTATTAAGAATAAAGGAAGAAGGAAAAAATATACATAACAATACAAACTTACTAACGATTAATAGTGTAAAAAAGACAAAAGGCTTAACAACAATAAAAATTAAGATATTTAATATAGAGAAGAAAATTGATGTTTATATTGTAGATGGAAAAGAATTCAAATACAATTTTCTAATTGGACTTGATACTATAAAAGAGTTTAATTTGATTCAGAATGAAAAATTGGAAATTGTTCAGAAATCTGAAGAAAGCTTTAAAAGAGAGGAAATACGTTGTAAAAACAATCCTAATGAAAATGAAGACATAAAGAACTTGAACTTTATAAACTTTAAGGAACATACAAAAGAAAAAGAATTTAAAATGGATCTGAGTCATTTAAATATACAACAAAAATCTGAAATAAATAAACTTATTGATAAATATAAATCAAGCTTTGCAAAGGATAAATATGATATTGGAACAGTAAAGGATTATGAAGCACGCATTGATCTACTTGTGGACAAATACTGCAGTAAAAGACCCTACAGATGTTCAATAGAAGATAAGTTAGAGATAGAAGAACAAGTAAGAAAATTGCTTGAAAGAAATCATATAGAGGAATCATACAGCCCTTTTGCAGCACCAGTAACCTTAGCTTTCAAAAAAGAAGACAATAGAAAAACAAGATTGTGTATCGATTTTAGAGAATTAAATAAAATGGTGGTACCTCAGGCTCAACCATTTCCTTTGATTGAGGACTTAGTAAAAAAAACCAGAAACTGTAAATACTTTTCAACATTAGATATAAATTCTGCGTTCTGGTCTATTCCCCTGCGAATTGAAGATAGAAAGAAAACTGCTTTTGTAACCCAGGAAGGCCACTACCAATGGACATGTTTACCCTTTGGTTTAAAAACTTCTCCAGCCATATTTCAAAGAATACTAAGCAACATATTGAGAAAGTACAAGTTAACAGATTTTGCTGTAAATTTTATTGACGACATTTTAATATTTTCAAAAAGCTATACTGAGCACATAAATCATTTATCACAGATTTTAAAGGCGATAGAAAAAGAAGGTTTCCGACTTAAGCTCACAAAATGTCGATTTGCAACAAATTGGGTAAAATACCTCGGACATATAATACAAGATAATACAGTAAAACCGGTGAGAGATAACTTAATTTCAATAAGAGATTTCCCAACACCAAAGAATCAGAAAAATATTAGACAACTTCTAGGAAAAATCAATTTCTACCACGAATACATACCTAACAGTTTAATAATTTTAGAACCATTACATAATTTACTAAGGAAGCACCAAAAATTCATATGGTCAATAGACTGCCAAGAAGCTTTTGAAAAGATTAAACAACTATTGTGTTCACAACCAATCTTAGAAATTTTTGATAAAGACTTATCAATAAACATATATACGGATGCATCATTGGAAGGTATTGGAGCAGTGCTGAAACAAACTCAACAAGACGGAAAAGAAAAACCTGTAGCATATTTTTCAAAAAAATTAAATGAAGTCCAAAAGAAAAAAAAAGGCTATATTTTTAGAATGCTTAGAGGCCATAAGATATTGGCAGTACTGGCTAATAGGCAAACCTTTCACAGTATTTTCCGACCACAAACCATTGGAAAATTTAAATATTAAATCTAGAACGGACGAAGAGTTAGGAGATTTATCCTATTACCTATCACAATATGACTTCGAAATAAAATATAAACCAGGAAAAAATAATTTAGGGGCAGATTGCTTGAGCAGAAACCCAGTATTAGATGCTAATAAAGATGTACATGAACAATTAAAAATAATAAACTTAGTAACATTGAATGATATATTAACAGATCAAGAGAAAAATGAGGATATAAAAAAATACAATAACAAGTTAATATATAAAAACAATATATATTATAAGAGGGTAAGAAAGCAAGAAAAAATACTACTGTCAGAGGAACTCAGTATAAAATTTATAAAACTGATACATGAAAATATGTGTCATATAGGTATAAAACAAATGTAAAAGAAAATAGGAAACATTTATGCAGCAAAGAATTTAACTAGAAATATCACCGATTTATGCAAACAATGTGAAATATGTATAAAAAATAAGACAAGAGGACAGGCTAAATATGGTGTAATGTCACACTTAGGCCCTGCCACAAAACCACTTGAAATTGTCTCAATAGATACAATTGGGGGGTTTGGTGGCTCTCGATCAACCAAAAAATACTTGCACCTTTTAGTCGACCATTTTACTCGATATGCTTAGATAGTAACCTCAAAGACACAGAGTGCAAAGGACTTTATAAAACTTATAAATATTGTACCAAATTGTAATGAAATTGGCATGGTTCTCACCGACCAATATCCTGGAATTAACTCAAAAGAGTTTAAAACTTTTTTAAACGAAAGATCAATCACACTAATTTTCACTCACAGTAAATTCGCCGTTTTCTAATGGACTGTACGAAAGGCTAAACCAAACACTCGTAAATAAAATAAGGTGTAAGATAAATGAAAATCTAAATACTAAAGCATGGACAACTATTGCTCATAATTGTGTTGATAGATATAATAACACGGAACACTCAATAACAGGCTTTGCACCGAGATACCTATTGGATGGTACTGATGTTTCATTCATACCAAATGAACTTAAATTGAAAAAAAAGCAGATGACTGGATTAGAGATAGAAAATTTGCATTAGAAAGAACAATTAAGTCACATGAATATAATAAAATGTTAATTGATAAAAAAAGAACAATTCATAATTTAAAAATTGGCGATATGGTGTATTTTGAAAATGGTCACAAACTAAATAGAAGAAAATTAGATGAGTTAAGGATTGGTCCATTTAAAATCGAAGATAAACTATCCCAATCAATATACAAGATTAATACAGGACATAGAAAGATGGAGTCAAATTTTTTCCATATTACAAAACTTATTCCTGCCCCCATACTAGAAGAAAATGAAGATTAGAAAGAAGAAAAAGGAATTGAAAGAGACGAAAATCTCCAGAGAAATTTTCTAACCCTAGGGGGGAGATGTAAAGGAATAGGTACCTACCTTGAAATGCATAGGATTCCTTTATGTTCGAATTTTAAATAGGTGTTGTCATGGAGACAGAAAATGATAGATGATGATTGTTCTGTGACTTCTTGTTATATATTTTTGGTCAATTTGTTTGAGATTTTCAACATTTTTGTGTACGTGGATAGTAACCTTTTTATATAGTTTTGACGAACATCAAGTACATAACATTTTTTGTAGAGCTAATCGCTAGAAAAACTATAGGGTTTACGCATAATGACTCTAATTATGGATTTCTGGGCCTTCACTAATGAATCTAAAATTGTTCTACCTGATGCCCCCCAACCAATACAACCATACGTTAAGATGGGGTTGCATAATCCGAAATATATTTTTCTTAGGTCTTGTTGTTTGATTATGTTTCGTAATACAAAGAATACGTGAATCAATTTTCTTACCCTTATTGAAAGCTTGTCGATGTGAAAGATTGTTTATAATAATGCCTAGATATTTGATGTTTTTCACACTTTCCAAAGCTTAACAGTTGCAGTTAGAATCAATATTGTCGGAATTACAGTTAGTCTTATGTGTTTTTATTGTGTATGATGTACTAGTTTGTCCTTTTATAGTTGAGCTGAATCTTATGTATTTAGTTTTTGATATATTTAGTGTAAGTGGATTTTTGTCAAGCCATTGTTTTATCGCGTTGATTCCACTTTCAGCATGTTTATGTGTTTGAGTCCAGTCGTCTCCTTCAAATATAGCTACCGTATTGTCAGCGAATGTAATAAATTTGCCGCCTACTTTTAGGTCGCATAACTCATTTATGTTGATCATAAATAGAAAGGGTCCCAGTGTGCTTCCCTGCGGTACGCCAAAGTTAGTGTCTAGTGAATTGCTTACTATTTTTCCCATTTTGAGTTGCTGACTTCTACCCGTTAAGTAACTCTTTAACCATTCGTAGGGCATACCTACAATGCCAATATTTTTTAATCTTTTGAGTAATTTATGTGAAATCGTATCAAAAGCCTTGGCTAAGTCTAAGAACAGTGCCATGTTTTTCTTTCCGCGATCTATATTTCTAGAAATATTTTCTGTAAGTTGCGCTATAGCATTGTCCGTTCCCCTCCCCGGCCGAAAGCCGAACTAATTTTTGCTTAAAAGTTTTCGGCTCTCTACATAATTACTTAATCTATTTTTAAATGTTTTTTTCTATAATTTTTGAGATAGCACTTAACAGGGATATTGGCCTATAATTGCCCTCTTGGTTTTTAGGTCCACTTTTGTAGATTGCTACTACTAAAGACTTTTTAAGATGGTCAGGGAAAACCCCTGAAGAAAATTTTTTATTGAAAATGTTTGATAAAGGTGGTGCAATATCGCGTTTAATGATTTTTAGTATACGAGTGTCAAGACCGTCAGGACCTTTCGAATGTGTATTATTGAGATAGTCAATAATTTTTAAAACCTCTTTATTTGTCGTAGATGAAAATTGAAATCAAAAAGAATTATGTTTTGTTTCTATTGCCGATGCCAGTGAGTCTTCAGTTTCCTTGGTGACACTTAGGATGTTTTCCGCAAGGTTAGATCCCACCGCCGTAAAGTATTGGTTAGTTCTGCAAGCAATTATGCCCGAATCAGTGGTGGCTGTGTTTCCAAAGAGGAGTTTAATAATATTAGGGTCAATTGTGTGTTAAGTATTGTTAATTTGATTAACGATGTTCCACATGTTTTTACTAGATGAATCTCGGTCGAGTTAATGCTTATAGTACCGTTCTTTTGCATTACGCATAACATCTTTACAAATGTTACGATACCTACGGTAATTCTGTTGTTTAAGAGTGTTTTGTGAATCTTTGGTCGCCACTTTGTGTAAATAATTTATTTTGTGTATAGCTTTTACAATACCACTGCTAATCCAAGGAGTAAGTTGTATTTTTTTATGTGCAATGAGTTTATCTTTTGAATTTTGTGTTATATGCATGTTGATTTTGCTAATAAATAAGTTGAATGCGTTGTTAACGTCAGTCACTCCACATACATCTTGCCATATTTCCTCATTAAGATCCTTAATTAATCCCTCATAGCAGATGGATGATGTGAGTTCAGATGTGGGATTATCCAGAAATGTATGTATGTCATGGAATGATGGTGATCTGTAAATGGCTAAAATACATAGATATCCATTAATTACTAATTTCAGACAATTTGATTGACTCATGCAAATTTCTGGAACTTGACAGTGAATGTCATCGCGAATGTAGGTTATGACTCCAGTATTTTGATTTAATTTTTGTGTTGCGTGATATTTATGATATCCTGTAATTTGTTTTGCAAAATATGAGTCATTTAGTCTGCATTCTGTAAGGATTATTATATGAAATCTAGCAGTTGACTTAATACTGTCTAAAAATAAAAGAAAGTGATCAAAATTTTCCATTGTACGGATATTTTGATGTTTAATATTAAATTTGTTTAAGCTCCAATTAAATTCTTTGAGTTCATCAATTTCTTTTATGATAAATTCATTGTTTGGCTCTCCAAAATTATATATTTCCATATAAGCGTTTAAACCCATTTTATTTTAGATATATTATGAAATGTTATCTTAGGATGGCTGAGTTTTAGGTCTATATTTAAAAATATTTTAATTTAAGTTTGGTGTTTGTTGATGGAGATTATGCTTGTGTTAGATTCAAATTGAACGGTTTTAATAATAATTTGAAATAGTTGGTGTATTATTTGGTGATAAATGGAACGATCTGATAGTGATCTAGATGTTTAGTGATTGCTGTTGAAAATAATAATAATAGTATAAGAGAAAAAACAGTACCTTCTAGTCATTTAATGTTGCTCCGAATCTATCAGTATTGGCCTCGAATTATCGTCCCTTTTTACAAAAATTCTCCAATTCTGTCCAGACATATCTATAACTATGTTCCCATACTAACGGCCTGGTTAGGAACTATAAACGTTTGGCTTGAAAAGTTAGGTGTTCAGAAACATATATTGGGTTTCTAGGACCTGACACACCTATAACACTTGTATTCGTTTTTCCTTCTTTATTTTCAGTTTGGTTAAATTTCTTTATTGCAGAGTGTAAATGTTCTTAATGAGTTACTGAGGTTAGTTTAACAATTACAGTCCGTGGTTTGTTATTCCTGGCTTGAGTAGGTTTTTCCTCATTAGTAATTAAACATGTTTTAATTGATTAGTAATTTGTAATCTTTGATTTACAAAAATAAATAATATGGTAGACACACAACAGTTTTTGTATGTAGGCAAATAACAATTACCCAGATGAAATTTTCCGAAACGATAGCTCATAGAGGAAGTAGTGAACACAATTTATATATAGTCCCAATAAAATAAACCTCTAAATTTCTTGAACTTTCAAAATACTGATCTTTAAGAAACCGTTCGTAGAGCTAAATTTCACGAATCAAGCAAATTTTGTGTAACCATTTAAAATATATGTCACGCGTTTAAATATTCTATCGGAACAGCAAATCATAATACCTGCTTTTGGAATTTATTGAAATATTTACCAGCAATCAAAAAAATTAGAGTGTGCAATTCACACGCGGAAAAACTGAAGAACATAGACAAGAGTGGGAAGTGGGGAGACTATAAAGCATTTTTCTTTTATCAATGTGAATGATTTTATTTTCTCAATATTTTTATCGCCGGCTTCCTGAGCACCTCTTCCTATGCAATTGGTCATCTTATAAGTATTTGTGTTTTATTTTTTGGAGTCGCTAGACGTCGCTTTCTTTTGTGTTTTGTTTTGCCTGTTCATTTTTGAGTGGATTGAAAATTGATATTACAAATATAAAAATAAAAAATTGATTTCGATCCGGTTCGTCAGGCGCTTTATACTACTACACCATAGGAGACTTGTGTTGAACTGTGGATTTATCGTATTATATTGGAACCGACTACCTCATCTATCTCATTCTCTCGTAGGCTAAATCCTATAGATGTGTTTGTCTCTTTTTCATGTCGCTCGTTTCCTTATCATCAAGTTTCAAATCACAACGAGGTAAAGAAGTTTTCACTTAAAAATTAACTTCCAATTCTATTAAATTCTCTCGCCTTTTGAAGAAAGTGTAAACATCGGTTTTCTAAAAACAATAACATAACTACCTAATGAGATGGTCGGCGGTCCTTGAATGAGCAAATGGTAAATATGGCGTCCTTTCCTAAGTAAATATTTTGAAGCATCCTCCGTCCCTTGCGAAAACGTTTCCTTGCTGTGTTAATTGGGTTTAGGGTTTAGTATTATTTGGGGAGGGCTTCACGGTGAAATATGTGTCGATAAACAAGTCGGTTAATAAGTTGTGTGCCGTGTATGCCAGCCTTTATAATGTTTGTAGATAGCAGGTTCTGATATATTACATAAGCTTTCTAAGAAAAACGCTTTGGTAAATTCGTTAGAAGTTTGTTTCCACATAATTACGCGGTATTATCCTAGAAAGTCTAGGATGATTGGATTTAGTGTTCTCTAGCTTGGAAATTTTTTTTTTTTGTAAGATTAAGTAAGAAAGAGTGTAGAAACGTAGAATAAGACAATATAATATTGTTTATAAACTAAAGTAATAAATCCTTTCGGCGCCGGTGCACAGCAAATTAACTTTTATCTTTACTTGTCGCGACTACTATACTAAGTTTATAAATTTCCTTGCCATTCAAACCTGTATGTCCACAACAACTATTTTAAGCTGCTTGTTTAAATATTTTTATTGCCACTACTTAAAGTTTCTTCCACTGTAAAGAATTTAAAATAAATTTAACTAGTGAAAAAGATAATCAACTGTAATTTTTGTGTACACAACTAAAATCTTTCCTCTTTCAAAACAAGTTATAAGAAGACCGATGGTAAAGACGATACTTAAATACATTTTGGTTTTAAAATATTGGCAGCACAAACAGTTTTTTTTAACATTGAAGAAGAATTTAATATTAATAAATCTAAACGAAACAGCAAACAGAAATAGACCAAAATTAAAAAGGTAATGGTCGCAACTGGGAATCAATCACAGGATATCTAGTATCTAGTATTACCGAGACACAGCGCCGTAAGGGGGTATTCTAGTCTAGAAGCCCGAATTTCTGGCGTTTTTAACAGACGATAAAAAAAATATATTTTAAGTGTACATTTTTTTATCGTTTATTTATTATTATTTTAGAAATTCACAAAAATAAAATTTAAAAAAATGTATATGTTAGTTACACGCTGTTGGAGTAGAGGGGGAAAAAAGAGGGTATCCATATCCATCTTGTCCAATTTTTAAGATTTATTAACTTTAAGCTGAATATTCCAATTCAAAATATTAACTATGTCCTTTTGATGAAACAACTCAATATAATTACGCTGTCAGATAGGCGGATCATCTTTGACCTTGTACTATTAAATAAAATTATTAATAATTGCATTAACAACCCTGAAATTCTCTCCAAAATAAAATTTTACATACCGACCAGAAATACGAGACAAAGTGCTACCTTTTTCTGTGACAATTTCAAAACAAATTATGAGGCTCATACACCTATTAATAGAATGCATCATCTGGGCAATAAATTTGGGAATACTGTAGACATATTTAAAGATTCCGTATTAGTCACAAAACGAAGTCTTTATAATTATTTTAGTAAAATGTATGATTGCACGACTCCGTAGTGAATACACTCTATATTTTTATTTTATTTTAGTTTTATATGTCTTTTTACAAATTTCGCTTTCCATACCTATACATTTAATTTGTCTTAAATTTATCATAAATCAATATATATTGAATACTATGTACTTGCTAACACAACTGTATTACTTATGTATCTATCTTGTAAAAGCCCACTAGGGCGTAAATAAATAAATAAATAAATTTCCACCCTTCTGGTCATCTGAAAAATAAAAAAGGTTAATTCTTCAATAGTACAAATATCATTGTGGTTGGAAACAGGAAAAATAAAGAAAAAAATCTCGCGAAATGGCGGCTACTTAAAAAAAAATGACTTTTTTCTGTTATTTTTAACTTTTCCGTACTTTTAAAAATAGTAAAGATTAAAAATTTTGATTTTTGTTGGTTCCTACCATATAAGAATATGTAAATAAAATTCATGCAAAAATTAAAGAAAATCGGTAAATTAAAACTTGAAATTTTGTGACAGTCAGTAGTTTAGAGAAAAGTTTAATGTTTTGTTATATTAAGATTCTAGTTAGATTCCGCATAAACCGGTCGAATTTCCACGACACTAAAATGGCTATAACTTTTAAAATAATTCTAATTTCCAAAAAAACTTTGAAGGAGATATTCTTGAATATCTAAACTAGAGAAATAATCAACGTCAATGGAAATAATACAATAAAAAAATCTAGACTAGAATACCCACTTAACTAACTCGGCAATACAAGATAATATATTATGAGTTATGAGGTTAACAAAAATTATGTAAAATAAAAAGGTCCCAATTCTGCAGAGTTGGTTAAGGCGCCGTGTTCCGGTAAGATCATGTGTTTGATTCCCAGTTGCGAGCGTTGCTTTTTAATTATTCTTTTTCATGTTTCGTTAAGGTTTATTAGTATTATCTTCTTCTTCGATGATGGGTGCAAATAACCTCCGAAAGTAACTCAAATAAAATATATATTTTTTAGTTCAACACCTAAATTATTATAATTAATCCACATGAATTAGTTTCGAAATATTATAATTGTGCCCAAAGGGGTTGGGACTTAAGCTATTATATCTCAGGCGAGCTGTAAACTAGCGTCCTTAATCACCAATTAATTCGGTCAACCTATCCCAATTTGTCGTCAAATTTAACAGGCAAATAGTGCGAAACTCCCAGTATTCAGCAGACTCATTAATTGAACAATACCTGAACAAGGTGCTTACAAATTTTACATAGAATTTATAGAGTCATATTTATAGAGTCCACAAACATTTCATTTATATAATAAAAATATTCCCCTAGATCAGGGGTGCCCAATCCAAATCGTTTGGTAGGCCAAAAAAATATTCACCGGTAATTCGGTGTCCAAAAATACTATTGCTGAAACATAACTGAATTTAAGCACCTGCGTGTGTCCTTTGCACTCACCCTCTACTTATTAAAGTCAAGACAATTGCATTCGATCTTCGGAGAAATGAGTGGAAAAAATATACTGGTTGGAAGTAATTGCGCAAATAAAATCTTAGTGCGGCCATGCGCATAGTACTTTTCAAGTAATAAATAAACGTACATTCCTGATCTAGATCGTGTATCGTGAATTGGCAATCGTGGATCGTGAATTGGCGATAGTGGATCATGAATCGTGGATCGTCGGTTGTGAACTATGGGTCGTGGATCGTGGAATGTGGATCATGGATCCGGTCTCTCTGTATTACGACACTGAGTATGTACCTAATCTAAACCTGATTTAAAATTTAATCGGTAAGATAGTTTTTGTTCTTTTTGACCTAGGAACAAATAATTTGGTAATGCAGATATTCAGAATTTATGGTTAAGCGCACGTATATTACATGACATATGTTTCTTAAATTGTGAATAAAAAACGAAGTAGACCACCGTAGTTTATAATGGGAACGCCTTTAACGATTCGCTCAATTACTCAAACGAAATGCCAATAAAAAAATTAAACCCAAAGAACATCTGAAAAAATATTAACGAACCAACATTCAATCTTCTCCATCTTTCTGCAACTCTGGTATCTGGGTTAATGCTTTCCAAACTTGTTGCAGTTATTTATTTTCAAATAAACTTGTTCTCATTTAATTTCTTTCAGTTACTTAAGTCCATCTACAAGTCATTATTTAAAAACACTTACGTAAATAGCTCTCGCATTAGACCTCCCCATAACTTTAGCAATTTATTATATTTATGTTACTAGTTTCCGAGTAAACGGATTTATTTTTTATATTTTAAAAGTAAAAAAATAACCCTATGTAAAATAACATTTTATTACATTTATTAGTTTTATATAGGAGGCCTTCAATAAAATAAATTCGCGTCAGGATCTATGCCATCTTTGGGGATGTTGTGTGGGGGGTCTTTTTAGGAAATAAAAATTAAGGAAGATTTCGGACAAAAAAAAGTATGAGGTATAGGTAGGAATCTGGGGTCAAGGTATCCAGAAGTGACGGACAAATAAATCCATCCCTCTCATACTGTGCAAAGTGATGTTCCGAGAGAGCCCTGCTGGAGAGATTTTAAGGTCTTCCTCAACCAGTCTCTTCCGATCCGGCCAGCCATGCAAAATGATAAAATAAAATAAAAAGTACGAAAGCGAAGTTCTCTAGAAGAAATCAGTATTTTTTTATTATTTATTTTTTAGCATTTTACTTTCACTCTGATATATTTAATGACCGCATATTATGCGTAAATATTTGCTTCATACAAGAGCCGTGAATGGCTGTTGTGTGAGGAAAGATTTTTTTAAAACCACAAAACCTCGTCAGAAAGGAACAACAAAGGCGCCAGAATCTCGTGATTGAAGCAAGTCTCCGAGATTGAGAAAAACCGCCTTTAGTCAGAATAACTTTCTCTGTGGGAACGTTGTTACAGAAAGTAATGAAAATTTAAAAAAAGGACATACATTTTTTTTTAACCGACTTTCTTCGTTGGTTTTACATTACATTATTATTATATTTATTTTTATCGACCGGTTTTAATATATTTTTTATTTAATACTTTCAATAATATTTATTTGGCTAATAAGAAAATGCATGAAGGTTAACTAGTATTTCTATGATAGTTCACTTCGCATCCAAAAATATACATGTGTTTTTCTAATTTGTTCTTTTTTAATAAATCAAAACTTAAATTTCTACTGCTAACATACATAAGATTTGCTTGTAGGCATTTAAATATCTACTTACTTAATTGTAAACCATGTTATATGTTATGTAATTTTTTTTTATTTCCAAAAGTCAAAAGTAGGTTAAATCCAAAGAAATGTCACTATCTCAATAACAATACTATTTTCAAACTATCTTCAGGCAGATAACTAGGCCGCACAATGTTGTTGTAACCTGTTTCAATAAACTCAGATTTGGTTGAAATTAATAATTAACATAATAAATTAACAAACAACAAACGCCCAAAACCTTTATGTTGCTTTATCAATGAACAATGAACATTTTTAATTCCATATTAATAAATTTCTACAATATTTTACCGGACTGCACATTTTCTATCTCAATAAGTATACAATACGTTCAAAATTTTAACTGATTGACGTTTTGATTTTCAATTGTTTCATATTAAACTCAACCATGGTCTGTTATGCTCGTACAATGAATTAAAAAATTATGTTAAAACTGCCATGCAGACCAGTGACTTGCTATACCATAGATATAACGGTTGACTATGAAAAATGAATTTTTGGTCGCTTGAAAATACGTTAGTAAATTGGTATTTCATAATAATGCCGAAATGAGGTAGATACTCGAGAAGAGTGGCAGGAGTTACTAAATGGGATCATATAAGAAACTCGACGATCCGAGATGATCTAAACATTGAACCACTACTACTATTCATAGAAAAATCGCAACTGAGGTGGATTAGACATTTATTAAGAATATCTAATGACCGGATTCCGAGGAAAATACTGAGTGCAATTCCAGAGGGTCCAGTGGGTCGCCTTAAACATAGTTGGGCAAGACAACTCCAGGAACTGTGTGAGGAGAGAATGGGACTGCTATGGTCGGAGGCCGAACAATCAGCAGAAGACATGCACATGGTGGAGCCTTGTCGATGCAGTGGGTCCCCGACCCGAATATGATAAGGGGAAGAAGATGGTGATTATGATGATTTTTTACGGTGCTCCAGATTTCATGTCCGGGTTGAATCTTTCCCAAATGAAAGACTAAACCCTTCCACACACTTTTCCACAAATGAATATCTAGTAAATTAACGCAATGTAATTGCACTATATAAGAATAAAACAATACAAGAACAATACGTCAATCCACCAGAAACATAATGGGAAAATATTTCACCGACTCCAGATATTTTCATATCAGAGGGTTCGGCTCTGATGAAATCCTAACTGGTCCGATAAATCCTACTGATCCCTCAATATAAATATTTAAAAAATCTTTCGTAATCCTACATGTATTTAAAATGACCGACTTTTGCATTTTTATGTACAAATTTTTTGACAAATCTAATACGCCTAAATTTTGAATGAGAGAGCTAGGTATAATGCCAGTAGCCGAAATAACAAATGGTAATATTTTTATAGTCTGAGAATGCCAAATTCTTTTAATTTCATTTCATAAATCTGTATATTTTCTTATTTTTTCAGAAACAGTTTTCTGAATATTACAAGAATTTGGTATAGCGACATCAATGATATAAGTTATTTTCTTAATTTTGTCATGTAAAACTATATCGGGTCTATTATGACTAATTGTTCTGTCTGTCAGAATAGTTTTATCATAATAAATTTTATAAAATTCATTTTCTAAAAATGAATTTGGTTCATATTCATAATATGGTACATTACGGCAGTCAATCAAGTTATGTTTAATTACCAAACTTTGGTGAATTATTTTTAAAACTTGATTGTGCCTAAATGTATACTCGGACGGCGCTAATACAGAACATCCCGATATAATATGTTCTATAGTTTCCGGAAAAGCCAAACATTTTCTACATAAATCATCAATTTGATTTGCATCTTTGATGATATGCTTCCTATAATTTTTAGTATTAATGACTCTATCTTGTATGGCAAGCATAAAGCCTTCTATTTCTGCGCTCAACTCTCCAATACTCAACCATTTGTTTGACGAAAATTTGTCAACATATGTTTGGTTGAGATAATTGAAGTGTTTTGCGTGAAGAATTTTATTTGACCAGGAATCTAATAATTCCTGGTTGGTATTTATAAGAATGCTGGCATTCTCGTCGTATAAATTTAATGGTGAAATATTTCTATCTGCCTTGCATATTATTTTGTGCATTTCTGAACTATCAGCTTTCCTATGGAAAAAATTTCTTAGCATTTCTACCTGATTATGTTTTAAAGATGTTATTTTGACTATACCTCTACCTCCTAAATTTCTGGGTAAATTAATACGTTCTATAGCTGAATTTGGATGATGACAATGAAATTTAGTTAATGTAGTTCTAATTAATCGTTCTAAGCTATCTAAATCTGTATTAGACCATTTAATTATGCCAAATGAGTAAGTTAATAGAGGTATTGCCCAAGTATTTATCGCCTTTACTAAATTTTTAGCAGATAGATTGCATTTCAAAATTTTTCTGATCCTAGTTTTAAATTTAATCCTAATATCATTTTTAATACTAGTATGATCTAATCTATTTGATTGCGGATATCCTAAATATTTATAAACCTCACCCCCTTTCATACTTTCAATTTTGAAATTTCTAAATATACCCTCGTCTCCATCTACAATTTTACCTTTCTCTATATGGATCGTTCTACATTTATCTAAACCAAAAGTCATTTTAATATCATCTGAAAAATTTTTAACTACTTTAATCATTATATAATAATGTTATTATTCATGATATTTACATAACGCAAAAAAGAGTTTAATGCAAACGCACAACTCATAACAGAAAGTCGTTAATTTACGCCAAAAACCTAAGAAGAAAGTTGAAAACAAGATACGCTTTCCCGGCATTTCTCATCCGCGACCACTTTCTTTGAGGTTTCGGATGCGGATGTATTTTTGCATCGGTTGGTTGGAAGGGGAAAAAGCTTCAAAAAGGAGCGATTTCATACTTTACTTTCGTTTAATGTCAATTCAAGCTCGGTGCAAAATTACGCGCGAATTTGGTTTCGCCAACATGTTCCGCAGTTCTTTGAAAACCGGGTAAAAAATTGATTAGGTTCATTCAGGGAGTATTAGGAATTTTCAAAGTTTCCTTAGAAATACGAAATGCCTAGGCCGTGACTAATTTAATTCTCGTTTTGCCTCGACTCTGAATGGTTTGAATATTTTTCCCTCGATTCGCAAACCGTAGCTTTCAAGGACGATTCGTTATACAGGTCTTGTCGTATAATATCTTATGTTTTGTAAATTGTCAAATCATTTGTTTCCATCCGGCGTTTTATTATAACCAGATATTTCTTATTATCCTTCAAGCTAGGAGTTCATCTGTTTAGATAAGGGTAAATAACAGATTTAGTGTAATAATCCATTTCTCAAGGCCCTGTTCATCCCCTAATGTTCCTCTCCTTCCTAATAAAGCCCTACATGTTAAAGAAAAAAGAAGATAATTAAATTCCCACCTACCTAGGCTCATTCAAAATATATGTTACATATAAATTACGCAACCATGAATGGGAACCTACATTCACAGGCAATAAATTGTCTCTGAGTTTTTACGCACTCGTATCACCAGTTTTGTCTATGGAGATGTGAGTGACAGTAAAAAACATTATTTTTTGCGAACAACACGGAAGGACCAGGAGCTCTCTCGCCTGTGTTTTTGGCGACGAATCCATCAATCAAATATACGAGATGTGATTTTTGATAAAGCGAAAAGAGGAATCTAATCCGGAGTAATCGGAATGCCGATGAGGAAATTTTCTGGCAGATAGTGAGGACAATCTCACCCACCCAATTAAAATATCGTATATTGAATTCTTTTCAATCCCACCTGTTATCTGGATGAATTTGTAGCTGATTTGCCGCCTGGTGTGAATGCACCATATTTATAGGAGAGTTGCAAGTCTCATGCAAGGCCATTTACAGAACCATATTACGGAATCATGGATCACTAGGTGTGTGATCCGATGATGGATTTGGACACCATTCAATAATTTATTGAATATCGAAGGATCGTTGGACCGATCCTGTTTGCCAGAAGTGATAAAAAGCCCCCTTGATTTAGCCATTCATATTAGGATGTAGGGTGTTCTGCGTGAAACATGCTTTTATTTTTATAATATATCCCTTGATTGCTGTTTGTAAGCTTTGGTTTTGAATCATGAACTTGTAACACCTTCATTCCCAAATTGCCTGTACGTTGTGTACACAACCTGAGGTAAGCAGTTCTCATTGTTTCACTTTTTTTTCTGCCGGAATAGGCAGGATGGCGCCCCAACATTTTTAAATCATTCACATAAGATGCCCGTAACATATTGTTTATAAAATCATTTTTAAATACCCACATTATCAATCGAAATATTGTCGCGCTTGTGATAACCCCAATTATTTAGCCTCTCGCCAAATTGCGTTAATATATTTTCATATGATACTTTTTTACGGTGTAACTGTGCCAACCGATGTAACTGTGACCCGTGGATGGAGAAGCTGATCACCATAATCAAAGGTAGGGTTTTTTCCCGTCATTCTTTTTCTGTGATAAAAAAAACTGAATCAATAGGCCACTTGCATCACATTTTTTAATTTTTTTTTCCGGTTTTGCCAAATATTCTAAGACGTTCTGTTTTTTTTTTTTTTTTACTCTCATTTTTGAAGCCCTGGCAATTTTTTGAAAATTTCAATCCGAAAAATCAGACCATTTTTAAAAAACCGGAAAGACGGGACATAATTTTATGGGTGCGAAAAAACGATACTTACATAGCCGAAAATCATTTAAAAAAAATAACGTTTTCCACACAAATAGCAATAAATTGTACGGGGTTCTCTTCGTAACATTTGTAAAAACACTGCCATCTTCATCAAAAAATCAAACCAAAAGATAAGTTCGCATAGAACAAATAATAAATCTAGTGAATGTTAAACGCAAATTCAAATATTCGCCGGAAATTAAAGTGTTGCCATATAAAAAAAAATGATCAGAGTTGAATTTTATAAAATAAAAAGGAACATATTCAGAGACGGGACATTTTCATGTAGTGACGTCACGAGCTCAAATAATGGATTTATTTATTTAAACATAAAAATAACTATACAATTCTAAAAAAAATTTCTAACATTTTCGTAATCTTAGTAAAAAAAAGATTTTTAAACACGATTTTTTCCAAGTCGTTATGAAATCCATGCAAGTGGCCTATTGTTATTTATTTTAAGTATTTACAGTTTGCCTTCGACCTTCTGCCTTAATTGATCGATGCAGTCAGCTTAAGTTTGCCATCGGGCTTTAAGCAAAAAGATTTGAAATATTAATTAAAGAAAAAGATTTAAAAAAAATCTTACTATACTATCTTACTAATATTATTAACGCGAAAGTTTTTATGGATGTACATATGTATGTTTGTTACTTTTTCACGCAAAAACTACTCAATGGATTTTAATGAAACTATGCAATAATATAGCTCGTATATCAGAATACCATATAGGCTATGATAAGCGGGATAGTAACGGGGAAGCACAATAAATATCTATATTTATCACGGGTAAATTGTTTCGGTTTGGTAGACTTTGAAAGAATTACACAAAATGATTTAAAACGTGAAAACAGTAATTTGAACCCATTGAATCATCGATATTCGATTCTTTTCAATTTAAAATATAAAAGCAATTTTAAAGTAATGATTTTTTTGTGTTTTCAACTAAATCGTGTAAATAATTTACTATTTTGACTATAATAAATTATAAATTATTCTGAATATTTTTTGTCCCATGAAGTAATTTAGACATAATATTTAATTCTGCAATAGAGGACAAGCTTTTACTATGTTTGTTCCAAATATTTCGGGCCATTTGAATTAGCAAACACTCAATCAAAATTTTATCATGTTTTTTTTTTCAAAAAACATATTAATCGTAACTTTAAAAACTGAGTCTGGTTGTACAACATAACTCGAATATCATTTTAAAAAATCCTTTTGGCCCTCCGCAACGACAAATTATTTTCATAATTTAATTTTTTAAACTCAAAGACCTTCCGTTCCTAATCCATTCTAATCGATTCCGAGAATGAAACATGTCCTTGAAAGTTGTAGGTACTGTGCTTGCTCTGTAAATCGAAATTACTTTATTACTTTCTTTACTTTATCTCAAGGTTTCATTTCGGAAACCGCTATATTAACACCAAAGGAAATAAGAATTCGTTTGAGGCTTAACCCGTGAGGAAGTGTGCCTTCACACTTACACGAAATCACACGCACCGGTAAAATGCTCACGCTATTACAAATAAAGTTTTTTTTCATTAGCTCTACACAGGAGGCCCTGAGGAAAAAAATTTCCCTCAGGGTCTTTGTCATCTTTGGGGATGCTATGATAAGGGACTATTTAGGAAACCAAGGAGAGAAAGTTCTGGGAAAGAAAATACGCATCCGCCGCCAAGATCCGGACAAACCTCACCTCATGAACCTGGGCACACCTACTTAGTCACCAAAGGTAGCGAACCATTTGGAGTGCCTTATGCACATGTTGGTTTTCCGATAAATGGTTCCCGGTTGTTGGTACCCCTACCCGCCTCCCAAATTATAATTTATTTACTAAAATCGATTGATATATGTAAGATAACATCTTTCCAGTGTAAAATAGGCGTGAGATTTTGACGATCCCGAATGCGTTAAATATCGTCAAAATCGGAAAGATGTTATCTTACTTATATCAATCGATTTTAGTAAATAAATTATAATTTGGGAGGCGGGTAGGGGTACCAACAACCGGGAACCATTTATTGGAAAACCAACATGTGCACTGCATGTTGCCACGAATGCCACGTACTCAGTGAAGAGTAATTATTGACGGCAGCAGTACTTACATGCTTTTTTAGAACATAGAACGTTAGAAGTAAGGCGCGCGGTGAGCATAATACCGCGCGATGGTTCACGGCGCTCAAAAGTACTTAACCACGCGGTGGTGGCAGCAATGAGCGCCGGAAGAGGGGGTGAGTATTTACAAAGGTTCCTAAATTCTTGAGCAAAATGCTCATAGCGCGCCTTTTCACGGGTCAACTTAAATCGAAATCTAATCGGATTAAATACAAACACATTCTGTTTCTCCGTAAATACTTTCAAGCGTTGTGGGTTCTAGCTTTATAGAGAACTAGCTGGGTTACCCGGCTTCGCTCAGGACAAAATTCGAGAGTGTTCTGGAATGTTCCTCAATGATGTTCCCGATTCCCCCGAAAATTTCACGACATACTCCGCCACATCTTCCAGAATTTTCTAGAACTTTCTCTGTGGAACCTTACAGAACTTTCCGGAAGACTATTCTAGAAATTTCAAGAGGGTGAAACTTCCAGCCCTTATATCTTCAAAAGCACGCCCTTTAGGTAAAAACGGGTACCCTTATTCCCTAGTGGGGATAGAGATCTACCTCACCATATAACTCCCTTGATCGTACCAGGACTCGTTTCTGAGTTCTTGCGGTCCGCATGTTTTTTTGGACTTTCTTTTATAATATATTGCTGTTTCCCGGCATGCGTTGCAATACCATATTCAAATAAATAAAATGTTACTCCTTGCATGTCCTTTCCCGTGCCTTACCCTCCAGCGTTCCACTTCCACCTTCCCCGCCACCGCTCTCCCGCTCCCCCGTCCCGCCAACCCCCCTGGCACTTCATTTCTTGACTTCTCCCGCCCAGCCCGTAGCCGAAACTTTTTTCTAATACTAACATTTTTAAACTCGTGATATCTTTCTAATTAAATATTCGAATTGAAAAATTCAAAAAGTTAAATAATGGTATTGAAGCTGTGTTGAATATGAAGTAATATATTTTGATAAGGATTAAAACCAAGATACAAATAAAGAGCCTTTTCAAGCGGCGACATTTTAATAAAATTTTTAAAATAAAAGAATACTTATTGTGGCATAACCATAATAGTTAGACATATGCTTTGACGACTTTTTTTGTAAATAATGATTTGTTCTATAAAGTCACAGTACATTATATTATTCTATCATCAATAGTTTTCGCAGCGCACGCGATTTAAAGAATATTTTAGGTAACTTTTTTACACCCTGGGTTACATTATTGAAGTTTTAGTAAGGATGCTTATTTTTAAAAAAAATATAATATAGCCTATGTCACCCAGAGATAGTGTAGCTTCCCAACAACGAAAGAATTTTTCAAATCGGTTCAGTAGTTTCGGAGCCTATTCGATACAAACAAACACACAAACAAACAAACAAACAAATATTACCTCTTTATATGGTGTAGTAGAGTAGTAGATAAATAATCAATTTTAACAATTTAATTTTAAGTCTCGTGTGAAGCCTTTTCAAGTTAATCCATTCACTCTTTCCATATAAACTTCTGAAGGATTTTATAATACCACTTTATTGTATTTGATAGGCCTCTATAATTTTTTGATGTGCTAGATACCTATTTAAAGAAATTGTAGATGTCAAACAAATTTTAAAAGTGTATTAAATATGAACACCAGGAAAGTAACAGTATTGATGACAGCAAATCCATCGGAAGTTCAGAATTTAGTTTAATAGCTACTGAAGGGTTCCAGGGTATGGCTTCCAGACAATCTGCTGTCATTTATAGGGTGAACAGCTTCGTAGACTTCTTCGTTTCCACACTAAGAGATTCCGTTCAGACAGAGGTTTAGTGGTGGTATGAGAGTATCCTTTTTTAAAGTAAAACACTTGCTGTTTTCTACTGGATATTTTTGTAACTTTAATTATTCTGATGTGAGCAAGTTTACAGGGGTAAAGTTCGGTTTTTGGGCGAAATTCCTAAAAAATAAAATTAGTTATTTTTATACTAACTTTGGGCCGGAGAATCCGAATCTGAAAGAATTAAAGAATTAGGTTGGGGCAAGCAAATATAAACTGAATTACACGACTTAAAAATTGTCGATACACAAACAATCTGCAATGAATTAATGACACATCTTTTTATGGGCGATACTCCGAAAGAAGAAATTTAATTATCTTTATACTAACTTTGGGCTGGGAAATCCGAATCTGAAAGAATTAGGTTACACTCGGCAATATTAACTGAGTTAAACGACTGTACAATTTTGAATTCACAAACAATATAAAAGGCCATTTTGGATGCTTTCTGACAATAAATATCATAGAAAAAACCAAATATATTACATATTAACATATAAAATTAAGTGTTGCCATTAAGCAATAATATCAATTACGTAAAAAAGCATGTTTATATATTTCAGTAATTATTTTGTATAAATTTTATTCACTTTTGTATCACAAACCATGTTACACAAACCTAACTTAGCCGCTAAACTACTTGAAAACTGGGATTTTTTCTTGCCTTGACGCGAGTAGGCGCTACGAAGGGGGCACTTTCTTTTCTATCACAAACCATGTTACACAAACCTAGCGTAGCCGCTAAACTACTTGAAAACTGGGATGTTTTCTTGCCTTGACGCGAGTAGGCGCTACGAAGGGGGCACTTTCTTTTCTATCACAAACCATGTTACACAAACCTAGCGTAGCCGCTAAATTACTTGAAAACTGGGATGTTTTTTTGCCTTGACGCGAGTAGGCGCTACGAAGGGGGCACTTTCTTTTCTATCACAAACCATGTTACACAAACCTAGCGTAGCCGCTAAACTACTTGAAAACTGGGATGTTTTCTTGCCTTGACGCGAGTAGGCGCTACAAAGGGGGCACTTTCTTTTGTATCACAAACCATGTTACACAAACCTAGCGTAGCCGCTTAACTACTTGAAAACTGGGATGTTTTCTTGCCTTGACGCGAGTAGGCGCTACAAAAGGGGCACTTTCTTTTCTATCACAAACCATGTTACACAAACCTAGCGTAGCCGCTAAACTACTTGATTGGTGGTTATTGTGCCTATGCTTACTGGAAATTCATATGTATGTTAATTGTTTAGGTGGAATTTATATACTCATTTAAATAGTCATAATTCATCAGGTTAATGTGAGTTATGTGATGAATTATCATGTGAGGAAGTATCGCGTCGAAAGTTTTACGTTATTGATATTATTGCTTATGGCAACACTTAATTTTCTGTAGTTGAACATAAAATATCTTTGGTTTTTTCTATGGCATTGTTGAGAGCGTCAAAAACGTCAAAATTACCTGTAAACTGTGTATGAATTCAAAATTTTGCAGTCGTGTAATTCAGTTTATATTTGCTTGCCCCAACCTAATTCTTTCAGATTCGGATTCCCTGGCCCATAGTTAGTATAAAGATAACTAGTTTTATTTTTTAGGAATTTCACCCATAAACCAAACTTTTTCCGTTTACAGAGTTTGGATTCTAATCTAAGCACTGGATCTTTAATTTTGAGAATTAATTGCGAGAAATGAAATTCTACATTTATAAACATGGAAAGTGAAAGTTGACGGAATAACCACAGATAAATGAGCGCGTAGATAATACATGCTTCGAAATGTTTAGCAAAAGGTAGCACAAACGTAAAAATTATCAGTAAAAGAGTCTACACATCGAATTAAATTAAAACGATAAAATGTAAAATGCTTATTACTAATTGAATTTAAATATCTGATTTACGACAACACAACAACTCTCAGCAGCTAAAACTGATATCTATTTTTTAGATGGTAAAAAGTGAATTCTTCCTCAAAAGACTAGGTGGCTTTTAAAGAATATAACACACCAGGTATTTCCACAAAACATACATACATTCTGTAATTTAAAAATCGATGAGGCAAAAAATGAAAACATTATGTGAGTCAGAAGTCTGCAAACATCTGATATATAAAACAGACAATTTTAGCTCAAAGCTCAAAGCTCTAAGCTCGAAGCTCACAGCTCAGAGCTCAAGCTAAAAACCAAATGTCAACGTCACGTAGTTCAGCTCTCCACTCAATGTTCGATGGATGCAATATTGTGCGGCGATTACCCTGAGGAACGATCCATTATTTTTAATTGATTTTATTTCCATATTAAAAATAATGGATCGTTCCTCAGGGTAATCGCCGCACAATATTGCATCCATAATGCGGTAATTACCCTGAGAAATGATCCATTACTTTTAAATGAATTTATTTTCATATTTATAGAATCATTCAATACCTATTTTTTTCATTAACATTCTTATTTCAATTGGATTCTTGAAATGTACTTGTACCTGTACAATTTTTCTCATAATTTGTAATGCCTACTTCTTTAATTTAATATGGTGGACTGAGATTGTACCCACCGTTTAGCTGATAAGAATATTAAATTAAGAAATGGAAACTGGCATGAGATTTTGATCACTCACAAAAAGAGATCTCTTTGATTATCTTCAAAGTCTTGATTTTGTCACAAACAGAGATCTCCGACACTTCATGGAATGAGAGGATTTAACTTGAAAGAAATAGAGTTATTTTGAACAATCTGAGATTAAGTAATTACACGGATTTACAAGGTATAATCGACCTAACTAAGAGCTTGCAATAAATGATCTTGTAGCCACTGTCTTTTGTGGGTTTAGCTGGCCTTAGTCATCTGGCAACCTTGCTGGGAACCCAATCCTGCTGACATCCTACGGATTTTACGGAAAGCCTTTATACCTGACATCTATGTGACAAGACAGAAAGCTTTAAGATACACCACAAAAAACGGATGGCAGTAAAAATTGGGGGCGCCCGCTTCCAAAATGGCATGATAAAATGAATCATGTAATTTTGGGAGGTAAAATGGGGCGAAGTATGAAAGGTGCATAAGCAGAATGAATGAGGTGGAAGTGAGTGGTAGAATAAGTCGGTGTTACCCGAGTATGACATATAAAGCAAATAGATACTTATAAGTGGTAAAACAAGGCGTACGTGAATGGCTGATAAAAGCGAAATGGATAATATTGAGAAAGGAATGCTTATATTGTTTGGGCATGGAGAGCGGATCAATGAAGAATGTGGTGGAAACAAAGTGGAAGTGAATGATAGAAGAAGTCGGGGAAGCCCAAAGCACACGTGGCACGATGAAGTGAATCAAATACCTAATAAAATGTAATTTTCGTGATAATAAAAAAACACAACATTATTAGTTCCACATTAAAACTACACCCAGTTTAAGAGAATACACAGCCTCAAAACTTTGCTCCAGTAAATATTTAAGTCTGGCTTTGTCAAGAATCAGAATAACAGAAAGATATGTATGAAACCATGTATGAATGTTAATTAAGCAAGGAATGTATGCCGAAACCGAGTTGTTTGGTGGTTCGTCGACCCTACCTACCCCAAAACAAGTGAATAATATAACCACCATGCGTTTTATCGAAAAACATTATCTTTGACCTAATCGTGGAATCAATGTTGATTGGAAAATTTTTAAGGTTAATTTAAAGATCACCCTGGATGGAATAAAGCCGATTTTCCAAAAATTCTTAGACGAAAATCTAAGAATCTTCGAAACCTCCTGGAAGACCTCGAAGACATGAAAATCCATAAATATTTTCATCGTCATCCTACGTAATAATGTGTTTCCCCACCAAGTTAAAGTTGTGTTTTTCTTGGAATACCTTAAATTTACATTCTTCTTGTCAACATCACCTCTTACCAAAGAGTTATTTAGCCATGATGGTCGCTTATTTCAATGTCTACTTCTTGTATTTTGATTCCTTTCTCTAATTCATCACATTTGGCTTTGGACAATGTATGATTAACCCTTTGGTAGCCTGTGGGACAATAGCCACCACTTTATATTTTTATCATTTTCAAACGAGCTGAAAAACAATCCTTACCACAAAATGTCACGTTGTGCAGTCACCAACCATATATATTATTAGCAGTCAAAAAATATCTCTCTGTCAATTGCAAGTTTTGAATGAACTTGAAGGAACTTTGCCCAGAATATTTGCAAAAAATCCGGTAAATACTTTTTACGGGGTAAATTGAATAGTTTTTTTTACTTTAGTCTGTTAATACCGTAAAATAATTACCTACAGTTTTAGTTTTCTTTCATTCAGTTAAATGATTTCAAAAATATGTTTTTTAAATAACATACATGCAACCTTACTGCTTTTTTGCTCACAAATAAAAAAAAATTAAACTGGCTATTAGATTTTTATCAACAGTTTCAACCTATCACCGCCAATAATAACGTATTATTTATTTATTATTGTAGAAAGCAATCACTTTGTGGTTTGACATATTTAATATAATAAAATACTGTTTTGTTTAAAACCACGAGTTTTATTAATTTTTTGAACCGACTGGTTTCGCTTTACTCATTTTTGTCTCCCTCTATATTTTGTTTTATATAAGCACACATTATGACTTATTGTTTAGTATTAATTTGTACCCTGATGATGCTTGAGTAAAGCGAAACCGGTCGGTTCAAAAAATTAATAAAACTCTTGGTTTTAAATAAAACAGTATTTTATTTTATTATTATTTATTTATTTGTTGAAAGCTTTAGCAAACATAAAAAAAAATTGAATTAGTGCAAAATGCACAAACATCATAGCATCAGAACATAATATACAACACATAATAGTAGGTACAATAAACACTTATCATGTTACAAACATAATGCAGTATGTACAACACATGTCAGTTTCTTTACAGGTTTTGAATGCATCGAAATGGTATGTATAGCGTATATGCACATATGCGCATAGTGAATGATACAAAGCGTTTATTTATTGAATAACGCCATTTTTTGAGGATTTTACTATAATATAAATAAATTCATTGATCAAATTAATTGAATTTATTTTATGATATAAATTCAATTATTTTCCTAAATTTTTAATTTTTTTTTTTTAACTTTACACAGGAGGCCCTGAGGGAATTTTTTTCCTGATGAAGTCATCTGAGATGCTGTGAAATCTCATCAAAAAAATCCTCCAAGAAGGAATGAACATTGGTCTTGAAAAGACCCGTGTTGTAGGAAGGAGGAAACACAGAGGCCGGCAAATCGTTCCACAGCCGAGCTGTTGAAAACAAGAACGAGTCGAAGAAACGACCCGTCCTCATGTGACAAATATCAACCGTGTACATTTGTTGGGCACGCGTTTGGCGTGTTTCCCGACAGTGCACCGGCGCCGAAGGGATCAATGACGGTCCTCGGAGCATTTTTCATTGAAATACCGGTAGAACAAGGATAGTACTCCCACCCGACGCCTGTGCTCTAAAGACTGCAATCCGTCTGTTAAGATAGGATAATCTATCAAATGGACGGCCCGTTTTGCACAGAGTCTAGGGTATTTTTCAGGTATTTTGGAGCTCCAGACCAGAGGTAACTGCCAAATTCAACCGTGGGGCGCACTAGTGATTTATACAGGGTTAGCAGTTGTGTACTATTAAAGTATCGGCGGGCCCTGTACAGAGTGTACAGTAAGCCCAGTTTTTGGGAGGCTAACTTTACTCTGGCTTCGATGGAGCCCCCCATATCTGAGCAGGTCACTTAGGGTTACACTAAGCATATCAATGGAGGGCCTGTTTGGCAGATTGCTTCCATTGAAGGAGACTTGATTTTCATTTCGATCCTTCTTAAACAAAGTCAGACAAGATTGGGTCTTTGAAGCATTAAATTCAATTTTACCCCAAGAGAAAACACTCTCGAGGTAACCGTCCATTCTTTGCTTCAAAACCTTTCGAGCTGTTGGAGTTTATGAGCCCTTTGGGGGCTTGTCAAACGGAAAGCTATCATGGACTGTACTGTCATCCGCGTAACAATGAATTGGTGCACATGACAAAAGGTCGTTGATGTGCAACAAAAACAAAGTCGGGGACTGAACCGATCCCTGTGGGACGCCAGTATTTATCGAGTGTGAGGAAGAGGTGAAACCATCGACTACCGTCTGAATTGACCTCTCCCTCAAAAAGTTGGCAATCCACATACACAAGGATGCGGAAAGTCCGTAAGAAAGCAGTTTGTTGACAAGTCCTCGGTGCCAAAACCGGTCAAAGGCCTTGGAAATCCATCCAACCGTTTGGGTCTCACCGAAACGTTCCAGGCACTGCCCCCAAACATGCGTTACATACGCGAGAAGATCACCAACAGTATTGACGGTCGTTAATAATTTTGTTCTCCTCAAGGTATGTGAGCAGTTTGTCGTTGATCACACGTTCCATCACCTTAGACAGAACTGATGTGATCACTATGGGACGGTAGTTGGCGGGCTGGAGCGGTCACCCTTCTTTGGAATAGGATGGATAACCGATTTTTCCAACCAGAGGGCACAGAGCCAGACTTCAGGGACATTTAAAAAATTCGTCTAAATTGGAGCTTTCTCTGCAGCGCACCTTTGCAGTACCAGAGCAGATATTCCGTCAGGCCCATAACTTTATTAACATCAAGCCCTCGTAAAACATGGAGTACTTCCCGATGCCGGATCCTCAGCTTTTTCATATGTTATTGCCGTTATTGGTCATCGAGGGTTGAGTTATCCGCAAATATTTTTCTTAATAGGTTAGCCTTTTCGGTGGCGGTGTTTGCTAGTGAGCCATCAGGTCTCGTAAGAGGTGGCAGACTAGATTTGCAGAAATTGCAATCTATTGAGCCCGCAAGTGACCAGAATTGCCTGCTGCCATGCGGGCACGTAGCCAGCTTTTTGCTGATCTGCAGGTTGTACTCAAACTTTGACCTATTTATGATTCTCTTGGTTTCCTTTGCTATTTTGTTGTAGGGTGTTCTGTCTTCGGATGTTCTAGATGTGTTATAGGCTCGGAAAGCCGAGGTTTTTCGTCACACTGCTTCAGAGCATTGTCGACTGAACCACGGCTTTGAGCCCACACCAGTTTCTTTAACGGTAGATTGGATGAAGCCATCCATCGCGGATGTGATAGCTTCACCAATTTCCTGGGCACATCTCGAGGGATCCGAAGTCCGAAAACAGACAGCTAGCCACAGGAAAGTGTTAAAATATGCCCGCAGACCAAACCAATCTGCTGATCTGTAGTGCCACACTTTTCTCTTCAGCCTCTCGTTAGGCGGTCTGAAGATTTCCGTGATAGATATCGTCACCAGGCAATGGTCGGACGATCCTAAAGGCGCTGTGACTTCAATCTTGTAACTGTGTGGCATAGTGGTTTAAAACAGGTCTAACAGATTGGAGCGGTGAGTCTGGACATCAGGAACCCTTGTAGGCTCCTGAACCATTTTTGTAGTTAGTTTTTAGTGTAGCGGGACAAGATGTCATCAATAGTATCGCTCAGAGAGATGTTTGAAGAGCTAGAACGTGTCTGATTCGATAAGGTTCGGTGAGCGGTATAAAAACGTGTAAAATCTTCCCATACTGGCAAGATTAACGCGCACCCAAATTACGTCGAACCTGGAGTTTTCCAGATTCAACAGTCGCACCACACAGTTGATGTCAGCTCGACTATAGAGACAGAAACCTCCTTTAGGTCTGAACTTGCCCAGGCAGTCCAGATAGAAGGCGTCTAAAGGTTCGGCTATCTGTGTCTCAGATAGGAAAATAAGGTTTGGAAGTTGAGAAAAAAGGTGGTGGTGGACAGAGTTTAAATTGGTGTGCAGGCCGCGAATGTTGGTGTAAATCACCAATAGTTTTGGCCTGCACCGAGGACTCCTGCTTCCCGCCGTTGTAAAGAAGTTATTTATATTTTTTGGTGAGTTCATGATTTGAGTTGAGTTTTATTGTTTTGAAGAGGAGAAAGGAAGATCTGGGAAGGAAAAGGTATGAGGAGTGGGTAGAATTCTGGGGATCAGAGTTTCCAGGAGTGACGGACGTATGAATCCAACCCAACCACTGCGGTGCAAGGTGATGAGCAGGGAGAGGTCGCCCAATGCACCCCAAACGCTGCTGCTGGGTCCTCTCCGGTCACGAACCGGTACAACAGCAGTGGCGGGGTTTTTGCACTTGTTGATGGGGCAGCCCACCCTAAGTTGTGAGCCTTAGGGTCGGGCCCCTGCACTGCCGAGTGGCCCGGACAACGGTAACCATTTTTAAAGGGTCTCCTTCAACCAGCAACTCCCAATCCGGCCCGCCACGCAGAAGGTGGGCCGACGCACCCGCCATCAAGACCTAGACAAACATAACCCCAAGAACCCGGGCACCCCTGCTAAGTCACCAAACGTAGCGAACCACTTGGGGTGACCTGTGGCAAAGGTGTTGGTCATCCAGTAAATGGTTCCCAGGGCGGCGAGTTCCATTGTCTGGACGGAACGCAACACGCTACACTAGCGCCAATTCTGTCAATATTTTACTGAAATTGGGCGTGTAGTTAATTCTCTAGTCTAGGGTATTTGGTACAATACATTTTGACTATTTTTTTGAAACACGACATTTTGTTTTCCAAAACCACCTCATTAAAGTTTTCGCATTATATGGGTATATGAGTATATTAGTACCCCATTTCTAATTTTTTAATAAGCATTTAATCTGCCAGCATCCACTCTTCTTCTTGCATCCGTATGTCTATGAAGTAGCACCGAGAGACCGACAGCTTTATATTATTATTTAGCATGACTGGCAATACAACACAATATTTCATTTCACCGCCCATTTCACTTCCCCTTTCAAGGTAAGCTTTTTATCCCTTAAAGGTAATGAAATAGTAGATTTCCAAGAAAAGATTATATATTTTCCTACATTAAAAACAAATTAATAAGGAACCTGGTAGATAGGCAATTATATAAATACATTCGATATATACTTTTTATTTAAATACAGTCTTATTCGAGATTTTCTATTTCGTGCAGCGATCTGTCATAACAGATAATTTATATTCGACATTATTTCAAATTTTTCCACTAAATTGACTAAGGAAGGGGTTGTTTCACATAAATCCATATTATGTAACCTTGTTATCAAATAGCCATTCATTGCCATTTTATTTGGCAAAAGCCGATTCAAAGTCCGTGTAAGTTTTAGAACAAATCGTGATCAGCAGAACGAGACAATTATCATGTTGTTACGCTCGTCAATGTATTACAATTTGATAGAAAGCTGAAACGAATCGGCGTTTAACGGGGAACTTTAAAATGTCAAAAAAACAAAATGGCTCTGAGTGGCAATTTGATGACTTTGTTACACATGAATTTCTTCAAAACAACTGGGCCTTAGCTCATCCAAGACTCAAAGGTAAATTATTTATTTATTTAATTATTTAACGCCATATAATGGTTTTTACATTCAACACACAGGTGGTACACAGGAGATTATTAGTATTACAATAATAACAAAATATTTATGTACATTTAATAAAGTATGTGTGATAAAAGCAAGCATAGGATACAAGTATGTGTTACTAAACTAAAATCAATGTTATAATAACAGAGGACATATTATTTAGGATTATTTAGAATAACAAAGATGTAAACAAAGGGGACTTGTCAGAAAAGTTGTGAACAGTATTTATAGACACTAAGCAGTAGAGTAAACTTGCATTGAGTTTATTGTTACCTTCAAAGTTATCATTATTTGGAATTACTAAGCAGGTATTGCAATTAGCCAACTGTTTCACGGCTGTCAGTTAAAGATTTAATAATAGTATTGGTTTAAAAAAAAAAAAAAAAATTTAATAAAGTAATACCTACATTTACAAGCTCTCTCTCTTCAGTCTGACAGTAAAAATATCTGAAGTAAGTAGTTGAGAATCTATAGTAAAATATTTATTTATCTATTTATTGTGAATTTCCCGCCCGGCTGGGTTTTTACATGATATTTTTTTTATTTATTACAAAGAACATCTAAGTGAGCATAACAAATTCAAAAACTTACAACAAGCTTACAAGTAAGCATAACAAATTATCGCTTGTAACATTATGATTAAGTCACCGATCATATATTTTTTTTTTATTATTTGCTTCTGGGCGTAAAATAAAATAAAATAAATAAATATTAGTTTTGTACAGTACCTTCTAGGTTTATCTACTTTAAGTGAACATTTTTTTTGTAGATATTATTTAAAACACTAATCCTCTCACTAATAAAAGTGTTTTAATCTTACACAAATAATAATAAATAACCATTTACCATAAATATATTAATTGTTGTTTTATGGTAATAAGTAGTTTTGAGATATTGAAAGAAGGGTGAATGCAGGTAACTCAGCAGGTTAATGGAGGACTGAACGCCGTTGGCACCAATAAAAAACTGTCCAAAGAAGCGAAGCTAGCCGTCCATAATGGAGTACTGGTACCTACCCTGATGTATGACAGTGAGGCTTGAAACTGGCAGATGAAGGATGAAAGTAGACTGAATGCTGTAGAAATGAGATCCCTGAGGCGTATGTGCGGAAAAACCATGTACGATCATGTGAGGAGGAAAGGAACGCTCAGATGGTTTGGGCATGTACATAGAGCGAATGAACGAGGAAAGAAGTGTAAGGAGAATGTATAACGCAAATATGAATTGTAGAAGAAGTCGGAGACACCCGAAAAACACATGGCACGACTGAGCGAATCAGATACTTGAGTCGGGTCATGTCAAGAGTCAGAATAATAGAACATGTATGAGACGATGTATGAATGTAAACGAGGCAAGGAGTTTATGCCAAGACCGAATCGTTTGGCGGTCCGTCCTCTCTACCTACCCCTGCGGGGAAAAGGCATAATGGTTAGTTAGTTAGTTGTTTAATAGTTGTGTAAAATCTAAAACACGTTTATTTTTTTAAAGAAATACGAACATTCCCGAGTTACGAATTACCTGACAATATGAAAATCTCCTACTACCACCACCACAGTCAGCGGAAAATGTTGCTTGTGTAGTTGTAGAGGACATAGCCAGCGGAGGAATCGAACACGTGAAGCCTGGGTGGGACTCAAACGCGATGCCAACTCGGCAATTGACCATTCATTAGTATTTAATGTTTTAAAATTTTTGTAATGTCCTTATAATGTTACACAAAAAAATATATTTAAATTTGTGGCGACCAGAACGGTCGACCTCTTTAGCCACAATCCTTGCGCCGCCACTGATATAGCAAGCACATTCTCGAAAGGTACATAATACCTGCATTGTATTGTTTCATGCCGCACACGGCTACATATTTCGGGAAGCACATCGAAAGGCCTCGACTCAACAGCCGTCACATTCTTACCGCCACGGAATGTTCCAGCGTCTTCTCTGCTTTGCGCGGGCGCTCGACATTACTTGGCGTTCCGGGTAGCTACTCACACGGTCGGCTATATAAAGCGCAGCGACACAGCGCTAGTCAGTCAGTCAGTTCCAGTCTCTGGTATCAGTAACAGTTCACCAACACATAGGCAGTGCATCATAACTTTCCAGTGCGGTAACCCGCCAGGTCCACGGCGACATGTCGGACCTGTGCCGGTGCATCATCAACCTTCGAGGACACATCAACTCGCAGCTTATATGGTCTATCGCACCATCAGCTTAAGAGACACAATTGCCCACGACAAGTCCCGCGGCGGGCCTTCTTGTCACGTGCGCAGCAACTCCAATCCTTCTCACATGGTTCACCGCAGCTTATCTCCACGACTCACCGCGTCAAGCATCCATCCTGGACGTAAAAGTCTTCTTCACCACTACGGTGCACAACTACATGCTGGCGACATGCAGACACGCATCACCGACCTTCATCACTGCAACACCTACGAGCCTCATCATCATCGCTCCTGTCTGCACCCTGTTACTCCACACCAATTTACCATCGCTACGTAGCAGCAATAAACGACTGACTCACCACATCGACTGACGCCTTTCATTTAATCGGCCCCCGTCTCTGCCAATCCGCGTCTGCTCCCTCAAATTTCTTTACACAATTTTGTTGAATTTTACACATAAAACACGTTAGGCGCGTTTTTAGTAAAACAGAGGTATTCATTATTTTATCAAAGACTTGATTCCTTATAAGTAAATAATATTTAAGTATCTAGTCTGAAACATTATTAAGTTGGTACCAAGTAATCTATATCTACGACTAACGTTATTACGTCACTCCAAAACAAAACTGGCCACATCAAAATAAAGTAGACTTCATTCAAGATACTAAACCAAGAATTTTGGAATTGAAAGGGTAATGAGAATGTACCAGGGTACCTAACAGTGCACGTGAAGGATAAACTGAGAATATTCATCGCGTTACTTTTTTACTAATGTTTACGCGTTGTGAATTTGAAATGTAAGAAGCAAAAATTACTTTGCAAGTCATTTGTAAAATATTCACGTTTTCGAAAAGTGTGTTTAGTTTTCAATGAAACTCTTTCATTCTACTTTTCCTTTTTCCTTGGTACTTTTCATCACGTGAACAATGAAGAACTTTTTGGTAAGTAAAAGTGTAAATATCATCTTCACTATTGAATTTTTTCAAGCTCTGGTTTCTAAGGAGTTATTTATGTTAATAAAAAGACAAATAACTTTGTTTACATCACTTTTATTTGTACATAATCAACATGTCTCGTAAACAATGTTGATTGTGTACAAATAAAAGTGATGTAAACAAAGTTATTTGTCTTTTTACTAAAATAAATAATGCAAATCACAAAGTGAAAACCTTTCCGAAGAAGTTTTCTTCGAAAAATTAGTTATTTATGATCGAAATTTTAAATTAATTCAAATAACAACATCAAATACAGTGGATCTTCAGAAAGTCGACAATAAGAATTTTTTTGATGAACAGACTTTAAAATATTCATTAATAAAACAGACAAAATACAGCTAAAGTGCACTAGCTTCGGGAAGCGTATCTTAGTATAACCACTAGAGTGCTTTTTGCCATAATATAGCACTATTTAAAATACCTCGGATTTTCCCTTATTTGTAAGTATATAAGTAGAAGTTTACAATTTTATAATTTTTTTTTTATAAATCCTACAAACATGTGATAATCGATAAAAGATAGGTGAATTCATTGGCTATATAGAACTATAATCAGTTTGTATGTCTGCATATTAAAATTCGGAGGCATGATTTTTTTAATGTGGGCGGAAAATATTTCAAAGGATCACCATAAAAATCTCAAGCAATCGGAGAAAAAAGTTTAAAATTGTGCTATCGCTCCAGTGGAGCTTATCTGCAGTAACGTGAATGCAGTATTCGCCGCACTTTTTATTATTTTTTTAATATCTTCGAAATCTTCGAATCTTTGACATACATATAATAAAATAATAATATTAAAAAATTATATATGTTAGCAGATTTTTAAAAATGTACACATCTTGTTTATTTGACATTGATTCAATGATTCTATGGGGGAATGGGTCACTGCTCAGCCATATATTCAGGATTTCCGAAAAGCGGAGAAAGAGAAGTTTAATAAAATAAATATTCAATGTGTTCGGTATAGGACCTTTCCCTTTCTAGTTATAACAATCGTTAAAATTTCACAAGGAACGGCGCGGAATACGTTAACAGATCTCGTTAGGTCGTTAGTCGTTAGCCACGTTGAACGGTCTCTAACGGCTAACGGCCAACGGGTACGGCCGCTCGCAGGATTCGGGGCGCCTCGAAGCACTTATTATTATTATTGCGTGAAATATGTTGTTGAACCGTGTGGACTTATGCAAATGATTTGAATTGTGGATATATTTATTCACTGTCATTTTTATTCACTGAGATAATGGGTGTCTTTAAACCCCGGGTCATTTAACTAAAAACTCTCATAATTTTCGGTAGGGACATCTAAAATTATTGATGAAAAACTGAATCATTATTATTTACACGTCTGTTAAACACAAGTAATGAAATATCGTTGGCGCATAAGTTAATTTTTATGATTATTTTCTGCTTTCAAATAGAGTAAGTTTTATTTAGTATCATTTCCACTTCTTATCACGTTCAATTTGGGAGGCGGGTATGGGTAGGGACTGCCGCCCCCGGAAATATTTATTGGATATCCACTACCCCTGCCATAAGTCACCACAAGTTGTTCGCTGTCTTTGGTGATTTTGCAGGGGTACTCGGGTTATGGTATAAGGTTTGTCTAGGTGCTGGCGGCGAATGTGTTAGCTCACCTACTGTGTGGCAGGCTGGATTGGGAGACACTATTTGAGAAAGATCTCTCATCAGTTTGCACCGCAATGGAAGGAATAGATTCATACGTCCGTCACTCCTGGACACATTGACACCCAGATTCCTATCAACCCTCAAATATTTTTCCTTCCCACAACATCCTCTCCTTCTTTTCCCTAAAAAGTCACTCCACACAGCATCCTCAAAAATGACATAGGCCTTGCTGAAATTTTTCCTCCTATGTGGAGATAATGTGCAAAAAAAACATTTGTAAACTTCATGCTTAAAAGCCTTAAAAACGTTTTAACATAAGTTCACTTAATAACATTTTGGTTTTCGCCTTATCGTATCTTAATATTTATATCGTCATTAATGAAATGGCAGATCTCTAGATGAATATTAAATGGAAATTGTTTGCGATCTTCCCAAAAGCCGCTCAAAGTTTGGCGCTGATTTTTCAAGCTAAGTTCGCCTTCTATCTTCATCGGATATCGCTTTATTTTATTAAAATACACTGGATGGATCATATCATGAGCTTTATTGAATGTTTCATACGTGATGTTACAGCTTCCAATATCGTGACTGTTATTAAAAACGTAGATATTGACGAGATGACGTTGTTGCGGTGAGGAAAATAAACTAATCTAACCTTATCTTATCTACCTTAACCTTCATATTGTCTCTCCGCAAGGGTAGACAGAGAGGATGAACCACAACACAATTCTCTCTTGGCACACATTGCTTTCTTTAAACACATTCATGCGCGGCCTCATCTGTTATTATACATTCTGTTATTCTTGACAATCATGATCTGACTCCATTATTTAGTATTTCCCGACTCTTCACTCATGTCGAAGAGTTCAATGGGGTTAGTTCCTCAGAGTATCAATAAAAAACAGGTAATAAAGGACCGAATCACCATGGCTTGTGTTCTAAAAAATGCAATCGGTTTGTTAAGGCAGGGACATCAAATATATCGCCTGTTTCTACACAGAGCCCGGTATTTTGGGGTTCAAGACCAGAGGTGGTCGTCAAATTCAACAGTGGGGCGTACTTGCGACCATGTTACGTACACTTATTGTATTTTTATCTAGAACCAAGATAACAACCCTCCTTCAAAGGTATTAATAGTACCTGGTTTTTGAAGATTTTTCTGGCATTTCGTTTGACGCTCAATTCTCTCGACGCAATTAACTTATTTATGAGAACAGAATAGGAAAGTCCTACCGGCGGAAGCAATTGAGTCGATTACTTGTTCCAGATTGAATTGCAAAGGTTTTATAGTAGAAGAAATAAAGGCGAGAAAAAAGAGCGGATAACGGAAGATAAGGATAGTTTTATTTCTTTGATTAAGATGTAGATTAACAAAGAAAATTCACGCTTTGTTCAAATAATTTTATACCCACCAACCTGCTGATAGTTACTTAAATATAGCGATGCAGAAATAGCTCGTCCCATAACTACTGGAGCGACAACGCGAAATAAATAAATTTGCCACGATTGCTCGAGATTTCCAAATCATTTTTTTTTTTTTTTTCGAACATTAAAAAATCATACCTTCAAATTTTAACATGCAGACAAACGTATTATAGTGCTATATACCCAAAGAATTAACCTATATTTTACCGTTTGTCTTATATATGTAGGATTTATAAAAAAATCGTAAAGTTTATAACCGTACGAATCCTGCTTGTTTGAAACAACATTATTCGAGTCAACATAGTCTGTGGTATACCTTCTTGATAATGAAAGGTGCATATCTATCAAAAAAATAATTAATTAACCGTAAACAGCTGATCGAAAATTGTGCTTGAAAAAAATATTTAAAAAAAGTATTTTTAACATCGTTCCAAAAAGTCTACGAAGCTCGGATTTGCAACATCTACAGTAGTAATAGATAAAGCATTTTAATAGCTATGTTTTAAGTCCAAAATAACTATGTTTATAGCCTTTTTTGTGCCGTCATGGTACCGTAATCGTGGATCATCACGGTAATAATAAAAGCGCTCATTAACTAATCAATTATTTTCATTACAAAAGTACCTATACATTCGACTTTTTGACGAACATATTTGGAACACCTGAATTTAAAATTGTGAAAATAAAATACATATACCAATCGAATAACTTATATTTTTGGCGCTAGTTGGACATGATCATATTGATCATAAATATAACTAAAGCCACAATGACGACTAATTTTGAATTGAAAACTTCTTTAGCACCATTGTGATTTACTCGATGAAACGGAAACGAGAAACACTAAAAACAGTCAAACACATACATCTATAGGATTTAGCCTGCAAGAGAATGAGATACCAATAAAATATTTATGTATTTTTTTTATTTTTTTTAATTGTATTTATTACTTGCTGGAGCAATCCCGATGAGTTACAGAACTCATTTTAGGACAGGAGGAAAATTCATGGGTGTGAGGAAATAGTTACAGTTTTACTTGGAAAATGGATATTAAAAATATAAGTTTCACACACAACATAGACAAAAAATAAATTTAAAAAAAAAGAGGTTGAGTGAGCAAACAACAATAGAAAATAATTAAAGAAACAAAGAACAAGGTTATACAAATGTGGATGATTATGATTACAAATAAATGGAAAATAAAAGAAGAGAAAAGGAAACAAGACAAATGAGACATGATAAGAAAATTTACATAGTTTCATCCTTAAACGTATTAAAAAAATATTCTTTTAAAGCATTATTCTGAACTTTTTTATTTTGCTGGTTTCCCTTGAACATATCTGGAAGCGAATTATATAGTGTATAGGCAACATAGTTCAGAGATTTTATCCCATATTTTGTGTTTGAGCTATGCGGATTTTATTGGTATTTCGAGTATTGTGAGTGTGAATGTCTTGATTGTAAAGTGGCTTGATGTTAGTGTGAGTTGATTGTTGAGTAATTTGTAGGATGGTGCTTGTGATTTCATGTTAAGGAAGGACTGTGATTGGAAGAATACCGGAAACTGAATAGATGTCTTTGACATGGGTGTCCCATGGAAGTCCAAAAACATTTCTGAGAGCTCGGTTTTGAACCACCTGCAGATCAGCTATCAATTTCTTTGAGGCAAATCCCCAGATACAGCAGAGATAAGAAAGGTGTGAATGTACCATGGCGTAGTACACTGATGTTAGTAAAGGAATGGGTAATAATCCTTGGAGTCTATATAGTACACCAGTTATGGGGGTAATTTTCTCCTTTACATGATTTATGTGGAGATCCCACGAGAGTTGGGAATCTACGATCAGGCGTTTTTATTAATTTCACAGGTAATCGGTTGGGCGCGAAATTGAGTAATCTGGAAGTATGTTGTCTATTGTATGCTGATGATGCGGTGCTAATATCTAACAGTATGGAAGATCTACAGTCTCTCGTGTCTAGGATGAACGAAGTATGTATGAAGAATGAGTTAATGATGAATGTAAGTCTAAAGTCATGGTATTTGAAAGAGAGATTACGAAAACAATGTGTAACATAGTTGTCAATGATGAATACTTGGAGCAGGTGGATAAGTTTGTTTATCTGGGAAGAATGTTTACGAGAGATGGGAAGGCTATTAGAGATATTGAAAGAAGGATGAATGCAGGTAACCTTATTAATGGAGGACTGAACGCCGTTGGCATCAACAAAAAAAACTGTCCAAAGAAGCGAAGCCAGCCGTCCATAATGGAGTGCTGGTACCTACCATGATATATGGCAGTGAGGCATGGAACTGGTAGAGGACGGATGAAAGTAGACTGATTGCTGTAGAAATGAGATCCCCGAGGTGAATGTGTAGTAAAACCATGTACGATCGTGAGAGAAACGTAGAGATCAGCAAAGAATGCAAGGCTGATGTAAGTGTGATGTGTAAGATTAAGAAAGGAACTCTCCGATGGTTTGGGCATGTAGAGCGAATGAACGAGGAAAGGAGTGTAAGGAGAATATATGACGCAAATGTGAATGGTACAAGAAGTCGGGGACGCCCGAGAAAGACATGGCACGACCTAGTGAATCAGATACTTGAGTCGGGCCATGTGAAGAGTTGAAATAATTTTTTTTTTATTTTTTTATTTATTTATATATATATATATATTTTTTTTTATCACAAACAAGTCCTGCTAAGCCAATTGAATTGGCTTGTCAGCAGGTGCTTATAATTAAGTTACATATCAATTTTAAGTGTTATAATTTTACATCTTATATCTACAAATTCAACATTATTCATACAAATCAATCTAAGTATAAATATTTTTTTTCCGATAGCCAATTTTTCAGCATATATTTAACCTTATTCATAGAATTACATTGCTTTATACTATCAGGTAATAAATTAAATATTTTCGGTATGTGGTATTCAAACGTTCTCTGTCCGTACTTATTATTAAATTTCGGAACTATTAACCCGTCGTTGCGCGTGAATCTAGTGCTGTATTTATGTTCTAATGTCTCTTTATGCTGCTGGGTAAATATATACTGAATTATAATTTTGTGCCATAGTATTGCCTTAACAGGTAAAATTTTAGCACTCTGAAACAGTAATGGTGTATCATGTCTCTGTTTGAAAATATTCGGAACAACTAATAATTTTACAATGGCGTTTTGTACAATTTGGACTTGTTTCAGATTTGTTACAGAAGTATTTCCCCATATTGTTAATCCATATCTTATAATGGATTCTGACAGTGACATATAAATTATTTTTAGTGTTTCAATGGGTAAGAAAAAATTCAATGTATACATTCTGCCAGCAATTGATCTGAGTCTTTTACAGGTTTTTTTAATATGTTTATCCCATTTAAAAAAACAATATACGGTAACACCAAGATACACATATTCCGTAACTAATTCTAAACTTTCACATTTACAATTAGTTGGAATATTTTTATGGATGCAATTAAAATTATGAGAAATAATATTAGGATTAAATTGGAATTTGGCATTAGGTGATCTTATATGCATTACTTTGGTTTTTTGAGAGCATGTATGAGACGATGTATGAATGTGAACGATGCAAAGAGTGTGTGCCAAGATCGAGTTATGTGGCGATCCGTCCTCTCTGCCTACCCCTGCGGGGAAACGGCGTGATGGTTAGTTAGTTAGTTAATCGGTTGCAATATAACACAATAAACGGTCCCACGCAACATTTAGTCTAATGGCATAAAGCGCCTGACGAACCTTAGCGGCCAGACATACAACGGACCAAGGATTAAATCTAACGAAATCAAAAAAAAATGTATATCTATATATATTTTTGTTATAATCAATATCCAATCTCCAAACCACTCCAAAATGAACAGGCAGAGAAAACACAAATGAAAGTGACATCTACCGACGCCGTAGATGAAAACACATATAACTAATAAGATAACTAAATGCATATACTCGTAAAAAGGTGCACTGGAATTCGACGACAAAAATATGGAAAAAATCATCCTTCATATTGATAAAACAGTGCTTCGTGGTCTCCCTACTTTTGTCAACTTTAGTTTTCTGAAGGTTTCACTTGTACCGCATGTGAATTGCACACTCTGATTTTTTAGGCATTTGAAAAACAGAAGAAGCTACCACCAATTGGTTTATCGGTTACCGATTAAAAGTTTATAGATTAGAACATTAAAGATTGATTTATCGTAATCGTGACAAAGAGTCATTACATTACCAGTTTGTTATTTATAAAAGCCCAATATTGGCAAGACTAAATGTACAACACCTAGCTGTGTATTTTAGTACAAGATGGTCTGAACTAATCGCTTCGTTTAATCTTCACCCGGCCCGAAGACTCGGCTCCCACGTTGTGTGTAGGATGGCTGGGGAGGGAAAGGAAAAGAGATGGGAAGAAGAAGGGCAAGGGAAGGTCCGAGGGACTCTCTCTGAGCAGATATTAATTACCGCCCCCGCCGCACAAAGGGCGAAGGTAAAAGAACAATGAAGATGTTTTCGTCCTCTCCGAAACCGCAATGTAATCGCTGATCGTTCAACGCGAGGATTATTGAGCATACAGGATATGATATTAGAATCATTTTACAGAAATTCTTGCTTGTGCATTTGTAAGCTAAGCTTCCTTTAAGAGTGTACTAGATAAGTTAAAAAATAATGATTTTACCTATTTTTTTAAAGCTTGACACATGTGCTGTATGGTGGGTCTTTTAAGGAAAGGAAGGAGAGGAAGATATGAGGGGTAGAAGAAAAAAAAAGGCATGAAGGGTGGGTAGAAATCTGGGGGCAGTGTGCCCAAGAGTGACGAACTTATGAATGTTTTCCTCCCACTGCACTACAAGGAGAAGTCGGAAGGTCTGCCTCACCCAGTTTCTCCGAATCCGGCCCGCCATGCTGAGTGCACAAACGCATCCGCCACCAAGATCTAGACAAATCTCACCCTGTGGCAGGGGTGTTGGATATCCAACAAATAGTTTCCCGGGCGGCGGTACCCATATCCACCTCCCAAACGTTAGTTTATCAAGAATCTTATTTTTTTTTAAATTTAAATAATAGGAGAGGGGGGAGGAAGGGGGGGGGGATAGAGAAGATGCCTAATACTATGCGAGTAAAGCCGGGGGAAAAAGCTAGTTTTTACATAATAAAGAAATCTATTACCAGGTTGATTTTAGAAAAAATAGGTTTGTCTATCTTCTTTTTTATTAACTCTACAAAGATGGCTCTGATAAAATAATTTTCTTAACAAAAAATGCTGTGTGGAGGGTCTTTTTGAGGAGAGGAAGGACTAAAAATGGTTCTTGAAGAGACATCAGAGGAAGAATCCAAAAGTTAAATCTTAAAGCTGTTCCCTTTCTCACTATGTAACCGCGAAGCTCTTCCCACCCCTCTTCCTTGGACGTTCTGATGTTCCGTCCCCCTCTAAGATATTTCTGTCTTTCTTCTTATTTTTAATTATTTACACGTAAATATCTGTACTTAGGTTAGTTTATATTATTAGGGTCCTGGAGAAGGTTAGCTATAACCGAAGCTTATTCACTGTTCATTAAATTGTACAATGAAGTGTTTCAACAAAGCAAATTTTAATCAAATTTATAATTTTTTTTAGTTCGATACATAAGATTATTTAGTTTGGTCTCAATTCTAAAAACAAGAATAACTCAAATTGCAGTTATTTATTAGACAGTCATCCCAAGAATCAGCTGGATCCTTCTGTGAAAAAGAACGAATTTCACAAATGTTATCGATTTTCTATCCAGATTTATCTCCTCGGGGAAAAGATATCAAAAAGAAGCTGCGATAAGCAAGATAAGATAACTCCTAGCATCTAGTACGTAGCAAATACTTTAAACTTAAAGTTATACCTTAGATCTAATGCAGGATTAAGTAAGTAGAGAGATAAGAGATAAAATTAACTTAAAAAAGAGTAAGGATGGGTCTCACACATTTAGAGAAAATTTATATTTTATTTTATTTTTATAAAAGTGTTCGGTAAACAATGGTGAGTTGTGACGGTGCGGTGGTGAAACATGATATAAAATTTTCGGAATTAAATGAATGTTGACGTGATTTGTGACTTTTGATTTTGTAAGCCGTATTATTTGTTTGCAGTTTTCGGTAAACATCAAAAAGCTTAAAAATCGTAAAAAAATCGCGAAATTTTAAGTTAGAAAATAACGCTTTCTTCAACCTTTAAATAGCGCAGACCCTTGAATAAACTTGCCTGTACACAAAAATCACAAAAATTGCCTGTACTCCGCCAAGATTAATCCCTGAGAAATTTAACAAGTAATGAAAGATAGTCAGGGACGCCGGAGAAAGACATGGCAAGTGAAACAAATACTTATAATAAGGAGTACCTATATAATGAATGAAGGAAGATGTAGGAGAATTTATGACGTCAAGTAAATGGTAGAAGATACCGAGGATGACCAAGGAAGATATATCGTGAGTGTTGCCACTGGCGTGTATTGTATGTTAAAAGTCGTTTAATATACAATAAACGACAGTATTGCCACCGTAAGGCGATTTTCTATTTATTTTATTATCAATTTATTTATTTATTGATCTATAAAAGGTATGTTTACATATCGTATATCGACCTGGTTATCGATACACTTATCGAGCGCAGCCGATATATAAAATCGTAATCTGTGGCTAAGAATCAATTTGACCCTGCTAGGCCACTTGGAAGAGCCTTTTCGATGCAATGGGTCACCGACAGAATGTATATGTGTATAATTTTCGAAGTCTAATCTACATTTTCATAATTTTAAAAATCCTAGTTTTTTTCACTGGAGTCAGTAGGCGTGTCAATAAGCTTCCTTGATTGCCTATCTATCATTATTAAGATTCTGATTATGGGAACCGGGATCATTAAAGAACTCGTTAAAGAAAAATTCCCCCCTTCTAACGATATCATAAATGATATTTCACGGATCTTCCTCGCAAATAACTTATAATAACGGCGGCAGTCCCGTCGGAAGATCGCAGTTTAAAGATTTACTAATATTATTTTTGCCTTGTCTTTTACTCATTATTGTGAGAATTTTTTTTTCAATTTGAGTAAGAAAGAATGAGTTTGAAATGCTTCAAAAATTGTTTGGTTTTGTCGTTTCGTTTTCATATTTTAAATGCATGTTCGTAAAAAGTGTACGTTTATTAACCTCCGTGACCAACGGGATAACACGTATACTCGCGCACGGTCTCGCAGACCGAGATTTCATCTCGTATGTATTATTTAAATTATGTACTTTTAAGCATTATTGGTATTTATTATACAGAAGGGGTAATTTTGAATTTAAAAAAAATATATAAACTTAAAGTTTATTTGGTAAATACTGACTTTTAACTCAACCTTCTCAAAAGTAAGATAATTTTTTCTACTCTAACTTTAAAAACAAACAAAAAAGTTTTTCATGTGCTAATTAAAAATAAACTCTGAAATCTAATAAATGAAATTATCGTAATTATAATAAAATACGAAGTAATCATGATGTTTGGGTAGTAATTTTTACTTACCTAAAATACCGATAATCGTAAATAAGTTACACATGTCCACTCAGCAACAATGCGCGCGCCGCACTAATGCCTGTCAATAAATTAAGAAGCTACTAAAAATCTCAAAGTCCATTGTTGTTAATTTTTGAGAAAACAACGAATGATTGATTTGTCTGTGAGTATAGGAAGGTTAAGCAAAGGTCGCAGTTCATGCTTAAAAACGAACAATTCTTATTTTTATGTGTGAAGAGCGTATAACCAGCCAGCGGCCGAAAATCCACATTTCATCGAAAGAGGTTCTTACGATCTTACAGGGCGATTCCAATGAGAAAGATTAATTATTCTCCGTACCAGCTTTTTAAAATTATAACTCAATATCGATTTTGTTTCATTCCAAATTTGCTTTAATTTATACCTACATCCAAAAACGCTGAAAGGCGTGTTGATGGAACTATTAAAATTATGTACCTTTTGTAATTATTTTTTGATCATAAGTATTTATCGTTTTTCAATAATGTCTCAGCAAAATAAGAATGTAAGAAAATTTGAAATATATTAGTCTTTCGTCAAGAAACACATGTACTTAAATATATTTTTGTGATTTTATTTAAACTAAAATTAAAATTCTGTTACATACGTTTACCAGATAATATATTGATTTATTTTACTGCATGATTATATGATTTGAAATGGGTGTTGTATAATAAATGTTCTTTTTTGAAAACTTAATAAATCCGCCAACGACCTATGGTATAACTTTATTTTACTAAAAATCATTTTTTCTGTAAATTTAAAACAAACGTTTACTAGATAAAGAACAATCTTTCGAAACCAATTTATAATTTTTTGTGGAAAAGACTGAATACGTCTAAACACTGATTTAAAAATGACATATTTCTGGTGTTCTCTGGTTATACGCTCTGTATACCGCACAAAAGTCCGAACTGCTCCCGTGTGAGGCCTTGGGACTATAGCATCCCCAAATATTATGAGGCTGAAGGCAGTGGAAAGGGGTAGGGGATGGAAGTGGAAGGTGGGAAAGTATTTGACAATTCAGATCTGTTCATCAAACACAGCTAAAGCCACTTTAAGCATTGATTCAAATAAGAATGTTTGTCTTGCACGGGGGCGATGCAGAGTATCTTTCACTCTGGAACGTGTCGCAAATATCATATATGAGGTGTGTAGAATCTAATGCAGTGATCTCCAACATGCGTTAGTTTCATTTCAGTAATTCTCACGCATTCATAGGTTAATAATTTTTTCCACAAGGTGATAAAAGCATGAAGAGCTGGTTTTAATGCCAAATAACTGCTTTTCTAGGTAAAAGAGTCAATAGTTAACAAAATTGCATTATTAGTCCACTTTTAAAAAAAGTGCAGCTGACTGTATTTGATACTAAAACTTCATATATCATTTTGAAATAATTAATTGAAAAATAACACACATTAGTCAAATAAAATTTATTTGCGGATGCCAGAATTTGGGCTTCTGTTCCCCGAGTAAGTTTTTCTTAATATGTCTATGGATGTTTTAGTAGGAATACAAATAATTAAAGCGAATTTAAAAATAAAATACATTTAATATTATCCTACCACTAGACTGATTCAACAAACTTCTTTATACAAGTTAAAAAAAAAAAAAAAAACTTAACTTTGTACAAGTTGTTTAAAAGTCTTTTAAGGATTTCCCTTTTTGGAAAACTGTTGGCAAACGCTCAACAAAAATATATAAAACATCCCAAAATCCCAATAAAATGATGGCATTGTCGAGATAAATGAACATCCTATATCACAAGCCATCAACTCCGACAAGTTTAACATCGAGAAATTTGGGTAAAGGGATCGATTTGTGTTATTCGAAGAGTTTTTATATTCCCTTTGCATGTGTAGATACCCTTTTGGTATGCACCAGATTTGATTGAATAGAGAAAGGCAGCGCTATTTATTTTTTATTACCTTATAATAATAAATCATCATAGGGCCTATAGAAACGAAGTCGTTTTGGAAGTAATAATATATATTTATTGTTATACCGATCGAGATGGGCGTTTTCACATTTATTTTTCATTGTAACGATTGTTTAACATGAGTTTAAAAAAAAATATATATCCAAAATGTTCGTTTGGTGCCCTCTCCAGTGCATTCTAACAATATTGATCCTGCATATTTCAAGGCATGATAAATCAGTGGAATTGCACACGTTCACGGTGCCAGTCACGTAGATTTGAAAGTAGTGATGTATGGATTTTTCTGCTATCACGACATTAATCGATCTTCCTCTGAATTTTCGGTAAAGTATTTTTGTATTTGTCGCCTTTCATGATATGTAAAATGCAATTTTCTATTTAGAAATAAATGATACTGTAGTGTTCTTGATAGACACGTAGTTTCAGTTGATATTCATAGATACCGTTAGCCTTAGAACTTTTGTCAATAGTAATAGCAATAGCAGTACATCCCGGCGCTGTATGCGTTGTAAACATAAACGCTGCTGAGATTTACAGAACGGCCGCCGCGTCCGGTGACAGATGGCGACCACCAAGAAGCCCAGATCCAATTCGTAGACAGTTAGAGTCGGTCGTGTGACCCAGAAGTCCAGAAGTATACTATATATTGTAAATAAATGTAAAGATAAATAATAAACCAGATTTAAACAACGACCTTATTATTATTGAAGAGCCCCAATTCAATAATTAATGTCTGAATGTAGATAAGGCGGACGTAACAGATACTAAATGAGTTTTGCTCTGAAATGTCTTAGTCTGCTTTCTCAATTCCTCTTTTCTCTTCGTGAAAAACCTTTAATCATCCTAACCCTCGTTATTTTAACCTTTTTCGCAGTTCACAGTTCAAAAAACACACGGGTAAAGCTCTCGATTAGGAAACCGGAGGTCGCGGTTGAAATCCCGCCGAGCGCGAGTAGATTTTATGTATTTTTTGGAAGATACTCTTAGGACCACACTGGTGAAAGACCACCATTCAGAATTGGAATGGCTTTGGCCGAGTTTGGTGTCCAGAACTGAATTGCTTCCCCACCCTTCGTCTTCCCCACCTACTTTTATCTGAAAGATCCCCGATAGACCCTGAAGTTCGGATCAGTTTTTGAACAATTTGTGATCAAAAGAAAGCACGATTATCTTGTCATTGTCATGAAGAATTTGTGATCAATAGAAAAGCCCGACTATCTTATCACTGTCATGAACAATTTGTAATCAATAAAAAAGCACGACTGTCCTATCACTGTCATGAACAATTTGTAATTAATAAAAAAGCACGACTGTCTTATCACTGTCATTAACAATTTGTTATCAATAGAAAAGCACGACTGTCTTATCACTGTCATGAACAATTTGTAATCAATAGAAAAGCACGACTGTCTTGTCATTGTCATGAACAATAATATATAATTACTAGAAAAGCACGACTATCTTGTTATTATACTTATCAGCTGATCATAACTTGATAGAAAGTTGAAACCGACCTGGAAGGGCGTTTGACGGGAAACTATCAAATGTCTACAATTGATTACAATGTTATATCAGAATCTTTGAACAACAACTTCCATTCAAGTCCAACCAGCATTTTTTACAACGCGGTCGAAAAAAAAAACTTTCAAAACGAAAGCTTTTTCCTTGCAAACACCAAACCCTGCTTCTTATTTGAAACGTGATCCTATGCAGTATTATAATATCATCTAGTGAGATTCTGCGGTCATCCATCATCCTGTCGAGGGATGAAAAGGGTGAAGTTTTCCATCCTCACCCCCTAGAAATATTATTACCTCCAGCGAGCTGACCGTTGAAGTTCAGTTTCTCAATTGAGCTTGATATCATATGTAATTAATCAGTGCGGATGAATGGGATGTTTAGAATTCAATATATCGAGTACATAATTTAAATGGGTCATCGTCATCCCTTTTCATTAATAATTGAATTACCGAGTATGGATTGGATAGCGTTAGTTACTCTTGATCGTTAAGTGCCCTTCAAGGGTTTATTTTGTAAGGAAGGGTCGTTTCTGAAGGAAGGGTTGGGGTAGTCCTAAAACAACATTATATAATATATTAAATGTCGTTTTGAAACAATTCACCTAAAAATATTAACGAAATGAATGTATTAATTTCATTTAGAATATACTATAATGTAATATATAATTTTTAAACAGAGAGTAAGGTCATTGTCTGTGTCTGGATTTGAAAAACTCTGTGTAAATTACAGGCAACGCTGGGGACTTCTGCTGGTATTTTTTTTTTACATTAGCTCAACACAGGAGGCTCTGAGGCTAAAATTATTAAAGGCTTATATCGTCTTTGGGGATGCTATTTGGAAGATCTTTTCAGGGAAAGGAAGTTCTGATAAGCAAAGAGGTGTGAGCGGTGGGGAGGAATCTGGGGATCAACGTGTTCAGGAGTGACGAATGTATGAATCTATTCCTCACAATGCGGTGCTAGACGATGGATCGATAGAGTATTACATAATATTATAAGATAATTCAATGTAAAAGGGTATTTGGAGGAAAATAACGTTGCTCACCCGAAACATTTAAATTCTTCGTACACATCAGAGATACTATTTCAAAAACATTTTAAACTGCTGTAAATTTCGTAATCAATATCCCAGATTGGTAGATACCAATTTCGTTCCTCTAACTAACTAACTAACCATCACACCGTTTCGCCGCAGGGGTAAGCAGAGAGGACGAACCGCCAAACAACTTGGTCTTGGTAGACACTGTTTTCCTCATTCACATTCATACATCATCTCATACATACCTTTCTATTATTCGAGTGACTTGGCCCATCTCAAGTATCTGATTTACTTGAACGTGCCATATCTTCCTCGGGCGTCCCCGATTTTTCTACCTTTCACATTTGCGTCATATATTCTTCTCACATTCCTTTCCTCGTTTGTTCGCTCCACATGCCCAAACCACCTAAGGGTCCCCTTCTTAATCTTACTCATTACGCTTACATCAGCCTTTCATTCTTTGCGAATCTGCACATTTCTCACACGATCATACATGATTTTACCACTCATACGCCTCAGGGATCTCATTTCAACAGCATTCCATGCCTCACTGCCATACATCAGGGTAGGTACCAGAACTCCATTGTGGACAGCTAGCTTCGCTTCTCTTGACATTTTTTTTTTAGCGCCAACGGCATTCTGTCCTCCATTAATGGAGTTACCTTCTTAAATAAAATTTAAAAATGAAAACTAACTCCAGATGTCCGAGAAATTCTCAAGACACATTTATGATTAAGAGTAATTTAGTATTTCAATCTGTGGGTATTACATATCTGACATCAAATATTGCACGTATTTTGTCATTTTCAAGGAAATTTAACATCAGCTTTTACTTTTCCAGTATGTGACTAATTACGGATGATGACAAGCAACACATCCTGCTCGAAAGACTTTTTATGTGAATATTAATCATCCGAAAGCTCCGTAAAACCTGAGATTTCAGCTTAAACATTATTTTTGGCCACAGTGGCGGTCCTTCCCGTAGGTCAATTGGTCAAAGACCTCCCAAAATTATAAGATGACAGTAAAACATAATATTATTATGAAATATTAAGCAAATCAAAACATTATTTGCAGTGGCGGTTTTCTCTAAAGTGCGTTTGTGTAGTGAACCCCCATTAAAAGATGATCAAATAATTCAAAATCGTTATATAATAATATATAATATTAAAGAGAAAAACCGGAACCATTGAACATTTGTTTCCATTGTCCATTTCACGTGGACCATGTCCACGGTGAGGGTTTTCTAAAGAAATGCTGGAACCATTTCACGTGGACCGTTTCCACGGTGACCATTTTCTAAAGAAAGACTGGAACCCAGATCTGAATAGCCAGGTACTTTCCCACCTTCCTCTTCCCTATCTCTTTCCCCTCCCCACTACCCTCAGCCTCACAATATACCCCAATTGGGGATGCCATAGTCTCACTGGCTTCAGACGGGAGCAGTTTGGACTCTTGTTTATTTGTTTATTTGTTTATTTGTTTATTAGGATATACTCACTGTTTGTTTATTTGTTTATTAGGATATACTCACTGGCTTCAGACGGGAGCAGTTTGGACTCTTGTTTATTTGTTTATTTGTTTATTAGGATATACACAGTACATAAGTTTACAAGTTATAAGGAATATTAAATGAAGTTATTACATGATATAGTACCTATTACGTTAGTCCGTAGAATATCTGGGATAATTATTCGCCTGGGATTTGAACAGTTCTTAAAATTTAACTAAAATGAATGAGAAGAATAATATAAGGAAGATTGTATATGAAGATAAAAGAGATATATTTTTAGACCAAGAATTACATGCTCACAAATAGTAATTAGATTAATTAAAATATAAGTGTAAATAAGAAGTTTTAAAATAAATTATATCACGCCAACAAATTTAGTAAATTAGTTTTGTATGTTTGCAAGGAGTTGTGGAAAATGTCTAAGTGTAATAATTTTTCATAGTGTGTATAAGATGTGATTGCGCGAGAGATTGGTGAGTTTTTTGCTGCATTAGTATTATTGGATCCTATGTGAAAAAGTGAAGTGTGCCTGGTACGCCTTATTGGAACATTTAAACCAATGACAGATAGCAATTCGGGACTATCTATTTTATTATTAAGCAGGTTATGTAGAAACATCAGATCTGACAATGTGCGTCTTTTTTGTAAAGATAACAAATTACTTGAAGTTTTGTTGTATTTCTTGAGTAAATGTTTCGAAAGTTTATTCTGTATACTCTCTATTAAATCTATGTACACCTTATATTGAGGATTCCATATGGTGGAAGCATACTCCAGTGGACTTCTGACCAATGAACAGAATAATATTTCCAGAGTCTTAGCACTTTTAAAAACTTTACATATTCTTAATAGAAAACCTAGCATCTTATAAGATTTTGATATAATGTATTCGATGTGCTTATCAAATATTAGTTTGCTATCTAAGTGGACACCTTGATCTTTGCATGTAGACATATATTGTAAAGGTTTGTTATTCAAGTTGTAAGGATAGATTATTTTATTTTTATTTCTAGTAAACGTAATCGAGTGACACTTAGATATATTTAAGGACAATAGGTTTGATTCACAGTATGCACACAAATGATCAAGATCTCTTTGTAATTCGATGCAATCGGATAACGACTGTATAGGTTTAAAAATTTTCATGTCATCCGCATACAACATAAAGTAACTATTTGGGAAGCATACAAGAATGTCATTTATATAAATATTGAATAGGAGTGGACCGAGGTGCGACCCCTGGGGCACACCTGAGACAATTTCTATTAAGCAAGATGCGAAACCATTTACAACCGTGATTTGGTGTCGATTACTAACATAAGATGCGATCCATCTATATAGATCACCGTGAATTCCTAAACCTAATAGCTTCTGTAAAAGAATATAATGGTTAACACAGTCGAATGCTTTGGAGTAATCAGTGTAGATGGCATCCACCTGGCATCTCATGTCCATTTGAGCATGAAGAAAATTTGTAAAAGACGCAAGATTTGAGGTTGTGGAGCGATTTTTCATGAAGCCATGTTGATTATTTGAGAGTGAAGGTGAGATGGTAGAATATAATTGATCGTAAACAATTTTTTCCAATACTTTACTTAGAATCGGTAATTTGGATATAGGTCGATAGTTGGAGACATCATTTTTACTGCCATTTTTAAAGATTGGGGTAATCAAGGCTGTTTTCCACTTGTCGGGAAATGTTCCTTCAGATAGCGATAATTTGAAAATATCAAAAATGGGGGGTGTCAATTGTTTACTGCAATAGTTTATAAAGATCCCTGGAAGTTTATCGTTACCCGGTCCCTTTTTGATATCGATAGACTTAAGGTATTTGAAGGTTATGTCTTCATTGATCTCGATTGAGCTAATTACGCTATTTGAATTTAAACAGTTACTGGCATTGCTTGTATGAGCAGGTTGAGCATTCGAAAATACAGAACCAAAATACTCCGAAAACAAATTGGCTACTCCTTTACTGTCATTAGCAGTTTTTTCGCCATAAATCATATGATCAGGAATGGCAAGAGATTTTCTTTGAGAATTGACATAGGACCATATTTTTTTGACATTGTGCTGTATACCGGATTCTATCGTGGAGATGTAGGTTTTGTAAGCCGCTGAAGCAACCGTTTTTTGCCTTTTGCGAAGCAAAGAAAATGTGAGATAGTCGAGAGGGTTCCGATGACGCTTCCATGCTCTAAAGAACTTTAATTTTTCATTTGTTATTTTTATTAAGGCTGCCGTGTACCATAGTGGATATTTTCCAGATTTCACAACTTTCTTGGGAATAAATGCATCGATTATTTGTTCAATTATAACATAAAATGAGTGTAAAGCTGTATTTACATCGGGTGCATTTATAACGGCAGACCAGTCGGTCTCTTCCAGTTTCCCATTAATCACGGTATAATCTGCTTAATGGAATAATTGTATTGTTCTAGGAGTTGAGAGGGTTGCATTAGTGGATGGAATTTCTAGTTCAATAATCAATGATTTATGATGAGCATCCTCTTTAACTAAAGGATGATCTGCAAGCGTCACCTTAGCTGGAGTTTTACAGAACACGAGGTCCAAAATTCGTCCATATTTGTTAGGTGAATGGTTAAATTGAGTTAAATTTGCAAACGATAAACAGTTACATAATGTGAGTGAACATTGGTCTCTGTTAGTTGACATTTGTTGATTAATCCATCCTTGTGCGGTATTCATATTAAAAAAAAGAAGCAAACCCGGCCACACGTTGCTGTGGCTAACGAAATACAAGGCCACGCCATTACCCAATCTTTATGTCCACCGCCATCTATTAAATCAAATCTGCCAACCCGCTCCCTATATTTATATGTTTTCACCAACTTACAAAACCTTGACAAATTATATGCCTAAAAACCTTCCTCATGAATCATTCTATCTATTGGTGAAAATCGCATGAGAATCCGTTGCGTATTTTAAAAAATCTAAGAGCACAGACAGGGGGAGTGACTTCATTTTATACTTTGTAAAGATATATGTACATACGCAAGACAAGTGCTGTGCAATACACTGCATAATTCAAAATAACAAAATGAGAAATTAGACAAAATAATAATACGTACCTACATAAAATAAAAGTGAAAAATGTTTATGGTAAAATTTATTCAAGTTACCGTAAATAATAATAATAGTTTATTCCTGGACGTATGAGGGGTTGTTCAACGCAATGCATTCAATATTTCGAAATAATGAAAAAAGAAAGTAGACAAATAATAAGTGTTCCGTAACGCCATTGGCCCTTACGACTTTGTTCTGCTTCCGCCATTGACGGAGCAAGGATTCGACCACTGCGGTCGGATCTGCATGATGCAATATAACCGGCCGCTAGCCAGCTAGTGACAAATACACCTGCTAATACACCTACGATTATTATCACCGTTAACAAGTACTTTTATTACTCGGTCTCAACGACCTCGTATTATTCCAGTGTATCGCTGTGAAAAGAGTAAATTATAGAAAAAAAACAAAAAAAAAATAATTCTTCAAGCACAGCACATTTATTTGGTGGCACCATTTTAATTGAAAATTAATAGATTTATTGGTTTTAACAATGTTTATTGTTCATAAGAAACCGACATGTTTCTTGAGCAATGCTCACTTACTCAGGGTTTGCTTGGGGAAGTAAATTTTATAAATAATCAGAAAAATATTATTTTTAATTGATGAACTAACGTTTAAACAAGATTTTTATGCATAGCACAAAAGGTAGAAAACAAATATTATAATCAATAATTATCAGCCTAAAACACTCATCTACATTGAAAAAATCTTCCGAGAAAAGATACTTTATATATTGAATTATTTGGCGGGTATTAGATAAGCCGCCATAGCTCAGTGGTCAGAGCTCCTGACCGGCAATCAGAGGGACACGGGTTCAATTCCCGTTGGCGGCCGGTATCTTTTGTCGGAAGATTTTTTCAATGTAGATGAGTGTTTCAGGCTGATAATTATTGATTATAATCAGAAAATATTTTTAAATTACCGATTTTTAAATTTGTTCCCATTGTAAATTGTGCCCTATTGCTTCCCTTCCCTCTCACGCCAATCCAATTACACCACTAAGTACATATATGTATTGTTGTAATTAGTTTTAATTAATAAATAAATAATATAATTAATCAGACCATAAGTGAAATATATCATTGCAGGAGTAGATGTCCTTAGGAAGTGAGTAACACTCACGAAAAATGTCGGTTTTTTAAAAACAATAAACAATTCAGAATCGTAACGACGCAAGTAAAGAAACCGTGTATACAAATTGCGACTCATGACCCGTGTATTGGGCTATCAAAGAAAATGAGAAGAAAAATAATGTAGCGGGCCTGGTGCAAAGGATTAAAATGTAATAGACTATAATGGACTTCCACCACGAATTATCAGTTTCAAAAATAGAAATATTAAAATGTGAGTTTTGAGCAAACAAAAATTATTAGGGTTGGGTACCGCCAACAAAGAAATCTGATAATTTGGAAATTGAGTAGTTTTAGTCTATAATTGGGTGAAATTACGTAAAATAACATTTCTCCCAGGCGTTAAAATGCATTGTTTTTACAAATTAAATGCCAGTATTTAATTTTAATACCTACCACTAAAATTACATTTCAAAAATATTCAGAAGCCACAGTTTGTTTCTCTTTAATTGCAATTACTGAGAGGTGTGGTTACGTTCTGGGGTACCTAATTACTACATGCCGAACGAACTTTGGGCAAAGTGCATCATTTAAACGTGGAACTAATTTCCTCCTGCATTTCTAGCTCATTATGAATGCGTTTAATTGTGGCGGTTGGACCTTTGCATTAACGAATGCACCGAGTACTTGAAGCGCAATACTTCAAAGCTTTTGCCTAACTAACCACAGGGACTGCAGCAAAGGTCGGGGTATTATTTAAATGATATAAAACATAGCATGTTCCCTGGTCAAAGGGTATTTTAAAAGTTCTACTTTGAGATTTTTTTTGCATTTTTAAATTTGAATTTTTGTTTTCTCTCGGGAAGGCGTGTTGACGTTTTTTTATTCGATGGAAATAGTTACCGTGGATCTCAAAAAAATGATTTATGAGAAGGATGGAAAAAACTATAGTAATTGTTGGTCTATTTTTGTGAATTTTTGTCTTTTTATGTGATGGAAAGAGATAAAGTTCTGGGATGGTGAAAGGTATGAGGAGTGGGAATTAATATAGTAGTCAGTGGAGTGATGAATTTAAGAATCCAAAACTCCCACTGCGATGCAAGGCCAGTCAAAGGGCCTGTCCAAAACAGTCTCTCTCTATCTGGTCCACCACGCAGTTGATAGTTGATGGGTAGGTGCATCCGCCGCCAAGACCTGAACACATCTTACCCGAAGAACTCGAGGTGATCTATGACATAGATGTTGAAACCAGAATAGAATGTGTATTGTTTCATAGTGCTTTCACACAAACGAAGTATTGAATTCCGTAAGTCTAAACTTAAACTTTAGGGCGCACAGTTTACACCCACGCTATGCAAGCGGGTTCCCTACAGAGCATCGGACCATCCGTAAAAATCTTATATAACCAATATAATGGTTATATAAGATTTTCCTAACAAGGATAAAAGAGGATAAGGGTAGACATTATCTTGATTTTAATGTAAAGGGTGACAAATAATTCACATTGACTTAACTGAAAATCCAGGGAATTATTGATGGAAGACGAACATGATAGATGGAGACGCCACAAGTGAGTGTGGAAGGATGGTTCTGTCCAACTATTTTAACGATTGTTCAAATATTTGGTGCAAAACAAATAAAGAATCCATGTACATGATCCATTATTTTAGTGACTAAAATTTAAATCGACAAGGGACGGGGTCCTTTCCCATTCATCTGCGGTCTACGAGGTCTTGAACCCTAGTAGCACCTAAGGATTAAGCCGAATTTTTGGCCCTTGATACTACGGTCCAGGACTGGTCATTGTTACAAGACAGATAGATACAAATCCCCAAACGCTGAGAAAACCGAACTGAGACCTAGGGTATTAGTGCTACAACATGGGATTAGAGTGACAGTTTAGCGTCGTTACACAAAAGTGGAAGATACTTTCAGTGTCACCCTGGTGAAGGACCACTATTTGAAATCAAATAAAGGGTCCGCCATCTAAAGTTTTTTTTTTCAACTAGTGCTTATTTCGTGAATGGTAACACTTAGCTCATGTCTGATTCGACAGATAATTAGTTTTATCCTTCCGCTGAGCGAATATGGTTGTGTATACGCTGACCATCCAATGCGTTTTCGCTTCGCTGAGTGGGCCTGCGATCGACTTACAGAAGATGCCGATTTTGCCAAAAAAATCATCTTTTCGGATGAAGCTCATTTTGATCTTGGCGGGTATGTAAACAAGCAAAATTGTCGTATTTGGGGCACAGAAAACCCGCACGCATACATTGAAAAGCCGGTACACCCAAAACGAGTCACTGTTTGGTGCGGATTTTGGTCCAGAGGCATAATTGGGCCATTTTTCTTTGAAAATGAGCAAGGAGTGGCCGTTACAGTCAATGGCGATCGTTATCGGGACATGTTGAACGAATTTTTGTTCACAAAAATTGAAGAGGAGGATATTGGCAACATTTGGTTTCAACAGGACGGCGCTACGTGCCACACAGCCGAAGCTACACTCGATGTTTTGCGCCCTGTTTTTGAAGATCGCATTATCAGCCGCAGAGCTGATGTCGTTTGGCCACCTCGGAGCTGCGATTTGACACCGTTGGACTATTATTTGTGGGGTGCCCTCAAAGATAAATGTTACGCCGACAAGCCAGAGACAATTGACGCTTTAAAGGACAATATTCGTGAAGCCATTGGTGAAATACAGCTGCACACAATCGATAATGTGCTTAAAAATTGGACCGATCGTGTAGGCTACTGCATGGCCAGCCGAGGCAGCCATCTGAATGAAATTATTTTCCATTATTAACCGAAAGGATTGTACTTATAAATAAAAAAAGAAATTTGAGAAAATATTCAGTAGTTTTTTTTTATAGCATTTTCAAAAAAAAAAAGTTATTTGGCGGACCCCGTAGTTGCAAGGAATGTCTGTATTTTATTTAATTAAAGTTTTTACTTTAGCAGGTTTGGGCGGATAGTGCAACAATCCTAGTCTGCCATATTACAACCAGTCTGAATAGTCGGTCATTCCACATCTTCATCGTTCCATCTCATTCCCCTCCCAACTTCTGTCTGCCTAAAAACATACGCCGATTGGGGATGCCATAGTTCAACTGACTCTAGATTGTTGGGAGCAGTCAAGACTCTTACACACCAAAAGTTAAACATGTTTTTATTAAATCCTCAAAAATTCCGGCGACGCGTGAAATTCACACCTCGGAGTATCCTATATCCTTCGTAGCTCACAAATTCACACCCTACGAAGTTCACACTCCTCCCAGCTCACATCCCTGTACCTCGCGGAGCACCACATGAACAAAGCCCTCGCGTGCCTTCCCGCATACACCTCGCAGCACTCCACACACACTGCCCCGCACACATTCCGATGCAAATGCGGCTTGGCCGGCAAACATCCGTTCCCCCCGAGACGAACACGGGTATTCGATTAAATAATGTAAATGGGGCACATCACGATCCTTTGTTTCCAAAACTAGTGGTAATTAGAGCCCGTTTAATTGCACGAGAGTCGGCGGACAATTACGGAAAAAGCCGAATGAATTTTGTGTGTAATTGAAACGAGAGGAATTTCGCAAAGCAGAAATTTAAATTTTAAAGCAATGTTGAAAGCTTTGGAGGCATTTTGTTATTTGATAACATCAGCACGTCCGAAGGAGGCATTAGAGGATGATGCTATTATGCGTTTAAATACTGTGCATTATAAAAACATAATAATATAAACAAAAAAAGACAATTCGTTTCTAAAAGTTAATAATGATCAGTTTATGGTTATTTTGTAAATTTTAATTTTATTCATAACTAACTACATTTTAAGCAAAATAGATTTTTTTTTAAAAGTGAAAAGTATTTTGATCATTGGTGACTTTTCGTGGAAAAAGTTGAGAGATAACTAACATCGGATGTGATTGGCTTTTCAATTAGGTACTAATAAAAAATGGCGAGTAAAAAAAATATTATTTTGATCAGCGAACTAGTAGAGCCTGGAGGACCTCTACGCCATACTTAATAATATTTAAAATCTAAGAAAAACCTGTTAAAACTGTATACAAAAGTAATTTTATTAAAAAAAAAAAAAAAAAAAATTGTAGGGACACCATCGAAAAATAACTTATTTTTTTATGAATACTCGAATCGAACCCAGCACCTAAGTCTTGTTGGGGCTGTGCTCTACCACTGAGCTAAGGTGGTCCTTTCCGCTTCCGCCTTTTTGATCTGTATCATACTTCGATTAAGATCTACGAACACTTTCACCATTTTCTTAGCGCGTATTATTATTTGCTGCCATCTTTATAGATGATAGCAAGATTCATCTTGAACTAAACGCTACCCAGATAGTGTTTTGGATAAATTAATTTACAACTCTAGGATGAATATTTAGATTTATTTTAACTATAAAAGTATATTAATAATAGAAAATATATAGTTACTTAATAATATTAAGATATTGTTCGTGGTTATTAATCAAAGTATAATTTAGTTAAATATGACCGGAGCGGATGGGATCTCAAAAGCTTTTGGGGGAAATAAAGATGTTTGGTTGGGTATCTTTAAATCAAATTAGCATTTTAACACTGTAATTACAAGTATATTATAACAATTTACATCTGTGCCATAATTTATATTAACAAAACATTTGTGTACAAAAAGTGGGAGCGAACAAGTAACAATTTACAAAGCTGTTTTTCGTCGGCAATCTAGAACAGAATCGTTCCTCTTAATTTGTCCCGGCCGCGGCAGTCGGTGACTATGTGGAAATGTTGATAGCGTGTGAGGAGCCAATGCGAATGATTTCGCGATTCAAAAAGGCTGCATCGTTCGCTACCACAAGCTCAATGGTAGAGCATTGCATCGTCGTTGATTCCTGGGTTTGATTCCTTGATATGACCGTAGCTTTTTCTAAATATTCTGTTTCAAATTTCGATTGGAAGTCAATAATATTGTCTTACAAATATTACAACCTTGTAAATATTACAACCTGAGGTTTTAAACGCTAGTTAAAAATTTAAAAAAATATATATATTCCAAACTTGACACACTTGACGATAGATTTTTATTCGATAGGAAAGGTTACGCAGAGCTTCAGATTTTATTTCCAACTGCCGACTGTTATGTCTAAAGTATCCGGTTTTGTACATGTTTGGGAATCGGGAAAAAGTTGACCTTCTTTAGACGTCGGTATGACAAGGGTCAACGTAAAATAGGTTTTGCTGTCGCCTTGTCCTGTTTATGGTTTCCTCAGTTTCCTGTCGGGAAATTGGGCCAAACTCGACCCTGAAAAATCTCTGCAGGAAGAATGACAAGTAGAATAATGCAATATTTATTAAACAGAAACGATCAATACATTTTACGTGTTCAGTGGAACATTAATCTGAATACAATCTGGTCGCGTGGTGGATCGTTTTCCACTATATTTGAAAAGGTTTCAATCATTCTACATACATAATATATTGTTTATAAGGTGCTTGTTATAAATATATGTATTCTAACTACATAACTACGAATGCATTCTCCACAGGGTTAGGCAGAGATGATGGTCTTCTCTGCATTCTTTAGGTTCATAGCTGATTTTATTTCTGTTAATTATAACAAAATATTTGTCTAGCGCAGTTTGTGTTATCTTACTTCAAGAGCGCTTTACTACAGAAATTTAAAATGTTTTGACTGTTAGGCCCTGCGGGCGGCTTTTGCTTCGGCTTCGCCCAGCTTGAGTGTTGATGGCAAAAGTTAATTTTTTAGTGTATAATATAGATGGCAGAACTTCCGTTTGTATATATTTGTGAATCGAGTGTGTACGACAGAAGCAAGGCTATTAATACTATTTGATGGCAGAACTTCCGTTTGTATGTATTTCTGAATCGAGTGTGTAGGACAGAAGCAAGGCTATTAATACTGTTTGATGATGGGTAGGAAAGTAAATTATAGTAGTTGGAAATATATAAATGAGTTTTGGGACTAATTAAGTAATAGATATTATAAAGATTATAGATCGTGTTTTTAGATGCAACAAAAATGGATACATTATTATAGGAAAAAATATTATTGGTAGAAATGGTTAAATCTTAACCCGAAGAATCTATAAAATATATATCAAGGTACCTATCTATCACCAAAATTTACATAAAATTATTTGTTATCCATACATTCTTCAAAATAAATAGAGTCGATTGTCTAAAACTGGTCCGGTTAGAAAAATAAGAAAGTGAATTTAAAAAAAGAACATTGTTATTAACACGACAACATCTTTAACGTGCCGAACCTCAAAGAGACAAAATTGTTAAACCGTAAACGAATTTATTCGTAGAAATTAATAACGTACATCAAGACATTTAAAATTATCAGTTAAACCACTAAAACGCAGCCTCCGTTTCAAATCTGATTATGAATACAACGCAAAACAAAGTATCTTCATTATAATAAATTAATGAACACACTTTAATTAAAATATGTCATCGTTGAGTTCGGGACGTTAACCGCGCCTTAAATATAACACACAATAACATTACATTTCATGAGTGTTCAGCAATCAAAATTAATTTACTTGACGATGTTAACCACCCGTGTAAAGTCTAACCGTTGACTGGGGATGCCACTGATTGCATAAGTCCTAGAAGTGTGGTCTTTTTAAAATGTAAATATCGCAAAAAAAGTTATTTTAATTTGGAATACGGGTGTGGGTACCACCGCCACGGGAATCATTCATTGGATGACAAACCCCATCTGCACCACTTTTTGACATACCTTTTTCCTTCCATGAACTTCCATGCCTAAATTCCCTTTAAATGACCCTCCACGCAGTATCTTCAAAGATGACATATAGAAGTTAATATAAAAAAACTGTTCTTAACTGTCCGAGGACAGCGCCACTATGGCGGGCCCGGTTGGGGTATATAGTGAGGCTGAAGATATTCGGAAGTGGAAGGAAATGGGAGGAGAAATGAGGGAAGTGCCCGATTATTCAAATATAGTTACCGAACGCGGCTAGTCATTTCTTAATTACGGTCTTCCACAAGGGTGATGCTGATAGTTTTCAATCCTCTAGAACGCTGCTATAATGATTTGGTATAAAATTATTTTTCCTAGTTCACAAAATACCCCTATGGACGGGTTGTATCGCAGAATTTAAACAATTCATCAAAGTTAAAGTTTTTTATCAAGATTTGAAGGTAATTTTCAAGTTTTTTTTATTGGCTAGTTATTTCACAAAACTAAAACTATAACAGAACTTGAATAAAACTTTCACAAAACTTAAGAAATTAGCATTGAAATTTGATGAATTGTTCAAATTCTGTGGAAACACTCCGTCATATAATAACGCCAAAAAGATAATGAAATTGATTATTTATTAATTGAAATTGCTTTAGTTATCTTGGTTGAATAGACATTAATATTTAATTTATACCCAACCTTTCGCTTTTCCTTCTCATTCTCCTCCCCACTGCTTCAGCCTAACAACATGTCATATTCATACTTGTCCACTTGAAACTAGACAGGCCAATTATATTGATTATCTATCGATTGAAATTAATAAGCCTTATTAGATGAGTAGTTCGGTATAACTATGTTACATTCTAAACTTCCTTTTCTACTTCTCTTTTAATCCTCAAAATATTTTTTAGTGCTTCTCTCTCGAGCGGTATCTAATAAAAAAAATGAATTTTTATTTTTTAAATTTTTTGATCAATTGCACAACAAGTAAGGAAAAAACGAGCACACAAATACGGCCACTGCACACTTTTATCAGTTCGTCCCTTCAGTGGAGCGGGTACAGGGAATTAATATTATATAAGAAGGCGCGGGTTAACACGCTAAAGAAAACAATTAAATTCAGCACTAGGCGTGTTTAACCGTCTGCCGCTCTGAATGGGTTAATTTTATAGTACCATCTTATATTGTATGTAAATGAAGTAGTCAGGACTCACGGTTCGTTCAATGGGGGGCGAATTCTTTTGCATTCGTGAATTGCTTCATACAAAGAGAGGCCTTTTCCCGAAATGATGGGCTTTTAACAGCCGTTAAATAGAGCTTAAGTTGTATTGCGACTTTTACGAATTAAGGATTCAGAAAAGGTAAGCTTTATCCATCCAATACTTGAGCCGTTGCTCGGAATAGCATTGTATCCAAAAATATGGAAAAACAAAACCAGTTAGGTTACATTACTTTTAATATTTTGTTTGGTTTTGAAATGATATTATGCCCAGTACCTACCATAATGTCATTTATTCAGTTCCTACCCTCCCTAACCAAGTCACCTTGCTGTAGAAAGCATTTTTAAAAAGGGAACAATAACAACAACTGAATTGAAGTGCTTTGTGTGAAAAAAACCGAGAAGGCTTGTAAAATTTGAAGGAACTAGTTGGGGTCATTAGTTTTATGTTGTGTACGGTTTCTCAGTGGTAAGTGTTTGATTTTCTCTACTTCCTTTGTAATCAATAACCTTACAATACATATATAATCACCCAATTTCAGACAAACACAGTTCGTTTTATATTTACAGTCCATTTTTCCTGTTTGCGTTTGAATCTATCATTCGAAAATAGTTTCGAATATTTAAAATAGTTTTCGAATATTTCGAATATTTAAAATACATAAAAAAAATACTCCTTTAATTTTTAAGATATTTAAAACTAGCTTTTACCCGCGGCTTCGCTCGCATGGTATTAGAGGGAAATTACTGTATAAAGAATTTTCCCACGGTAATGAATTTTTTTCCGTGATAAAAAGTAGCCTATGTCATTTTCCATTCCTCCAATTATCTGTATTTAAAAAAATCATATAATTCAAACATCAAATAACAATTGACAAGACAAATAAAATTCTTGAGATTGACATTTCGCAAATAAAAATACTATTTTAGAAAATACTTAAATTATAGAAATAGAAATTTATTTTAAGTAGCTACTCCCTTTATTAGTATTTTATTCATATTTGAATCTAGAGTAACGTAAAAAAAATAACCAAATGGCAGTCCACGTCAAACGCTATGCTTTATAGCAACGCTATGCTTTTCGTTCGGACAATAAACATTTTTAGAGATAGGTAGATATTAACTACGACGCCAAAAAATCGATCTTTTTAAGCACAACAAAGCAGTCTTTTCCTAAAATTAAAAAAAAACATTGTTTCTAAGGTAACAATTTGTTTGACGTTTGCAATAACTCGATTTTGTTAGGGACAGAAAACGTATAATACATAATTTCATAACGCCACAGCTTATTCATAATGCCAGAGCTTACCAATATATATAGCCTATGTTACTTACAAATAATGTAGCTTTCGATTGGTGAAAGAATTTTTAAATTCCATTTGATATTTATTGCGTGAAAGAGTAAGGACCATCCAACCATCCATACAAATTTTCGCATTTATAATATTAGTAAGATTTAAGCGGTGAAGAAATGCAATTAAATTAGACTTTATTACAAGAATTTATTCTAAAGCAATGGAAATATGTTGTACGCTATTATTATAAGAAAATTTCACACGTAGCATTTTCTCAACAAATGTGTTTTTTTACTAAAGTGCCCTCAGTAGTGCCTTACTGAAAGCAAAATGCTCATCTAACATAAATTCAAACAAGACATTTTGGTATTTGAGCTTAGCAGCAAATAACTGTACAAACAAATCAGACGATCATCGGTCGAGGTATTGTCATTAGATCGGTTTACCCTTTATTCTACAAACCTGTTTTGATGGGTACATAGCTGGCTTAATAACATTGTTTTATGATTAAATACTATTTTTCTATATCCGTCAGCTTCTTGGCGCTGATGTCAAGTAAGATGACAAGATGAGTCTAGAATCAACATGATGATTTCTTGATGTATGATGATTTGAGGTAAGTGTTTATGAATAAGAGCATTTAGATGTCATATATAAGAAGTCAATAAGATACCACGAATAAGATAGGTGAAGAATCAACATAAAATGACCGTTTTCAATCAAAATTTCTTAATGAATGAAGAATCAACATAAGATGTTATGAATAAGAAGCCATAAAAAAATAAGTCAATAAGATATTATCATGAATAAGAAAAATGAAGAACAAGCAAGAGATTCCTGTTTTCTCCCTTGCCTCTATCCTATAGGAAACATGAACACTTAGAGACAGCGAAAGAAAACAAAAACATAGATACTTTCTAAATGTGGTGCTGGAGAAAATGTGTCCATCCTGGAAGAGCGAGGTATCCACAATAGGCTTTTAACTATCTGTCTATAATGCATTGATACTTTGGAGACGTTGCTTGCAAAACTGAGGACTCCAACCTGGAGAAACTCATAGTTACTGGCAGAGTGGAAGGCAGAAGAAACGAAGAAAGGTCAACAATGCACTGAAATGACCAAGTAACACTGGTCCGGTAAGTCGGTGTCCGCAGCTCTCCAGCGCAGGACGGCGATGAGTTCTAGAGATTTTTCCGCCATGGAAATTGGAGTAGGGGTTTGATGAATAAAATCACGCTCCGTGATTTTGACAATAATAACTTTCTTCCACTAGGCAATTGCTTTAACGGATTGGAACAGGCAAAATATTTTTTTAATAACTATGGTGTCTTCTTGCACACCCAACATTATTCCATAAATAACTCAACATTGATAGTGTTGTTATATACCTACAAATTATTCCATAAATAAATTATTGAGAAAAAAGCCTACTAGTTTCGTCACAACCGTGACATCTTCAGTGTACAAAAATATTAAAAGAAAAAAAAAATTTTTGAACAACCATTTTTGCACTTTTACATCATAAATATGTGGGTACGAAGGAAACGAATGAAGACTTTTACAGAATTACAGAAGCTGTGCAAAATCTGTGTTATAACGATATTTATATTTCCACGAATTCGTTAAAAGTATTTACTTTGGGGCTTGGAATAATTACAATATAAATACGAAAATTAGTTTTAAACCACTTTGCTAAATTTATTTAGTTATTCAATAGATTAGAATAACTATTTAGGGATTTTCTGATTTCAAATGAATTATTTCACTTATATATATAATAACACTCATATGGTAAATTGGTTATTAGTTTTACTTACAGGCATTTAAGCACCAAGTAAATTTATCTTGAGGACCTATTAAGAGAAACGGCTGTTCGGCTGTTTTCATACAAAATTTTAATTTGGATTTGAGGTCAAAATTGTTCGGTCTAACGGTCAAACTGGAAACTTTTTTTTAATCAAAAGCAAACAATATTTAATAGTGTGTGCGCTACTTTATTAATTTGTGTTTTTAAAATATAAAATGTAGGTCAATAAAACAATCGATTTCTCACGATTTTAAAGGAAACTTTGATGATTTTTGGAGGGTTAAAAGTAATTATTAAAAAAATAATGTTGCCTATCCAACTATTTAAACATAATGAAATATTTATTGTTATCAAGTTCAATTTGTAGAACTCCATTTTAATTTTTTATTTCTTTTATTTATTGAACAATATTATTATTAAATGAATAAAAACAGTTTATTTATAAACAAGTTCTGCTGTGTAATTATTATTACACAGTTTGATAATGCCCTCAGAAGGCGAAATAGCTGTCACGCGAAAATTTGGGTTCCGACGTAAACCGGTTGTATGAAATTTAAATCTTAGACTATCAAAGTTCTATTGCAATCATTTTTTTTAAGATTTCAATAAATTAACATAGTACGTACGACATTAAACAAAATCATTGATGGTAGACCATTCTCTTCGAACCTCCCTTTACACCTCACAAGACAATAGAAAGACCATTCTCCCCATATCTCCCTATACACAGCACAAGACAGGTAGATCATTCTCTTCACACCTTCTTTTACACCTCAAAAGACCATAGCCAGACCGTTCTATTCACACCCCATTTACACCTAACAAGACAATAGGGAGACCGTTCTCTTCAAGCTCCCCTTTACACCTCAAAAGACAATAGGTAGACCGTTCTCTTCATACCCGCCTTAACACCTCATAAGATAATAGGTAGACCATTCTCTTCACACCATCTTTTATGCCTCAAAAGACAATAGGTAGACGGTTCTCTTCACAACTTTCTTTACACCTCACTAGACAATATGTAAACCATTCTCTTCAAACCTTCCTTTATCAAAACACTTTATTTATTTTATGGAAACTGTGTATAATAATTTATGAACCGCAGTAATTAACTATCGTTTAATTTGCTCATCAGTGGAGTGGTGTATTTTGCAGAACTTAAATCTACCCCTAACTACTGAATGAATTTATCATTAATTTGCTGGAAATAAAGTTATTTGCGGTGAATACAGCTGCGGCAGTTCGTGATTTATCGCCTATCCGTGGCCTATTGTGTGATAATTAAACAAAATTAAATTAATGAATAGGGGTGATTTGATATCCGGAATGGCTGGTTTATTTATAAGTGGTTCACTTGGCAGTGCTAATACAGATAATTACATAGTCCACGTAGCAGAGGCGTGGAGAGGCTGTTATTTTGTAAAAGAACTTTTGATTAATTATTTTCAGTGTAGTGTGGAAGAGTGGGCACTGAATAAATAACACACAAGCCTTCCATGTAGGTTTGAATGGAAACAAATGTCGCCACACATGAATTGTGTTAGTTTTTCTCGATGTGTCGATGCGTGAGAATAAACAATCTCAGCATTTCACAATGTTAATTATTTATTTACTTATAGTATCTGCCTAAACGGCCTTTTATAAACACGTGACATATATAATAATTTTTTGGAACGGTAATCATGAGGTAAAATATGCTAATTAAATTATGTAGAATCCATGCAATGAATAGTAGTTATGAAAACATTGATTACTGTTGTTGAGATATGTTATTATAGCCTGCTTGTAACTATTCCATACAGATGAATACATCTGTTTCTTCTGATATAGTATTGCCAACTGCATAAAATCTAGGTACAAGCGAGTGTCTGAATGACTCAGTCCTGATTATTAAAAATAATTTTAGGTCGATTATGTAATTACGATTAATAATTCAGTTATAATCAAATTATACCAAATTTAATGTTCTAGAACAGTGGTTCCCAACCGGTGGTCCGTGGCGCACATGTGGTCCGTGAGATCTAAAATGTGATCGACGAAACATTTATTAATTTACTACAAAACCGAATCGAAGTATCCAAAAACTGATTCGTAGCCCTTTTGCTATTAATGATGTAGAGGTAGCTGAAGAAGTCCAAGAAGGGCACATTGAATTGCAAAATGATAGTGATAATGAATCGCAAGGACGCGTTTAATTATGCGATTAACAGTTTATCATTATTGTACCTTGTGGTCCCTGTGAGAACCAATAAATGTCATAGTGGTCCCTGGTCCAAATAGGTCGGCAACCACTGGTCTAGAATATTATAAATAGACCTAACTCAAGAATAAAAAATATTGGCTTGTACTGCCTGGTAATTCTAGCCACAGGAAGCTCTTATATAGCATGGCATAATATCAATTAAAATGTATGAAAGAAAACCAAACCGCTCAACGCTCAGGCGCTAGTGTAGCGTACTAACCGCCATCAGAATGCATGGGAAATATCAGAAGTTGGAAATATTATAACTTTATTATTTATTCTATGGTATTTGATAATGCCTGCTTAAATGAGGGAGGGGGTCTGAGAGGAAAAACTATTGTCACGGAAGACAGTAGAAAACACAAAATCATGAGAACAATCTGCACCCGATAACCATATTTATATTCTAGAAACAACATTGTGTAATTCTTGTTGAATTGAAGATTTGACGAAATATGCCATTTATCGAAGTGCAGGAGTTTTAATTTTAATTATATTACTTTATTTGGGAAAGAGTAGTTGTACATAGTTTAAACAAGGTGCGGCAGCATAACTTCTTTTTTTCAAAACTTAATAAAACCCATCGTATGAATCAGAATTTTTTTATTGTTTTTTTATAATGTAGGCACATACATAAAAAAAAAATTTAGTTTTGAAGATCATATCAGGTACGTGCCGTCCCCCATTCTCCATACATTGAGCGAACCGATTTCTGGCGTTTGTCAAGACTCTTGCCAGCATATCGGGCGTTATCCTGGCAATTTCTTCATGGATTTGGTCTTTAAATCCTGTATGGTCCTTGGACGGTTCACACAAACACTGAGCTGAGAAAAATCCCCGAGAATTGCATCAAAGGCCTTTGCATTCTCCTAAAATCACAGTGTGGTGTGCAATTTCCTCAAGTGGGATTATTGGTCCCTGGTTCTTTGAGGAAAATGAAGTAACAGTGAGAGTGAATTCGGACCGGTATGTAAACATGTTACAGATTTTTTTTTTCTACGGCTAGACGAGTTAAACTTAGGGGACACTTGGTTCCAACAAGACGGTGCGACGGCGCACACTGCATGATCATCGATGGCTGTTTTGAGGGAACACTTCCCAGAGCGCCTCATCTTAATTAGGGGCGATTTGGAGTGGCCGGCCCGCTCTCCCGATTTGTCCTCTTGTGACTTTTTTCTGTGGGGTTTTTTGAAATACCGTGTTTATGTGAACCGTCCAAGGACCATTCAGGATTTAAAGACATGAAATTGCCAGGATAACGCCCGATATGCTGGCAAGAGTCTTGACAAACGCCAGAAATCGGTTCGCTCAATGTATGGAGAATGGGGGACGGCACCTACCTGATATGATCTTCAAAACTATTTTTTTTTTTATGTATGTGCCTACATTATAAAAAAACAATAAAAAAATTCTGATTCATACGATGGGTTTTATTAAGTTTTGAAAAAAAGAAGTATGCTGCCGCACCCTGTACTAGCTTTTACCCAGGGATTCGCTCGCATAGTATCTATTAGTGGGTAATTATTGGCGTAATTGTTATTATTCTCGCTATTTTGTCTAATAGATAATAATTATTGTTTAATAGAAAATTATGAATTTGAGAATGACATTTCGCAAATAAAAATTCTATTTTAGAAAATATTTAAATTATAGAAATAGAAATTTATTTTAAGTACCTACTCCCTTTTTTAGTATTTTATTCATATTTGAATCCGGAGTAACCTAAAAAAATAAGAAAATGACAGTCCACTTCAAATGCTGCTTTATAGCAATGTTATGCTTTTTGTTCGGAGAATAAACATTTTTAGAGATATGTAGATATTAACTACGATGCCAAAAAAGCACTCTTTTTAATCACAACAAAGCACTCTTTTTAAGGCTAAAATTAAAAACAAAAAATTGTTTCCAAGGTAACACTTTGTTTGACGTTTGCAATAACTCGATTTTATTAGGGACAGAAAACGTATGATACATAATTTCATAACGCCACAGCTCATTCATAAGGCCAGAGCTTACCAATATATAAAGCCGTTGTTACTCGCAAATAATGTAGCTTTCGATTAGTGAAAGATTTTTTAAATTCCATTCGATTTTTATTGCGTGAAAGAGTAAGGACCATCCATACAAACTTTCGCATTTATAATATTATATATAATATATATATATATATATATAATATTATAATATATTATAAATATATTACTATAGTAAGATAGTAAGATTTTATTTTGCACAAACCAGTAAAGTTTATACTGTGCTACTCTAAAGTATTTGAAAGTAGGTAATTCCATAGATTTATTCAATAATTTCCATTTTTGAACTGGACATTAGCTATTAAAGTCATAAGCTAGTAAATCCTTAATTTGGGATTCGGGTACGGGTACCGCCGTCCCAAGAATGATTTATTGGATAACCAACACCTCTGAAGTAGGTCATCCCAAGTGCTTCGCTACGTTTGGTGACTAGGGGGATCCGGGTTCATGAGATGAGGTTTTCTCGGGTCTTGGCGGTGGAGACATTTGTCCACTGTCTGGCAGGCTGGATCGGGAGAGACTGATCGTGGGAGACCTTTTGACCTATCCAGCAGGACTCTCTCTCCAGGAGAGACTCCTGGACACACTGACCCCTAGATTCCTACCCAAACCGCATACCCTTTTCCTTCCCTGAATTTCCACTCCTTCTTTTCCTAAAAATACCCTCCATACAGCACCGCCTAAGATGACCGAGGGGAATTTTTATGCTATGTGGAGTTAATGTGAAAATATCGAATACCAAATCTACCGAAATTCTAGATCATAATTCCTTTTTTTTCAATTATTATTAATATAATGTGAGGTGAAACGTTAAAAGGATAATTTAACAATAGAAATATGTAGTAATTAATAATTACCGAACAGAATTATGGCATGCATAGTTGAACAAACTCTATTTGCACGCCTCTGTTATGTTATCCAAAAACGTCAATCGACAGTTTAATCATAAATTTTCCGGTGGTTTTATTAGCCAGCTGATTACTTTTAATTGGAGGCAGGACTGATATTTTAAACCGATTTTATATATAGGTACTCTACTAGCTATATTACTATTATACCGTGTGGTTGGTATTGGTGGGGACTTTCATAGTATGAAAAACGTAAATTTTAAAATAATTATCATATTTGTAAACAGCGTCTGGGAATATTTCTCCCTATTCCTGTGGTTAACCCGGCGTGAATGAGGTCGGGTATCTCATACCCAGCGATTTTTAAAACACAAAATATATCTTAACTGTGCAATTCCTGGAACTCGGCTTACTCGGTAGCTGGAGGAGGTGGTGCGGGGAGTGATTTTAAGTGCGCAAACATAGAGCGGGTACCTAATACCCGAACTCATAGTCGGTGTAACTATTTTGTGTTACATATAAGATAGACGTTACATGGTGTAACAATTTTTTTATTATTACAGAAGAAAGATTAATTCTTTTATTTTGTGTACATAGTTGATCTCAATTTTCCATTTTTTTGGACATTAAGTCATAATTTATAAATATTGTTGATTTGTGCTTAAAAAAATACTTCTTTGTTTTTTATAGAAATATAAATACTTTTATAACTAGAACTGGGTTATTTAATCATATTACCTCATTTGCCTGATGCTGATTAATATATTTAATTTTTATTTTTATTTCAAGAATTATGTTTTTACAGTACAAATGATTACATGTGCAAGGTTATACAATAATTCATTTTATATTCTACTACTCCATAAATTGAGTTCAAGGGCTAGTGTTTATGGGAGGAATATTTACATGCAAAAAAAAGAAATAGACGTTTAAATAATGATCAAGGAACTTATGAAATAAATACAAATATTACTTGACAAAGTACATAATTTAGCAAGAATAGTTTAAGAAAGACAATAACAGTATATATATATACTTTTAATATTAAATATTACAGTTTAAGTAAGGGTAAATTAAGGGTACAATATATGATAATCCAATTTCAGCGACTTAATTTGCTTTTTAAATTGTTAATATTTCAATGTTCCCGTTATACTAATTTTGTTTTTGGACAATAATATATTGTACCATCTTACACATAAATACAAAAAATAGTGATGCTGAGCCATGGTCGTTCTAAGCACAAGGATGGCTATTAAGCCATAAGTTTTAAATCTATTGTTTATGCTATCTGAGGGGTGAATTTTTTGAATAAAATATTCTTTATAAATTTGATGTAAGGCGTTTCTCTTATACATTTGTATAATGGTTGGTACTTTAAATTCCCGAAATATCTCTACATAGAGTAGAGAAGTCGTATGGTTTCCTAAGGATGATTTTTAAAAAATATTCTTTGGATTATAATTATAGGCTATAAGGAAGCTTGACCTCCCCACCCAATAATGCCGTATTGTAATAAGGACTGAATTAATGCATAATAGACAATTTTTATAGTTTTTTCGTTTAAAATATTTCGTATGATATAGAATATATAGAAAAGTTTTCTTATTCTTTCCACAATGAGATTGATATGATCTTTCCATGTAACATTTTTATCTATTAAGATTCCAATATATTTTACATGAGATTTATGATTTAGTTTAGCGCCGTCCGTATTACATGTATCGTCATTTGCACAATTTTTGGAATGAATTGTTATGTTAATTACATTACATGATACATCTTCTTGTAGAGAGAATAGAATATAATAAGTTTTGTCTGTGTTGAGTGATAATAAATTGTTATGTCTCTATTGGCTGCAATGGTAACATCGTTCCACGGCTTTTATTCAATAATTATTGCAGTGTCGTCAGCAAAATATATAAGTTTACCATTAAGTGATAATTAAATAAAATTGGTCCAATAACAGTCCCTTGGGGAATTCCATATTCTAAAGTTTCATCCTCACTTAGTGAGTATTTAATTTTACTTTTTGATTTCTTTGAGTTAGATAGCTTTGTAGCCAAAATCTAACCTTACCAATAAAGCCGATATTATTTAATTTATTAATTAGTTTTGTATGTATATAACAGTAATAAGTATTATTCTAAAATCATGGTAGTTATCAAAATCGACAATTCTATATAAGGGTATGTTATTCCAACCTCGCAGCTGGTGAAACAATTTTTCACCTCATTCACGCCGGGTTAAGCACAATAATATGCCTTTATTGTGTCGAAGTAATTCTAAACAAATAAATAAAAATTATAAAATAATAAAAACGTTTATTCATCAATAGATTTTTTTACAATATTACGTATTTTGTTCTTTGTTCATTGATTCAATTGTTGAAAAGGTCACTGCTCAGCTACAATTCAGAATTTCTCCTAAAATGAAGCTGGTTTTCAGCAGTGCCTCCAATATCTGAAATAAAAGTTGTCTTGTCTTTGTGTATTTCAAGTTGCGATAAATGTATTACACTTGTTGAAATGCCCCACATAGATGGCATGGCAATTTCCGTTTGAAAAACAATTAAAATTTAAAATGATAGAGTTGTGTATGCATTGCCATATGAAGCATAGGAAATGTTTGAAACTCTCAAAATACCTTCTTTCCGCGCTCGCGAAGATTTCTGTATTATTACAACCACATGTCAAGACATCTGAAAAGTTTTCTTACTCATTACACTAACTCTTACGAAACTGTCAATAATGTCAAAATTTGAGAATGACATTTTGTAAACCATCGATTGTTAAAACAGAATTCTACTGACCTAAGTTATTTAGTTAGGATATTTAGAATAGCTATTCGAAATATCCTAAATAACTAACACGATAACATATTATTATAGACACATTTTACATAATTTCCTCTTAAAATTATATAATATCAAAATACGCAGGGTACTGCTTGTTTACAGTATTAATTATCATGTTCCCACTGTATTTATACTTTCTTGTTAAATAACTATCATGTACCTACCCGTAATTTATATTTATTTCCATGTGAATTATAAATAAATGTGAATTTCCATGTGAATTATGAATTGTAAATATTCAACAAAATTTGCAAGATTTATAACAAAAAAAAAGAAATGTACATATTCAGCGTTAATATTTACAATGGTTTATGTAAGTACAAAAGATTAGCAACAGAAGATAAATAATATAAATATGAACAGAAGGTACCTACTTGAAGAATAAAAAATAGTTATAAATTATGGTTTTTCGTAATCCACCTCACTAGGCTAGCCTGTGTTGAGGCAGTAATTTTTAAGTCAATTTATATTTCTTATTAAGATGAAGCCATACTAAATAATGCAAAATCATACAAAATCGTATGTTTTAGTTTTGAAAATTTGACCGCTTAGAAGTATTATAGATGCTTCAATTAAATACTGCGTGTAGAACATACTTTGGCCCTTAAAAACATCGGTCATTTTTTTAATCAATCTTTTAATAAGCTTAGAAAAAAATAAAGTATTAGGTCTATAAAAAACATTTTTAACTGAAAACTCTCCTACTTATAAACACTTTTTCGGATATGGTTTTATTGCGTAATGTGGCAAATTCAGTTTTTTATATAATTATCGCGAAAAAAAATGATATTTACGCCCGAACCTCACAAAATAAAATATAATATGCATTTTCGCGTTGGTATTTTTGACATCACGGCGACAATACGGCAGTCGACGAATTTGTTATATCAAAGTGAACCTTATACTCCACCGAAGAACGACTGGCAGCCGCCCCCCTGTCTTCCGTCATTACTCCTCCGAACGGAGCGGAGAGTAGTCGTGTTATTCCCCGCGCCGCTTATTTTCGTGAAATCAATTTAAAAATTCCGTTTTATTGCAATAAACAATGCATAAAAAAGGAATTAATGTTTTTTTACAGGCCTTTACGAAATCAACATGTTAAAAAAAAATCTCAAATATCTTTTCCAACTTTGCAAAAGCTTTTTCTCAAGTATTTTTAAACTCCTCCCATAAAAGGGCGTGAATTCCGATTTCGATTTTTCCTGTACTAGTGGATCGCCTTAACATACCTACACTTATATTAAAATATAATCATACAAACGATTGGTTGCATTAACAATAAATTTTAAATTATAACAATCAGTACATTAATTTAGTTACGAATTTGGGTGAGCGCGCCGGTAAAGGCCCTATCATTATTTTTTATCCAAATTTTTATGTTATTTTTGAAATTTTTTTGTGAATCACATTTTTTTACTCTATATGGAAGAATGCTATAAAGTCTTGATGCAAGGTATCTGAAGCTTCGTTGACCTAAAATAGTATGCGTTATGGGAATTTGAAATAAGTATCTGTTATTGTTGCGTGTATAGCGTGTATTTAATCTTTTTTCATAGTATTTATGTATATTTGTGTACAGATGATTGAGGATTGTTCTTGCGTATATCTGCCGAACGTCAAACATTTTATTACATTTGTAATGAAAATATATCAAATAACTTAATTTGAATATGGAGATTTAATATATAAACATAATGTTTGCATGCATGTGTATAATATATACAACCTCTTGTCATGTGCACCGATTCATTGTTACGCGGATGACAAATGACAGTACAGTCCATGATAGCTTTTTGTTTTACAAGCCTCCAAAGAGCATACAAACCCCAATGGAGGGCTTTGAAGCAAAGAATGGACGGTTATTTCGAGAGTGTTTTCTCTTGGCGGTAAGAATAACCTCGTCGAATTTAATGTTTCAAAGACCCAATCATGTTTGATAACGTCTAAAAGGGATCGAAATGATAATCTAGTCTCCTTCAACGGAAGCATTCTTCCGAATAGGACCTCCATTGATATGCTTGGTGTAACTCTAAGTGACCAGCTCAGGTATGGGGGCTCCATTGAAACCAGAGTTAAGTTAGCCTCTCAGAAACTGGGCGTACTGTACAGGGCCCGCAGATACTTTAATAGTACTCAACTGCTAACCCTGTACAAATCGCAAGTGCGCCCCACGGTTGAATTTGGTAGCCACCTCTGGTCTGGAGCTCCAAAATACCTAAAAAAAAAAAAACCTTGACTCTGTGCACAAACGGGCGGTCCGTTTGATAGATTATCCCATCTTAACAGACGGATTGCAATCTTTAGAGCATAGGCGTCAGGTGGGAATGCTGTCCTTGTTCTACCGGTATTACAATGGAAGATGCTCCGAGGAACTAGCGTCATTGATCCCCTCGGCACCGGTGCATAGTCGGGAAACACGCCAAACACGCGCCCAACATTTGTATACAGTTGATATAAGTCACATGAGAACGGGTCGTTTTCACGATTCGTTCTTGAGTTCAACAGCTCGGCTGTGGAACGATTTACCGGCCTCTGTGTTTCCTCCCTCCTACAACATGAGTCTCTTCAAGACCCACGTTAATTCATTCCTTTCCTCAAAAAGACACTCCACACAGCATCCTCAAAGATGACATAGGCCCTGAGGGAAATTATTTTCCTCAGGGCCTCCTGTGTGGAGTTAATGTAAAAAAAAAAATGTTTTTTATATCTATATTTACACATATACATATAATATATATTTTTTAATCTTTTATTTTGTCTTTTTATTTTATCTTTTATTTTGACTTTGTCTAGTGAGATGGGTAAAAGAAATCTATGTACGTAAATGACAATAAAATTAACACCCGGGTTGCCGGCACTGAAACTGAACTGAACTGACAACATTTTTATTTACTTCAATTTATAAGAAATTTAAACTTTTCTAAAAAAGCATTGAGCATTATTTGTAGAAAAATTAGATCTTCAGGGTCGAATGTAAAAAAAGAAAAAAACTGTTTTTTTTTTTATTAAGATTCGGAAGTCAGCCGAGGCCGAGCCGAACACTTATTTTTTTCATTATGCCCACATCATAACTACCCAATTCGTTGCATGGTGACCCCCTTTTACATGATAAATTACAGTATTATAAGTTTAATTTAATAAACCACTGACATTGCTTCAACTTTTTATTATATTACACAACTTTTTTTCTTATAGTAAGCAAGATTTAAATAACAGATAAACGATCCCATTCCCGAAATTGGAGATTATATCTTCGTACAGACTAAGCTGAGTTCCAGAAGACGCCCGTTTCTGTAGCTGTACGTATCGGTGGAAAGGTAACCTTAGTGTACATGTCTAAATCCATAACAATCATTTCTACTTTACATTAAACCGTAGAGAAAATCACAATTTTTCATTATGTTTCAATCAGTGGCGGTTTGTGGTCTTTTTAACAGGGGATTCAAACATCCAAAAGAAGGTTTGTCTAATCAAAATTTACTTTTAAAGGAATTAAATTGCTTATGTTTTCTACAACAATGCACGTTGCTAATTATTATTGTTAAGAATAATAATTACTTAGAATAGATAAAGATAGCTTAGAACGATTAATTAGAACTACATTAACAAAATTTCATTCCCATCACCCAAATTCAGCTATAGAACGAATTAATTTACCGAGAAATTTAGGAGGTAGAGGTATAGTCAAAATAACATCTTTAAAACGTAATCAGGTAGAAATGCTAAGAAATTTTTTCCATAGGAAAGCTGATAGTTCAGAAATGCATAAAATAATTTGCAAGGCAGATAGAAATATTTCGCCATTAAATTTATACGACGAGAATGCCAGCATTCTTATAAATACCAACCAGGAATTATTAGATTCCTGGTCAAATAAAATTCTTCACGCAAAACACTTCAATTATCTCAACCAAACATATGTTGACAAATTTTCTTCAAACAAATGGTTGAGTATTGGAGAGTTGAGCGCAGAAATAGAAGGCTTTATGCTTGCCATACAAGATAGAGTCATTAATACTAAAAATTATAGGAAGCATATCATCAAAGATGCAAATCAAATTGATGATTTATGTAGAAAATGTTTGGCTTTTCCGGAAACTATAGAACATATTATATCGGGATGTTCTGTATTAGCGCCATCCGAGTATACATTAAAGCACAATCAAGTTTTAAAAATAATTCACCAAAGTTTGGTAATTAAACATAACTTGATTGACTGCCGTAATGTACCATATTATGAATATGAACCGAATTCATTTTTAGAAAATGAATTTTATAAAATTTATTATGATAAAACTATTATAACAGACAGAACAATTAGTCATAATAGACCCGATATAGTTTTACATGACAAAATTAAGAAAATAACTTATATCATTGATGTCGCTATTCCAAATTCTTGTAATATTCAGAAAACTGTTTCTGAAAAAATAAGAAAATATACAGATTTAGGAAATGAGATTAAAATAATTTGGCATTCTCAGACTATAAAAATATTACCATTTGTTATTTCGGCTACTGGCATTATACCTAGCTCTCTCATTCAAAATTTAGGCGTATTAGATTTGTCAAAAAATTTATTCATAAAAATGCAAAAGTCGGTTATTTTAAATACATGTAGGATTATGAAAGATTTTTTAAATATTTATATTGAGGGATCAGTAGGATTTATCGGACCAGTTAGGATTTCATCAGAGCCGAACCCTCTGATATGAAAATATCTGGAGTCGGTGAAATATTTTCCCATTATGTTTCTGGTGGATTGACGTATTGTTCTTGTATTATTTTATTCTTATATAGTGCACTTACATTGCGTGAATTTACTAGATATTCATTTGTGGAAAAGTGTGTGGAAGAGTTTAGTCTTTCATTTGGGAAAGATTCAACCCGGACATAAAATCTGGAGCACCTTAATAAGTGGACGTGGAGGCCTTTTATTTTTAATTTCCAACCTTTTTTCGTAAGTATTAGCATTATTTTTTTATGTACACAACACTGTATTCAGTGATTGTGTAAAAAAAAAATGACAAAATATTAGCGACAACCAATAAACGCAACAGTTTTCAATTTGATAGCCAAAATAATATCTACTGAAGTAAGTTCAACACAAAATTACATACTTAATAGCAACTTGACAATGTGCCGTTTGCCGAAAATAATATAAAAAGAGGAATATAAACGCTAGAAATATTTTGATTTTCACACCTTCAAAATTTTAAATCGAGCGTCTTTTTTGCACGATGCAAGTAAGCGCTAAAGTGGTTTTTATTTATTTTGTGCATAATTTTATAAGAATGAAAAAAAGTTAGATTTTAAAAAAGGTCAAAAATAGTCTTAGCCATAAAGGGGTATTTTAAAAAATATGTTTCTCATATAACTTCATAGTTACTTAAGTCGTGAAAAAACATTTTTTTAATAGTTTTCGCTTTTATTTTTTGTTATGTAAATAATAATTTTATTGTATTTCCAATGCATTGTAGTAAAAGCTTCACTTTATCCGATGCATATTTTTTTATGTTTATAAAGTAAACCAATTTGTAGTAAAAATTAATCTCAAAAGTATCTAAATAAGATTTCACGTAGATATAGCTTCATCCGGTGCAAAGGCAATGGTCACTCTGCGACGAACTCGATCGGTACTACTCGTGAAAGATCGGAGATCACGTGATCACAAGACTCGGGATAGCGTCGCACCAAGCGGGAATTAATTTGGCAAAGAAATGCATGATTTCGTTCAAATCACCGTCAGAGGGATCTGTATGGGCCAGATTTTTTTCCTATAGGGAACTTTGCGCGGAATAACATCACGCACAAAATGGAAATAGGTACCGATTTCGACGCGGTGCCGGTGGCGCGAGTTTTAAATACGGATTTCAATGGAGCCCTATTTATAATGTGATTATAAAGTTATTTTATAATCTTGTTTAATAAAAATATTATATATTATTATTAAAAAAGTTTCTTATTTTATAATAATAATATCATCTTTTTTAATGGGGGTTCACCGCACAAACGCACTTTGGAGAAAACCGCCACTGGTTTCAATGGAAGATTTATCTGGCGTTTTGCAGCGGATGTGGTTGACACTGGTCGATATCTATAAATGTACCAAACTTCTAGCATTTTCTACAATGTATTTTAACAACGTAATAATGTATTTTAAAACCGATCAAACAAACCCATTTGAACAGCGTCAACCGTAGAGTATCTAACTTCACAGGAACTGACCTATAAAACTACTAAACTACCCGCATCAACTCGGAGATATAAAATAATACGCTTAAGTTACGTGACTTCCCCTCTCCCCTTCTAGCCTCTTAAATAAGTACAAAGGGTATAGAATTGTACTAGAAATAATAGCTAAGCCTTTCAAACTGCTCTGCTGCACAGTGATCAAGTTGTACAATGATAACAACAAACATATATTTTTTAAATGATACCTATCATAATTTCTCTTATCTCATCTCCTATACTCTTCCGTTCGTCCTATTCGGATCGGGAGCATATCGCCTTGACAATGCGCCTCCAACCAGTGATACGTTAGCGGCCTTCGTCCGTTGCAGACTCTTGCAGAGCTTGGGAGGCGGAAAAGCATACGCCGCCCCGGGGACTTTTATTGGATAACCATAACCTCTTCCAAAGGTCACTCCAAGTGATTCGCTACGTTTGGTGATTTAGCAGAGGTACTCGGGTTCAAGAGGTGAGGTGTGTCTAGGTCTTGGAAGCGGATTACCAGGACACACTGAACCCCAGATTCTTAGCCACCCCGTAAAACCCCGTAAACTTCTCAGAACTCTTCTCTCTTTCCTTCCCTTTAAAAACCCTCCGCACACCATCCCCAAAGATGACATCCCGCGTAGAGTTCATTAAAAAAAAAGCTTCTTTTCTAACAGTTTGCGAGATTCCTAACTGTAATATTTGATATTATTCACATTCAATCACTATCAGTTCTGTGGGCTTCTTCTCGGTAACAATAGGTTCTTGATAACAAACTGGATTATTATGAGTTTACGTATTTACAATAATTATGCTGCAAGTAATAAGCACATGACCTGCCTATAATAGTGGCTAATTGAATCTGGGGGTAGAAAAGTCTCGACGGTTACCGCCTACTCGGGTACCCCTGTCTGCCATCGATAGAAGCACTTTCTCTACTGGCATCTGTCTAAATGTCTTTTGATACATTACACTTACTTTGCCACGGACGGTCATGGGACGGAATTGACACCAGTACTTAAAAATAAGACTAACTTTCACACAAAATACTGTACGCAATTCTATGAGAAGGACGTCCAGTGGGCTGCTCCAGGTAAAGTAAGGGAAAACAACTCCAGAGAGTGTGTTAGACGAGGCTGAAACAGCACAGAAAGTATGAGTCCCCGGCTTGATTAAGACAACGGGTAAAATATAAAAATGAGAAAAACTATGGTAGTAAATCTGGAAAACTATCGAAACGACTATGTAACGCTCGTTAAAAAATATTTCCGGGAAAAAAATTGCACGTTGATCACTGTGCGCTGAGAGGATGGAATCACCTTGACCACATGAAGGACCGGAAATAGCATTCTCTTTATATCCGCACAAGGCTTCTTAACCGGAAATGCGTGCATCGACCGGATGTCTGGAAACCTTTTGATGTGTACTTACATCCTTTCTTTCAATAATTTCACTTCTACCTCGATAAATAATAAGTTTATAGCACTGAAGAGAGAAACCGAGACACGTGTTTTGTGAGCGTATCCCTGTGACAGAAGTAAGCAAGATTCTTGTAGTGTATAGCCGTGATGAAAGATAACAAATTAGAAACGAAACTTTGATAGAAATCTTGTTATTCTTGTTTGGTAACCATAATTTAATCGACATGTTATTCCTAAACTTCTTCTTTGCGTCTCCTTCCCCCCTCCACTGAATGCAACAACCTCAAAATCTTCTCCGATCGGGGAATCCGCAGTCTCACTGATTTGTGCCCTTGGAAAATTGGACATTTGGGACTCTTGTGCGGTGTGAACAATAAAAAAACTCACTTTTCACTAATTTGGGTAAAATCGAACAAACATTCAAATTGTAATACGCTTAAGATACTTTAAGAATGTATTTATTGAACATAAACATCTTTTTATTTAATGTTTTCATCAAAATCGGTGTAATACCGGTCACAACGGAAAAGTGGATGAGAGAACTTTGGTTTCAAATTCTACCGCTCGACATTCCGTACCGAAGTGTCCTGGCATGTCCAGCTGTCACTTGTCTTTGACTATTATTATATAAAAAGTGGATCTTTTAAATTAATGCCTTCTAATCATTTGTCAAATTCCCGTGACACACTTATGAAAGTATTGATAACTGGTAAGGTCGATATACCCATAATATATTATTCTCATCGCATTTTATTCGCATTGAATCGATTTTTGCAAATCAAAAACACAATCTTAAGCGTATTACACTGCAATTTATTATGATAAAAAGGGTCCATTTAATTTGTTTCCGTAATTATGATTATTGTACTCCGAAGGAAATCTCCCGCCTTAAATCCAATTTAATCCCATTCAAGTACCCGCAGTCCTACAAACAACCCTCGAGGGACCTGCGGGTGTTTTATCAGGCCAAACACAGACAACCTTCTGAATCCCATCAAATGTCATGAACCTTCAAATATTATTATATTGAAAAATTGTATCACAATAATATTAACAAGAATTTGAAGAAGAATTCGAAGAAATCTTAGAGAAAAAGGAAATACCTACCTATATGCCGTTATTTGAAGAACATGTTATTAATCTTTATTTTTTATGGCGTAATAATTTTTTATTTATTATAGTTAAAGAAACACAAATGTTTTACTTTCTAAGCAAATAATTCAAAGCTACATAGTTATTGAATATTATGATAATAATAAATTTACGTACAATATTACAATGGTAATACACATATATTAGCTCAACTTAAAAATGTTATCACATTAAATTACTCACATTATAACTTTGTTCATTTATCGATGGAACAGTTTTTTTTTGTAAACACATATTTTTTCGATTCTCCGTTTTTAGGCTATCGGAAAGGAGATTGTAAATATACATAATATATAAAATGTATACACCCTCATGGCCTCTGTCCTTCTGCCACTTTCAGCTTTTCTGTATTAATGAGTTATTATGATGACTTCTATAGTATCGTGCACTTTTTATAAATGTCGTGTTCGTGAGAATAATTACATTTTGTTTTAATTTGTAGATTAAAAGGCATATAATGTCAGTAAAATTTTATAAATATAGATTTCTTTTCTTGATATAGTTTTATTCATGAGGGGGTCTGGGTATATAAGTGAAGAGTATTTTTTATGACTTTGTTAATCGTTTAAGCATGTAATATGACTGTTTTTCAATATTTCTATTAAAAAATTTAGGTGGGATTGGATTAAGCTTAAGTAGAAACCCCTTTTACTTCTGTTGGTAGAAGATGAGCTATTCTCTAAATGCACCAATTAGTGGAATAATTTTTTCTTTAAGTTTTCCAACGTGCTGTTTAAAAGTGAGATGTTTGCCAAAATGTAGGCCCAGGTTTACTATCTAGAATATGTAGATTTCTTTCTTTTATTTGTAATGGTTTAGGTTTAGACCCTGAAAAATCATTTACCTTTCGTTGTGGCTTGTTTGTACCCTGCCCTGGGTTCATGATGTTTTCTTCTTTTTCGTGATTTATTTAATTTTATGACCTTTACAGAGGTGGCAGCTAGACGCGCTACTGAACTGGACAAAATGAATAAAACAAGTCCCTTGGGAAGTCCAATTTATAGGATCTGGCACGGGATTTGACCCAATCGTTTAATTATATTTTATTGTTGTAAGCTTGGAAACTTATTTTGAAACGTGATAACACGAGCAAATTTTGAAAATTATTTTCGTAACAATATTATGCTATATCAGGAAAAAAATTGTTAATGTGAGGAGTGCCATGTAACGTGGTGATTGAAATCGGAAACTACATTTATAAATACTAACTGTTTGATTCAATTACACAACTGGAATTTATCGTAATATCTATTATTATTTTTTAATTGATAAACTAATGTTTAAAACAAGATTTTTATGCATAGCACAAAGGGTAACAATTATTATTAGCCTGAAACCTTCATCTACATTGAAAAAATCTCCCGAGAAAAGATACACGCCGCCGACGGGATGGTGACGTGCATCTTTAAGTGATTGTGATTATCTATGCCCCACGAAAACCTTACAAGTTAGATCTTTCCTTCTCCGCAAGATGTCGCTAGTGTCTTTTTTCGAAGGGACCGCTTGTTCACAATTCATTAATTTTGTCTCGCTCTCCTGTAAAATTAACTTTTTGACTTAAACACTAGAAAGACCAGATTGGTCAAATGACCCCAATGAAGTTTATGATCAATCGTATTATTAAAGCCATTGCATTGTAGTCATTGTCGTTTTATGACTTTTTGTATTTGTCATTGTTAACATTATTTTAATATGTGAATACCTTGTTTATTTATTAAAAATTATTACCTACCTAGAAAGACCAGAGTGGTCAAATGACCACTGCGGTAAATATTTACATTTTGTTGAATATTCTTTTTGAGTATTAAATTTATCAATTAATAAAATATAAATATAAAACCAAAACACACGAATAAAACAATACAACCTATGAATGAGTCATTTGACCCCACTTGGTCTTTATAGGTAGTTCAAAATTTCGGTCTTCCTAGTGTTGCACTTTTCTACGGAATGCGCGTTATTATTATTTTCTACTTCTACCATCGTGTATGTAAAATCACCTCCTGAAATGACTCCCCTTGGCTCCCCGTACTTGCAAACATAACCCCGCCATATACCAGGCGAGAGATTGCAATACTGTGGGAATAGAGATCGCAATACCGCTGTAAAAAAGCGCAATACATTTGCACGATGATGTCGTCTCTCACCTGGCATGCCGCTTAAGTCCCAAAACCCTTCTGGATGGAAGGAAAAAGACTCCTCCAATCACCCCTCTCCCCAGAAAATAGTAGGAAATTTTAGTGGCAATCGGTCAACGTAAGAAATGACCATATCATTCAAGACCTCACTGAGAGATAGCCTGGGTTTTCATTGTCTCGAAAACTCTGATCCACCATCAACATAGCCCAGAGGACTTGGACCGGTTTGCAGATTTAGATGTCTCCCTCTGACCCCCCTCCATACGAAGGAAGAAGAAAAAGGCCTCCCAATGTTAGTGCCCGTAATTCCTGGACACCTTTTATAGCAAGCAGTTGGTTGTTGTAGCTTATAATTATAATTTTTTCGGGAGATTTTTTCAATGTAGATGAGTAGTTCAGGCAAATAGTTATTACTTATAATAATCAAAATATACCTATATGATCAGTTCCCTCATTGCTTTAGTTGTCTATGGATTCTTTGGGTCACATGATCTCGTTTCCAAGTTATTTGGAAAGTAACCAAAGGGTAGATGTGCGGAGTCATTACAATCCTAGATCTTCGCAGACAAAACCTAGCTTCCAGTTAACTGAAATTATAAATTACTATAAGTCAATAAGCAGTCACTGTGTATCAATGAACCTAAGTCTTTCAATAAACATCATGTAGTAGAGAATATTGGTCGCAGTACAACATATAACCAGAACGACATTACACTAACCATCACGGCGTTTATCCGTAGGGGTAGGGTCGTAGGGTGAACCGCCAAACAATTCAGTCTTGGTACGTAAGCTTCTTGCTTTATAATACCGGTTTCAACATATCCGTGTCAATCACTAGCAATCTTCAAATTAACTCCTCCCACCGTTCTCCCCCTCCCCCAAAATCACCTCTCCCACTCCACCTACATAATTAAATATAATCGTTTCTCTGCTTGTAATTTTTAAGTTAATATTGCTAGTGAATGACAAACCAGTAGCAGATAAAAAATTAAGTAACAAATATACTTGTGAAATAAAACCTATCAAAACGAATTCTCTAGAAATTGTTACATAGTTAATTCCCAAGAAACATAAAAAAATAGTGAAAAGAAAATGATACTTTGTATACTTTCCAGTGTTGAAAATTCTCTTAGAATCACCCTGGATTTAGCTATGTTTGGTGACTAGATCTGAATAGCTAATTACTTTTCCATCTTCCTTAAATACAGCCTCAAAACATACCCCAATAGTAAGGGGTGCCATAGTCTCAACTTCTTCAGATGGTTAAGAGCAGTTAGGACTATTTTTTAATTTTTATGTGAATTCCCAAGAGACCCAACTGTCCCGAACCGCCGGGAACCAATGAGACTATGGCTTCCCCAGTTGGGGTACGTCGCGAGGCTGAAGGTTAGTAAGGAGGAGAAGGGGATGTGGGTGAGGGAGGTGGGGAAGGACCTGGCTATTCAGATCTAGTCAGCAAACACGGCTAAAGCTATTTCAAGGAACGTTTCAATTCTGAATGGTGATCTTACAAGAGGGTGATATTGAGAATATATTTCATTCTTAAACTCAATTGTTAAATTGTGGAAGCACAAATCAATTAAATGAAATTTTATTGCTTGATTTTAATCTGAGATCTCCGGTTTGCGAGAGCCTTGCCACTCAATTCTGCGAAGTATTCATTAAAAAAAGGAAATAACGAGTGTGCTTTAGACCACACGTCTGAAGTAAAACTTCACTTACTTATGACATTGGGGTGACATGAAATTGGGGTGACATATGACCATGGGGTGACCTATGACCCTGGGGTGACCTACGACCCTGGGGTGACCTACGACCCTGGGGTGACCTACGACCGTGAGGTGACCTACGACCTTGGGGTGACCTACGACCTTGGAGGGACCTACGACCTTGGAGTGACCTACGACCTTGGGGTGACCTACGACCTTGGGGTGACCTACGGCCGTTCGCATCAATCACCGTCCGCATCGATTACCGTTCGCTTCACACTTTTCGTAACGCATCACACTTTTCGTAACGCATCACATTTTTCGTAACGCATTCACCAGCTTACCCTCCAAGTCGAGCGTGCGTATAGAAGTTGGTACTTCAAAAAAACATTTAAAACAATCGTTTAACTCAGAAAATACAATTTTAATTAAAACATTATTTATTTTCATTAAACTGTTAATTTAATTCATTTCTTGCAATGTTTCGGGAGATTCTTGCATTTATAGAAGTTGATTGTTTCACTGCCGTTGTCTCTGGGTAGCAGTTAATTTATTGCAGACGAGGAAACTTTGCTAGAATCGTGTTCTTCATTAGGTAACTACTCGTACAGGCTGGCGAACAGCTGCTAACTTTCTGCGTAGGTTCCTGTTTAATGATAGTATACCAAGTAATTAAATACAGGTTAAAGGTTAAACCATAATAAATTATTGACGTTAAACCATAATTTTTGTTGCCGTCAAGACATAAGTAAGTACTTAAGTACTACCCAGAAATGGATAAAAGTTGTGAGTGAAAATATTCCTAATAAGATAATGTAAAAACTCGTTTATTGTGCCTTAAGTAAGTGCCTCCCTAATAATGAAAATATATCTTCATCCTTTTTTCCAAAAGCCGAAATTTATTTTAACCGTTTTAACCACACCTATGCCAATAGTGTGATGGTTTACCCTATCTGTCTAATACTCTTGCGGAAACGACGTAATAATTGGTGAGTTATTTAACTAGTTATTTTACACCAATGTCCTGATTTTGCTTTAGAAAAGACCGAAGTAGACAAGAGGGGGAGGCTAAAAATCATCGCACAAAGAGGAGATTGATTATTCTATCTCATTCTCTCGCAGACTAAATCCTATACATAGATGTATGTGTTTGTCTCTTTTTAGTGTCACTTTTTCGTTCCATCGAGTTTCAACAACGGTGCTATATAAGTTTTCATTTCAAAAACAGTTTTTTCAGTCTTCATGTTTATTTTGAGTAAGTTGATAAATATTGGATATAACAATATAACTAATTTAATGCCGATATATTATTATACATCTAATATAAAATTAATTGGTATGTCCTTTTTAATTTGCCTATTGTTATAAGTATTTACTTATTTCGTATCATAATTTACTTACTATACAATATTATAATTGTTTTTTAGTATTTACTCATAATTATTATGTACTTTATTTACTTATGTTTATTTATTTATTATTAAAATATTTATAAAATTGTTTACACATAATTATATTATATTATAGTATTTGTTTAATTTATTAATATCTACAAATTTACTTAATTTATTATATTTATTTCATAATCTATATAAATTTATTACATAATTGTTTATTATTTTTTTGTTTGTTAATAATTAAATGCTACTGTGGTATGATCACCCTATTATTGCATCTGGTAAGCGACAACAGGTACCTTGTGTTTACATATTTTAATATTAGTTTACAGTATAATGTTATTTTTGCCAACAATGAGCATACTTCCCAGCTGTAGATAATAATTATTAATTAGTAATGTTTGAATAACTGTACTCAGTGCTTCTTTTGTAGGTTTATTATTATATTTCTTTTAAGTTTAGGTATATGTATGTTTCTTTTTTTTTTAAATTACATTATTGTAAAACTGCATATCTCGATACAGGAATGCCCTAGTGAGATGTGCAGCTAATGTTTTCATGTATTTCTCATTTTTTTCAATAAATGAATAAATTCCTTCCTCTTATACTAAAATTAAAATTTCGAGTTCCCGGTTGCGACTGTTGTCCATTTATTTTTGTGTATCTTGTGCTGTTTCATGTTTCGTTTATATTTATTAATTAACTTTAACATCTTCTTCATTGTAATAATAATATTATTACTTAAATACAAACAAAAACTTTAAATTAAAACGGAAATCTACAAATTAAAGTTGTTTATAAAAAAATTAAAATACAATCGTATTTTAAGATTCTAGATATTTGAAGATTTTGGGTAAAAACCATTTATTTTCATTTTAATCTATTAGTACACACATACTGCTGTATGTGGCCTGCTCACGGGTCGAAAAACCTTCTGATTGATTCGTGCACGCACCAGATGGAAAAAAAATATGTAGGTATCTAAAAGTACCTACTTCAAAAAACAGAATTGCAAGAAAAACCTTTTGTTTCTTTGAGTGGCATTGCAACGCATGCCGGGTAATCGCTTGTAGTAAATAATTAGAACAGCGAGGTAGTAACAAATATTTGGGTAGCTTCAAGAGTCTACATCTACGCACATAAGGTCAATCAATGCCTGCCTAAGGTGCCTCTTAAGATTATGAGTTGCGAATCCGTTTGTTATACAAAATGATTGAGTAGGGAGTAGTAATCTGCACTCCTGGGCACCTATGTTCATTTATAATAAAAGATAATAATTTATTTTTCATTGCTTTCGAGAACGAATAAAATAAATTTTCTGAATATAAATAGAACAATAATATATGGAAAACGGGTAGAAATATTTATTTTCATGGTGGAAATTGTTAACATATTTATTGTTATCAAGTTTAATTTGTAGAACTCCATTTTAATTTTTTATTTATTTTATATATTCAATAATTTTATTATTAAATTAATAAAAACAGTTTATAGAAACAGCTGTCACGCATAATAATAATTACCAGAGAACTTGTTTATAAATAAACTGCTTTTATTAATTTAATAATAAAATTATTGAATATATAAAATAAATAAAAAATTGTTAACATGTTTTCAATAACGTTATTACCAGAGAATAGTTCAGTTTCTTGAGAATTATGAGGTAGAATGCTATTTTTGGACAAAGAATCAAAATTACCCACTATGTAATTTTTATAATATGTTAGAAAAGACGGGTAGTAAATATATACTCATTGCTTTTCGGAACAACTCACACAGAACTCTTCGACGGCCGCCTCCGCGCCGTGGTCCGACCGAGGGTCGCGGGATCGAATCCCGGCACGCGCAAATAAATTTTATTTGATAATTTTTTTTTAATTCACAATCAATTAATTAAAAATAATAAATACCACATTTGGGGAATGTTACGGAGTGAAAGATACTTTCAGTATCGCCCAGGTGAAAGACCACCATTCAGAATTGAAACGTTGCCTGAAATGGCTTTTGCCTTGTTTGGTGACTAGATCTGAATAGTCAGGTACTTCCCCATCTCCTTCCCCTCCCCACTACCTTCAGCCTCACTACATACCCACATTGGAAATGCCATAGAAAAAAAAATATACATATGTACCTTAATGACTTGAAACGTATTTGACTCGTACAGTAGTTATCATGAATTTAGTCTCTAAAATGTATTTTCCTAATAAAACTAATACCCCAAAGGCTCTTTGTTCTTGCCAGAATTCAAAGTACTCGTTTGTCATGCTGTAGTAACTGTGCGTAGGTTTACTTTCCCATATTATTTATTAAAATAGCATATTTTTATCAAAAGAAAACACCGAAGAACGCTGACAGCGAGCGGGAAATGTGCTCTCTCCTCATATCAGTATTTGCGAGTCTCATATATTATACTGAGCGTGCGTCACAAAACAAAGACGTGGTGGTACAGAAAGAGTTAGGTCGACGACCGTATATTAATTTGCAAAGGTTTGAGAAATGAATCCCGTAATTTGTTATCGTGATTAATTTTTGGGTTATCATATCGTGTTGCGCTTCTTTCTACTTTAGCCAACCTTTCTGATAGCGTTACAGTGTCCATCATCAGGGCGGACTTTGAACGTAATTGTCAAAAAATGACACGGAACCGTTAACAAGACTTAAATTTTAAAAATCATGTTCACCCCACTGCCAACTCATACGTGTAGCAGTAAATACAATATTCACCTACTTTTCTGTTGTTTTCCAAATCCTATGAAGATTTCAGTTCCATTCTATATTATGAATGTTGAATAATGAAAAGGCTGTGAAGTAAATGAGATTTCGCAGCACATCAAATCTTCACCTACTTCAGTATAAAAATATGATGAGATGATGGATGCCCAACTCATGATCGATGACCCTTTTTGGATTTTAACCCACTAGGTCAGTGATAGACAAAAATCCTAAAATGCTGTCGAAATGTTAAATACATTACGAGAAGCTTTGTCTAAGGAGGAAAGATTATTAAAGTCTGATTTGTACCTACTTTAGAAGAATTATTTGAAGTCCAATAACAAACTGCGATACCTTGATGCGTAACCATTACTTACCTATCTACCTAATTATAAAATCTTCAAAATTTTTATACAAATTTAAAATGTTCATGATAACGTTCCTACATCATGGTTTATTTTATGAACAGCATTTGTATTAGTAAATGGAATTCATTTAAAAAAAAAATTAAATAAAATAAAAATTACTCCCGAATTCCTGCTCCCTACTCCCTACTCGCTGCTCAAAACTTCCTGCTCCCTATTCCCTACACACTTCTCAAAACTCTCTAACCCCTACTTCCGCTCCCAACTATCTGCTCCCAAATCAATTTTCCCAACTCTTGCTCACAACTTCCTGCCAATGCTTCCTTCTTCTTATTCCTACTGCCTAATTCCTACTACCTTAACCACCTCCCTGCTCCCGACGTCACTTGCGTAGTTCTCAACCACACAACTCCCTTCTCCCTTCTCCCTACTCCCTGCTCCATGCTCCCTGCTCCCTGCTCCCTGCTCCCTGCTGCCATATCCCTGCTCCCTGCTCCCAGCTCCGTGAAACCTGCTCATTCCAAACCTGTTCTTCCTACTCCCATCTTTAAAGCTAAAATTGTCAGTTGTGCGATGATGACAAAGTATTGAACCCACAATGCTTATAGAAGGATTTTCATTGACTTGATATTTTCATATAAATTCCGAATGATGCATACATTTGATAGACCAGAATTGCGTGCATTGACAAATTTACTAACTTCATCACGTAATACTAGAAGTCGGGATAAATTTACGTGTGAACTTGCCTATATGAGAGACCAATCCACTCGTAATGCCTTAGAAGCATTGACGTATGATATCTTGGTCAAAGCTTGGAAGTAATGGGATTTTCAGCAGGAAGATACTAAGCAAGATATAACTTATGTAATGTGACTTATTTTAAATCATATAATTTATATTATGTAAGAAACACAATTCTATTGAGTATCTGATATCTGAAATATATACCTATTTATACCGTTTGTATGTAATCATTTCAGTTAAGTCCTACTTTTACCGGGTGAAAGTGTATGAATCACGCTCTTGAGATTTGACAGCGTGGTGTTAGGCTTTTTTTATAAACATTTCTCTCTTCTATTACGACCAGCAAAACTTTGTATCATGAACCAAACCTCTATATACCTACACAGTATAATTTCAGATGTTTAAAAAAAGAAGGACTCGGTGTAGTAGAACTTCAATAAAACAACAATTGCCACGCGTTTTGTTTTCATAAATACATTTTTCTACGCGAGTAATTCATGAATATATTTTTTTTATAAAATCAAAAACTATTTTTTGTTACAGACGCTTACAGCAAAAAAAAACGACGACAGCCGATTCCGTGTGGGATCTTTCCACAAAGTTAAAGAATCGCACATCTGAGCGTTATTTTCACTCTGTGGTACACTTAAAGTTGAGTAATTATTTATTTATGTGGGTTAATCTGGTCTCTCACAATAAAAACTTTACTGATTGATGTAACCACTTGAATACAATAACAAAATTAACATTCAGAACGTGTTTTGGCAAATAAAATATTCTCAACTGAAGTGGCTTTTGGTCAATTAAAACGCGAATCACAACGCGTAACTCATCTCATAAATTAAACGGGACTTTATATTTACATAAACTCAATTTAAGTTTGTATTTGAAGTTTTTGTATCTCTGTCTCACTTCACAGTTTTTAGTTTGTATAGTTATCGAAATGTAATCCACTGCTTGAAGTATTTTTTTTCATCCTTAACACTAATTGTTATTATTTTTTTATTATTATTAATTATAAGTAATACATCGATTTAAAATTGCTGTGTTCCTACCTACCTGCTCAATCTTCAGTAGTATAGTGGTGATTTTCTCCGCCTGTTATCAAACTGAGAGGCGGGTAGAAGTACCCCCGCCCCGGGAACCATTTATTGGATAACCAACACGTCTGCCATAAGTCAACCCAAAGGGTTCGCTTGGTGATTTAGCAGGGTTCATGAAGTAAGGTTTGTCTAGGTCTTGGCGGCACACAGTTAGTAATTTGAGGTATCTAGTGGGAACTTATTATAAAACCCAAGGTTTCTTTCTGGTTCTCATTTTATTTTAATTGTATACTGAAATGTCTAATCATTGCAGAATTTTAAAAAATGCTGCTTGGGACGTATGGCACCATCGCAAATACTCACTACCTCGAAACGCGAACGAGTCATTTTATGTCTGTCGAGTTTGGATCTCTCCGCGGGTGGACGTGTGCAAGTCATCGTGATAATTCAACTAAAACTACTGTGTTTTTCTGAATCTTTATGATGGAATCTGGAAAATCGGGTGTTAATCACAAATATTTAACTTGGGTTTTAGTGTGATAAAAAATATTGTATAAGTATAGAATGTATCCGGCAAAATTTTACGTTTCTGTGTTAAATGGATATTGGTGTTTCAAATTAACTTTAGTTTTGTTATGTATTCAGGGTTTACTTTAACTACTTAAATTTTTTTCAGCACCAAGGCGATTCTTGATATACAGATCGATATATATATATATATGTATATATATAAATTTCATAACGCCAGAGCTTATTATTATATATAGAAGCACTTTTCTGCTAAAATGCAATGTTCTGTAAAAAAAATTGAGTCAATCTATCGATTACTTTCCGAGATTTGCTAACGCAAACATACGGAACCTAAATTTTTTTTTTTTTTTTTAAATTATCTGAATAAACTCTAAATGGTTTACCTATCAACCAGTATTGCCAGTATCTCACTGCTTCTTTTATAGCTAAGCATTCTAAGTAAATTGCTTTTTTCTTTTTCTGGGCGCCATTTAGTTTTTTCGAAAGGTAAGCTAAAGGTTTTTCTTTTCCATCAGATTATGTCTGTTTCAAAATAGCTCCAAGACCTTCTAGAGAAGCATCTTTTTATATATTAATTGTTAAATCTTGATCAAAAATTTCCAGGATTGGTTGTGAGCATAATAGGTTTTTCATCGTTTCAAAAGAATTTTGGCATTTATCAGTCAAAATAAACTTTTGGTTTTTCCTTAGTACCTAAGTTATGCAAAGGATCTAGTATTATTGTACTCTTCAGAATGTACTTATGATAAAAGATGATTTTTCTTAGAAATTGTCTCACATTCTTCTGTGTTTTTGGAATAGGAAAATTCTTTATTGAAATCAAATTATCCTTTACTGGCTTGACTGAATTATTCTGAATTATATCACCCAGATATTTTACCATGTCTGATGCAAATGTACATTTTGTAAATTTTAATATAAAACCTTCTGTTTTCATTCAGCAGCTTTGTTAGATGATCGATGTGTTCAGCAAATTTAAAAAAAAATATAAGTATGTCATCTATGTAATTGACAGTAAAATCAGTTAGTTTATATTTTCTCTATAAATTGCTTAATATCCTTTGAAAAATTGCCGGAGAGGTCTTTAATCCAAAAAGTAGGCATGTCCACTGATAATGCCCCTCCTTTGTTACAAATCCTGTTTTTTTTTTGTGTTCAATCCACAACGGAATAGACCAAAAAGCTGAGTTTATATCCAGCGTTGAAAAAAAATTGCGATTTCTGGTCCTTGTCATTAGGTCTTCAATCAATGGAAATGATTGAGCTTGAGGTATTACTATTTTAATTAAGTCTCTGAAGTCTAAGCATAATCTGGATCTCTTGTTTTCTTCTTTTTTAAATGCTAGAGTGACCGGTGCAGCAAATGGGCTGTACAAATCTTCTATCAGTTTATTGTCTAATAATTTTGCTATTTGCTTTTCTATTTCCTTTTTATCTTCTACGCTGCATCTGTAAGGCCTCTTACTACAATATTTATCCACCAATAAGTCTATATTCGCTTCATATCCATTAACAGTACCAACATCATATTTATTTTTCGCAAACACTGATGTGTTTTTGCCTATTAGTGCATTTTTTCTGTTTTTTTATCATTATTTAAATGATTTATTGTTATTTTAAAATATTCTTCAGTAAAATTTTCGTTAAAATTAATTCTGTGTTTTACTTTAATGTTCTTATTTTCTGACAGCCTTACTAAAAAAACCACAGCACGATCGATAACCTGTGTTTTTTCAGCAACATCAATAAAACAAATTTACACAAAAACCAAAATATTACTAAAAAAGAATTTCACTCTAAAACACGTTTTAAATTTGGCAACATTGCAATTTTTCAAAATTTTCATACAAATTTTTGTTTTCATTCATAGCCGCTAGATGGTGATGGTGTCGCGGCTGCAAATTTGTACTGTCTTGCCCGCGCAAATAACAGCTTTTGGTTTTCACGCATGACGGGAATGTTTTTAGTAAATATTGTGATTTTAATGAATGATTTCTATTATAGTGACCAATTCACTCTTCTATTCATGTAAAAAATATATTTGCCGTCTTATTTGTGTGGTTTTACATCACTTTATCAAGTTATTCCACATTTTTTTTTTTTTTTTTTTTTTTTTTTAATTCCTTTATTTTTCCCATATTTTACAATTTATATTTACATATTTGAAAATCATAACAATAATGTGGGAACCCACTAAGGCGCAGCCTGTGCGTGGGTAATATATTTAAAAAAAGTTTTTTTTTTTTAGTACCTAGAAAAAAACAAACAGGGGTATATAAAGCAAAAACAAAAATTGTTTAAAACATTTTGTACAAAAAGTGTATACAATAGAGTACGGTTAAATAAGTGTAAGTGTAATTAATGATATACATTGTAATAATAGGTGTAAAGTTTGTGAGAAAAGTGATATAAAACTAAATAAATAGAGTTTTTAGAAACATAAAGTGAAATAAAACTAAATAAATAGAGTTTTTACATCTGTATGGTTTAGCCATAATTTTAACTCTTTTACGAAATGCGGAAGTTTTGTTGCAACTTGAATATGTTTTGGTAAACTATTGAAGGTACGAGGTCCAATAAAACTACTGTGAGTTTGCATTTGTTTTGTGTGTGTTTGGGGGGTATAGAATACATTATTATTTCTAATGTTGATTCTGTTTACATTTTTTTCGAATTTGTTTACGTTTTTAAAGATATATTTCATAGTTTGCAGTATAAATAGTTTACGGAGACTGAATAGTTTAGATTCTTTGTATAAAGCATCTGTCGAAAATGTTTTAATTCTATTATACATAACTTTGATAATATAATTTTGAGTTGTTTGTAAAGGTTTTATAAAAGTATCAAGGGCACCACCCCATCCTATTATTCCATACATGAGTGAAGATTGCACCATAGAATAATAAATCATTTTCAATTTGTCAATATTCAATACTTCTTTGAGTCTGTAAAATATGTATGTAAGATATCTCAATTTAGAAACGGTATTATTTATTTGTGAATGCCAATTTAAATTTGTATCAATACATATACCCAGATATTTTATCTTTTCAACTTTTACAATTTCAGAGCAAGATGAGCATATTACTTGATTACAGTTAGTATTATGAATTCTAATTTTAAGGTTATTGGGGGGTTTGTTTTTACTGTTTTTATAAAAAGGAAGGTAAAATGTTTTATTGTTGTTTAGGAAGAGTCTATTACTATTTAGCCATGATGAGACATGTGCAATACATTTTGATGCATTTAAATAAGTTTCAAGCCAGGATTTTCCGTTTACAATTATTACTGTATCATCAGCATAAGATACAATATCACCAGGGATTACAAGATTACATAAATCATTTATATATATTAAAAACAGGATTGGGCCAAGCACAGTACCCTGTGGTACTCCATTTTTTATCCTCGTTTCAGTACTATAAAAATTCCCTATTTTTGTTTTTTGTTTTCTGTCTTTGAGATAGTTTGTGAGAATTTTTAGTGTATCTTTTTTGAAACCTATTCGATTAATTTTTTTTATAAGTATATTGTGGTTAACCGTATCAAAAGCTTTTCTTAAATCTAAAAATAAAGCTAGGCATTTTTTATTTTTATCAACAGATGTGTACAATTTTTTTGTCAAATCGAATATTGCATCTTCAGTGCTTAGGTTACTTCTGAAACCATATTGATTTTGGGACAGAATTTTGTTTTGTTCTAGGTGATTCATTACTCTATTTTTGATACATTTTTCAAATATTTTTGAGAGGTTTGAAACTAAGGAAATAGGTCGGTAATTGTCTAATCTGTGCGTTTCTCCTGATTTGTGAATTGGAATGATGGTGGAGATTTTAAATTGTTCAGGGAAATGTCCCTCTTTTAGTGATATATTAAAAATATGTAGCAATGGAATTAAAATATTATGTTTTATTTTTTTTAGTGTGTTACCCGATAAACCATCAATTCCTGTAGAATTTGTTGACTTTAGACTATCAATGTGTTTTACAATTTCGTTTATCGTGATAGGTGAAAAATATTCTAAGGAATTTATTGAATCGTAAGTTGAGAGTAAATGCAAAGATGAGTCTACGGGTGTTGTACTATCAATTTTACTAGAAGATTCAAGTACTTGATCTACTACATTTGTGAAGAAGTTGTTAAAGTTTTCTGCAATGGCCGATTTGTCAGTTATACTATTGTTATTTATTTTAATCTCTTTCACATCAGTTGATGCCATTTTTTTTTTGTTCATTATTTCATTAATAATATTCCACGTTTTTTTGGTATCATTTTTTGCGTTATCAATTTGTTCACAATAGTATTTCTTTTTACAACTTCTTATTAACCTATTTAGTAAGTTTCTATACATCAAATACTTTGTTTTCATAAAAGACATTATTCTTACGTTATTTTTTTGACAGGTTTTTTCATAATTTAACATTTCTCTGTAAAGTTTATCTCTGTGTTTAATGGAGACTATTAGTCCTACAGTAATCCAAGGTTTGATTTTTTTATATTTTCGCTTATTAATAACAATTTTGTATGTGCTTTTCGATATATAATCTTGTAGAGTTTTATAAAACAATTCTAATGCTGAATGTGGGTTAGCTGTCGATCGTACATTGTCCCATTTTTCTGAATGGAGTAGATTGTTCAATGTGTCGTAGTTAATATTATATTTTTCTAGATTACCAGAGTTTTCTTTTAAATTAGTGGTTAAGAGGTTGTGTCCATAAAATGTTGGGTAGTGGTCAGTAATGTTTGTATGTAGAGTTGAAGATGTAGTTTTGACGTGTTTGTGTGTTTTTACAAATATATGATCTAGAGTCATGGAGTTATTCAAATTTTCTCTTGTTGGAGAGTTTATGTATGACTGATATCCTGCATATGATAAACAATCTAAGTATTCATTTATACAGTTTGTTCTTTTGTTATTTTCATTAATGTTTATATTGATATCTCCAGATAATATTGAAAAATTGAAATTTTTTCTGTTAGCCGTTTTAAAAAATGAATTTAGCTCGTTAGTGAAAAGTGATTCATTTAAGGAAGGAGATCTATATATAGCTAATATCAGATAATTACAGTTATTGTGCTTGAATGTTACTTCAATTGCATTAGCTGTTTTAAAATCTAAAATTTTGAAGGTAGTTTTCTTAAGACAATTTTTCACAAATACGGTGATACCATCGTGCCCAGTATTTTTGCATTCAGATGAAATGGTGACATATCCTGGAAGGTTATAGGGGATTACCTCTTTCATCTGTGTTTCTGTTAAAATAACAATACTCGGAGAAAAATCTAGACTTTCGAGAAGTACACAGAGTTCATCAAAATGTTTTCTTAAGCTACGTATGTTCATATTAAGAACTGAAAAGTTTATATTTTTAAAGTGATTATTTAGTTCATTAGTATCATTACAAATATAATTTTCATACAAAAAATTTTCGTCTGACATGTTGAAAGAAAAAATTTACAATTGGTTACTTGATCCTCTATTCTTCGGGAATGTCTGCCGGCTGTCTTATTTGGATGATTGGGGCTAATTCATCTTTTCTCATCATAATGTGTCCATTTTTAGCCCAAATAAATTTGTAACCAAGTCTTGATGATTTTGCCAGGAACAGTAGGTGTTTATTTTGTGGTGTCAGTTGTTCATTAATGTATACTTTGTTATCTTCTGGAAAGTTAAAGTTTTTTGTGGACAAAAAACCGTATTTTCTTTTTTTGTCGATGATTTGGTCTCTGATTTCTTTATTTTGAAATGATACAACAATGGCTGGGTATTTGTTTAAAGGATTTCTATTTTTGATTCGGTAAATATTGGTTATTTTTGAAGATTCTGTTTCGCCTTTAATAGTTTCCATTATGTTATTCACTATTTTTGTTATGTTTTCATTATCTTTAAATGGGACTCCCTGTATTTCGATGTTATTTTGTTTGTGAAGTTGTTCTAGTTTGTTAATTTGCATTTTTATTTCCTTGTTTTCCGATTGCAGCTGTTTAATCAATATGTCTTTGTTTTTATTTTTTTCTTCGAATTCATCAATTTTGTTACTACAGAATTCAACTGATTTTGTAAGTTCTCTGAGTTCATTCTTGATCTGTTCTCTGAAAGATTTCATTAATTGTTCCGATAAATCTTCGAATTTTTTTTCCAGGAATTTTAACATCTTATTTGTATTATAGTCTTCTTCAGATTCGCTAGATGCTGTTTTTTTTGTGGCTCTCTTTTGTTTATTCATATTAATGTTTTTGATGTTCTGCAATAGGTGGTGTTATAATATAGTCTGAGGGTAAGTCTTGCGCTTCTACTAATTTAAAAAAAAAAGTTGGTTTTAGTGAGGATCGAACCTCGTTCCTACGGACCTATGGCTCAGACGGTCAATGTCCGCGACGCTAACCACTAGACCAATCCGGTAGGTATCGGGAGCGAGGTAATATCGCTATATTAAAGGTAATATTGCTATCAACTGTCAGTTGCAGTTTACAGTTGGTACTTAGATGCGACAATATTCCCACAAATTACTTCACAGTTTTTAAATCACTTCAGATTAGTAATTCTTCACCGTTTCAAATGTTTAAAGTGGTAGATAGTTCACTACTGTTGCACAGTTATACAAAAATCAATATCTTTTTGAATAATACGATTTAAAAACGTTGAATTTAGATAATTTTTGCAGAGTGAAATTTGACGTGCACACTGTTTGATGTAGGTACAATTATGCATTAAACAGTACTTTAAAGTTGAAATGTCAAAATATTGTTTTGGATTACATAAAAGTTCAAATTTACGGTTTAAAATCTTTATTTTATGAGAAAGTGGTATTTTTTTTAAATATTGATATCTAATATATGTAATGGTAAACTTATCAAGGAAATTAATATCTTTAGTGGTGTAAGAAATATGTTGAAATGTCAGAGATATTTTTAGGTTATTCTTTTGGCAATAAAAAAAACTTTGAAATTTTTTTTATTTTTTTTTTATTGTATGCACGAGGAAAAAGTTAGGCGATAGTTTCATTCCAAATTTATTATTTACAAAGTCTGTATTTTTTAAATTTTGTTTTTTTTTAAATTTCTGTACACTTTCACAGAAAAAGGTTTTGGTAAGAATTTTTTTTTCCATTTTTTCCGTGTTTGAATCTTCAAATATGGAAGTTTTTTAAAACTAAAGTTTATTACAAATACACAAATCTAAAAGGTAATTTTATCCAGTTTTTATAAATGGTATTTGTTTTTACGACGCCTTTAAAAACAAGAAATATATAGAACATTCAAAACACTTTGGAAAATTTCAACTTTATTTCAAACATCATCACTAAAACAGCAATGACGTTATATATAATAAATAGACTCGCAATAGTCTCACGTACTCACAATATAATGTGGAAAGCAAGCTACACCCTTTTGTTTTCAGCGGTTTTCAGTATAATTTCTAAATTCAAAAGTTTATTACTGTGTGATAAAGATAGACAATCAAAGAATGTGTGTGTATGAATGTCATAGATATATGGTCGGGCGGCTTATTAATTTCTTCGCCGAATACTGATTTCACATAACGGGTGTGATTGAGATAACAAGATACTCTCACTCGGTTACACTATGCGCAGGGAAGGGTAAGGTCTAAGCTACACGAGCGGTTCTCCCGCCGCACTTTCCCGCGGCTGATAGAATTTACTATGAGCGTTGTATGGCGCAAACTACACGAGCAATTCTCCCGCCGTGGGAAGCCGCCACTTCCAAACTACACAAGCGGTTTCCCGCGATTGCATCATTTTATGCGAGAGAGAGTTGTTGTTTGGTCGTGTGCGTAAAGTATTGGGCGGTTTCCCGTGGCGGTAGAACCGCTCGTGTAGCTTAGGCCTAAAGGCGGGTAAAACGAGACACACGGGAGGGAATTTTGGCGCTTTGTAATACAATTTACTTAGGTAATGGTGAGTGCTGGTAAGACACGACCTTACTCGACGCGTACTAAAGTACTAGAAATACAGACCGGTACAATTGTCTTGTATTTGGCTTCCCAGATTGAGATTTCTACCCCACGTCCAGTATTAATGTCATTGTAAAACAGATATACACTACCCTTCCAGGCTGTGCAAACGGTGTGTATTTTTTTCCAAGAACAATTTTTTAATTAGTAATGTTTTCACATCCGCGGCCGTTTGTCAATTGAATTAAATTTTCACGGGGTTTTTTAGTAAGGCCGTGAATGTTTAAAGTCAGTATTCGTTTTCATATCTGTAGATATTTCTTCTTTTTTATTTGTATTATTCAGGCAGACTTTCTGTGATATTTGTAAGTCTTCACTTTGGATAAGTTTGAAGTCTTTTATCATGTCCAATCCAATCAAAAAATCATACTTGAAATTGTGTTCATCAATAAATGTATTACTCCGAATTAAAACAATATAATCACATAAAAAAATTCCAATAACCGAATCCTAGATTTAATCATCTGTAGTGTGGAATGCAATGTGTCTCGTGCATGCAATCTTCTTGTCAGTGAAGACTCACACCACCCATCGCTTCAAATTATGTTACAAATCGACACGCTCCCAATTATTAACGCTCCTCCTAAAGTAGTATGCCTGTTTGAAAAAGCTAACTATGAACTAATCAACCGACATCTATCAATGATAGACTGGTCATTTACTCAGAAAACTGCAGACATTGACGAAATAATTGATTGCTTTTATAATATCTTAAACAATACCATCAACCAATTTGTCCCTAAACGCCTCATCAAAAAAAAAAATCCAAATTGGTATTCAGCTCCTCTAATCAAAATCATTAAAGAAAAACAAAAACTTCATAAAAAATGGAAATCCTATAAAAATCAGTTAGATTACATACAGTTCACTATCAAACGTACACAACAAAAACACCTACAGAAGAACTGCTATAATCAATGCATTAGCTCGGTTGAATCTAATATTCAGTATAATAATAAACACCTCTGGAATTACGCTAAAAGCAAAAGTAAAACAACTGGCATCCCACAAATCATGCACCTTAAAGACGAGTCAGGTACCGGCGCTCATCAATTGTGTCAATTATTCTCTCAACACTTTCAGTCCACTTACGTAAGCAATATGGGCACGAATAATACCAGCACAATCGATAGTTCTACGTATGTGAATAATCATAACCCAATTGGGAACATACAAATTCACACATCAATGATCAATGGATACCTGAAGAATTTAGACGTTAGTAAGGGTGCTGACAGTGACGGTATTCCGCCATACTTTGTCTCAAAATGTGCCGAAAATCTTTCATACCCTTTAACTAACATATTTTTAATGTCACTAAAAGCAGGAAAGTTTCCCACAAAATTTAAAGAAGCAATTATAATCCCTATTCATAAATCAGGTTCTTAAAGCAACATTGAAAATTATCGGCTCATCTCAATACTCACGGTATTTAGCAAACTATTTGAGTGCATTGTCTACGATCAAATTTTTACTTCAATTGTTTGCAACATTAAAAAAGATCGGTACTAACAAATTTGGTAAATTTTACCGATTATTTATCGAGCGATATGGACAATAGAAACCAAATAGATGTGATCTATACTGACTACTCGAAGGCCTTCGATAAGGTAAACCATATAATTTTAATTAAAAAAATAATTCAATTGGGCATTCATGGTGACTTACTCCGATGGCTCACTTCATACCTTTTGAGTAGACTCCAATGCGTCTCAGTTGAGGGATCAAAGTCCAACTTCTTTTCTGTGCCCTCCGGCGTACCTCAAGGTTCTCACCTAGGCCCATTATTATTTAATGTGTATATTTATGATATTCATAAATGTTTTTTTACACTCTAATTATCTAGCATACGCAGATGATAAAAAAATATACCTAGTTGTCAAATCAATAGAAGACTGCATTAACCTTCAAGAGGACCTCAACCGTCTTTTTGTCTACTGTGAATTGAATAAACTAGTCATAAATATCTCAAAATTTAATAAAATATCATTTACACGTTATAAAAATAAAATTTATATTTGATTATACACTAAATGGGACACTTATCAACGAAGTTGAATCTATCAGTGACCTTGGGGTAACACTTGATTTTAAATTAAACTTTATCCAACACACTAATGAGATCATCAACAAAGCCAACAAAATGCTGGGATTTATAATTCGTATATCGAAACCGTTTCGAAACATAAAAACTCTATATTCCCTTTACAGTCTTTACACAGCATATATCCGCCCACACTTAGAACACTGCACACCGATCTGGACTCCTTTCTACCAAGCTCATATTGATAGGATCGAAAGAATTATAAACTTAACCTACACTTTTTAAATTACACCGATTCTATTAAATTTCATCACTTCAACTCCCTTCATACACGACGATTAATTTTTGATAAAATTTTATTATTTAAAATTCTAAACAATGGCCTAGACTCGCCAGAGCTTACCAATTTAATAAAAATCCATATTTCTTCGAGATTAACCCGACAATCAAAATTACTTTATTTGCCCACTTGCAGAACAAACCTTAGAAAAAATTCCCCGATTACTCGAATATGTGCGCAATACAACGAATTGTTTTACAACGTAGACATTTTTAATTTAAACCTTCAGAAGTATCGAATAGAAGTAACGCGTGCGATATTGGATTGATACGGGAGTGGTAGGTATCGAGAGCATCTCATATCCTTATCCTATATTCCCCCTTCCATCCCCCTCCTCTCCCCTTCGTCTCCCCTTCCTAAGCCTAAAATTTAGTTTAAGGTTGTGAGAAAGGTACTCAGGATGCAAGAGCGAGACGGAAGATGAACGAGTATAAAAGAAGATGTTCGCCCTTGCTCTGTCTCCTTTATCACCAACAGCGCCGAAAGCTAGGATTAGCTGTAGAACTCATTATTGTGCAATTATAATTAATACTCGACACGCGCATTATTATTTCTAAACTATTCCCTGATCACGTAAAGATCCCATTGGAAATTAACAGTTTAATAGTTATAACAGTGGCGCAGCCAATACGGAATTAAATATAACGATTGCGAGAATCGACGCGCAAAAATTGCACGCTAAGCACGCGAGTTCAATAGTTACGTGTTGTAACATTATTTTCGGGTCGGTAAAAAAGGCCGGACCGAAATTAAAAATCTTCACTGGAAGGAGTGAAGAAGAAGGGGAACACTGGAGCCAGCCTAACTTCTCGGAAGGGGGAAGATTGCACGGGAGGGTCCAGGACTTCAAGAGCGGCAGCTGGGTGTCCAGGTCACTAGACGGGTCTGGAAGGAGCCATCGTCATCAAGGATCAAGAAGCGGTTTCCTGAGAGGGTCAACGGAGCAGTACAGATTGAGGAGGAATATCGTAGGGGAGTGTTTTTCTTTTTTTTTCTTTTCTCTCTCTTGTTGTATCATCTGGGTAGAGCAAACATGGAGTCAGGAGGATTGGGGTCCTTCAGTTTGCGTGACGGTAACTGGGAGAATTTCAAGGTCCGCCTCGAACAGTATCTCCTTGTGAATGATGACAAATACGCATCAGATGTGAAAAAAAGGGCTATTTTTCTTAATGCCTTGAAGGATGACTGTTTCTCACTTTTGGTAAATTTGTGTATTCCTAAAAAAGTAACCGATGTTAAATTAGAAGATTTAATTTCTAAACTCAATGAGTATTGTAGCATGACGAAATGTTTTTTTGAGGAGAGGTCACAGTTTTACACAGCTAAACAGAGGAGTGATGAGACAATTCGTGATTTCGCAGTTAGGTTAAAGGCTCTTTCGGTTAATTGTAAATTCGGGAATAATTTGTCGGAGAAATTAAGAGATTTCTTTGTGCTAGGATGTAAGCCCGGGAAAGTCAGGGAAAAATTATTTCTTGAAAGTGAATCGTATACTTTCGAAAAGTGTGTCCAAGTAGCAGAGTGCATCGAACTCGTAGCTTCAACGCAAGCCCAAGGTCGGGAGTTTAACTCTGTTTTAGCAAATAACAGTGTCAGCAGTGGTCGTGTTTCACCTAGTTCATATGAAAAGAAAAGAGTAAGCAATAGATTCAACCGGATGAGTAGTCCACATAAGTCGCGATCGCCGTCGCCAAAGCGTAAATGTTTCGTTTGTGGAAACGATAATCATATTTCGGCGGATTGTAGATTCAAAGGCTATACATGTAGAATTTGTGGTAAAAAGGGTCATCTAGCAAAACAGTGTAAAAGTTTTTCAGTTCGTAAAAATGTGAATACCTTGTTTTCAGATACAAGTGTCGATAATATAAATAGTGTTGAACCATATTGTGTAGAGGTTTCTTTGGACGGCATTAGAAGTAAATTCATGTTAGATTCGGGTGCATCTTGTAGCGTGATTGGCAAGGATTGTTATTTCAATCAGTTTAATAGTAATAAGTTAGTGCATGAAAACATTAGTCTACGGGGTTTTGACAATACGCTCATCAAAGTAATAGGTGCATTTACTCCGCTGGTAGAGTATAACGGACAATGCCGCCAGTTAAAGATTATTGTTGTAGGTAGCTCTACGTTATCAATATTAGGACGAGACTTCATGGAACTGTTTAACTTAGGAATTACTGGGATCGTGAATTGTGTTAATCGAAATACATTAAAAGAATGGGTTTAGAAAAGAATACAAGAATGGGTTTGAAAGGCCAATAGGTTTCGCAAGCAGAACTTTAAGTAAAGCGGAAAAAAATTATTCAATTTTAGATATTGAAGCAACTGCTATTATTTTTGGAATTAAAAAGTTTTATCAATATTTGTACGGGAGAGAATTCACCTTAGCTGTGGATAACCAACCCTTAGTGAGAATCTTCGGTCAAAATAGAGAAATTCCTAAAATCGCAGCGTCTAGGTTACAACGTTATGCGGTTATGTTAGGGTCGTTCAATTTTAAGATTGAATATGTAAAGTCGAAAAACAATTGTTCAGACTTTCTGAGCAGGTGTCCGATTGAAAAGGGAAGCTGTGAGGATAAGATAGAGTCTGGTTACATTAATTACTTCGAAAATAACGGGTTTAATTTATCTCTAGACGTGATAAAAAGTGAGACCGAAAAGGACGATATGTTAAGTCAAGTTAAGAAATTTCTTATCGAGGGTTGGCCAGCATCAGTAAAAAAAGTTCAAAATAGTAATTTTAATAGAATTTTCTGGGAAAAAAGGTTAGAATTATCATTGATAAATGGGTGTATTTTATATCAACATAGAGTTGTGGTTCCGGAGTCTTTAAGACAAGAGGTTTTAAAGATGTTACACAGATCTCATTTAGGGGTTTTTAAGACTAAAGGTATTGCGAAAAGTTTCGTTTGGTGGCCAAAAATTAATCAAGATTTAGAGAAAATAACTGAAAATTGTAAGGATTGTTTAGAAATTAAACCAGAATCTCAAAAGAGTTCACTAGCAGTCTGGCCATATGAACCTGAAGTATGGTTCAGGGTACATATTGACCATGGTAGCTTACATAACAAAAACTTTTTAGTTGTGGTAGACGCTTCTTCGAAGTGGATCGAATGCCTGGAAGTAAACAGTCTGTCTTCAAAAGAAAATATTGAGGTACTTCATAGGTTATTCTCACAATTTGGTTTTCCAGCAACTTTAGTTAGCGATAATGGTACGTGTTTTTGTTCTGAGGACTTTGAAATTTTCTGTAAAAAAAATGGTATGGTACATATAACTAGTCCAATTAATCACCCTAGCAGCAACGGACAAGCAGAGAGTGCGGTTAAGATATGTAAAAATTTTCTTAAAAAAATTTGTAAACGTAATAGATTTCCATCAGACTATAAAGAGCAGTTGGGTAACTTTTTAACAGATTATAGGAATACCGTGCATGCAACTACAGGGTGTGAGCCATCATTATTGTTAATGGGAAGGAAAATTAGGACTGTCTTTGACTCTCTAATACCTAGGAAAGTGGAGGAAAGAACCAGTAATTCAGGTTCTTCTCGACAAAACAAAGTAATTCAAAAGGTTATTCAGAGCCAAGGCAATCAGAAAAGGCAATATAGGGGTAGAATTAAGACAGGTTTTGATGTAGGTCAGAAAGTGATGGCCAGAGATTTCAGATCTCAGGGTAATAGATTATGGGTCCCTGGGGTTGTAGTTGAGAAAAAAGGCAGCAAAGTATATTTCATTAAAATTAACAATTCTAATATGGTATGGAAAAGACATTTAGACCAGATAAGGAAATTACATGTTTCATGGCGGGAGGAAGATGGTCCTGAATTCATCGCGTCTGACACACTAGAACTGTCGACGGACGAATTAAATCTCTCCGGTATGTTGCGCAGTAGAAGCGACTCTAATTCTATTTCTCCATGTTTCAGGTCTAAACCGTGGCATGGACGACTTCGCCCAAGATGAGACGGACGAACGAGAGAGAGAGAAGAAACGGAAGGGAAGAGGAGAAATTATACTTAATTTTAAGTTACTTGAATAATGTATATTATATTGTAAGAAAATGAAATATGTAGCCTAATATTATATTGTATGTAATGAAATTTGTAGCAACAGGAAAATGAAATATGTAGTTAGGGAATTTTCAATTTTAAGTAGGGGAGGATGTGAGAAAGGTACTCAGGATGCAAGAGCGAGACGGAAGATGAACGAGTATAAAAGAAGATGTTCGCCCTTGCTCTGTCTCCTTTATCACCAACAGCGCCGAAAGCTAGGATTAGCTGTAGAACTCATTATTGTGCAATTATAATTAATACTCGACACGCGCATTATTATTTCTAAACTATTCCCTGATCACGTAAAGATCCCATTGGAAATTAACAGTTTAATAGTTATAACAAAGGTAAAATAAAACTCCATCTCCAAACAATATTAGCATAAGAAACTCTTTTGGCTTCACTGCAGTTCACATGTATGTATCTTTCTATTATATGTATATAAGCTGTTTGTTTCTTACAAATAAAATAAAATAAAATAAAATAAAAATAATTTACACATCAAAATTTTTCTCCAATTCAATTTTTTTTTTTTACTTTAACGTTGTCAAACCACTAGTCTTTTTAACACGATTAATCATTACTAAATTTGCTTCATTCTAATTGTTTCATTTTCCTTTTAGTTTCAATAAATTAGAATTATTTATAGAAACATTTGAACCCGAATCATAAATTCCGTATATTTTTAATTTATCATTTAGTAATAGTTTGACTTTTATTAATGGTGTTACGATTAGTTTTTCTAATCATTTTCATTTAACTCAGTCTCTATCACTGAATTGTTTACATGTTAAATGGCATTTCTCTTAAATTTTTCATCCTATTTTGTTTTGAACCAGCATGTGGCTTCAGGGTAGTAACGAGTGCCCTTATTCAATTTTTCACAAATTTTACATGGATTTTTATCCTCATTTTTATTATGTTCTGCATTTCCAAATGTTCTCTTATTCATGAATATTTTGTTAAACACATGTTCATACTTGTTTAGTTCATTTAACAAATCCCCAGTATCTTGTAATCCTTCTATATCGATCTTGTTAAGTATGAATTCTGGTAGTCCGGAAGCAACAAGATCTATCAAAGTACCGGTGTCGATTGATCTTCTCATTTCCAATAGAAGTTTTGCTTTTCTGATAGCATAATCCAACAGAGAACCATCTTTGTATCTAAATGATAGTGCGTATTTGATATGGTTCCATCCTTTGTTTGCGAATAATTCACAGAATTTTTTTTTCCATGTTGACTACTCTGAGTTCGTTGTTAGTTTTATAATCATGGAACTGTTCTAATCTACACAAGTTTTATCCATGAACAATCTGAGTATTTCTATTTTTTTTTTCATCCGTGGTCACATCAAACTTAAACACTGGCTTGCATTTGTATTTTTAATACAGAATTTTTCTAAAACAAACTTCTCAGAAATATTTTTTAAGCTATGTTGCTTATCTTCCTTTAATTTTACAATTAATTTTCCCAATGTATCTTCTTTTTGATGTATTTGTAAACTTTTTTCTTCCAATTCCTCGAGGTATTGGTCTTTCAACTGTAGGTTTCCATTTTTGTCTACATATGTTTTTTTAGTTATTCTGTCATGGTTACCCAGACTCTTCTATGTATCTGTATTTGTCTTGTATCTTTTTTTCAAACTAGTTTTTACTGTCCTAAAGCACCACTTTTCAATATCTCCTCGTGATGACTGGCGAATTGTAGCATTTCTGGTAATGTAAACAACTTTTCATCACTTGTGACTATTTCTGTAATGCTAACAATATTTGACCTGCCATCACCTCCAGGTAACAGCGTAAATTCGAATTGAAGTTTCTCCATTTTTGGTTTAAGACGAAAAATATCGTTTTAAAATAAGGTTTAATTCCTGTCTATTGATTTATAAATAAAATACTTGCGTTGCAAAGTTTAACAAAGAAACGACATTTATTTTTATTTATAAGATTTTTCTTTGAATGGTTTCTTCCAACTAAAATTGATATTTTACAATAAAATAATAGTGACAATTGATAATTACATTCCAACTGAAACTATAAGATTCAAATTTAAATGTAATTTATTTCCTTTACATGCGGCGGCGGGTGCTTTTGCCTGCCTACTGCGTGATGACTAATTGAAGGAGAACTTTTGACCTCTCCAGCCAGACTCTCTCGACCCATTTGCAACGCTGTGGAACGAGTGGATTTATACGTTCGTCACTCCTGGACACATTGACCTCCATAATCCTCTATAATCTTCCATTTTCCTTCCCAGAACTTCCCCTATTTCCTTTATTTTATAAAACGATCCACGCTCATTCCTATAGATCACACGCCTTAGGAGTTTTAGGGGCCTTCTGTGTGCCGATAATGTAAAGCTCTTACATGTATTGACACGTAAGAGCTTTTTTACATTTACCAATTTTTTATATAAACCAATTTAGTATAAACCACAGTAATAATTATAGTGAATCATTGAGATCGTGAAAAATTAATAGATAATTAATTTTGATGTATTTGTTTCGCAGTTATTTATCTTGCATATTTCTGCTGAATTTTAACAAAACACACCCATTCATCAGCGTAAAATATAACGCCTTAACCACGTTATAAAGGATGGAAAAGTTTTTTGTGTATAAAATAAGTTTAACTCCATTTATACTACTTTCTTACCCCACATCAACTCCCATTCTTTATTATGTACTAATCCATTTACTGCGCGAAGTTCGTACTTTTTTCATTAGGCGAGGTAATCACAATTCTAGATTGGCATTTTTGATCTCAACTAAAAGTTCTTGCCAGAAAGCAGTAATAATAAAAGTGTGAAACAATGGGAAAGTTGCTGTTCTAATTAAACAAACTCATAAACATTGAATAAACACTGAATTTGACTTATTCCGAGCACGAAGAATTTATAATTAAAATGTATCTTGTTGCAAGTTAAGCCCGAAACTTTCCCTTCCTCTAGAACAGGATTTGCCAACTTCATAATTTTCTCGTTGTGTTTAAATTACGTTTGAAAGTAATGAATAATAAATATGAAATGTGTGATCTAAGATTATCTTTAGAGGTGTTCATCACAGATGGCACTTGTAGCATTAATGAAAAATCGTCCGCAAGAGATTTGGATGTTTGCCTCAGGGGATATTTCACCATCCTCTTCAGAGCTTATCCATGGAATTTTCGATGTACGGTTTATTTATTTATTAAGTCGGAGTTTAGTATTCGGTACTCGAACCAACAAATATTTGCTGTATATCGGATAAGTTGGCCGAGATTTTCTAACTATTGCGAGTATTTCCCATCCCGATCCCCAGATTCCTACTCATTCCTTAAATCTTTTTCGTTCTCAGATCTTCTTCTCTTTTCTTTCCTTAAAAAGACCCTTCCCACAGCACCCCCTAAGATGACGTAGGCCTTGAAAAATAAATGTTTGTGCGTAGCGTATCTTCACTCCATTAATTAATTTAAGCTTTTTTTTGCATTTGAAAAAAATAAATACGTAATTCGAAATGAAGATTATCTTCTTATCTTATAGATATTATGAAGGCGAAAGTTTGTACGGATGAGTGTTATTCTTTCAAGCAATAAACACCGAATAGAATTTTAAAATTCTTTCACAAATCGAAAGCTACATTATTTGCGAGTAAAATAGGCTATATATATTGGTAAGCTCTGGCGTTATGAATAAGCTGTAGCGTTATGCAATTATTTTTCATACGTTTTCTGTCCCTAACAAAATCGAGTTATTGCAAACGTCAAACAAATTGTTACCTTGGAAACAATGTTTTTTTTTTTAATTAGGCAATTCACCCTAAAAATAGTGCTTTGTTGGCGTCATAGTTAATATCTACCTATCTCTAAAAATGTTTATTGTCCGGACGAAAAGCATAGCGTTGCTATGTAATTATTTGACGTGGGATGTCATTTTGTTATTTTGCATTCAAATATGAATAAAATACTAATTCCTACTTGAGACGAAATCATCAGAATAAATTAGGGGAGCAGGTACTTAAAATAAACTTCTATAATTTAAATATTTTCTAAAATTATAGAAGTGTCATTCTCAAATTTTGAAATTTTCTATTAAACAATAATTATTTTTTATTAGACAAAAAAGCAAGAATAATAATAATTATGCCAGTATTTTCCCACTAATACCATGCGAGCGAAGCCGCGGGTAAAAGCTAGTAATGAATAATAGATCACTTTGTTTAAACCACTATATTATAAACAATATCTACATGTTTCGATAACAATGTTATCTTCATCAGGATCCCGCTATACCCCCCCCCCCCCCCGTTGTGGTCAATTGCTGTTTCGGATTCACGAGTTGGGGGGGCGCTAGAAATAAAAATATTCTCAAAGTGGGCGGTGGGCAAAAAAAGGTTGAGAATCTATGATCTAAATAAATAAATAAAGAAACATTCATGTTTTTATTTCTTTTAAACATTCAATAATATTATAATTTAATTTAAAAAACAATTTATTTATAAACAAGTTCTGATGTGTACTTATTATTTCGCGTGACAGTTGTTTCGCCCTCTGAAGAGATTATCAAACTGTGGTTATACCTCTAAAAGACGACCATTTCTAGATGGGTACTGAGTAAAATGACGGAAAATATTAATGGTTGACACCCTTTTTAACATTCCCCAATTCCTGCATTGTTTAAATTTGACTGAAGGTCATTAGTTTAGTCGTTGATTGAGTTATTCCAAAATGATAACACGTGGGTTTATACTCTAGCATAATTAAGAATTTGAAATTGGCTTGAACATATTATCTAAGAGTAATTACAAAACTTAAATTAAAAAAATATATATTTCTTCAAATTAAACTTGAATAAAAATTAAAATGTATCGATGTTAAAGTTGAACTCCCCTGAAAAAGAAGCTAAACAGCAGATCTTAAAGAAAGATAATGAAGTAAACTGATTTAAACCGTCATGCTCAAATGAGTGAAAAATCTCCCTTTTAGTTCCTTGTCTGGCGGAGGAGTCGCGTAGGAAGTTTTTGTACTCTCTCAACTGTTCAGGGATCGTGAAATTCTATTTTGGTCAATTCTTTTTGATGAATTTTTCAGTAATTTTCGGTGTTTTTTGTTTGATACGAAATTAGTTAATTTTGTTTTTTTTTTCTCAGAGATCAGTTCTGATTTCTATTAATAAACAGAAGTAGGTGGCTATTGTTAATTTAAACAAGGAAATTTGACAAACGTATTATTAAAGTGAATTAAGTCAAAAATCCGAAGACTAAACAAATTTCCTTACCTACATAAAGTCGTAGTCATCGCCAGGTTCACGATACTACACTGCAGAACAGATGTACTAGCGTAGCATATTTAATGAAATTTCTACAACAGATGACATATTTATTTACTTTTTTCACAAGTATATGAAATTTTGTGAGCACTGTAAATTTCACAATTTGGGAGACAGTAATGACTACTGCCGCCCAAGAACCAAATATTGGATAACCAATACCTCCGCTATAGTTCACCCTAACGGCCTATTTTGTTAAAAGGTCAAAATATTTCCGCTTTACAATAAAATTCAAATAAATGGGATATTTCTAAACACATCCGAAATATAAAACTTGAAAGGTGAACTCCACTGTCTCTATAAATTATATAATTAGAAATAAATTCATAATTTTTGAAATATTAACATTTTAAGTTTAAACATAAGAAATTTTTAATTTTTTCTCACTGATATTTTTTGTCGTTTCGTGTTAAAATAAAGTTTTTTTTTTTAAATGGTTGTCGGAAACTTTGGCATTATAAAGGTGTACATTTAAGTTATTTAATATTTAACATTTGATTTGAAGAATTTTCTCTTTCTAACACCGTTTAGATCATATTTCAAACCATGATAGTAAGGGAGACACAACTATTTCTATTAGACCTTTGTCAGTTATTCCGAAAATCGAATAAATTAGCCTGATGGGTTAACTACGACTGGTGACTGAGCAGGGGTGCAGAGTTTCATGGGGTGAGATTTGTCACGGTCTTGGCGGCGTTCTGAACCCCAGATTTCTAACCACCCCTCTCATCCTTTTCCTTTTCAGCGCTTCCTCCTATATATATATATAAGACAATTTGTCTATTTGTTGTAATTTTTTATTAATAATGTGACATACAAATATCATGAGTTGCTTTGCTGACAAAGAAACTACAATTAAAGTTATTTGTCCGTCTTCAAAATATAATATCACTTTGTAATTATAAACTTATTTTTCAATCTTCTTATTACTTCAATCTGTGCTACCCAGCTAGACAACAAAACAAAAAAACATCTATCATTTTCTGTCTCCATGACAACACTTATTTAAAATTCGAACATAAAGGAATCCTATGCATTTCTAGGTAGGTACCTATTCCTTTACATCTCCCCCCTAGGGTTAGAAAATATCTCTGGAGATTTTCGTCCCTTTCAATTCCTTTTTCTTCTTTCTAATCTTCATTTTCTTCTAGTATGGGGGCAGGAATAAGTTTTGTAATATGGAAAAAATTTGACTCCATCTTTCTATGTCCTGTATTAATCTTGTATATTGATTGGGATAGTTTATCTTCGATTTTAAATGGACCAATCCTTAACTCATCTAATTTTCTTCTATTTAGTTTGTGACCATTTTCAACATATACCATATCGCCTATTTTAAAATCATGAATTGTTATTTTTTTATCAATTAACATTTTATTATATTCATGTGACTTAATTGTTCTTTCTAATGCAAATTTTCTATCTCTAATCCAGTCATCTGCTTCTTTTTTTAATTTAAGTTCATTTGGTATGAATGAAACATCAGTACCATCCAATAGGTATCTCGGTGCAAAGTCTGTTATTGAGTGTTCCGTGTTATTATATCTATCAACACAATTATAAGCAATAGTTGTCCATGCTTTAGTATTTAGATTTTCATTTATCTTACACCTTATTTTATTTACGAGTGTTTGGTTTAGCCTTTCGTTCAGTCCATTAGAAAACGGCGAATTTACTGCAGTGAAAATTAGTGTGATTGATCTTTCATTTAAAAAAGTTTTAAACTCTTTTGAGTTAATTCCAGGATATTGGTCGGTGAGAACCATGCCAATTTCATTACAATTTGGTACAGTATTTATAAATTTTATAAAGTCCCTTGCACTCTGTGTCTTTGAGGTTACTATATAAGCATATCGAGTAAAATGGTCGACTAAAAGGTGCAAGTATTTTTTGGTTGATCGAGAGCCACCAAATCCCCCAATTGTATCTATTGAGACAATTTCAAGTGGTTTTGTGGCAGGGCCTAAGTGTGACATTGTACCATATTTAGCCTGTCCTCTTGTCTTATTTTTTATACATATTTCACATTGTTTGCATAAATCGGTGATATTTCTAGTTAAATTCTTTGCTGTATAAATGTTTCCTATTTTCTTTTGCATTTGTTTTATACCTATATGACACATATTTTCATGTATCAGTTTTATAAATTTTATACTGAGTTCCTCTGACAGTAGTATTTTTTCTTGCTTTCTTACCCTCTTATAATATATATTGTTTTTATATATTAACTTGTTATTGTATTTTTTTATATCCTCATTTTTCTCTTGATCTGTTAATATATCATTCAATGTTACTAAGTTTATTATTTTTCATGTACATCTTTATTAGCTTCTAATACTGGGTTTCTGCTCAAGCAATCTGCCTCTAAATTATTTTTTCCTGGTTTATATTTTATTTCGAAGTCATATTGTGATAGGTAATAGGATAAATCTCCTAACTCTTCGTCCGTTCTAGATTTTATATTTAAATTTTCCAATGGTTTGTGGTCGGAATATACTGTGAAAATTTTGCCTATTAGCCAGTACTGCCAATATCTTATGGCCTCTTTAATAGCTAAGCATTCTAAATATATAGCCTTTTTTTTCTTTTGAACTTCATTTAATTTTTTTGAAAAATATGCTACAGGTTTTTCTTTTCCGTCTTGTTGAGTTTGTTTCAGCACTGCTCCAATACCTTCCAATGATGCATCCGTATATATGTTTATTGATAAGTCTTTATCAAAAATTTCTAAGATTGGTTGTGAACACAATAGTTGTTTAATCTTTTCAAAAGCTTCTTGGCAGTCTATTGACCATATGAATTTTTGGTGCTTCCTTAGTAAATTATGTAATGGTTCTAAAATTATTGAACTGTTAGGTATGTACTCGTGGTAGAAATTGATTTTTCCTAGAAGTTGTCTAATATTTTTCTGATTCTTTGGTGTTGGAAAATCTCTTATTGAAATTAAGTTATCTCTCACTGGTTTTACTGTATTATCTTGTATTATATGTCCAAGGTATTTTACCCAATTTGTTGCAAATCGACATTTTGTGAGCTTAAGTCGGAAACCTTCTTTTTCTATCGCCTTTAAAATCTGTGATAAATGATTTATGTGCTCGGTATAGCTTTTTGAAAATATTAAAATGTCGTCACTAAAATTTACAGCAAAATCTGTTAACTTGTACTTCTCAATATGTTGCTTAGTATTCTTTGAAATATGGCTGGAGAAGTTTTTAAACCGAAGGGTAAACATGTCCATTGGTAGTGGCCTTCCTGGGTTACAAAAGCAGTTTTTTTTTCTATCTTCAATTCGCAGGGGAATAGACCAGAATGCAGAATTTATATCTAATGTTGAAAAGTATTTACAGTTTCTGGTTTTTGTTACTAAGTCCTCAATCAAAGGAAATGGTTGAGCCTGAGGTACCACCATTTTATTTAATTCTCTAAAATCGATACACAATCTTGTTTTTCTATTGTCTTCTTTTTTGAAAGCTAAGGTTACTGGTGCTGCAAAAGGGCTGTATGATTCCTCTATAAGATTTATTTCAAGCAATTTTCTTACTTGTTCTTCTATCTCTAACTTATCTTCTATTGAACATCTGTAGGGTCTTTTACTGCAGTATTTGTCCACAAGTAGATCAATGCGTGCTTCATATTCCTTTACTGTTCCAATATCATATTTATCCTTTGCAAAGCTTGATTTATATTTATCAATAAGTTTATTTATTTCAGATTTTTGTTGTATATTTAAATGACTCAGATCCATTTTAAATTCTTTTTCTTTTGTATGTTCCTTAAAGTTTATAAAGTTCAAGTTCTTTATATCTTCATTTTCATTAGGATTGTTTTTACAATGTATTTCCTCTTTTTTAAAGCTTTCTTCAGATTTTTGAACAATTTCCAATTTTTCATTCTGAATCAAATTAAACTCTTTTATAGTATCAAGTCCAATTAGAAAATTGTATTTGAATTCTTTTCCATCTACAATATAAACATCAATTTTCTTCTTTATATTAAATATCTTAATTTTTATTGTTGTTAAGCCTTTTGTCTTTTTTACACCATTAATCGTTAGTAAGTTTGTAATGTTATGTATATTTTTTCCTTCTTCCTTTATTCTTAATAATGTAGAATTTATTAAGGAAACATTAGAGCCAGAATCCTATATACCAAATATGTCTTATTTTCCTTCTAATGATAGTTTTACTTTAATTAATGGTGTAATTATTCGTTTTTTGACTCATTATCATTCAGTTCAACATCTAATACAGTGTTGTTTACATTCTTATTATATTTTCTCTTGTTCTCATAATCATCAGTTTGTTTAAACCAGCATTTCTCTTCAGAGTGGAAACGGCTACCTTTATTTAATTTTTCACAAGTTTTGCAGGGCTTAATTTTATCAACTCTTACTTTATTAACAAATGTATTTCTCTTGAATTTATCATAATTATTTTTATTGACTGTTTGTTCATGTTTACCAATTTCATTGAATGTGATTTGTTTCAATTTCAGTGGATGTTATAGATTCCTTATTCATTTTGTACATTATATAATCTGGTAGACCCATAACAATAAGATGAATCAATGTCTGTGTGTCAATATTTTTATTTATCTCTAATAACAATCTTTCTTTCTTTGTGGCATATTCTCGTAATGAACCTCCTTGAAATTTAAAGGCAAATGCAAATTTAACTTGTGGATTTTTAAAATTTAACTTCTCAATTTTTTCTGCCTCCTTTAATATCTCGAAACGTTTACATTCATTTTCAAAATCATTGATCCATTGGTGTACATTTGATGTTTTTCCTGAAAACTTCTCGAGTAAAAATCTTTCTGCTATTTTTCCTAGATTTTTATTTTCAGTACTAATATTATTGTCAGAAAGTTTCGTCTCATATATAATTTCTTCCAGGTATTGGTCACCAAATTGTATATTCTCACCTTCATCTAAGTAAATTTTCCTCAAATCTTGGGTTAAGGGAAACCATATTTTCCGTGTTTGATATCTTTTCTTTAGAGAATTCTTAATTTTGTTATAAACATCCGTAGTCGTTATTGCGGTATGTTTGCTTGCATGTTTTAAATCATCGGGAATATCAAATATATGTCCATCGGGTGTCTCGATTGAGGTTACGCAGATCACATTGCTTTTTCCATCCGATGCTGCTGACACTGTAAATGTGAATCTTAATTTTTCCATTTCCAAGGTTATTGTTTCTCTTCACTAAAATTGTAGTTTTATAAGACAATTTGTCAATTTGTTGTAATTCTTTATTAATAATGTGACATACAAATATCATGAGTTGCTTTGCTGACAAAGAAACTACAATTAAAGTTATTTGTCCGTCTTCAAAATATTATATCACTTTGTAATTAAACTTATTTTTCAATCTTCTTATTACTTCAATCTGTGCTACCCAGCTAGACAACCAAACAATCATCATCTATCATTTTCTGTCTCCATGACAACACCTATTTAAAATTCGAACATAAAGGAATCCTTTGCATTTCTAGGTAGGTACCTATTCCTTTACTTTATATATATATATATAAGTGCGCTGTTCATACGCGTTCGCAGTAAAACCTTCAGAAATCTAAAGTAGACAAGATTGGGGAGGTTACGAAGCACCACACAAAGGGAAGACCGATTACTTTAACTCATTCTCTCTCAGGCTAAGCCATGTAGATGTAAGTGTTTGTCTCTTTTTAGTGTAGCTTTTTCGTTTCATCGAGATTAAAATCACAACGGCGCCAAAGAAGATTTCACTTCAAAAATCTTTCGTAAAATCATAAAAGTACATAAAAAAAATTTAATGGGAAATATTTCCGCACCGATAGGTTTTACTAGTAAAGGTTCTATAACTTTATAAAATAATCGTTTGATAGTGCTGAAGATAATCTTTAACAATTCCAGAGCTTTTATTAATATGAGTTTTCTGAAAATACTTAGAATGTCTGTTGTGCATCCGTTAAATAATTATTACCCTTTTTATAGACGCATTAAATTAGATGCACAATTTGTATGCACTTTGGTGCAATCCAACAAAGCTTGGAATCTAATAAAAGTTTTAATTTGCACCAACAATTTATTGTTGAATCCGGGGAAAATTTAATAGCTCGTTCATTGCAAATTCAAGCGATCGATTAATTAAAAAGTCTTCGGCTTTGCAGACAGCGTTAAAACGAGTGTTGATTTTTTACTGATTGAAATGCTGTTTACTGATTGAACAAATTACTATTGCAATAAAGCAAACGTTTTGTTTTTAAGATACCCAATTTATGAGTTCCGATGCCTCCTGTATAAAAATGTATATATATATATGTATTTGTATGTATAATAATAATGTAAATATATTGAATTAAAAACTTCATTAGCACCGTTGTGAATTAAAACTCGATTGAACGAAAATTAGAGACATTAAAAAGAGAAAAACGCATGCATGTATAGGATTTGGCCTGCGAGAGAATGAGTTAGTATAATCGGTCTCCCCTTTGTCTTGTGCTTCGTATCTTATCGGTCTCGTCTTTGTGCGGTGCTTCGTAGCCACCCCACTCTTGTCTACTTTAGTTTTCTGAAGGTTTCACTTCTACCGCGTGTAAATTGCACACTCTGATATTGAAGTGAAACTTCTTTAGCACCGTTGTGATTTGAAACTTGATGAAATGGAAACGACACTAAAAAGAGACAAATACATACATCCATAAGATTTAGCCTGCGAGAGAATGAGATAGAATGAGACTTTACCGCATTGGCCGCTTTGATTATGAACTCACTTTCAAGACCGCTATTGGTTGAGATTGTTTCACCTCTACCGCGTGTGAACTGAACTTGTTTTTTTTATTTGTTTTTATTTTTGTTTTTATTTGATTACCGCACAAGAGTCGCACTGCTACCTGGATCAAGTGAGACTATGTCATCCATTCATTGGAGTAAGTATTCTGTGAGTCGAAAGGTGACAGCGAGGAGAAGGAGATGAAGAGGATAAAGGTGGGTAAGTACCCGTATATTTAGATCTGGTCACTAAACACGGATGAAGCCGTTTCAAGCAACGTTTCAATTCTGAATGGTGGTATAACTCCAGGGCGATAATGAGAATATTTTCCAATCAACGCTCCGCAAAAATGCCACATATTAAACTACAAATAAAATTTACTTGCGCACGTCGGGATTCGAACCCACAACCTTAGGTTTGCTAATTGAAAGCCTTAGGTAATGTGTCTCAACTGCTCCCAAATATCTGCAGCCAGTGAGATATCTTGTGGCACACCAAATGAGGGTGTGTTGTAATATGGTCACCAAAAAAGGCTAAAGCCATCTCAAGCAATGGTTCGATTCTAAATGGGCCTTTCACCAGGGCGCTATCGAAAGTTTTACTCAAACTCTGAACAAAGTACTGGAAGTATCTACTTTATTATTTTTTTTCTTTTAAGCAATCCAAAAAATATAAAAAATATAATCTCAAAACTATCCACAAGCATTATCACCCCATTTCAACCTTTCACTACACCAAAAAAATCAGGCCCAAAACCAGCCGACCGGATGATAATCTCTTGATCCGACTCTGTTTATCGTTTCCTTTTGTATGTTCACCAAACCACTCTTGTTATATAAAAAACTGCACCCTAGTTTTCCATACTCGCAAAAAATCGTTACCTGATTTTCCCCATACAAAAAAGTCTCATAGAAGAGCATGGAAAGCCAATGTAAACCGTTCATCAAAATTCACTTAGCTAATCGGGCGACATCTATCGGGACACCGATAAACCACTCTCACCCTCGGGCTTCCCACAATAGATTCTGTAAACTACTTTATCCATGAAAAAACGCTGCTCTTATTAAAAATTCCAAACAAGGTTCCAGAGATACGATGCCATGCACTCGCTGGCAGATTGCGCTTCTCAACCTCGCCGCTAGAGGCGCTTTGAATTCTAATTGCATTTTATCTATGCTCTTCCCTTATCACGGAGCTTGAATATGATCATCTAAATTTGAACAGGATAAAAACTAAATTAACGAGACCTGATAAAAAAGACGTATAATTTTCAAAGCAGAATGTTATTTGTCTTGTATTTTTTGTGTGGTGGTACGTATCGATGTTGTTTGAAAGTCTAGTTCTAGGGTAAGTTGTTCGTAATAGCTTCCTATATTAATGGGTAATAAAACTGATAGACATTACATATATTTTGTTGATGGCAATTTGTTTTATTATGTCTAAGAAGCGAGTTTACAGAGTTGGAGAATATGTATAAACCTTTTTTGTTACTTCAGGCATAACGTTGCTACTCTAGAATACAGGATTATGCATGTAGTTTCATCATTTGTCAATACATGTCGTTAGTATAGATAGTAGTGCATACTTTTTAAAATAGAAATAATGGAACACCTAATTTTAACCCTGTTTATTGTTTAAAGAAACCAACATTTTTCGTAACAATGCTAACTTCATCAAGGTTCACTTAAAACTAATTACTACGATATAGACATCGACTTAAAGATGTCAATGGATAGGCGGTAGGGGGGGAGATAATAGGGTATAATATAAAAAGGGAACAAGTTTAATAAGTGGTCGTAAAAAAATATTTTGTTTGATTATTTATAATATTTAAATTCATATTTACGTTATTTCTAATTTATAAGATTTATAATTTGTCTGCAACCATTAAAATTACAATGTTCTAACTCAATTCCATTATTTAAGCCAAATGTGTGATTCGTCTCCAATAAATGGTTGGCCAACTCCTAGAAACTATTATTGTTTAAACACCTTACATAGGTGTCCGGAGGTAAATCGTATTAACTTCGGGAGGTGATTATACATAATGGTGGGAGTAAAAAATATGAACAACTTCTTCCGAAATTCAAAAAAAAAATTTCTACCTACCTACTAGATAACCTTAGTCTGAGGTACGATCTTAATTGCCGAGAGCCTGCCGGGCACGACCGTGGTTTCATTGTATGGTGGTAATTGGCCCGTATCGTAACAGCGGAAAATAATAAAGCTGATCTTATTTTATCCTTTTACCACAAAACTACCCCTAAAAGTTGGAATTTCGAAAAAAGTAATTTCTCTTTTTTACTTATACTATCATGTAAAATCACCTCCCGAAGTTAATGCACTTTACCCCCAGACACCCTGTATATTTCTTTATCCTAATTTCAAAGTTTGTCAAAGTTTTACCTGTACAAAGGAATCCATAATACATTTTAATTTATAGACACCATATTTTTTTTAAATTTTTATACCTCTATCCTTTGTATCTAAAACTTTATTTTTAAGTTTATTATTATTTTTAAGTTATGAAATATATATAATAACAATTATGAAATATGCATTGCTTACTAAACATGTGAATATAACGTGGTTAAAAAAAAGTATTCTTTTAATTTAGAGTTATAAATAGTTTTGAGGTGCATCAACAGATGTCAGTAAAATAAGAGCATTCACTGTCGTTGTTCGTTTCTAATGCACGAACCGAAATAGCCGAAGACGGGGGGGCGAATATGCGAGCGAAGCCGGGGGTAAAAACTAGTAGATTATAAATTTGGGAGACGAGTATGGCTATATCGCCGCCCGGGAATCATTTATTGGATAAACAACACCTCCGCACATAGTTCACGCCAAGTTGATAGCTTCTTTTGGTGATTTAGCAAGCGAAGACGAAAACGAAGCAAACGACGCAACGTGGCAGTAAGAAATATAAATATACGATTTATTTCAAGCACAGCTTAAACTGCCTAATAACAACCTGGAGAAGGTTTAATGAATTGAATTAACTAATTAATTAAATTACGTTCACAAAAGTAAAAACTTAGTTTAGAAAACAAAAGTTTTAATGCAGTGCTTTGAAGATTACATAATTTAAGGATTTTTCACCATGCTAGTAGCATGCCCGTGTAGTGGTTGTCGATTTTATATACAGTGCCTCAACATGCAAGATATAATAATGTAAAAGTGTTTAAAAAAATATATAATATTGAAGTAGGAATATAAAGTAATGTAAATGAACATAAAAGAGTATGAAAGAATATGGCAAAGAGAAAATAACTTAAAAAGTATAGTATATTACGGAAGAGTATAAAAAGTATAATAATAATAAGAATAATAACAATTAATTAAACATTTCAGAAATGCACAAAATAATTTGCAAGGCAGATAGAAATATTTCACCATTAAATTTATACGATGAGAATGCCAGCATTCTTATAAATACCAACCAGGAATTATTATATTCCTGGTCAAATAAAATTCTTCACGCAAAACACTTCAATTATCTCAACCAAACATATGTTGACAAATTTTCGTCAAACAAATGGTTGAGTATTGGAGATTTAAGCGCAGAAATAGAAGGCTTTATGCTTGCCATACAAGATAGAGTCATTAATACTAAAAATTATAGGAAGCATATCATCAAAGATGCAAATCAAGTTGATGATTTATGTAGAAAATGTTTGGCTTTTCCGGAAACTATAGAACATATTATATCGGGATGTTCTGTATTAGCGCCGTTCGAGTATACATTTAGGCACAATCAAGTTTTAAAAATAATTCACCAAAGTTTGGTAATTAAACATAACTTGATTGACTGCCGTAATGTACCATATTATGAATATGAACCAAATTCATTTTTAGAAAATGAATTTTATAAAATTTATTATGATAAAACTATTCTGACAGACAGAACAATTAGTCATAATAGACCCGATATAGTTTTACATGACAAAATTAAGAAAATAACTTATATCATTGATGTCGCTATTCCAAATTCTTGTAATATTCAGAAAACTGTTTCTGAAAAAATAAGAAAATATACAGATTTAGGAAATGAAATTAAAAGAATTTGGCATTCACAGACTATAAAAATATTACCATTTGTTATTTCGGCTACTGGCATTATACCTAGCTCTCTCATTCAAAATTTAGGCGTATTAGATTTGTCAAAAAATTTGTACAAAAAAATGCAAAATTTGGTCATTTTAAATACATGTAGGATTACGAAAGATTTTTTAAATATTTATATTGAGGGATCAGTAGGATTTATCGGACCAGTTAGGATTTCATCAGAGCCGAACCCTCTGATATGAAAATATCTGGAGTCGGTGAAATATTTTCCCATTATGTTTCTGGTGGGTTGACGTATTGTTCTTGTATTGTTTTATTCTTATATAGTGCACTTATATTGCGTTTATTTACTAGATATTCATTTGTGGAAAAGTGTGTGGAAGGGTTTAGTCTTTCATTTGGGAAAGATTCAACCTGGACATAAAATCTGGAGCACCGTAAATATAACAATTTTAATAAAATCAAAGCAGAGTAAGCAAATAAGAAAGAATTATTATAATTGTTATATTATAAGTGCGTGTTAAATTACCAACTCTCTTTACGTATGGTAGAACTGCGAAATACTGTTCGTTCCATACCTATTATTATTATTTTTTCGCTTTTGTAAATAAATAGAAGTTAAACGATAAACAAAATTTCCTAAAAATAAATAAATGGACTTTTCCAATTTTTATGTGAATACCGCAGAAGAGTCCCAATTGCTGAAATTACGTTTACACTCTTTTACAGAACCAAAAATGGTTCATTTTATAGTGTAATATGTATCAATACTAAAATATATAAAATTTATATTCAAGGCGCAAATTGGATGAAAACAGAGATGTTATTTTATTTTATATTGCGTACTTAATAAAGTGAACCAGGCTTCATGAAAATTTATTTTTTTATCTTAAAATTCACTACGCAAACTGTCCATTCACTCGCGTTAATTTAGAAATAACGAAAATAATTTCGTAAAGATTCTCGTTATTTAATAAGTTATTTCTTAAAGATACTGCCTTTAACGGTTTTGAATCTCTCTCCGGAGGGTATTATTTTGAGAGAGACTGAGGAGATAAGAAAATATCCCAAAGATATTAAACAAGGAAAAAACCATCTGGCGGGCATAATGGGGATAATTTAATTTTTGCGTGCCATTTAACTAAATGCTATCGCAAAGAAAATTTCCCGTCGCGCCTACACCCCTCCAACCATCCTGCCCTATGGGCGTTTTACACGAAGCTTTTTTTTCATAATGATCCCCATATAAATACTCTAATATCAGAAACCATATGAAAAAAAAAACTTCCTTCTAACGATCGTTATTTTACAACTTATATTTTGTTAAGTTTAATAATTTATGGTGGGCGCTAAATATTAAGTAAGTTTTCATCAAGGATTATTTATTGATAGAGTTGAAATAATTTGTTGGGGCGGTGATAACGTTCACAAAAAGTAATAAACACATAGGTACTAATATAACAATTTAGCAGTACATATTTTAACAAGGTCACTTTATAACAGGTTTTTTCTGTTTGTTTTTTCTTGCTTTCACTAACTTTGTATTAATATGTATTATATTTCTTTTGGTTTATTTAAATGTAATCTTATAATTTGACATTTCTTAGTTCTTTGTATATTGAAAAAAAAAACATGTACGTAAAGGACACTTGTGCCGTTAATTGAAAATAATTTTAAAAAAATTGCCTGAGCTTCAGTAAGTAAGATAAAGTTTTTTGCCGATAATTTTTTGATTTGTGTCCCAATATAAATCGGTCGTTTGTAAATTAAATTTTCGGCCATTAATTTTTTTTTGCCAATTTTACTGTCCTAGAACGGGAGGCTCCTAGTTGGACAGTCAAAGCTTCTTTGTACTGGTGTATTATTTATAACGAAAAACAAATAAATAAATAAAATAAAAATAGATAGGGTAGTTTTTATTTTTTTATTTCTTTTATGTGTTCAATGGTATTATTTTTTATTTAATAAAAACAGTTTATTTATAAAAATGTCTATGTAATCATTATTATGCGTGACAGGTGTTTCGCTCTCAAAAGGCATTATTAAACTCTCAGATTGATAATGTCTCCAGACAGCTGTCACGCATAATAAGAATTATATAGCAGAACTTGTTTACAAATAAACTGTTTTTATAAATTAAATAATAATATCATTGAATACATAAAATAAATTTAAATGGAGTTCTTCAAATTAAACTTGATAACAATTAAAAAAAATACATATTACGATCTTCATTTTAACTATTTTATACATAAACATACAACATTTCTATATAATAATTACAGATGTCAGAGGTGAAACAATTTCTCCTATCTTAATCTGTGAACTACTCAATAAAGACAGAAGCTCTTTGAGGGAACTGGTAGGACTACTGGTACGGGACACAGCCACCTCAGGTAGGGTTGCCAGATACAGGCTTATGTTTTCCTGGACATTTCTACTAGTACTGAAAAATAATGAGATTCTTTTAAATCAGATATCAACCTTTCCTACAAATAGGGTCCTAAAACACTGCGTGTCCACAATCCACATGTCATTTTTGCAGTTATTACTAGCTGGAATTATTTTGTGTAAATTTTTTCCCAAGCAGTCTACATACACTATTGTAACTCAAACCATGTTTTACATTATGATAAACTAATGCTACTTCTTCATTTACGATCGAAATTTCTTCCTTAGTATCTTTTTTTATGAAAAAAGTGTCCATGCACCTTGAAGTCTTTTTGACTGACGCCATCTTTTTATGCTTGGCGTGAACCTACTGGCGTGAACCTACAACAATGCAATACAATACAATTATTGCGACAATATGTCCAAAAGCAATAGGTATACTTAAATACCTACTTTCACATTTCACCCACAGTAAAAAATCATCGACGCCAAATTGGCGTTGCCAATAAATAAATCAAATTTAAAACATAATAAATATACCTAATAACGAAGACTTACTGTCAACGCGCGGCGACCTGAATTGCGATATCCGAGTTACAAATTGCAGTAAACTCATTTTTTTCCCAATCCAGTATTTAAATTCACCTCCCCTCGCACGTCACGCCCTCACTCTCACACAGGCTCTGTGAGTTGCGTGTGTGATACGACCGACGACATATACCTACAGACCACGGCAATATTTTGACACGGGACCACACGCAAAATTCCGGGACTTTCCCGGAAATCCCGGCCATCTGACAACCCTAACCTCAGGAGATATGCTATGTAGCTGAGTAGAAAATAACCAAAGATGCAGAAAATATGAAGAGGATGAAGAATGAAGATACAACAATATTATTCACTCGTACCAATGTCCTGTCCTGCTGGGAACAAGGCTTAGCTACCTGGGAAGGTACATTGTGGAACCAGGAGACGGTCGAATATCCCATGACAACCCTGATGAACTTCATTAAAGGATCGGGTTATTGTTTTATAATGATGTAAAATGGGAGATAGAATAACGGGCCCCTGGCCTGAATGTTTTATTAATACATATATAATTATATAACCACTGGAGCGACGGCGCGTTTTTTATTTTTTTCTTCGGATTGCTCGTAATATTTAAATGACCGTTTTGAATATTTTCCGCCAACCTTAAAAAAATCATACCTCCGAATTTTAATATTGAGGCATACAAACTGATCATAGTTCTATATAATCAATAAATTTACCTATCTTTTGTTATTTATAACATATTCCTAGAATTTATGAAAATAATATTATAAAATCCTAAACATTCAAAACGGAACTATTCTCAGTATCGCGTCCCTTTAAACTCGCCTAGTAATTTCAAATTTCCCTCCACATTGAATATTTTCTATTGGGTTTCTTTTAAATGGTCTAATTTATAATCACAATCTACATATGTATATAAGAAAACTGAATTTTGATGTGTTTTGAACTGTTGAATGTTCCCCTTGAATAATTTTTGACACAAATTTAGTTGAAAAATGGCGAAATTTTTAATAAGACTAAAATGAAATTCATGAAGGGCTCACAATAATAGCTGCAGTACATCAAACAGATACATTAATGATCTTAAATACACAATACCAATTAACTCGATTATTGGTTTATTTATAGAAAATATTGCATTTTCAAAAACACACGGCGCGCGGCGATCGGAAAAAATGTCAAAAAAATAACCACAAAACTTTTTAATTTTGAAACACGTTGAAACAGTTGAATGCATTAATAATTCAAGTATTCTAACACTGGTACATAAATTTGTTATAAACATCCACTAAAATACGATAAAAAGCCGAAATTTAATCGACAGCTTCAGACCGTTTAACATTTACAGAGATCTATCTATAGAATACGGATTTTCGACAGAATATTTAGAGTACATTACTAGAGTACACTGCCATCTGTTGAATTTTAATAGAAGTCGTTTCTTTCTACCTACGCAATAACGTCAAAATGGAATCGCGGGCTTATTTGAAAATATTTAAAAAAAAAATTAATGCATCTAGGGAGAAATTGCTGTAATTCGGCAACTTTGCCTTATATTTTGTAAATGGTACCGAATTTCAGCAAAAAGCGTTCCAGTGGATAATCGATTAAAAAATCAGTACAAAATAGAACAAGTCATGTTTTTATCCCGAATCTGTACGAAAATTTGATCCAAATGGAAATTGGATGAAAAATGCTTTGTGTAAAACGCCCATTACACGCCTTCGCGCCTGGGGCGTAGCGGCAGGGAATTACAGAAGGCTTCTTGGGTTGCACAGTGCAAAGGTAAGCATAGCTTGGCAGTCGGCACTTAGCACCACTCGAGTAGACTCCGTACAGAAGCTAAAATATGTGTAGAATTTCAGATACAAAACTAATGGAAAATTATTCATAATTAAGTCGACGCGCGACGGTGTTTGACAAAACTAATTTTGTCACCACATTATATTTTACTGTGTACAGATTAATTGCGTAAATTGAAGGAATGGATTAAAAATACAACCTATTGATAATGAAAAGAAAAGAATAACTGCTCGAATTAGAGGATTTTGATATCGCTTAGAATGTATGGATGACTAAAAATGATTATTTATCATCGTATTAAAACATGTGGAATTGAAATATTTTCTAATTTAAAATAAAACAATAACTTTGTAAACACCACTTTTATTTTTTATACTTTATGCCGACCGGGTTTCAAAAATATTTTCATTCAAACCTAAACTGCCGATCTAAAACTGCCTTCTACATAGCCTATTCCTTAACTATTTGAATTGACTACAACATAATTATAATGTAGAGAATGCCATTGGCTGGTAAGACGGCTGTCCCTATATGTCTTTAATTTTTTATTTATTTTAACATTTTACTCTGCGAATTTAATAATTTTATCAAACATATTACTAGATTCTATCTTGCTTTTTGTGGTTCTTACAATATATTTTGAAATTATTAATTGGTGTGGTTTTTATAGTTTCCGGCAGTGCATTATAACACTTCACCCGCTTCACCCCTTAGTTGTAATAAACTGCTGTGTTAATATGCTTTGTTATTTATTTGGTAGCTTAATTTATTGCATGTCCTTATGTTATGACTGTGAAATTCATTGTTGTATAATGTTAGCCATTTTCAGGAAAAAAATGAATATCATGTTTTGGCGGCAAATCAAAAACGCCACATTTTTAATCGTTTAACAAAATTAAATATGTCAAACCAAAAAGTGATTGCTTTCAACAATAATATTAAATTAAATTAAAAATACCCGTAAGTACCGTACCTAATATCTTTAAAAAAAAAAACTGTCTACTCACCCATTTACTTTTATAATAAAGGAATTGCAATCAAAGTTTATATTCTTTCACGCACCTATGCACAAGTTATACATAAATTTACGCACCTAAGGCAACCATGCTCATTTCACCAAGATACAGATTACAGTAGGAACCAAGGTCTTGAAGATGCGTGGTCCATGGTGTCATCTCTGGATGTCTGAAGTCAATTGTAAAGCGAGCTTCTTTGGCCGACCTCTTTTGTTTCCAAAACCAGGGTTGATCGCACAAGAAGAAGTTGAGGTTCGTAATCATTTAACACTGTATATTTGTAATTGATTTTAGTAGTTCAGATAAACTAGCAATAAGTGACTTGAATAACGTATAATATCTGGAGTTATTCATGAATAACAGAAAGCCAAATTCATTTATAAGACGTTTATTGACACTGTTCACAAGTTCAAGGTTGTACATCATAAATATACCAAACCTGTTGTACATCAAGTGACGCGACAGACCTACTAACTATCAGCATGTGACAGCTGTAGTACCAACATGACAGATAGGTACATAACATTATGATGTTGTCCTCAAGGCTCTCAGAAATGGAAAGCGATTAGTTTTAGAAAAAGGTTGATAACAGAGGTTGACGTTATCGTTAAAATCACAGATAAATCATCCAAAATCAAGTTAGAAAGCTGAGAAAAGAGCTTCTAGACATTGCGTTCTAGTAAAAGAATCCATAGACAGACATTAATTAAATGAAGTAAAAATTAATGACAAATATAAAATTAAGTTAAGTATTTAAAATTACGACCGAACGGAAGGGTCCTATGTTGTGGGATGAAAGACGCAATAGGCCCAAAAATATTTCCGTAGCTGAGCTTTTTAATATGCCTATCGACCTGTTTTCATGTGGTAAATGCCAATCAGATATTTGATGCATTTTTGGCGTATTTACCGACTATGCAGCGTTGGTATTAGGATCAATGATGCCAGTTTATAGGAACATCTTCCATTAAAATATCTGTAGAACAAGAACGTAATCCGCAGATTTGTTTGTAGATATAAATTTGGATAGCTTAGGTATTTGATTGCATATTGTAGGTAAGTATCAATGAATCAACTTGCTCAACCTTGACGACAGGTAATTAACTACGTAAACCATATTAACTGTATTTGTCACAAAACATGAAAAGCCTTAAAGTCTCGTTGTCTTTAAGTCACATTTTTGTCACCAAACGAAACGTCGAGGTCATTAAAAACGTTCTTTCTTATTTTCTATTGTAGTCAGAAACAGACGTATAGTAATAAACTATTTTAGAATGATAATAAATATAGCTTCATGTTTGTCTTGATGAAGGCCCCCGTGGTCCAGAGGTTACGGGTTCAAATACCGGCGTGCGTAGACAAATTTTATTTGATAGAATTATGTGAATGAATTATTTATTACAAAATAAGGGATATTTGCGGCACGTTTCATAGTGGAAAATACACTCAGTATCGCCTTGTGTAAGACCACCATTTATAATTGAAACGTTTTTTCAAATGGCTTTAGCCGTGTTCGGTGACTACATCTGATAGGGACTACATCATTTTGTTAAATTTTAAGCGGGAATATTTCAATCCAACACTGATTATATTATTACATTCTTATCAAGCCTCCAAATTCTAGAAAACCTTTCCCTCACCAGTTTACCCTAGAGACGGGTGTTCGTATTATTTATCAGCCGATCCAACTAAGCCTTTCTAAAGGTGTTAACTTGAATCTTCGCAAAGGGATGAAATCAAATAACTTCGTTGAGCTCAAAAGCCATTACTTAAAAGCTTAGCTTTAATCTAAGGGATTTTTCTTTGTAACCACAACTTGTGTACAAGGATTAGTATTGCGTTATATTCGCTAATAGTCACGCGAGACCACAATAAAAACCTTATCTCACTAACTAACTTGCAGTTCAGTAATGATTCCAAAGGAATATGCAGAGTAGTCCGTTTTATTTTTTTGATTTACATATTTTTAATTATCGAACATAATCATGCATTCCGACATACATTGAAAAGTTATCTGATACTACCATAAGAGTTCGTATGTACTATTGTTATTTCTTTTAAATCTTGACATCTATATTTTGTTGTTACGTATTTGCAATATTTTTTAATTTATTTACGTAAATGATTTCATATAATTTAGTATGGATTCTCTCTCTAAACACGAGAGCCTTGTCTCTTTATAGTGAGGGAAGGCGATCATTATATTCCTTTATAACACTGTATAATATATAAAAAAAATGTATACTTAATGTAAAAAAACATACAATTATTAAATAAAAAAATTTTGGATATAAAATTTACTTACGTACAGCAATTAAAAAGATTATATAACACATTAAGTGAAGAATTCACCCGCACATTTACTATTTCTCAAAGATCAACATTAGCAGCAAATGAAATTGCCTATAGAATATTTTTTTTAAATAAAAATTGTATTGCAAATAAGAAATAGTAACTACACGATTTATTTAAATAAACTTTTATGAATATATTTTTTAAAACAGAGAAATGAGAATAAATAAATAATATAAACATAAACAGCCTTACCAAAAAACGTCTTGAAAATTTTATTCAATTGATAAACGACCGTGCATGTAAAAACATTACTAGTCAAAAATTACAAAAACGTACATGAAAAGATATATACATTTCTTATTCAGCCAAATGGGGAATGTTTATCTGTTGTACCTATACACCGAATAAAAATTATTAAAATAAATAAAAATTAATATAATAATAATTAACTTTAATAAAATAAATAAAAGATTTTGGAATTTTTCCAACGTATTTTGAATGTCCTGTATTTTCTTATTTTATAAGTTGTCATAAAAAAATACTATTATAGAAAATAGATAAAATTACATTATAGATTTTTGTAATTCAAATATACTTAAGAATTTTAAAAAGATTACATTTTAAGCTTCAAATACGAAAAAAATTGAAAAAAAGCTCACCAAAAACATTTTTCATCAAAATGTGGATAAATTACAAAAGAATTAAAATTAAAAAAAAAAAAAACATTCTCCCTGTATTTTGAATTTGGAAGAAAACCGTCACTTCACTTTTTTCTCCATACAATTAAAAATAAGTTTAGAGAAATAAGAACCTGTAGACAAAAACATTACAAAGAGTGGTGATTAATAAGTTCGAGGCATCATTTTGAAAATGAAATGTGAATTTTAATTAAAATTACGCCACAAAGTGAATTTCCGAATATTGAAAAACACTATTAGTTTCTTTATGGCAAAACGTTTTACTAAACCATTTTTTCTCAAACAAAACATTTTTTAATTATTATTTTTTAATTGATAAACTAACGTTTTTTAAGACAAGATTTTTATGCATAGCACAAAGGGTAACAATAATTATAAGCAATAATGATAATCAGCCTGAAACACTCATCTACATTGAAAAAATCTTCCGAGAAAAGATACATGCCACCAACGAGACTCGAACCCTTGTCCTTCTGATTGCCACACTTCTGTTTTTCTACAAAAGTAACATTTTTTTACAATTTGGTTTAATATCTCAATACTTTTGACAAAATACAAAATTTCAAAGGATTATATTTACCAGCCCTAAACATTATTTTTGTTTTTCAAAGTCTCGTGAAATATTGTGAAGTTTTCCTTGGAGATTCTATTTCGGAAACAGCCAAGGGGTTGTTCTTACACGCCCTTAAACGGCAAAACTTTAATTTCTTTCTTCGGATACTTTACCAATAAAGCCTACTTTGTTACGACGTTAACGAGAAAAAGTATTACCTTAATGCTCAACGTTGCTGTTGTCTCGTTTTCATATTAGAAATACCGAATTTGTGTTTATTTTTATTGTGTGTAGTTTAATGCGAAAGTTTTCCTGGAAAGCGATAATTGTGCAATATTATTTTATATTTGTTCATTTGAAGAAGATACTTTGTGATGTGAAATTATGTAGGTAAAACGGCACGAGACATAAACAGTCAACACCCATATCAAAGAACATCTTCATTGACGTATTTAATTGATCGATGAACATCTTAGATATTTAGACAACACTGGCTTTTTGGAATTTTAAAACAACTTGATTGAAACACACCATAAATTTGATCAAAACTAAGGAGTCACCTTAATTCATAAAAACACGATAGGTATCAGGTTGGATAACTTAGAGGCACTAGAACTAAGGAAAGCCAAAAATACTAATTGTAAGGTAATTAATAACCATATTATCACCAGTTAGGATTTCATCAGAGCCGAACCCTCTGATATGAAAATATCTGGAGTCGGTGAAATATTTTCCCATTATGTTTCTGGTGGATTGACGTATTGTTCTTGAATTTTTTTGTATTTATTATACTTATATAGTGCACTTACATTGCGTGAATTTACTAGATATTCATTTGTGGAAAAGTGTGTGGAAGGGTTTAGTCTTTCATTTAGGAAAGATTTAACCCGGACATAAAATCTGGAGCACCGTAAATAAAAATCCAATACTCAGATTGTTCCCAATTGACAAACAATATTCCCGTTCCCTTCCCAATTCACCATCTACACTTATGCCTTCTTCCTTCTTCACTTGAGAAGTCCAGCCCATTTTGTTAAATCGTATACATATTATCTATAACACACATTTAACTTAATGTTAGTAGAGTATTATACTGCCCTGAAGAAACTACGGTTGTAGCGAAAACCGGTCGGCATAAAGTATATAAAATAAAAGTGGTGTTTACAAAGTTATTGATTTATGTTTAAAAACTTGATTTGATAATCCAATTTGATAAACTGATAATTTGATATATTATAATTAAAATTAATACCAGAATTAAATAATTGCATTTCCAAAAATACCCCGACAACTCAATTATGTTCTCTGCACAATTGCAACTTTTTATAATAAAAAATAATAAACAGAGTTAATCTAAAGTTACCTTCCAGGAAAGTATGGTCCTGTATACTTTATGCCTAAATAATATAAATAAATTTTAATTTATGCAGCATTACGTGATCATTTGGCCGTAAAAGGCCTCGGGTAAAAAAATCCCTCAGAGCAAATTGTGGCGGTACCCGTACCTGTTTCCCACATTGGAAATATGTATGAATTTAATTATCTCCTAAGAAATATAATATTTTGAATCTGGGTAAATATGTATTTGGGCAATGAACTCAAAGATAATCTAAAATAAGAAAGCAGTTATGTTCAATGAAATATATATATATATTTTTTTTAATTTTTATATATTCAATGACAGTATAATTTAATTTATGTAAACACCTTATCATAAACACGTTTTGCTTTGTAATTATTATTACGCTTAAAAGCTGTTTTTGAAAAACTCGATTTGATAAACCAATTTGATAATAAACTTGATTTGTTAAAACGTGATTTGATAATCTTATTTGATAAACTATAAAGTTTCATAATGCCCTCCAAAGGTGAAACAGCTGTCACGCCTAATAATATTTAAATAGCAGAATTTGTTTATAATAAACTGGTTTTATAGATTAATAAACTTGAAAACAATAAATAAAATTATGTTATTTTTTATTGCAAATACGAAGGTATGCGATATCATATTTTAACAGTTAATTTTCTAACTGTAATTCGAATCGAAATGCCATCAATAAAAATTCACTGTCATAAATACAATATTAGTCTCTTCAGTTGGAAACAATAAAAATATTTTTTACACTTTTATAGTAGTGGATTATAAACCGAACGTATAAGGGAAAAGTCAATAAAATTTAATGCAGGGAGGTCTTTCCATCAAATACTCGTATTTCCACTAAAAAAATTGAAATGTATCGTTCAGCGTTTTCAGAGACATTTCAAAATGATTGGAATACCTTCGGAATAACATCGTAGAGCTAAAATATCGTGGTTTTCGCTAAAAACCCCAGAACACCGCATAAGAGTGGAAATTCCACGAAGCAGGTAGGATTATGGCGTCACTAATTTCAATTTGTTGTGAGGAAAGGGATATGGGAGAGGACGAAGATAGAGATGAGGTAGGGGATGGCGTCATGCGGCACTGTGTTGTTCTAGAATACAATTAATGCCTCCTCGGTCGTAGACGGTGGCAAATTACAATTACTATCTACATAGACACCTTGCAACCATGTTGTTGAAAATAACCTTAGTTAATAAACGATATCTTCAAACTAATAGTTTAATAATGTGTTGTTCAATCTTTTTTTATTTTATATTTCATCTTTGTTCCTTTTAAAATAATGCGACCATTGTCTTTTTTCTGTTTTTCTGTATCTTATTCTTTTTCATATTTTCGTTAAGATTATTAGTGTTATCTTCTTCTTCAATGATAAAATAGTATATCATTTATTTTTTCGTCTTTGTCCTTTAGGCCAAGATGCCAAACATAACGTCCGTAACAATGTGGGTCGGCTGATGACCCCATGCATTTTTCTGTCTTACGGGCATTTGAATCATAGAAATCTTTTTTTTTTTTATTTTTTTTTATTGGGCGGGGAATGTTACCCATATTTGACAAAAAAAAATCCTGCGATCAACAATTTTTCTACATTTTTTTTAAACGGCATATCGAACAGTATTAATACCTTAGGATCTGTGTGTAGTTGAATTTTAGAACCCAGTCACGAGTTCATGACGACGCGCGACGCCACGCTTAACGGCCGCACCTCAAATAACATCTATGTACGTGGAGTTCCACATAATGCTACCATTGTAGTTCGATTCTTAATTCAAGAATTCGTCACAAGTTGACGCTACTTTCGTCGGCAAAACTCAGGGGTTCCATTTCCATTCCTAGGTATAAGTTCTACGAATTTAAATATAAGTATCTCAGTCCGCTTTTGTTACTCAAGGAAGCAACAGTTCAAAAATCGAGCTCCGAATAGTGCATCGCGTTCCAAACACTTTATTTTCTAATCGTTCGCGTCATCTGGTTCTTTTGTTTCCTTCCATTCTCATAGTTATTTCGTTCTATAAGTTTCCAAACAAAAACAAATTTTCATGTTTACAAAATATTGAGCTGTCAGCTTTCAAAGCAGTGTTGTGTTTTAAATTTTTAACCAAATCCAAGCCTGCAGACCCCCGCTTACACATTGACCTTTCACAGTTTACCTTCCTCACTATTAACCTACGCACAAGATCCTGGATTCGATGTCTATTTTCCGCCAACAACTTGCCGCTGTGGGTGCGACAGAAGCACAACTAGAAGAATTTTTAGCAAAAAAATCAAAAGTAACGAGGTCCAGGTCCAGACGCTCAACTGCTCTATATTTAAAGCATTTCGGAAGTGAAGAAGATGTCTCCGACTACTCCTCAAAACCTACAACAACTCCCACCCTCACTACATCTGTGACCTCCGTCTCTACTTCCTCCTCGACCTCTGCTACTTTTTCAACAGCTCCCACCACTTCGACAACGGCCTCCAGCTCAACATCAACCGCTCCATCCTCTTCCGTAAACTCATTCCCCCCGCTATGGGTGACTCCAGCTCACAAAAAACGAAGGGCGTGCGCTTCTCCTCCTCCCTTCACCGAAGTAATAAAAACTTTAAACCGTTTCTCCGCCCTCGCTACAGACGATGAAATCTCACCACTGCCAGTTACAAACACCGTGTCTGACTCCACTGCAAATGACATCACTGATATCACAAGAACTAGACCTGCTAAGATCCCTCCAATTTTTATAAAATCCGAAAAAAATTGGAGCCTCCTGGAAAAGCGCCTCTTGAATGCTGGGGTTACTATAATTAACGCAAAGGCCATCCCAACAGGTGTGGTCCTCAATACCGGTGACTCCACCAGCTTCCGGCTGGCAACAAAAATTCTGCAAGAGGACACAACTCCCTTCCACACATTCCAACTCACAGAAGACAAATCTACAAAGGCGGTTCTGCGAGGAATACCGACGACAATTAGCGAAGAAGAGGTCCGCCTGGAACTAATAGATCTCAACTTCCCTGTTAATTCAGTAACTCGAATGAGATCCGGGCCAGACAGGAAAAATATTCCACTGGTCCTCGTACAACTGGATCATGGTGAGGCGGGACAAAAAAATTTCTCCCTCACTTCCCTCTTTCACCTAATGATAAGAGTGGAGTATCTAAATAAGAAGACAGCCCCCTCTCAGTGTCACCGTTGCCAGAATTTTGGACACTCATCATGCGCGGAGGGCATGGTAGTAGAGCTAGCCATTTACACTGAAAAAAGTGAAAAAATCTGAGGGGCAGCGGAGAAAATGATCGATATGTAGTCTGCCGGTGAGGTGGCAGACTGAAATTTGGGGATGAGGTCGGAGAGGAGATCGCCAACCTTGGAGAAATTGAAATTTTTGAAAAATTCAAAAATATTGAAGGGGGTGGAAGGAGGTGTATGGGAGGTTGAGGTTGAGGGAGTTGAGGAGGGGGGTGTGGACGTTAGTGGGGTTTGGGCAGTGGCCCGCGCGTATGATAAAGAGGGATTTGTAGTATGTGAGGTGAAAGTGACATTACGTACTGTTTGTAAGATGGGTTGTGGAGATGGTCGTTTCGGACATTCCTTGTAATTTGCAGGATGGGCTCCAGAACAGTTTGCGCAGGTGGCGGGTCCATCTTCTTGATTGATGCCTCTAAAACTCTTCCTGAACATTCCCCCCTTAATCTCAAAAGAGACCTCCCAACCGACATCCAGGATTTGATCTCTACAAAAAACAATCTTCGCCGACACTGGCATAGAAACCGAAATCCCTCGGTTAAAAAAACAATCAATAGAATTCAAGCACTTATTAGAAAAAAACTCTCCGAGCTTTCACATTCCACCTGGAACAAAAAAATTCAAGATATAAATCTACAGGACGGCTCCCTATGGAAGTTATGCAAATCTCTCCAAACTACCCCATCCCCAAGCCATCCCATTCATACCGAAAATGGCCTCATATTTGACGATCAAGATAAATCGGAGGCGTTTGCCGATAATCTTGAATTTCAATTTAGCCCCAGCTCTAAGCACGCTGACCCAATCCATATAGCAAATGTCAACCACCAAATAGACATAATTTTCGACTCCCTTCCCGGAACAAATGTACATTTCACCACCCCATCAGAAGTCCGAAGGGCCATTAAACACCACAGCAACAAAAAAGCTCCCGGTCCAGATGGCATTACAAACTTTGCCCTAAAAGCCCTCCCCCCTAAAAGCATTCTCACCATTGTGAGCCTCATAAATTCCGCTCTCATACTGCGTTATTTCCCCAAAAGTTGGAAACACGCGCACGTCATTCTCATCCCAAAACCTGGGAAGGACCCAAAATTCTGTGAGAACCATCGTCCAATCAGCCTTCTCTCAAATGTTGGTAAAATATTCGAACAAATTCTCCTCACCCGGCTCTTAAAGCACATTCACGAGATGAAAACCCTTCCTGATGAACAACATGGCTTCAGATCTCAACAACTCAACCCTTCATCAACTGCTCAGAGTTTCCGAACTAATCCTCGGCGGCTTCAACTCCCAACGGTCCACTGGCGCCATTTTCCTGGACATAGCCAAAGCCTTCGACAAAGTATGGTCAAACGGCCTGCTCCTCAAATTGCACAATACGGACATCGATCCCCAACTCCTCGGTATCTTAAAATCATTTCTTCAGCACCGAACTTTTCAAGTAAAGATCCGAGGTGCACTCTCAACGCCCAGATTCATGACAGCAGGCGTCCCGCAAGGATCCCTGCTTTCCCCTACCCTCTTCAATATCTACTTACACGATATTCCACTCACGGAGAACCAAAATTCGTATAAAGCCTTGTACGCTGACGACACCGCCATTATGGTTCGATACAGTTCTCCCAGGATGATCACACTTCGCTTACAACATAACTTAAACATACTCCAAGACTTTTATAACAAATGGCGTATAGATGTGAACCCTTCCAAGAGCGCTGCTATTTTCTTCTCACGAAGAAAGGTTCGCAGCACTCCTAAGGGTTAAGTTTATATGTACGGCCAAGCAATACCCTGGAAAAACAATGTTAAATATCTTGGAGTCACACTCGACAAAAAACTCACATGGCACACACACATCAAACATACAATTAAAAAAACCAAAAACGCTGCTTCATCCCTTTACCCGCTTTTACATTATAACAGTCAAACGTCGCTTCAAAACAAACTTCTCATTTACAAATCAAAATTACGACCCATCATGACTTACGCCGCTCCAATTTGGGCCACAAGCAATACTAAGAGTCTAGAAACCTTCCAAAATGTCTTGCTTAGAAGATTCACCAAAAGCCCTTGGTTCGTCCGAAATAGCATTATTAATTCAGGCACGAAAATCCCTCCACTTAAAAAACACATAATAGACCTGGCCAAAACATTTTTCTCAAAACTTGCTTCAAATCCGAACCCAAGCATCTCATTTCTCGGGCATTCAAGTCCCGATGACAATCCCCTCCACCGCCTGCCCATATTCATCCTTCATCCACCTTGATGCGCGGGCTATAACAAAATTTACCTTTATATTCTTATATAAAAAATTAAATTTTTGTATATATTTATTATGGTATACATATTTGTGGTATATGAATACATACATGCATGGGTGTATGTAAAAATGTCTGTATGTGTGCATATATCTATACAAAATATATGCCACTCGCAGATTTAAAACAAGCAATAAAAAAATATGAATGCCCTTCATCTTGCCCAAGGCAGCCCGAACATCGGGTTAAAAAAAATCCATCAGGTGACATTACTACAGTTTGCAAGACAAATGGGTTAATTTCTCCCTGTAACTTGCTAAGAACCAATATATAATAATATATAAGTATCTCTTTCCCCAAAAGTTGGAAACACGCGCACGTCATTCTAATCCCAAAACCTGGTAAGGACCCAAAATTCTGTGAGAACCATTGTCCAATCAGACTCTCTCAAATGTTGGTAAAATATTCGAACAAATTCTCCTCACCCGGCTCTTAAAGCACATTCACGAGGTGAAAACCCTTCCTGATGAACAACATGGCTTCAGATCTCAACACTCAACCCTTCATCAACTGCTCAGAGTTTCCGAACTAATCTTCGGCGGCTTCAACTCCCAACGGTCCACTGGCGCCATTTTCCTGGACATAGCCAAAGCCTTCGACAAAGTATGGTCAAACGGCCTGCTCCTCAAATTGCACAACACGGACATCGATCCCCAACTCCTCGGTATCTTAAAAACATTTCTTCAGCACCGGACTTTTCAAGTAAAGATCCAAGGTGCACTCTCAACGCCCAGATTCATGACAGCAGGCGTCCCGCAAGGATCCCTGCTTTCCCCTACCCTCTTCAATATCTACATACACGAAATTCCACTCACGGAGAACCAACATTCGTGTAAAGCCTTGTACGCTGACGACACCGCCATTATGGTTCGATATAGTTCTCACAGGATGATCACACTTCGCTTACAACATAACATAAACATACTCCAAGACTTTTATTACAAATGGCGTATAGATGTGAACCCTTCCAAGAGCGCTGCTATTTTCTTCTCACGAAGAAAGGTTCGCAGCACTCCTAAGGGTCAAGTTTATATGTACGGCCAAGCAATACCCTGGCAAAACAATGTTAAATATCTTGGAGTCACACTCGACAAAAAACTCACATGGCACACACACATCAAACATACAATTAAAAAAACCAAAAACGCTGCTTCATCCCTTTACCCGCTTTTACATTATAACAGTCAAACGTCGCTTCAAAACAAACTTCTCATTTACAAATCAAAATTACGACCCATCATGACTTACGCCGCTCCAATTTGGGCCACAAGCAATACTAAGAGTCTAGAAACCTTCCAAAATGTCTTGCTTAGAAGATTCACCAAAAGCCCTTGGTTCATCCGAAATAGCATTATTAATTCAGGCACGAAAATCCCTCCACTTAAAAAACACATAATAGACCTGGCCAAAACATTTTTCTCAAAACTTGCTTCAAATCCGAACCCAAGCATCTCATGTCTCGGGCATTCAAGTCCCGATGACAATCCCCTCCACCGCCTGCCCATATCCATCCTTCATCCACCTTGATGCGCGGGCTATAACAAAATTTACCTTTTTATTCTTATATAAAAAATTAAATACTTGTATATATTTATTATGGTATACATATTTGTGGTATATGAATACATACATGCATGGGTGTATGTAAAAATGTCTGTATGTGTGCATATATCTATACAAAATATATACCACTCGCAGATTTAAAACAAGCAATAAAAAAATATGAATGCCCTTCATCTTGCCCAATGGCAGCCCGAACATCGGGTTAAAAAAAAAATCCATCAGGTGTCATTACTACAGTTTGCAAGACAAAGGGGTTAATTTCTCCCTGTAACTTGCTAAGAACCAATATATAATATATATATAAGTATCTCCCGGATTTCGGAAGATTGACGCTATTGACGGTAATTCTCAGTTGTATAAACCGGCTGTTTATTGCATATGACGTCGCGGTACTTTTTCGCGGTGACTTGCCACTTGCCATCACTGCAATCTGACGTTAACACTGTTGACAGTGGAGTGGATACACGGGCTAATTTTGGAATCAGTTCCTATTTCTTATTGGATTTGCAAAATGATCACCAACACCAACACGAACCTGGCGAAGCCGAGACAAAAGCCGCCCGCAGGGCCTAGCACTAAAAATCTGTGGAACGGGTTTTTAACTTCTAGTTATGTATTAATCCTTTGCGCAGGAATACCTAAAATACTCGAAATATATTTCATGTATTTACATAAGTAGATATTAGAAGGATAGTAGTTTTGGGGTCTGCCTTCGGCCTCAGTTGGCTGCGGAAGAGTTAAACCAATAGCATAATATTGTATTAATTAAAATCAAATATCAACACATGGTCAACCTATTTACTTCAATATATATTAATATGTTAGCTGGGGTACCCGGCTTCGCTCAGGGAGTTGATAACTGACGCTTGAACCCACGACGGATCTTGTTTTATTTACCTATACCAATGGGTAGCCCCACTTATACACAAAAAGTCTTAGAAGGTCCACAATATTCAAGAACATTCCACAATATTCGAGAGTATTCTGGAATGTTCCACGATGATCTGGGATGATCCCGAACGTTCCAGACTATTCCCAAACATTCCACAATATTCCAAAATATTCCGGAATGTTCTGGAATGTTGTGGAATGCTTTCGAATAACCTAAAATTTTCTGTACAGTTCTAGAAACTTTTAGAAGGTGAAACTTCCAGTCCTTATATCTTCAAAAGCACGCCCTTCTGGTAAAAACTTGAACCTTCTTCATGGATGGGGGATAGAGGGCTACTCGACTCGTTTCTGAGTTTTAGCGGTACGCACATTAGGGTAGAACACTTTTGTATAAATTTTTTTTTCGAAATTCGAATTGGAATACCAGGAAAAAGTTGCTTTATGTAATTGTAAATAACACTCCTCAAATTGGAAATTCTGGCTCGACAGCTTGAGCCCCCGCCATAGACTTGAAATTTTATTTTTTAAGTCTTTATAGACGTTTTGTATTATACACCCTTTAAACAAAATAATAAGTAAACATAATATGTTATGCATTAAATAATAAAGTAAAAGTAGTTTTTAATTAATAAAATCATTAATTTTAAAATTAAACACAAATCCAGAAAGTTATGTTGGTATGAGTAACATCATTTTTTATAACAAAAATCCATTTTCGTCTCAAACTTTAGCATGAGCTTTCGAGATGCTTTTTTAGATTTTATGAACCCCTTTCGTCTTTTCTTGTCGCATACACTTAGAGCTGCTTCTTTTTCAACTTTTACAGATCTTTCCAGAGCCTGGATGTGGCAAGGCAGTCTCAAACTCCAACACTGTATCTTCTCCATTTTCAATAAGATCTTATAACTGCTCATCGGAAATATTCATCAGTATTGGGGGTTCGTATATATTTTCTTGCCAGTCAATCATGTGTATGTAAGAATGTGCATTTAAGTCCACTTTTGGCATCTCAAACATACGCGAAACTGATTTTTTTATTAACATGACGAGCCTTTATAATGCGTCTTCCAGCGAGTTCTCTAATGTGCTTACGTGAATCTATTATCATAAACAACAAGTTTTCTGGAAGGACAAAGTAACTGTTCCGAATTATAACAGGGTCCATTATCGCTAACAAATCGCTGGGACAAATATCGAGTGCTGTTTATGAGCTTCCATAAATGATTTGAACCATCTTTGCAGGATGAATGTGTTTTGATAGCAAACCAGACAGGAGCGTATGATTTTACGACAAACGGTGCTAAAGCCATAAGATTTTGTTGTTGATTTTCCGTAGAAATATACAAACGCAGTATGCAGTATGGGATAGTTTACCTGGGCTTCTCTGTAATAAATTAGGAGGATCCATTTATGACAGCAGCTGTAATTTCTTGAAAATATTTCTGGTCTGTACTGAGATCTGTGGATATTTTTGGAGGTACTTCACCTTCTATCTTCTCAAAGTTGGCCAAAGGCAGCGTCTCGCATATCTCTAATGCTTTACCAATTTGACCTGCAAATGATTTAAGTCCTACAGTAAGGCCATCCAAATAGGTAAACAAATGCCTCAATGGTAGCTCATTGGCGTGTAAGAGACAAATGATCTATTGCAATGTTCGAGATAGTTTGTTTTCCAAAAGACGAATCACGCCTCATACTTTCCCCGTATTTGTGTTTGTTCCATCACAACCAACAGACATTAATCTAGTGATATCTTTTCCGTCGTTAAAACATGACGAACAAAAAGGAAGGTTGGCATTAGAACAAACTTCAGATCTATTTAGCCGATATGAAGTAGAGGTAATTTCTTCAATTCGTGTCTTTGAATTATGCCTGATTTCTTGTTTTAGAGTACAAAATCTTCTATTGAACTATTTTTTACTCTGCGTAAGATCCGTTATTCCTAAAGCCATAGGAAGTTAGAGCTTCTTAAAACATTTGTTCCTCTTTTGGCACTTTTTTTTCACTCAAACAAGTACAGCTTACAAATTCTTTACAATTACGTACAGCTATGTCAAAAAGATATCGACTTTGTACTCTGACCTCTTCTAACCTTTCTTCCTTAAAGTTTTTTCAAAGACTCTTTCAAATTATAACACTTTTAGTGATAACTTTTTAGTAACTGTAAGACTTGTTTGTGTGTGACAATTGGAATAGAAGATATTATTCTCAGTTTTTCAATTTTCGTTCCAACTATTTCAGCAATTTCCAAAAATGTAGGTTCTTTTGTTGTGTTATTCCCTTACTTTTAAGTCTTGTCGAACCCATTCATAGAATTTCATCACATTTTCATACGTGGGTGGGATATTTTCTTTCAACTCTGCACTTTCACTAAATATCGGACATTTTAACTTTTGTCTTGTAAAAATCATGTTAAATCACTTAAAAAACGTTTATCAACAAGTACTTGTGAATATAATTGACGCGCGACCTTCCGCCTTGAGACAATCGTGGACACTAGTTTTAACAAAACACTGCATTTCGCAGATGCTGTAACGTGCCGCCCCCCGCTTTGCCCCGCACTTTGCTCCTTTGTCATCGCCAAAGGATATTAAAAAAATTAAATATTTGATTGCAACAGCTAGCTAAATATACTTGAATATGTTATTGAATAAAATAAACCTATTTTAACAAATTCTGTACTATTTTGAAGGCCGTAAAAATAGCCCCTTAACTGTCGTTTTTGTTAATGTTCGATTTCTTAGTGGGGGCTTTTACCGTTTTCTGATATTTTTTATATTTTTAATTGGGGGAATTGATGGAAATTGGCAACTTAATTCAACTATTCCAAATAAAAATTCAAAAAAAAAAAATTCGTTCTGGCCTAACGCACATCCTAATTTCTTCCACTTTCTTTAATAATATATATGGATTAGTTGAGTTTAGCTCAGTAATTACCCAATATTTGAACAAAGAATTGGTAACAATACAGTTTTTATTTTTTTTTTCTCTATTTTTTTATGTTATAAAATTATTAACCTCAACAGGCTTCTCCTAGTAAGGTAGAAAATTGAAATGTAAACAATAATTCCTTGTAAAGAAACAATAAACCATAAACACAGAAATTAATCAAGGATAGAGAGAATTACACCTACTGGAATTACGCACCGATGGACTTACCCATTGATATCACACACTTCACTCCAACGGCCGGCGTAGTCTAGTGGCTTTTGACTCGCAAACCGAAGGTCACCCGATCGAATCTTGCTGTTGAATCGAGCTGTTGAACTCAAGAAAGAGGCGTAGAAATTTTCTCCTGTGACAAAATATCAACATTTGGCATAATTCCTGACTAAGCACTCGTGCTGAAGGGATCATTGATGATGGTTACTCTGAGCATCTTCTAATGTAGTACCTCGAAATTTTTGTGTTTCCGGTAGGTGCAAAATACAAAGGCGTAATTCAACACACGTATAATTAATTATAATTGTTTATAATTCCGTCCTCGCGTAATTCTGGCACTGTAAAGCTTCAACTTCAAGGAAATTATTATTAATAATAAACGAGTCATCAATTATTATTTTTCATGAATTTATTATATTCAATGAAATAAACAAATGTTTTTAGAAGGTCTTACTACCTATTCAGAGTATGACGTAAGCATTTTCTTTTTTCCTAGCAGAAAACATATTTCTTTCACGTCTAGTAACGAATACACAAGTAACACCATCCAACCTTTCCAAATCCCGCCACAATATTATAATATTCCTTGTTGACTTACGAGTACCTTTGGATTCAGTGAAATACAAAACATGGCATGTATTTTTAATATCCATCTTTTAAATAATGCTGATAGCTCCGCAGCGATGGCTTGAATAATAATGGGGAGAATTATTACTTATTGCGGAACGAATAGTTTCAGCAAAAATATTTAAGACGTGATTGAAATAAAGTATTGGCATTATTGGTAAAAAAAAATTAAAAACTGAAATGAATCAAGTTTAAATGATGAGCTTTTGAGTCCGATTCCAAAGGAAGAATCCCGTGATTTAGACCTACTGATGCAAACAAACTCTTGGTAATTGACTGGACAAAATCTCTTGGACTTAGAAACAGTGAAGGACCTTTTCTATAAGTGACAAAGGAGAGTGAAATAGTAGTGAAAAAAAGCGTGCGAAAAAAGACAGAGACATATATTTTCCCCCATATTACTATTCGATTTGGTAACATACACATTTAGAGTCAGTGAAAGGAAGTGGTTAAACTCCCTTGTGGCGCTGAAAAAAAAAGATTTCCTTGGACAGCTAGGCGCATGCCCACGTTTTTGAAGGGCTATGCATTCACAGTAGGGTATCGTCTGTCTGCCTACAGTAAATTCTTAGATTATTTGGACGCACCGCTTGCCAAACTCGAAAGGTCAAACCTGGAGAACTCATGGTCACTGACAAAGTGTAAGGTCAGAGATAAGAGAAAGGTCACCAACTCATCGGAGTGACCGATTAGGTGTCACAGACGTCCGGATCGTCACACAGTAGGGAAGTTTGCGCACTGGCGCGAAGTTGCCCTCTGATCGGAATGTTCCCGAAATGTTTTTTTTAATAATGAATTCTCAATTAACCACTTAAATTTAAAATTTCACTTAAAATAACACCCGGAACTTAATTTATCTATAAACGGCCGCAGATTAGAGATGTACGATGTGGGCATTCCCGCTGCGGTTTTTGGATTATTGAAGGCGTGCGGAATAAGACTGTTTTGTTTATGTGCCAAAAAACGTAAAAATATTAAAAACACTCCTCTCGGTACGCTCCTTTTTACAAATATTATAAAAAACGATATTTTTATTACATTATCTTTTTCTTGATTCAATAATTTTTACTTCCAAACATTTTTATTATATTTTATGTCCTAAATGAATTAGGAATAACAAACTTCACAATAATGCACTCAAATTTCAAAAGGTACATTAATCCTATACCTTTTTGTGTACCCGAAAGCATTAACAAAAATTCAAATTATACTTACGACAAACAAAAATTGTCTACCATTCATATTAACACTTAAAAACAATACGATTGAACGCCGAGAGCGGTGTCGCACCAAATCATTAAAATCCGTCACTGTGCGTTGGTGTCCGCAGCTCTCAACGTAGCGTAGAACCGCGAGGAGTCGATGAGCCTTGTGCTTCGTGGAAATTGGAGTGGGAGTCACGATCGTCAGCAATGTGGAAATGACTAAAGAAGAATTTGTGTATCATATCCCTATTATTGATATTTACAAAGATGCTACGAGTAGTCCATGCGGAGGCAGAAATATGGTACCGTATGACAAGTATTTTCTTTTGAGCAACCACCATAATCTGACGGCACCGTAATATTATATAAGGTGAATGGCCATTTGGTATTTATCTTTCATGCCGACAGAAACTGACAAAGTCCTCTCTAAAAAAAATATTGTCACTTTTACGGGCGTTTATTATTTCCAAACAAATGTAAAAAAGAATGGCCAACATCGCCATCCGGAAACAATTTATCAACTTCACGCCATAAAAAAGTTTTTTAATTTCTGTAACCGATTCAACTTTATGAAGAAAGATTAAACGACTTAGCTTGTTATTGTATCCATTATTTTCGGTGAAATTTATTTCAGATGTTTCAAAAATATTTAGGACTAACTAAACCACCCGGTGTTACCCGGGCTTCATTCTGCTTTAAGGGATGAGAGAAGTGGATGGGGTGGTTTATGAAAATCTCTATAAATAGTGACCTTTCGTGTGTTTTTAAGGTCAATTGTGCAACATTTCATAAATCTCGAAATAAAACCTTAGATTTTTATAAAAAGACAAATCCACGCAGGAATGTACAGGCTGGTCAACTTAAGCTAAGACTTTGATTTTTTTTGGTATATGTAAGTCTAAATTATTTTTGTCAATCAATTCAACAAGCCAAGAAAAGTGTTATAAATATTTAAACTCCTGGCGGGGTTTTGATTTAATTTATCACTTCTATTTTCTTGTCGCAAAATGGCATAATCAAAATTGAATGGCCTTAAACAAAAAGTGATTAAAAACTAAAACAACTTGCAGAAATTAGTTACAACAATACTGTTCAATTTTATTTAATTCAACTTTAAAAATAATCCTTTGTCAATATGGCATAAGATTATATTATATTCTTTGCTTGTACATTTTTTTATCATACCTCCAAGGTAAAACAACCAATCAAGACTTGGTGCTTGGTGTTATTATTAAAAAAATATATATCTAAAGATGGCAAGTACCTACTTAATTGAGTGTATTTAAAAATATGTGCTAGAGCTATGGACTATCTTTCGTAGGAACCGATTCACATTACAAACATCTATGGTCGCAGATACGCATGAAGTTATTATCTTGAAACTACTTTTTAATCCATAGAATCATAATATGTAGTTTTTAAAAGCACTAAAGTCTAACGGAAACCGCGCCGTCTTCCCTTTCTTTTTCAATTGTCTTCCTTATTATTTTATATAAACACAAATCTCTTCCACTCAGACACTTTATCGTTCATATTGGCTACTATTTTGTGATGAAAGAGTTCAAAAGTTTTTGGACTTATTCCGAGAAACACACAATTTATAAAAAATAATAGAAAAAAATCAGAGTGTGTAATTCACACGCGGCAGACGTAAAACCTTCAGAAAACTAAAGTAGACAAGAGTGGGGAGGCTATAATGTACCTAACAAAGAGGAGACCGATTATAAGCCATATCATGTAGATGTATGTGGTTGTCTCCTCTTAGTGTCAATATGTTTCGTTTCATTGAGTTTCAAATTACAACGGTGCTAAAGAATTTTTTACTTCAATAAGAGTAATAAATGATCATGTATTTATTTTATTTAGTAGATACTGAATTTCGTAAGTCTAAACTTAAACTTTAGGTCGCAGTTTGCACACGCGGTGTGCAAGCGGGTTCCCTAGAAAGCGTCGAACCATCCTTGTTATTTATGTTGTTATTATGTTATGACCAAGTACTGTTATTATTTCATCATGGGTTGGTTGTTTTGCAGTACTTAGATAATAACAAAATATTCAAAGAACTTGAACTTTAAAATTTTATCAATCGATCAATATTGTGCAAACCGTCCTAAGCGAAAAAACATTTTTTTTCTCAGAGATAATCTTCATCCTCAATAAGTTAAGTAGTTCTGTGGCCTTTCGTTCCATCGTTTACCGCCAGGGTGCGGCGGTATTTTCGCTAACCCCAGTGTCCCCAAAGTGACAAGGAATTTATTCAAATCTCAGCGGGCGGATTTCAATGCATTTTGCAGGTCCAATTGCCTTTGTTTCTACTTTGAGACGTCACGCTTCGTATCTTCTACTCGGAATGTTTAATAAATCATCCCACACGTGTAGTTTTTTCGACTACATCTAGGTACAAAATATATTGTATATTTTTGAAATAAAACTTCTTTACGCACGCTTGACTTGGGGGGTAATCTGGCGAATGCGTTTCGAGAGCTTTATGATAATCGAGGCAAACGGTAGTTGAAAGGGAGATGATTTAAGTTAGTGAAGATAGAAAGAGAGAGAATTACGCTTCGTATATCACTGTAGGCATTTTCTTTCTCTCTTCCTATCATATAGATGGAGCAGAAGTTTTACTTCAGTTGTGTGGTCTAAAGAAAGCACACTAATTTCCTTTCAAATAAAAAGATAGATAATAATTTTCTGAAAAAAAATAAAACAATCTTTTTTTGTATAAATTGTTTTAAAATACTTTTATAACAAATAGATAGGTTTTCATTTTCCCAGTTTTGCAAAAAATCTTCATTTGTCAGAATAAGAGTGGATCTGAAACCAAACACAAAAAGAGATATTAGATTGGGTAATACGCGTTTTCATCCCGCGACAAAATGTCCCCGACATAATATCCCCGACAAAAGATCCCCGACAAAATATCCCACGGACAAAACATCCTCCAACAAAATATCTACCTAAAACCTAACCTAAACTATTTTTACAAAATTACAAAATGGCTTCGGTAGAAATTTTTTGAAGGGATGTTTTGTCCGTGGGATATTTTGTCAGGGATATTTTGTCGGGAATATTTTATCGCAGGATGAAAAGTCGCTGAACCATTAGATTAAGTCAAATTAATTCTATCATTAAGTACATATTATTTTTTATCATTCTGTTTAAAATGGTACCAATAAAAATATATAAAAACCCTAACGTACTCGGTATGGCAATAATTTTAACTATAAATATAAATGACTAAACACTACAGCGTTTCCCCGCAGGGCTAGGTAGAAAGGTTAACCCGCCACAAAATAACCTTTTGTCTAAACGTTCAACTCAAGTTTAATAAATATATTACAATAAAATATTTAAAAAAAAAAACTTCTTGACGGCCTCCGTGGTCGAGGAGTAAGGCTCTCGACTAACGATACGTGGGTCGGGTTCAAATCCAGGTGTGCGTTAAATTTTAGTTGATAAATTTGTGTTATTTCACAATTTAATCATTTAAAAACACATACATATATTATAATACTGCATAATGTTTATTTACGAAACATTTCAGGGTGGAAGATACTCCCAGTATGACCCCGAGGTAAGACCGGTATTGAAACGTTGTTTTAAATGGCTTTAGCCGTGTTTAGTACTACCTCACTACCTTTAGCTTCACAAAATACCCCGATAAGGGACGCCATAGGGACTCCAGACGGTTGAGAGCAATGGGATTCTTGAACGGTATTCACAAAGAAAAATAATTTTAAAAAGTTCATTATTATAACTTTTAATCTACCTCATGGGTAGGTACAGGTAGGTACCACTTTTCATTAACAAAATAAAAGCATTGGTATCATTTAAATTCTGTTAGTGTGTTCGTTTCCATGAAATGGAGGCTTATTATTTACGAAACCAGTTAACGGTTGGAAAGAGCTTTCTTTCAAAGAAGCATAAATCTAATACCACCGTCTAAAAGTTGTACATTTTTTCTCAAATTTTAGCGTCTTTGTTTCTGTCGGTGGCGAAATTTTCATAATACGAGCTTATTGCCATCGGGGTGAGTGTGGAGAGAAGGGGGTTAGGTGGGAAACTGAGTTTAGGAAAGTGTTACAGGGGGGATCTGTAGCGGAATAAAACAATGCGCAAAAATGTTTTGTGTCACCCGGTTCTGGGTACTGGGAAATGTACACAATAAGAAACACAAAACCCCGATACAAAAGCTGCAGAAGCGGTCGTTTTGTGACATTGCTCACTTGTACGTTTTTGGGATTTAAGGCTTGTGAATGAAAAGGATTTGAAAAATACTTGCCAGCATATATTTTATTGCTAAATTCCTCCACCGGGTACCCACAAATATAAACTTGTCGCCAGGCTGCTATCTGTTTTACGCTAACAATAAATTCATCTTTTTTCATGATTTTATTTTCATTAAT